>CM066240.1:2650633-5050633 GCA_033675125.1 Athetis lepigone
GAAGTCTTAAGATTGAAGGGAAAGAAAACATTTTCTTTTTTTTACTTCTTATGAAACTATTTTATAGCTATAGTGTAAAGTTAAGTAAAAGATGGCTCACACGTCTTATCACAGTTTTTTTTTAACATAGATTTTTCCATTACTTTTTTTCAGTAGTAAAATTAACATAAAATTTCTCTCCTGTCGTCTCCAGAAGGTCTGACAGGCTGACCTTCATTAAGACTAAAAGTCCATATAATTTGTAATTAAGAAAAGGCTAGTTATATGACGATACGTGAAAAATCTCATTATCTATGGAAGTGGTACATACATTATATAAGTAGAAGAGGGGGTGTAAGTGGCCCTACCATCACCACCAGGGTCAAAGCCAACCTCACCTGCACGTGGTACACCCTGCTGATTCACTGACGAGGCTCTGACGGACCAGGTCTCTTCACAAGGAGGAGACCATCGCAATCATATTGCATATACTTTTGTTATAAATCTTTCTTCGTTTGAGATAATATTGTAAAATAAACATGGTCGTGGCAGAATTGTGGTGTGTTTTCCACAAATGCCATTAATAAAGAGTTGAAGTTAAGTAGAAGAGTAGATTAAATTTGTTCATCATCATTCTTTATTTCGCTTAGGTCATTTACGCTTTTGAGTTGTCAAGACTGCCGGTTAGCCAGAAAGGTGATGGTAGTTCCTTACAAAAGCTACATTATTATATTCAGAACAAGATACGGGATGAAAGGATATATTGTATAATCAGAAAAAAAAACCCTGCAGTTTTTCTGAATTATTTTTCAATCATTTTTTTGATTCATTAACCGCAAATACAAAATATGATTCCTTAAATGCTACATCTTATCTTAATTAGCAATGGCCAGACTGACTAAAATAAGATTTTGACAGAGCAAAATGTTCCTCTGTAAAAATCTTAAAATAATCTCAGACCAAGGGGCCAATTCTCGGTTTTAGAGATGAAGTCGAATTCGACAAAATATTCGAATGACGTAATTTTTTCGACAAATTTTAAAAGTTGCTATTCTGGTGATGTCGAGTTCGACATTTGTCGAAGGCTAACGTTAGAGTTCATGTCGAGTGCTTCTGAGCAGTAGAGATGTCATGTCGATTGTAGAGATACTTCATTTCTGAGTGAATTCGTTGAGTTTTGGATTGTACACTGTGTTTTTATTTCCTTATTTTTGACGTGACAACGTCTTAAATTAGGTTGCGGCTGGGAGTCACTTATGAAAAAGTGTAACGCTCGGTAACGTTACGATGAGTCACCGAACGAGAGAGAGGCCCGCCGAATGCCTTGCGTCTCTCTCCCACTCAACTATGATCGGTAAAAGACGTTGTCACGTAAAATCTTCGCCCGTAAAACCGACTTTACAGGCAACCATTTTTTTTTTAATAAAATACGGCTTGGCATCTCATACCTACTGGAAATCCGATTTATACTTTTTGATTTGTGCATTGTGTTTTAATGAAACGACGACCACGATTAGACTTGAAACCACTGAAAGATGGACGAGTTTATTTGTTTATTAGAATTTCTATCTTGCACATCCTAAAATACCTAATATAATACGTATTTGTTTAATGCACAATTATTGTAACCGATTTTATTATAATTTTTTTTTGTATGTCTTAGCTATATTATTTGTTTTAAAATAAAGAACTTTATTATTTACTTCCTACCTAACACTTTAATTCTGTCACTGACAGACAGTCAACTGTCAAACTGATTATTTTTACACTAAACGTTTCGTTTTATACAATATTCGTATATTCAGCATTTAAAACAAAATCATTCATTCACTTAAGCTGCTTTTACTTAGCTACCAAAAACGGAACGTGCAATTCTTCATAATGGTAACATTATCTTCACTCGACTCAACATTTTCGTGACATTTATTTCTATTTTGACTGAGAATACGGAATTCTGCTCAATTCGACACATTTTGGTAGAGATAGAGATATTTTTGATAGACATAGAGATAGACTTACAATCTCGAAGTCGAGATAAATGGCGAAAATCGAGAATTGGCCCCCAAGTTTAAGTCTTAAACATAAAGCCGTAATCACACCAGCTCATTCGTCAGCCCGAAGCTTACCCTAAGTCTCGCGCGTCAATCATTTTTATGCATTTTGATAGTCTGAACTCGTCGTGTCTATCACTCATGCTCAAGATTCTAACGGACAAATGACGCAACTTTCCCGATCCCGTAGGTGAAGAAGATAGTATGTAACATGACCCAGATTCACTCAAAGAGTAGAGTTGTGTTGATACATTTTGTGATCTTATTGTGACTTTTTCAATTCATTTGCACTTTCTAAAGAATAAAGGACTTCACTGACAGTAAAGGAAAACATTGTGAAGCTACCCGGATTTCTTCTCAGAGTAGCCAAGCTAGGAAACACTGGCTCCATCGTTCGATTAAAATAAGAAAAACTGACGTATAAAAGTGTAATTTTTTAACTTTTTACAATATAAAAGTCGTTTAAATTGTTATATTGAATGTAAGCAAAAAGTCCCCTAATAAAATTGTCACTTCTAAAGCGTACCTAGTTTCTACAGCTCTAATGGCCGAATATTCAAACGTCACTTAATTATTTTTAAGTCGCTTTCAAATTTGTTGCTGTCTTTGTCACTCTAAAGTGATAAAGTAAGGACAGCAATAGAATATTTATATTCATAAGAGTTCTGACTTTGCATTTTTTACAGTATTATTTGCATGTAAAATTCCAACAGTTTTCTCAGTATCCAAGCTACTAAAACAGATTGCACTAGATAAATAGAGTAGTTAGATACTCCGATGGCTGCTACACGAATCTCATGAATATCAATAAAAAATAAATTGAGCAGTCGCCTGCTTCAATGCATCTTTTGCTCATATATCACGCTAGAAAATATATTTAAAAGGACTGCGATTACACGTCATTGAGCAATTTTGCAATTTTTCACACGATATATTTTTAGGATTTATTTTGGACGTGTTATTGGTCAAAAAGTTTCACCTTTGAAAAACTATATGTCTTTAAAATTGTTATGTGTACGTTTTTATTTTTATGACCTTACAAGATATGATTATGATTGGCCCAAGTCATATACGCACCATTGGGGTGCTTGGACAGAAAACCTCCACGTGTGCCCGAGGGCTGGAGTTCGCTTATGGATTCTTCCGGGGCGAAGACCAGTCCGAGGGACGGTGCACCCTGGGAGGTGGGCAACGACTCGTCATTGGGTACGTTGTGCCTGTGGGGTCTCGTTGCCCACTTGCCAATATTCTGTCGCGGAGGACTCCACCACCTGTCCCTCTGAGTAGCAGAGGGCAGCGTGTGTTGGAGTCGGGGAACGGGCTCTGCGTGCACTCACCCTGCCGCAGAGCAGGCAGCTGGGGGTCGTCATCCCTAGCTGCCCCCGTTGATCTCGTAGCCCCGTAGTCTGTTACGGTCATGTCTCTGACTTTCGACGGGGGTCGAGGGCCTTGGCTTAACCGCCCGGGCCGCGAGGAAGACAACCTCTATAAAAAATTACCTCTAATACCAAGTTCTGGTGCGTGGCGAAGGTACGAATGGCTGAGGAGTAGTGTCGTCTATTTGCGGACGGCGCATCAGTCTCTAGCGCACCCCCAGCCAGGGAACCGGTGGACCCTCTGGTTGGGTTACAAATGTACACTTGCCCAGGGACAGGGGGTTACCCTGGGTGTACCTTTTAAATCCCCCACACTCGTGGGATCTATTATGAGCAAATCTACATTTAAAAAAAAAATTAACACCGATGGGAAGGAGGATGAGGCGCGGTCGGAAACCGACGCCGGCACGGTCTCGAGCTCGGGGAGCTCGAGCTTGGAGGGCTCGGGCTCAAGGAGCCAGAAGCGCGGAAGGGAGAGCCGCAACCGCAAGCGGACGATGTCGGAGGGCGCCTCGTCGTCCTCCGACAGCGAGGTTACGGCTCCGGCCCCCAAAATCCCGACCAGCAGGCGGGGTGCGGGCCGAGCAGGAGGAGGGGGGCGCAAGCTCCCTGCGCAGGAAGCTGCGCGGCGAGCAGAAAGGCTCGCCTTGGAGGGGCGTCACCCCGGAGCGGCTGCAGTGCAGGCTCCGAGGGATGAACCAGCCACCGCGAAGAGCTCCAAGGAGGAGCGAGCGGCCGGGCTGGCAAAGGTGGTGGGGGAGGCGTTGGCAATGGTGGCCCTGAAGAGGAAAAAGGGGTCGAAAGACACGGCCATTGCGGAGGCCACCGCCTCGATATTGGCGGCGGCGGAGGAGGCCGATATGGCCGCAATGCGGGCGAACGTTGAACGCCTAACTGCGGCCATGGAGGCCCTCCAAAAGGAAAATGCGGAGCTGCGGGCGGATCTGGCCAGGCTCCGGGGGGACGCGCCCCGAGGGGAGGAGCCTAAGGAGCGGGACTCCGCGCTCCAGGCCCTGGTGCAGGGCATGGCGGACCTCCAGCGCCGATTTTCGGTGCTGGAAGGAAGGACGCTCCGGCCCCCGCTCGCGGCCGATCGAGCGGTCCCGGTGGCGACGACGGCAGGGCCGGCGGCATTATTTGCCGCTGTGGCCGCGACTCCTGCGGCGGGCACGTCAAGGCGTGCCGCCGCACCGGAGAAGGGGAAGGCCACACCGCCCAACAAGGGCAAGGCGGCGAAACCCAAAGCGGTGGGGGCACCCGCAGCGCGTGCAGCTGCACAGCGTGCCCCGCCACCGCCCCCTCCCCCGTCGGCTGCCGAACCTCCGGCCGACGCCGGCCGCTGGCAAGTGGCCGGAGAGAAGCAGAAGGCGGCCAAGGCGGCCAGAGCCGCCAAAAAGCGGCAGCTAGCGCAGGGAGGGTCGTTTCAGGCGGCGGCCGACTTAATGTCGAGAGGTGTTGCGACAGTCGTGGAGAGGATCCGGCAACTGGGACTTGAGGTGGCCCTGCACAAGTCCGAGGCCATGTGTTTTCATAGCCCTCGGCACCGGCCACCTCCGGGGTCTCAGATAGCGGTAGGAGGGGTTCACATCGGTGTCGAGTCGACGATAAAGTACCTGGGACTTGTCCTCGACAACCGATGGAACTTCACGGAGCATTTCCGACGTTTGGGCCCCAAACTGGCGAGGGCTGGAGCTGCCCTCAAACGGCTCCTGCCCAATCTCGGTGGCCCAAACGCCTCCTGCCGGAGGCTCTACGCGGGGATCGTGCGGTCCATGGCCCTCTACGGGGCTCCGGTGTGGGCGCCCAACCTAGCCACGGCTCCGGCCCGGCTTCTGAGGGCGTCCCAGAGGGTCATGGCGATTCGCATGGTGCGGGGATACCGCACGATCTCCTGCGAGGCGGCATGCCTCCTTGCCGGCACTCTGCCGTGGGATCTGGAGGCAACAGTCCTTGCACACACGTACGAGTGGCGCGTGGAAGTGCAACGCCGGGGCGAAGTCCCGCTGCCGCGGGTTATCGCGGCACGGCTCACGGAGCTCCGGCGAGATCTCAGGGCGGAGTGGAGACAGCGACTGTCGCAACCTAGTGCTGGGCACGCCGTGATAGCGGCGGTAAGACCCCTCTTTGAGGAGTGGCTAGAGAGGCGCCACGGCGCTCTCACGTTTCACCTGACACAGGTCCTCACCGGACATGGTCAGTTCGGGAGGTTCCTGTGTCGGATTCAGGCGGAAGCGACGCCTGGGTGTCACCACTGTAGCAACGGTCGCCTGGAGGACACGGTCGAGCACACGGTGGAGGTGTGCCCCGCATGGGCGGACCATAGACGTGTCCTCGTAGAGGCGATCGGCGGCGGTGACCTCTCGCGCCCAGCGCTGGTTCAGGCCATGCTGCGGGGCGAGACGGAATGGGATGCCGTCGCCTCCTTCTGCGAAGCAGTTATGCTAGTGAAGGAAGCGGCGGCGCGCGAGAGGCAACGACGAGCCTCTCGCCCCGGACAAAGACCCAGGCGAAGACGTCGAGAGTCGCAAGACGACTACCGGCCACCGTAGGCGCGGTTCTGCGGATGGCGAGCGATGGGTAGCTCGCCGCCCGGCTAGGACCAGGACCGCGTCGACGGCGCGTTAGTGTTCCACGCGCGCCTCAAAAAGAAGGAGTCAGCACAGGAAGGGGCCTAGCAGGGCCAACGCCTGCCGGGGTTGCGGAATGTGTGTGGTAGTCACCGTGACCCTGGAACATAAAGGACAAACGAAGGAACATGAGTGGGTTTTAGTCAGTAAGAGTCTGACACGCCCTCCCGTCGCACCCAGGACGGGAGCAGTCATTGGATGATTTCCCACTCACCAAAAAAAAAAAAAAAAAATATACGCACCATTGTGCGTAATAGATACACAAGCAAATAAATACATTGAATTGAATTGAATTGCCTACTCTAGCCATTCCTCACCGTCCTAGAGCAATGGCGGACTCTTCAGTCTGCCAAAAAAATCTTGGTGTAATTTAGGGTGTAAGAGTAGCTTTGCCCGTTGTTCGACTACCTCTGCTCTCTATGAGGAAATGCTGTGGCTTTTCTTCTCTAAATATTTTCTCTATAAGGTGTTTGTTCAATAGATATTTACCTATTATGGTTGCTACAATCAGCTGATGAAAACTTCTGCTAGATACCAGAGCCCTTAGTTTTTTAAGGCGGTTCTGATTAAATTGCACCCTAGTGCACCAATTCCTCAAAACAAAAATAGTGTGATTTCATGTGTGTTTTTAGCAACATTAGTTCAGTGCGTTGATTTCCAAAAAAAAAATGGCTATCTGTTTACATACTTGTACATATCAAAATATTGCTTGTGTGCACGCCTTTAAGCCATCTTAAAGAGTCAAGTGTTCTCACTCGATTATTTTGTCATCTCCATAGAATTAATTTATTCCGCAGCTAAGTTTCACATGGCTTTGCTGGTAAAATTCCCTCATTAATAAACAACAAGCTATTAATACTAGGCTGTACTTAAATAATTCAATATTAATTTGGTAGACGCGGTTTGTCCATGCGATTTAAATCATTTCAATCGCTTCATATGACACATAAGTAGAGGTAATGCGCAGTCTATTCTCGGAAGTATAATATTTTAACACAGTATATTTGTAACAATACACTAGGTATTATTGCAATTTTAAATTTATAAGTAAGCCAATCAAACAATTTTGTAAACATTTCGCACGGGTTTTATGAGTTAATCTATCTATATTTGGCGCAGCTGCATGCGCCTACGTATTTAGAACATGCAATCAGTGTTTCTACAACTTTTGTCTCGTCTAGAATTATAGTAAAAGTCAGTTTTATTATTCGTCTACCTACCTCAATATGTTATTTTTTTCTACAACTTCACTTTTTTGGTTCAACGCGCACAGTCATCAAGCAATGTAATATATTTTCAAAATTCAAGTATACAAGTATTTACCACAGTTCTTCGGGTTTTATTTACATACGAAATACGACTCGCAAATGTCTCACAAGAAGCAGACATAAATTGGCGACCGTGACAGGACACAAAATCTTCGTAACAAATATTCTGCAAGTCACTACTCCCCAAAGTCAGGAGGACGTGCCTTACCAGGAGCTGAACACCGTCAGGATCCGGCGTCTAAGCTACAGCAAGACTTAGTCACGACCACGGCAGCAACCTTCCACAGAGATAAGTGTCCCAATCATATTTCCTACCCATACCAAATTACAAAGTTCCAACTCATCATCACTTTATTGCCTCCGCTGTGCATTCAAGGTCACAAAAGGCAATTATAATCGTTGTTCATCGAGTAGTAACCTTCTCCAATATATATTTACAACAAATTAGTGTCTTTCATTGTTGTAAAATTGAAAAGGTCACAAAGGTCATCCATCTTACTTTCGTTTCAAATTTAAACTCTGTACAAATTATACGTTCCTTACTATTTAAATCCATTGATTATTATGATATTTTTGCTATAAGTAGCAACAATTGTTATTTATTTAGTTCTCAAAACTTTAAAAATAATTTTAATTTATTTAGTCATTGTTGTGTCATTTAACATCAAGCACAGTGTTCATACGTAGTCATTTCTCGCCTTTCACACGTTCTGCCGAAATTTCCAGGATCGGTGAAGGAATACGGCCCGCAGTTCAATCGATCTACTGTGCGGAACCGGTTTCTTCGTCCCAGGTGTCGCCGCGCTGACGGGAGGAAGTTGAGATTTCAGCTACTTACTTATTGTAAACAAGTGCAGCTAAGTGGATAAGTTTTATTCGTTTTAGTTTCGATTCATAAACAACAATGAGTACTGAGTCAGATAAACATAATAGTATTAAATATAAAGAGTTAAGTATGAAGCGCAGTTCTATTAAAGGACAAATCACAAAATTTAAAAACTACATTTCAACATTGAGTTCAGTACAATTGTCTAGCATAGAAATTGTTGAGTTATCATTGAAATTAAGTAAGTTTGAGGGTTTGTCTACGAAGTTTGATGACCTTCAAACCGAAATTGAAGTATTAAATCATAAAAATTTGGATGCAGAAATTGACGAGCGTGATAGCATCGAGCACGATATTATTTCATGTATAGCAACAGCAAAAAACTTAATTGAAGATGCAAACAATCAATCTGAAGCCCGACGTAAGTCTTCAGCGTTCGCATGCCATCACCCTCAAATTTCTGAACCTACCGGATTCAAGTTGCCGCGTATTGAGATTTCAAAGTTTAACGGAGCATATTTTCGCTGGCTTGAATTTCGAGATACATTTCAGCTTTAGTTTAGTTCATAACAACGAACGCATCTCTGACATAAACAAATTTCATTATTTATTGTCATATCTCGAAGGAGATGCGGCTCGTATAGTTTCAAATCTCGAAGTTTCATCATCTAATTATAAAGAGGCGTGGTCATTACTGTGTGAACGATACGACAACAAGTTGCTCGTTAATTATCATTTGTCTGAATTAATTAATATAAAACCGATTACTAACGAGTCTGAACGTTCATTACGTTTTTTAGCTGATCATGTTACGAAAAACTTGCGAGCATTAGCTAACTTAGGGCGACCCACCGATAAGTGGGATGATATAATAATATTTATGATGACTTCCAAATTAGACAGTCAAAGTTTAATGAAGTGGGAAGAATCACAAAATACATATTCAGTTGATGACCTGCCCACCTTAGCTCAGTTTCATAAATTCTTAACTGATCGCGCTGGAGTTTTAGAAGCAATGAATCGTAGTAAATTTGACAATGTTAACAAAACGCCACGCCCTAGCCAGAGTTCACATAATCAAAATTCACAGCCCCACAATAAACAACATAGTGTAAATTTCAATAACAGAAACAACAGATCTTCTCACGTTAAATCATTTATTGTTAATCAACAAAATCAAAAAAGAATTGATTGCGTCATTTGTGGTGAGTCACACAGAATTTACTCGTGTCCTACATTTAAAAACAAATCTGTTAATGAGAGATTAGCTGACGTTCAAAAATATGATCTGTGTCTTAATTGTTTGAGACAGGATCATAAGCTGGCTGACTGTAAAATAGGACCTTGTATTTTTAAGGATTGCAAGGAGCGCCATAATTCGCTGCTGCATCAATCTCAGGCTGTGTTGTCCTCAAATTCCGCTGAAGTATTGTCAAGTTTCTCAGAACCATACACATATCATGTATTTTTATCAACCGTTGTCATCGAAGTGTCGAACCCGCTCACTAATACCACGGAGAAGGTACGTGCTCTCTTAGACTGCGGCAGTCAATCTTCACTCATGACGAAACGCCTGAAAAATAAATTACAATTAGATACAAATCAAACAAAAGAAATAAATATAATAGGCATAGGCAATAATCTATGTCACAAGGTTACGCAATCATGCAAAATTACACTCAACTCGATGAACAATCCATATAGCATTACTTTATCCTGTTTAGTGCTTGATGAGCTGACAGGAGATTTACCCAAAGTTCCCATAGATGTAAAACAAATTACATTACCCGACTACATAAAGTTGGCCGACCCTAGCTTTAACGTACCAGCAAAGGCAGACGTTATTCTTGGGGCGGATATATTTTGGGACGTTGTAGGTACAGAACAATATTCTCTGGGTCCCAAGAACCCAAAATTGATAAATTCAAAATTTGGCTGGCTAGTAGCTGGTCCCATGTTATCCACATATTTTAAATACGTGCAAAGCAATCATTCAAGCACTTCAAATCATGATGCAATTACAAATATTGATCAAAGGTTAACTAAGTTTTGGGAAGTTGAAGAGCTTCCACAAAAAACCACATTTACTCCAAGTGAGAGGTTATGTGAAGAACATTTCCTCGCCAACACCACACGATTAAATTCAGGTAGATTTTGCGTCAAGCTGCCATTGCTTGATAGTCCTAACACCCTTGGTGATTCATACAATTTAGCCAAGAAACGGTTACATAACTTAGAAAAACGCTTTCGTAAAAATCCAGAACTCAAAAAACAATATTCTGAATTTATTAATGAATATGCCGAGTTAGGACATTGTTCAGAATCACATATTGCAAAACCTACTCCAAATTATTTCTTATGTCATCATGCAGTATTCAAAGAGGATAGCGAGTCCACCAAAATACGAGTAGTGTTTGACGGTTCCGCCCCCACTTCTTCTGGCCGCTCGCTCAATGATATTCTCATGGTAGGCCCCAACAGGCAAGATTCTCTTTTCTCCATTCTGATCAGGGCTAGACAGTACAAATTTTTACTCACCGCTGACGTTGAAAAAATGTTCCGCCAGGTGGCGTGCCACAGTGACGATCAAAATCTACAACTGATCTTATGGAGAGAGGACGAGTCACAGCCAATCAAGACATATAAGTTAAATACCGTCACTTACGGCACAGCAAGTGCGAGTTATTTAAGCACGCGATGCCTGTGGCAAGCTGGGGAGGAATGTGGGGACGAATTCATAAAATCTATCATTCAAAACGACTTTTACGTGGATGATCTGATCACAGGATCAAATGACGCAGATGAATTGCGCCGCGTAAAAGACTTAGTATCAAAGGCGTTAAACTTAGCATGTTTCCCATTGCGTAAATATAAAAGCAACTTAACAAACCTTTTACCAAACAACACTGATATTAAAAAAAACAAGTTAATAACCAGCGAAGCTTCGAGCACTCTCGGTTTAGGATGGAATCCTTCCAACGATCAATTACACTTTCCAATAAAACCTATGACAGTTGACGGAAAGTTAACAAAACGAATCATAATGTCAAATTCATTAAAAATATTCGACCCACTTGGGTTACTAAGTCCGTGCATAATCAAGCCCAAAATTATGTTACAGAAACTATGGCTTCTCCGAGTCGATTGGGATGAGCCTGTTCCCCAGGATATACAAGAATCCTGGGACGATTTTGTGAACAATCTACATCATTTATCCAATTTACAAATACCTAGAAACGTTATTTGTGACACTGCAAAGATTATCGAAATTCACTCTTTCAGCGATGCATCGCAAAGCGCCTACGGTTCCTGCATTTATGTTAGATCAATTAACCAAAATAATGATATTAATATTAAATTGTTATGTTCCAAGTCCAAAGTTTCACCTCTGAAACCTATGACGATCCCGCGTTTAGAACTCTGCGCCGCCTTGCTCGCTGCGAGGTTGACTAAAGCAGTTTGTGATGCCATAAAATACAAACCTGCTCGCTTTGTCCATTGGTGTGACAGCAGCGTAGTCCTCGCCTGGATCCACAGCGTACCTAGAAATTTAAAAACATTCGTTGCAAATCGTATAGGTGAAATCATAGAATTAACTCAACCATCATCATGGCGGTACGTACCAACTTCAGAAAATCCAGCTGATCATATTTCTAGGGGTATTAATCCAGATCAGCTGCCCACTTTAAATCAGTGGTGGTACGGTCCGCAGTTTTTACATAAAGATGAATCAAATTGGCCTGTCTTAAATTCAAATGTAATAAATAAAGACAACTTACCTGAAGTTAAAACCACTTTATGCACTACTATTGTTGAACCATTAATCAATTTTGCAACTTACAGTTCATTTACTAAGCTGCAACGGGTAATTGCTTTTGTCAATAGATTTATTTACAATGTTCGAAATCCTAATTTTAAGCACACTGACTTTCTAACTGCCGATGAATTAAATCAATCTTTCCATAGCCTCTGTTTTATGGCTCAACAACAATCATTTTCAATCGAGTATAAACTATTAAAACAAAACAAGTCGTTACACAGTAAATCTAAAATTTTATCACTATCACCGTTTATTGACAATAATAATTTAATTAGAGTTGGTGGCAGAATTCAAGCTTCTGATTTTCCTTATGAGAAGAAGCATCAAATACTTCTCGACTCATCTCATGTCTTAACAAAATTATTTTTTTATCGCGAACACATTCGTCAGATGCACGCCGGCCCACAACTTTTGTTAGCTACGGTTCGCGAAAAAATTTGGCCTATTAACGGTCGTCATCTGGCTCGTCGCATAGTTCATAACTGCGTCACATGCAGACGTTTTCAAGGGAAGACCCTGCAACCTAAAATGGGCAATCTTCCTGCTCACCGCGTTACCGTCGGCTTGCCATTCGTTTCCGTTGGTCTAGACTTTGCAGGCCCATTCTTTATCATTAATCGTAAGGGACGAGGAGCAAGACTGACCAAATGCTATTTATGTTTATTTATTTGTATGCGCTACAAGTGTGTACACTTAGAGGCAGTAAGCGGCCTATCTAAGGATGACTTTCTTTTAACATTACGACGTTTCATTGCTCGCCGCGGTAAGCCAGCGGAAATATTCTCCGATAACGGTCGTAATTTTGTCGCGGCGGCTAAAGAATTAGGATCATTTTTAAAATCAAATAAACACTTGCTTTCCGACTTTGCTGCACAAGAAGGTATACAATTTAATTTCATTCCCGCTTACTCCCCTCATTTCGGCGGCATTTGGGAATCAGGTATTAAATCCGCGAAACATCATGTCAAACGTATCGTAGGCAATCATCATTTGACCTTTGAAGAATTGCAGACTTTATTTGCACAAGTGGAGGCAATATTGAACAGCCGTCCCTTGTGTCCCATGTCTTCCAATCCAAATGATTTCCTTTCCCTCACCCCAGGACACTTTCTCATCGGGAGAGCGCTGACCACGTTCCCTTCTCCTCTACTTGAAGATGTGGAACCCAACAAGCTGAAGCGATATGAACGGTTAGAGCAAATCCGGCAGCATTTTTGGCGTCGTTGGCAGCACGAATACATCAACGAATTACAGAGACGACAAAAGTGGATGAAGGACACTCCACAGCTCAAAGTGGACGATTTAGTCCTTATTAAAGAAGAGAATCTGCCTCCTCTGTGTTGGCGACTCGGAAGAGTAACAAGGCTGTTCCCGGGACCCGATGGCGTTGTACGAGTGGCAGATGTGCAAACTTCAACAAGTTGCATTCGACGAGCTTTGGTTCGTCTGTGCCCTCTTCCTACACCTGAAGAAGAACAAAGTTGAAAGAGAAGCCTTTCAACGGGGGGAGCATGGCGCAGCTGCATGCGCCTACGTATTTAGAACATGCAATCAGTGTTTCTACAACTTTTGTCTCGTCTAGAATTATAGTAAAAGTCAGTTTTATTATTCGTCTACCTACCTCAATATGTTATTTTTTTCTACAACTTCACTTTTTTTGGTTCAACGCGCACAGTCATCAAGCAATGTAATATATTTTCAAAATTCAAGTATACAAGTATTTACCACAGTTTTTCGGGTTTTATTTACAAACGAAATACGACTCGCAAATGTCTCACAAGAAGCAGACAATATTAATAATTTTATAAATCTGAAGCCACCAATTTCCAAAATTGCAGTTGGGTTTTAAGATTATTTATTTAATTTTTTTATTTCTCCTTTTTTTTAATTAATATACCCTATGTCACTCTTTCAAATGAGAAGAATTCATACCTCATAAATGCCGAAGTCCGTTAAACGGTTTAGGCTGTAGAGCGTGCCTTAGAATCCGTACTTCCGTACTAATATTATAAATGCGAAAGTAACTCTGTCTGTCTGTCTGTCTGTCTCTTCTTGACGCCCACTAAACCATTGACTGAATTTTGGTACACATATAGTTTGAAACCCGAGAAAGGACATAGGATAGTTTTCATCCTGAAAATCCCCCGGGGACTGAAACTATTAATCCACGCGGACAAAGTCGCGGACAAAAGCCAGTGAGACATAAATACGTACGTACGTACATACATTAGGTATGTATGTACGTACGCTCGTACAACAGAAAAAAAAGGTTTAGCAAAACACGACGGATTATATTGTGCAACTGGGTTGGTTTACGTAATCGGTTTATAGGATGGAAGGTAACCCATCGTAATGGTACTAATACCCTTGCCTTTTATTAGATCCATGGGACGAGACTATTCAAAGCCAGTAACGACGCATATGTGATTATGGTGACAAAGCCACGCCATAAAGATGCACAATGGCTTGATAGTTTAAAAGCGATAAGACGATATTAATAATCCATTTGGATACGAACCACAAAACGGAACAAGTGGAAGACGATTTTAAGAAAATTATATACTATATAATTAATTTTACAACCAAAGATGGATACGAATCCATATGGAAAACACAACAGCACAGGAACAAGTGGAAAGCCTTAGAGGAGGCCTTTGTCGAAAGACAAGCTGTTAATAAAGAAGACTAACCGAATGCCGAGTAGATTATATGTTTAAAATTTTAGTTATGATTTTTTGTCTAGAGTTTAATTTTTAATTTAATGTTAAATTAGCTATAGCAGCAATAAAGGCTTATTTTATTTTATTTTTATTTTATTTTTTAATATTTTTAATAATTTTAAATACATTACTACGATTTTCAGTTGGTTTCTTCGACGTTCCCAGTTTTCTTTGAAATGTTATTTATTTTTTGTATAGATCAATTTATTTCAAACGGAGTTTTCCGTTAGTGAAAAAAATGTTGCAATCGGATCGGCACCTCTAGACAATTGGTATTATAGACAGAGTTCGATATGAGATGTAATTTTTTTTAATGTAAGCGTCAGTTGCATTCATTTAACAATCTATTCTATTCTTCTTTTATTTTGCAATGCCACTTGTTTAGACAAGCAGGTGTTCTCAATACCTCTTATCCGTACTAATATTATAAATGCGAAAGTAACTCTGTCTGTCTGTCTCTTCTTCACGCCTAAACTACTGAACCGATTTGAATGAAATTTGGTACACATATAGTCTGGGACCCGAGGAAGGACATAGGATAGTTTTCATCACGGGAATCCCCTGGTAACTGTAACTATTATTCCACGCGGACGAAGTCGCGGGCAAAAGCTAGTAAAGAAATAAACAAACTTTAATCTGGTTTTACCTACCTAATCCAAAACAAAAAACCGGCCAAGAGCGTGTCGGCCACGCTCAATGTAGGGTTCCGTAGTTTCCCGTCCGTCACAATAAGTGTTCCCACTTATAAGTTTAAAAAAAGGCTTTTGTTACGTTGACATACTAAGTACGCAGAAATTATGTTGTACAACCTTTTTGTATTTTTTGTACAAAAACTGTTCTTTCTATCAAGTTCAAAATAATTTTCCTAGAAAGTCCTTATAAAGTTCTACTTTCCAGATTTTTTTCATATTTTTTAAACCTACGGGTCAAAAGTTAGAGGGGGGGGGGGACGCTTTGATTTTTCCTTTTGGAGCGATTATTTCCGAAATTATTGACCTTTTCAAAAAATTATTTGAGTAAACCCCTATTCTTTTTTAAATACCTATCTAACAATATATCACACGTCAGGGTTGAAATTAAAAAAAAAATCACTTCCCTCTTTACATATAAGGGGGCTACCCTAATAAAACATTTTTTTCCAATTTTTATTTTACCACTTTGTCGGCGTGGTTGATATACATATTGATACCAAATTTCAGCTTTCTAGTGCTAACGGTCACAGAGATTAAGCGAGGACGGACGGACAGACAGACAGACATGGCGAAACTATAAGGGTTCCTAGTTGACTACGGAACCCTTAATACTTACCAGGTATGGCCATCTTGAAGAATCAGCTTTCGGCGGAGGTATTTCCTGACCGTTACGAGCTAGAGACCTTCGAGAAAATAAGTTACAACTTTCTAATGGGACAGTGAACTAGCTTGCCGTGTTGCTGGCTGTTGGTCTAGTGGTTGACTGCTAAGCTAGAGGTCATGAGTTCGATTCACACCCAGGACAAACTTTGTTTTGTTTTTGGGTGTAAATAATATAAGCGTGTATGTAAGTTATATGGTTGCATTAACACTTGGGATCAAATAAATGGACGTGTGTGAGTTTTTCAAAATAACTACTTATTTTATTCAAATTGAAAGATCTTAATTTTGCCAGTCTGGATTTATAAGCCTTTAAAGTTTTTAGTATATATTAAATAACTATTGCCTACTTTCCTATTTGTTTCCGTTAAGATAAGTTTCCTTGTCTAAAATACAATTTGGAGAAGATGAAGAAAATACATCGCTCCTTGACGTATTACAGTAGTATCTTTAATACTTCTTTAATCCGTGTTTCCTCAGTAACTTTCACGACACATCCGAACAACAGTACAGTCAGTACAGTCAAAGGAATCGACACTCCAACATTCTTTCCTTGAAAAATTTCTCTCTGAATTTTCACGTTACCTACTTATTTTAGACCCTACTCTCGCATTTCCAAAAGAATCATTACTATCGTGCAAAACGCTACTTTAACGAAAACTTTACTAACCTTTTAGAAAGCATGGAAATACATATAGAAATTTCCTCTAGCTTCTAACACGTCATGCTACTCTAACTAATATATGAGTGTAAGTTTATTTTACTAGAAAAATTCGCTAAGTAACGGTGTAGGAAAATTGCTTTGAGACTCAACGCCAAAGACTGATTTTGTTGTTGGAATCTGTGTGAACTGCTGGTTTATTTTGCAAAAATGTTGCTTTGGTGAAAATAGATTAAGTGAGTTTAAGGTGAGCTGTCATTTTACATTATCACAAAGTAGGTAAATGGTACTTTATGATCTTATGATAAAGACTGATTAAACTGCAGAATTTATTATTATAAAAGCAGATATTTGGTGTTGAGAGAAGTATGTAAACAACCAAATTAAATAAATTAAAATAATATTTTTTCCATTTAAAATAATATTATTATATTTAAACTTTAAAGGTTGTATACCAAGCTTTATCACAAATGTAGACCTCGACGTTTCTCAAACTCTGTTCTCAATATTATCAGAATACTATTCATACAATAATTTTATTTCAAGAAACTATTTAGATTCTAAATAACATTTGTTATATTTTCTTTATTCCCAGTTCTATGCTAAATTAAAATAAGAGTATTGTCAAAGTTTAATACATTGGTAAGCACTGTATATATACTGGGAAACAAATCTTGTTATATTGTGATGAAATCAACCAACCCACCTCAAAAGTTCTTTCATCTTTAGAAGTAGTTGTGGAAATACTATTGAATATTTAACGATTTTAAATACATACACATAGTATGACTTAACTGAGAACCTCTCTGTGACGTAACGCTGACAAAATGACACAGAACAATCATGTTTTTTAAAGTTTTGTTACTTTTTACTGATATAATCATTACTTTTCGAAAAACAATTACTCAATACGGAATCTACATTTATTTCTCAGTAATTCTATATAAATTATTTAAAGATTACTCTGCGTTTTCTATTTGGAATCATTGTAAACACCAACCAAACAAAAGCGAAAACCAACCAACTTCGCACTGACGTGACGTAAAATGACAGGAGAGTATTATTTTTGATATAGTTCGTTCAAAACAGTGTTGTTATCATTGAAAAGTATTAAAATAGTGAAAGAATTAACTATTTCGTTTAAATATACGCAGAACGTGTTGCTACATGCAAGTAAACATCAGTTATACAGCGACCAATGGTGAGCGATCTGTTACGAGCACCTGTGTGATCGCGCGACAGTTGTGGCATTTTTCATTACGAGTACACGTGTGTTCGTAACGACAGTTGAGGGGTTAACCGAGAACCTCTCTGTGACGTAACGCTAACGAAATGACACAGAACAATCATGTTTTGTTTGTCAGTCAAAAAATCGCAGACACAGAACAATCATGTTTATCATATAAAAATCGTCCTTATGAAATCGAACTCACGACCTCCGGTTTAGCAGTCAGAGTCCTATCCACACCAACAGGTCTGTCAAAGTGGGCAAAATTTTCACATATTAGTGCACAAAATGTGGCTGTGTTGCGGAATGTTTATAATATAATAGTTACTGTGACCCCGGAACATAAAAGGCAACCGAAGGAAAATGAGTGGGTTTTAATTTATTAATCTGTGGTTTTAGTCAAAAAGTCCAACACACCCTCCCGCCGCACCCAGGATGGGAGCAGTCATTCGATGATTTCCCACTCCCAAAAAAAAATGTTGCTTTAATATAGTAACACATTCATAAAATTACTTTTTTTTAATCAAAATGAATTTTTTTGAATTGTCAAGGAGTCCGCCCGTCAAAAACTTGAACCAAATTAAAAAAAAACAGTAGGCTCTGAGAGAAGAACGAGTAACAAACTTCATGAACACTGTTCCAAAATCAATAGAAATTACAGGGAAATAGTTTAAATTATTCATGTTGAATCTCAACAATAATGTAACAAGTTGAACACGTTTGAATTACTCTACGGTAAAATATAGTTAAATGGTATTTACGCTTGTTCACGCAAGTGACTCACTATGTGGTACTTAGCTCAACAATTTCGAAGGAACTTAAATTATACAACTCATGCGTCACCATCGTCGTCATATGAATGAGCTGGATTTACACATTTCTAGGGCACATTCAAGTCAGGTTTACAGATTTGAAATCACTTCAAAGCTTCATTGGTTACATGGTAGCTTTAAAGTTATTTTTTTTATATCACTACATGACTAACAAAATGACGATTCATCTGATGATGGGGTAGATCTGCTGGGGTTGCGGAATAGTTCTTAGAGTTACCGCGGCTCCGGAACATAAAGGACAATCGAAGGAGCAAGGGTGGGTTGTAGTCAGTATAAGTCTGACACTCCCTCCCGCTTCGCCCAGGGCGGGAGAAGTCATTTGATGAATTCCTAGTGTTGACTAGCAACCACCGATAATATATGGCAACCGTACATAGGTCTCGTTAATGCGTTGACATCCCAGGGACATAAATGATAATTATGCTTTATATTCTTGTAATTACATTAGGACCTACACACATCAAATGTTATAACATCATTACTTTACGCCAGAAATAGGTGTAAATAATAATATTCCGGATCAGCACATTCACAAAGAGCTCTTTTACTATTAGAGAGCACATAGTGCTCACATGTAAGAGCTATTTGATGCTGTAATGTAACTAGCACATTTGGCAAATCAAATTAGTTTTACGTAGATAATATAATTACTCAGAGATCTTGTATAGACACCTTTGATAGAAGTAATTGCGTTTTAGTACTTATACGCGTCATCTACGCTAATATTAAAAAAAATGAGGTAAAGATTTTTTTAATGTATTTTTTGTTCATCATCATCTCCCTAGCCTTTTTCCCAACTATGTTGGGGTCGGCTTCCAGCCTAACTGGATTCAGCTGGATACCGGTGTTTCACGAGGAGCGCCTGCCTGTCAGACCTCCACAACCCAGTGACTGCGCGACACGATACCCCATGGTTAGACTGGTCAGAGTTTCAGGCTAACCAGTGACGACTGTCAAAGTTCTACGAATGACAACCGGGGCCAACGGCTTAACGTGCTTTACGAGGCACGGGATGTCAGTTGATGTCCAAGTTAAACTTAAGAAAGTACATATGAATTGAAAAAGTCACATTGGCCCGGATTTGAACCCACAACCTCTTACACGAGAGGCGGGTGCCTTATCCACTGGGCCATCACGACACACAAATGTATTTTAATGTTTTTTTTTGTTAATAGGAAGAAATCTCTAGAACTTCTTTTTTTTTTTTTTTTTGGTGAGTGGGAAATCATCCAATGACTGCTCCCGTCCTGGGTGCGACGGGAGGGCGTGTCAGACTCTTACTGACTAAAACCCACTCATGTTCCTTCGATTGCCCTTTATGTTCCAGGGTCACGGTGACTATCTCTAGAACTACTGAGGGCCTAGAACTACTGAGGGCCTAGACAAGTGGCACTGTAGAATAGAAAATGAAAACGAATAGATTGTCAAATGTATTGAATTGACATAAGCTTTCGCTAAACAATTTGACATCTACAATGCCACTTGTCTAGGGGGCTGGTCAGATAAAAAAAAATTGTTTGTTGGATACCTCATTTATTGAGGATGTGTTTGGGCTATATAATATTACGCTACGACCAACGAGAGCTGAGTAGCAACAAACGGGTGAAATGCTGAAATGCGAGTGAAATTGAGAGGGATAGCTAGTATTGAGTAGATATCATGAAAGAAACCAATAGAATCTTTTTTTTATATGGTGAGTGGGAAATCCTCCGATGACTGCTCCCGTCCTGGGTGCGGCGGGAGGACGTGTCAGACTCTTACTGACTAAAACGCACTCATGTTCCTTCGATTGCCCTTTATGTTCCAGGGTCACGGTAACTATTATAAACATTCCGCAACAACCAATAGAATCTTCTAGAATTATGTTTATCTTCGTTCCCTAATTGTAATTTATTTGGCGTCGTCACATCATGTTTCTCTTTCCATACATCTCAATAAGATGTCGTGATAGGAATATTTCTTTGTAAGTACGAAATTATTCAAATGACAGAACTTCACTGGATATAAAATAAATATTAGTTAATACGCATCAGATATTGCAAACGCGTGTGAGTAAAGACAGGTTCCTCTATGAGTAAAACTAGAACTCTTAATAGCGCCATTCAAAATAATTCTCAACTGATCAATCTATAAACTGAAACTGTAACCTTAATATTAACAATCCATACTAATATTATAAATAAATGGGAAAGTCTGTCTGTCTGTCTGTACGTTTGTCTTTCTTTCACGGCAACACGGAGCGACGAATTGATGTGATTTTTTAAGTGGAGATAGTTGAAGGGATGTAGAGTAACATAGTCTACTACTTTTGTCTTTTTCTAACGCTAGCGAAGCCGCGGGCAAAAGCTAGTATAATTATACTTAAAACTTGATTTGCTTGTTTTTTTCTATACTTTTTAAATCAGTCTTGCCCTAATTTTGTTTGACCCTTAGCCATGGCACTCCCTCTTTCTTCATTCTGACATGCAACCTGACTCTATCGCACTGAAATCTAAAGTAGGACCATTGTTTGCCTTTTTTGTGGATGGGAAATCATCTAATTACTTCTCCCGCTCTTCGTGTCAGACTTTAACTGACTAAAACCCACCCATTGTCCTTCGGTTGCCCTTTATGTTTCGGGGCCACGGTAACCATCGCCTGCCTCGTGCCCTAAAATAACTTATTTTGAAGGCACGAAATTGTGACTTTACCAACATCTAAACTGCCCCTCTAATCAAGTGGCATTGTAGAATTGATAGCGAAAACGAATAGATTATCAAATGTAAGGAGATGTCAAATTGTTTAGCGAAAGCTTATGTCCATTCCATATATTTGACAATCTATTCGTTTTCGTTTTATATTCTACAATTCCACTTGTCTAGGCCCTCTGTTTCCGTAACGGCTGATATCAATCTACAGTATGACACTCGATTAGAATGGACCAAAGGCTTTATGTGCTTTTCTAGCTGAGGCGGGAGGCAGGTGACTTATCTACTGGGCCATCACGACATTTGTATACACAACTAGCTGCCCCCGCGGTTTTACCCGCGTTATATTAGATTATTTAGATTATTGATTACTGCTCTGCTCCCGTGGGTCATATATGTATAGCCGTTGTCTTATTCTGAAGTATGAGCTATATTTCTGTAAAGTTTCATAAAAATCCGTTGAGTATTTTTGTGTGAAAGAGTAACAAACATAAATACATACAAACCTTTCCTCTTTATAATATTAGTATAGATATAGATACATACTAAAATTCATAATGTACCATACATACTTATTCACATATTTGTTTTAATAAACATAAGACCAGATGCTGAACCTCCTTCTGCGAAGCAGTTGTGCTAGTGAAGGAAGCGGCGGCGCGCGAGAGGCAACGACGAGCCTCTCGCCCCGGACTAAGACCCAGGCGAAGACGTCGAGAGTCGGAAGACGACTACCGGCCACCGTAGGCGCGGTTCTGTGGATGGCGAGCGATGGGTAGCTCGCCGCCCGGCTAGGACCAGGACCGCGTCGACGACGCGTTAGTGTTCCACGCGCGCCTCAAAGAGAAGAAGTCAGCACAGGAAGGGGCCCAACAGGGCCAGCGCTTGCCGGGGTTGCGGAATGTTTATAATAATTACCGTGACCCTGGAACATAAAGGGCAACTGAAGGAACATGAGTGGGTATAGTCAGTAAAAGTCTGACACGCCCTCCCGCCGCACTCAGGACGGGAGCAGTCAATTGATGATTTCCCACTCACCACGCAAAGTTTGGAATGAAACGAGCTTTCCTGATTTTTTAACCTTAATTAATGACATCCTCGTGTTCATAAAATTATGTTATCACTAAACGAAACATCTTATCCTGAAATACGTGTAAGATTTGTTTAGTTAAGTATAATGCTTTCTAATTATTCAGAGTTAACGAACCAAATTCTATGGAAATGTAATTTAGCTTTTCAACATTCAAGGCTGTGTTCTATAAAATGTTGAGTTACAACATCTTTGATAGTCATAATGGGGTCAATGACTTTTGATTTTGCTTTAATTAAATCTTGAACTCATAATAATAGAACACTAACTTTTGGGCGCGACCTCGTTCGTTCTCGCGGATGCAATGGAAGGTCCAAACACTCATAAATTCAAAAATATCTTACATGCAATTGTAAGTTTTATGTAGCTTAATGAGTACTAAATTTCATTTAAATTGGTTTAGTAATTTAGTCGTGAAAGCGTAACAGACTTTCAAGCAGAGTTATATTAGACTTTTTTTTAAGTTTTTCTAAAACTCTATTCCTGCTTACAAACATAATTAGAAGACTAGAAGTGTATACTCTTCTTTAACTAACCGACATACTAAACTTAAAACTTTGTTAAATATTTTACTGTACAAAATAGAGAGGAGGGGCGGAGTCTTCTACTACAGACATTATTTGTCTAAAAGAAGATTCCGAACACAAAAATTGTAAACTAATTATTTGACACAATAATTTTTTTTATTTTTTATTATATTTTAAAGTTTTTAGTTAGTGGGTTTACCCTTTACATCATTTAATTCTTAGGAGATATCACAGTTTTAAAATAACACCACAGCAAAATAATTATTGTAATGGCGACAACGTCTGTGGCTTTGACAGCTTCTTGAATTTTTCGAAGCATCAGAATAATACAAAAGCATAACATAACGCTTTGACCCACGGGAACGGGTTACTTACCAAAAACCTTCCATAGCGCGGGTAAAACAGCCAGGCTTCGATAGTTTTTTATGGATATAATTTAAATGATCAACAAAAAAATCTTTTTGGCTACCAAAATGGATTAATGATCACCAAATTGTGTTAGGTTAGGTTAGGTTAGAACTGTGACCACACAGATCACACCAGATCTACTAGTGATTCATATAAAGTTTGAGTTTTCAGTCAAATGCATATAAAAACCAAATTGGATTTAGTTCATAATATTTTAAGAAGCTTTATTTGGTGACCATTTATCCATTTTGGTAACCGCTTAGAACTTTTTTGGTAGTAAAATTGGTACTTTTTCGGGCGGTGTTTATACACAAGCCGTTTTTTATACACACGTCTTATAGTTGCTTTCACGAGTAAGTGGAAACCAAGTGTTTTCTCTAATTTATTCTGCCAATCATAGGATAACACTGGCAAGGTTTCAGACGGCACTAAGGCAGGTCTAACGAACCAAACAGTATGGTAATTCGGACGCCTTTGAGGCTTGAGGCCTCGCTCACACATTTTCAAAACGAAACGAGTTCCAACGCTCCAAGTCGTATTATTCCATTTTCCTTGAGGTTTTGGCTTTAGTTTCCACATTTTTTGAATTATCGTTTTTGTTTCCATGTTATTGCACCAGTTTTGGTGCCAAAAACGACTTTTTTATTGGATAAGTATTTTAAGAGGCGTCCGGCTTATTAATCACGTTTATTTTATTTCTGTCTGGTATGGTTTGGGTTTTGGCGATACGTAATGATGTTATGAGGTTTTTAGGGCGTTGAATAAGTAGTACAGTTATTAATAAAAGTACAATTGACATTGTCATTTTTACTTAACATATAAACATTTCAGTTATCAGCTAAAAGTTTATTTTATTTTGAATTCACATTTTTTTCGCACCTGCGACGCGCCCCAGCTTCACAAGGGTGTTACAAATCTAAAACAATCTGTACTTTTTTCTTCTATATATTATGTATGTAAATGGATACATCGTACATCAAAAGGATGGAAATGCTTCTAAAAGAAGGCTAAAAATATACAAAATACGAAAGGTCCATTCCAAAAATATTTACCTATACATTACAATACTCTCTAATTCTCAGATTATATCCATTCTTATCCACTTGGATACACCCCAACAAAAAATATTTCGCTATCTTAGCATAATATTTTTTCTTAGAACAACTACTTAGAACCGACAGCTATAAATTACTTTACGTTACACACCAGTGGTTGTTACTATCGGTCTTAAGTCGAGACAAATTATACAAAACGAGACGTTAATAAGGGGTCAAGGTTGGAAAGATGAAAGGACAAGGGACAATTGTTAGAAAAATGAAGACGTTTTTTTCTGTAATTATTTTCGCTGGAATGATTTCTGTTCGAACAAAGGGATTCGTTGGATTTATGGAGAAGCTTCTGGGTTCTTAGTATTTATCTGGACAGTTTGAAGTTGGTATTGGCTTCTGTGTTATCCGTTTTTCTCTTTCGTTTAAAGTTGGAACCGAAAAAAGATAACACATTTGCAATTGTTCACTGGGATTTTTCGTTATGAATTTCTTACTTTCTTTCCCCTTAAGATCAAAATTTAGAAATTGGTGAGTACGTATAGCCTTAGGCTCCAGTGTTGCTCTTCGTAGATCGTTGGCAGTCATTCAGGGCCATACCTCTTTAGAACACCAGGTTGGGATACTCGGGTCGCCATCAACAAAATGTGTGGGTGTTGCAACTGGTGGCTCCACCAAATGAGGCATCCTCCATACATTATGATGGTGGCTTGACCAAGTTAATTGCTCAAATATGTTCTTATGAAATATGGCCCTTAGAGCAGCACTCAAATGCCAGACATTCAGTTTTAATAAGGAGAACCGCATCACCTAGAAACTGGGTAATGGAGGTTTGATAGCTTTTGCTTAACGTAAAACAAATTACCTTCACTATGAAACCAACCCTATAAGTTCAATATTTATGATAATTTTTGGCCTGTAAACTTTGTAGAGGCTTTTATTAGGACCTTATAAAATTAGTAGGCGTCCCCCGCGGATTTACCCGTAATAAGTCTTTGGTTACTATACTACGTGCCTCCCTTGAGTCACTGTTATTCCGAGCTTTATGCTTAACACTGTAACTTTTGTGATAATAATAATTGTGTGATTTATATTTATTTCGCCTAACACGTTATCATGCCAGCACCTTTAGACAGCTGGTATTGTAAAATAGATACACGAGATGTCAAATTACTTAGCGTAAATACATTTGACAATAAATTGTCTAGATGTACTGTATAATTATTCTTGCGTCCTAATGCACTTAAATGATAGGTTTAGTTCTTTAGTCAGCAGACTCAAAACCATTTAAAATCCTCACGAATTAACAACTTGTATCACAATTTTATTACTACCAAACATATTTAATTCATCATAGCTTTACGTAAATCCGAAAGGATTTCATGAAATGCATTAAAAGTTGTATAAAGCTAAAAATTTAATTTCAACGACAGAGTAAATCCCGTAGATTATAAAAGCAATGTTGTATTTTATTTTATATTTAAAATAGAATTTATATTTAGGTGCTCACAACCGCTGAATATAAATTTTTAAGGTGTTAAGAAGTGTGATAAATTGTGGCACTTGGCACCTGGCACAAGACATAAACTATCTGCACCACCTGGATTCTACGACTATCTATCATTTACCGCAATTACATAGACTTAGATATTTAGGTATTATAATAATGCATTTGTTGTATACACTACATACGTACTTCAGAGGTCTGAAACACCTATACTGTACCAGGATAAGCAAATCAAATCCATTTATGGTTATTACTGTCATATTTTTTTTTTAACTTTAATAATAATTTTTAAATCGTCAGATTGTAAGCCGTACGGAATGTCAATTATTTTTATTTTGAAATATTTAATCTCATCGGTCTATTAAAATAGTATATCCGAAAAGATTTCATTTAGGTTATTTCTGCCGTTTGGTCTCGGTATACCTATAATGTTGGTCTATTGTACTTAAAGTCTTTTCTAAATCGCATTGCCTATTTTGCCTATTCTAAATTACTTACTAATTACGTCGCTATTGGACTAAATCGCTTTACAACTAAAACGCGTTAGGATTAATTCGCATTATGCCCAAATCGCATATTGCCTAAACAAATGAAAAATGTTTTCTTACCTAACGTTAGTTTAGAATAAAACTGAACACGAAATTATTACTCGACATTAATTGGACGAAATTTTTGGATAAAAGAGATTGTTATTTATTTAATTACCTAAACCGATAGGGGTTTAAGTCTAATCTTAATAATAAAGGGAAACTAGTAGGTCTTGAAACATTAATTATCCATCTAATTTAATGTTATTATTTGATTCGAGAATTTACCTTTGATCTACTTAACTACTACTGTATATTCTTCATAGGAACATTATGGTTTAAAACGAGCCAGCTTCAAATTTCTGACTGACTGACTGATTTGATATTTCAGAGTGTCTATGGTTTGTTCCCGTTGTCCCCGTATGCCATATCCCCGTCACGGGGACAGCGGGACGTGATTAAATTTATTTCCCGCTGTCCCCGTAACGTACATTCGGCTAATGTATAAACTAAACTAACTTCAAATTCACAGTAATCTTTAATTTTCACACTTGACTACTTAATTCAATCAAAAGTACTAGGCGCGCAGTAACGTGAAGTGGTAAATGGAAAACGTGATCGACCACAAATTTTAAATTCTCGCACATGACTACTTCACGTTACTTTTCGCCTAGTACTTTTGTTCTCTTGAGTTTTCAAAGGTATTTAAATAAGTTGGGCGATGATAAAATATTTATTGTTTCTTTGTGTTATTTTCAGGTACGTATCGAGGTCCTAAGACAGCACGACTTCTTCGGGCGTGGTAGAAGTCATTGGTAACCCTATTTGTATAATTTTAATTAAATCCAAGTGTAAAATATATTACGTTTATTTCGTAAGTTTTCAAATCTTATCATTGTATTTCCCGACAATCATAATATTATTGCCCACAAATAAAATAATCAATTTTTAATTTTTGACGGGTCTGTTGTTCCAATGGTTAGTAACCCGACTGCTAAGCCGGAGGTCGTGGGTTCGATTCCCACCTTAAGCATTTATAACTGATATACAGGGTGTCCCACGGCTATGCCACATGGAGGGAAAGTACCTTAAATATTGTAGATAGAACATTTTACTGAAAGAAGACATTATTTGAATTTTGAAAACATTTTAAACTGCATTCATAGATATTTAAATAAATACATAGTTGAACCGGGAATCGAACCTGTTACTCGAGAAAATTAATCAGCCTGTAGTTTTATCCTACCGATCGAAAGGCTTCATCATAAGGATTATTTTTTGCTAAATAACATAGTGTCAAAAATAAAAGAAAGACCATGAATTTTAACATTTTTAATACAAAATTAGTCAATTTTTCAAATGCTCAAAATGGGTCCCTTCTTCTTGAATACAAAGTGATGACTTTTGATTATTTCATTCACTGACGATTTTTTGGTCTTGGAGTGGTAGATATTTATTTATTTAAATGATGCGTACTACAGACTCTAGTGGGTACATTAATTAGTAATAAGTAGTTATGATTGTCAATTGTATGTCCTTACGGCAATGTAACTTTTAACTTTTCAGAACAAAATTTTTCATCAAATGTTAAAATTCACGGTCTTCCTTTTATTTGTGACACAGTGTTATTTAGCAAAAAATAATCCTTATGACGAAACCTTTCGATCGGTATGATAAAACTACAGGATGATTATTCTTTCTCGTGGAACAAGTTCGATTCCCGGCCTAACCATTTACATATTTTAAAATCTATGAATGCAATTTAAATGGTTTTTAAAATTCAAATAATGTCTTCTTTCAGTAAAATGTTCTATCTACAATATTTAAGGTACTTTCCCTCCATGTGGCATAGCCGTGGGACACCCTGTACTTATATAGATTTGATGTTTATCAGTAGTTTAGTAACTATAACACTCTGCTTAGCTCGGGATAAGATAGACTTGTGTTACATGTTTCAAACTATTTATTTATTAATATCTTTGCACGTGGCTTGCCTCGCGCCTTTGTCACTCCCCATCCCTTCAACTATTTCAACTTAAAAATCACAATCCCTTCCACCGTTTTGCCGTAAAAGACGGACAAACAGACACACTTTTCCATTTTATAAATTATCTAATGTATATCAGTTGTCTGGTTAATAAAACACAAGCTCTGTTTAGTACAAGATTAGATAGCCCTGTGTAACGTGTCTCGAGTATTCTTTTTTATTACTTATGGGCTTGCTCTTGGTTGACTAGCCCGAGGGCATAGACGGGGCCTACGATGGAGCGAGCTCACCCAAAACATGCCTATGCACTCCTTTATGTATTAACCTCTCATCGACCCAACGACAGCCGGCTTTCGCGCTGCCATTGTCTTTCTATTGTGCCTCACATCACGTGTGTTTGAAAGTTTAATTTATTATTATTTTATTAACACTAATGTTCCTCGTAAAGTAAAGACCAACACAGATATATTTAAGACCACTACCAGACGTGTGAACTGTGGATTCTGTACGTTACCACACTGAGTTTCAACTGAAACTCCGTAATTTGTTCTAGTCTTGTTCGGACATAGAATTCTACATGGTAAACTGTCTAATTATTTAACCTCATTTCTACAATGAGGTTAAATAATTAGACAGTTTTGTCTATTGCTTTTTAATTAATCCTCCGAACACACGTGAATCGAGACGCAGTAGAAAGATAATTGCTGTCGCTTGGTCGTCGAAAAGCTAAAACTACTTTTTAACCGACTTCAAAAAAGGAGGGAAAGGAGTTTTTTTTCTTTTTTTGGATGTTTGTTACGCGATATCTCCGTCAATTGTAAACGGATTTTGATGGTTGTTTGATAAGTCATGATTCAGGGGTCGTCCCATATAAATTTTGTGGCGATCGGTTCAGTGCTTCTCGAAAAATTCACCAAGAACAAAAAAAATTGACGAAATATTCATAGACGATGTGTGCTTTTTCTTCAAGTTTCTATTTTCGTTTTATAAGATTGTAAGTAGTTTTATTTTGAAAATAAATTACTTTGAAAGATATTTTAATACACAGTCAAACATTGGGAGTCGACACTAAAAAGTAATAAAAAATAACTAAAATTTCGGAAGTCGGTGGCAACACAAATTGACTGGCAGAACAGAAGCCTCCGACTTCCGAAATTTTAGTTATTTTTGGGTTTTTAGTTTTTGAAGGCGGTTATTATTTTTTTGAAAAACTTTTTTAAATCAGTTAACAATATTATGTATGATCTGGTTGCATTGTATTAAAACCTTCAACCACACGTGATTCGAATCACAATAGAAAGACAATAGCAGCGCGACAGACGGCTGTCGCTTGGTCGTTGAAAGGTTAACTAAGTATTTTATAACCTTGTGTAATGAGCATGGCCTTTCACAATAAATGATTTCGACTTCAAATTAAAAAAAAACTTTTTGTGTTGTCCCAACACCAAAAGATGTTTTAATTTAAACTAGTACCTACATCTAGAGATTAGCGTGTTCAATCAAAGAAATAAATTATCCAGCATTACGTTTATTGGTTGTCTGGATTCCTTACAGGCTTTGCATTGTTCCAAATTATTTTTGTTTATAATACATACTAATAATATAAAGGCAAAAGTAACTCTGTCTGTCTGTCTGTCTCTTCTTCACGCCTAAACCACTGAACCGATTTAAATGAAATTTGGTACAGATATAGTTTGGGACCCGAGAAAGGACAAAGGATAGTTTCAATCCCGGAAATCCTTCTGGAACGGGAACTATTAATCACGCGGATGACGTCGCAGGCAAAAGCTAGTTAAAAATAAATAATCCATCACAATTAACGTCTATTCAATAATACAATAACTTGCAATCAGGCTATCAAACTCAAAGCTTTGAAACTGCGTACAAAGTCAGTTCTGGGTAGCAAAGAGGTTTCATATTCCATTTTGATCTAATAACTAGAGACGTGAACGCCACAGAAATGCAGATGCATGTGCCAATCGCAGTCAAGGATAACTGACAGGCGATTAAGTTCCTTTGACAAGAAATCCGAGTATACTAGGTACGGTAACAAAGTCGGAACCGAATCCGATTAGTACGCGTAGCTTTTTAGATGCTTAAAGTGTATTGATAATTAATTATAACTTTTTTGTATTCGATATTATTCAATTATAATCCTTTAAGCGAATTCAGATAAGTTTAAAAAAAAAACACCGATCAGGGCGTGGCTGCGTGGCTAAAAAATTAATAATCCATACTAATATTATAAATGGGAAAGTGTGTCTGTCTGTCTGTCTGTTTGTTTTTCTTTCACGGCAAAACGGAGCGACGGATTGACGTGATTTTTTAAGTGGAGATAGTTGAAGGGATGGAGAGTAACATAGGCTACTTTTAGTCGCTTTCTAACGCGAGCGAAGCCGCGGGCAGAAGCTAGTTATAAATAAATATCCTCAGACAATTCGCATACGGCCATCTGATCCCAAACTCAGCAGAACTTGTACTATGGTAACCAGCCCCTCTAGACAAGTGGCATTGTAAAATAGATGGCGGAATAGAATAGTTTGTCAAATGTATGGAGATGTCAAATTATTTAGCGAAAGCTTATGTCAACCCCATACATTTGACAATCTATTCCACAATGCCACTTGTCTATAGGGGCAGACAACTGATAGACATACTTATATATTTTATAAATATATAGATATATTATAGATAAATTACACCCAGACACAGAACAGACAATCCTACTCGTCATTCCGGCTAAGCAGTCAGGGTCACTAATTTCAATAGCCTTTTATTTTTTAAAGACGAAAGCATCTAAATCCTAATTTAACCTTAACGTCCAGACGTTTATTTAAACCTTCAGTCTCCTTGTCTAATGCAATTGTAATTACGAAAACCAAAATACAAATAAATCCAATAAACTTATCAACGACACCAAAGTTAAAACTGAGACATCAAACATAATCTTTTAAAAGCACCTTAATGTAATACGAAAATCTTCTTAAAGAACTGAAAGTTTAATATATTTTGAAAAACAAAATATCAGTCTATATCACACAAAAAACAAAGTCACTAGGGTGTGTTTAAGTTCGATGTATTGAACCGTGAGTTTATTGAGGTAAACATTGGCACTATTTACTTTGAAGAAATAGGAACTTCCACTATAGGTTTTTTTTTTGAGGCGGAAACTTTTCAGTCTAAGACAAATATGGCGATGTTTTGTAGCACCGTATCTATCTTGTTAGGGTTCCGTAGTCAACTAGGAACCCTTATAGTTTCGCCAAATCTGTCCGTCCGTCCTCGCTTAATCTCTGTGACCGTTAGCACTAGAAAGCTGAAATTTGGTACCAATATGTATAACAATCACGCCGACAAAGTGGTAAAATAAAAATTGGAAAAATATGTTTTATTAGGGTAGCCCCCTTATATGTAAAGAGGGAAGTGATTTTTTTTTAACTTCAACCCTGACGTGTGATATATTGTTGGATAGGTATTTAAAAATAAATAGGGGTTTACTGAAATCATTTTTTGATAATGTCAATAATTTTTTAAATAATCGCTCCAAAAGGAAAAATCAAAGCGTCCCCCCCTCTAACTTTTGACCCGTAGGTTTAAAGAATATGAAAAAAATCTGGAAAGTAGAACTTTATAAGGACTTTCTAGGAAAATTATTTTGAACTTGATAGAAAGAACAGTTTTTGTACAAAAAAGACAAAAAGGAAAAGATAAAATAAATATACGTAAAGCAACGTAACAAATAGCCTTTTTTAAACTTATAAGTGGAAACACTTATTGTGACGGACGGGAAACTACGGAACCCCCTTGGCCGGTTTTTCCATTCTTATTTAAGGATGGGAAATCATCAAATGGTATCTCCCGCCCTGTGCGGGACGAGAGGGAGTGTCAGGCTTTTACTGACTAAAACCCACCCTTGTTCCTTCGTTTGCGCTTTATGTTCCGCAGCCGCGGTAACTATTACAACTATTCCGCAACCCACTATAGGTATGTTTAAGGTATTCAACTCGATAGTTTGTTAAGTACTTTTATGCGTGACTGATACTTATACGAACTGTATAGTACTAAATCGTTTCAATACTTCATTTAATTTTATTTGCACGTATTTATTACGTAATTGTTAATTAATAATATAAATTTAAACGTACTTAAAATGTTGTCACATCTTTTTAGTATGTCTAGAAAGAAGAAGTAAATTCATTATAAATATTTGTCTTCACAGCACCGAACCGCTATTCACGTAACTGAATAACGGTAACCAAAATCGTTGTTATACCTACATATTATTGTGTATCTAGTTATATGTATCTAGTTACGTAATTATAACACAGACAGTGTTATAATTATGTAACTAGATACAACCCATTCGCACTTAGTTCTAAATCAGTAATCTGCAAACGCTGCATGCATTTAATCAGCTTCATTTAAATCCACAATACGACTGAATGCTTCATCACTTGAACACTCAATATGTATAATTAATTACCTCCGGGCGGTACGGACGATCTGTTAGGATTAGTTTCCCAACAGTTTATCAATGTCAGATGCAAGTTACAAACTAAACTTGAACTGGTATCGTGGTGATTGCCGACGTCAAATGTAATGCTTGTCGTAGTTTGTATGAAGGACATTTGAATATAAAATACTCAATAATGGAAAAAGCTAAAACTGTTTGGCATTTTATGGGACGAAACGTAAACGATGATGTCATGTAAATATTTTAGTGAGGAAAAAGCTGGTTTTGTAATAAATAGATAATATCAACATGATTGATGTTATTGCACTACTGTACAGGATCTACACCACTATGAAATCATTTATTCAGCAGTTAAATCAAATAGTTTTTTATCATTAGAATGCAGACAAACCAACGACCTATTTGATGTAAAGTCGTCACTATAATTAATCACATTAACGTATTGATGTAAATGTAATAAACGATAGTGACGACTTTCAACTATCAGATCTCGTCGATGCGTTGCAATCAAAGAGATTTAAATATCATGTCTCTTGTACTAATACTTACACCTTCACCCTTCCCCTACTAACTTTACCACAGCAATGCTGCTTTCCGGCAGAAATACGTATAGAGGTAGTTATTTATTTATTTACATTATTTTTTTAAATTACAAGTTCCTATTTTAAAACAAGGCACACAATTATACCTCTAGGGTCTGTCTTAGCCAAGGCATGAGATTTGGTCAACGCGCTTTTAACATTTACACTAAAATCGAGTTGATGTAATGTTCTTTTAACTAACGCTTTTGTGATTTTACTTTAAATAAGTCTCTAATGTCTACCAGGTATATGGTTTATTAAAGTTCTTCTCAGACCAGTTCCTTAAAACTCAATTCTTTTAAACTTAATTCTTTTGCATAACTATGCTTGAGGAATATTTTTGAGCACTAAAACATAAAATTATTCTACAGCTAAGACAAAGGACAAATGTTTTAATATTTCTTAAATACCAGTTTCAAAGATGATCTTCAGCTTTCTTTTCATTCCTTAAAGAAACTTTGAACTCTTTAGCATTAAATATAAAAGAGACACAATAATTTTCCTCGTAAAACTCAAGTCCAACAGCTGTAGTTTTTATTAACTCTGTAATTTTCACTTTCCTAGCTTATTCATCAAAATTTAATTCTATTCTAATAACTTATTTACAGCTAACTAAATTCTGATTAAAATATAGCTAAATCGTAATGATTAAAGGCTCAATGAATATTTTAATTTTGATCTCGTTTTAAAAGGCACAAAAACTTTTTTATGCGGATCCTTTTAATAATTCCAATGAAGGAGTTTGAATGATATTCGACAAGGAGATAGATAATCATACTTTTAAAAAAGATTCTTTTATGTATGAGGTTACGGGTATTCATTTGGATAAGTGCCACTGTAACTTTTACCAATTAATATGTACTTTCTGAGTTTAGCTATACGACAAAGACGGCATGAGTCTGAAGCAAACGTTATGATCAATGCTCGTGCCTCCTCTGTATGTGAAGAGGCTTTTGTCTTGTATTAAGACAATATAAAGACAACATTATATTGATTTCATTTTTTTTTCTTTCCCCCTTTACAATAGCTATAGTTACAAGCCCTTTACAAAATTAGAGAGCCCAAATTGCATTACAAATTAATATTACACACCTAATATCATCTTTACCTATCGAAACGCACAAAATTTTGCCTTTACAAATATAAGTATCAACTACAAAACACAAATCATATCCCATAACACAATACATTACCTCTTTTCTTCACAATAACACAATAGCGTTGATGCCAAAAGCGCAATGAATATCAAAAGTATTGGAAATTTCACGAAGCCCTTCATTTTAATAACACCCATTTGAGGGCTCGTCCGACCCAAAAGGATTTTGTTTATAGCCCATTAATGAATTTCGTTCAAGAATCATTGCGAACAGACCTTTCATACCTTAATTTGTAAAGGTAGGTATTGGATATTAAGCGGTGATCGTCTTTTGCATGCCCAGCCCGTATTGTTTGTGGTAAACGGATCCGTAGCTAAGTTTTGCTTGAGCAAACGACTTTTGGGACGTACTTGGGGAAATGGGGTTTGAATTTTTGAAGACAGCTTTATTGTTTTATGTGTATGGATTTAAGAAGTACCGGCTTCGATTATGCAGGAAAAATGCTGAAATAGGTGTAAGATGAGTTGAAGATATTTTCGCTTGGAGCATTGGATCCTGTTACAGTAAACTTAATCATAAACTTATATTGATGAGATCACCACGTACACGAGACTTAAAAGGTCATTATCGAGAATTTTATATATGATTATGTTTTTTTTTACATAGATGTATTCCAAGATATTGTTCCGCTTATTAAAATGTCAGATAGAAAGCATGACTGCAAACACAAATCTCACACGCAATCACACAATGTATTCACAACCGACATTTGATAAAAACCAGCAGACGAATCCAATTCATAAAAAATCCCCTATCGACCTCACATCTAATGGAATATGATGCAGTGATTCCGGAGTTTCCCTCCGCGTCAAAACCACGCTATGATGGATGATCGGTCCATTCATAATGTTATTAGTTCAATTGTAACGTGAGGGTAGATGAATTAATTTGTGGAGTTCGTTTATATGGATGATGTGGTCGTTTTTGCGTAATATTTTTATTTGATTTATTTTTGAAGTTTGGCTAGCTGGATGTTATTATAGGTCCATCAATTTGCTTTTTTTTGGGAAACTTGGAATAAATCAATTGGTTTCGGTTATCTATTTTTTATATTTCTGTGTTTCATTAATGTCACTAAAAAGGATTTTTCAATCTTTTTCGTGACTCTTAGCGATACATAACCTAAGCGACATAATATAGTACTAATCTATTCCAATATTAATATCAGCTTTTGTATATCAGCTGTATTTCCACAGGTAAAAAATTCTTCTCACATTATTCAATTAAATTCCTTCTGATGCTTTTCTTCACAGATACTAGTTGTGTCCAAGGTGAACTTAAGAGGTGGTTAGACATAAAATTACGATAGTCGAATTACCGAACCCACAACGACCTTATGGAAGGCAAGTGTCCTTAGTGGACCATCACGAAATAATCTACCCTATTATATTAAAAACAATTAAGCCCTTAATAGAGACATTCAAAGACTGTCAAGTTCCAATGTACTTAAACTGTACTTAACAGTAATTTTGACTGTCCATTAAGAAGTTTTGAACTGTTAATGATTCTCCATTTACACTGTTCAGTAAATCACACTTTAAGTGTTGTTGATAGAAGTTTAAGTGAGCATTGTCTTATTTCCATGAAACGAAGTGGAGGAAATAAAAATATAAAACATTGTTAACCTGGAGTACAAAACATATATTATGATTATATTTACCCTAATTTTTTACCATTTTCTACAAACTTTTTTCATTATGATCAAACTGAAATTTTATCTATAGTTCTTTGTCTACACTAATATGTTGCTTTATACGAAAAATGGATGTAATACAACAGTCTAGTACTACCTCCATGCCTATATCTCCCACAATGCTAAATTTTGGTTTAGGGGAAACGGTTAACAATGTATTTTAAAGGGTTTCGTACTGGAAGGGCTTTATCAACTAATAATAAAAATAAAAATAAACTTTTTAAGGCCTCTTAAAAAAATATCATTTTTAGACTAGCATTTGGCCGGTTTTTATTTTACTCAAGTAAAACATAATATAGTTTCAACTAGTTGAATATAAAACCTTGCTGGCACATCTTTGCTTATCCAATAACATGAAAGAAATGGGTCAGGTTACGGTTCAGATGTAATAAGGTACTCCTTGAAGTATCTCGTTTACTATATTACCTCTTGTACCCGACTTTGAGCGTTATTAAAACATCTTCAAGACCTTGCTTACGGAGGGTAATGTCAATTTAAATAAAAAAAGCATACAGAACGCGATGGTTTCAGTATTTAGATTTTTGTTTGTTACGTTAGAAATAGGTAGTTTTTAACACAAATCAATATTGATTTAGTTGCTAGAGGCTAATGTTTTTGCACGTGAAGATTATTTGGCAACATTATTTTAATATTTGAGTTAGACTTTTTTTCTTTACGTCTTTTTTAATATTCGGTCAAGGAAAGTCGAACTCGCTTATCCATCTCAGGCTATCGTGGTGATCAATGCTCATCATATCGTGGTGATAAGACTTTTGCCCTACCGTGAGAGAATAAAAGTCTTTTGCAAGCCCTAATTATAAGAAATTAAGTATAACAAAATAAAAAAATTCAAATCAGTGGATTATCGCATCATAATATTATTATTATAAAATTATGACGTGGATATTGACGGTCCTGCTGGTCTAGTGGTTAGTGACCCTGACTGCTAAGCCGAAAGTCGTGGGTTCGATTCCCGCCCAGGACCAACTTTGTGTGATGAGCATGATTGTTTGGTCTGTGTCTGGGTGCTATTTATCTATAATATGTATATATTTATAAATTATATAAATATGTATATCAGTTGCCTGGTTACAAGCTCTGCTTAGTTCGTGATCAGATGACCGTGTGTGAGTTGTCCAAGGATATTTATTTAATTATCCTATATCGTAGGGGCGTTTACAAACCAATAAACTCACATAATATACGTTTGTATATCAACTAGCTTGGATTGGCTCCGTGCGGTTAATCACCAATTCCACTAACCGTGCCCACAATTAGCTGAAACACACACAGTAAAAAGTCGTAATATCTCAATGATACCACAACTTTTGAATTTTACTTTCCCTTAAATTCTCAAGTAAGATCCGTCGAAAGCAGAACCATTTCTTTTAATAATTCTTAAGTCTTTTATCGTCCAATCTAGACTATAGAATTAACCGCATTCACAGCTCCAATTACCCATCTACGGACCATTACACCTCTATCAAGTGTAATCTATCTAGACGATGTCATAATCAGACAGGCATCAGACGGAATCTTTGCGGCTTTCATTTAGAAAACTGTCTTCAACAAACTATGGAGTCAAGTCCAATCATCTGACCGTTAACTTTCCTTTTATGCTAATATAATGAAACGAAGTAAGGCCGACTGCGGAACTTTCTTAATATAATATTCCAAAAGTCAAACATTGGTGGGCTTACCGTTTATAATTTTAGGCAACGATAGCTTTGCCCTTTCTAGTCTGTTATTCGTTATGTTCAATCAATTTTCATATTTGGTTTGTAGGGTTACGGTTAGAGGGTACTGTTATTGGGAACGACATTTTGTTGACATTTGTCGTCTAACTTCAGCCCGTGATTCCTTTACTTGGAAATAGTGTAAATCCTAAAACATAATTATTATTTTGCATTTCATGTTTTTTTTTTGTCACAGAGAGGTAAAAAGTTATATTTTACAAAGACGTTTTTTGCTTAATATTCGTGTGTGAGTAAAAAGTAAAGTATTTATTTATATATTAAACTTTATGTACGAACACCGTACAGAGACGGACTTAATGCCTTGGGCATTTATTGTCAGTTACTGCAACCTTCAATCGCTAAAAGGTGCGTTATAAACAAAAATCAACCTGTAATCTCAATGTGTAGTTCTTTGTTTAGTTTTCGATGCAAAATGAAACTCTTCAATCAATCTTATACAATTCACTGGTTTAAATGAAACCACAGGCTGGTTTAATTAAATTTACCTTTTTTAATTGTACTTTATTTAACAATTGTTGTATGTACAATTTTCCCATGATTGATTGAAATCAATGACGGGTATCTGCTTAGTTATTTCTAAAATTACTTAATATATACTTAATGTGAAAGCCGACATGGATAAAATTTGGTGTGTAATGAACATGGGCAATTTTTTACCTACCTCTTCTGCGTTGACCATAAATTAATCTAAAATTCTATTCCGTGGCGTCATTTACTATAGAGCTAAATTTACCTATATATGTAGAGCTAAGTTTACTGACATTTTATTAATGAAAAAGCAGCTGTTGTAAAAATAGTTCGATTTAATATATGCCGTATAAAACATAACCTGTAAAAAAAAACCACCAGTCTAGTAACTCCTTCTACTGTAAATATGTAAATAATTGTTACAGACTAACAATTATTTACATATTTACAGTGTTAGTGTTATATTTACCAAGCCGTAAATTTATTGACTTAGCCGTAGCATGGTTTTCATGCTATGGCTGTTGCTGCTGCTGCATACAATGTATTCTCACAAGTAATACATTTTATATTAGATTGGTAATCCGTGTAATATCAAGTCAGACTAGCGGTTTCTTATCAAATCTATTTTTTTCACAACGAAGTTCGAAAAAAATCAAGTGATTCCCAATCATCAATATTTTGATTTATATTCAAACAACTAAAATGGAGACTACAGCCTTTTTTCCTCTGCTAAGTCTTCACTTGTTTGCGCTATGATATCCACTCACTCCTTACACATTCCATCTTTTATTTTCTTCGATCTTTCTTTCTCTTTCTCTCCTGCCACATTCAAATTCATAACTCTCTTAATCACATACGTTTTATCCCTTGTTTTAACATGCTCATACCAAGACAAACGATTTCCTTTCAACTTTTCTGCTACTTGCACCGACTACGGCAAATATCAATTGACATTATGTTCTCAAATGGATTGAATTTGTTTATTATGCAAGTAGGATTTTAAATTCAGTGAATCTTTGAGAAGAAACACAAAAGAAACTCAGAATCATTTTCAAGTTACTCATTAAAAAATTAAAAATATTAACAGAAATTGATTAATCAAAACATTCAGAACGGCATCTACCCTAACCTTTTGAGGAAAGTGCCCATATCAATTTAAATAAGGCAATTTTCACCGGTTCCTATTGTGAAAAAAATTATGTGACCAATCACCTAACGCGTAAGCTTTTTGCTTACTGACTTGTCGGTAATTCAATCAACCTCAGCTTGACAAATTATCAGGTCAACTTTTCTTTTTATACCAAGGGCTGCTATCAAACAACAGATTTTCCTTTGTGTATCCAAAACAAATTACATTTGCATACAACCGTTACTACCATTCAGTTATCGACCTCATCGATAACCCGGAAGGCTCAAAACCCATTATGGTTTTATAACCTTTGTAACAACCATTGAACAAACAAGGTCACAAATGTCGCCGCTAATAAATCAAACGGAAAAGGGGGGAAACTGATGAATTTTATTACAGTATTTTAACTTTCAATTTCTATAACAACTTGTTTACTTGGATGACATTGTGAATTTATTTTTTTGGTGTTTGGTTTAAATGAAGGGTTGTCTTTTTAGATATTTCGAAATTTTTAAGGCCAAGTTTACACATTTCTAGCGTTGTTTACGGACTGACCAATAATTATGAGACATTCTTCCAATGTGAGGATCGTGCAGAACATTTTTCACCGAAGAATATTATCATTTCCATGTCCCGTAGCGTAGCCTGTACAAGTATGCCAGCAAAGATTGACTGCATGTCGGTAGTATATATGGAGGCACATGGATGTAACTCTAAAGAATTGATGTTAGATTTAGAGTCACTCGCAAATTTGCACAGGTCTATTCTACACAGGCTTCAATCTGTCTGCCTGTACATATCACGCACTTCTACAGTACATCACATTGGCCGCCTTTAGTGCGCAAGCCTTTGGTGTGACCACGAATGCGGTAACACTTTGGTAGCCTGTGAGAGAGTAAATATACAGATGTGATATAGAGACCTAGGGTTTACAAAGGCACAATCGGTGACTAATCTGTAATATTCGGTAAAGAGATTCAAATTAGTTCGCTAAAGTAAGCGCTGTGTTCTGATGTAGTGGTCTTGGGGTGTAATTGAGTAACCTATTCCTTAATTGTGTGAGTGATGAGTGTTAAATAGAAATGTTTCCAATCTGTAAAAATCCTTTTACAGATTGGAAACTCCATTTAAGATGTTAGGGTAAGTGAGCTTACGGTGAGCTGCCGTTTTAATGGTATCAAAAATTTCCAAAGATGTTTTGCAACAGAATATACTCATAGATCAAAATTTAAAAATATTACGTAGCAAATGATTACACTAACTAATACTACTGACACTGTAGCATAACTTTAAAATTTACAATAGCAAGATAGATAGATGCTGTTGAAGACGAAGAAGTGCTAAAGAACATATTATATTTGTCTTAGTTTTAAAAGTTTCCGCCTCATCAGAAAAACACCCTTATCATCATCACCATGAACCCAGACACAAGACACACAGCCATATGGAAGCGACGAACATCGGAGGGCATTTGGGAGCAGCTGTTGTAGATGCATGTACCTGAAAAACAGATTAAGGGTGTGTCTTTGAAGAGGCTTATATCCAGCCGTACATTGACCTTGAAAATCCACTTTTTGTCCATCTGTCAGAAAATAGTTTTTTTTAGCGCAAATTAAATCTAGCTTCATCCTATTTAATGAACCCAAACCAAACATTGCTCACAGCCCAAGAAACGCTCATCTCCCCGCTATCTTCTCTAAATAGAAGCACAGATCTAATTTGTTGCAGAGATCCTTGCGGGATCAATCAATCACGTTGACAAAGCGCGGACTCTGTCGTCACTGGCGAAGTTTTGCCGATTTTAGTCGATTAGCCAGTTTTGGGGAGCGTGAATGGTTAAGCGGGTCGCTTGACGGATTGTTACTTAAGGAGCAGTGGTAGTCGAATTATTGTTTTGTTTTCTTCGTTTTTGGATGTTTTTTTTGGGCGTCTAAAGGGATTTTGTCACTCGGATGATAAACGTTATTTAGCAAGTACTTCGGCATGACTGTATGTTCACCCGTCTGTCATCGGATTTTATAAAAATAGGAAAAATGAAGTTTTAAAATAAATAGTGGTTGTTATTAAAAATGTGTTTTTGCATTTATTTTTCTCGATTATACGATTATAACGATCTAAAAAACTCTTCAAATACCATCGCTCGATACCAATGTTTTTATATGTGTAAAATTTACTATTTTACCAAGCCATGTATCGGATACTTCAAGTTCTTACAATCGAAGATAACAACAAAACCGAAAAAATAACAAATGAAATCAAACTTCCATCGTCCAATTAGTTTTCACAATGACGTCTGTGCTATACAACATCTCCCTATGCGAGCCTGGCTGCATTGTTCTGAGTACGTCTAATTAAAGTTTTAGTTTATCGTCTCGTTTTAAAATCTGTCCTATATACTACTGAATTGGTTAAAAGTACAGGAATAAAATGATTTGCAAAGAAAAAGCTGGTGTAAACTAATATGAAATACATTATTTCATAATATGTTTCTCTCCCTGAGTTTGTTTTGGCATTTTCTCGCAGAGGTCAGGACAGAAACAATTAGAATGCCGACTCTAGCTAATTTAAAAAAAGTCTGACGTTAAAAAGTGATTTTAATATTCTACTTTTGTTGCGGAATGGTTAAAATAGTTACCGTGACCCCGGAACACAAAGGGCAACCAAAAGAACATGAGTGGGTTTTAGTAAGTAAAAGTCTGACACGCCCTCCCGCCTTGCCCAGGACGGGAGAAGTCATTGGATGATTTCCATCTCCCCTAAAAAAAATTCTACTTTTATAATAAACAATTTCATTTCATTACATTTCTCTGAAGAGCATTAAATGTAAAAAACAAAAACGCGTTTTAATAAAACAGCAATCAAAGAAAATACATCCAACAACAACACAATACTGAAATTGATCCGTCACCCGTTTTAAATGCAAACAAATCCACTAGAGACAGAACGAGGACTAATGACAATTCTATTCAAATGTAAAACGAAAATATAAATACAGAACAAGAACTTATAGGGACGATCAATTTGTTCACAATCATGTGCAATCGAGAAGCATCGACGTTGAAACTCGACGGCTGTATTGTTCTGTAGACGGTTGTTGGAACTCGTCTCAGTGCAAAGGGAAGTTTTAGTTGGTCCACGTAGTTCTAACGCCTTATCTGTACCTCGTATAGAAGCATCTTCCGTGCTCAGGTGCCTATTTTGTGAGTTATGCCTTGTTGTGATCGTGGTTGTTAGTTTGATTTGAATCTGTTATTGTCATCATCTTTTAGAGGTATGAGGTACAGGGTGTAAGTCCTTATCCTTTGAAAAAGGAGGATCCTCCGACCAGACGGGTGTCGTGTTAGATGGGCTTCTGACGATTTTTGTAAGGTGGTAATCATCTACACACAGTGTCTGGTCTACTTTCCCTGACACCTCAAGTATGTATACAACACTTTATTTTATTTTGTACTAGCTTTCGCCCGCGGCTTCGCCTGCGTGGATGTCGTACTTCTGTCCTCTATTTTAACCCTGAAGGTGTTAAATGATTAGTGGCTATTTACTCTTCATAAAGAATAAACCTTCCAAGTTTCATGTCTGTAGTTCGTAGTTAAATAACAAACGCGTTTAATATTAGTCAGTGAGTTTAATGTGTAATTATATACCGCAGTTTCACCCGCGTTATGTTTTTTAAAGGATGGGAATTGATCAAATGACTTCTCATGAAAGAGTGGCAGACTTTTACTGACTAAAACCCACCCTTGTTCCTTCGGTTGTCCTTTATGTTCTGGGGCCGCGGTAACTATTAGAACTATTCCGCAACCTCGGTTGGCATTAGCCCTAGAGGGCCCCGTCACGTGCTGACTGCTCGCTGAGGCGCGCGTAGAACGAACGTGCCGTCGACACGGGCCTGGTCCTAGTCGGGCGGCGAGCTCGCCGTCCGTAGACCCGCGCATGGCTTGACGCTGCCTCAGCATGACTGTTTCGCAGAAGGAGGTGACGGCTTCCCATTCAGTCTCGCCCCGGAGCATGACCTAAACCAGCAACGGCCGCGAGAGGTCACCACTTAGGCACAATCCTCGCGTACCCGCGTTATGTTAGGTTTTTGGTTACTGATTGGCTTCCGTGGCTCATGGCGCAATGTAATGAAGAACAATATTATGTGTTATTCTGATGAATAAGCTACGAATATCTTGCAAAGCCGGCTAGCTTTGTTACTGCCCGTACGTACCATTATTATATTGCTGCGGAGTAATTTTAAAACTGTGATGTCTCCTAGACAGACAGACCAAAAATTTACTAATTGCATTTTTGGCATCAGTATCGATCACCAATCATCCTCCAATAAAAATTTTGAATATATATTCAATGTACAGAATTGACCTCTCTACAGTTTTATTATAAGTATAGATATAGATATTCTTATATTGTAAACTCTGATTGCGCGATGGAAGCTCTCAGTTATAGTTTAAATGTTGGTACAATCTAAACTAGTGTGATTGTTCTACAGCCGAGCAAGTCTTCTTGTCATGCAAAAAAATATTGGAAATCAATGCTAGCGGCATTAATCATGGCGCTTGTTCAGGACGGATTATCGATTTCAGACTTATACTAATTATAAGTCTAGATATCTTTGCGATCTTTTTCCTCATTGCTTCTATGATGAAAAAGATAAACTTAAAAAGTACATAATTAATTTGAAAGGTCATATAATAAATTTGAAAGGTCATATTAGCACTTTCCAAGTATCAAAACGGTCTCGCTTTAGAGGTACCCAATTATCATAATCTTTGAAAGAAGTTTCTAAGTTGTATAATTTGAAGTTTATTGCTGTTACATTTACAGTCCCTACAATTTCACTAAAATATTTTGCGTTAAAAGCTTCGTTAAACAACTTAGTTTTGATGCTGAGAGAAACTTCTGTTTAGAAATTATTGTTTACTTTTCACTTACATGTAGCAAGGTTACGACTTAACGCGCAACATAACAACTTAATCAACTGCAATAATTTAAAGAGTACGGCCCATTATATTTCATCCTTACCCACCAAAACTTTAAAGATAATTGAAATACCCAGTACACAAAGTGTAATAAAAACAAAAAGCCGAAGTTTCTAGAATTACTCAACGTTTCCAGCTAGGCTTATACAGATGTCGAGGGCTTACCCTTAACCCCTTCCAGTTGACGAATTGTACGAGTTAAGATTAAGACAACTGCCTCTTCATGCTAAGCAGCGGGACAAATTCGCACCAACTAAGATATTCTTGGCTGTAATTAAAGGATGAAACGCAAAATGTATGTCGTTAAATTTGAATAGCTTCATTTTGATGCTGACTTACAGACCCTCGTTGGATGTAAATATAAGGTCTGAGCTCCTTGTGTTTTCATTGCTCCGAAATCATCTGGTAAGGCTTTTTCATCTGTACAATTTATTAGGGTTTCTGGATAGCATGGTAGGAATGAAAAGTGGATGGTATTTATTATAAGAACCTTTTTTGAACCTTATTTTTAGTTTTTTATTTGAGGATGTTATTTCTGAGCGTTTGTTTAGGTCCTTGGGAAATTCTATCATAATTCTGTTATGTTTATGTAGTTTGTTTTGGGAAATCACAAAGACTTATTAGTTTTGGAGTTGCGTTGTTTTTTTTAAATATCCACTCAACCAGATTTTGACATATTAACATTACATTTTTGTGTAAATATACTTATAATTCAAAGAATACAAACGAAACAGTACACCATCCTTTCCAAATAAACGCGACGCGTTTGCGCATTCTTAGCAGGCTATTTACAAGTGTAGTTAACGTGCTAACGCGACTTGAATACCTTCATGTTCCGTACATTTCAGGTACAATTCACACTGGGGTGTCACAGAAATAAGCAAAATTAGTATAAATGGTAACAAGTCTGAAACACGTGTACGTAATATAAGTTTGGAGTGTTTTTTGAGAGAGATTTCTAAATTTTACATGCAATGCAGAACGCTAAAGTTGAAGCATATTTTGATGTCCGAGTGTGAAGCTGTCTGTGGAAGTTTTTTAATGGAAATGTGAAACTTTGCTGTGGAAATGAATAATTTAATGAAGACACAGACGGACTGAGAGTGGATGACGTAGTCTGAAGCAACTGCCGCAAAGTTTGTTTGTATTAAGTGTTTCAGCTATGCATGATACATTATTGTGGTTCTGTGTGATTTTAAAGGCGATATATTTATGTATATCTCTTTATTACCTTGTCACAGCTAAAGCGCTCAGCTGATCGCACCCAATGGTACTATTGGTTGAGACCAGAGAATGATGAGCCTCTGGGTAATTTATAGTAAAATTTGGAGCCAAAAGGTTGCATCATCACGCTGATTTCAATAGGCTCATATTTCATTTTTTGCGCAATTTTTCCGAAGGGCATCCTTGATAAGTAGGAGTAGTAATAACAGAAATACACCGTGTTAGGTAAGACGAGAAACATATTTAAGGACGATTTATTTAATACATATATAAATAAAATAAAATAAATAAATTTCTTGGAACTAGTCACACACGGTCATCTGATCCCAAGCTAAGCAGACTAGCTTGTATTATGGTAACCAGACAACTCATATACATACTTATATACTTTATAAATACATACATATTATAGATAAATTACACCCAGACACAAAACAAACAATCATGCTCATCACAAAAGTTTGTCCTGGGTGGGAATCGAACCTACGACCTCTGGCTTAGCAGTCAGGGTCACTAACCACTACACCAACAGGCCTGTCAAAATATGCCAATATGCTCAATATGACTAACAAAAATGTAAATTTTAATAAAACCATATAAATGGTGTATACGACGCAATTAATTAAACTTTACATAATAGAACAAACAAACGAGTAACAAACTAAAATCACGACAAAACTTTTAGACTTCGCATCCAATTTAAACATTGAAATACAGAATTTAAAACAGATTTACGTTACATTCGGATACAAATACATTCACGCCACGGTGGCCATTTATCTCTGCTATTAGCTAACTAGTTTCGGAGTTAGTACCAAGCGTGCAGACGAATTGCCAACGTACAAAGTTGGTCTGCAATGTTCCAATATCGTTAATTGAGTTGCTTCAGTATTGGTAAAGGAATATTGAGTGGCAAAAAGAGAGAGATTTTATTTAGCAATTTGTAAATTAAAAGTGGTTGTTAATGATTCAGTGGATGGTCTTGTTTTATGGTGTTTGCAATTATACTGAAAGTGTAATTTGTAGTGGATCAGTAGGAGAATATAGAGCGTGTATTAGTTTTCTCCTGACCGAATTCTGGCCAATCTCAAAAATATAATGAAGATGCTATAAGATCACAATAGGAATTTGAGTCTGCTTTTGGTTCCAGCTGAATTCTTGTGTTTTAGGTGAAGCAACTGTCTATCAGCTCTGTTACTGGGTAACATGATACCCTTTTAGTAGACTAATAATCGGACTTTGTGGTCTCTATCTGGATTTTGAAATATTTAGTCTGACTGATAATCAAACTCAATCACGTACTAGAAAAAAGGGACGTTGAGAGTAATATAAAATTATCTATATATATAAAACAAAGACGGGTTTGTTACAACACTTATAACTCGAGATCGGCTAGACCAATTTTCATGGTTTTTGGTTCGTTGGATTTGTCCCCACCCCGAATATCAGAATACATCTTAAAAATAATGAAAACTCGACGAGAACATAATTATAAAAGATGAATCATTTTCCCTTAATGTTACTTTGTTTCGTACCTGTCAAACATTTGTTAACCGACTCGCTTTATAACCGAGGCGATCCGGTGACTGTACGGAGTTGATATAGTGAGCGCATGCCCATACAAGTCCATAGAAAGAATACTAGCCTCAGGAGGCGAGTCGGTGCGGAGTGGCTGCCGGGTGGCTGTAATGAGCTATGACCTTAAAGGGCAACCGAAGGAACATGAGTGGGTTTTAGTCAGTAAAAGTCTGACACGCCCTCCCGCCGCACCCAGGACGGGAGACGTCATTTGATAAAAAAGGGTGCTACACTGAAAAGTGCAATCCATGCAAAAAAATTAATAGCAAATAAAGGATCACTGAATATTTAATTAATTTTTTTAAATTATCCTAATTTAAAAAGTAAAAAATGTGATCATTTGTTGCCTATATGGCGAAACAAAGTTCGCGGGGTCAGCTAGTGATAATATAATTGTAAAAAAAAACTACAATTTAACTTTAAGCGACAACAAAATATACTTTTGACACATTACAACTACAACAAACTTCAACATTAGTTCTAAACATATTTTACCAATAATATTCTACGAATAAAAAACATATTGACTTCTAACAATGTCAAAGTCAAGATTTATTCGCGAAGACAATAGGTGCTTATCGTTGGAACTCTGAAAGTCATAAGTTTGAATCTGAAACTACAATAGCTCCGTTTTTGTGCCTAGCAATATATATTCCTAGAATCCAATATGGAACTTCTCAAACAAATATATTGCTTAAACTTCATAAGAGCCTGTAGTTATACAATCAATACCTATATACAATTTTTAATATTCAACTTTTTGGCTAACCGACCGGCTTTTTTTACAATTTATTTGTGCCTGTAAATGGCTTAAGTGAAATAAATTATTAATGAATTTTGAATATAGTACGATTAATGTTGATAAATTGTAGTAAATCCTAAGAGATAGAGCCCTAAGAAAGGGCTTAGGCTAGTTTTATTGCGCAACTTTGTCTCAACATTACAATGGCGTAAAATCTATATATATAAAACAAAGTCGGGTTTGTATCAACACTTATAACTCGAGATCGGCTAGACCAATTTTCATGGTTTTTGGTTCGTTGGATTTGTCCCCGCCCCGAATAGCAGAATACATCTTAAAAATAATGAAAACTCGACGAGAACATAATTATAAAAGATGAATCATTTTCCCTTAATGTTACTTTGTTTCGTACCTGTCAAACATTTGTTGTCCATCCTGTCAAATACTATAAGTAATAGTTGACATGCGTTCAGAAATAATGACAAAATGCATTCTTTCCCACCAACTATCCAATTCAATTATTAAACTCCTTGGATGTGCCTGGCTTACCACCGCACAATCAACAACTAAAGATTGGTTCCGTAGTAATCATGCTTCGAAACTTAAACCAACCAAAACTGTGCAACGGAACACGTTTGGTGGTAAGTAAATTAATGAACTATTTGATTTACGCCACAATACAGGAAAATTCAAAGGTGAGGAAGTTCTCATTTCGAGAATCCCCATGATCCCAACCGACATGACCATTCGAGTTTAAACGACTTCAATTTCCAATCCGTCCTGCATTCGCGACGTCTCCCGTACTGGGTGCGGCGAGGGCGTGTCAGACTTTTACTGACTAAAACCCACCCATGTTCCTTCGGTTGCCCTTTAAGGTCATAGCTCATTACAGCCACCTGGCAGCCACTCCGCACCGACTCGCCTTATAACCGAGGCGATCCGGTGACGGTACGGAGTTGATATAGTAAGCGCATGCCCATACAAGTCTATACATATAAAGAATACTAGCCGCAGGAGGCGAGTCGGTGCGGAGTGGCTGCCGGGTGGCTGTAATGAGCTATGACCTTAAAGGGCAACCGAAGGAACATGAGTGGGTTTTAGTCAGTAAAAGTCTGACACGCCCTCCCGCCGCACCCAGGACGGGAGACGTCATTTGATAAAAATAAGGATGCTACACTGAAAAGTGCAATCCATGCAAAAAAATAACACTGTAAAAAGTATCACTGAATTTTATTAGTCAATTTTTTAAAATTATTCTAATTAAAAAGTAATAAATGTGATCATTTGTTGCCTATAGGGCGAAACAAAGTTCGCGGGGTCAGCTAGTATAAGATAAACGGTATGGAAGTTCGTTCTTTTTCAGAAAATGGTGGCTATCTACACCGCGGGTATCAGCAAAATTGTAATCCTTAAACTTTTTATGACTCCATAGCAACTTTGCATAGCTATTATTAAATAAAAAGGTCTATATCGGACTCCGTTAGTTTACTGCTAGACAGAAGCAAATGTCCAAACTCGTCACTTAACCCGATCTTTGGTTACAAGCATTAAGTTGCTGATTGGCGATAGTTATAATATACCTTAAAAAGTAAGTTCTAATTAAAACAAAACTGACCGATGATAATAGCAATACTTAGTATAAAACTGTGTCGCGGTTATGAGCGCCCCACTCCAGGTAAGGAAGTAATTTGTTCCAGTTACTTAAAAACTTTAAATGCATACATATCTAAAAAAAAAGTCTTTAAAAACTAAAAACAACAAAAGAACAACAAATAAATCGGAAGCCGCTGACTTTTGAAATTGAAGTTATTATTCTGTTTTTCGTTTTTGAAGGCGCTTCCATTTAAAAATAAAATCACATTTCTCTTTCATTAATGCCCTTATTAATAATCACTGTGTAAAGTTATGCCATGAATAAAGCCTGTGTAACCATACATTTTTTGACGTATAAACCTGTCATAACTTTATGCAGCGATTATTAGTAAGACGCTAAATATTTTCTTTACCGGCTGTTTATGAGCATCAAAATTACCAAAAACATCGTAAATATTTAAAAAGCTTTCAATATTCTTGTACACCAAAATAAACTATAGTCTCTATAGTAAATTCATTGCTACAATTTTATTCACAGTGCAGTACTTCACTATTTCCTTATTTTACAAAATGTTGTGTAAACAAAAGTTAAACAGTGCTTTTTATTCTTTCTCTGTTTCTGTAGTTTTCCTTACTATTGGACTATTTTAATTTTGAACCTAATTAGATGTCGTCCCTTAGGAAATGTTTACTGTAAAGGTCTGATTGTCGTGGCAATTAAAAAAAGAAATGTTGTACAGGCGAACAACTCGTAGTTTGGTGTACAGCCCCCTTAGACAAGTGGCATTATAGAATAAATAGCGAAACTAAAACGATTGTCAAATGTATGGAGATGTCTAGGCACTCAAGTCGTGTTTAGAGTTATTTTTCTACTTGTTGACGATGTTGCGAAGGAGTATTTTGATACCATTTTATTGTGGATACTAACTAATAGTCATTATAAGTTAGTTACTCGTCTAAGACTTTAAGAACTAAAATGATATCAATTTAATTTTTAAAGTCGTTGTTATGAATTAGTTATCTAGTTGTTTACCAGTTATTTTTCTAGCATTGCATTTATAAAACGAAATAAAAGAATAATATTATAAATATAATAAACACGTTGCCCGTATTTCTCTAGTACTGCAATTAACGTGATATTATGCTTTATTACAAGTCTTTTAACAGTGGAATAATTGACGTCGAAAAGTAAAAAAATATTTAAAATGAATTTAACAGACTTTCACTACCTACAAAAGTTGGATGTAACTCTTAAATTTATCCTTACTTTGACAAGTTTGACATTGATCGTTCTTAGATAATATTATTAAGACTTTTGGAATGTAATTTAGTAAGTAGAAATAGCTTTCTAACTGCTCAGGACTCTCATTACATTCTTTAAAAGTAATTGCAATCCTGTCTACCAAGTAGATTGTTCGAGAGTACAAGTTTCTTTAAAATTCCGTGCACACCGATGTAAAACAAAGGTTTTAAGACTCAGTTTTGCTTGACACCGGTTTTAAATTTTACATACATTTATTCCAGTTAACACAAGCAGGTTTCTGAGTCGCGCAGCTTTGTTCAGCAAAACCGTTTTTAGTTTACAAATTGACTTTAATTCGGCAAACTAGGGTAGTATCGAGTTAAAATATTTCACACACATTATTTTTGATGTAAATGTATTTTGAAACTTGTACAATGCGACCTATACTCGTATTTACTAAAACCAGGGCACACATAAATAATACCAGCATTATATTATTCTATAATGCAATGTAAAAACCTCTCCTCTTGTAGAAATATCACAAGCAATGATAAATACAATTGCTCAACAAAAATTAGAATTTTAGGTTGGTATTTATTTGTTGGCTCTACCTTAAATAAGTTAACAAAAAAAAAATAAGTGCGCTAAATTTTAAGTGTGCTTCACTTAAAATATCGATACAATAAAAACTCAAAGAAAAAATATATTAAATTTAGAAACGAAATACTGGCCGTAATTTTGATATCATCTTCGCTCCAAATTCAAATTCACGACCATATAAAAAGGTAATACAGAATAATGCGTTCCACAGTGTATATTCTTACATCAAACAAGAAACACACTGAAAGAAACTCGCAAACTCGTTCAGAGGCCATAATGAAAAATTGTCTTCATAAAAGAAGGGCAAAATGTCATTGCCAAAATTGTGAAACAATCTACCCCACTTTACTGTCGGTCCGAAAGAAAGAAACTCCGAAACGTCGAACTTTTTATTATCATAATTGGCCCCAAATTACTCTTCGCGGGAAAGTGAAGGAAAAACATGAAACGATTAAAGATTATTAAAACGAAACCAGTGTTACGGACTATTTCACGTTTATTAATTTCATTTCAAGTTTATGAGTATTTTTAAGTTTGCTTTAGTAAACTTTGGCGGTCCTAATTTGATTGTGAAAGCGGAAGATTTGAGAGGGATAGAAAGTTTTCAAGAAATGTTCGGAAAAGGTAATAAACACGCAATGTTCTGTTAATAAATTATCTCTTGTTTTAAGGGTACTCTGGTGAAACAAAACTTTGGTGTGTGTAAATATTGATCTCTTTTTGTTTGTGAGATATTGATACAACCTTGAAAACTTGAGTTACTAAAGGCACCGTTTACATTTTTTATTAAATTAATTTAGTCTAATAATTATATTTTGTCTTCTACGCTTTCTCAAAAAAACCGTTGGGTATTTTGAAAGCACTGAACTAAAAGTAGAACTTGAGTTATTTTTGTAGACTTGTACTTTTATTAGGTTATGACATTATTTACCTAGTATTATGTTTTATTTTTATATAACGAAACAAATGATACCCACATTAATTTGTATTTACGCTTGTTATTCGAAAAAATATCAAAGTTGCTTAAGAAAAAATATTTACAACACTAAGATTTTCAAAACACTTTCAGCCTACAATAAATTGTTTCCCAAGACGACTATTATTGTTTATTGTTCTCATAAATATAATACAATAAACCTCCATAAAAAGTTCAAACTTAGGTCACAAACAATACCTATAGCGCGACGGTTCGGACGGAATATTTTGTTGCTCAATATAAATCATATTTTTGCTTCGGAACATCCATAAAACCGACGGAAAAACAAAGCAAGCTTCAGATTTATATGAATTTATTTTGTATAGAATGTTGTGTGACCCGATGTAATAGCCTTGTTTACTTTTACACTGGGGAATGTTAGTGCAAATCGAGTTACAGCCGGTAATAAGTTTACGAGAAAAAAAATATTCGTGTCGTAAATATATGCGAGTATTTTGTTTACTAAAATCTCGTGCCGCGGGCGTGAATTGTTGATGAAACTTTGTTGTCAGTTCGAAACTTGTGAAGTGTCTTCAACGTGTTTAGTTGTAACGATAATGTTGTTACAAATACGTTGGTGTAAGCGATTTTAGATAGTATTAAAACTAGATTTACGTTGCGTTTTAAGATTAAAGAAGAAAGAAACAGTGTTTATATGCCTCGGTAAGTAGTCAATTTTAAACTACGTAATGGTCGGCGTCCAGCCTAACCCAGACCAAGTACACTAGTGTTTTAAACGAAGCGACAGAGCGTCCACCTTTCTAGAAATTAGTTGGAAAAGACAATAACAAATCAAATGATTTAAAAAAAGATCTTATAAAAACTTTGACATAATTTTCGTCACCATCAGCCTTTATTAGTCCACCAACAAGTCTACTTTCGCAGATTGTTGGTCCATTTCATGTTGCATTTAATATTTATTTTAATTTAAAGAATTTTTATACTTCAATAGATGAACCTTTTTGTCATAAATCTATAGAATATAGTTTGTATTATCTAAGTAAGTTAAATATTTTGCCAAATATTGACGTATTTGACAAAATATTTGCGTAAATATAACATGGCAAAATGCATAATAATCGTATGTCAAATTCAAAAATCGAATTCGTGCGCTCACAGTTACGTCAAAATTTTACAAAGATGCCGCGGTATATTTTCTATTCTCTACTATTTTCTTACAAAGGAAACATGAAAAATAAGCTTTTTATGACTATCAAAGGATCTTTAACAAACGTAGAGAGAATCCGAAGACGTTGCAATATTCAAGAGGATTATGTAAAAATCATTTCTCCTTGCATTCGTAACTGTACGAACGTATATAAGGTATTAGAAAATATTGCTACGTCTCTTCGTTTTGAGATTTACAAATCCTCTTTTATATAGAAAACAGTTATCAGAGCTATTTTTGTGTTTTTACAAACGTTTGGATTTAAATTTTGAATCCCAATCTGTTTTAAATTACGTCTTAAGTATGTTTAAAGCGTGGCGAATGCTAGAATAATGTATAATCTTAGTATCTCTTTTGCCCGATCGGCAATCGCGCTAAAGAGCACGAGACCAAATGGGGCAGATATTAAACGGTAATTGATAATCGTCATTTATTTATTTATGTGGCGGCGCGCGTGAGGCAGCTTCAAGCCTCACGCCCCGGATAAGGACTCAGGCGTAAACGTCGAGAGTCGCAAGACAAGTACTGGCCACCGTAGGCGTGGGTCCAGAACCAGTCCTGTGTCGACGGCACGTTTTGTTCCACGCGCGCCTCAACGACCAGCCAGACCTGAAGCACCTCTAGGGCCAATGCCCGCCGGGGTTGCAAAATTGTTCTAATAGTTGCCGTGGCCCCGGAGCATAAGGGCAACCGAAGGAACATAGGTGAGTCAGTAAAAGTCAGACACGAAGGCGGGAGAAGTCATTTAATAATTTCCCACCCACCAGAAAAAAAATTAAAGTTCGATTTATGGAGCTACCTATTCTTTTCCAGTCAATAAAGTCAGTCAAGCCTTATTAGCCTTATAGACCTTATAGGTCCTAAAACCAACCTACCCACAATAATCTTCATGATTAGTGTTTCCCTTCCCAAAAGGAGGTACATGCCGATATTATTATTATGTTCCCGACATCGTTAGCCATTTTTTACACTGCGGGAAGCCTCCAATAACCTTGACCAAGGCAATTTGTTCCCTATAAGTTATTGCTTTGTGTAACTAAGTTATAAAACACGAGGTTTAATCGATGGTCGTTAGGAGAAAAAAGATCTGCTTTAAGACAGAGGTAAAAAATGTATTTGTTGGAGAGACAATAAGAAATGGCTTTTGTGTGTCCTTTATCATTAACTAGCTTTTGTCCGCGACTTCGTCTGCGTTCCCAGGGGATTTCCGGGATGAAAACTATACTATGTCCTTTCTCAGGTCCCAGACTATATCTGTACCTTTCATTCAAATCGGTACAGTGGTTTAGTCGTGAAGAAGAGACAGACAGACAGACCGACAGAGTTACTTTCGCATTTATAATATTAGTACGGATCATACTAGCGACCCGCCCCAGCTTTGCATAGGCGTTGCAAATCTTTGAAAACCTCGGTTTCCTATAATATAATAATTATGTATGTATTACAAATGCCTTCTCTTAAATCACTCTATCTATGCCTTGCGTAGTTTTAAAGATCTAAACAACAGACAGACGGTGGAAACCAACTTTGTCAAATACTTACTACATAGTAAAAAACTATGTCCTAATTTTTTGATAATAATTACTACAAAGAATGACCTAGGTTTTTAATTTTTATAAGCCGTTAACATCAGGCTTAATAGTTATTTATTGTCTTTGGTTACTGCTAGCCTATTGTGAATCTTATTTCAATTATACTACTTATTTTACTAGCTTTCTTATTAATCTATAATAGCTTTTCTGGTTATTTACCCTTCCCAAAGATCACACCCTCCAAGTTGCATGTCGCTAGGATTAGTTTGGGCTGTGCGTTGAAATATCAACAATGTAAATAAATAAAATAAAAGTTTACCAATTTATAGATAGATAAATCTGGCTATCACTATGTCGGAATATTTTTGCAATTCCATCTAGGAGTTCCAAAATATTATCAGATGGTAACAAACAAATAACAGGAAAATACTTCATTTTAATAATTAAATTAAGTTGTATGAGAAATTGCTTATTACCTACTAATAGGTACGTATTAGATAAGTCGTACACTTCAATAATATGCGTAACAAAATTAAAATAATAATAATATACTCAAGAATCGTGTAACAGTCTAGACGTTTCTACTCGAAATATCTTATAACCTTATTATACCAGCTGTCGAACCGTTTCACATGTATTTTATTTTCAGTTGTTAGAATTTAAGAAATTTAGTACCGATTTTCTAACTAGATGGCGATGGCGTCGAATTAGAAGTCGGTATGGTTTCGTTACCGGCGAAAATATAAGTAGCCTAGAAAAATATTATTTTTTTGAGATTTGTTTGGGTGAATATTATAAGTTGTGAACTATATACGTGGTTTCATTGAAGATCGTCGTGGTGGAATTTCTACATGGTCCTTCGAGCCGGATCGTGCGCCGGAAATTGCGTACTGAGTTTTTGAGTATCAGCACAGAAACCAGTGGGGATTGCCACTGAAGTGCTTCAAGCGTCGCCTGCAGTAGCTGCGACTGCGGAAACTTGAGTGTTCCGAAACGTCGCCTGCAGAGGGCGCCACCGCAGCTAGTTCTGCGGGCATCTGGACATCCCAGTTGAGACACACCGGATTTAGGAAGCAGTGAAAGCGGCATCCCAGTAGCTGAGCATCAGAGCCGAGTACTGTGCGCACCCTGGTGTGCGTTGGCAACAACTACAATCAAGCAATAGTGAGTGAAGTGTTTTGTGCCTTAGTGGATGAAACCGTGAGTACAATTTACTTTGTTTGTGAAGCAAATTTGGACTTAGAAAACTTTCAAGCAAAATTTGGACTTAGAATAATTTGAAGTAGTAGTAGTAGTGTGACTTAGAATATTTAGGTAAAAAGTGAACCGACGGGGAACCTATGCCCGATTTTCTAAAAAGTTTAAGTTAAAAACACTTGTAAAATTTTCACGTTTTGTCATTTAGCATATCAGTTTTAAACTTGTAAAATTTACGTTTCTGTACAACATAATAGAAAATACTTGTAAAATCTTATCTAATTCAGCCACAGTTTGAAAGAAAATTAAAGTCATGGAGTTATTAGTAGATTTACAAATGGACAATAAGAAAAATATTGAAAAAGGTCGAATTAATTATAAAAAGTCTCCTAAAGATCGCATAACATTATCTTATTTGGAGACTAGGTTAGAAGCGTTAGAAGAACTGTGGGTCAACTTCATAGAAACTCATAGAAGCATTATAGGTAAATTAGATTCAAAGCATATGTACTTTACATCAGAAATTTATGACAAAACTGAAGATGTTTATATACTTTACAAGTCTGAGTTGAAAGATTCAATTAAACAATTAACACCTTCTAAGCACAGTCTTAATGTTGACCAAGAAACTTCGTCAAAAAAGTGCACTAATGTTAAGTTGCCTAAAGTTGTAATACCTACTTTTTCTGGAAGATACACGGAGTGGACTTCATTTCGCGATTTATTTGTTTCTCTTATACATAATAACGATTCAATTGACGATGTACAAAAACTACACTACTTGAAAGGGCATTTATCAGGTGAACCAGAACAACTCTTGCGTCACACTCCTGTAACAGACGCAAACTATCAGGAATGTTGGCAAATATTAAACAAACGCTATGACAACAAACGGTATTTATCTAACTCAATGTTAAAAAGATTGTTAAATCAACCTAATGTAACAGAGTCGTCATCTGCGATTAAAGAATTATTGGATACCACTGTGGATTGTCTTCATGGCTTAAGCACCCTCGGTATTAATGTAAAAACATGGGATGCTATAGTCATTTATATAATAAGCGCTAAGTTGGATAGTGAATCACGAAAGTTGTGGGAGTTAAAAATTTGTGCATATGAACAATTACCAACTTTCGATGAATTTAAAACGTTTTTAGAATCTCGATTTCGGTCTTTAGAGTACTTAGACACATCCAAGCCAAAGTATAAATCCACAGTTGAAAAGCCAAAGAGTTGCCACATAGTCAAGTCAAATAGCAATAACTCTGTTCAAATTGTATGCCCATTCTGTAAACAAGAGCATTACCTAAGTCATTGTAAACAATTTTGTAAAGAAAATTACCAAACTCGTAGTGAATTTGTCCGTACTCACAATTTATGCTACAATTGTTTCGGCACGAACCATTCAATTAAATACTGTCGTGTTAAAACTTCATGTCACGTCTGCCACCGTAGACATCACTCGTTATTGCACCCCACGGCATTCTCAAGATCTTCATCACCCAATGGCCAACCGGTAGAGGCTGTAGCAATTAAATCGGCAGTGTCCACACTGCAAACGGCATCCGGTGCGGCACAGGATTCAGAATCTCCAAATATAGTGACACACTTTTCTAAAAAAGTTGTGCCGAATCGAGTTTTATTAGCGACCGCTCTCGTCGAAGCACAGACTAAGAACGGTCATAAACAACTGCTGAGGGCGTTATTGGATCAAGGATCCCAGGCCTCTTTCATAACCGAATCAGCAGTCCAACTGCTCGGACTACAGAAAATACGAAACAAAAGTATTATCTCAGGCATAGGAGGTGACAAAGGCACTTTTGCCTCTAGTTTCATGGTTCATTTAACCATTCATTCACGTCACGATCCAAGTGCAATTATTCAAGTTCGAGCGTATGTGTTAAGTAAAATAACAACTCTGATTCCTTCAACTAAAGTATACATTCCAGCTTGGCCTGAACTAGAAGACATAACTCTGGCAGATCCAGAGTATCACACTCCAAACAAAATTGATGTGTTGTTTGGAGCGGAAGTTTATAGCCAAGTTATTAAAGAAGGTTTAGTTAAACACTCTCCAGGGCCCATAATAGCACAAAATACAACCCTGGGGTGGATTTTATCTGGATTAGCCTCCACAGATAGCAATCTTAATGCAACACATTGTTACAATGTGGTAAGCATGCATACTCATACTACTGAGAATGACATGCTGAAAAAGTTTTGGGAGATTGAATCTGATGTTTTTAAAGTAAAAAAAGCACTTACCTTGGAAGAACAACGGTGCGAAGAATTCTTCTCTCGTACTACACAACGAGATACTACCGGAAGATATATAGTGAAACTTCCATTTCATAATTCAGATCCTCTTAGTAAAATCGGATACACTAAAGACATGGCATTGAAACGATTTCATCATCTTGAACAGCGTTTCAAGAAAGATCCTGAAATGAAAATGAAATACACCGCAGTTATACAAGAATACCTCGACCTTAGGCATATGAAGATGGTGTCTCGTGACTCTGATGATAAGCAGTCAGAAGCAGTCTACCTGCCTCACCACGCAGTTGTTCGCGAAGATAAGACTACAACTAAGGTCAGAGTAGTGTTCGACGCTTCTTCTAAAGGTTCTAACGGTGCATCTCTTAATGATACATTAATAGTAGGTCCCACCATACAACCGGAGTTACGTCATATCATAATGAGATGGCGAATGTATCCAATTGTATTAGTTGCAGATATAGTAAAAATGTATCGGCAAATCAAAGTTGCTTCTGAAGACACACACCTCCAAAGACTCCTCTGGCGGAGTAATCCTGCATCTGAAATAAAAGAATATGAGTTACTGAGAGTTACCTTTGGCACTGCATCCGCACCTTACCTTGCCGTGAAGTCGTTGCAGCAGTTGGCGCACGATGAAGGAGCTGCGTTTCCGCGGGTATCTGAAAAAATAAACAGTGAATTCTACGTAGATAATTATATGTCAGGTTGTGAAACTGTAGAGGATAGAAAGAGGATTTATATGGAAATGGGAAAACTAATGGAAAAAGGAGGTTTTCAATTACAGAAGTGGATGACAAACAACAGAGAGATAACAAAGGAAATAGCGGGAGAATATACAACTCAGGAAGTGGAGAGAAAACTAAATGAGGTGGTTAAAATATTAGGACTTTCCTGGGGTAGAGAATCTGACATTTTCAGATATTTAATAACATTTCCGCAATCTGCATCTGTAACAAAACTAAAGGTAATATCAGATATTTCACGACTTTTCGACCCCTTGGGGTGGGTAGCGCCGTGTGTTATAACGGCGAAAATAATGATAAAAACGATATGGTTGGCTGGTATCGATTGGGATGACCGATTACCAGATGATTTATTAAAAGAATGGCTAACTTATCACAGCGAACTAATGAACTTACCTGCATTTCACGTTCCAAGATGGGTTGAATCCAGAGAAAACGATGTACGCGTAGAACTGCATGGCTTTTGTGACGCTTCAAATTTAGCGTATGCAGCGGTTGCGTATTCGAGAATAATAGGCAGCGATGGGGATATTAAAATTATTTTAATATCCGCTAAAACCAAAGTTGCTCCTATAAAGCAACTTTCGATTGAGACTTGTCTCAATTTAAAGGCCTTTGTTCAGGTTTCTCAAAATCTTGATGACCAAATGCTGCTAACACCCGGTCAGTTTTCAATCGGAGATCCTCTGATTCTTGTGCCGGATTGTTATTACGAGCGTAGTTCTGTTGGCACGTTGAGGCGATGGCAACTTATACAAAGAATGCCGCAAGATTTTTGGCGACGATGGTATACAAAAGTTCTGGCGTCGATGTTGCAACGATACAAAGGGTCGCAAATAGACATAGAGCCTAACGTTGGTGACATAGTCTTTGTCACAGAGGACAATCTTCCTCCTGACAAACGGTTGCTAGTAAGGAAATTAAAAATGCATCCTGGTTCGGACGGACTCACACGAGTGGTATCTATAAATTGTAATGGTTCTGTAATTAAAAGACCTACTTGTACATTTTGTATGTTACCAACCAGTGTTACCAACCAATCTTTGTTCTTTACGATATCACAGCCCCCTTGACCTCATGGTGGGCGGCTTTAATTCAAAGGACATTTCTTCGAGCATGTCCTTGGTGGGCGGTATGTCGAACCGTTTCACATGTATTTTATTTTCAGTTGTTAGAATTTAAGAAATTTAGTACCGATTTTCTAACTAGATGGCGATGGCGTCGAATTAGAAGTCGGTATGGTTTCGTTACCGGCGAAAATATAAGTAGCCTAGAAAAATATTATTTTTTTGAGATTTGTTTGGGTGAATATTATAAGTTGTGAACTATATACGTGGTTTCATTGAAGATCGTCGTGGTGGAATTTCTACACCAGCTATTTAGAAACACGAAACTTTCAATAACTCAGTAATTACTGAGATAGAATAAAATCGGGGTTTCTCGTCACGCACCGATAAAGACTTCTGGAAAGTTCCAGAACATTCTGGGCCAAAATCGTTTATCCGTGATCTGCAGTACTAAACGATGTTATATTTTATTTCTTTGAAGAATTCTGTTTATCTCGATTGTTTATTGGTTTGTTTATTATTTGATTTTGGAAGATTTTTTTTTTTTTTTTTTTTTTGGTGAGTGGGAAATCATCCAATGACTGCTCCCGTCCTGGGTGCGACGGGAGGGCGTGTCAGACTCTTACTGACTAAAACCCACTCATGTTCCTTCGATTGCCCTTTATGTTCCAGGGTCACGGTAACCACTATAAACATTCCGCAACATAAACATTCCGTGGTTTATTTTTGTCTTGGGTCGTGTAAGATGGAATATTTTCAGGTTATTTTTGATTTTGCTCTTTTAATCTCAACTACGTGTGGGTCGGCCAATTCAGCCAGTTTTCTTTTTATAACTCTTTTATACTATTTAGTAAGGCTAACTGACAGCGATAATCTGACAGTTAGCCTTGGTTCTTTAATGCCCGTAACGATTGTCAAAGATCTCTGAATGACAACTGGGACCAATGGTGTTACATGCGTTCCGTGGCTTAGAACATCAGTCTCGATTATGTCTTCAAAGGTTTTCCTTTAAAAGACCAAAGGCCAAAATATATATGTTACGGCTAATACCCGAAGTGCGGCTACACCTAGTTTTAGCCGGTTAGAACTAGGTGTAGCCACTTACTCTTGGTTAAATCTAGTACGAGCCGATTGTTTTCGGGTAAAACTAGGTCTAGCCTTCATCATGCCGGCTACAACTAGGTCCAGCCATTCCCTGTTGGATAAAACTAGGTCTATCCGATATCATTCCGGCTAGAACTAGGTCCAGACAATCCCTGTTGGATAAAACTAGGTCTATCCGATATCATTCCGGCTAGAACTAGGTCCAGACAATCCCTGTTGGATAAAACTTAGATGTGTGTCCCGCCAAGCCTTCCGCCCCGCGTCACACTCATGACTTACAGCATCTGCAGCAGGTGGCGCGGGGTGGAGGGCATAGCGAGGCACGCGCCTCTGCAGGTTGTGAGCGCCAGGTGCTGCTGATCTACTGCAGGTCTACTAGCGAGTGTGACTCACAGCGTCTGCAGCAGCAGCGCGTGTCTTAGTTTTATCTGACAGGGATTGGCTGTACATAGTTGTAGCTGGCATGCTATCGGCAGAGCTTTTTTAGATATTAAAAAAACATCCAATAAAAAGAAACGTAGAGAGTTTCTTTATTCTTATAAATCACATTGTAATAATTAACACAAATTATTAGGAATACAATTTTTAATATAATAGGAACAATCAGGAACATTTTTTTAACAACAGACAATAAGTAGTTGCATATTATAATTTAAAGAATATATGTTATTATAATTATAAATCACACTTTTATAAAGTAACATAAACTATTTATTAGAACTACTTAAACTTGAGTGACATTTTGAGTTGCACAAAATACCAGCTGCTTTGCAGAGGCACTTTTTGTTGCCACATTTGGTTTTAAGACACGCGCTGCTGCTGCAGACGTTGTGAGTCACACTCGCTAGTAGACCTGCAGTAGATCAGCAGCACCTGGCGCTCACAACCTGCAGAGGCCCGTGCCTCGCTATGCCCTCCACCCCGCGCCACCTGCTGCAGATGCTGTGAGTCATGAGTGTGACGCGGGGCGGAAGGCTTGGCGGGACACACATCTAAGTTTTATCGAACAGGGATTGTCTGGACCTAGTTCTAGCCGGAATGATATCGGATAGACCTAGTTTTATCCAACAGGGAATGGCTGGACCTAGTTGTAGCCGGCATGATGAAGGCTAGACCTAGTTTTACCCGAAAACAATCGGCTCGTACTAGGTTTAACCAAGAGTAAGTGGCTACACCTAGTTCTAACCGGCTAAAACTAGGTGTAGCCGCACTTCGGGTATTAGCCGTAACATATATAAAAAAATATAGAAACCACAGCAACCAAATAGATGTTATTTTTTAACATTTTGTCTACAAAACCCCGTAAACGATGGAATAATAAAAAACATTTCTTTCATGTAAAATCAAAGCGCGCTTTACCCAAACCTGGACAACCCGCCGTCCGCGAAAACCATCACCTACAATTTTAAATGCAAAGTATCCCAATATCAGACATTCTGTAGCGAAGACGCTCCAGCCCTAAATATATTTCAGAAAACAGCAACTCAATCGAAATTAGACTTTGTTTTATAGGTGTTACGGTTCCATTTAACTATTGACGTTAAGGGGTTCAGAGAATCGGGTGATTATGTAAATAATGCTGTAATGACGTCATCATGGGTCATGTCGTTTCCCTTGATGCGAGGAAGCGATAATAATAAAATCTAAAATGTGTTCGTTTTGGAATTTCAAGTGCAAGACATTAATATTGTAGAACATCGACGATTCTAGAAATAATGATAAGGCAAGTTAAGTGGACTGTGTCAATGGTTTAGTGACGAAAATGCTTTCTTAAATGTCAGTCATTGCCGATAATGGTGGCATTAAGTCCTGCGACTTTGTAATCGGACCTAAACCTTTTTTTTACAATTTTTGAAAATGTAAAAAAATACTCTTTGCTGCTAGAATGTAATTACCGGACTAATTTTGTTGATAGGGTAGGTTTTAAATTCAAGGAACTGGGATAGTTGTCAGCTAAGTCTATGATATAAGAAAGGTTAAGCAGAAATGAAACTTGAAAAAAATGTATAACTAGATGTAGAACACATACATTACAGACCACAAAAATATTCTCGGGCGGGTATTCTACGACTTACAGATAGTATTTAATCGTTCAAACACTGAGAAAAAAGGTCCCGTGAAAAATACAAAAATGTCTGTTCAGTAATATTTGCGTAAAAGAGTAACATCCAACAAAAAATAACATCATCAAAGACAGACATCCATGTATTCTTACAAACTTTTACATTTATATTATTAGTAAGATGTTATCTACAATTTCCATACACTAACTTCCATCTTTAAAAAAACTTCCATCTCCAATTTGACATTCAAAGGCCTCCTCCACACTCACTTCCTGGTTCCCAATTTTCGCAAGATTAATTAAAAAATCATCATTCATCGTTGATGTTTTATTAATTCGATATAACGGTAGCGTCGAGTCAACAGTACCGACCATACAATGAATCATCAAAAGCCGTGATTGATGTATCCTATAAATAAATTATCTTTTCAACTTTGTGGTGTTTAGCCGTGTCGTTGTAAGGGCGATGTTGAGATGTTTCGCGTTTGAATTTTGCGTCACTGACGCGAATTTATTGGATGGTGTTTTAAATTTAATTTTGATGTTATGGGCTTGCCTTCTTATGTATGAGGTTGCGGGCACGATCTTTTTCAATATGTAGGTTTTTGTTTTCATTAAATGTCGCGATTATATGGCGACGGTTAAAGCGTTCGCTTTTGTTACTGTTTGAGTTAGTGGATCCAGGACAAGTACTAATGTGACTTTTCTAATTCATATGCACTTTCTAAAGTTTATATTGGACAATATTCCGTGGTGTGGAAAACACGTTAGCCGTTGGTTCCGGTTGTCATTCGTAGAACATTGAGAGTAGTTACGGGTTGCCGGACGCCAGAAAGTTTGACCATTCTAACCAATAGGTAAAGTGCCGCCCAAAAACTGGGTTGTGAAGGTCTGATAGGCAGTCGCTTTACGTAAAACTCTGGTATCCAGTATCCAGGAAGTTTTTCTTGAAAATGACATCAGTAAAATACAATATCGTTAGAAAATCTGGACTTATAATTGAAAAATATTTAAGTACAGAATCCCCATGCTTCATGCAAGTGTAATAATTGCTTGAGCTTTCTCTGTAAAAGAGGCCTTTTTCTAGTCCCAAATCCTATTATTTTTGTTAGTTTCCATACTCTACACGCATTATTTCTTAAACGTTCCTCTTGTTGACATACTAAATTGAAGCGCCCCAAGTTATTTCAAAACCGTCACAGATTTCGCAAACAACAATCCAAAACCAATCTTGTCCAAACAAACTTCTAACAAAATCTCGCCTGGCCAAACTTTTACATGAAAAAACGCCAACGCCGTAGACCATTGTGCTTTGACGTTTACAACGCACTCATAACACCAATTTCTGCAATACGAGTTCAGTTATCGGTCCTCGGGGAACGAACCACAACTTGTTACGAATAAAACCGAACATCTGACATAAAGGGCTGAACAATGAAAATTTTGTGAGCTGTTAAAAATATGGTCGCCAAGTGAGGATAAGCCACAAATTTCTCCCTGCGGGATCTCGTAAAAGGATTCAGGGAGGAAATGAGTGAAATTGACATAAAAGATTCGGGTAATTTTATAGCAGCCATTTGGTCTTAATTCTCCCTTTAAAAAAGTGTTGAAATTTTTCTTGCAACCGTATGGATGGTAAGTAACTATGCTGCACAATATTAGCAATATGGAGGAATCAAAGATCTCGAAACGGTAGCTGTTGAAAAGAAACGCAATAATGATAATGCACAAATACAGTTGCGCCTAACTCTGGTATTTTATCATCATCTTCATAGCTTCCTAATTATGATAGGATTGAGTTCCAGGGCTTCCATTCTAACCGGGACCCGTTAAATACCAGTCTAATGTAAATATTTATTATACCATAACTAGCTACCCCATAAGCTTTCATCAGTTCAAGTCAAGATCTGGCATGTTGATTGTACAGGTAATAATAATAATATTTTATTTTTATTGAGATAAAACAGTGCTACATGTACAAATTGAAGCCCTAGTTCCTGAGTTAGGTTGTACCTGTGTTAATCATAATTATAAATTTTATTTGTTACATTAAAATACACATGTTACAGGAATCAGTGTACAAACACCATTATACTATCGCGTCCAATCGTAATCACTCCTGAAAATCTACCCCAATATAACGGCGCCTTTAATCAAAGCCTGCCGTTAAATACAATTTTATTATTGTCACTCTTTTGAATCTTTTTATTGACGACGCTCAAAATAGCCTCGAATTTTCGCTCAATTTTTCAAAACTGCTTTGAGCCATTTATCCTTTTAAAAATAACAAAGAACTTGCCGAGTGCTAATTATTCTATTATTGCCAAGGATTGGAAGAGGTAGAGTTTTGTGCCTAAATTTTGAAGTACTAAATAACATAAAGTAGATGATACCTTCTCTAAAATTATTGAATCATAACATGTCATGACGAATAAATCCCAAGATCTCTCTGGCTGTTTGTATAAGTGAGTAAGTATATACGTAAGTTTATATAAACGGACCCACACGCTCATTGTGTGAGATAATGTAAAAAAAACTTGGAATAGATTTTAATAAAAAAACATTGTATTGGAAAATATATTATGTAGGAACATTTTTAAGATTCAATAATTGCAAAAAAAACTGCTTTAATAAAAAAGTTTTGTGTAACTAAAAAATTAAATAGTTCGTGTTTTTTTTTAATCATGTTTATTAACATAATTGTTGATTTAAAATATACATAAGCCCATCTATATTTCTTGCTCCTTCAAGGAATTAAGGACTACCTTAATTCCTTGGCGTAATAATAAGAGATCGGAATAGGTACTAACCTATTCCGACCTCTTATTATTACGCTTTAAATACCTAATTTAAAATCGATTCCGTACAGAAACGAATTAATCTTCGTTATTCTGGATAACCGTTTTTATACCGCGTAATTAGCTATTATAGATTTTACAGTAACTTTGCGACCAACACTAATTGTGGTCCGAAGAAGTTTTATAAAAGGGTAAGTCATTCATCTTTAGAGTTCAATATCATTAACTGTAATCTAAGACTTGTATTCACATTATAATAGGCGAGACGACAAAAAAAAGTAATTAGTCCGTCAGATAGATTATCAAAAAATTTTGGACATGTATTTTTTCTCTTTTCTCGTAAACGAAGAATGACGAAGATACAGTGCGTTAAAGTTGCGCATGACGTCACGATCAGATACATATTTTGCATTATGCTGACGTCAAAAGCCCCCACTCTAGAATTTTGTTGCTCTTTATCTTTGTATTTTTTTATTAATTTGATCAAGCAAAAAATACGTGTCCCGTATTTTTGGCCGATCTATCAGACGGACTAAACAGAATGTCATTTTTTTAATGTTGTCGTCATCCCTATTAGCGTGAATGTTATCAAATAATTCAACAGACAATTACTTGATACAATTCATGTAATACCAGCGTTTTAAATGTATGTCAAAAATCTACTAATATGATAATTATGGTAACCTGGATCAACGGCTTCATGTGGAATCAGAGAGTCGAGATTGTTGTACCAAAAACTTTTATACTTCGAGAGACTGAGAAATTCATAAAGACAATCTAAATTAAACAAATTACCCGAGTCCTAAATCGCACTCAGCATCCATGCTCAAAACGCAAGCGATTAAGGGATTTGTCACACTGGATGCGTTCTGCGGCCTGCCGTCAGGTCAAAGTGAACGCAGCCCGCATCATGTATGAAAAAAAAATGACAAATCCTTAAAGGGCACTTGTATACAATAAAAAGTTCTTTAAACTTTCGATCACACGTAATTTGAGACACAATAGAAAGGCAATAGCTGTTATTGTTATATCAAAATATAATATGACTACTAACGCCATCTGTACATTGAATGAATGTTTGTAGGAATGTACTTTTCTATAATAAATTCACTCTCTCTGGTGTCACAGAACGCGTCGTTTCTTTATAGTAGCAGCCAGATAGCCGGCTGTCGCTTGGTCGTCGAAAGATAGATAGATAAAAGCATTTATTTGGTGCAAAATTTTAACACAGAAAACATGAAGTGAAAAAAAACAACATTACAAATTTAAATTGAACTACCAAGCAGTGCGTGTCTCTGGTTTGCACCAAATGGGTGTCCAGCTCAGTATATGTCAGGTATAGGCTCAGCATGTACCTGACGTTAGTATTATTGGAAAGGTTAAATAAGAATATTTATGAAAGAAACAGTTACATTACTGACTTTACAAAGTAGTACTGAAATGTTGATTCTGTTGTACAATGTTCTATGTTTATATTTTACTACCAGGTTTACGTCGAAGACCCGGAAAGAATCCTTCAATTTAATTAAAAGTCGAATTGCAAGGAGAAGGCGAAAAACTCCAAACATTCCATTACTTTTTCTCACTCAGTAATTACTTGGCCCATCCGAACAAACTTGACAATGTATTCAAAAATTATACGTTGTAGCTGAAACTTCGGCACACGCAGACAATGGTACAAAACAATGTCACAATACCCCTCTGTTAAGTAGGTGCCTTCCCAAGTAATTTTCTCACTGAAGATAAACTTAGTGTTGTCATCGCTTTATTTCTTTTCATTGTATCTGAACCCTTTGTAAAGGGTGTGACAGTGAGTCTATTGTTACCTTTGTGTAAGCTTTATGATGTGCAACTTCTGACGCTCCGTATTGCTTTGTATTGTCCAAATTAAATTTCGGTCCATGTCAAAGGAATTCATTCTAAATCTGTCTGATGAAGAATAATGAAATCTGCTGCAAAAAGGTATCAGGACACATGCGCGAAAGACATTTGCGCGAAAGACACTTGCGCGCGGCCGTTTGGGCGAATGGACACATGCGCGAATGGACGTTTGCGCCCATAGACATTTCCGCGAATGGACACTTGCGCGACTAGACGTTTCCGCGCCAAACCACTTGCGCGAAGCCCTTTGCGCGACGGACACTTGCGCGCCAGACAGTTTCGCGAGAGACGTTTGCGCCCAAACACTTCCGCGACTAGACACTTGCGCGAACTTTTTTCCAAAGGACATTGGGCAAATTTAAAAATATTATTAAGGGGTACCAATATTTTTTTATTTACTTAGTTTTTATTATATGGCGTCCACATACCTACCGAGGGTGGTAAGTCGTTTTCAAAAGCAAGATGGCGGCCATGATATTTTTCACAAAATACGTCATGGGTGTCGTTTTCATGGTTTTTTGGGGTGCTAAGGTCGAAAATGAGGTCGATTTGAGAATCCAAGATGGCGGCCGTGACCTTTCTCACAATATGCGTCATGGGTGTCGTTTTCAAGGTTTTTTAGGGTGCTAAGGTCGAAAATGAGGTCGATTTGAGAATCCGAGATGGCGGCCGTGACCTTTTACACAATATGCGTCATGGGTGTCGTTTTCATGGTTTTTTGGGGTGCTAAGGTCAATGATGAGGTCAATTTCAGAATCCAAGATGGCGGCCGTGACCTTTCTCACAATATGCATCATGGGTGTCGTTTTCATGGTTTTTTGGGGTGCTAAGGTCGAAAATGAGGTCGAATTGAGAATCCAAGATGGCGTCCGTGACCTTTCTGACAATATGCATCATGGGTGTCGTTTTCATGGTTTTTTGGGGTGCTAAGGTCGAAAATGAGGTCGATTTGAGAATCCAAGATGGCGGCCGTGACCTTTTTCACAATATGCGTCATAGGTGTCGTTTTCATGGTTTTTTGGGGTGCTAAGGTCGAAAATGAGGTCGATTTGAGAATCCAAGATGGCGGCCGTGACCTTTCTCACAATATGCGTCATGGGTGTCGTTTTCATGGTTTTTTGGGGTGCTAAGGTCGAAAATGAGGTCGATTTGAGAATCCAAGATGGCGGCCGTGACCTTTCTCACAATATGCGTCATGGGTGTCGTTTTCATGGTTTTTTGGGGTGCTAAGGTCGAAAATGAGGTCGATTTGAGAATCCAAGATGGCGGCCGTGACCTTTCTCACAATATGCGTCATGGGTGTCGTTTTCAGGGTTTTTTGGGATGCTAAGGTCGAAAATGAGGTTGATTTGAGAATCCAAGATGGCGGTCGTGACCTTTTACACAATATGCGTCATGGGTGTCGTTTTCATGGTTTTTTGGGGTGCTAAGGTCAATGATGAGGTCAATTTCAGAATCCAAGATGGCGGCCGTGACCTTTCTCACAATATGCATCATGGGTGTCGTTTTCGTGGTTTTTGGGGTGCTAAGGTCTAAAATGAGGTCGATTTGAGAATCCAAGATGGCGGCCGTGACCTTTCTCACAATATGCGTCATGGGTGTCGTTTTCATGGTTTTTTGGGGTGCTAAGGTCGAAAATGAAGTCGATTTGAGAATCCAGGATGGCAGCCGTGACCTTTCTCACAATATGCGTCATGGGTGTCGTTTTCATGGTTTTTTGGGGTGCTACGGTCGAAAAGGAGGTCGATTTGAGAATCCAAGATGGCGGTCGTGACCTTTCCCACAATATGCATCATGGGTGTCGTTTTCATGGTTTTTTGGGGTGCTAAGGTCGAAAATGAAGTCGATTTGAGAATCCAGGATGGCGGCCGTGACTATAGTTGCAAAACTTCTGAAAAATTCGAAATAATTCCGGAATACTTCTGGAAAAGTTTCTTTAAATCAGAATTATTCAAAATGAATTTAAATTTAGAATTTGTATTTTTTTGCAAAATATTTTTATATTTTTTTAAATATCGAATGGAATTTTGCATCGACCGTCGATCGCCGCCGCCTGACTGTGTGCACGAGATGGCGGTGCGGGGTGCGGTAAGAGGGGAGATGCTCTCCCCCCGGAGAAGTTTTCAGAAAGATTCATACCCCGCAATCGAAAGTTTCCGCGGAATGTTTCGCCCGAAGTATTCAATAAGAATAAACGTGTTTATTTTTTGTGTGGTGGGTGAATTAATTATTTTTCAGTGGCGCATAAGTTAGTAAAATATAAATGTTTATTTTATTATAAATCTGATCGAGTATATTTGTTAATATTTTTATAAAAAAATAAAAATCCCTTTTACAACAGGATTTTTATTTTTTTGTTTTTATGTAGGTTATATCGAAGTCGAATGCTATTCATCAAAATGTTAGTTGTGGAATAAAAAACCAGGCCGAGCATATTTGATTTGTTTTTTGAAAAAGGGTTACCTATGTTTTTGGTTAGTTTGTATATGCTCTGCTGTTCGCATCGCTAAGTATTCGCGAGTCACATAGATAGGTATTACTAAATAAAGGAAAACCTAATAAATAAACTCAAAAACTATTGTGTCGCTTTCAGAAATTCTTTCACTATTGGAAAGCTACTACTAATATTATAATGCGGAGGAGTTTGTTTGTTTGTTTGTTTAAACGCGCTAATCTCAGGAACTACTGATCCGATTAGAGAAATTCTTTGTTTTTTAAAGTCCATTTATAGAGGAAGGTATTAGGCTATATAACATTACGCTGCGGCTGCGACCGATAGGAGCGAAGCGCAAGTGAGAAATGTTGCAAAAACGGGGAAAATTATTCACATTTGAGGACTTTTGTTGCGTGGGCTACGAAGTAACCAAAGGAAATTAAACGCGGATAAAACCGCGGGGGACAGCTAGTAGGCTATATTCCCTATGAACCCATTAGAGGTAACTGCTGTACTCGATTGAGTACAGCATTATTCCGAAGTGTAAATGACAGATCTTGTAAATTTTAGGTGATACACCTTATTATTTTACTTCATTACGCAGTACTCAATCGAGTACAGGGGCTTTTAATGGATTAATACAATTTCACCGGGGTTTTTTTTGGCAGTTGAAATATTCCCAAAGTTTCAGAATATTTCGGAATACTTCCGAAGTATTCGACGGGAATGTTTCGGAATTTTTCCCGCCAGCATCTATAGCCGTGACCTTTCTCACAATATGCGTCATGGGTGTCGTTTTCATGGTTTTTTGGGGTGCTACGGTCGAAAAGGAGGTCGATTTGAGAATCCAAGATGGCGGTCGTGACCTTTCCCACAATATGCATCATGGGTGTCGTTTTCGTGGTTTTTTGGGGTGCTAAGGTCGAAAATGAGGTCGATTTGAGAATCCAAGATGGCGGCCGTGACCTTTCTCACAATATGTGTCAAAAACGACACCCATGATGCATATTGTGAGAAAGGTCAAGACTGCCATCTTGGATTCTCAAATCGACCTAATTTTTGACCTTAGCACCCCAAAAAACCATGAAAACGACACCCATGATGCATTAGAAAGGTCACGGCCGCCATCTTGAATTCTCAAATCGACCTCATTTTCGCCCTTAGCACCCCAAAAAACCATGAAAACGACACCCATGACGCATATTGTGTAAAAGGTCACGACCGCCATCTTGGATTCTCAAATCGACCTCATTTTCGACCTTAGCACCCCAAAAAACCATGAAAACGACACCCATGACGCATATTGTGTAAAAGGTCACGACCGCCATCTTGGATTCTCAAATCGACCTCATTTTCGACCTTAGTACCCCAAAAAACCATGAAAACGACACCCATGACGCATATTGTGAGAAAGGTCACGGCCGCCATCTCGGATTCTCAAATCGACCTCATTTTCGACCTTAGCACCCTAAAAAACCTTGAAAACGACACCCATGACGCATATTGTGAGAAAGGTCACGGCCGCCATCTTGGATTCTCAAATCGACCTCATTTTCGACCTTAGCACCCCAAAAAACCATGAAAACGACACCCATGACGTATTTTGTGAAAAATATCATGGCCGCCATCTTGCTTTTGAAAACGACTTACCACCCTCGGTAGGTATGTGGACGCCATATAATAAAAACTAAGTAAATAAAAAAATATTGGTACCCCTTAATAATATTTTTAAATTTGCCCAATGTCCTTTGGAAAAAAGTTCGCGCAAGTGTCTAGTCGCGGAAGTGTTTGGGCGCAAACGTCTCTCGCGAAACTGTCTGGCGCGCAAGTGTCCGTCGCGCAAAGGGCTTCGCGCAAGTGGTTTGGCGCGGAAACGTCTAGTCGCGCAAGTGTCCATTCGCGGAAATGTCTATGGGCGCAAACGTCCATTCGCGCATGTGTCCATTCGCCCAAACGTCCGCGCGCAAGTGTCTTTCGCGCAAATGTCTTTCGCGCAAGTGTACCAGATCCCTGCAAAAACACACGGTTTTATTGTTCTCTAGGATCTATGAAAAAATGATTTGGGTAAATTGGTAGTGAATTCACTTGAACTCTCTAAATGATCTGAAAAATATTTTTTTCGTTTTATTTTCGTCAGAATCAACGAATGAAACCATTTTAAAAGTAACAGGGTTTTTGTGACAAATCTAGATTTTGTAGCAAGAATTTTTGAGACTAACTTTTTTCAAGTCCATTAAAATTTTATTGTCTTAACTCGAATTGAAGTTTTCGGTGCCTATCTAAAAAAACGGTATCTTTAAACTGTTTCAATTTGTCACATAAAAGACACAAAAAGTTTGCTCTTTCAATTGACTGCGATAAAACTAAAATTGAAGAAATAAGGGCAAGAATTAAATTGCTTTTTATCTTAAGACACCTTTCAACTTTTAAAGTCTGTCATTTTCTTTAAAAAGAAATAATGCAAAGAATAAATTTAATTAAAACTTTTAAGATCTTGACTTATTGACTATCGTTTTTCCTTTCTTTTAAGTCTATGCAACGATAATCCATACTAATATTATAAATGGGAAAGTGTGTCTGTCTGTCTGTGTGTCTGTCTGTCTGTATGTTTGTCTTTCTTTCACGGGAAAACGGAGCGACGAATTGATGTGATTTTTTAAGTGGAGATAGTTGAAGGGATGGAGAGTAACATAGGTTACTTTTTGTCTCTTTCTAACGCGAGCGAAGCCGCGGGCAAAAGCTAGTTGCCTATAAGTATTACTTCTTTTAAGTCTATTCTTGGTTCAACTCTATAGGCACAGGATTGTCAGTCATCATTAAGTGAACCGATTACCTTATGATTTGAAGTCGTTGGGCAAGAATGCAGAGTGCAGAACCAGTTTATTTAGAAAATCTCAGAGGAGACCTAATCTCCAGCAGTGAAATTTGTTCAGTTGATACGATGGAGATGATGAATACAAAAGAATCGATTTATCTTCTCGATAGATCGTATGCTTCGTAATGACAATGTTTAACATAGATCCACTCTCTATCAGACCTTGTAGAGGCCTGATAAACAGTGGTTCTATGTGATTCCCAGTTAAGTTGGATAACAATCTTACTTTTGATTTTTGACTCCAAAACACCCGTATTACATAAATATCTACGCATGACAAACGGGACGTTCCCCAGAACCCAAACTAGAACAGACCTAAAACAAATATAGTAGCAATAGATTCCAATCTCTAGCCAAAATAGAAGTACACTGTGCAAATTCAATTCTATTGGGCGATTGCTTTGTATTCTCCCCAAGTGTGTAAGCGTTTTAGCTCGGTCAGTGCGGTTAACAGGAATGCTGGTTACGTCACTACTCACCGAGTGCACCACTCAATGTTGACAGACGTTTAACATGTCCTTATTCAAATTCTCTTGGGTTTTCTTCGTTATTTTGAATTGAGTTTGGGTTGTAAGAGGTTTGGAATCCGGGAAAGTACTGATGTGACTTTTTAAAAACATAGTATGTACTTTTTGGAGAGTTTCTTTATTGACATCACAAATATTGGTGAATGTATATCATCCTCAGGAAACTTGAACATGATTGCCTTTATTTTGGATGTATCTTTATTCCTCCTTCACGCAATAACTACTGACCGGATTTTGTTGAAACTTCCCAATATGGTAGTTTATACATTAGACTAACACATAGGATATCACATAGAACTAAAAGCTAGAATCACGTTTTGTTGCAGAGCAGTAACCAAAAACCTACCATAGCACCGGTTAAACCACAAGAGTCAGCTAGTAGCAACTATAATAACGAAGGAACATTTCACAGAATCAAGCACTACAACAGTCACGAAAACCGTCAGATTGCCGACGGATTTGAATTTGTTTGAAACCCTTTCAGTGGACAAAGGATTGGGGTTAGAGTTTGATTACAATCCGTCTGGTCAACTTGTATCTGTGGGCGCGACGGCCCATTTGCTTCCAATGAAGACCTCGTAAACGCTAATTGAGGAACTATAAAATGGCGATTAGTTGGTGATTTATGTTATTTAAAGAATTATTTTGAAATTATTCAAAGTATGGAGGAATAAGTTGTTCGAGTCCAGGTTTTGTTAAAAGGTTAACTAATATGTAATGTGTATGCTGTAAATAAATAAACTATCGAATACCAAATAAGCAACGCAAAAAAAAAACGTTTTAATACGGGGGAACTTTGGTAACTGTTATCTTATATTTAATTTATTTTTTATGTCATTGAGCGTCGGGCGAGTAGGCTGTCCGCCAGCTCTACAACTTTTAGAGTTGTTGCTTTAACGGCCATAGGACATGGTTTTACGTAGTAAGTACTGGTAAAACAAAACAGTGCTGTGAGACACGGACAATTTTAAGCAAAGTCTCAATATGTTCTCATTTTTTGGTGGATTGGGGTCTAAAATCCTCATAGTTATCCTCCGCCCTTAAGAGGACGGAAGAGTCTGGTCGACTCTTACTGACTAAAAATCACACCAATGTTCCTTTTTCCACATACGCTATGGATTGCGGGAACAATTCATACTAATATTGTAAATGGGAAAGTGTGCCTGTCTGTCTGTCTGTTTGTCTTTCTTTCACGGCAAAACGGAGCGACGGATTGACGTGATTTTTAACTGGAGATAGTTGAAGGGATGGAGAGTAACATAGGCTACTTTTTGTCTCTTTCTAACGCGAGCGAAGCCGCGGGCAGAAGCTAGTATTTTTATAAAAGACCTTACAAAACGTGTTACTTCTTCTTTTATGACAAGACACTTATCAAAGGCTAAGCATCTTTCGTCAGCCAAACATCAAAGCCTCAAAGAAGAAATATTTCCTCGAAACATCATTTTACCACATTCTCCCATCCCCTTAAAAATCCGAACACTGCTTTACAAAATTCACGACGACATAAAACAATATAAGAAGCATTTCAAAATTTAACTTCTAAAATTCATAACCCTTTTAAAGAACGTGTATTTAAACATTGCTGTAACGTTATAAGAAGGGAAGATCGCTGTAACAGATACAGTAATGGGGCACACATTAAGCTAAATGGGGTCCCTAAGAGACAAAAGGGAACTTTCAAAATGTGAGAATAAAGTCGAGTTTGGACTTACTGAATGGGAACAGAGCACAAAAGGTGAAATGTTTCCACTGACTTGCCAGTGATGTATTAGCTGGAGGTACTCATTCGTACTCATTTTAGAAGTTGAGCGATACGAAGTTCTGTTTTTGAATTTTCTTGAGACTTTTTGTCTTTTGTTTTATCTTCACTGCTAAGTTAATTAGTTGGTGAACAGCCTTAGGCGTTGCGCTTAAATCTTAACTGAGACCTATTTCGTAATGTAAAGTTAAATACAAACAATTTTTGCAAAATATTTTGTACTTGGAAATCCCCCGCGGTTTCACCCGCATCTTTGGTTACTGCTGCGCAACCGTAGGCTGTAGCTTGGTGTTATATAAAATATAGCCTTCTTCGGTAAAAGGGGCTATCTAGCACTAAAATATTTTTTCATCTTGTCACAGTGTTTTTAAAATATTACGTTCAACCAAACGAACAAACTGTTTAACTTTATAATATTAGTGTAATTGATTAGTGAATACAGTATTATATTTAAAAAGAGAAACAAAGGATTACGTAGTGAATCTTTTTACATAAGCTTAATTATTTCTCATTATAAGAGAAGAGTCATAAGAGAAGAGTGCATAGGCATCTTTTAGGTGAGCTCGCTCCATCGTAGGCCCCGCCTATGCCCTCGGGCTAGTCTGGGACCAAGAGCAAGCCCATATGTAATTAAAAAAATAAAAATAAAATATTATGCTTGTTTCGTATTATCGTATTACGTTTGGATTTGGCATTATTTGCGTTTCTTAAGCTAGGCCTCTTTAACTTCTGATTTCACAATCTAAGCCGTTATAGTTTTTCCGTTCAAGTTCATTATAATTATGGACTGCATCACGGTTATTTACAATTTGATTGACGGACATGACAAATTCATAAGCGTCTTAAGTCGTTTTATATCATTTTGGTACGGAACTCTAAAACGGCCGAGAAAACACCGGGCACTACATTTCTATAACATCTACCTACAATAGTGCGTCTTATCCAACTTCCGAGTTTTCCTTTCAGGAAACTGAGGAAAACAAAATATAAGAGAAACGTATCAGATGTTTTTTTTTGCTCAACTTATAAAGTAACAAAAGAAAGAGTTGTGGAGCAACTGCAAAGCTTCGCTTCTGGGGAAAATAAACCAACCTTATCTTATGTTATTATTGTTTCATGTGTTATTTGCTTGACAGTCTTGTGATCAAAATTGTGATAGTTTTTGGGATTTGACGTTTGATTCTCAGTTGGGCAGTGTCAGTATGATAAAACTTTTCAATATGCCTTTAAATTGTTAAAGTTGACCGTATTTTTTTTTATTGTAGGTCCAAATTGATTTTTCAGATATCAAAATCGTTGAACCTTCTAAAAAGCTATTATACGCGTAATTGTGATGGTCATGTCATTAACTTAACCATCACGCCTTTCATCCATGAAGTGGCCGTCAACGTGAGTTTTTTAATATTCATATTGTGCCTTCTAGAACACCACAGGCAACCCGTGTCTCAATATGCACATAATGGCCTAGGTCCTGGTTGTCATTCATAAACCTATATAATAGTAGCTACGGATAGTTAGATAGAAGCCAAGTAGTAACAATCAACCAGTATTGAATAGTGTTGTCTAGTTACTGGGTTGTGGAGTTATGACACTCGTATGCTGGAAGCTGTTAGACTAGCCCCCTTACCATGACGTTTAAAGTAAGATTGTTTTATTCCTGTTCCAGAGTGTGCAAGTGACAGCGTTAGACACGTTGTCTAGCGCCTTCTCGTTCCCTCTGAAAGTTATATAGAAGTAATACTGCTATAAGGGCTTGTGGTAGGCCCCTGGAACCAACCCCAACATAGTTAGGAAATGCTAGTCTTTTCCTAACTACGTTGGGGCCTTTTCATAGTCCTGACATTTAAGACTGACATGAATATTGAATTCCAAAAACGAAACATACACAGCAGTAGAAAATTTAGAACGTAGCTTCCAATCAGGAAAATTCTCGAATGTTTCACAGTAAAAATTGGAAAACTGGGAATTTCTGAAACTGCAATGAAACCAGTTTCTATTTGTTGTAGAGGAATTGAAAGAAAACCCTGCTGTTATTAGAATTTTGACAACTTCACCCCGGACCTTTGAAGGAAATTTTTGGTTTTTACGATTTTGATATTCTTCATTCGTCAAACGAAATTCAAACTCGTGAAAACCACAAAAAATTCAATTTTATTTTTCTCGATATGTTTCAGTACACAAACCACAAACTTTAATTGCATAAACCCCTTTACTACTACTACTATAATTCTATTTAACTACATGTATATGATATATTATAAAATGGTAACTGACCGACTAACCGACTAGGTGACATATATTAACGCACAGCTCTAACCGCTGCTCCTAAAGACATGAAACTTGGAGAGTGTGTTCTTCTTTGTAAGATATGGTATTCTCTAAGAAGGGATTTTTGAAAATTAGACCCCGAAAGGGGTAATTTAGCCGCGTGAAAACTATTTTATATAAAACTTGCTATTAGCCACTAATTAATCCACATTAAGGCTCCGACACACACAACCTGCAAAGCGGCGTATTGTACGATACAAAGAGTATACAAAAATAACGCCACATTTACTTTTCCGTGGCAGAGCTTTTCCATTTCGGTTTTTAGTTTCTAGTCCACTCTCGTGCTCGCAAAAATCTATGTTAAAAGAGCGGTATTTTGCTAATCTAGAACAGTAGTTCTTGAGAGGAGCGAGTCACGGACTTAGGCAAACTGACGCGTTTTGTACAAACTTGTTGTTGTTTATTTATTGGACGAAATATTTTATTATGTCCAATGTTCGATTTTTTTTTCTTTAAAATACCTGGATTTATGCTAAAATTCTTAGATAGATCTTTTAATAGATTTAAAGTCAAATTTGCGGCATAAATAGCATATTACAGTACCAAGGGACTGCAGACTTTTGTAATATTGCTTAGTTTTTTGTTTGGTACATACCGTCTGCTATTCCTGAACGACAGAATCAACAGTGGAATCCACCAAAAAAAAAACGCTGGGCAGTGAAGCTCGACGAGTCCCGGAGAAACATTTCAACTGTCTTGGATCTCGCATCGAAATAAATTTGAAAAACAGCGGAGGAGTAAGAAAAAATATGTTTTCCACATCCCTTTATAATAAGTTGAAGACAGAACAGAACTAGGCCACTAGGCGCAAAGCGGAGATTACAACTAGAAGAAGCCCAGATTGCCTAGCACAACGGAATTACTAGGTCCTAAAAATGTGCGCTGTTATGATTTATTCTTATAACAGGTATGGCAAAAGCGCTTGGACGCACGGAAATTGGTTCTAGTTTCCACAGGATCCGCATAATAAACGACTCCGGATGTAACCTGTATACTATCTATGATATCTGCGGATTATGGACAGAAATAATAAGCGTGTATAGTAATTCGTAGCAACGTATAATCCGAACAAACGACATGACACAAGAGCATAGAGCAGTATAATAATAAGATAATATAAAACTAAAGAGGTTGAAAGTAAATACACTACACTATCCAACATAATATTGGGCTCATTCTGCCAGAGAGAGAAAAAATATATATATTGTCAAAGTTGGATAAGGAAAGTATTGGACTCCCGTGTTTTTTTTTTAAAATAAGACCATTTAAACAAACACAAACAAGAACCCATTAGATAAATATTTATATACAAAAATATCTTACCAAAAAATATCTTATTACCTTGTACGGAGTATAATCTTTTATTTATACCTCTATTTTTTGCCAAAGCAAAATCTAAATTGAAACCATCTGATCTTGGCAATAAGAGCGAGACTAACATAGATCTTATCGCGAACTCAAGGGAACCTACTAAGATTACAATCTGTACTTGGTAAACTTCTGTTATACTAACAAAAGTTTTTTATCTGGAGCATTTTTTTTTATTATCATGAGGCGACTTTACGTCTTGGTCAACTTAGGTGACTTTATGACTGTTTTATGCAAAAGTACAAGAAAGAAGAATACGCAAAAAGTCGTTATGAATATGGCGTTAAGCAATTTGAAGGTGCGTGAATATCTACAGAGGTGCGTTATTACCATCAGATTATCACATCATGACAACTTACAGATAGGGTTAAAAATATCACAAGATCAATGTACTTGACTTAACATAGAATTTTCACCTCTGACTCACTTACTAGTGTATACTCACTACACTTGTTAGTGTATTTTTTTATTGAATTGTTATTAAATCTACAATGTGTAACTGAATTAATGCACTTTGAGAAAATAGTTTGTTCAGAATCGTTTACTGAATCGATTTTTGTAATTTTTAATATAGGTAATATTTTATCCCAAAAAAAAGTTTAAACTACGTAAACTGCTGTCACACTTCCGCTGTACAGTCAAAACAAACTAAAATGGATGAAATACCTACTTCGCTAGACCCTTATGCAAGTTCGACTGTGTGCATGCGTAGATTTGTAATGTGACTATAATTTTCTCCCACAATCTGTACAACTAATTTATAAAAAAAACAGTGTTTTAAACATAATAATAAAAATTCAGTGTATGTATTATGATTACAACATAATATTCTAATTGGGGTGTCTGGTGGTGTGCGTTTATTCCGGGACATGTTGTATATTTTGCTGTTAACTGTTTCTGACTTGTCAGTATCTTTTACCAATAAGTTACCTTATGACTAAGTAATATTTTATTAGTTATAGCTGTCTAATTAAGAACATTTATCTGCGTCCACTACTGATTCGAGATAAGCAGTTTTTACAAAAATGATGTCGCGGAAAAAGTTAGTCTTACATTAATAAAAGTGTCATTTCCACCACACAAATTTAAATGCCTACTAAAAGCAACTGTACAGCAACATTAAAAGTTGCTCCTAAACAATAGTTTGCTCCCAATTAATACATTCAACAGGCAAATTATATTGCCCTGTTAATGAGTGTTTAGTTGCATGATATCAAAATAATTTCATAATTTGTTTGTTAGTAAACCTCAATAAAAACAGCCCATTCAAAACCATATCATTGGTTTATCTATCTCATAATAACAATTGTTATGACCTCATAATAACATGATAATAGCGATTGTATTTTAGATGAGATTTATATCCACTAAACTAAATTGAAACTAAACAAATCTGTTTGCACGCTGTTGGGTTAAAAGATTTTATCTGCTTATCATTTTATCGTGTTCATTTAATCGAATTGGTGAAAATGTAAATCCTAAAAGCATGTATGTATGGGAATATTGGAATGAGTTTATTATCATTTCTCTACTAACTCAAACTCAAAACTATTTTATTCAAATAAACCATTTACAGGTAATTTTGAATCGTCAAGGTGTCAGTCTGTCAGAAAAATGAAGCTAGTTGCTCGTTCCAAAAAGTATGTCCCATGGAGAAGAGCGAGCAAGGCATCGACCACTGGGGGCCTAAGCCACGGACCCAAAACTCCATGGATACTCTTTTAAAATCAATATATTACAAAAATTTGGTTAAATCATTCACTGTTGAATCTAAGGTACTATGTGAGAACAACGTAAAAGTCGTACATTACTCGTCTATTAGTCGTAGATTACTACAATTATTACATCATATACACAACATAAAAGTTGCTAAACTGCAAAGCAATTTGTCAGCAGTTGTTCTCGTGTATTAGCGGTTAGAAGAACATTAATTTGATTTCCAGGTTTACTAATTAAATAAGAATATTCCGTAAGCAACAATCTGTATGTCAGTTTTAAACACTGTTTCAATGCAGGGCAATGACCTTTTCTCATACAGAGAAGGCAGAACATTGATCATTACGCTTGCTTTAGATAGATAACAAATTCCATTTTTTAGTGCAAACTCAAATCACACAAAAATACTAACAAAAAAAACAGATATTTTATTTGATAAATCCTTTTTGAAGTCAGTTAAAAATTAAAAGATGGCAAAATTAAGAAAGTTGTTGTGTTGTAAAAAAAGCTGTTCCAAAAAGTGGCTAACGCATACAGCTGCTTCAATTCCCACGAAGTACTTATAAAGTAAAATGCAAAGCAATTCAATGGTACTCGAACGGTAACTTATACGTATAAATTGAAGAACCATGCAAGAACTCCTTTGCACTTATGAGTCCCTAGTGGCCTGGTCTCATAAAATATTTATGCTTTTACAGTACATACAATTGTGCCATTTTAAAGTGGTAACTGGATTTATTTTTTCATGGATTATTTTTACATTTGACTGGTGTGGACTGTTTCGTCATAATTTCTAAAGTACTTATCATGATTTGACAAATGAGGTATGGTTTGATTGTCCTTTGGCTATTGAATATTATAGTATGACGTCAAAAATCAAGATGGCGTTTTCACAACTTTTAAGTCACTTTTTAGTTATTTTAGTTTAATATTTTATTTTGTGTATAATAATATGTAATAATTCAGATTGAATCTTAATAATATAATAATACCTATGTAAATGATTTAAAATAAATAATATTGTAATGAAAATAATCTTAATAATATAATAACTATGTTAATGATTTTAATGTAATCTACTTGTAAAGTTATGTGTAACACTAACACTGTGATTAACCTGCTGTATTAACCATAATTTAAATACTTATAATACAATAGTACCTACGTTAACAACAAGCAACTGTACGCGTATATTACTAAAATGTTACTTGTTTGTAGACGCTTTGGGTTGACCTGTTAAGTCTACAAATGTTTAATAAATAAATAAATTTTTATAGTCTTCGCAAGTTTTTAATTAATGCTTTAAACACACGTGATTTTGAACTCAATTGAAAGACAATAGCAGCGTGACAGCCGGCTGTTGCTTGGTCGTTGAAAGGGTAAATATTTACGGTACAACTAGCTTCTGCCCGCGACTTTGTCCGCGTGGATTTTTCCTGAATTTTCTTTGCTATAAACCTCACGGAGCCCGAAACCTTTCCAACGAATGCAAAACCGTGGAAATGGGTTCGTGCGTTCTGGAGTTATAGCATCAGGAAGGAAAACCCGACTTATTTTTAAATAGTAGATATTCAACGTACAGTAACAGCAACTTTTGGGTATACCTTGTCAGTTTAAACTCATATATAAACGATTATGTAAAGAATAATTTGATGTTGTAACTCTACAGATCTGACAGTCATGTCAATCAGGATAACTATTGCCAAAGTGACACAAACAACCGATACAGCGTCAGTTCAACAAGGCCACTAACGAACAAAATTGTATTGTATTGTTTAACATGTAAACAGGCTATGTCAAAAGGCTATGTCAAAAAGTTTTTGGTAAAATACACATAGGAGGTTTATTTTAAGTATGTTCGTCTCAAATTATGTACGTTAACAAAGTTTGAAACTATAATACTCAAAAGAGAAACAGGTTTTTAGAAATCCATACATTTATAAAGCAGTCTGTCCAATTAAGCAGTATCGATTTACTGTCTGTCTTTACAAAATCTTAATGTATTAAAAAATGCAGGAAAAACGAAAATGTTTCTTAAGATTAATTAAGATCAGGTGGCATAGAATATCTTTTGCCGACCCCGCAGAAAATTGGCGTAACATGATAAAGTGGGTCAATTTTCATATTTCAGGGAGCTTGTGTATAATAGATACCTACTTCCTGCGTTTTTATATCAGATATAATATTTTTTTCATCTTCTTTTTAATTTTAAACATAACTTCTTTTGTGTTAAGATTAAATCTTTTGAATTAAAAACAGCAAACAAATTAAATTCTGAATATAATTTTAGATTTAGATTTAGAATTTAGATCCGTGGGTCGTAACGTGGTCATAAATAGGCTATGTTTTATTCTTATGTAGAAGTTAACTTTTTAAATGCCAATTCTTATTTAGTTCTTATTTTTATGTAAAGTTTCAACAAAATCCGTTCCGTGGAAAGTTATGCACGAAATAATGTTTATGACATTTAATTAATATTATTTACAGACAGATAACCTAAAAATCATACTCTTTACATTAATAAACATCCACCATACAAAGAAGCCACCATAATTCCCGCAAATATCTTCAAAAATATCAGCTCGTGACAAAAGACGGAGTTTCTAGTAATAACACAGCTGAAGACATCCTACAGTCCTGTGCTACATAGGTACAGAAGGTGGCCCAATCACCTGACCTACCATAGAAAAAACAAAATTTTAGGAGGGGTCAGATGATTGTGGTATACAACATATTGCACCTACTTCCAGTGTTTTCATTTAAGTAAAAGATAGTATACACAGCGAGATAAATTAATAGAGATAGAAATAAAAACAGCAAGTTTCACCTGCGTTGTGTTAGGTCTTCCGTTACAGTTCCGCTCCTGAGCATAGTCGTCTGATGCGCAAACTATATTTATTGTAAAGTTTCAACAAAATACATTCAATGAGATAGATTTTCATTTATCAGACACTTCCAATCCAAATAAAATCACAACCTTACTACGCAATAACGAACAGTACATACAACCACCATAATTCTCGCAAATATCTCCAAAAATATCCGCTCGTGACAAAAGACGGAGTTTCTAGTAATAACACAAGTGAAGACATCTGACGACAGCGGCTGATTAAGTCCTGTACACTCGCTGCCAGCAGTGATTAATGAAACGGGACGTATCTTAGTAAAGGACAGATGTGTTAATTAGATTAACACATCCAGACGCTGTCAGTTCGAGATTTCTGCACGACTGTACTGAGCCACGGATAATATATGTTCTATTAATTCTTAGGAATCAAGAATGAATGGCTCCGGGACTAAATTAAGTAATCAGGAGTTGTGATAAATTGATGTTGTGTAAGTGCAAATGTCTTGTGGGTTGTTTGGTAGATTGATTTGTAGTACTGGAGTTTATTAAATGAACATGAGTGTTTTGCTAGATATGCTACAGGTGATAAAAATATTAACCACAGATTGATTTTTCACTGCTAATGTTGAAGACAGCTTTTTCATAAATCAGAATTAGTTACCGTTTTAAATGCAGAATCACAAATGAAGTCGCTTAATCATTAAAATGGCACAAATTCCCATATTCAGTAAAACTGATGAAGTAGCTACGAAACCGTAGCGGGCGTAGCAACGCGCTACGCCGTAGCCGCGTAGCGCTTAACAAGCATTATTTCGCCTATCATTTCCGCAACAATGAATGATTTTAAACGAATTCAATTAACATAAATTATACTAAAAATACTTTCTGGTTCAACATTTCATTTTCAAACAACGGGATGCCATTAAAAACAAACAAATTAATCTTAAAACCAACACGAAAGTTTGAAAGCCGATATTGATGATGTTAATCTTCAACACTAAGGGAGATATATGATCTTCATAAAATAACAAACGCCTATTTTATTACGGAGCCAATACAAAGAGTGGCAGTTAAGTCTTTCTAATAGCCTGTAATTCGTTTAACTGCTGACGGGCGGTTGCTAAATAGGGCGCTGGCGAAAGGAGATTTGCTGCGGTACGGTATTGTTGTTTGTGTGCTGAGTTCGCGATTAGGACTGACGGGATTATGTACTATTATTTCATATTATTTATTTCTGTTTTTATTTTTGACGAACAAAGTCTAAGTCAAAACTATTTTATTCAAATAAACCATTTACAGGTACTTTTGAATCGTCAAGGTGTCAGTCTGTCAGAAAATTGAAGCTAGTTGCTCGTTCCAAAAAGTAGATCACATGGAGAAGAGCGAGCATGAAACTCCATGGACACTCTTTTAAAATCAATATGCTTATTACAAAAATTTGGTTACATCATTCATCAATCTAAGGTACTATGTGAGAACAACGTAACAAGTCGTACATAAAAAAGAAATAAGCAGAACAATTTTTAAAATAACTGTGGCAGTTAAGAGATGACCAGTCTCAGCAGACAGCGCCCGTTCACGAACATGACGAATGGATCGGCACCAAATAGCTCAACCATTTTGAAGGGAACCAAATGATCCAACACACACGCCACCGTCAGTGAAACATTTGAGTGAGCATGACAAACTCCCAACGGCCAGAGTACATTCAGTCATTGACAGACAGACATAGTATATGCGTATAAAACTATCAAGTATATAGTGCTCACATTGTATGCTATATGAATTTATATAAAACAAACACTGTGACTCGATACAGTACTATTATTTTTGTAGTTTACAATCTTCAGCAGCATCAATAAAAATAAAAATTCCAAATGCTAATCAATTAAACGGTTGTGGAGCAGGACCAGCAGTCAGCCAAGCATTTTGATCATTAATATAATCCCCTAATTTATAATAAGCTCGACTACATAATGTTTTATATAAGATTTGAATTTACTTTCGGTTAATTGAATGATGTGGGGAGGTATTTTATTATAACATTTTAAACAGTACCCCATAAAGGTAGAATCTACTTGTGTGCCAGCCTAAAACCGGGTTGAACTAATTCGTCCCTATTTCTTGTACAATAATTGTGTCTGAACCTGTTGGGAAAGACCCTGACTGCTGAGCTCGTCTGTTTTGTCTGGGTACAATATATCTATAAAATTAATGTATTTATTAGTTACATTAGTAAATGTATATTTTTTGGGGTTAATTGTATTACTATAATTTGTCGTGAACAATCAGCGATGAAAGCTAATGGGGGTTAAAAAGTAGATACCGATCAAGTACTGATAATAATATCATTTTTGTATTGTCACTGTGTTTGCAATAGTCATCATTAAGACTTCTCATTTTTTTTATACAATTCCAGACTTTGTTTCACTACACATATGCTGTATAATTATTTTTATCTAAAACATATATTTCTAAGCCTCACAGTGAAGTAAGACATCGCGAGTGTGTTTATAATAGATATGTCTGAAACCGCCCATCCGCCTTGAGCAAGCATGGCTTGACAAAGTTTGTGCTTCACTATATCTATATTATATAAAAGAAGGTCGTGTTAGTTACACATTTTTTAACTCAAGAACGGCAGAACCGATTTGACTGAAAATTGGCGGGGAGATAGCTTAGGACCAGGGGACGGACATAGAATACTTTTATTTTCTTTTTTTAGTAACCAAAAATCTGATATAACTCGGGTGAAACCACGGGGGACAGCAGTATGGTATAAAACAAAGTCGCTCTTTGCTGTCTGCCTGTTCCAGCGAATGAGTAGATCTTTAAAACTACGCAACCAATTTTGATGCGTTTTTATAAATAGAGTGATTTAAAAGAATGTTTATTTTTAAAATAAATTACACCCAAATATTCATAACGAAGTTTACATTCAAAGTAGTTAAGTTCACTAACCACTAAACCTTTTAGATCTTTTTATATTCTGAATAAAAAACAAAAAAAAAACTAATAATATAGCTATCCAAAACACTTTTACCCAAACAACGCGTACTTTGAAACACTATCAAAGCCCGTCCAATTACCACATTGGTAAACAGAAAACCAATTATTAGCAGTCATTAATTTAGCCCGTCTTTTGTTTAAGTTTTATGTCACGTCATTATCTAGACTTAGGTACTACAAACTAGTCTATAATTCCCCAAAATGAACTAAATTAGATAGTATCTCTCTGTGCCTCGTTACGGGAAAATAGATTTCTGAATGGGAGCCATTTTAGTAACTTTGTCACTATCTTACCGGATATATTATGGGGCATAATTGCTTGGTGTTCGCGTTTTCACTATAATTAAGCCTGTATGAGAAGTAATTTTGCATGAGTAAATAGGTTAATTGAATTGCGTGATAGCTAAGTAGTTAGAAAGGCTTTGACAAATAATATTATACTTTTTTAAGTTTATCTTGGAGATCACTAACTTCATTGATGGAAAAACATCAGGAGGAAACCTGGAACTAAAATTAATTTAAATTCGTAATCATCAATTCGTCTTCAACATGCGATGCCCGCTACAGGGTATAGGCGACTGTAGTAGGGTGATATGGGTATTTAATTGTATGATAGTATTAGTAAAATAAAAAAAAATCAGATAAACTTTTTTTTTTTATATTTCACTTTTAATGTAAATACATGCACATGCATGCAATAAAATCATGATGACTATTAATGATAATATAATGTCCTCGATTTCATACGAAAATCCCGATTTACAATGCATTATTCTGATTAAAGTTTTACGACCCCACTTACCAATTTTTATAACATACTGAAAACGGGTTTACTGCCAGTCTGGTTTACCTATAAACTCGCATAAAAACTTAAAGTATCTGAAATCTATGAAATTCAGAACACAGCTTTCTTTAATGGAGAAGTGAAATAAAACTCTTTATGTGTAATTTATTACTTTCTGCTGAGATACAAGTATTGTATTTACTTAGTTGTTCTTTTTTTTATTACCTATGGGCTTGCTCTTGGTCCCAGACTAGCCCGAGGGCATAGACGGGGCCTACGATGGAGCCAGCTCACCCAAAAGATGCCTTTGCACTCGTCTCTTGAATACATCCGGGTTATATGCATTTGGAAACACGCCGGCAGGGACATGTGTTCATTTTCTTTGTGGTGTTTACCGTTTCTATAAATAACTAGGTTTTACTCGAGACTGTATCCGCACGTATTCGATTTGATTGGCGCAGTGGTATAGTGTTTGGTGCAAGTGGCAAATACTTGTAAGACCTACAAATATTGGTTCTGGGTCGGATATGGTTGTAAACTCACACACGATACCAATGATATTATTAGTAAAAAGGTGTAGATAGGTCATATGCAGTCAAAAAGTGGCACTTTAAAAGGTAGCTATTTGACCAACATGATACTGAGTATCGCGTTGACATTAATTTATTTTTCACTCGCACTACTTCAATCATGGCATCCTACTTTGACGTGTAATGTATATGTGCGTTAGTGTGCCGTTTTCGAAGATAGAATTTCGTTTAGGTAACCTATCTACACCTTTTTATTTATAATAGCATTGCACGATACAGGAAAAATAGAAGTAGTCTTAGTGTGTAGTACCCTTTAAAAAGCACAACAGACTGCATTCAGATAAACAATCTAGTATTCTATCACCATCATCTTCATCAGTCGATAGACGTCCACTGCTGGACAAAGGTCTCCCCTAAATATTTCTACATATATCACTCCTGCGACATCCGCATCCGTCACCAGTTTGAATGGATGAGAGACAAACTGTAAAGACCCTCAACCAGAGCCCAGCAACCTAACGAGTCCTCTATACTTTAATTTCTTTTTATTAAAGTCGTGAACTATACGTTCTGAAGATTTGAAAATGCTATTATAATGTTAGTATTATTCATGTTTGCTTGTAATATTATACTATCCTTCATGTTACTGTGTCTTTAATATGTATAAATATTTATTATTATAGAAAACTGTGGCAATAAACACATATTTTTAATTACAGATCCCTCAAACCCGACCACATCGAACCCTGCTATCGGTAAGCATACAATATTTAAAAAATATTTTTGTTTGCATTAGATATGGATTATTGAATATTAGGAATGACTAGTTCTAGTAAGTTAGTACTTAATTAACAGGATGAGGAATAATATACAATATAATAATATATATATATATATATATATATCTATATATATAAAACAAAGTCGGGTTTGTTACAACACTTATAACTCGAGATCGGCTAGACCAATTTTCATGGTTTTTGGTTCGTTGGATTTGTCCCCGCCCCGAATAGCAGAATACATCTTAAAAATAATGAAAAATCGACGAGAACATAATTATAAAAGTTGAATCATTTTCCCCTATAGTTAATTCTACATTCAATTAAAGATTGAAAACTTATGAGAACAATAGTACTAGGAGCGCAGTAATGTGAAGTGATAATGTGAGAAAATTTAAAATACTGAGATACTTAGTACTTAAATCAATCAAAAGTACTAGGCGCGCAGTTGTGTGAAGTGGTTAATAGAAAATGTAAGCGCAATTTTAAGAAAATATATGTTTATGAACTTAAATAATATCCATCCATACTAATATTATAAATGGGAACGTGTGGCTGTCTGTCTGTCTGTTTGTTTTTCTTTCACGGCAAAACGGAGCGACGAATTGACGTGATTTTTTAAGTGGAGATAGTTGAAGGGATGGAGAGTAACAGGCTACTTTTTGTCTCTTTTTAACGCGAGCGAAGCCGCGGGCAAAAGCTAGTATAATAATATATGAGTAAGCAAGTGCAGCAATAACCAAAGATGCAATGAACAGGTCCTAAAGTTAAAGAGGTTGTATGTTTAAACGACTCAATTTCTACAACTTCATAGCTAACATAACAACTTTAATGTTGTATACTACGGAATGTTTTATGGTATACGTGACATCAACGAGAACGATTTCTAAGGCAGAAACTGACTCTTTTAAAATTGTCATAATAATAATATTACCAGCCCTTTCTTGATCCGCTGCAAGGAAAAGGCTCTTCTCATACAGAGAAATCACCAGCATTAGTCACCACTCTTTCTCAGACGAATGCTATGTCAAACTAACAATTATATTTTAAGTTAACCTATTTATTACATTTTAAGTACATAAAAACCTGTTAACATACTGTGTTTACGGTTAATATTGTTATGTTTAAAAATAATTAATAATTTCATCATGTTACCATACCGTGATAAAGTTTTAATATTTATTGTAAATGTATGTTTATCCGAATAATCGCACAAAAGCGGCCTTATATTTTTGTTTATAATTACATAGTAAATTAAATATACCGTATTTCCACATTGCTCTGAGGTCGCGGTTTTGACGTATAACCGAAATATATCAGCTTGTATAGAAAACACACGTGAAATAACAAATAATAATATATTTCTGCGCGGTATACCTGTACCGATCAGCTCAGAAACGTGTCATAGGTTTTTTTTTATGGCAACTTTTACTTTAACGCGGATGACAGTGAAGACAGAAGTTAGTTCTTCATAATATTGTTACAATAATAATACAAGCGTATTACTCTCCTAGACGGAGCAACGTGATCACGCGCTAAAACGTGCAATTGGTTCTTTTTTATGGATGATGACAAAAGCTGTAGTTAGTTGGTTCTTCATAATATATATATATATATTTGGGAGTTTGAAATCATCACTGACTTCTCCCGTCCTGGGCGTCAGACTTTTACTGACTAAAACCCATTCATGTTCCTTCGGTTGCCCTTTATGTTCCGGGGTCACGGTAACTACTCTATCCATTCCGCAAAGTTCTTCATAATATTGTTACAATAATAATACCAGCCTGTTACTGTGCCAATGTACGGAAGAACGCCGTCACGCGCGGAAACCCGTCCCTGTGGAATAACCGCTAATGGATAAATTTTTTAAAAGTGTTTTTATATTGACTCTGGATCGACAATTTTCCACTCACAATAATACCTTAAAATATTATTTAATTTATATATTTTACGTCATCTTGTCTCTTTAACACAACCATCAGATATTTTAATCAAAGGTAAAATTCTATACAACGCTAATTGCTCACGCTATCTCAAAATTAATTAATTAAAGACGCCCTACATTTTGTATTATTATGTCAGTCTGAATCCCTATTCAATAATTTATTCAACTTATCTTTGATTCAATTACGGTACTCTCAAATGGGATTAAGCAGTCAATCTAAATGAAAGCTTAAGAATCAAGTTAGGAGAAGTATTTTTGTATTTGTAATGAGAAGAGATTTCTCCCGTTTCCACCTGCCTTCGGTGATGATCTCTAGGGCCAATGCCTGCCGGGGTTACGGAATAGCTCTAATAGTTACCGCGGCACCGGAACGTAAAGGGCAACCGAAGGAACATGGGTGGGTTTTAGTCAGTGAAAGTCAAATTTTCCATCCATAAAAAAGTCAAGCAATAAAATATCATTATTTCTTTCACATTCAGGCCATTTTTCTCTGGAGCTTACTTCCTCTTTACGATTCGCCCGTTCTCTATTAGAACAGTGATTGGTCTGTATACGGAAATTGAGGATTAATTTACAGCTCAATTACGCAGAGTTGTCTCATTATATATGTATATGCATATAGGTATAAATTTTGTTATGAACGTATCCAATGGATTACTGTTATAATGTTATCTCTTCACCAACATTTATTCACTTAGTTCGTCTTTCTACTTTCATTCATAAAGTGGAAATAAATAAATAAATAAAATAGTACTGTGTTTTTGTTTCATAAAGTTGTGTCAATCCTTTTTACCCAAATATCTTATTAGGAAAAGTAAATTCAAGGACCGGATTTGTCGGTGGAAGAAATAGCAATTTTTTTGTATTTTAAGGCCAAAACTTATTCACATTTTTCGTCTAGAAAACCTTCTTTTAGTAAACAAGTGGATCTAGATTTATGACTAAATTATTACTGCAAAAAAATACTGTTTTTGTCGCAAAATTATGTTTTATAACTGAAGTGGGCCTAATTGGATGATGTATTACTGGTATAAATACTATTAAATACGTACTTATAAAGTTTAATATGATAAATGAGAAAGTGACTCAGTTTGTTCATCTGCCAATATCTGTCTGTGTAAACCACTTAACTAAAAAATACATACTGTCCAAATTATGGGAAAAAATCACCATAGCTTTTCGACGCCTCAACACATCAACAGACGAGTTTTGTCAACCCATGAAACACTTATTCATACCTTTTATAAAGAAATCTATACTTTTAAAATTTGGTATAGAGTGAGTTTAGATTCTAAACAACCTCTTGCGTTTTCATGACGTATCCACTACATTTTTTTGGAAACTAAGTTGCAATCGAAAAGCTTTAGAAATCATGAAATCATCAAAAGGTTAGGAAACCATCAAATGACTTCTCCCGCCCAAGGCGAGGAGGGAGGGAGCGTCAGACTTTTACTGACTAAAACCTACACTTGTGATTACCTTTTTGTTCCGGGGCTGCGGTAACTATTAAAACTATTCGGCGACCTCAACAGGCATTGGCCCTAGAGGGCTCTTTTACGTTTTGACTGCTCTTTGACTCTAATGCTGTCAAAAGCTAAAAATTAATTTTAAATCCAAAATTCATTCTAGTATTTTGCTTCAGTATGAAAGTTTTTTGACAAAAATAAATAACTAGAATTCGGTAAAAAAGAGCTAGGTAATTTTGATTCAATTTCAAGGAAGAGTGTAAAACTTTCCTTAAGTCTAACTAATACAACAAAACTTAAACCCCGATCAAATATTAAATCAAAAGCTCGCTCAGAGGCACCCCATCCAATATAATATGAGCGAAATTGCGTCGAGCTGAAACGGGGAGAAATTGAGACAGATTTCAAGAAGTAAAATCATTTAAGGCGGGCGTCAAGAACGGAAATCCGTCATACAGTGAGAACTCGCAAAAGTATATAATTAGATTTTTAGGGGTCGACATCGCGACATTTTTTTTTCAAGGAAATTCGCTCCTTTTCAAATGTATGCTTATTTTGTTTCCACATGAGAATAAAAGCTGTTGCGAGTTCCTTTCCGAAATTGAATCATTATTAAGGCTTAGGTGAAATTACTTTTCGTTCACCTCGTTTGTGAGTGGTTTTATTACGCGTATTAGTATTTGGGATATTGGAGCGTTGATCAATAAAGGCTTCATCTCATGGGCCTGGCGTTAACGCAGCGAATTATAGATGATTTTGAAGAACAGTTAATGCTGCTTCTTTCTCTTTGTTAATGCTTGCTTCTTCTTCTTTTTTGTAGCGGAAACGTAAGAGCTTTATCATACTGACGATTTCCGAGCGGATAAAAAACAAGGCAAAAACGCAGCTACCCCGCCAAATTTTTTAAGAAACACGCGATGATTATGACAGTAATCCGCAATTATCTCACAGGGAATAATGTCATAGATGTTAGTGTGTGCACTCGCATTATTCAACATTTCTACTTCTCTCAGCTCAGATGGCAAAAACGTTGCGGATCCGCCGCGTACACGCTTGAAACTCGCACAGTGAACGCCAGTGTGATCAGACACCAATAATTGTTTTTTATTATATTTCTAATTTTCTTATTTCGGTCTCGTCTTTTGGGAAGAACACAATAACATTGTACTTAACCATGATATCACTAACAGCGTAGGTTTTTGCTAATTGGACCAAAACAACAACATATGCAACATTATATAAAGATTTTGTCTGGGACTTGTATAGACAAAGGTCAAATATAACATGACGTCTGAGACACAAAATGTGGTGATTTCATTATTTTCCTTAATTATGTTGTGTTGTCCCACTAATGGGCAAACGTCTGTTTGTGGGACAGTGACATAATACTTGGAGTAACTCCAAATCCTTCTACTAGCGCGGTTTTGTACGACCTCTGTGTTAATAAATTTCGTTTGTTTTAAAAAGTAAAAATCTGTATTTTCAGCTTTTGCCCGCGGCTTCACTGTCGTTAGAAAGAGACAAAAAGGAGCCTATGTCACTTTCCATACCCTCAACTATCTACAGTTTAAATCACGTCAATTCATCGCTCCGTTTTGCCGTGTAAGACGGCAAACAAACACTTTCTCATTAATATTAGTTTGGGTATTTTATCTGGGACTGGTGGTGTGATTTTAATATTGAAAATCCATAGATTTTCAATATTAAAATCACACCACCAGTCCGTCAGTTATTATGTAAAATGCTAGACTAACTGATTATCCGGGGTTGCGGAATGTTTATTATAGTTACCGTGACCCTGGAACATAAAGGGCAATCGAAGGAGAAAGACATGAGTGGGTTTTAGTCAGTAAAAGTTTGACACGCCCTCCCGCCGCACCCAGAACGGGAGTAGTCATTTGATGATTTCCCACTAACCAAAAAAAAAAAAAGGAAAAAAGACTAACTCCAAAACCGCTGGTCACACAGAAAACTTGAAGGGGCATGTTCTTTGTGAAGAGTAACTATCAACTAAGAAAGGATTTTTGAAAATTTGATGGAAGTTCGAATCGATGGGGATTGAAGTTACGGCAGTCACGCGAGCGATGCCGCGGGTGAAAGCTAGTTTGTCACATATAGGGCGGAATACTCAAACGTCACTCAACTCTGAGACGCTCTCAAATCTATTGCTGTCCTTATTTTTTCCCTTTAGAATGACAAAGACAGCAAGAGATTTGAGAGCGGCTCAGAATTGAGTGACGTTCGAGTATTCGGCCAATAGACTTTTAAATTGACGACAAGGTTAGAGTAATGGTTGAACTTGTGTCGCGGGTTTGAGTCCTACATGGAACAAATATTTGTCTGACCTTAACAGCCATTTGTTTCAAGTCTGGTTATTTTTGTATGTCCATATCCTTTCAGGCACTTAAAAAGCTAGGTGTTGGTGTTTTAAGTTGTATGTATAAAAATATTAGAGAATAAACATGCCTTATTTTAACACATACTGGTGCTGATTCTCTTGTTCACAAACTTAACTAAATTTAAGTTAAATGTAATTTTCTCCTTCCATTTCACTAAGAAAAGGATAGAAGATAAAATATTAGTTAGGTCCTGTCAAATTTGGACACTCCATGGATAATTTAGACGCGATTAAAGATATGGAGACCAAAAAACTTCAGGCGCTGTCTAATTTGACAGGATTAAACTAAACGTATCTTATGTCTGAAAGAGAAAGATGCTTTTAACTTAAATTTAGTTAAGTTTGTGAACAAGAAAATCAGCACCATTGTTTTTTACCTTCGAGTTACCACTGACTGGAGCTTAATCGCGTTTCTTGTTTTTAAATATACTTACAATGCGAAGCGCAAAAATAGTTCTCATCTCAAATAATATAAAACTAAGTTCAGCAATATCGTAAGTGACTAATAAAGCAATAACATATTTAGCAGGCCTATTCACAAACATTACAAATTAAATTATTAGTTCATTGGTTACTGAATAAATTGAAAATTCAGTATTGGTTATAAAACTGTTGAAATGACCGCTTGATTACATGATCCTGCATAATTTAATCTAATCAGCTTAATGTGCATACAATTTGTATTTACACTTAGTAATAAATATGTAAAGGTTGTTATTTTGTTTGTAGGAGATCTATTGATATTCTATTCTATTTATTTTTATTATTGTGTGACTTTTACAATTCACATGTACTTTCTAAAGTTTATCTCAGACATCACTGACACCGCGTGCCTCGGGAAGCACGAATAGCCGTTGGTCCCAGTTGTCATTCTTAGAATGGTTTCAGTCGTTACAGATAGTCAAAAGTCAGAAAGTCTGACTGTTTAGCCAAGGACTTTGACCAAGGAGTTGCTTCACGTAAAACACTGCTTTTTAGCTAATTCCGGTTAGAATGGCTGATTTAAAAATCTTATTGGGAAAAGGCTATGACACTACTTTTTTTTAAGTGCTGTAGACCATAAAAATACCTTTGAACAAGATCGGGCAGTTAGCTAGTTTTAGATAAACTGACCCATTATAGAATGTATATCCTATCACCCTCATCCCATTTCACTTGGGGTCACGACCCAACATTCCAATCCATACGTACTTGTTAGCCCTGGCCCTTTAGCTTGAGGGGCATTCGTGGGTCACAAGTTGTTCCAGTGACCTGTCGTCGTTTTATCTTACTACATCTTAGTGTATTTTGAGCTCCATCCACTTAACTCCAAAAATATTTCTAATAGAATCTCAAGACTGCGTATATTTCTTAACTTAATTTTAATATCTAATATTGTTTTGGCGTTTAAAGTGGAATTAATGTGTGGGTCGTTCTGAAAATAATGGTATTTAAGGTTTAGTGGCATTAACCCTATTTTGCATCTATTTGCTTGCATAAGTTTCAAGTAGGTACCGTATAAAATATATTTTATACCCGAATACAACAATAACATTATAATTCACACGCACTAACCTCTTTCTACCTACGTCTCAATGATCCCTTTTTCAAATAAGTACGTACTTACGCCAACACGTTTATTCCTATAAAAATCTCAACAATCCTCCTCGCCTAATTTCCGTCGAGTATTAGAACGGGAGGCATTACAGGAGAGAGAAAAAAGATATTGCTAAGGAAAATCGCTGGTCATAAATATGGGCAAGTGGCACACTTTGCGCTTCGAAATCTGACGGTACTAGGGGCTAAAGTTAAGTGTATGATTGTGGATATGAAAAATGGAAGCTTAGAACGTTTTTGTGTGAGTGTACCGTGCGTGTGTGTTTGGGTCTGTTTTCTTATAAGATTCGCGATTTTCTCGGCCCATTTTTTTGTGATCTACACTTTTATTTCTTCGATACAAAATATGCTGTCGTGAGATTCGTGTCGAACTTAAATGTATTTGGAATATATGGTATCGAATCTAGTTACAGAATGATTTGCTTGTGACTGCGATTTCGACAGCGTTAGTATTGTAGCATTATATTCGTCTCGGTTGCCTCAGACGTAAAATGTAGTCGATAATTGAAGTGTAGACTATGTATTTTATTGGACTTCAAGTTTATAATTTCATTGTCAAATTCTAATCAGCTTTACAGGCGTAAAAACTAAACAGACAGTCAAAGACTTTGCCACACAGAAGCGATATTGCATCACTTTTTATGTTGGCATGAACGATACTTTAATATTTTACAAGTCTAGCAAAAGCTATGACCCATAATTTTAGTCAAAACAAAACAAATAAAAAATGAATAACATTACAAACAACCGAGGCTTTAAGCCACAAAGCATTACGGCTCAAACTTCTCATATTTGCATGACACTCAACTAAAAACAACTATGAAACCGGCGCGAAACCTTAACTACGTCATATTTATTTTCTCTCCCACTACAAACGTCACATTGTTTTGAAGGAAATCTCACTTATACAAAAAAGGGGGAATATAATAAACAGTAACATAAACATCTTCAAGTGTCTCTCAACCTTTGAGAAAAATATATTTCTTTGTTGGCGAGAAATAGATAAAATACCGTCCAAGTTTGTTCTTGTCGTTGATAACGCCCTAGTTTTTGTGAACAGTTCAGTATGGCTTTATAACACTTGGGTGGAAGGACGAATTGTGTCTAGACATTAAGGCGTAAACAAATTACTTCATAATGATGTCATCTTGATCGAAATTCAGACTAAAGAAGTAATAATAAAGATTATCTCCTTCGTGAAAACACAGGAGTATTTCTTCTCTCACAAGAAATAAGGTGTACGACCAACGGCTTTCACAACTTTGAAGATGTTACAACTGCATTTTCCGAAGGTGAGAGGCAGTATTCGTACCGTATGTACTTTTATTATTGTTTTGACCACTTATTTACCTTTCGACGCCTAGCGACAACCGGCTGTTGTGTTGCTATTGTGTTTCGAATCACGTGTCTAAAGTTTAAGACAACTGAGCCAAAGTTATTCATTGGTTACTAATCCATAAAACGTTTCATAGACTTCTTTAAAATTAATATCCAGCACAAATTCACTTAACAGTAACAACTCTAAAACTATCTATCAATTCCCCACACGTAACGAAAAGCATGTAGCTTCCCGAAGAATCGGTAATAAAAATAGGGTTGCCACACTCTCGGTGCATACATAACCCGGTCCAATTCTGGACGAAACAAAGAGCCTACAGCAAAGTTCTACACGAGAATTGCAATCGACACCACTCGTGTCAGAATGGATGAAAATCGATTCTGCCGTTGACACTTTTTAATTTGAATTTCCTCTTTTTCGGTACAAACAATTTTGACAGCGTTTTGTTTTGAAACACTATAAAGCGGACAAACCTTTGCGATTTGTCGTTTGTTTGAAGACAGTTTGATACGTGGTTTTGGTTTCATCGATATTCTATTAGAATTTGTGAAATGTGAGTTGGACTTGTATGCGAGGGATTATTTACAAATGTACAGTCAGCTCCAAAAGTCACTGAACTCGTTTAGATTTTTAATATATAATCTATAAATCGATCAACAAGAAAGGCGCCAGTATTGAATGAACATCATTAAAGTTCAAAATTAGCTGAACACCATTTTGTCATTTATAGATTATATAGTGTACAGTGATTTTGAAAATCTAAACGTGTTCAGCGACTTTTCGAGCTGACTGTACAATGATAAGATCGAGCTAGAAGTGCCGAACCTTATATTTTTAATCGACTTTAAAAAAGGAGATCATCAATTCATCTGTATTTGTTTAGCATGTTTGTTACGCCATTCGTCAATTGTGAAAATACACTTCCGAGGTGGTCCCCTATAATATTATTAAGAGCTGACATAGACTTATGGACGAAAATAAATAAACATCTCAAAAACTAGCATTTGGTTTTCTCTGTTGCTATGCTTTTATGTCTTTTAGTAAGCAGTTTTTTTTAAGATTACTAATTAATTTTGCTATAACGGCCATGAGAAATGCAACACAGTGTATTGTTAATTTAAAGTATCATTTATTTATTTATAAAAAAAATCGAACGATTGATTATGACAGACCGACTAACACACAGGCGAGTCTTGGATACTTGTCCGGGTATGGAACTCAAAAACATACGTCCAAAACCCTATACCAATCCTGTACACACTACGAGCAGGTCAATTTTGATACAGACGTGTTATAGGACCTTTGAGATTTGAGCTTTGTATCGTCGACCCACAGTTACTATTGAAAATGTCTGCTATTGAATACAATACAATCTCAGCCAATATTACATACAATATGTTCAAAGCTAGACACTGTTCGTGAAGATACTATTGAAGGGGGTAGTAATCCATTAAAGTTCAAGTGCGGGATATTGTATATTACGTAATAGGAGTCATTATTGCAAACTGTCGAGACATGATTCGGTTGTGACGGTGATTTGATTTTATTATAAGTTTTATTTTTAAATAAGGTTGGAAATATGCTTACTGTTTTAACAACCTTCTTCACTGTCTCCATTACAGTATGAGATTAGTGGACGGCAAAGTTTGGAAATCGGTAAACACCATGTAATTTACACGGAAAACTCGTAACTGTTGTATTTTTTTTAAAACTGGTATGAACTTTTATAATTTAAATATGGAACCTTAGGGAGGTAGCCTGCTAAAGTCAGTTAACAAAATTTAAATTATCAAAATCAGCGCAATGATCTCAATAATATGGGACAAAAATAAAAACAAAATTGAGGCGTTTAGGAGCAATGTTGCAGAAGTAACAGGATTTGGCTTTCATAAAATTATCCTCAATAACATGAAATCTATAAATGCCTGGAGAAGGCCATATACGTGCAGTGCCTTGCATTACTAAACTCTTGGAAAGAAGAATATTGAAAGATAAGTAATGTGAGACATTTATTCTTCTCTATATAGATAACCTCTGCGTATCCTTTAAGGAAAAAAAATTGAAGTGATGTAAATTGTAATAAATATTTATAACATTTTACAAACTTTCCTTTTGCGCTTTACGCTTTGTTGTCCTGCGTTCAAGTAGGTCGTTAGCTGTAACCCGCATATTTTTTCTCAAGATTAAACTCAGAGGCTGTAGCTCAATTTCGCGAAATTATTTCTTGAGCTTCATTTTCCGAGTTCATTACTCGGTATTACTGTCAAAGTTTTATGTTAAAGTATGAAGTATTCCAATACCGGTGTAATAATGGGACGTAACATCTTGTTGTTATTATTTTGGGTACGGAGAAGCCTAATATTTTTCAATGAAAAAAATGTTGATTGAAATAATGCTTCTGAATTCGGTCTGTATAACATTGAAATGTATTTTTAGAACTTGTGTTTTTATAGATCTAGGTGGCAGATTTTAAATTTGATTGATGATTCTTCAAATTTTGAGCATAGTCTAAAGTTTAATCTAAAGTTAAAGCAATTCACACACATTATTCTTGATGAACAACGTTGATGATCTGCGAGAATTCTGATGAAAATTATATTTATATGGGTTGTCCACACACGTGGCGAGATTCACAAATGTTGCCCGGAATATGCTGACAGCAACTCGGCAACATGTTTACCATGAATACGAGGCTTAATAATTAATTTCTTCACAACACACAAATCATAGACATAACTAGTAGTAGTAAATCAGTCATTTTAACGAAATTTCAGAAACATTTCACATAAAAACAATTATATTATGCAAAGTTTATTCGGGCATCAGGAAAGGGAATGTTATTGTTTTTCATCCTTAAATTGGAACTTCAAAGCGAACAAACATACACGGTCACAACAGCATAAAACAAGCCCAATAGATTACGATCTTTTGGCAAACAAACAGCCGTGTATGTAACTTGTTTTTTTATCCATTAGTATTGTAACAACTTACGCGGATAAGCATTCCAGACCCCAACTATCTGTTTCTCCCAATCCTTGAAAACTCGACTCGGTACCTAGATAATATCAATCCTTTTTTTATAGCAACATTACAATATTCCATCCCTATATTTTATGATTATTTTTAGATATAACTTTTTCATATAAAATGTTATTGCTCTTGTAATCATAATGATTGAGAGCTATTTGTTAGGAACGAAGTGATGTAAAGAGATTAATAACGAAAGTTTTGCTATTATTAAGTTTATGACTCATTAACGTTATTCGCTTTTAGCAGTATTTTTGCACTAACTTTAACGATGTAATGGCTAATAGATTTATTAGTGACGACGTCAGACTATGATATTTATGGCTGTGATTCACGATGTGAAATATGTCTGTAAATATGGTGATGGGTAATGTTGAGTGTGAATAATAATTTAGTCGCAAAGTTTGCCTAACTTTGTCACGTTTGATGGTTTTCTCCTGCGTGTTTTCACAGGTTTGTTTACCGCACACGACCATCTTGTGTAATCAGTGTTTATCAGTGGTATTTTTGATCCAATATGATTTTAAAGGCCTTCAAGAAAAGAGGACACACACGGAGGAGGAAGGAGGATCTATTATTGTTGCGGGTGTTGGTAAAAGGCAGTGAGTTTCACTCAATGACCCGCTGGTTTTACCTCATATATAAATTAAATTGTAAACTAACAAACTGTTTTTTTTTTATTGTTAACACAGTCTTAACCGCTGGTCGTAGAAACACATTGTCTCTACCACCTTCGCAAAAACATACCCTCTAAAATTCATGAATTTTAAAGGGTTTGTTTGTGCCGATCAAGTTTTGTTTCTTGACAATTTAAACCCAACGTTTGAATACTAATATTTCTCTTGTCTATCGTGGGTGCGTTTCACATATGAAATTCACGTACGCAAGCAACCAGACGCAGAGCAATTTCAGTAGGATACACAAGTACATGCCTAACCTGAAATTCGACGCAGTCTTCACTGCGTAGAATTTCAGTATAGGCAGTGGACAAGCTAAAATTTTTAAAAGATCCATGTAAATACATATTATATTGTTATTTTTTATGAATTTCTTTTTCAATATTGTTATACGTAAATTATAGGCGGCTATCCACATGAATGTATGCTAATTGATGATCTAAACCAGTGATATCAATCATATTTGATAACTAACTTTTGCCCGCGGCTTCGCTCGCGTTGTTATATGTTACTCTCCGTCCTTTCAAATATCTCCACTTAAAAAATCACGTTAATTCGTCGCTTCTTTTTGCTGTGAAAGACGGACAAATAAACAGACACACTTACAATTTATAATATTAGAACGGATAAAGTCCTAAAATGCCTTCTAATGTTCTAATTGAAATAAACAATATGACTTTCACTCCGACCTTCCTACTCAGCCATTATGGCAGATTTTAGTTTATGGTCATCAATCTCAAAAAAAAACATAGACCTTACCAAAAACAAGTTTAGTCGTTATTGTAAAATTTGAAAGAAAATGTACGTATAATCTGTCTGGTTTGAGCGTAGGTATGACGTCACAACTGTCGTTCCAATATTTCATGCTTGCCGCAACGTCACGTCACTTATTTAAATTCTTAGGGTAACACAGGTTTTCTTTACCAAAACGTTGTCTCGCTATATTTTTATCGTCCGCGATTTTCTAGTAAAATGGTTTGAGTAAAATTGCAAGTGGCTTCTTTAAAAGGCAATGTTTTATCAAATACATTTTCTTAGTGGTTCAGTCCGTCTATATTAAATTTACTCAGACACCATAGAGCGAGCATATCCTAGGACAATTCACACACGGCCTGATCGAATACACCACCACGGTATGAAAAGTAGTATTTGCCCAACTGTGGAACAATAACGGTCTGGTATCCATTTATATATTTTCCCTAAAAACAGTACTTACTTAATTTGAGTTTTGAAATGAGTGTCCGTAGAGTGTCTCAACAAAGATCTACCAACGTGTTGGAACAAGCAACTAGCGTCGCTTTTCTGAATAACCGGCCGACTCATTCTGACAGTGTATAAGTGCCTGTTGTTAATTTTTCTTATCCTAACTTAGCTAAATCCTTAGGTACTTATATTATAAATGCGGAAGTAACTCTGTCTGTCTGTCTCTTCTTCATGCCTAAACCACAGAACCGTTTTAAATGAAATTTGGTACAGATATAGTCTGGGATCCGAGAAAGGAGCTAGGATAGTTTTCATCCCGGAAATCCCCCAGAAACGGGAACTATTATTCCACGCGGTCGAAGTCGCGGGCAAAAGCTAGTATACTATACATCTTCACTATTCAGCTAAACCCCTGATAATAATTTCAGCATTTCTCATCCACTGATATCTTCATCATCCAAGTCAACAAACATTCTATTCTCTCGTGAATAATGTAAACAATTTCCAGCTTAATAGTCAAATACCTACGTCACTCGTGAAATGACACGATAAACGCCAAATACAGGGGTTTCGGAGCTTTCACGGACAAACCATTAATATTAATGAAGCTAAGAAATGTACCCTTCTGTATTTCGTCAAACATCCGAGCAGGTGATATTCGAGTACTCGTTTTTTGGGGCAGTATTTTATTTTTGAACTTTTCTTTTTGAATTTTACACCATTTTATTTTTAAAACAATCCTCCTTTACTCTGCCTAGTATGTAAGTATTAAACACCCACTAGGAACCTTCCACAGAAATCACTCTGTCTACATATTAGTGTAAACGACTTGAAAATCCGTTTGAGATTTGAGTTTATGTCGAACAAACAGACAGACGTGTAGGATCTTATTTTATAAATTATTTTTAACTTTAAGGGGTGTTTTCATTAATTAAGAGTCGTTTTTTTTCACTGTCGTAATATTCTATGAACGTACGGATTCTATAAGTTAAGAGTAAGTCCAATTCCCACTTTACCGATTTTTTATGTTATTTTTTCTTCCAGATTCTGTAACGTAGTTGCTTCGCAAAAATGAACCTTAGTCGACGTAATTTCCATAATTTTATGAGAATTTGATGTTTTGACACTGCCGTCTTTCGAATCCCATTTTTTTTTTCGTAATCTGATAAAACTAATCTTATTGTGTCCTCTTGTAAGTTCAAATGAGAAACACGAATGAGAAACATTTTCTTCACCTTGACTTAAAAAAATATATTTTTTTCAATAAAATGGCTAAAAGATTCAAAATTCAAAATTCAAAGCATTTATTTCACTTAGACCATTTACAGGTACTTATGAATTGTCAAAGAGTCGGTCGGTCAGTCAGAAAAGGAAAGTGACGCTAATTGCCTGTTCCAAAACGTAGATCTCTATGGAGAAGAACAGGCAAGAAACTCCACGGACACTCTTTTAAAAAAAATCATTTTTTACAAAATCTTGGTTACATTTTCTTTTTGTTGCTTCTACATGTGAAAACAATGTATGTAACAAAATAAACAAATACAAAATTAAAATACAATAAAAAGTCATGGCAGTTAAGAGATGACCCATCACAACTGACAGCGCCCGTTCACGAGCATGACGCGTGGCATCACTCCGCAATCATGTTACTGTCAGACTTTCTGACCCCTGACTACTCATAAACACTGACAAAGGTATACGAATGACAATCGGTACCAAAGAAATTATGTATTTTTTAAGGCACGAGAACTGTATATCATTATATGACTTGCAAAAGTCACTACCAAACTGTCAATGCTCTCGTAAATTAGTAGCGCCCTTAAACCTTCAAACACGCGTGATCCGAGACACAATAGAAATATAATAGCAGCGCGACAGCCGGCTGTCCCTTGTTCGTTAAAAGGTTAACCACTAAAACCTTATTTCACGACACTCTAACCTTGGTTACAGTACACACAATATTGCCCTTCTATTCAACTACCCACCAAAACTACACCGAACTAACTCCATGTTAAACAAATTCTCAATTCAAAAACTTGAAAACAGAAATACGTCATTCGATCAATCACGGCGGACGTGGTTGCTAGTGACACCCAGTTCGCTAACAGGTAACGAATTGTACCAGAAAAAATGCTACCTGCATTTCGATAAAGGATTTTATTTTAACTCTATCAGTTTTAAGTCTGTTGGATTCGTGTCCGTTTGTATTTTATTTATGAATAGCTTAATTTGGTAAAACTGGTGAAATGTTTGTGATAAGTTGGTAGTGTACTTTTGCGTGGCAATTTTATTAACTCTAGAAGATTGGTATTAAATCTCAGTGTATTTCGATCAAAAAACTTCTTAGGGCAACTTTGGTAGTGAAATTCTTTGTCCGTGAATTAAAATAACAGTCTGATAATTTTCTTTTGGAAAACAAAGAAAATTGAATAGGCTTTTACTAGAAATAGAATTTCAAGGAGGCTCCTTCTAATTTACAAGCTAATTTTGCTATAAAGTAAGACTGCGATTTTTTTTTACAATTTCTTTTAAATTAATTGGCCTTCTGATTCCAGAATTTACAAAAAAAAACACCATTTTGAACGATACATTAAAAACCTATGAAAATTAAGCACATTTTTACATTTAAATATGCATAATGGTATTCTAACAGTAATATAAATTAAATTAAATTTTAGACCGCATAATACCGAACATGAAAACAACTCCTGTATTAATAAAATCACTACAGTTTTAATTATTATTTCAATAACACTGATTCGCCATTTATTTGTAACCACATTCATATACCGGGATACCGGATTAATATTTCATTAACTTTTCATTAAATTATCATTGACATCACATTCACCAACGTTTATACGGACAAATACATCAATAATTTCCAGGGATAGCAAAAAAGCTGTCGACGCGGACGCGGCTGCACCTATTATTCCCGAAAACAAAATAAACTTTTGTATGTACGAACAAAAAAAAGTAAAACGTCGACTCATGAATGTGGACGAATGGAACGGAGTAGTGAAATTGTACCGAGAGCAAATTTTTCGCGCTGCCAAACGCAAGGGATGTGTGAAATGGATATCGACACTTGTACAGCTATATACAAATATTCATACTATTGACACAAATCATCTCAATTCAATTTGGGATGTAGACAACGTAATGCCTTTTGAAACATTTGAACGTGCAACGTTTCAAATACCTTTTCTATATAGCTTTGAAGTCCAGCGCTCTGGTTATGATATTGATGAACCAGATATAAAGGAATTAGTGCTAGTTCAGGACTATGAATAGATCATTCAAGAGGATTCACGTGGAGAAACAGAATTCTGTGTAAACATAAATTATTCTTTAGAAAACAAGAACTTTGTACCAATAGAAAGCGATCATGAATATGTTACACTGATTGAATCCGAAGAAAGGTAAACGTTTGCTTTTGAACATCAAAGAATTCCCAAAGTGTATTTTGTTAGTGCTGAAAAAACAATAAACATTATTTTGTATAAAAATGAGGTCGCCCACGCTGTAATCCTTTACACACACGTATATAATACTCTTGGAAATAAAATAATACCTACAGGTAACCTGAAAACCGATCGTCAAGGTATAGTGGATGTAAAACTTTTTACTGCCCTTCCATCCGTAACTCTGTTATACGGATATGTACCGCAAAATAATTTGATTGTCTCGTCCGGTGCGTCGACGGGGGTGAATGTTACGGTAAAACTGAATATCTTTGTGACCTGCAAGCGGGAATTTAAAGTCGTACGATATACACTGATGTTTTTGTTAGGAAAAGAGCTGTAAAAATGTAAGAGAAGAATGAAATGAAATGAAATTTTAAGTGTACGTTAAAGGTAGTGAAGTTTTATATTTCAGATTTGTAATTTGGCGTTCAATAAATTATATATTAATGGTAAAGCTTTTCATAATATTCGCTGATATGAACATGACTGTGGTTTTAAAAAAACATATGAACATACATTAATATTTTCAATTCTCTTTCTTCCAACTACTTTAATTCTGGTCATTTTAAAATTGTACGCGGAAGTTATTAAGTTTCTATTGTATTCTAAGGTAGTGAATTAACTAAAAGTAAAAGAATTACTTAGATGTTCACAATCGTAGGTATACATGACGACATGATCATGTGACGGGACTGTTGATCTAGCGGTTAGAGCCTCAGACTGCTAAACCGAGCGTGGTGGGTTCGATTCGCCCCCAGAACGAACTAAATGTGATGAACATGATTGTTTGTTCTGTGTGGGTATAATTTATCTGTAATATGTATGTACTTACAAAATGCTATCAATTATACAAGCTTTGTTTACCTTGGGATCAGATGGCTGTGTGTAACTTGTCCCTATATAATTATTTTTTAATTATATTGCAAAATAATTTTGGACATTAAATAAATGGCTAATCAGCTATAAGTTCAATATAATGAGAAGAGACCTTTGATAAATAAAAGATATCTTATTACCTTATTCTTACTATCTATATCTATTATTTTAGTCAGTTAATTTTATATTGTGTTGTTTCTTAAAATTTTACATCTTCCATTAGTTGTCTAAACTTTACCAACACTTTGCCCATCTTTTTAAAAGCTTTAAATTGAGCAGTTGCTGTTGCTAACTTTATTTCACCTAAATATCACGCTGCTCTTGCGCTAATAACTTTCAACTACAAAAGTTTCAGTTCGTCCTCAAGTTTAACGACTTCCACAACCTATTTAAGAAAAAAATCTCTATTTATATTCTCCTTTTTAAAACAAGCAGGGATATACAAGTCATTTTATATGTACATTGCTCGTAAATCACTGAGCTAGTTTTAATGGTAGTTTTTAAATTGCAATAGTTCTTCCTTGACCGCGGAGGTTTTTTTATGTGCTTCTTTTCCTGGATTTGTTAGTAAATTAGTTTTGTCTTTTACTGTTTAGTAGTTTTAAATGAAATGATAAAGTAAAGTGGAATCAAGTGCTAGATGAGGTGTAGTGAGCTTAAAAGACAAACCTTTTTAAGATAAAGGTTTAATAGGATAAAGACAAGCTTTATCCGCAACTCTGACTATAATAATGAATGTCATCTTCACTCATTTAATATGACTGATTTTAAACTAGCATAAGCTCTTTGAGATAATAGTTGTACGAAATATTAATATCAGTTCAGTAGTTATGTCAAACATACAGAATTGTGAAATACAAAAAAGAGATGTCTCAACTTATGAATATCGCAATTGTACTGACAGCCAGATCATCAGACATCTTTGTCTTTGGGATAGAACACGCATTTGCAAATTTTCTAATAAAATGTTTATAGGTAGCGGTAGCCAAGTACACTGAAAAAAATGTTCGGTTCTATCACGAATTTTTGTTAATTTTACCAAACTTCTTTGAATCTACCAAATAGATTTGGTACAACGCCAACTTAAGAAGTTGTAGAACCACTGCAGATGTGTCAGGAAAGTCTTAGGTGGATCCACGGATTATTAATTTTAAGTTTCCAACAATATTTATAAAAAAAATAGATGTTTTGAAAAATTAACAAAACATAGGTGTAATTACCAAATAAATTTGGTAACGCCAATTTAAGAAGTTTAGTAAAATCAACAAAAAATCCTGATAGGACCGAATATTTTTTTCAATGTAAGATTAGGTGACTACCTAATTCAGCCTTTTTGTTAGTTAAGATTAGGATTAAGATTAGGTAGTCACCTTATCTTAACTAACAAAAAGGCTGAACTTGAACAGACTGCAAGAAATTTGAAGAAATGAACTAATCTTCGCCCCTCTCTCATGTTCTCCCAGTAAAAATTTAGATGACATACCTTACAACCAAAACATTTCCTCATTCATATTTTGATATAGAAAACGTAGTATAAGGTAGTTCATAAATAAAAAGGGTAGTCAAATAACACACGCCAAGCAATCCATCTTTCCGTATGAGACAAAACCAATAAAATAGAGTACCTATTCTATCAGCAGATGAAACTGTATTATAGGAAATATGTTTTGGAGCATCATGCTTGCTTTTACGATGTAAGTACCTTCGTTTGAGGTGACCGAAATTAGCTATGTTTTCAAAGGCAAAGACAGCTATAAAGGACAAATTGGTTTGCTGTTGAATGAGTAGAATAGACTAAGTTTTGGTTCTGGTGTTGGGAGGAAATAAATAAAATATTAATAAATAAATATCCTGGGACAACTCACACACTATGAAAACCCTACAACTGATAAACATACTTATAAATACATACATATTATAGATAAATTACACTCAGACACAGAACAAACTATCAGGCTCATCACACAAAGTTTGTTCTGGGTGGGAATCGAACCCACGACCTCCGGCTTAGCAGTCAGGGTCACTCACTACTAGACCACAGGCCCGTCAATCTAATAATTATAATAATAATAATAATAATTGTTTATTTTTGTACAAAAAACACATACTTTTAGTACACAAGGCAATAAATAAATGTTGTACAACAGGGTCACATTACATGGCGAACTGATGCCTCCTAAACTAGGCCCAAAGCCTGTGTTTTAGGAGCCAATGGTCCTCGAAATGAATTGTAGTGGTATACAACAGACAGAGTGTCATGCAAGTACATTATGACAAATTACATATTGACAATAATACATAAAACAAACAATGGATTAATATAAATACAGTATTACTTCTATTTAAGAGATAACAGTAATAAGATTTTCTGTTTCGTCATAGTTTAACTTCTGCAACCAATTTGTAAGTTTGATTTTAACTTTGTGTTTAGTCAGGGAATATATAGATATGAGTTTATTTATTTTATTATAGAGTCGCGAGCTAGTTGACGCATACTGTATGCTGGCAAACTTAGAACGGCATTGGACTGTATCGCACACAGGAGTACCTTTGCGTTTCTTCAGCTTACTAAGATCTAGATGTAACGTAGAGTGCTTTCGCAATACAGTACGGAGAACGAAAAGCTGTCTCACAGTCAAGACCTTGGCTTCGGAGTAAAGTTGATTAGTAGGAAAGTCCCTGCGCTTAAAGTGCATGACTTTTAATATCGCTCTTTGCGCTATTTCAGCTTTAAGCAACAAAGTTTTGTAGGTTCCACCCCAAACTGGGATGCAATATAGAATAATTGACTGGCAAAGGCTTTGATAAACTAACAAAACTAATTCAGGATCAGCAGAGTGCCTAAGTTCCTTAAATATGTAAATTAATTTTCTGATCCTTGTACATAAGGCTTCTAATCTAAATCTTAAATTAACTGGATTGATATTCATAGATTAGTCGGTTTCTTTTTACATGTTATTATTAATTTAGCTTTTGTTTGTCACTTTGTCTTCATTGCAGTAGTCATTTCCTTATTACATTAGTTCCAGTGGAAGTCCCAACAAAATCACTCCAGCCGATGATGAGTGATGAGCTAAAAAAAGCAGAAAACGATTTTTGTCTTAAGTTTTGCTTTTATGTGCATTTAATAAAAAGCTTCAATCTTATTTAATTATTTTAATGGTTGTATGTTTAAATAGATGGTAAGGTAGGTAACTATATTACCTACCTGTCTCTAGTCTGTTTATTTTTAACAAACGAGTACTAAATTTTTTTTCCGCGTTTCTATTGGTCCACATAATCAGCATAAGTGTTATTATTGGTGTTAAGGCGCTGTCCATAGCGTACACCTTGTAAAACGTCTAGATTTTCGTCGCGAAGTTAGCCGTATCTATACATACCACAAGCCAGAAAAAAATACAGTGTATAGTCTAATATATAAAGAAAAGACTTACACAAAAACAATTTGCAAAAGTGGTCTAGAACTACGAAAAAAAAAGGTTCAAAAAGACCCCTGAAAAAAAATTTTCGTCTCGAAGTTCTCAATTTTTTCAGCGACAACCACCATATTTTTTATATCTATAACAAAGAAAATTTAATAAACTAAAGACATATCTAAAAATTTTAATACACAGAACTGTATCTTTTTAAATATTTAATTAAAACTGCAAAATGATTTACATTTTTGCGGACATGCTATTCAAGTAAAATGAAACGCCAAAATATTTTCGACCTTATTTCTATTAATTCGATGCACTACTGTCGTACATTGTGTCAAGCTTGTGTCAGTCCACGCCCAGTCGGCAGCTAGCCGTTGCTACGAGAGGTCACGTCCGATTTTTACACATTTGCTCCATTATTATTTCGCGCTTTGTTTATTTTTTTGATTCTTTGTTTTTGATTTTAGTAATTTACTTATAGTGATTCGTGTTTCTAAGCAATGGGAAATAAAAGAAATAAAGAGTTGCAACGGATTTGTACAAGAAAACGACGTAATAAAAGTAAAAAATAAAGTATACAAGTAAGTATTCCTTTTTTTTATACCCATTATGGCATTATTAGTATCAATATATTATGAAACTCATTTATCTTTTGGTAATTCGTAAAAAATAGGCAAACAAAATACATCAAAATAAAAACCAATTTTTGTCTACAGATAGACCAACTTATCTGTGAACTGAAGGAGGGCGACACTGTCAATACAGCGTTGCTAAGAGAAAGAGACAGAGTATACTCAAATGAAGTCAAATGTATGACTGAAATGTCATGTCAGCCGTAGTTACCATTTTAGCCATTTCACAAATAAGTTGGTAAAACAGTAGCTGTGGCTATGGGGCGCTAATATGCTGCACGCTCCGCGTGCGGCGTACGATGAACGACGAGGCCTAAAATGGCGCTTCGGTAGACCGACGCGGCGACGTGCACGAAATTAGTATTATAATGTTTCTATACTTATTTTTTGTGCCCGTTTACTTTGTGATATTATTTTGTAAACTATGTTTTTGTGAACATAAATTATTTTTGCAAATCTACATTATGAAAATTAAATTAGTTCAAAAACTGTTTTATTTTATTGGTTTCATTGTTATAAAAGAATTATCTGTGCCAATGTAAAAATCGTGCTTTTTATATTTAATTACAGAGAACTCAAGAATTTTCAACTCAATAGGTCTGAAACCACCGCGCCAACCAAAGGAACGGACCAACCAACCGCGACAAATTAAGGAACCATTGAAGAACAAAATTACGAGTATGTGTCATCAAAGTAAAATAATCAACGGGTTTTTTATTGAACTGCCCCCTTACCATGACGTTTGACACGTTGTCAGCGTTAGACACGTTGTCTAGCGCCGTCTCTTTCCCACTGAAAGTAATATCAAAGTATTACCAGGCGTCCGTCACTCGCTCAAGCCACGCGTTTTATGCCTACCGCTTCGCGTACCGTCGACGGTACAACGAACACCGGGCTGTCGCGCGCCCGGCTGTGTGCTCGCGCGTCACGGGTACAGCGCTGACTATCAAAATGCCGAAACCACGTAATTATTGTGTGATTATTGTGCCATTCCCCTGTTTCCCAATTCTCCTGTTTCCCTTTTGATTATTTATTAAAATTATTCACGCGGTTTTGGATACGACACTAAAATATAATAATCGGGAATTCAAGGGACGAAAAATATGCATCAGTCATTTTATTAAACTAAAAAATATTTGATCAACAAATAAAAACATTCGTTTTATTACCATTATCATCATACGTATAACCCTAGCACATTTACTAGATGGCACGCACACACGTTAGTCGCGCGGCGGGCAAAAGAATCTCAACTCTCTTTGTGCGTACTTATGGTGCATTTTTCCTCGCTGCAAACAGCTGGTATTATTATTATAATTTTGTAGGCTATTATAGCGTAGGTATTTTCGTTTTTGTATTGGAGTGAAGTATCTGTTACGTAGTAACTATTTATTAATCTGTGGTATTACTGCTATAAGGGCTTGTGGTAGGCTCCCTGGTCATTGTGATACAACTTTTATAATAAGACCAAGTCCGAAATAGTTACATTTCGACGAGTCATCTCACGTGATGATGTCATAATAGTTTTAGCACCCCACACATCAAACAAGTATTTTTATACATGGTACATGAAGTTGCCTCTGAAGTTGGTAGTACCAGTAACTCTTTTTGTTGATACTGAAAATACCATTATTTTTGTCGTATCTCCATATAATTCATACTAATATTATAAATGGGAAAGTGTGTCTGTCTGTCTGTCTGTTTGTCTTTCTTTCACGGCAAAACGGAGCGACGGATTGACGTGATTTTTTAAGTGGAGATAGTTGAAGGGATGGAGAGTAACATAGGCTACTTTTTGTCTCTCACTAACGCGAGCGAAGCCGCGGGCAGAAGCTTGTATGCTCTAAAAGAGAAAAAAATTCCATTATTATTTGAATTTTGTTCTCTTTTAGGGCATTATCCAGACCGTTTTTGAAAGCCACTTTAGACATTTGACTTCGAATACTGTGTCTTGGCCTATCAAACCATCCGGCGTGGCGCCAATAAAAGGATATTCGTGGTCTACAAATAAACCTCAAGGATCAATGATAACATTTTCTTGGATGAGTTGCTACAAAGCGAGTTGTTCATTTTCTACGCCATATGCAATTGCCGTTACATTGCTGAGATTAAATTTATACTATGTGTATTTTTAGTCTTGCTCAACCTGCTAGGAGATGTTTCTACTCATAAAAACAACCAACTTTTATTATAGAACCAACTCTGATATGTCGAAAAAAATTATCACCTGTTTCATACATTGTGGTTGGGACGGCATTGAACTTTTCTTAGAAACAGCTGATATTTTTTTCGCGATTTCAGACTTGGTTCCATAATAAAAGTTGTTTGTTTTCGAGGGTAGAACATTTCCTAGCAGGGTGAGCAAAACCAAAAATACACCTATAGTCTGTTTTTTTTTTAACAAACGAGTACCAAAAATTTTTCTGCATTTTTATTGGTCCACATAATCAGCATAAGTGTTATCATTAGTGTTAAAAGCATTGGCTCCGCCTGGACTAATTTCCTATCTATCTCTGTCCAATACCGGAAATATAAAAGAGATATACTTAGTACTCGTTTGTTAAAAAAAAATAGACTACAGTATAAAAGTATTGCACCAAGTTGGCTATCTATCTATCTTTTGTTGAGAGATCAGAAATATGCACGGTCCTATCTGTAATGAACGAAAACATACAGCAAGAAAGCTGTAACAGACAGCTAAATTTTGACTAACTGTATAAGGATCTCATTAGTGTCTAATGCTGTCTAATGAGTTAATCATAATCATTATTCACCTACAATGGTCCTGCCGGGGTTGCGGAATGTTTATAATAGTTGCCGTGACCCTGGAACATAAAGGGCAATCGAAGGAACATTAGTGGGTTTTAGTCAGTAAAAGTCTGACACGCCCTCCCGCCGCACCCAGGACGGGAGCAGTCATTTGATGATTTCCCACTCACAAAAAAAAATATTCACCTACAATATTCCCACTTATCTTTGTATTTCTTTTTTCAAATAGGAAATTATTTGATTTTTAACCGACTTAAAAAAAGGAGGAGGTTCATTTCGTCTGTATGTTTTTTTTTGTATGTTTGTTACGCGATATCTCCGTCAATTGTAAACAGATTTTGAGGGTTCTTTTTAGGGTTCCGTAGTCAACTAGGAACCCTTATAGTTTCGCCATGTCTGTCTGTCTGTCCGTCTGTCCTCGCTTAATCTCTGTGACCGTTATCACTAGAAAGCTGAAATTTGGTACCAATATGAATATCAATCACGCCGACAAAGTGGTAAAATAAAAATTGGAAAAAAATGTTTTATTAGGGTAGCCCCCCTATATGTAAAGAGGGAAGTATTTTTTTTTTTTAATTTAACCCTTACGTGTGATATATTGTTAGATAGGTATTTAAAAATGAATAGGGGTTTACTAAAATCATTTTTTGATAATGTCAATAATTTCGGAAATAATCGCTCCAAAAGGAAAAATCAAAGCGTCCCCCCCTCCCCCCCTCTAACTTTTGATCCGTAGGTTTAAAAAATATGAAAAAAATCTGGAAAGTAGAACTTTATAAGGACTTTCTAGGAAAATTATTTCGAACTTGATAGAAAGAACAGTTTTTGTAAAAAAAAGACAAAAAGGTTGTACAAAATAATTTCTGCGTACTTAGTACCTATGTCAACGTAACAAAATCCTTTTTTTAAACTTATAAGTGGGAACACTTATTGTGACGGTCGGGAAACTACGGAACCCTACATTGAGCATGGCCCGACACGCTCTTGGCCGGTTTTTTGTTTGATAAGTTATGATGCAGTGGTAGTCCCATATAAAGGAAATGTTATGAAATGGGCTTAAAATAATTTTGTTTTTGAACAACTATCATGTGCGGTTTTTCTGGTAGGGAACATTGTCCAGGATGGCCATACAAAAACAACAAAAAAAATATTAAAAGCACCATTATTTGAAAAATAAATATTTAAAATCTAGATATTTTTTATCGTAATATTATTTTTGTACATTGGAAAAGAAAACCTGCTACAGTATTATTTTTTATAGCATATTATACGCCTTTCTGTTATTTCAAACCGTTTAAATGGCTTTAAAATAAAACCAACTAATTATATGCATGATTTGGATTTATGAAAATGATTCCTTTGCGTCTTTTTAAAACAATAAAACCTTAGAATAAAAAATTACTTGTGTCAGGTTGACGGGTTGTAACCTCTGCAGTTGTAAATGTCACACTTGAATTTGACACTTGATTTGCCGGTTACTATGACAACGACATCCAACAGAACATGGACAACTTTTTAAGGGAAAATGAAATTGTTGTTTTACTCTCTCGTATCTTTCTCGCAATTTTTCCTTATTTGCTCACCGTTTAGACCTACCCTGGACTACGACAAACATTTTAATTAAACCCAAAAACAGCTCAATCGGCCCAACCGTTGTTTAGTTTTAATCAGACTAACGAACATCAATTCATTTTTATTTATATAGATACTAGCTTTTGCCCGCGGCTTCGCTCGCGTTAGAAAGAGACAAAAAGTAGCCTATGTTACTCTCCATCCCTTCAACTATCTCCACTCAAAAAATCACGTCAATTCATCGCTCCGTTTTGCCGTGAAAGAAAGACAAACAGACAGACAGACAGACACACTTTCCCATTTATAACATTAGTATGGATATAGATATATATATACATGTGCCAATAAGTATTGACATCTTAATAAGAAAGTTCTCATTTTTTATTTCAAAAAGACCTAAAATGGTGCTTTTTTTTAAAGTGTTAATTTAATTTTAAATTTAAGTCATTACCGATATCTTAAACAAACCAATTTCCCGATCTTTTTTACCAAGACAGCTTTTTATATTGTTGCACTAAGAGGTACCACTAATTGACCCAAGTGTGTACATATACATAAATTTTTTTAAAGTTATGTACGATATTAACTCACTACGCTAGGTGGCTCGATTTACGAGTCCGGGAGTATAGAATACAGACGGCTTCAGAATACGGCCGCGTGCTGCCGAAAAGTAGGCGGAGCTTCGCGCTCAATTTCGCCGCCGCTGCTTCACCCCCGCAAAAACCTAAAGATTAGCTACTTACCGCGCCTTAAAACCGTTGGCTCCGCCTCGACTAATTTCCCATCTCTCTCTTGTCAATACCGGAAATGTGAAAGAGATATACACAGTACTCGTTTGTTAAAAAAATAGACTATAGTTATTAAATTAAAGAAAGAGATAACTAGAGATCTTCCTCTAGAGATCTTTCTCAATAGTTACACATTCCCTGTAAAATTATTTATCTGAAATCCTTACAGTGGTGCTGATTCAAACCAAATTTAAGTTAAGTTCATCTTTCTCTTTCTATTTCATTATGAAAAGGACAAAACACAAATAAACCAACGCCTAAAATAAATCGACGTGTTTAAGTCGCCATGTTTTTAATCGCGTCCAAATTTTCAATGGGTGTCTTTATTTGACAAGACCAAACTAATATTTTATCTTCTGTCTTTTTCTTAATGAAATGGAAAAGAAAGAGATGCACTGAACTTAAATTTAGTCTAGTTTAAAAACTAGGGAATTGGAACCAATACTTGTTTAGTAATATACTAGCTTCTGCCCGCGGCTTCGCTCGCGTTAGAAAGAGACAAAAAGTAGCCTATGTTACTCCCTATCCCTTCAACTATCTCCACTTAAAAAAACACGTCAATCCGTCCCTCCGTTTTGCCGTGAAAGAAAGACAAACATACAGACAGACAGACACAATTTCCCATTTATAATATTAGTATAGATTTTACAACATTATCAAGCAAGCAACTTATTACCTATGTTTTACAAAATAAAATGATTTGATTTGATCAACTGAACTGTTACTTTATTACAAAACCTGAAAAGAACCAACAGAGACTTCCGATGAAAGCGGATATTTCGACTCTACCCCTTTTTAGGCAAACACCGAACATTCGCAATATCCGTCTTTTTGGTAAATTATCCGTGTATAACTATCGTTTTATTAAACCTTCGAACATACGTGATTTGAGACACAATAGCAGCCCGACAGTCGGTTGTCGCTTGGTCGTTGAAAGGTTAAGGGAAGGTGATGGAATGCGACGCGAAGCATTTGACAATTTTATGTGCGAATAAATAGTTACAATGCGAAAAATTCTATTATCTTATATTCGTTTTCGGCAATAGAGTGGGTTGTGGAATTCTTTTGCGTATGTCGTAGGTTGGCGCTGATTGTTGCGTAGGTATTTTCACATCATTGTAGTTTCATAAATAAAATTAAATACACTATTTACTACTAGTTTTTGCCCGCGGCTTCGCTCGCGTTAGAAAGAGAGAAAAAGTAGCCTATGTTACTCTCCATCCCTTCAACTATCTCCACTTAAAAAATCACGTCATTTCGTCGCTCCGTTTTGCCGTGAAAGAAAGACAAACATAGAGACAGACAGACAGACAGACACACTTTCCCATTTATAATATTAGCATGGATAAGGCAAATTTTTTTGACATGTTCGTCATAAGTTTTACTGCATACAGACGTAACAACATAAAGTATGCGCCACATCGGTATAGTTCTAATTGTTTTGTCTTTTGTGTTCTACGTTTAAGTATGCTAGATACACTTTATTTTTCTCCTTTGTCTTTAATTTTTCATGTCACTATATCATGCATATCATATTATGTTAATTGCATGGTAACTGAGATGACCAATTTAAATGTAATAATATTCCATACTAATAAATAAATAGGAAAGTGTGTGTAGATAGTAAAAGGGATGGAGAGTTTGTGACATCGCCCGAACCAACACTCCAGCGCGAGCGGCCTCACCCCTCGCGCCGCGGACACCGACCCCACCACGAGCGCGGGCGTCGCCATCTTTCCACGCCGGGGACCTCTCGCCCCGCACCCTGGACTTCGGGTGCTTATATAAGCTGAAGCGGACGCACGCTCAGCCCTTTTCCTGTGCCGGCGACAACTAAGTTAAGTGGCTCCACTCATCATAACGGGAGTCAAGCTGATCAGCACCTTGTAACCCACTTTCTAACCCTGAGTCTTTGTAATCCTAAATTCTCGTATTTTTCTTGTTAAAATAAACCTTTGTAAACTTTTTTTGTCGAGTGTGAATTTATCTCCACTACACATTACCCCCCCTTTTACGCCACAAGTTACACAGGCTACTTTATGACTCTTTACAACGCGAGCGAAGCCGCGGGCAAAAGCTTGTAATAAATGAATAACTAGTTTGCTCGCTTTATACTAGGTTGAAGATATGTTTAGCATAGGTAGTGATTATAAATCAAGAAATATTCACACATCTTTAGGGTGAAGCCAAACCAGCGTAATTTTGTGAGTCGTGAGTCGCAATTTCGTTTTCTGGTGCAGACCACTCATATTTTGCGGTGCGAGTCTTTTTCTATGAAAGCGACCGAAATTCTGCGACTCACGACTCATAAAATTACGCTCGTTTGGCCTCACCTTTTACGTAGTGAAATCACTATATTTAAGGTGTAAAAAGATTTCTACGCATGAAACAAAAACATAGTCAATTAAAAAAAAACACGCTTTTAAAGTAACACACACACGACACAGATACGTCATTTTAAAAGCAAAAGTATATTCACATATAGATAAAATATAATATGTTCAAAACAAAATATAACATTAATACATAAATAAATAAATAAATATATTTTTACACACACACATACATACACACACACTCCAATACACAAACACAGACACACCACACACACAAACACTTACTCACGCTTGCACACACACGTGCTAGCTTTTAGTTTGCGCTCACATAAATTAAGTTCACACCTGTATTTCTTAATATTGGATACATCTTAATTAATTTGCTAAGAAACATGTAATCAAGTTAAGGGAGACCGGCTCTCCTGGCACAAGTGTTTTTATACTTAAAAGGAGAGGTCAACCTCAATTTTGTTAAACCAACTTAGTTGTTGAATAAAATATTTTTTCATTTTCATTATGGGACTTTGCTGACCAAATTCGCAGATAGTAAAGGATAGAATTATGAGAAAAAAAAATCCTTTAGACATAATATTTATGTAAAGCGGAGTTGTTGCCTTGAGAGAAGGCAACAACTCCGCTTTTTTCTGTGTAACAGTTAGAAATATGTCTTTTTACACAAAAATCCTAAATCAAGAATCTTTGCATATTGAGTTCTGATTATCCGAAAACTCATAAAACAGCAGCTTATGTATTCAGACAACGTCTAGACTATAAACTTTTCAATTGACTAAGCTGTCTATGCAATTCGACAATCGGTCATACATCTACATCCAGTTGAGATTCATGAGGCATCTATCAGGACAAGCTTTCCTTCAGTCGTTTTATTCGAATGCAAAATATTCTCTATGTTATTCTCGCTACACATGCATTTCGTGCTTTGATAATCTACAAAGTTAATCAATTTAAGGATTATTAAAATAAAGTCCTGAATATATTCCGTATCGTAAAACATATTTTTATGACAGTGAAAATGTATTTCTTCTCTACACGTTTAGTAATCCGCTTACGAGGTAAATAAAAGATTTTATGCATTCATTTCTGAGAAAATACGTTTGATAATTATAAGAGATTTGAAGAGGCAGAATTATAACAATGAAAGGCTTTGATTGAGTAAACATTTCCTTTAAGATTATTACAGTAAAGCCTTTTCTTTATTTATTCCCAAAAATTATAATAAACAAACCTCGTAAATATCGCACAAAACACCAAACACACGAGAGCGTATCCAATAAAATTAAAAATGTACCAGCTACGTAAATTCCGTAACGGCTCAATTTAAACTTTTAAAACTCGTATAAAACCCGAGTTAAAGGCAGTAAATTGACTGGTCGGGATAAAAATGTGAACTAACTATTTGTATTACAGGTAATGCTTGAATGTTATATTGCAATTCCATGGTCAAAGTTACACAATGGACCGGCAATTACATCGTATGAACGTTGGACTGATCGCCTATTCGTGCTGCGTTTACTTTGGGATAGTGTACTGCACTGTCATGAAAGTTGTGGTTCGTTTAACTTGCATGTAAAGAAAATGTATTGTTATGTAATAAATGCGAAGAGATTTTATTACTTTTCTGCTTATGAAATATTTTATTGTTGTATTGAAGGTTAGTCGCCAAGCAAAACAACAAAAAAAGAAACAAAAACACCGATTACTGAAATTAAAGGTTATTTTTCCGTTTTAAGTTTTAGGGGACAGTTTCCTGTTTATAAAAATGTTTATAAAACAATTATTCACAAGAGGTAATAATTGGTCCGTTTTCAATAATTCGTTTACTAACAGAAAGCTACAGTATTGCTAAGTATCTTAGCCCTTTTTATTTTACATCCACGATTAAATTTAAGCAGAATCAAGAACTTTATTCATGGAATTCCTAATAAAATTTTCTCTGTGAACTGATTTCTTTATTCTTGAGCTAAACACAATTTCAGGAACTGTGTTCATTTATTTGTTGGGCATTATCCTTTTCGTAGAATGTGTCGTTTTGTTTCAATGTTTTGCTGTATTAAACATTTTTTGTGTTTTTATTTTACATTTATCACTATTCATAATAACCACAAACTAGTATTTTTCATCACGGTATAAGAGATTGACGTGACATTACCATAATATATGTATACAACATCTTGATTATAATCATCGTGCAGCAGAAACAACACCCGTCTAGTTGGAGAATCCACCCTGTTCAGTAGAGGATGAGGAACTTAACACTCTGTCCATCGAAACTAATATCGCGCCAAACTTTGCTTGCGCGATGTAGAATATCAGTCTGTGGTAGTTCACATGTTAGGCGATATCGCTACAAATTAATTACTTCTCTATGGTTCACAACTTTTTACTAAAAGTGTACAACTTAACTGCCCTCCTAAACTAGCCTTCAATAAAGGCTAGCACGGCACCAATCCATCACATTACCTCTAGGCTATGTCACAAAGGAGGCCCGACACCTAAACACAGCCCGCACCGTACAATTCGAACATAGAAAATCAAATTGCTCGTTCACTATCCAATCTAAACGCGCCTCGTCTAGTGGTTACTGCTAGGTGAACGGATTCATCCGCACTCAGCAATTTTCCTACAATTCCCCGTTAGTGACTTTGTGATTTCACATCAGTCCCTTTGCCGTTGTGTTTTGTTTTTAAGGGAATAGGAAAGGGTGTTTTTGGGTGTTGTGATAATGTTTACGTTTAGAATTCAAATTATTGTATGTTTAAAATACAATTTTTTTAATAATATCATATGATTTTTATTTTAAAATACAATGTCGTGAAGTTAAAGTACAGCAACTAAAATCCAAACTTAATGTGGATGAAACCTCGCTAGACAGTAATTTTAGATAATTCACCTATTACAGATAAAGAGCCTTACTAATAAACGCTGCATAAAGTTATGACAGGTTTATACGTCAAAAAATGTATGGTTACACAGGCTTTATTCATTGCATAACTTTACACAGTGATTATTAGTAAGGGCATATTAAGTGTTTAAAAAACAAAACATGCTTAATAGGGCTAAAGCAAACACGTATGACAAATAAAAACACAGCAAGCCGGGTATTTGACTTGTTTGAAATGCTCACTTCTATAGGTTCATACTGATATAAATCTATCGATAAGCCCTATATTTTCTCTCCTTCTAGTTCAGTCAGCGCCAAAAATATCGGGACGAACAAACTGTTTAAAATATCGAATCAACAATGAAAATTTAACTGTAAATAAATAACACAAGGAATGTTCTATTCTATTCTATTTTTTTATAAAATGGCAAGCTGAGCCGATGTCGACTATTCTGCCAATGTTAAAAGTGGTTTGGAAATGCAAGAGTGACAAGAGAACAAGAAAAACACAAGGAATGTTTTAGAATGAAGACAGTACACGACATCTGCCATTATGACAAGAATTTTGTTACGATGACATAAAGTTGTTTTTCTTTTGTTTTTTTTTTGTCATTTTCAACAGTCTTTTCATCCCGATATTTTTGCAAGTAACTGTACCTACACTGTGTCACTTATTTTTTTAAACAGTAGCTCTGTTTAGCTAAGTAAAGCTAGCTAATTAATTGAAATAAGAATAAATGGAGGATCGCAGGTAATGTCGGAAAGATATCTTCTATGATAATAATAAAATGGTAACGAAGTCGGAACTTTCATTAAATATTTTTAATAAAAAAATACTTTAAACATGACGGCCTGTTGGGTCTAGTGGTTAGCGACCCTAACTGCTAAGTCGTGGAATTTTTGTCTATACTACTTTTTAGATAAACTCAATAAGTATTACATTGATTTCATTCAAATACATGATTATTACCAAAGGATCAGGTCAACACATAAGCTGTAAATTATATAATATCTTGTGGGATAACCAATTTATTATATCTTACCTTAACAACATATCTGTTTATATCATATATACGAATAAAATTAATAAATAAACGCAGGCGACCTCACAGTATCAGCTATTTGTCTAAAAAATACAATCCTATCATTTTCTTTTACCAACAAACTGTACAATGCATAACTCTATTCATAGTTGCATTAATAACAGTCTTTTGATACTAATTAAGCTCAGTTTAATAGCCTTGCACATCTCTAGAAAAACTGTAAGAATTTTCCTTTAAAGAAAAGAATTTTCTTTTCTGCAAATGGGAGAATTCTATTCACGGATAACAGTTGAGGCCATATGCCACATAACGAATAGGTTCTAAGATTGTAATAGCAATAAAGATTTGCTTGGTTTTTGGCGAATAACGTAGTTCCTGCATTAGTTTTACGATTTGGGGAAGATTATGACGTGTTTTGCCAAACGTTAGAAGTAGTGAATGTGACGTCATATTGAATGGAGAAAAACTAGAATTTGTTAGTGAAACGGTTTTCTTAGGAATCACGCTAGACGAGAAGTTGCAATGGGGGCCTCACATAACACCTCTTGCGGGACGGCTAAGCTCAGCAGCTTATGCTGTAAGAAAGATACGGCAATTGACAGATGTAGAAACCGCACGTTTGGTCTATTTTAGTTACTTTCACAGCATTATGTCGTATGGCATTTTACTGTGGGGTAGGGCTGCTGATATTGAATCTATTTTTATACTACAAAAAAGAGCTGTCAGAGCCATTTATAACTTACGTCGTTGCGAATCTCTTAGAGAACTGTTTAAAACGATAAATATAATGACGGTACCTTGCCAATTTATTTATGCGAACATCATGTATGTAAGAAAAAACCAACATATCTTTAGTAAAGTAGGTGATAGACATAATTTTAATACCAGGAATAAAGATAAACTAGCTCAACCATATTTTAGACTGTCCAAAGTAAATACATCTTTCATGGGGTACTGTGTTAAATGTTACAACAAAATTCCTTGTGATATATTAAAACTAAACGAAAGGAAATTTAAAACATATATTAAGAATAAATTATGTCAACAAGCATATTATAAATTGGAAGATTACATTCAAGATAAAAATGCTTGGAAGCATGCTGGTCCAGCTCCATAGGATATTTAATCCACAGTGTAGACAAAACCAAACTGGTGGCTAATTAAAACTGATAATGATTAACTACTTTTACAATTATAAATTAGACACAATTCTTTGTTCTAATAGTTGGAGGCGCTGGCTCACACATTATTTTTCATTTTTTGAGGAAGGTAATTTATTTGTAAATGCGTTACACTAAATGTTCGTGAACTTGATTAGCTTCCATTTCCTAATTAATTTTAATTTTAATTATGTTTATATACTCTTTTGACGGAAATGGTTTTGACATTATATACATTCTTCTCTTCACATTTACCAATGTACAATTAATAATATTGTAACAACATTATTTTAAAAGAGTAAGTATGGAGTTTCTTGCCCATTCTTCTCCATACGTATCAACATTTCCGAATGGGCGGTAGATTCACTTTTGTTTTATAAGTATGACGTTTCAAAGTGCCTTTTTTGGGTCTAATGGAAATAAATGATTTGACTTTGACTTTGACTTTGTGTAAGATTGGTCATTTTGAAGTTATATTGATATTGTTTTAAAGATATTTGCACAGACTATGTATTTTATAAATATTTTAAATGGAAGGTTTTTTATAATTTAAAAAGGAAAGTGAACTTCACTTTATAAAAGCAGTTAGCATAAAATTCTTGATTAACCCAATAAAATAAGGCCAAAAAAGGTTTTTTTTCATTAACAGTTTTCAAAAACTTAAAATTGAAACATTGCAAAAATATTAATCTAGAATTTATAATTATGTTATAGTTTTAAAGGTGGTTTTAGTTTTTTTAAATAAAATCCTATTAAAAGATAAAGTTTTTTATTTTTCTCTATTTAGTCAGGTTTTTTTTCAGATAACCATTTAAAAAAAACAAATATTTTTCTGTATCATTAATTATCTCATAATATTATTAATATAATAATTGCGAACAAATATTCCTACATACAGGTCAAACTGAGATCTGTCATTTTTAAAGTCGGTTAAAAGTAAATCAACTTCAACTTTTTAATTTAATTTAATGAATTTAATATGATCAAAGCTAAAGAATTCCATGTTTTATACAAAAACAAAACAGTTATTAATCTCAAACAATGAAAACATCAAAGAAACAAAATGTGACTGTTGTTTATCATAATAAAAGGTGTGCAGACCACGTGTATTATGTAATTAGCTATGTGGTTTTATAATGTATACATTTTGTTTTATACAAAAAGTACTTATAAAGCAAAAATATTACTTTAATAAAAGAATATTCGCACAGTGTGCTTTCTTTTAAACGCCTTGACTATTTTAATTAAAAAGTTTTTAGACGACATTTTTAATTTTATTTATAAAAAACTAGCTTGGATAAATAATGTCGTTGTCCTATTTCTTTTCATTGTCTATATTACAGCCAAATTCAATAAGGAATACCTCACGCGATCTTGTGCATTTAGCTTTCGACGGCGGTATTTCCAAAATAATATTTTGTGCGATAATCACTCATCATCATCTCCCTAGCCTTTTCCCAACTATGTTGGGGTCGGCTTTCAGCCTAACCGGATTCAGCTGGATATCAGTGTTTTACGTGAAGCGACTGCCTATCAGACCTCCACAACCCAGTAACTAGGCGACACGGTACCTCATGGTTTGACTGGTCAGACTTTTTGGCTTCTGGCGACCCGTATGGACTGTCAAAGTTCTACGAATGACAACCGGGACCAACGGCTTTACGTGCCTTCCGAGGCACGGGCTTTCAGTGATGTCTAAGATAAACTTTAAAAAGTACATATGAATTGAAAAAGTCACATTGGTACTTGCCCGGATTCGAACCCACAACCTCTTACACGAGAGGCGGGCGCCTTATCCACTAGGCCATCACGACACTTTGTGCGATAATCACTACAAATCACTACATAGTATAAAACAAAGTCGCTATCCACCGTCTGTCTGTCCCTATGTATGCTTAGATCTTTTAAACTTCACAACGGATTTTGATGCGGTTTTTTTAATAGAGTGATTCTTACGGAAGGTTTATATGTATAAAACATGCATAATATAGTACAGAAAATCCGGCATTTTTAAAGATTTGTAACACCAGTGCGAAGCTGGGGCGGGTCGCTAGTTAATATTAAAGTGGGATCCACCGGCATCAGTGCCATCCCGTGCCTCGAAAAGCACGTTGATCCCGAACGTCACGCCACGTCGTCACGTTGTTTCGTAGAACTTCGACATATGTTACGGGTATTTGGTTGGAGAGTTAGAAGGTTGAAGATATGTTTAGTAGTAGTGATTATAAATCAAGAAATCTTCACACATCTTTAGGGTTTTTTTTTGGTGAGTGGGAAATCATCCAATGACTGCTCCCGTCCTGGGTACGGCGGGAGGGCGTGTCAGACTCTTACTGACTAAAACCCACTCATGTTCCTTCGATTGCCCTTTATGTTCCAGGGTCACGGTAACTATTATAAACATTCCGCAACCCCGGCAGGCGTTGGCCCTGTTGGGCCCCTTCCTGTGCTGACTCCTTCTCTTTGAGGCGCGCGAGGAACAAAACGCGCCGTCTACGCGGTCCTGGTCCTAGCCGGGCGGCGAGCTACCCATCGCTCGCCATCCGCAGAACCGCGCCTACGGTGGCCGGTAGTCGTCTTGCGACTCTCGACGTCTTCGCCTGGGTTTTAGTCCGGGGCGAGAGGCTCGTCATTGCCTCTCGCGCGCCGCCGCTTCCTTCACTAGCATAACTGCTTCGCAGAAGGAGGCGACGGCATATAATGTATGTGCTTGACAATGCACCTATTACATATGAATTTTTAAGCTAGAGGCTTGAAAAAATAACTGCATGTTTTGAATATATTAAAGAATCTGAACCGTAAACACGACCGATTTCAGATTCTTCACTTGGTAAACTTATAACCAAATTTTATCAGTCAGTTACCAGTACTTTTAAACAAAGGATCATGGGCATTTTTGTATGAGAGCTGGGCGTAAAACCAACAGTAATAAAATGTGTTGTAATTTACTTTATTGTACTTCTAAATACCCCCTAAATACTTGTTAACCCCAATATCGACCGGGTATGACTGCAAAAAAATCCCAAAGATTGGTTAAATAAAACACACATATTTGTTAAAAACTACTGTATATTGATACCTTTTATTTAAATATCAATGGTTATCATCAACTATAACATCTAATAAATGTTCTGCGGGTGCAATGAAAGGCTCGTGCCGTCCTAACCCTAAAAACCACAAAACTGAAACTATGTGGGCACAACTTCCTACTGTTCTTCTGCCTGTTAAGCAAGTACAGTAATGCTCAACTATCGCATTTCTACCGATTTGATCGTTATCGATCAAAATGTAAGTATTATATATGCGCGATCTGACATGCCGCGACTGTATTTTAATTCGAAGCAACCACACATTAGTTTGCAGAATATTACATCTGTTTAAATCATTTAATGACTCCTCTCTATATAATTCAATTAAATAAACACCATCGCGGAAATGGTCTTGATCTCATCATGTCATCTGATTTTGCTAGTTTCATATGATAAGTTCCCAAAGCGTGAAGCACTATACATTCCTCTGTTAAACGTGGAAAATCATTTAGTAATGGTAGATTTGCTTCCATTCTTATAAAGTCTTGACGTTGTCGATTCAGATTTTTAAGTTCGACGTAATCAAATAAACGATTCGGGTTGTTAATTTTTTCATCAATAATGTTTATTATATCCGAAGCTAGTCGACGGTTTTCAAAAACTGGGTGAAAAGCATTTAAAAGGCTAGCACCAATTTTGAAATCTACAAACATATGGGGAAGAGCTCTATTAACAAATACGTTTGAACATCACTGAATATCTCTGCTCACCGGTTGTTTCGGTGATTGCCGTCATAGTATAAAATTAAGTAATAGTCATTAGCTTTCACATAAAATATATTTTAAAGCTGTTGGTTTTACGCCCATTTTGACCGTGACTCTTTTCTTCCACGTATAGAAGATTTTCTAGAAAAAATCCTTATGTAAGAGATTTTCGGCTAAGTCGTTTTGAGTAGAAAGTTTACTTTACCTCAAGCTTACTTTATTGAAGTTTTTAGTTTCGTTACACGTGTAGAGCGTGTTATAACTTTTGTTTTAGGAAAATAGAAGCTTAGGGCCTTATTTTTTTTTGCGGTGGAAAAATCACGAAAATACTTTACTGTTGAGTGATAGTAGCTATAAATTTTGCCGTAATTTTTTTAAACCTGATAAAATCTATTTATTTTTACGTTACGTGTTTTTAAATTAATCGGATGAGCGTTTTCTTTAATATGATGACTTCATTAGAATATTAAACAAAAAATCTGTTTTTTTAGGGCTCCATCAAATGCATTGCTTAACAGAAGAATTTTATGGTAAAAGCCAATGAAAAAAAATAAGAAAAGGTGAAGATAGATTAGTATACGACATTCTATCTTCGAATACGGCACACTAACGCACTCATAACGCCCGCGAAAAAGTTGCACAAAAAATCATAAACTAGTTTTATTCCTCACAACATCACAAAAACATCAGCACACGAAATAAATTGAATAAAATCCACGTCAAACAGCTCGTTTGAAAACAACGTGTAAAATTTATTCATGAGCAACCACCGTTGAAACTTGCACTCAAAGTACCGCATCTGAATGTCGCGGAAGGCACGTGATGATTCCGTTTCTACAGAGAAACCAACAGTACAACAGCAACAGTAGTGTGAAGTGCCAACAGTGGCACTTCCTGAGGTACCACGGAGCTTTCGGGGTGAGAACTGAGGTGCTAATTGAGGTGGGGATCTTGCAAAATAAAAATCATATTTATTTTATAAATAGGTTATATACATAACTCTTTACATGTCAATATTTTGATTTGTTATTTTTAGCTAACGATGGCCGGTGTTTCCTAGCTGGACTGTTCAGAGAAGAAACATCCGAAACAAACTCAGAGGTCAAAGTCTCTTAGTTCATACAATCGTATTGGTCAAAAATGTGTGAGAACATGTAGGTTAATTAATGTCTTGTTTGGGGAATTTTGAATTGGTGAGTTTATCTGTGTCTATTGACGTTGTGACTCTGGTATTAGTTGATTAAATTATTATGAAAATACCGTTTTGAAGTACAGCGACATTCAGATAAGATATGCACCTGAATGTCGCGGAAGGTACGTGATGATTCCGTTTCTGTGTTGACACTTCTAGTACCACGGAACTTTCGGTGAGAACTAAGGAGGCTAATGTTTCGAGCTGGGAATTCTGTTTAGGGTTGTGAATTGACGAGTTCGTCTGTTTCTATTGACGTCGTGACTCTGGTATTAGTTGATTAAATAATTATGAATGTACCATTTTGGAGTACCGACTAACAAAGTTCTACGCATGACAATCAGAACCAACGGCTTTACGTGAAGCACGGAGTGTCAGTAACGACCAAGAATTAAGACCAAGACTTTTAGAAAGTTCGTATATTATGAAAGTTACATTAGTACACAACCTCTTGCATAAGAGGCTGGCTATCATAACATTTGTATAAATAATATAAATCTATAAATTTTATATAATAGAAAACTGATTCACTAACTGATGATATATCAAAGCACAGCCCAAGCCGCTGGTTCTAGAGATACGAAACATGGCGGGTGTGTTCTTTTTGAAGAGTAGGTATCCACTAAGGAAGGATTTTAAAAAAATTGACCCTTAAAGCGCTAAAATAGGGGATAGAAGTCCGACATACACGGGCCAAGCCGCCGGCGAAATTTAGTAATATTTAAAATAACAAAAAAACATGTCCTTCACTAACACAAAAGTCCTGGCTACCTACGTAATACTAAAATACTGTGAGCAATATTTGCGCCCTTTTAACTCGCTTGTGTGATAATTAGGAACATTTTGGTAGAATTACCGTAATGGAAATTTATGGTCAGTGTGTAATTTGTACATGACAATGTTCATTATGCGAAATGATATATGGGTTTGGCTTAATATAAGTATGTTTATGTTGTGCTAGCTTTTCCTCGCGATGCCGTCTTTGTGAATATCGACTATCGCATGTATATGAAGTGAAATATTAAATACATGTGGTCAATTGGCTGAAATATGAAATATTCCTGCTAGCGTTCAGATGTGGACGTTTAATAGACACGCTGAGTGGCGTTTTACAGAATAATTTATGTATTCAGAAGTGCTAGCTCTTGTTCGTGACTTCGTCTATGTAAGTGTTATAGATAAAAATGTAGCTTATACCGCTCCTTGGAATGTATACTTGTTTCGTACTAAATTAAATCAGTATCAGATTAGAGGCTTAGTTGTGAAAGTAAAACAAACTGACTTACTTTAAATTTTTATTACCTGTTAGTATATATAGGATACTTTTGCTTTTATACTACGAGCATATAAGCCTTAATTTAAGTATTTACTTAACATAATAAAAATGATTTAAGCCTGCCTATTAATAACATTTTTATGGCACAGGTTTTACAAAGACAATTTGGCTTATTTCAACTTGTTCGTTCAATTATTTAAAGATTGTGGGGCTCGGCGGTTTTTTTTTTCTAATTGATTACTTTATAGTTAGAACGTATTTGCATTTCGGTTCAATTCAGGCTAAGACGATAATATGATAACTAACAATTAGCCAGTGTTTATTAACTTGTCTCATTAAAGTGTTTCTTTTTTTAATGTGTTTCAAAAGTCTTCACAGGGTAGTCAGTTAACAGATACATTCGAAATAAGCGTACGTAAACATTTTATTAGTCAAATGTGTGGATACGTGTAGATTTAACAACTGAGATTTCTTGATAAGGGAAGCACACAGAGAAACACACTTTTAAACAATTTTTAAATCCGTTCCAAAACATGTAAAAAATTCCAACACTTTTGAGTAATCACATAAAACTCACAAACATCTCTAATCCCGTAGTAATCCCGGCGTCAAGCTGCTCGAATTAGAGACACTCATATTTCCACTTTTACTCTGCACTCCTTTCCGTAAGACCACCCGTCGCCGCCTCCTGAAACTTTCAGAAAATTAAACCGTTTTTCAGGCGACGCTGTGACGTTTTTCAGACTCCTTCTGAGTGCAATGTCGAGAGCAAACGGCGAAGCACATCCGGGCCTTTTTATAATTACTTGCTCGTATTTTTTACTGGAATAAGGTGTAGGTTTTAAAGTATTAAAGGTTGGTATGAGGATTTTTTTAAATGTGGGATTAAATAAATGTTTTGTGACAGAATAAATGTTCACGTATTTGGGTTTGTCCATTAGTAATTTGCCATTTAGCTTCTGGTTAAACTTGAAGCTGATCCCATAGACAAAATAATCATAATTATCTCAGTAAGCCAGCTTATCGCATAATTAAGAATTCGAAAAATTACTAGGGACGTTGGTGACGAATGGCGTCACCAACAGAGAAATGAATATAGAACTTTTGTATAATGTCAAAGTGTCAAACTATCAAAAAACGTTTTTAGATGAATGTGTATATAATTTGTCAGGTACGTTTTGCACCGTATACGTCACAAAACTTATAAGCCAGCCTAAATGGTTGAATGAATGGTCATTTCAAAATATTTCCGCTATAAAATGTTTCAAATATATCATCTATAAACACCACGTAATAAATAAAAAACTTCCCCCTATTGACTTATGACTTGCATTGCAGTGAACAACAAAATTGAAAACTTTTGTTCCTTCCGGTGTATATCTCCTTTCAACTGAAACGTGATAGATTTTCGTCTTTTTTCACTGAAGACGAGTATAAGTATTAGTTTCTTCAATATTGTTCGTACATCCATGAGAACAAAGCCGTAGGTAATGCTACATTAATTTGTTTTATTTTGGTTTTTTTACGTTCCACCCATGTGTTGACGAATATTAATCTACGTACTGAATATGTACTGTTTACTGTTTGGATTAGATGGCCGAGTGTGAGTTGTTCCAGGATATTATTGTCAACACTTATATCATAAAAAGGGCATAGTTCGTTTTATTTTCATTTTTTTTTGTTTGTAGAAAGTAATCTCTGAATCTACAGGTCCGATTTGAAAAAATATGCTTGTGTTGGATAGCCCATTTATTGAAGAAGGCTATAGGCTATATTATAACACGCAATGATCTACGGGAGTGGAGACGTAACCATAGGTGCGGGGTAAACCGCGGGGAAAAGCTAGTGAGATAAAATGTTGCATTCGATTTTTAAAATTTGATTAAGTCCTTGCTTTACCACTATTATTCAGCTATTTATTTTCAACTACGAACTCAATTTTATACGCGTGTGTAAACCAATATTTACGTACAAAAGGATATCTCGTTAATTCGCTTGTTACACAAAAGCAAAGTGAATATTTTAATGAAATCAATCCGAGACCAACAGTTGATTTTAAGATAACAATATTTATTTTTGTTTGTTGTTGTTTTAAAGTTATACAATCAATAGCCGAAAGCACCAGGATCGGAAGGAAAACTTTGTTATTGAACATTTAAATTTCTCCCGTATTCAAACAAACTTTCACAGATATTGAAAATTTAATTTGGAAATTAATAAAAGCAATTGCTTGTTAAATTGTCGTTTATATTAATTTGTTACTAAATTCTTGTTTTGATTTATTCTACACTGTCTTTAAAGTTTATAATTCAAAACAGACTGCCGATTAAAATACCTACTAGATTAATTTTAAATACCTACTAGATTAATTTAGATTAATAAATGCTAATAATTCATATTTTTCAAGTTTTAATAAATAAATAAATAAAGGTGCCGTATTGCTTAGCTTACGTTGTCCATCAGACAATCCATCAGTCTATCAGTCTGTATAACGTAAGCTTAATCTATATCGCAAACGGCCTTAAGCTTCACGCTTTATCTCGCTTGACGTCAATCGTCCGACGTCAGTTTTGCCAACACCGTGTGACGCCAGGTTTGACGGAGGCGGTCAAGCTTTCTTGTTGCTTGCGGATGCCAATTCAATATCTGTTTGGGTTAGTCGATAAACAATTAATATCTTGGTTCGACTCACACACGGTCATCTGATTCCAAGCTAAGCAGAGCTTGGGTTATGGTAACCAGACAACTGATATAGATACTTATGTAATTTATAGACACATACTTATTATAAGTAATTTAAAGCCAGACGCAGAACAAACAATCACGCTCATCACACAAAAATTGTCCTAGGGATCAAACCCATGACCTCTAGCTTAGCAATCAGGCTCGATAACCACTTGACGAACACAGGCCCGTCAATATGTGCTCGGAATAAATAAATACCAACAGCACAACAATACAATCAATATTTTTCTCAATAATAATTAATAATAATTCTTTGTCCAACAGCACAGGGCTGCTATTCATAGAATTTCGTGGCGTAGTACGACCGCCTTCAAAGCTACTGATTCTGCAAAATTCCTCAAAAAAATACCCACAGAAAAATCCCCCAATTTGAAACAACTACATTAACAGAAACTGTAGAAACAGGAAACTAATAATAATCACGATATTTTATCTTAATCTGTTCCAAAGAAAAATAAAGAGGAGCTTCCCCTTCAGACAATAACTCCACTATTCCACAGTCCGTAACAAAAGTCGTTTGTTCGAGATACCGCCTACGGTGACGTCACGGTAATGGTCGCAGTAAATTTAACGCCGAACACTGTGTCACTAAGGCCTCTAAGTCATAAGTGCCAGACTGTTGCCAACTTACTGCGGTTTACATTTTGAAAGATGTATTTATGGGCTTTTAGTTACACTGTTTTGGTGGTAATCACGTTTCTAGTAACATAGTGGTGTAATAGTTCCGGGGTTGTACTGTCTTTTTTGGGAATTCAGTTGGGTTTCGAATCTCACTGGTTTTAATAAAAGTATGCTGGGAGAGTTAAAGAAAAATTACTATGTTTTAGGATAATAAGGAGGTGAAATAAGGGTTGAAAGTTTGTATGAACATTCCTCTAAAACATAATTATCGTTGCGAGAAAAACTGATGGCAACCTATCTTTAACATATTTGGAAAAAACAACATAATTATTTGAATACATGTATTCATTTTAGAAACGTTTTTTTATAGGTAAAGAAAATCTCACTACCGCTTAAATAACCTATGTCAGGTCACAAAAAGGGCGTTTTTCTATACTCGATACAACCAAACTATATCCGCCATCCAGCATAGCCAAATAAACAATATTTAAGTGTAAAAAAAATGTTACATTTAACTATTTTACAAAATAAATATCTTTTTGTTGAATCATTGCCAAACTCCTATCATTTTACCTTTTATACAACCGTCGTTCGGCGGGTGGTGTCGCCGGTTTCTGCGATGTGACTGCAGTAGCTTAAAATTAACTTCCCCAAGTCATAAGTGTCATACTTTTTTTTTTGTATGGAAGGGCAAACGACCAAGCGTGTCATTGAGATGAACACTGCCGCCCACAAAAACCTGGAACACCAGGAGAGTAGCGATTCCGTTGCCGGTTACTAAAGAAAGTGTAAACTTCCATCATCATCCCATAAGCAACCACTGCTGGACACAGGCTTCATCAAGCTTTTTCTACAGCATGCATTCAACTCAACAACCAACAATTTCTAACGACATGACATTTACAATGTCATCCCTCCATCTGGCGAATGGCCGTCCTACGCTGCGCTTACCATTACGGGGCTGCTATTCAAGACCTTTTTTCCCCTATCGGGCATTAGTTCTTCGAGCTATGTGCCAAGACTTCAGATTTGCAACTCGGTGTGAACGTTTCTAACTACCAAATCAAGGTGTCGGCTCATTTCTTGGAGGTTTCTAAGTCTAGGCGGTTCGAAGATACCGCTGATGAAAACTAATTTTACGAGTTGGTCATAAGTTAGTAACTAACAGGAATATTTGTAATAAATATGGTGTTTCTTTCTCATATAAATATTTGGTATAAATATAATATGTTGTGTATTTTGGTTAAATACTAAACAAAAGAAAGGCAGAAAAATGTTTATGTTCTTCACATGAAATGTCTAACAAAAATCTTGTTAAACTTGGAAGACATTGTGGTAATAACGCCTCACTATTCTATCTCCTTCTATCTGAATATAAAAGTTTTTTCTTCCAAAGAAAGTATAAAAGCGTATTGTGGGTTCTAGTACAGTTGTTTTTATGCCTAGATTACTCATTTAAAGCTTTTCCTTAGGCATGTCTAGAACATATCTAGTCCCGAGCACATTTGAACCGACTCCAATATATTTTTATGAAGAAAGTTTGAAGAATTTGTAAGATAAATACCTATATTGAAACTTTTCGTATTGTGAAGATTTCTACTTAGATCACAAATGTTCGATATTTATTTTCATGATTGTGAGTTACTAGACTACTCGATCAAGTTACTGAACAATGTTTTTTTTTATAACAAAAGCTGGATAAACTTATCTGTAAGAAGTACGTAAGATACTTCACATACCTACACTTAAACTACACGTACAATTATATAGATATTTAGAAAAAAAAATGCTGGAAAATTACCTCGGAAAGTTTGAGACGCAGTTGCCACAATTTGCGAAGATACTTTTTCTATGGACGAGTACTATGCATAAAGCTAGAATCAACATGTCGTACACCAGAAAAACGTCAAGATAAATAAAACTCGACGAGTTAAAAAAAAGGATTAAATTTAAATAACAGCGCATATAATAGGCACAAAATAAATAATGATTGTAAAGGGACCTTAAGAGAAAGATAATAGTAGGTGACTTATAAGGTATGAAGCATTGAAGATTTAGACTCGTTTTTTCCAGACAAACGATATGAAGGGCTTGGTCTAGTGGTTAGTAACATTGACTGCTAAGCCGGAGGTCGTGGGTTCAACTCCCACCCAGAACAAACTTTATGTGATTTATCTATAATATGTATAAATTATGTAAGTGTATTTATCGTTTGTTTGGTTACCATAGTACAAACTCTGCTTAGTCTAGACCAAATGGCTGTCTGTCAATAAGATCCGATCACGAACAAGAAAACAAGCTACAAAGACATTCAAAAATATATGTACTCACATACCTACAAAATCCAGTGACAATGTCAGAACATTTCGTGGTTTTTACACCTCCGTTTACTGCGATCTAACGTTTGAGTATAATACGCCATAAAGTTGAAATGACAGGCAGCGTCACATGTTTTACTACCTTACAATATTTGTATGCATATGAACGTGGCCTAAACATACTTGACTTCTATAGCCAGAATATGAATAATTTATTTGTATTTTTCTCTGTCTTGTATTTTGTAATATTTAAAAAATGTAAAGACTTTAAGTCTTTAGAAAAACCTGTCTCAAAGTTTTATCGCGACGGTAGCTAACAAAGATCAAAACAGATGAACAGATTTTGATGAAACATGACTAAAAACCCTTGCCAGATAATCTACTTTAAAATAAAAATAACCGCATTCTAATTGGTTCTTCCGTTTAAGAGCCATGGTGCGACAAACAAACAGACTTACTCCATAGAGGTCAACGTATAACAGCCTTCTATTTAAGTTAATAAATTAAAATGTCTATTCTTATATAATATATTATGTCAATTCTTTTTTTTTTAATTTAAAATGTACTCTTCTTTTCGATTTCTTTTTTCTTTTTATTAGTGCACCTGCCATGTAATCTCTGGACCGCCCTGGGTATACTGGTAGAGAATGCCTAAGGCTTGAAGTCCGCCATTGTACATATGTGCATAAAGTTTAAATAAATAAATAAATAATATTTATATAAAAATGTGGCGTACAAAAGTGTTCCTTTGACATAAACAGAATCTATTGAATGCCTCAAATATTACCACATTATCTGTAAATTTCATTTTAATAGAAAAAAATAATCTTTTTATGACACGCGACAGCTAATAATTTGCACCACACACACGTTGCACTAAAAGTTAGTTGTTGACATACCCCGAGCTTAATACATACCTGTTTTATGTAACTTACAACAGCACTAACCGATTTAAGACTCAACTTTCGGATTTGATAAAGAACTCGTAAAATGTGTACGTAATTTGACTTTGAAGTTCGTAGTTTATTCAAGAAGTTTATGAAGAGGTAAGCTCGTTTGGGTAAACATTGTTAGGGTAATGTTTTTATTTGTCACTTGGTAATATTAATTACTACCTCCAGATTAGGTTGAGCGATGTCCTATATAGGATCAAGAAGTATTGTAAATGCCAGCCTACTACTGTCCCACAGCAGGATTCTTTGCTTCTTCTAAAACAAAGAACGCGCATTGCACGATTCCAGCTTGATTTCGGATTTACGTATATAATCCAGGTGTCTACACCAGTTCCTTGATCCTTATCTAAGATCAATTTTTAGATAAAACGAGATGAATTATGATCAATTTTTAGCGAAAAACTCGCTCCATCTCTAAAACGTATGCGCAGGGAGAGGATGATTACATACTGGTTCTATAGAAATAAAATATTCATTTGTATCTGACACAAGACGCAAAAGTGTCTACGTTTGCGCTATGCCTTATAAACACTATTTGGTGATAATTTACTATTTTTGTCTGTCAGTGCCATGTTACTATATTATTTTGATGGTAAGTTAAACATAAGCCAAAAAATATTAGTGACTAGTTACATTATTCTGTTGGTTTTTATGCAATCACTAGCTTCTGCCCGCGGCTTCGCTTGCGTTAGAAAGAGACAAAAAGTAGCCTGTGTTACTCTTCATCCCTTCAACTATCTCCACTTAAAGAATCACGTCAATTTGTCGCTCCGTTTTGCCGTGAAAGAAAGACAAACATACAGACAGACAGACAGACAGACACACTTTCCCATTTATAATATTATCGTTTATAATATAAGTATGGATAGTATCGTAATTATACAGCTGTATAAAATCATTAAAAAGAAAATACCTTAAGCTATGGCAAAAGTCAACTTGTCAATTTTACTTTGGTATTAACTTCGTTGACTAGCATTTTTTCCGGTACAGGCCAATGTCGTTACAGCGGAGGAAGAAAGAAAAATATTTAATTTGCCTGTTGATTTTTTTAACTCGATTTGATTAATTTGGACAAAGGTTTTTCTTTGTAACTTCCTGTTGAACTTGTTTTATTTATATTTCCACTTCTTATGCTTGGAAATTAATATAAATTAATTTGTGGGCCAACTCAAACACATTTTAAAATAATCTGTGCGCTTTGGCTGTTAATTGCTTGTGGGGTTAATAAAAATTCACGTGAAAAACATTTGCAAAAATTCTAAACAATGAAAAAAAAAAAACCAGGACTTATTTATAAACATTATCACATTCAACCCATAAACAACTCAACCTGAACTCCATAAATCGCGAAATATGTTACGCGAAAAACAGAACATATTTTTTTATATATAATTTATTTGGCAACCGCGCGAGTCAAATTTCCGGGGTCGGAACAGAATATCCTTTACCCTCTGACAGATGTCTTCATTTCAAACCGACCCTCCTGTGGTCTTTTAAACCGACACCGATGATGCTCTCGAATAAACGAGGACCCGAATATGAGGACGTGTTATTTGTTAAATTTTTGACGCCTGTTGGCCATTTTTGGTGGTAATTTGGCTCGTTCATATTTTTTAGGTCGTGTGTTTTGAGAACGCTAAAAACTGAAACAATCTCGACGTTTAGCGGTATGACACCATTCGTTTTGGACAGACTTTTATACCTCATGCGACCAACTTGTGAATACCTACAATATTATCTTTATTTGGCAATATTTTCGGAATTTTACAAAATAGGGACTTTAAAAAAACATCATCTTAAAAGGCCAGTTTCAGGTTTTTTGTGGAGCATTGAATAGCTTTTGGAAAAAGATAGTCTACTTTACAAGTTTCCAATTCATAACTGCCCACCGAGGGGTCACTGCTGCCCACTTGAGTCGAGGTTGCATTAACGGTTCATTAAAAAAGTACAGGCTTATTTCTTGCAGGTCTTTAAGTCGTGACTATAAAATTCGTTAGAAGGGAAAAGAAAGAATAGCAAAACAAGAACTACATCATGCCATGTTTACGTTTCTGTATGGCAGACCCTCTTCAATTCCCATGCTCTTTACTTATATTGTAACTTGATGAATAAATTTGTCCTCGGTACAAAAGATAAACGACCACTTAATATTAAGTGTTTAAAAAATTGCTTCATCATTAAGCCACGCAAAGCAATAAAACTTGTTGCGTGTAAGTATGTAATGGCTTCATGACTGCTAGACCTCAGGGACATCCATTATTTGGATATTAATGGTTCACAATCCGATAATTACGATGCTCTCTTCGGAAAGTCACAAATCTACAAATGGAATTAATATAGCAAAAATTTTTGCGGGTCTATGTTCATCAACCGTTTTGTTAGTAGTAGAACTTTTGGATGGTTGACCTTGCAAAGGTCGTAGATAACCGTAAGTTACAGGCGGCACAGAACTGCTGCTGTGGAAAAAGATAGGTCTCCTGCTGTGGAGACTTAAGGGTTGATGATGGTGAGCATTTGGTGGCAGAACTTGTCTGGGGAAATACTATCCTTATGCTTATTTATGACGCAAAGAATCGAGATTGTATTTTGGTTTGAAATGAATTTGCATTAGAATGATTACAGGCAGATAATCCAGGACATTTCATCTCTGTCTTAGGGCCGCGATGTGTGATACCACCTTTGACTTTTTAGAGCATGCCCGTGGACATGCGCATATAGGGAGTGGTGCCCAAGACCACACAATATCAGGAGGGTCTTCAGCTTATTTTGCCTTTTAGTGAAATAATAATAATTGTGATTGTTTGTCAAGCTCCAAATGTGTTGCTGGTGGCTTTGATAATAAAACTTGTAAAATAAAAGTTCTAGGTTTAAATAGAATAGAAATAGAAATAATTTATTTGCCAAAATTAAAAAAAAAAAAGACGGGTTGCACTCCGGGAGTGCCGGCAGAAGTGAAAACTTGATTATAGCTGTCTACTATCCATCCGTCCTACGCTTTTTCGATCAGGTCACGTGTCCTGACGCGAGTTTAAGATTTTATACCCATTACAGAAAAAGTGCTCAACGCCGCTAAAGAAGTTTTCACTTCAAAAACACATTCGCTCATTTATTTACGAGTGTGCCTTTGGCTCGCCTGCCCCAAGCCATTAGCAGGACCACTATAATAATATCTCTCTCTCCCTATCTACAGCAAGCTTATATTAAGCTGTTTCGCCAAGATTTTCCAACACTATTACTCCACGGGTTAAAATACTTAAACTTTGAACTCGGGAAAATTGTACCTTGTATCAGTGTGTGTGAGATTTTTATCGCGCGTTCAATTGTTATCCGTCCTACGCTTTTTCGATCAGGGTCACGTGTCCTGACGCGAGTTTAAGATTTTATACCCATTACAGAAAAAGTGCTCAACGCCGCTAAAGAAGTTTTCACTTCAAAAACACTTAAAGCACTGACAATATCAAATATTTAAGATTTAAAATTGTATTGGTCTAGCACTGTCAGTTTATAAGAGATATCCGCTGAGCGGACGCTAACCGAGTTGACGAGAGGGTGGTGACAGACCGATGATATACGATCACTTCGGGGGGCACGAGGCCATGAGTGACTGACACTATGTGACGTGAGAAACAACTGCATACAACGTAACATAAATAAAAATAAATCATTGACAATTTAAACACGTCACCGATTGATGTTGGCAAACAAGAGCGGATTTTGCCGAAGTACAAAAAGAACGTAATGTTTTATTTCAATAAATTCCAATATTTAATCAAAAAGTTAACCTATCCATGCATGCAAGCACCCGGGGTTAATAACACTGTTAACTATTTGTAGATATGACAAAAAAAAAACACTTTTAAAATCCAATACTAAATTACGGATTTCACCAAAAACGCATAAAACATTGAACTGAAAACTCATCTGAACAAAGCACACGCAGAAAAATAAATGCATAAAGCACAAAAATCTATTTTCGAATTTCGTTTTACACAAAACAGCATAAATACTTGCGCTGGCTTTACCCCGGTGACGCACATACAATTTATTGGGCAATTTGTTCACATAGTAAGTCAGCTGCGAATGATAACGCCTCTACTAAAGATTTATTGTAATATAAATACAAATTGTTTCCGCCCCACTGGGGACTGCAGTGAAATGTTTAAAAAATCGTTGCATTTTCTTACAGAAGTGGCTTGCAATTTTTCGTGAGATAAGCTTGCGACCCAGTTTTAAAGCCGGACGAACTGCTATTTTTCTCAGCTTCAAACGTCGAGATGAGTAAATAGGCCAAGACCTATGGCAAGGGTGTGTAATGTACTCGGAACAGATGGTTTAGTATCATTCAATTTGGTTGTTCAGCTGAAGTTTAGCTTCTCGCTTTCGAAGCTCGGCGTAATAGAATTTTGTTAGTGGATTTGTAGTCTTTTGGGTTCAGTTGCATTATTATTCGCGTTTGATGTAGCAATCTTATGGTTTAGCTGAGATTTTTATTATTGCTGCCGGGATTATTATAATTATAAAATAAATAATTTTCTTCTTACATCTTTTACGATAATTAGTCAACAATAAAAGGAACTATTAACATGCCATTAAAATCAAACTATTGAAATTACTTTGATAAAATTATTGAGATAGCATGAGATAGTTCCTTGTTTGCCCGCCATTTTGAATTCGTTTCTATCTGGCGTATATCGCGGTGGCGTCGTATCTATAATGGCGAGAGATATAACCTCTGCACTTTGTGTACGCATAAAATACTCCTAAATTTAAACTTGGTTGTTGTCGTTTTCCCGAAGCATATAACGTGTAGTTACTATGTATGTTCACAGATTTTCAGCATTACCTCTAATCATAGTGCACATTTAACTACTACAAGTATAATCACAGGGTTCAATGCGAACCGTGGACGTCCAAATGAACGGACATTAGTTTTATGGTCGCACAAAGGTGTTAGTAGCAGGCACAGTGAGAATTGTAGAACATTATTTATATGCATGTGAGAATTCTGCGTTAAAAGTAAAGAAGCTCAAGCGCTGAATTTATCTTGGCGGTTTTTCGTAGAACAACTTTATTTTTATCTTAACCTTTTTTAGCTAAACGTTTTCGTTTTAAAGATTTAGTAGTTGTTATGTTTTCGATTATAAAATAACAAATTTTCTAGATTTCTATTAAGTTCTAAGTTCATAAATATTCTAGACTGTGTTTTTTGTTAGGATTTCTTTGAATATTAATGAAAGATTTAGGTTTAAGATAAAAGTAAGTGATGAGAGATAAAAAAGGTAAACAAATAGCTTTTGTTTTTGCGTCGTATTACAAGAATGATCCAATAGATATTCCAAGAATTTGAAACAAGAAACTAACGGCGGAGATGACCTATATATTTTATTTTTCTACCTTGGAAGGATTTATTTGAGTAAAACAAACATCAAAGTAGTACTTATTAGAATCATTTTTAAATAAACAAGTCTCTTTAAACCAAAAGATAATAGATACTAATCAAATTATTTACAACAAATAATTAAACAAAAAGAAACAGATATACTGACTTTTCAATCAAGCAGTGGTTAATATTCACTCGCGAGATTTTATGCATTTCTATATATGATTTTTTATCACGCACACCGCTGCGCTTTTTCGCTATGCTGTAAACATGGCAGCAAAAAGAGAGATTGATGAGTCTTTCGACCCATCCAAAGAACATAGTTACTTGTAAAAATGTATCAATTTTTTTTGTTTCTCGTATTTAATTTAGAATAACAAGAGCTATCGAATGGTGTATTTATTTTCTTTTTATGAAGCCTATTTTCGAAGTTATAATGTGCCAAGAACGTAATACGTAGTAGTATTTCGAAGAATAGCAATTCATTAATAGATAGATCGATGTACACGGGCCCCACCCTGCGCTACCGCTGCCCGCGCGCTGGTTACTTCGTCATTCGCGGTCGTGTCGGCGGGAGGTGTGTATGTGTTTGCTTGTGCATGGGTGACGGTTAAATTACGTGTTGTTTATTTGTTTTTCTAATTGCATTTACATATTCCTTTGATATTTGAGTATATTATTTAATATGAAACGTTCGAAGAAAATATTGTCTTTAATTTTGCCCGATGAAAGTATAGATAATACAAGTTCTAGTCAACAGCTACAACAAAACTCTATCCAAGAAAATAATGGTAAGTGTTTATTTTTATTAATTATGTAATGAAATTATGATTGTTTACTGTTTGTTAATAAAAATATCCGTAAAGAAGGTTAAACCGCAAAATTTTGTGTCCTCCGAACAAAATAGATACATATGCACGTGAAACAGTTTACTTTGAAAACTATACAATGTTTTAAAATGTTATGTTTTAATATGAAAAGTAATAGTCGTTGTCATGGTAAAAGTAATTACATTTAATTTTATATAAATTAGTATTTTTATAAATTTTTGTATTTCAAGTGAACATGTAACGTCATACTTCGGAAATATCATCATTATAATATACAATGAGTGCTGATGTAACTGTGTTCTTCGGAGATTCATTAGTAAAATAATGTACTATCCGCATATGTTACGTTGTTCGATGGAAGTCAAATCAAATGTATCTTTGTTCGAATAAAATCTTTTTATGTATTTAAATATTTACATTTTTTTTATACTAGAATTGTTTAAGAGCATTATTATGGATTATTTACAAAATTACTATTTATTTATGTAAAATAAAATATGATTTTTCTACTATTGATCTGCGCTAGATCTGTTGACATTAGGAATCATAAACTAAATAGTAGGTAATAACAGTGCCCGGTGGACAGGTTGCATAAATTATTATGATACAGGAGACTTATTAGTCAATTTGTTTTAGATGATCGGGAGCTTTCATCACCTTTACCGGACGGGGTCGAAGAAACTTACGTCCTTTTACGCGACGTTTTCAGTGATACGGACGAAGTTGTCGTTAATAACACAATCGAAGAAGATCAATCATTATTGAACATAGAAGATGAAATTGCTGTAAATGACACTGTTAACTCATTAAATACAGTCCCCGAAAATGTAAGCCCAAAATCACCTCCGATGATAATATATGATAATATTTCCAGTGCCACTGTGATAGATCCATCTCCATTTAATATCGAAACCACAACAAGTTTTGAAAATTCCCCGATGCCAGTAAATCATAATAGTATATTGGTAGACTGTTTGAATATCCCTACACAAATGCCATCTCCTCTAAACCATCACTCCAAGGCTAAATGTCAAGATGTATTTTGTACGGAACATGAATGTTGGTTAGATTCAGCTGATAACCCTTCAACTACGAATAGAAAATCTAGAAAACGTACCCGGAACGTAGAAAACTGGTATGATGTTAAACGGAAATGTCGCACTAATATGGGTAAATCATATATATCGAAAAGAGGAAAATTAGTAGATGAAAAGTTAATTAGGCCAGCATGTCAATGTCGTTATAAATGCAGTGACAAAATAACACCTGATCAACGCCTAGAGATTTTCAGGAAGTTTTGGTCATTGGCTGGTAAACAGAAACAGTGGGCTTACGTAGTACAGTTTACACTGAAAATGAAAAAAAAACGCTGTATTAATAGTGACGAGCCAAATAATCGTAAGTTTACTTATAAATATTTTCTTCCTGTTATAACGTCCGAACCTGTTTGCGCTAAAATAGATGTATGTAAGACAATGTTTTTAAATACTCTTGGCATAAGTGGCAGAGTATTACAAACTGCTTGGTCAAAGTATGATGGTACTGCAGTCGTGGAAGAGGATCAACGAGGTCGTCACAAGAGTCACAAAATAGTACTTGTCGATGAAATGATTCGTAGTGTTTGTGACCACGTCAAGTCATTCCAACCTGTGAATCCCATTATCTCAGGAGAAAAGTAATAAATTATATCTGGACGGTAGTTTAAGTATAGCCCGCATGTTTACTTTATACAAGGAGTGGTTCAACGACGAACAGTACTCAACCAAGGCACGGACAGAAAGGCAATACCGTGATATTGTCAATAAGTACTTTAACTTGGCATTTTTTGTTCCTAAAAAAGATCAATGTGACCAATGTCAATATTAAAAATTTGAAAAATCCTTCTGAAGTGGAACAAGATACTTTTGCTAAACATCAGGATAGAAAAAAAGATTGCAAGAGCTATGAAAACTGCAGATAAAGAGAGGCCAAAAATTCTAATGTGAGATAGTCTGTGCGGTGTTCGATTTTGAAAAGGTATTGACTTGTCCTCACGGACAAGTAAGTATTTTTTATTACAAAAGAAAATTAAGCTGCTTAAATTTTACAATTTTTGATATGGGTAATAAACATGGAACGTGTTATATTGGGACGAAACGATAGCTAAGCGTGGAGCAAACGATGTAAGCAGTTGTTTGATTGATTTTATTGATTGTAACGTGCAAAAAGGAGTTCGCGAGTTCCTGTTTTGGTCTGACAACCTGCGCCGGTCAAAATAGAAACCGTATCGTGTACTCATCCTACATTTACGCTTCTAACAAATACAAAGTGACCATCACACATCGCTTTGGAGAAAGGTCACACGCAGAATGAAGGTGATAGCGTTCATGCATGTATTGAAAATGCCTCGCGTGCCAAAATAATCTATACACCTCAAGAGTGGCAATTATTAGTGAGATGGAGTAAAAATAATATTGATTATCCGTATGAAGTAAAAAATATGACTCAAGAGCATTTTTACGATTTTAAAAGTCGGGTTATTGATAAACTATGGAGTAAAAATTGTCGTGGTCAGAAAGTTAATTGGAACAATATTAAAGAAGTACACGTAGATTGCAATGATTCAAACAAACTATACTATAAATACGATTTAAGCGCTGAAATGTATGATGCTATAACTATCGGTAATACAACTAGAAACTCAAGAGGCAATCAAAATATGCAAATAAAAAAGGCTTATAATCAGCTTTTGCCTATTTCGCGGGATAAATACAAAGATCTTCTTAGTTTATGCAATACAAATATTATACCTGTTGAATATCATGATTATTTCAAAACATTGCCCAACGGCAGTGATGATGAAGAAAATTAGTAGGCACGATGATTACAGTATTTTTTTGATTATTTTCCCTTTTAAATTTAATATTTTTTTTTGATTATTTTTCCTTTTAAAGTTATAATATTATGTTGTTTTTTAGAGTATCTTTGTTGATTTCATAACATAATTACTTATAATTTTTTATTGGTTTCTAATTTGTCACTTGGAGTAAAAAGACTGATTATTAGAAATTTTATTTTCAATTAAGTATTGAAATTGTTTATGTTTGTTTTAAGTTTTGTTTAGTTTATATAAAGTTTTTATATGAGAATTTAATTTCATTCAGAATTTCATGTTACATTCTTATCAAAAATTTGATTTTCAATACTTACCATTAGTACTGGTCAATATTAATGTTAATTAACTGTGATATAAAAGTACAAAGTTTTATGTAACTTTATTAATTAGATTTACTTCCTTGCCAACTACTTTTATAATTAAGTATACCTAAATAGGTAAAATTATGCCTATCAGTCAATTATTACCTACACTGAAATAGTTTTAAAATAGTCTATGTTACAATAATTTTTATATTTTTCATAATAAAACTCATTAAGTCGATATTATTCCTCGTTTTAATTTTGCAAATGTTACATCTTGAATGTCACACATTACTGGAAGTCCAAAGAAAAGTGAACTATATACAAATATATCACAAAATCTACACCCAATTCCCTAAAACACTGTTTTATGTTAACTTAGTTACATTGACTTCACGTGGAACAAAGTAACATGTGATTATAATACCCCTTATTTTTGAAAATAATAGAATAAAGACAATAATTTTCTATTAAAATGTTGTCTAAACAAGTAATTAAAGTATGTGTAAATTTTCATCACTTTATTTCAATAATTAAAAAAGTTATTAGCGTTTAAGTATGGGGTGAACTTTGAATGGCTCTCCTGAAAACCTAGTAAATTTCAAATGTAACATTGTTCTTCGGATGGGTCGCTTTGATTGTTAAAGTGGAATCAGGATGGAGCCTCCTGCCTGTGGTTGTCATACCGAGGCCTACAGCTGCGTGCTTGTTACCATGGGACTATGACTATGTTACTGGGGTACCTATTTCTGCATCTAAATTTTGCATCTAAGAGCGCTAGCGACGATGTGCATCTTGGCAGCTAGTCTTCCAAATTTCCTGAAGCCGGAGAGCTCTTATTATGACTACCATCTAACTATATGATGTCCAAACTCAGCGTGCCTCAGGTATGTGGAGGTGACCGCATGTGCCACTGCTAGATATACCAATATAGCTGCCGGTCCTCAACTGCTAATTTCCTAGCAAAAATATGTCTCAACAGAACAAACCGCGTTATAAACAAAGTTCACGAGCGCAAGCCTTTTATTAAATGTACTTCGTTATGTACGTAAATGAGAGAGAAAAATTGTGTGTAGTTGTTTTTTTTTTGGTTGTCTGAAAAAAAAAATCTTATGCCCTTACTAATAATAATCACTGTGTAAAGTTATGCAATGAATAAAGCCTGTGTAACCATACATTTTTTGACGTATACACCTGTCATAACTTTATGCAGCGTTTATTAGTAAGGCGCTTAGTGTACAAAAACTTTGTGATTAAACCTGAATCTATAATTATATAAACCTGAAATTACAAATCCGCTTTGAGCAAACATGTTGGTCCTGCATAAGCACGATAAGCATGCACTTTAATGAACTAGTATTCTTTTTATTAATTAAATAAAAAGTCAAAACAAATAACCCGTGAATTTTAAAACTGGGAATTGTATTAACATTTCATATGTTATGCATTTTAGAAGTGGAATTCTCCACTTTATGTTCCTTATATACTTCAACAAAAACAAAAAGTCGGTGTAAGTACGGCCAATGCCTCAGATCCCAATTAAAAAACGAAGAAGAAATCCAAACCTATAAACAAACGCTGAACAATTGCTTACTGGACCTACCAAAGAACTGGAGAGACGAAAACACCGTTCAGAAACACTACGACCATATTACCAACGCAATAGACACCAGCCTGAAGAAAGCTTATAAGATGTCATCCAGACCAAACCCAGGTAAAAATCAAGCACTATCAGCACGCACAAAGGCGTTAATCCACAGAAGACAAATATTACAAAAAACAAAGCCGAAATCAAGAGCCATGAAAAATGAACTAAAAGCTCTCTACAAACTTATTAGTAGGCGTATCAACCTAGACTACAAGGCGCACCGCAAAAAAATCTTCGAAAAACATCTAAATACTACGAATAGTGTCAAGAAAGCATACAAGGAACTAAAACACACAAACAATGGATAGAAGAGTTGGAAGACAATACAAAAAATACCCATAATAGAACAGAAATACTGAAAATAGCAACAAAATTCTATAAAAAATTATACAGCGCACCGAATCAGTACGAATATGAATTACCAGACGCAAACAAAGAAGAGGCGATAGCAATCATAGACGAATCTGAAGTGATCAAAGGGATTAAATCACTAAAAATGGAAAAAAGTCCAGGCCCCGACGGTATCACCAATGAAGTTATAAAGACCGGATGCGAGTATCTAGCAAAGCCACTAACTCTACTATTTAATCAGATACTAAACAGCTCGTATACTCCTCGCCAATGGTCGGAGTCTGATATTATCTTGCTCTACAAGAAAGGAAACCCTAATAACATTGGTAACTACAGACCGATAAGCCTACTTCCTTCGCTATACAAACTGTTCTCCTCTATAATAGAGAAAAAAATAAAAGAATGCACAGAGAAATTTCAACCTATGGAACAGGCCGGCTTTAGAAGAGGTTTTTCAACCGTGGATCACATACACTCGCTAGAAATGCTAATAGAGAATGTCAAGAGTTCAAAAGACCACTCTACATTGTCTTTATCGACTACCACAAAAGCCTTTGACTCTCTGTTCCCTCATCAATATGGGAAACTCTACTCTCACAAGAAGTTCCACTTAACTACATAAAAGTCCTAAAAAATATCTACGACAACAGTACTAGCAGAGTGAAGTTGGAGACTACAGGGCCACCCATTAAAATAAGCAAAGGTGTTCGGCAGGGAGACCCACTCTCGCCAACTATATTCATAGCAGTGCTAGAGACCATCATTGGCAAACTAAACTGGAAAAACGTTGGCATAAATATAAATGGACATTACTTAAGCCATTTAAGATTTGCTGATGACATTGTCTTGCTCTCAGAAAATACAAACCAACTGCAAGTAATGCTAAACAGTCTACACGAAGAAAGTCGCAAGGTGGGCTTAGAAATCAACCTAACAAAAACTAATATCATGACGAACCATACTGAAAGAACAATATATCTAGAAAATATACCCTTAACTTATGTCAATGCTTATATTTACCTGGGAAAGCAAATTTCATTTAACCAACAAAATAATGAACTCGAAGTAGAGAGAAGAGTTAATATCACATGGAAAAAGTTCTGGAGTCTCAAAGAAATACTCAAAAGCGATATGACCATACGAATGAAAACAAAAGTGATGAACACCTGCCTACTCCCTTCATTAACATATGCCTGTCAAACTTGGAAATTTACCAGAAAAGTAAAAAATAAAGTAACTTCCTGCCAAAGGAGTATGGGAGAGAAGTATTTGAAATTTAAGAAAATCCAAAAGATCCGCCATGCTCATATAAGACAGAAAACTCAAGCCATTGACGCTCTCAGTCACGCACTAAAGCTTAAATGGCGTTGGGCTGGACACGTAGCGAGGCTAAGCGATAATAGATGGACTAAAACAACAACACATTGGACAGGCCCGCTAGGACAGAGAAGAAGAGGAAGACCAAATGCACGTTGGGCAGACGACATAGTAAAAGTAGTAGGTCCTGAATGGTCACGAGCAGCAGAGAATAGAGAGTACTGGTCATCTCTGGAGGAAGCCTTTACCTTTCATGGAGAGGGTTCTTGCTAACGAAATTTATACTTTGACTATCTGAATTAATATATATAATAATTATAATGATTACTATAGTATACCTATCAAAAATTAATTTATAATCTACTAATTACTTAATTCAGCTCCAAAATTGTGATTGTGACATGTAATTTATTTATATTTTTTTTAAATGATATTATTTTTTTACAATGAAATAGAATTAAATGAATTATTCAAAATAGTTATTTGCTAATCACAGAATTTTAGAATTTAATCATATATATTTTTTTATGTTTTCGAATTAATTTTGCATGCACATTGCTTTTGAATTTGTTATGAGGAAAAGCAAGAAATAAAAGGCTTTTTTATTTTTTTATTTTTTATTTTTTATTTATTTATTTTATATACTTCAAGTTTGGGTGAATTGGCAAAGGGTTTCTTTACTCATGATATAAATTAATCGAAACCAAACAGTTTAATCTTCCAAAGAACAAAAGTACAAGCTATCAATAATCGTGTCTCAAAACAATACATTTATTTATATTGTACCAACTTTATTTTTAAGCTCACAACAAAATAAAAGAAAAAAAGGAGACATATAAAAATGAAATGTTACTAGAACGTGTAGATGATGGTTCCGAATAAAATATCTTTTGACATAAGACGAAACGTGACCTTCAGATTGCTTAAGGGTGTTGGTAAATGGCACAAGTGCTGAGGGAACGATAGCGATTTAGATGTAAGCAGAAATTATACGGGAAAATAAAATGGCCTTACGAAAATTATTGTATCTCTTGTCTGTTATAAATTAAGCCATTGTTATTTTAGAACGCGCTTCAGCGACTATTACATAAGATATTAATATAAGTCTTAAATCATCAACGTAAAATTGCTTATGCTTTCTCTATACAGGGTGTCCCACGGCTATGCCACATGGAGGGTAAGTACCTTAAATATGTAGATAGAACATTTTACTGAAAGAAGACATTATTTGAATTTTGAAAACATTTTAAACTGTACTCATATATATTTAAATAAATAAATAGTTGAACCGAGAATCGAACCTGTTACTTAAGAAAATTAATCAGCCTGCAGTTTTAACAAGAGACGAAATTAGGAATATTCCTAATTTTGTTGTGTATTTTTGTTAGTGATTATTTATATAATTAGAGATAAATTAATAATAAAAAAACCCAAATGCAATTTCCGAAGTCAGTGGCTTTTTATGTTTTATGTTATTGCCAAAAACTTCCGGAATTGCCCCATGTCACTTTCACAACTGAATGCAATTCAATTGCCTCACACCTCATAATGTCGAAACCCGTTAAATAGTTTAGGCTATAGAGATTTGCCATAGAATGGATTTTTTTCAGTCTGGTAACAAAGGCCTTGATAGACATCCTAGTGGTGAACCAAAATGATCTTGTTGAGATAAGAACCCTAAGCAGATGAAAAAAAACAACAAATCGCACCCACCCGATTCTATGTCCCCAATCTAACATTCAGAGTAAATATTCGCATAGCTTACGTAGACCCCGAATGGTTTTATTTACTGTAACAAAATAAAAGATTATTACATTATTACACTTTGCCTATTGACATAGAAATGTATACTTTATCATGTTTGCGTATAATGGAAAATGCAAAACAAGATAAAAAGGTTTTTTGATGGATCGGTGTGTCCTTCAATAGGAAAATAAAAATGTGCTTGTTAAAAAGATTTTTTTTTTGTCTTATCTTGAGTGATTGCTGAACATGGGGTCTTCGGATGAATCCGATCAAAAAGGTATAAGTGCAATTAGGGTTTTTTTCTTTATAAATTTCTGAGTAGCCACCTGGAGCTAGTTGGGAGATTGTTACACCCATACATCGAAAAGCACGTAAAGACGTTGCTCCTGTTTTTTATTCGTAAATCTTTGACAGTCGTTTCGTTTAGTCAGAAGTTAGGAGGTCTGAGTTAGGTCAGCCCCCCTAGACAAGTGGCATTGTAGAATAGATTGCGAAACGAAAACGATTGTCAAATGTAAGGAGATGTCAAATTGTTTAGCGAAAGCTTATGTCATTTCCATACATTTGACAATCTATACGTTTTCGTTTTCTATTCTGCAATGCCACTTGGCTAGGCCCTTAGGTCTGAGGAGTTTATGTTATCCAAAAACTTAGGTATCGATGTTTTGTAGAAAGTTCAAAGCTGGATCCTGTTAGATTGAACACCAACACATAGTTGGGACTGTTAAACTTTTCATACAAACAAACTTTTATTTTCAACTGCAGCTAGATTGAGAATTACGCTACCTGCTCTTTATTTTTATTTTTAACTAGCTTTTCCCGCGTGGATGTCGAACATACACTATTTTACTATATACTTCTTTAGAGTCCGATTTTCAAAAATTATTTCTAGGTGAATAATTATTCTTCACAAAGAACACACCTTCCGAGTTTCATGTCTCTAGAACCATCAGATTGGGCTGTGCGTTGATATATCAACAGTTAAGCAGTCAGGAAGTTTAGATAATAGTATTATGTCAATAAATATCATAACTAATTACATAGATGTCACCATATTAAGGTATGACTATTTATTAGAAAAAGTGTCTGAAAGGGAACATTATGAAATTATAGTTCAATTACAGTATCTTTCCCATAACCGAATGCTACGCTATTTCTTAACGTTCTTCGATAAAGTCGCAAGCAAAAGACAGTAAATGTGATGGGAAAATTCCACATAATAAACATAGTTTCTCTCACGTTCTACCCAAAAGTAAAATAGTTTAACCAGTACATAAAGCTGATAAAACAACTTAAAATATTTCCTTTAGCGAAACAGTAGGCGCGTTAACACGGCGTGAAAATGTGGACATGTTGGCTAAAAAAAATATATATTTTTAGCAAAACAATTCCGGAGTAAAATTGGACATTTTCGCTTTTGTCCCCGTGTGTTCCGGTAACCGCTTTTGCATCGCAACAAAGATTTAAAATAATATTGAATTTTTACTGAAACAGGTTCGTATAATTACTGTAACTTGGTTTCGCGGCCATTCCAGCGATTGCCGTTTTGTGGATGTTTTTAAATGGAGGCTTACGAAAATATTGTTACATGTTGAAACAATAAAACTTCGTAGTATTTAATGAAAAAAAAAAGTGTTATATAAAGTGTGTGTTCATTATAGTCTTTTGGTGATAGCCATGGTTTTCTATTCTCTCCAAATTAGTTGCTAACGAGTGTCTTTTGAGTTTCAATTCATTTAACCTAATTTTAGCAGCTATCCTTCTTCTTCACGTAGTAACCTTTCAAAGACTAAGCGACAGCCGGCTGTCGCGCTGCTATTGTCTTTATATTGCGTTTCGCAAGACGTGTGCTAGAAGGTTTAATGTTAAATCATCTATAAGTATTTTTTATGTATTGTTTTTCTCAGCAGGTGGCCTGGCTTATTGTAGCGATAGCAGCGTAGCGCTAGTTTTCAGAGGGTCAGGCGTATAGACCGTCGTGATTCTCCAGCTTATGAGTAATAGTCCCATTTGGAGCCACGCAATAGCTCTGGGGGGACTAGCCTATGATGCCCCATTTTAGCCAATTTTGTTTGTAGAATCGTACTTGGGAGATTGTTGATTCAACTGTAAATGTTAAGATTTTGGCGTAAGTGAACCTGAGTATAAAGAATAGACAAAACACTCGAATCTAATAAAAATATCCATTTGAGATTATTTTAAGAGATGTAGCGTAAGTCATGTTTACGTGACACGTAACCATACTGTGTGTTTGCATGTCTGAAAACTATAGTACACTGATTTTGCTATTAAACCGGATAATGAAAAAAAGAACTATCTAAAACGCATTAGTGTGCATGAACAGAATGCTAGCTACCTACTTCACCGTAGATAATATGATTACATGAATGACTGACTTACAGCCCGTTATCTACTTAGGATATATGTATGCTCGATATGAGAGTATTACTAGGTTCATTATATTGGCAAAGTAAACAGCGATTAATAATTATATGACTTACTAGCTTTTGGTGGCTATGCCCCGCGTTGATTGTGAATTTCCTTTGACTATTTTACCCATAAAGAGGTCAAATTTACAGGAATTCTATATTAGTGGATACTTACACTTTACAAAAAACACACGCTGTAAATTTCTTGACTCTAGAACCAATAAATTGAGCTGTGTATTTATATAAAACCTAGTCATTCAGTTAAACAGTCAGTTGACAATCCATAGTAATCCATACTAATATTATAAATGGGAAAGTGTGTCTGTCTGTCTGTCTGTTTGTTTTTCTTTCACGGCAAAACGGAGCGACGAAGTGACGTGATTTTTTAAGTGGAGATAGTTGAAGGGATGGAGAGTAACATAGGCTACTTTTTGTCTCTTTCTAAAGCGAGCGACGCCGCGGGCAGAAGCCAGTATATTATAAATTGAAAAGTGTGTGTGTGTGTGTGTGTGTGTGTGTGTGTTTGTCCATCATTTACGGAAAAACAAAGCGACGAATAGACGTGATTTTTTAATTGGAGATAGTTGAAGGAATGGAAAGTGACAATGTGATATAGACTAGTCTCACTCTACCGCAATCGAGCAAATCCTAAAACAAGTTCTATATCCTTGCGCAGCAGATAGGGAGAGCTTTAGTTCTTCTTCTCTGACTTACCTTAATAACTGCCTTAAGCACGTCAACATAACTTGCTCCGTTGTCATCACTATATGTAGCCAGTTTAGGGGGTCAATTTACTCACACATTAGGTACCTTAGCAATTGAACCCAATGATCCAAAATCTTTAATTTCCATATCTGTGGACTTGCATAATCCTTTCAAGGATGTTAGAAGCCTCGCTTCATCTAAAGATACAACAAATAAAATGGTCTATTCGAGTTGATCTCTTGTACGCCTTCCAAAGAGCTGTAAACCAAGATCTCAAAAAGCTTTGCTGGGCACGCCGTGATAGCGGCGGTAAGACCCCTCTTTGAGGAGTGGCTGGAGAGGCGCCACGGCGCTCTGACGTTTCGCTTGACACAGGTCCTCACCGGACATGGTCAGTTCGGGAGGTTCCTGTGTCGGATTCAGGCGGAAGCGACGCCTGGGTGTCACCACTGCAGCAACGGTCGCCTGGAGGACACGGTCGAGCACACGGTGGAGGTGTGCCGCGCATGGACGGACCATAGACGTGTCCTCGTAGAGGCGATCGGCGGCGGTGACCTCTCGCGCCCAGCGCTGGTTCAGGCCATGCTGCGGGGCGAGACGGAATGGGATGCCGTCGCCTCCTTCTGCGAAGCAGTTATGCTAGTGAAGGAAGCGGCGGCGCGCGAGAGGCAACGACGAGCCTCTCGCCCCGGACAAAGACCCAGGCGAAGACGTCGCGAGACGCAAGACGACTACCGGCCACTGTAGGCGCGGTTCTGCGGATGGCGAGCGATGGGTAGCTCGCCGCCCGGCTAGGACCAGGACCGCGTCGACGGCGCGTTAGTGTACCACGCGCCCCTCAAAGAGAAGGAGTCAGCACAGGAAGGGGCCCAACAGTGCCACGCCTGCCGGGGTTGCGGAATGTTTATAACAGTTACCATGACCCTGGAACATAAAGGGCAATCGAAGGAACATGAGTGGAATTTAGTCAGTAAGAGTCTGACACGCCCTCCCGCCGCACCCAGGACGGGAGCAGTCATTGGATGATTTCCCACTCACTAAAAAAAAAGATCTCAAAAGAATTGCGACGAATAAAAACTACAATAATATTGGTTTATTCTGCCAATAGTCGTGAAGACCAATAGCACAGTAAAGTTTTGTTAGGCATCTAGATCTGAAGCCTGGTTCAGAAAGCTGTAGCTGTAAGAGCTAAATTTTCTTCCTGAAGGGAAGATAATTTAGCTCTCCGACCACTATGTTTATTCCAACCTAAAAGGAAGAGGTTTAAGTTGTATTTTTTAAAATAAAGTCAAAAATGGACCGTATATTAATTGTAAGACCAGGTTTCCTTATGTTTTTTTTTTTCAGCAATGCAATCCATAAGTGGTATTAAAAGCCCTCGTATTTTCATTTGAAAATGCCAGCATAAATCTAAGAAAAACTAATGTTTAAGCCACGTTTAAGTACTAAAACTTTAAATACCCCAACTTAAATCCTAAACTGTATAAACATAAAACTTTAACTACATATCCTGACCACTTCGATTAACTTTACGTCACAGTATTTACCTAGGTATATAGGTAGAAACGAGGTCTCGTAAAAACATGTTCAACAACCTGAAATATTAAATGCACGCGGTTAATTGGCTGAAACTTTACTGCTGATGTTCAGATATGGACGTTATTATAGACACATAAGCTGAATAGCGTTTTACGGAATTTAAGCACAATTTAAGTATCCAGTTTTCATGGTACTACTAGTTTTTTACATACGACTTCGACTGATTAAAAAGTAGCTTATATGCCTTCTCTTGGGGGCTTAAACTCTAAATGCCAGGTGCACAGATCAGTCGTACGGGTTGTAGTCAGTATTCTAATTTAAATAGCATTTCTAATTCAAAAAGACAAAAAGTAGCCTGTGTCACTCTCCATCCCTTCAACTATGTCCACTTGAAAAATCACGTCAATTAGTCGCTCTGTTTTGCCGTAAAAGACGGAAAAATAAACAGCCACACACACTTTCCCATTTATATTATTAGTACGGATTAATTTACCAATTTCTTTCTAAAATAAATATGTCAGAGTCCCTTGAAAAAAAAAAACAAGTTCTTTTTAAGAGTTTGCAGAAACAGGCAGACAGACGAAAAACCGGCCAAGAGCGTGTCGGGCCACGCTCAATGTAGGGTTCCGTAGTTTCCCGTCCGTCACAATAAGTGCTCCCACTTATAAGTTTTAAAAAAGGCTATTTGTTACGTTGACATACTAAGTACGCAGAAATTATTTTGTACGACCTTTTTGTCTTTTTTGTACAAAAACTGTTCTTTCTATCAAGTTCAAAATAATTTTCCTAAAAAGTCTTTATAAAGTTCTACTTTCCAGATTTTTTTCATATTTTTTAAACCTACGAGTCAAAAGTTAGAGGGGGGGGGGACGCTTTGATTTTTCCTTTTGGAGCGATTATTTCCGAAATTATTAACATTATCAAAAAATGATTTTAGTAAACCACTATTCATTTTTAAATACCTATCCAACAATATATCACACGTTGGGGTTGAAATTAAAAAAAAAATCACTTCCCACTTTACATATAGGGGGGCTACCCTAATAAATCTTTTTTTCCAATTTTTATTTTACCACTTTGTCGGCGGGATTGATATACATATTGGTACCAAATTTCAGCTTTCTAGTGCTAACGATCACAGAGATTAAGCGAGGACGGACGGACAGACAGACAGACATGGCGAAACTATAAGGGTTCCTAGTTGACTACGGAACCCTAAAAAGAGTTTTTTTTTAACTACTGTTTAATTTAACACTGTAAAAGCCACACTAAAATAAAGAAGTTTCTTTCCCTTTTCTTTTAGTACTTTTTTATGTCAAACAAGCTGATGGCCCACCTGATGTTAAGTGGTCACCGCCGCCTATAGACATCTACTTACAATAGCTGGCCATATTATTAGGGAGAGTGTCATGATTTTTGTATTATTAAGTTGGATTAATTTTTTCAGAAAAAATATTGCATGTAGACTCCAGAGGTATTTTTTATTCAAAAACCTTATTATTTAAGATTGTAAAAATAAGAAATATGGAGGTGAAATCAAACCTGACACTTTATAAAAAAAAAATAACGCGTTAATAAGTTGTATACAGGGTGTCCCACGGCTATGCCACATGGAGGGAAAGTACCTTAAATCATGTAGATAGAACATTTTACTGAAAGAAGACATTATTTGAATTTTGAAAACAATTTAAATTGCACAGTAAAGTTTTGTTAGGCATCTAGATCTGAAGCCTGGTTCAGAAAGCTGTAGCTGTAAGAGCTAAATTTTCTTCCTGAAGGGAAGATAATTTAGCTCTCCGACCACTATGTTTATTCCAACCTAAAAGGAAGAGGTTTAAGTTGTATTTTTTAAAATAAAGTCAAAAATGGACCGTATATTAATTGTAAGACCAGGTTTCCTTATGTTTTTTTTTTTCAGCAATGCAATCCATAAGTGGTATTAAAAGCCCTCGTATTTTCATTTGAAAATGCCAGCATAAATCTAAGAAAAACTAATGTTTAAGCCACGTTTAAGTACTAAAACTTTAAATACCCCAACTTAAATCCTAAACTGTATAAACATAAAACTTTAACTACATATCCTGACCACTTCGATTAACTTTACGTCACAGTATTTACCTAGGTATATAGGTAGAAACGAGGTCTCGTAAAAACATGTTCAACAACCTGAAATATTAAATGCACGCGGTTAATTGGCTGAAACTTTACTGCTGATGTTCAGATATGGACGTTATTATAGACACATAAGCTGAATAGCGTTTTACGGAATTTAAGCACAATTTAAGTATCCAGTTTTCATGGTACTACTAGTTTTTTACATACGACTTCGACTGATTAAAAAGTAGCTTATATGCCTTCTCTTGGGGGCTTAAACTCTAAATGCCAGGTGCACAATCAGTCGTACGGGTTGTAGTCAGTATTCTAATTTAAATAGCATTTCTAATTCAAAAAGACAAAAAGTAGCCTGTGTCACTCTCCATCCCTTCAACTATGTCCACTTGAAAAATCACGTCAATTAGTCGCTCTGTTTTGCCGTAAAAGACGGAAAAATAAACAGCCACACACACTTTCCCATTTATATTATTAGTACGGATTAATTTACCAATTTCTTTCTAAAATAAATATGTCAGAGTCCCTTGAAAAAAAAAAACAAGTTCTTTTTAAGAGTTTGCAGAAACAGGCAGACAGACGAAAAACCGGCCAAGAGCGTGTCGGGCCACGCTCAATGTAGGGTTCCGTAGTTTCCCGTCCGTCACAATAAGTGCTCCCACTTATAAGTTTTAAAAAAGGCTATTTGTTACGTTGACATACTAAGTACGCAGAAATTATTTTGTACGACCTTTTTGTCTTTTTTGTACAAAAACTGTTCTTTCTATCAAGTTCAAAATAATTTTCCTAAAAAGTCTTTATAAAGTTCTACTTTCCAGATTTTTTTCATATTTTTTAAACCTACGAGTCAAAAGTTAGAGGGGGGGGGGACGCTTTGATTTTTCCTTTTGGAGCGATTATTTCCGAAATTATTAACATTATCAAAAAATGATTTTAGTAAACCACTATTCATTTTTAAATACCTATCCAACAATATATCACACGTTGGGGTTGAAATTAAAAAAAAAATCACTTCCCACTTTACATATAGGGGGGCTACCCTAATAAATCATTTTTTTTCCAATTTTTATTTTACCACTTTGTCGGCGGGATTGATATACATATTGGTACCAAATTTCAGCTTTCTAGTGCTAACGATCACAGAGATTAAGCGAGGACGGACGGACAGACAGACAGACATGGCGAAACTATAAGGGTTCCTAGTTGACTACGGAACCCTAAAAAGAGTTTTTTTTTAACTACTGTTTAATTTAACACTGTAAAAGCCACACTAAAATAAAGAAGTTTCTTTCCCTTTTCTTTTAGTACTTTTTTATGTCAAACAAGCTGATGGCCCACCTGATGTTAAGTGGTCACCGCCGCCTATAGACATCTACTTACAATAGCTGGCCATATTATTAGGGAGAGTGTCATGATTTTTGTATTATTAAGTTGGATTAATTTTTTCAGAAAAAATATTGCATGTAGACTCCAGAGGTATTTTTTATTCAAAAACCTTATTATTTAAGATTGTAAAAATAAGAAATATGGAGGTGAAATCAAACCTGACACTTTATAAAAAAAAAATAACGCGTTAATAAGTTGTATACAGGGTGTCCCACGGCTATGCCACATGGAGGGAAAGTACCTTAAATCATGTAGATAGAACATTTTACTGAAAGAAGACATTATTTGAATTTTGAAAACAATTTAAATTGCATTCATAGATTTTTAAATAATTAAATGGTTGGGCGGGGAATCGAACTGGTTTCACGAGAAAAAATAATCACCCCTTAGTTTTATCATTCCGATCGAAAGGTTTCATCATAAGGATTATTTTTTGCTAAATAACATAGTGTCACAAATAAAAGAAAGACCGTGAATTATAACATTTGATGTAAAATTTTGTTCTGAATAATTAAAAGCTTACATTACCGTAAGGACATTCAATTGACAATCATAACTACTTATTACTAATTAATCTACCCACTTGAGTAGTACGCATCATTTAAATAAATAAATATCCACCACAACAAGACCAAAAAATCGTCAGGGAACGAAATAATCAAAAGTTATCACTTCGTATTCAAGAAGAAGGGACTAGTTTTGAGCATTTGAAAAATTGACAAATTTTGTATTAAAAATGTTAAAATTCATGGTCTTTCTTTTATTTTTGACACTATGTATGTTAGTTACCAAAAAATAATCCTTGTGATGAACCCTTTCGATCGGTAGGATAAAACTACAGGCTGATTAATTTTCTCGAGTAACAGGTTCGATTCCCGGTTCAACTATGTAATTATTTAAATATCTATGAAAACAGTTTAAAATGTTTTCAAAATTCAAATAATGTCTTCTTTCAGTAAAATGTTCTATCTACAATATTTATGGTACTTTCCCTCCATGTGGCATAGCCGTGGGACACCCTGTATATGTATTTTATGTATTTCTATTTGACATTGATGTGTACTTTTTAAAGCATATAATTTTTATTTATGTATTACTATTTGACATTGATATGTACTTTTTAAAGTATTGTGTATATGTTTTTGTGACTTTTTTTTTGTGAATGTGAGGACTATGGAAGTCGTTGGTTTTTTTTTTTAATATGCGGTCTGACGGTTTGAGTATTTAATGCGGCCTACCCAAATGTCCTTACTTTGGTACTGTTCGTCAAGACGTTGGGCTCCTTAGTTTTTAGTTGAGCTAAACGATTACTGACAAATGCTTGCACTGTCTGGACAGGTCCACTCAAATCTGTGTCCTTCTCTCATCAAGAGAGGACCTCAGACATTAACCTCCATGGTTCTCGCACATTTTTGACCAATACGATTGTATGGACTTTAAAAGAGACTTTGACCTCTGAGTTTGTTTCGGATGTTTCTTCTCAGAGCAGTCCAGCTACGAAACACCGGCCCCATCGTTCGCTTAAAATAAATAAAAAAACAAAATATTGACGTGTAAAAGTGTTATATATATAACCTATTTACAAAATAAATATGATTTTATGATTTTTATTTTATGTAATGTGTATAACTTGATATTTTGTAACGCAGCCTATTGCTGTAATAACAGCTCCTATAAGACGATTTATACATTCCATACATTGTATAAGAGACTGTTTAGGCTTGTGTTATGATAAAACTCATTTATTAGAAATGCAATGAGCCGGTGTTTGGTGGTAATGAAGTGCATAGCGATAGCCCTCTTGATGAGCTTCTGCATGTTCTCAATAGAGTTCGTATCTGGTGAATTATCTGGTTAGTGCAAAATATTTATTTATTTTTCAGACAGGAATGCTTTAACACTCTTGGCCCTAGGACACGATGTAGAATCGTGCATAAAAATAAACTTTTCGGCTACTGCGGACCCATTCTTCGACTTGCTGCCATAATTCAGTTTCTAGTACTCACTTGTACAGATCTTGCCTGGCAGTCACTTTCGCGATATATAGGCACCTCATGCTTTTAGCTGAGATGTCAAATCACACCATGATGCTACCTGGATATTTAATTTTCCCTACAAAGCAATCCGCATGGAGCTGTTCTCGGACAATTCCACGATGTATACGACTACAAATGAGCTCTTATCGACCTCCACCTAAAAAAAATAATGCAATAATAACTGAATAGTGTTTTTCAGACAAATTGCAATGTTAAAAGTAATATTATTAACCGATTCCAGTCTGCCACAGTCATCTGCCACAGTTGACTGGCCCACTGCAGGCGTTTCTACTTCATGGTCTCGGTGAGGCCGACTATTTATTCAATTCTTCTCGGCCAACCTTCGTCAAACTGTCCCATCGAATCCTTTTGTTTTCTTGTCTAATCTCTTGTTTGTAATCGTAGTCAGAAAGATAATACACTTTTTACCATGTTTTAGCTAGATATCCCTGTTTTTAAGGTCAGAACGAAGAGTGGTGCTCCGTTTTCTGCCACATTTTTTGACAGTCTTTGTTTCCAAAAGTTTGTTTTGATCAGATTTTACTTTAATACTGTTTACTACAGACTTTCAGACATCTGTTTTAGCTGTTAAATCTCTCTGAGAATGTTTAAAATACAGAAATAACGTTTGTATTTTTAAAAACTTTAGTGGACACGGGTTTAAAGCTTTGACCATTTTAAAAAGGCGAAATTTTAAAAAGTCACGCAATATTGTTACCAAAACTTAATATTTTGTATTCAATTTAAAAAAAAGAGGACACCATCAGGAACATTACTTGTAGTTCGATTAGTTTGAATAGATACAGCTAGTAAAATTAAAACCAAAAAAAAAATTATGCCATCAATGAAATAAACGTAATTTTTAACAGAAGTTATCAAAATTACTATAAATTATAAACCATACCACTTTTTTCAAAAATGGCTCGATCTTGTGGTGCTTTCTCATATCAAAATTAATAATAATGATACCAGGAGTGAAACCAAAACAGAAAAACGTATGTGAAATTATTAATTTTCTTGATAAAGGTGTTTGAACAAAAAAATGTTGCTCTATGAATACTGTCCCTAATAATTTGGCCACCGATGGTACTTTTGTTTCGAAAAGCTTTGGCATCGATGAAGAGAACGATAGGATTGCTAATATTTATGTCTGAAAAAGCCAAAACGCCGGGAACAAGCGTTGTGATCAATGTTTATGACTTTTCAGTATAAAAAGAAGATTTTGACCTTCTTTGCATAAAGAAATCCTCGTAGATCCATACTAATATTATAAATGGGAAAGTATGTCTGTCTGTCTGTCTGTCTGTATGTTTGTCTTTCTTTCACGGCAAAACGGAGCGACAAATTGACGTGATTTTTTAAGTGTAGATAGTTGAAGGGATGGAGAGTAACATAGGCTACTTTTTAACCCCCGACGCAAAAAGAGGGGTGTTATAAGTTTGACGTGTCTGTCTGTCTGTCTGTCTGTCTGTCTGTCTGTCTGTCTGTCTGTGGCATCATAGCTCCCGAACGAATGAACCGATTTCAATTTAGTTTTTTTTGTATTACAGGTGTTTTACGCGCGAGTGTTCTTAGGCATGTTTGATGAAAATTGATTGAGCCGTTTAAAAGTTATGGGGGGTTAAAGTGGGGAAGAAAAACCGAATGTCTGCAAATATGCTCAAGTGGGGTATCAAATGAAAGGTTATGACTCGTACATCACAAAAAACAACAACTTTTATAAGTTTGACGTGTCTGTCTGTCTGTCTGTCTGTGAGTGTGTCTGTGTGTCTGTGTCATCATAGCTCCCGAACGAATGAACCGATTTCAATTTAGTTTTTTTTGTATTACAGGTGTTTTACGAGCGAGTGTTCTTAGGCATGTTTGATGAAAATTGATTGAGCCGTTTAAAAGTTATGGGGGGTTAAAGTGGGGAAGAAAAACCGAATGTCTGCAAATATGCTCAAGTGGGGTATCAAATGAAAGGTTATGACTTGTACATCACAAAAAACAACAACTTTAATAAGTTTGACGTGTCTGTCTGTCTGTGTGTCTGTGGCATCATAGCTCCCGAACGGATGAAACGATTTCAATTATTTTTTTTTTACTTATAAAGGTTACATTACGCATGCACACACGCACACACACACACATACGCACACACTCGCACACACACACACACACACATGCGCACACACACACACACACATATGCACTCACACACACACACACACTCACATTTACATATATCACATACCTACCAGAAACCCACACACCCTCTCTCAGGACAGGACTCTCTTCTTACTTTTCATTTTTATATTATTCAATTTTAATTACTCTATTGTTTTTATCGATAAATTAACAGAGTATATCTCGCAACTGTTGGCATTAATTTTATTATTTATATCTCGAGGGAAATGACACTGATAACCGTAATACAGGCTTTGCCTAGCGCGGTTACAGAAGCTACATCCACTTGCTAGAAAATAATACAACATTGCTACCTGTAACATTGTACGAAGTGTTTTGTGGAAATAAAGAAATTATTATTATTACTACTTACGTGCGGGTGTTCTTAGACATGTTTGATGATAAAAATCATTTGAGCCGTTTAAAATTTGTGAGGGGTGAATGTGGGGAAGAATTACCGAATGTCTGTAAATATGCTCGGGTGGGGTCTCAAATGAAAGCGCATTACGTGTACATTACAAAATAATATGTTAATGGAAAATCGTTTGTGCTGTGAAAAAGCTCTGGGTGTAAGGCCCGAGTCACACCGGAATGGCAGCGGCGCGGCGAGCACCTTCAGTGTGAAATAATTTTAAACTTTAACTACATACTTAAAAGACTGTATCGCTTGAAAAGCTTAAAAAGGTCGCGAGGCTGCCAGCGGGGTCCACCCTTTATAGCAGAACTTTTTACGTCATAATTTTATTTTGCATAGCAACGGATAGCATAAACCTCTTTTCGCAAAAAATCGTTTGGCATACACTCATTTACCATACACCGAAACCCATAATTTTGCAAGTCAGAATCATCTTTAGGCATAAATTTCATATCCATAATAATCAATAAGTATAACCATCACATCGTAGAAAGTTCAAAACCAGAATCATCTTTTGCCATATATTTTATATCCATAATAATCAAAAGAAGAACCATCATATCGCAGAAAATTCACAGCCAGAATTATCTTTTGGCATGCATTTCATATCTTATTTTGGCATGCAGCAAGCATGCAGCAAGCATGCAAGCATGCAAGCATGCAACCAGCATGCAACATGCAGCAGGCATGCAACATGCAGCAAGCATGCAACATGCAGCAGGCATGGCTTCTGTCACGGCTCCGGCGCTGCGGGGCTCCTGCGGCCCCACGCGAGCTAATCGTCGCAGATGGTTTTACGTCCACCACCGCAGCTTCGGCTTGCTGGCCGGCTTCGCCGGCCAGCCTCAGCCGCGGCGGTGTGCGTTAAAACCACCTGCTCCTCAGCTCGCGGGCCGCCTCGCCCCTCCGCGCCTTCGCGGTTTTAAATTACACTCTAGGGGCACTCTTTTGGCATGCATTTCATATCTTATTATGGCATGCAGCAAGCATGTAGCAAGCATGCAGCAAGCATGCAGCAAGCATGCAAGCATGCAGCAAGCATGCAAGCATGCAGCAAGCATGCAAGCATGCAACCAGCATGCATCATGCAGCAGGCATGCAGCATGCAAGCATGCAACATGCAGCAGGCATGCAACATGCAGCAAGCATGCAACATGCAGCAGGCATGGCTTCTGTCACGGCTCCGGCGCTGCGGGGCTCCTGCGGCCCCACGCGAGCTAATCGTCGCAGATGGTTTTACGTCCACCACCGCGGCTGAGGCTGGCCGGCGAAGCCGGCCAGCAAGCCGAAGCTGCACGCACTCCGCGCCGCCGCCGCCGCCCGCCGCCACCCGCGTATTGTACAAAATAATAATAAGTCTTAGATAAAAGATGAGATAGTGCATGTAACACTAATTGATTAGGAGCGGTCCCCCAACGCGAAGTTTTTTTTTTAAATATTAATACATACTTATACATATAGGTACTTTAGGATTAATTTCCTTTTATTATTTTTTACTTTTTAAAGGTAGCTTATGTTTTTTGTGTCGGGGGTTTTTTTGTCTCTTTTTAACGCGAGCGAAGCCGCGGGCAAAAGCTAATATTCTATATTTCTTCTGTCAAAAAACGGGAACGGAACCTGGTATTAAACCTGATTATTAAACACCTGCTGGCCAATTGCGAACCCCTTCAATGAATCTTGACCTTTTCTTGCCTAAGAAAATTTTCTTGGATAGCCGCTGTCTAGTCTAAACTCTGTTTAACTGTAATGGTCTATGTTCTTCCTGTCAACATTAAATGACAGGCCAGCACTATATACATCACTTGATTTTATACAAAGAGATTAATTTAATCTCTTTGATTTTATACATTTATCCGCTAATAGTGAGCCCCTTCAATGACCTTTGGACCTTCAATGAGACAAAAATAGACTGCAGTTATATTATATTTATTACAAATTATCACACAATTCTAACATCTTACTCAATTTGAAATCATAATACAAAGGAACCAAAATATTATCTAACATGCATTTCTATCGCTTACTTACTGTTGCTTGCCGAACCATAAATCATGTAAGCGAAGCACTGTAGCCTGAATTTTAACCGAACATAATATATAATAATACAAGCATTTGCCCGCAGTTCCGTTCGCGTGACCACTATTCTAATAGAATTGTTGGTGGTTACTTTAAAACAACTTTGGACTTTATTGCCATCTTTAAATCGTTGTTATTGTTATATTATAACATTTGAGTACTTACTGTTTTGTAAGAGCCATATTTCCGATGTTAATGTTAAAAACTATGACTGGTTAAATTATTACTTTGTTTTAAGTTACATACTTAAGGGGGGTATCTTTTATTTTGTTTGAAACTGGGCTGGTATTAAGTTCAATTACGTACTGTCTCCTGCGGTTTTATCGGCGTTGTTTAAGTATTTGGTTACAGACCAAAAAAGGAACTTTTTCTTTCTGATCTTATCCCATTTTACTTGGGGTCAGCGCAAAATATTTTTCTCTTCCATGTCAACCTGTCACCCTTGATGGTAACATACACTCATTTGTCCTACATAATTATCATTTTTAACACAATCTATGTACCTTTATTCAGTCTCCTTCTCAACACGGACTTGTAGATTTTCCCAAATAACTTGTTGGGCATGCGTGGGTTGCAAGTTGTTCTACAGATCTGAAGTCATTACATCCATCCAGAGTTGATCCGATGCGTTACATCATGCCATTTCTCTGAATAAGTGACCTGAAGTACTTACTGAAAGTCGCAACAGATCGCTAGGAGCGTTCTTGCGAGAGTAAAAGAGCACAGAACCAAAAAGATCGAAAAGCCTTCTTAAAAATCATCAAAAACCTCCTCTATTTCACCTATGTTAGGGTAGGCTTTAAGTCTGACAAGATGCAGCTGAATACCTGTGTTTTAAATGAGGTGACTGCCATTCAATGTACATTCCAGTTACTAGATAACACGATACCCCTTGATAACACTGGTTGTTGAGATACGGCTAGGGAGTTGTTCAACATGCAACAAGTGATTACATGCCAATGTTTGTTGTTATGTTTGAGGTTCAAAAATAGTTAAGAAAGATAATTTCAAATAAGATATACAACGTGTATTTTTTGGTATTGAAAAACCAGCTAGGAGATGATTCTACCCATAAAAACAAACTACTTTCATTATGAAACCAACCCTGAAATCACGACAAAAATATCAGCTATTTCTAACAATATTTGAATGTCCTCCCGACCATAATGTATAAAACAGCTGATTTTTTATCATGTAGTTGTTGGTCTTTATGAGAAGAATAATTTCTCACGGGTTTTTAAGACCACTTTGTATGATGTAATTTTGATTGGCTTTGTTTATTTCAGTAGCTATATTCGTTATACAGAATCATTCATGTGAACCTATTATGAAACCATACATCGCATTTATTTTAAACTAGCCTTTACCCGCGGCTTTGTCCACATGAAATAATAGTTCCCGTTCCCGGGGGATTGCCGGGATAAAAACTACACTACTTTGGTACAGACTATATCTGTACCAAATTTCATCCAAATCGGTTCAGTGGTTTAGGCGTGAAAAAGAGACAGACCGACAGAGTTACTTTCGCATTTATAATATTAGTATGGATGAATACGCCACGTTAACGCTTTTGTGTAGCGAAGCCTGTACCATCGAAACCAAAACCATCAAAGTAAATAGCGTAATAATATAATTTAATATGATAGATACGCACCAGTTGGTGCGTATTGGTATTCCATACGCGTTTGCGTAGTACGCCAAATGTCAGCCGTCCCGGTTTATACTACGCATCGCGGTTAGTAACAATGATGGCCGATCGCGGGAATAGGGCTGATATGAAATAGAAATCGTTTTTCAAGAATCATGCATGAAAAATAACAAATATATTTTAAGTAATTCCAACGCAGTAGCCCTGGAAACGATGTATCGGGGGTCGATTTAAATATTCCGCGCGTTGACTCCTCATTAGGCCAGTTAGTAACTAACCGCGTATAGTAACCATTACTGGATACTTTTTGACATTCTAACTATCAATCAATGAATGATTTGTCACTTTTGTCTTAACTTTAATTCCAGAACTAACTTCAAATTAGCAATTATTAAAAAAAAACCATCTTGCCGTTTGATAATTCCAAAGTATCAACCCTGCACGTTACACCACGGGTCGATTTAAATATTCCGCGCGTTGACGCCTCATTGGGCGAGTTGACATGAATACGCGCGGATACGCATTGTGGCGCGTTCCATATTGTAATTGAGAAGTTAATCGGCTATCTGGAAGGATTTAATCGTGTATACGCCGCGTATTTTGTCATGTGCTGTGAGGCGGTCGACGTGTTTTTATGTGTATTACTTGTTGTATGCAATGGGAAGGGAATTTATTAAAGCGAAGGTTGAAGAGGGGGCTGATGGGTGTTTTTGGTTTCTTACAAAAGAACTAAGGTAGGAAAATTCCTTTGAATAGGAACAAAATTGTATGCAAGGCCAACTACGAGACCTGATAATAAATGAAATTACTGTTTTCTAAATAATAGGCTACAATCACATAACTAATTAATTGTTTTATTTAACGTTTTTCATTATTTCAGAATAATAAAAATTTATTTACTATTCAAAATGAATTTCTTACTTTTGTTCACAAAAAAATAATAATATTTTTAGCTACTACATACTGTATCAAAATCTCATTTATTTACATTCATTTTCATTCAATTAATATTTGTAAAACGCTAGACTAAACACAACAAACATTTAAGATTTAATATCTTATCATACCTAACAAGAAAATGGCTACAACACACATAAAATATTTAGTAAATACAGAAGTCCACTCAAGTAATCCTTTAGTCGCCTTAGTGCATCTTCTTTCAAGTATCTCGCGACAGCTCGAGAAGAAAAATATAATATTTTTCACAGAAATACGCTTTCAAACAGTGTGCAACAAACGTGGCACTTTTGATACACATAATACACAATTAGAGAAGCTTAAAGGTCAATATAGACAAGAGCTTTAGCTTCTAACATCAAGCATTCGCTGTTTCAAAAATATTCGGACGGCATTTTAAACATGACGAACATTTCATGTTTGGTTATACCTTGATTTTAAGGCAACGATTGTTTTTGTATAATAATTATTAAAGCAAACGCACAAGCGTGGGAAAACGCAGCACACGTGCCTTGTAGGTCCGACATTTCAACAAAGAGTGTACGCAAGGTAGAAAAAAATATAACAATTATATTATACTCACTATCCGCGAGCTTTACGTCAAACACAACGTCAACCATTTGCAAGAACATTACATTACACAAACTGTTTTTAGAAAACTGAACATTTGTCTGCATTGTACCATTCGTAAACACGTAACATTACAAAGTAATGCTCAGCAAAGCTAGTCTATGCCCACCTTAATGTATTTTTTACTGAGAACATGTTTATCACGGGAAAACACCACTTAATCCGCCATTACGTTGGATGACGAGGGTAAGAGTCCAGGGACGGACTGTGAGCTTTAATTGAATGAATTCTATTGACGTGATTCTTTAATTTTTACTTATATTGAATCTAGCTTTAGAGTCGATACATTAGATTTCCTATTTTACCTCTTTATTTTTGGAATTTTCAACCTCAGTTGTTACCTAGTCTTTACAAAGAGCAGACCCTGCCAGTTTCATGTCTCTAGGACCAGCGGTTAGGGCTGTACCGTGGGCTACACTTATATGGCAAGCTGTAATTAACCAGTATAAGCTGACTTCTAAATGTACGAAAAACACACACAATGCGAGGTCAGCTAAAACTGGTTTTGTATAGCTTGATTTGTAGCCGTGCGTTGATATATCAATAGTGAGTCAGTCAATTAGCCAGTCAGATTACCATTTGATGGAAAATATTGTTTGTTACGTTGTAACGCCTAACAAGATCCAGTTTAACGTGATCCTGTACTGTTCCCTATTTTCTGATCTCGCAATCTCATGCATGAGAAGCGGGTAGCCTAAATACAGGGCCGTCGCCAGTTTGCAATTATTTTAAAGGACAAAAAGGGTGAAAATTACGTTCTAACATTTTCTCTTTCTGTCGGGGTTGCGGAATGTTTATAATAGTTACCGTGACCCTGGAACATGAAGGGCAACCGAAGGAAAATGAGTGGGTTTTAGTCAATAAAAGTCTGACACGCCCTCCCGCCGCACCTAGGACGAGAGCAGTCATTTGATGATTTCCCACTCCCAAAAAAAAAACACTCTCCAGACTTTTTGTGTTTTTTAAATTAGATTTTAAGTGTTCATAAATCTGAGGGTTTCTGAATAAATAATTTATTGTATTTACTAGAGTTACGTCTTTCATTAAAACAAACTCACATTTGAACTACAATGTCAATAGTCAATAGTCAAATCATTTATTTTCACTAGACCAAAAAAGGCACTTTGAGACGTCATAATTATAAAACAAAAGTGAATCTACTGCCCATTCCAAAACGTTGTTACGTATGGAGAATAATGGCATGTAAATAAACATATTTTGAACAGTAAACTAAACAAAACCCTTTTCTTTTGTTACAGGGTGCACCACCTAGCATTTCAAAAGCAGACCCAATTAGCAGTAAGTTTCAAATTTTATTCAATAGTACTAACAATATGCAGTGTATTCTGCTGTACAAATAAAACCACAGAATGCAAATAATACGAATTGTTGTAGTGTTATTGTATTACTGGTTCAGTTCGAGCTGAATTGAGATCTTGAGAGAACTGAATTTAAATTAAATTTAGTTTTTAGTTATAATTAGGTACTAGGACTCCGCTGTCTATTCAGCTTTTAAAAGGTAGCATTTTTTAAACCCAAACCGCCTTATTACAAAACAAGGTTTTTCTCTAAACCAGGTTTAAACCATTGAGCCAGGTTTTGTATTTTGAATCTTATTCTGATACAGTCAAGATTCGAAATACAAAACCTAGCTCAATGGTTTAAACCTGGTTTAGAGAAAAACCTTGTTTTGTAATAAGGCGGAATGGGTATAATAGACATACCTGTTTTTTTTACAAAGTGTATATCCATAAGTAAAGCTTACTATTATGGGGCAGGCGGTGCTAATCTGTAAGAAATTGTTACTCTAACAATAGATTTCAAAAATATAATACTATCATGTATAAGTGTAAACAATAGGCGAGATGACAAAAAAAAAGTAATTAGTCCGTCAGTTAGATTATCAAAAAATTTGGGACACGTATTTTTTCTTTTTTCTCGTAAACAGAAAATGACGACAATACAGTGCGTTGAAGTTTCGTGAAACGTCACGCCTTTGTATAATTTTTACTCAGAAGTGACGTCACAAGCCCCCTCTCCGGAACTTTGATGCTCTTTATCTTTGTATTTTGTTATTAATTTGATCAAGCAAAAAATATGTGTCCAGTATTTTTGAACTGTCTAACAGACGGACTAAACAGAATGTCATTCTTTTGATGTAGTCATCATCCCTATTGTTGGTTGGCCAATAAAATAAATAAATAAGGCCGTTATAAATGTATTTAAAATAAAGTTTGATTGTTTTCTTATTAGTTTTTTTAACAGAAAGTGGGTTTTTTCGACGTTTTTGCTCGATTTTATCGTGATATTACGATGGCACGGAATCTTTCGTATATGAATTCGACCAGAATTTTACTGGTGTAATTTTAGAACTAATCATTTATTTATTCATACAATCATCTTATGATATCGATAATCATATTATTTTATACATGAATCGTCATGTAAAACATTCCCAATAGTCCAACAATAGAACACAAACGAATTCCAAACAAAAAGATTCGGTAACAGAAAAGTTAACCGATTACGTTCAAAGTCTAACCTAACATCTTGGAGAACCCGATAACTACGAGATTAAGAGCTTATCTCGTCCCCAGGAGGTGATTATCCGTTGTACGAGACACAGGTAAGGATAAGCCAATTATTGCACTGCACCGTCCAATTTCCTGCAAGTACGCAGTGAACCGTATCTTGGAAAGTTACTGTGGTATTCATGCAAGTTTTATACAATATATCGCTTCTTTTTTAATAAAGGTAAATTTGGTGACGTCTTTGATACGATGTTTATGTTTTCTACGAAATGTAAGCAACTGTAAAACTTAATGACTGCTGAAGAAAGCCTATTCTAACACATACGAGGCACGAGGAGGCTACTAGGTTTATTAAAAAAACAACTATTGATTAAACAATTTTTTAAGCATATATAGAACATTATTGATGTTGGTTAAGAGAGACTTCAAAATCAAAATATTGTTCACTATAGAAATATTAAAATAACTTATATCATTCCATTCAGTTGTACATTTGACGCATAATCAGATTTTGATGCAACAATTACATTTATACAAAATTTCGATTAGTTGAAAATATAAGGCTGAAATCCTTGTGTAAGCGTAGCGAGTAATCTTCTTATTTCGGTTGCGAAGAAGCCTCTATGCTGCAGAAGACCAGTATAGGCTGATATTTTTTGTTTTTAACCCCCGACGCAAAAAGAGGGGTGTTATAAGTTTGACGTGTCTGTCTGTCTGTCTGTCTGTCTGTGGCATCATAGCTCCCGAACGAATGAACCGATTTCAATTTAGTTTTTTTTGTATTACAGGTGTTTTACGAGCGAGTGTTCTTAGGCATGTTTGATGAAAATTGATTGAGCCGTTTAAAAGTTATGGGGGGTTAAAGTGGGGAAGAAAAACCGAATGTCTGCAAATATGGTCAAGTGGGGTATCAAATGAAAGGTTATGACTTGTACATCACAAAAAACAACAACTTTTATAAGTTTGACGTGTCTGTCTGTCTGTCTGTCTGTCTGTGGCATCATAGCTCCCGAACGAATGAACCGATTTCAATTTAGTTTTTTTTGTATTACAGGTGTTTTACGAGCGAGTGTTTTTAGGCATGTTTGATGAAAATTGATTGAGCCGTTTAAAAGTTATGGGGGGTTAAAGTGGGGAAGAAAAACCGAATGTCTGCAAATATGCTCAAGTGGGGTATCAAATGAAAGGTTATGACTTGTACATCACAAAAAACAACAACTTTAATAAGTTTGACGTGTCTGTCTGTCTGTGTGTCTGTGGCATCATAGCTCCCGAACGGATGAAACTATTTCAATAAAATTTTTTTTTACTATTAAAGGTTACATTACGCATGCACACACGCACACACACACACATACGCACACACTCGCGCACACACACACACACACACATGCACACACACACACACACACTCACATTTACATATTTATATCACATACCTACCAGAAACCCACACACTCTCTCTCAGGACAGTGACTCTCTTCTTACTTTTCATTTTTTTATATTATTCAATTTTAATTACTGTATTGTTTTTATCGATAAATTAACAGAGTATATCTCGCAATTAGCAACGCTGTTAGCATTAATTTTATTATTTATATCTCGAGGGAAATGGCACTGATAACCGTAATACAGGCTTTGCCTAGCGCGGTTACAGAAGCTACATCCATTTGCTAGAAAATAATACAACATTGCTACCTGTAACAATGTACTAAGTGTTTTGTGGAAATAAAGAAATTATTATTCTCATTTATTTATTTTAATACACATAATTTACATTTTTAAATATTATTATAAAAAACAAAAACATTTAAAAATATAAAAAACAGTAACCCACCGGCATCGGGAACAGGGTCCAAGCTACCGGTGGTCAGGACTCCAGAGAGAGGAACCTCCTAACGATGCGAGCCGTGTCCAGAAGTACTGCCTTCTGAATCAAGCCCTTGATCCAGCCATTCAACGAGAGCCTCCTTAGGTGTTGGTCGAGGCTCTTGGCTATTAAACCATTGGCAGAAACAACTATCGGCACAATGACCGCTGAGTCCACATCCCACATGTCGACAACCTCGCGAGCCAAGTCGATATACTTAATTTGTTTATCTTTCTCGGCCTTCACGAGGTTCCCGTCATGCGGGACCGTTATGTCAACGAGCATTGCGCGCCGCTCTAATCGATCCACCACCACTATATCAGGCTTGTTTGCTACAACAGTCCTGTCAGTGATGATGGATCGATCCCAGTACAATGTGACATTGCCATCTTCAAGAACTGGGTCGGGCACATACCTGTAGTACGGTACTTCAGATTTTACGAGGCCGTATCTCAGAGCAAGTTGCTGATGGATAATCCTGGCCACGAGGTTGTGCCTATGCAAGTACTCTTCATTAGCAAGACGAGAACAACCAGAGATAATGTGTCGGATCGATTCTCCTGGCAGGTGACACGCCCGACATATGTCAACCGTACCATCTTTCACAATAAATCTCCGATAATTCCTCATCATGATAACCTCATCCATAATTGCACAGACAAAACCTTCGGTTTCCCCAAATAGGTCACCGAATCGTAGCCAGGAAACGGACGCTAAAAAGTCTACATCGGGCCCGTGCAGGGCCCGGAAAAACCGTCCGTGTAGCTCCTTACTCTGCCATACTTCCTCACGATCCTTCGTCTCAAGCACTACAGGTTTGCGCCAGTTCTCTTTACCTAAGGAGAGCGGAGTGAGGTCCTTGTCCACAGTGACCACATCTCGGTGCATCCCCACGTCAGCTTTAAGGAAATATTCCCTGAGATTGTATATCTCGCGGTTGTGGAGAGACTTAGCATTAAGAAAGCCTCGTCCTCCACATTTCCGCGGGATATACAGCCTCATTACTGATGATCGCGGGTGATGCATCCGATATGCCGTCAACAATGTACGGACCTTCCTATCCAGGGCATCGAGTTCCGTTTGAGTCCATTTGAGTATGCCGAAAGAGTACATCAACACTGGCATGACCCAACCATTAAAGGCGCGCACCTTATTTCCGCCCGACAAAAGACTGCTTAAAACTTTGTTCAGACGGCCAAAGAAGCGCTCCTTCAATGATTGCTTCACGCCAGCGATATTAATGCCTAACGCTTCCGACATACCCAAATATTTGTATGTCTCGGTTGAAGAGAGGGATTTAAGGCTTATGGAATTCGAGAGTTGAACTCCCTCGGATTCCATAATCTTCCCTCGTTTGACATGCATGACCGCACATTTGTCCACACCAAATTCCATCCTGATGGCACTACTGAAAGTTTCTGTCACCTTCAGTAGCTCCATCAGTTGCAAATCGTTGGGGGCAAAGAGTTTCAGGTCATCCATGTAAAGAAGGTGAGATATTACCTCACCTCCTCTCCTCAACCGATAGCCCAGGCCTGAATCCTCCAACAGTGTGCTTAGAGGATTCAAGGCTAGGCAAAACCAAAGCGGACTCAAACTATCTCCCTGGAATATGCCCCGCTCAATCCCTATCGGTTCGCTATTCCTCTGGGTTTGTCGACATCCTGGATAGCGAAGCACCGTTCTCCATTGTCCCATGCATGACTTCAAGAAGGTGCGCAGAGTTGCATCTATCTTATACAACTCCAGCACCCTCACAAGCCATGCATGTGGCACAGAGTCATAGGCCTTCTTGTAGTCTATCCAACATGTCGACAAGTCCTTTCGGGATCGACGAACCTGTTGGTTGATGGAAAAAAAATAAATTTAAATTTAAATTATTATTATTATTACGTATATTTAACAAAAAAGCATACTAACAAGCATGCAACAAGCATGCATCATGCAGCAGGCATGCAGCATGCAAGCATGCAACATGCAGCAGGCATGCAACATGCAGCAAGCATGCAACATGCAGCAGGCATGGCTTCTGTCACGGCTCCGACGCTGCGGGGCTCCTGCGGCCCCACGCGAGCTAATCGTCGCAGATGGTTTTACGTCCACCACCGCAGCTTCGGTGGTGGACGTAAAACCATCGCGGCGGCGGTGTGCGTTAAAACCACCTGCTCCTCAGCTCGCGGGCCGCCTCGCCCCTCCGCGCCTTCGCGGGCTTAAATTACACTCTAGGGGTAGGGCAGACAAGACTACGTGAAGTCGGTTTTGCAGCGATTCATTTCTGTCACTCACTTTTGTAGCACACCATAGTGATTTTTTAAAACAATATTTTTTTTTCAATATGACTAATAAATTATTTCTATTAAAATTCTGTGATCTTTGTAGTATGCTAAGGGCCGATATTTCAATCGCCAGATAAATTTTATCTGAAGAGAAAGTTTGACGTTTTGACAGCTTTTGTATAGGAAATATGTCAAACCGTCATATTTATTCCTCAGATAGAAGTTAACTGATGATTGAAAAATCAGCCCTAAGTCAAATTATGCCAAATAATCGGCGCTCTAAATAAACGTTATGCTAAACGAAATTATGCAAAATTGTAACTCTGACAAAGGTAATTATTCCCAATACAATTCTGCCATCTTAAAAGTATCCCATTTAAAATTCGGACATAAAAACATTAGGCCAAAAAACAATTATGTTAAATATTTTTTATACCTTAACAATGTTCGTTTAAAAAAGTTTCTGCCAAGTGAGTTATGCCAAATAGGTTTCGGAACAACAAGTTTCTGCCAGATAGAGGGCACCCCTGCCAGCGGCCGTCAGCGGCCGCCCGCGGCGCCGCGAGCGGCCGCGCGCCTCTTGTTTCTAGCGACGATGGCAGCCGCTGGCGGCCTCGCTGCGCCGCGGGCGGCCGTTGCCGGCCGCTGCCATTCCGGTGTGACTCGGGCCTAAAAGTAGGGAATACACCCAAAGCCTTCAAAATTTGTGAGAGGAAAAATGAAGTGGAAATCCGAATTGCAGCAAATATTCTAGTATGGTCGCAAATGAAAAAGTGTCATAAGCACTTTATAAAATATTATATTTAAAAAAATAGTTGAGTCTTTTTACGCGGACAAGGCCACTTGAAAGTTTTGGGGGGTGAAAGTGGGGAAGAATAACCAAATCTCTGAAAACATCCTCGTGTGGGGTCTCAAGTGAAAAGTGCACTGAAAGATAATATTAACAACTTATTCTAGAGTGTTCTTAGCTTCATTTAATGAGAAAATTGAGACATGGAAATCCGTTTCTCAAGTTAGAGTATCAATTACTAGATCTTACTTAGTCTTTGCAATTTTGATAAAGATGATTTGTCATGCGGATTATTAAATAGTTTTCTTTGCTCGAGTTCGCAAATTGCTACACCATCCAAGGTTTTTACTCGACTTAAAGCTACATAGGCTTGGCCTTTTGCAAAAGTACTTTTACCCAAGTAAACCACAGCTTTATCAACTGTTGCCCCTTGCAACTTATGTGCAGTAACCGCCCAACATAAAAAATAGGGAAACATTGTTCTTTCAACATTTCCATATCCTCTAAGACCTTGAAAAGTGACATTATGTGGTCTTATCGGAATTCACCCATTCTCGTCAACACAACTCCGGCCGACAGTGGCATCGTCGTACTTTTTGGCCAAGATGTTGATGAAATTGCTGAGCAACTTCCACTTCGAATGAGTAGTGCCGGCTTAGTAATTGTTTGTGAGCAATTAGATACATAGGTTAATGTACTTACAACTTAACCAGATATATTATAAGTATGTTTACCTTTAAAAAGTATAAAATAAAAAATTTAATTAAAAATTAAAAAAAACCCCCGACACAAAAAACATAAGCTACCTTTAAAAAGTAAAAAATAATAAAAGAAAATTAATCCTAAAGTACCTATATGTATAAGTATGTATTAATATTTAAAAAAAAAACTTCGCGTTGGGGGACCGCACGCAATCCGCGCCGCCGCCGCCGCCCGCCGCCACCCGCGTATTGTACAAAATAATAATAAGTCTTAGATAAAAGATGAGATAGTGCATGTAACACTAATTGATTAGGAGCGGTCCCCCAACGCGAAGTTTTTTTTTTAAATATTAATACATACTTATACATATAGGTACTTTAGGATTAATTTTCTTTTATTATTTTTTACTTTTTAAAGGTAGCTTATGTTTTTTGTGTCGGGGGTTTTTTTTAATTTTTAATTAAATTTTTAATAAATGAAAATCTTTTTCTGCCATGATGATGAACAAACAAGTGAACAGCTCACTTCCAAATGAATTATGAATATTGATAGATTATGGAATTCCCTTGCTATTTAAATTTTATTAATAGAATTCGGTTTTCCAAATATTGTTCCGTAGAAATGACACTTACGAGGTGTTAAATGTGCTGTCAGAATATTTTACTATCATGGGAATAATCCATCTGAAAATAATAATATTATTCAGTACTAAATTTGGAAGCGGAAAATTTGGCAGACTATGCAAACGAAAATATAAATCTGTCATGTCACAAAAAATAAAATAAAGAGTGAAATAATTTTAAACCTTCAAGCACACTTGATCAGAAACACAATAGAAAGACAATAGCAGCGCGACAGTGCGACGCTGCCGGGGTTGCGGAATGTTTATAACAGTTACCATGACCCTGGAACATAAAGGGCAATCGAAGGAACATGAGTGGGTTTTAGTCAGTTAAGAGTCTGACACACCCTCCCGCCGCACCCAGGACGGGAGCAGTCATAGGAAAATTTCCCGCTCACCAAAAAAAAAAATAGCAGCGCGGCAGTTGGCTGTCGCTTGAAACGTTAATAGAAAAGTTGTATTTGTCAACGTATTTGCTCGTAAAGTGACTCTTATTTTCGAGTTAGTACATACATAATGTAGCAAAATACCAGCAAACTTTATAACTACGGGACCTGGTGGGCGTGGGTGTATTTGAAATATGAATTATTAAGAAGAACCTCGACTTTTGTATGTTACTTGGCAAAGTTTATCACAAATGTGATGAATAATATTGAACACGGGTAAGCATTCTGTCATTATCGCCTTTAGTTTGGACTGCACATGCGTCGGGTACAATAACGAATTTTACTCACTAGTGCCATAATGTACTGTTCTTTAGGTTTCTAAAAAGGGACATTAAGTAAAGGGCAATGATCGTTTTGGGCACTTTAAACAATCAAAAACTTGAAGCACTAAGTAATTAATATTATACAGAATCAATACAAAAACTCTAAGCGAAAATGCCTCAACACTACATGTAATAGTTTCGTAACAACTAAATAAAGGTACAATTTAAATACTCACCAAAGTAATCTTTTTGCCTACCAAAATGTATCAATGCTGGTAAGATTGGGTTAGAAATGTTACACAACGCGGGAAGGCGAGCAAGCGCCATAACTACTAGTCAGTCAGTCAGACAGACAGAATTAGTGTAAAAAAAAACCGGCCAAGAGCGTGTCGGGCCACGCTCAATGTAGGGTTCCGTAGTTTCCCGTCCGTCACAATAAATGTACATACTTATAAGTTTAAAAAAGGCTATTTGTTACGTTGACATACTAAGTACGCAGAAATTATTTTGTACAACCTTTTTGTCTTTTTTGTACAAAAACTGTTCTTTCTATCAAGTTCAAAATAATTTTCCAAGAAAGTTCTTATAAAGTTCTACTTACCGGATTTTTTTCATATTTTTTAAACCTACGGGTCAAAAGTTAGAGGGGGGGGGGACGCTTTGATTTTTCCTTTTGGAGCGATTATTTCCGAAATTATTGACATTATCAAAAAATGATTGTAGTAAACCCCTATTCATTTTTAAATACCTATCTAACAATATATCACACGTCAGGGTTGAAATTAAAAAAAAAACCACTTCCCTATTTACATATAGGGGGGCTACCCTAATAAAACGTTTTTATCCAATTTTTATTTTAGCACTTTGTCGGCGTGATTGATACACATATTGGTACCAAATTTCAGCTTTCTAGTGCTAACGGTCACAGAGATTAGGCGCGGACGGACGGACAGACAGACAGACATGGCGAAACTATAAGGGTTCCTAGTTGACTACGGAACCCTAAAAGGAAAATAGATTGGGGCATTTTTAATCTATTGACTACAGGGTACTTATAAGCTATGTGTTTAAACCTAAGCCATTAAATAATGGACATAAAGTTTTGAAACAAGTCCAGCCCTGTCTCACTGTGCATTTAGTTCGCAAGTATATAAAGGCAAACATACATCACGAGGCTAACTGAGCCTGACATGCTCGAGGTGACTTGCTACAACTTGTTTATTTCCCTTCCATTTACTTGTCAGCACATACATGCATGTCCAGGCAATGCTTTTTTAAGTTATCTGTCGGAATTTATGAGACATGTCATTTTGTACGAGCCACGTTCATACATGTATTCATGGAGCTGTGATTGTGTATGCTTTTGGCTTGTTTGTGTATGACGGACGTAAAATATGTGTGACTGAGGAATGGGGAATTTCCTAGAGTCAACGTTATTAGTAAGGTTATTTAGGAAATAGGAGTTGGGTCCACCCTTTATAGCAGAACTTTTTACGCCATAATTTTATTTTGCATAGCAACGGATAGCATAAACCTCTTTTCGCAGAAAATCGTTTGGCATACACTCATTTACCATACACCGAAACCCATAATTTTGTAAGTCAGAATCATCTTTAGGCATAAATTTCATATCCATAATAATCAATAAGTATAACCATCACATCGTAGAAAGTTCAAAACCAGAATCATCTATTGGCATATATTTTATATCCATAATAATTAAAAGTAGAAACATCATATCGCAGAAAATTCACAGCCAGAATCATCTTTTGGCATGCATTTCATATCTTATTTTGGCATGCAGCAAGCATGCAGCAAGCATGCAAGCATACAGCAAGCATGCAAGCATGCAGCAAGCATGCAGCAAGCATGCAGCAAGCATGCAGCAAGCATGCAGCAAGCATGCAGCAAGCATGCATCAAGCATGCATCAAGCATGCAAGCATGCAGCAAGCATACAGCAAGCATGCAGCAAGCACGCAGCATGCATGCAACATGCAGCAGGCATGGTTTCTGTCACGGCTCCGGCGCTGCGGGGCTCCGGCGGTCCCACGCGAGCTAATCGTCGCAGATGGTTTTACGTCCACCACCGCAGCTTCGGCTTGCTGGCCGGCTTCGCCGGCCAGCCTCAGCCGCGGCGGTGTGCGTTAAAACCACCTGCTCCTCAGCTCGCGGGCCGCCTCGCCCCTCCGCGCCTTCGCGGGTTTAAATTACACTCTAGGGGTAGGACAGACAAGGACTACGTGAAGTCGGTTCTGCAGCGATTCATTTCTGTCACTCACTTTTGTAGCACACCATAGTAATTTTTAAAACAATATATTTTTTTTTCAATATGACTAATAATTATTTCTATTGAAATTCTGTGATCTTCGTAATATGCTAAGTCAAATTATGCCAAATAATCGGCGCTCTAAATAAACGTTATGCTAAACGAAATTATGCAAAATTGTAACTCTGACAAAGGTAATTATTCCCAATACAATTCTGCCATCTTAAAAGTATCCCATTTAAAATTCGGGCATTAAAACATTAGGCCAAAAAACAGTTATGTTAAATATTTTTTATACCTTAACAATGTTCGTTTAAAAAAGTTTCTGCCAAGTGAGTTATGCCAAATAGGTTTCGGAGAAACAAGTTTCTACCAGATAGAGGGCACCCATAGGAGTTATGTTAAACTTTTTATTTTATGTAAAATGGTTACCTATAAGATTGAAGACTAATATAAAATGGCTTTAAAATACTTGAGACGATAAACGTTTGGTCAAATGATTTGGGGTCTATTAATGATATTATATATTGATATCACAATTCGAGTTAACACCCCGATTCAAAGTAACCCGGCTAAGATATGTTATGTCAGAAGTCCGGAGCCCCGTCTTAAACTTTGTAGTTATTTTTAATAACCACCCAAATGTAGGAGCCCTGCTAAGCGGAGCTCCGTCAAATTACTTCAGCCAAACATAAGCTTCGCGTCACAATTAATTAAAGAAAGATTTTTTGTACGAAAAATTGTTTGGGAAGTGATAAATTGTCTTCAATGGAACGAAATTGACAAATAACCAAGTAATCCAATACAAACGATAGAAGCAGAATATTTCAGGTATTTCACCCGTATAACGGATATTCCAAACTACTAAATTAGACCAGCCAAATTCTAGGCACGATTTAATTACCAGATAAACCAGCACCTATAACGTGTAGCAATAACAATAGCGATAGCCTATGCAATTCTAAAACACCATATTTTCCATCTTCCCCGCGATAGAGCGGGCAATTTTAAGGTATGGCAGTTTTAGTGGTACGGCAATCTTTAAATCTAATCTAACGTTATTAATATTGCCCCAAGCTCATTTCCTTAATGGGTTATTATGGCGGTGGAAGCGATTATATCTTGCGAAGTTAATTACAATTGCATTGTTGAGTGGTGTTTTAATAGTGCCAATTTTATTTCACGTTCCGATCCATTACGTGATAGGATAGGCGTGACGGAGGTGCCTAGCAACTATTTGATATGTAGATTAGTTGAGCTATTCTACAAAAGAGCTTAGCCGTTTTTCTAAATTAATGATGATGTGATGGTCAAGTTAAGACCCTCATGCAAGGTTGTATTTCGTTATATTAATAACAACGTACTTTCAAAAATAAAATCTTAGACTTCATTATCATCGGTTAAGAAAAAATATCTTGAGGATACCTGTACTTAATAATAAAATAATGTAAGTTTAAAATCTCCAATCAACGTTATAGTTAGTGAATGCTTCTAACTTATCTGTATATAGTGATTAGTTACTCTCACTTCAGGGCAAACGTGTCCTTTTTTTGAGGGACCATCAAATGACTTTTCTGACCCCTTAGTGTCAGTCTTTTACTGACTAAAACCCACTATTGTTCATTCGGTTGCCCTTTATGTTACGAGACCGCGAAAACTATTAGAACTGTTCCGCAAGGCAAGGTCCTGGAGTGAGAAAATAATGGACTATTGATTCAATAAGCAAATATGTATACATCTACCTAGCTATAACAGTTCAATGAACTTAGAAAACAATAATCCGCCTTAAATACTTATCCAATTGTTACCTGTTAAATGTTGCTTACTGAATTAGGCCCTTTTTCTAGAAACCCGCAATGGTTTTGTTATTAGAAGTATTGGTATGAGGGTGTTATATTCATTGCTTAATTAATGTTGATGCGCATATTAATAAAAAGTAAATAAAACAAAAAAAAAATCGCACTAGGTCAGCTCGCATATATTTTCTATTATCACTGTGTACTATCGACAAAATTGAATCATGATCCATTTCGACGACAAATCGTTTGAATCTGTCAAAATAATAAGACTAGACGTGTGACATTTTTAATACATGCTTACGCGATTGTCGATCTAATTGTATTTAAATGTCTGTAGGAAAATAAGCTTATGGTGGGTCATGATTCCATTTTGTCGATTGTACCTATACCCGTACCACGTAGAAAAATCATTGAGTCTGCTTGATTGCTAACGATTATTTTTACATCAGACACCCTTCACATCTCGAAGAGTACCTACTAAGTACCACTCGCACGCGTAAGTACTGTTTGAATGTCTACGACAGTCATAACACGACCCTCTTACTCATTAAGTTGAAGTAAAATTACACTTATTAGAACTTAGGTTAGCCATCTTTACTAATTATGATAAAGATAATTAGATTTTCTGTTTGCATAAACGCGCTGAAAGTAACCGTCTGATTGAAATGTATTTTTATAAACTGTTTGTTTCATTGATTTGTTTGAAAATGCAACTTCATACCCATGAAATTGCACTTATTTTATAGATTACTAGCTTTTGACCGCGACTTCGTTCGCATGAAATAGTCCCCGAGTGATTTCCGGGATGAAAACTATCCTATGTGCTTTCTCGGGTCCCAGGCTATATCTGTACCAAATTTCATTCAAATCAGTTCAGTGGCTTAGTCGTGAAGAAGAGAGAGACAGACAGACAGACAGAGCTACTTTCGCAGTACGGATTTGAAGTAAAATAGGGGACGGAAGTATCGACATTCACGCGGGCGAAGCCTAAGGCAAAAGCTAGTTCTTAATAAGTAAGAGGTTAATTATTATTATAAACGTAGAAGTTCCAAAGAGTCAATAAACTACGCAACCATTCCTAAGTTTTAAAGTTATGCTTACCATCAATTTCAGATAAGTAAGTCGGAGTTTTCTTAAGATATTATCTCTCCACTGTCACTAAGGTCTTTAACAATTTGTTGAAGTCTGCCTTTAGCGATAGGTTTACATTCGAGTTAAAGTTAAATTTAATAGGACTCTTGATTAAATTCAATAGGGCTCTTGATTAAATTATATAGGACTCTTGATTGAAATTTCAAATGAGACTTAAATAATTTTATACGGTAGCTTACACCATTATCAATTGACGTACTTTTTATAAGCTGTCAAAACGTAATTCTCCAATATATTTTGTATGCCAATGGCAACTTAAAATGTCACTAAAATAACAACTCAGTTGACTATCTATTTATTGATTTCAAAGCAACTAAAAATGAAATTGAAAATGAACTGAATTTATAGGGCTTAAATTAAAAGATGTTTTATAGAAATTGTGTCTAACATTTATTGGTTAATGGTGTAAACTACCCAATTCTGGCTACACATGCACCTATGTATTTCCACTGTTTCTAGAATCAGCTGTGATTTGAATTTTCGAGCTAAGTCCGTATTGTTTGCGTATTGTTAGTAGGAACACGTCATAGAACTGACAGCCGTTGGGCGGAAAGGTTCTCTAGTGGCGGCCGAGCGGCCGCGTACCGGTAAATGCAGCGTGGGCAGGCTTTCTGCAAGAAGAACCGACGATCTCGTCAAGGTCACCGGGACCCGTGGGATGCGAGTGGCGCAGGATCGATGCATGTGGAAAATTGATGAATAGCAATCCTTTCCTTTAATCCCAGTTTCCACTTTTACTAAGAATTGGTTACATCTGTCGAACAAACAAAATCTCGACCAGAACTGTCGAGAAGTAGCCCAGCAGACACAACCCCAGTCTGGTCTGAGGATCCTCCCATTTCAACGTAGAATGATAAACTTTACAATCTGTTCCTTAAATAGAAAAGTATTCAACCTAGAGCTATTAGTATTTATCTAGTGAAAAATACTATTAAAAAGATATGGATTTAAGAAAATCCCCGTTATTTATAGTCAACGTTTAAATTATTTTGACACGTTTAAGCAGAGGCCGTTGATAAATTGTATCTAATCGTCGCTTGCACCGACACTAGAGCCAAGGAAGAGTTTAAATTTCTTCCAGTGCAATTGCAAACTGGGTCAGTAGAGTTTGTAATTACCAGGCGACCATACGAATATATTAGTTAAACATGTATAATGTACATGACCTCGGTTTTGGTTTCCTGGTGCTAAAATTACAAGATTTCTGGACGTTGAAATGTTATCTTAAAGTGTAAAGTTGTTAATTTTAGGGTTAACTTCGATGTCTTTCGTCCATCTGTCTGTCACTAGGTTGTATTTCAAGAACCGGGTTAGCTAGGCTATTAAAACTTTCAGAAATTATGTATTCATGTTGCCGTTAACCCTTAGACTGCCGGAGGCGCAGATCTACGCGAGACACAATGCTTTTTAATTGTTCTTTTAACTACAGCAGACAACCGGTTAAAACAAGAAATACTAAAAACAATCTGTTTTTATCCGGCTGCCGAAAGAAGGGTTATCAATAAGGGGCTTTCTACAACGTAGTTTTTTTGCAATCATTTTACCAGTACAATGGATGTATGAACGTTTGTTTATGTGTAACTTTAAATACCTTAACATCTGAATAGAATTAGCTAAAATATGCATACATGTCACAAGTATCGTGTTGGCCTAATGGTAAAAGTCGTCTCACGCGAATGTGTTGGATTCGAAATCGAGCAACTATTAATGAGAGGTTTTTAATTCATGTGATTTTTATTTATCCAGAAAATCACTAAAGCTTAAAGGAAACCTAAAAGAAAACTGGTTAAAGTAAAAAAACACATCCCAATCTATTTATATAATACAATGCTAAACTAACTGTCTTACTGTCTTAGTAGGTGAAACATCAACGCACAACTCAGACCGCTGGCCCTAGACATAAAGCTAGGAGCATGTGTTATTTGTGGAATGTAGGTTTCCATTAAGAAAGTATTTTTGGATATTTGACCCCTAGAGTAAAAATATGGCATGGAATTTCACAATCATGCGGGCAAAGTCACTCGTACAAACTAGTGAACTGAATACTTCTTTTAATATTCGTGAACTAAGGATAATGTCTTGCTTTCCTTAAGATAAGTATTTAAAAGAAAAGGTTAGTTACTTTCAAGAAAAATCGTCTTAGGAATTAATGCTTAGAGGATAAGTAACTCTTTCATGTCTGAGAAAGAAAAGTTTTAAAGAAAACTCTTTGTACATAAAGGTAAATAATAAATAAGACGCTTCTAATATTATGCTAAACATAGCATAGTTAAGTGATGCTATATATAACGACTTATTTGTTTAAGACAGCCTTGTAAGTAAAAATATTTTACAAAAAAAAACGAATTAGGGTGATGACGGTAAATAGCGACAGTAACATAATAATCGTCTCACAGTTAATTTGTTGTATTTTTCCATGTATTTATTTGTATCTCTCTCTACATTGTATATATAGTAATGTATGTATGGAGATATATATATATATATATATATATTATATATGTATTTCTATATTTATTTAAGTATTATATTATTTTATTTTAACTTCCTGTAACTTTTCTGTATTTTTGCACCTACTATGTTTTGTCTCTGCATCACCCTAAGGTAGACTGGTAGAAAATGCCTAAGGCATTAAGTCCGCCTCTGTACGGTGTTGTACATAAAGTTAAATAAATAAAAAATAAAATAATTTGCTACCATAATGTAAATTCTTATATGGTGACACATTAGAAACGTATTTGCAAAAGTACAGCTCAAGTTATATGTGTTTTTGCGAACTGATAGTTAGTGCGGGTAGTCAGAAATTATGAACTTTGACGATCAGTCTCACCATGAAATAAAATTACTATAATTACTAAATTGTGGAGCTCTGATAAACTGGTCACTTCTTAGAAAATATTTGTATCCTATATACCTCTACATTCAGTTACACTATAACTCGTCTCTAAAACAGATATGATGTCAGATATAGTACCATCACTGCAGCAACGGTCGCCTGGAGGACACGGTCAAGCACACGGTGGAGGTGTGCCGCGCATGGGCGGACCATCGATGTGTCCTCGTAGAGGCGATCGGCGGCGGTGACCTCTCGCGCCCAGCGCTGGTTCAGGCCATGCTGCGGGGCGAGACGGAATGGGATGCCGTCGCTTCCTTCTGCGAAGCAGTTATGCTAGTGAAGGAAGCGGCGGCGCGCGAGAGGCAACGACGAGCCTCTCGCCCCGGACTAAGACCCAGGCGAAGACGTCGAGAGTCGCAAGACGACTACCGGTCACCGTAGGCGCGGTTCTGCGGATGGCGAGTGATGGCTAGCTCGTCGCCCGGCTGGGACCAGGACCGCGTCGACGGCGCGTTAGTGTTCCACGCGCGCCTCAAAGAGGAGTCAGCACAGGAAGGGGCCCAACAGGGCCAACGCCTGTCGGGGTTGCGGAATGTTTATAATAGTTACCGTGACCCTGGAACATAAAGGGCAATCGAAGGAACATGAGTGGGTTTTAGTCAGTAAGAGTCTGACACGCCCTCCCGCCGCACCCAGGACGGGAGCAGTCATTGGATGATTTCCCAAACAATATAGTACCATCAAATCCACTATATTAAAAAATTACAGCAGCCAAAATTTGCTAAAATATTTAGAGTAGAGAGTACTATAGCATTAGCTCCATTCCAACCTCTTTGAAAATTAAGTATATATCATCTTTGACATTAGGTAATCCGATTTAACACAAAGTAAATTGAAGCTCCAGCGAATAAATAACGATAAACTGTATGACATTTCATGTTCTATTTTATTAAGCTGGTTGCTACTGTAATACAAAATCTTACACTTAATTGGTATTTTAATTTAATCTTGAGAAGTTTTTATAAGAGAATACTTTTCATAATAACGATAGTAACAACATTTTTTTTGCATGGCCCGCCATGACCAAGCTTTAAGAGCGCGCATTCGATTTTGCACAAGTCAAAATCTGTCGCGATCTATGGAATCGCGTACGCGTTACGACACACTACAATAGTACAATAGATTCTCTGTGTGCGTGAGCGCTAAACAGTTAGCACAAATCATTTTGATACTTTTATAAGAACTATTTTATTTTTTGGATCTATCTGTTGTAATAAAGTAAAACCGTCATTGTCCAAAAACTTGCGTTAGTACTGGTTTATGGTATTAAATTTTAATCCCGGTACTAAACTGTGTGCTTATCCATTCATACAAATATTATAAAATGGAAAAGTGAGTGTGTGTCTGGCTGTTTGTCCGTCTTTTACGGCAAAACGGAACGACAGAATGACGTGATTTTTTTAAGTGGAAATAGTTGAAGGGATGGAGAGTGACATAAGCTACTTTTTGTCTCTTTCTAACGCGAGCAAAGCCGCGGGCATAAGCCATAACTATTATAAATTGGAAAGTGTGTGTATTGTAATGTGTGTCTGTAAGCCCATAACCTGAAAAAAGGACATATGATAGCAATAGATAACGAGGTTAAAACCGGGGGAACATCTATTATATTACATATCTATTCTTCCGATCCTGGTTTTTAAAATACTCAAAGATAAAAACAAAAAAGTCAATTATTCATTTCTTCCTTTAATTATTCTAAGAGCCCAATAAAACTTCAGCAAATATTTTATCATAGCCTATCATAGCCTAACTATGTCTATTATTTATCGGTCAGCAATAGACACCACCTGAAAAGTGACAACTTAAAACTTCATATGCTTAGAATTAAATATAACATTGCAAACATGTGTAAGAATTAAGTACCAGTTATGAAATTGAAATAAAATCGTTTTCTATATACACAGCTGACTGAAATTGATTTTTAAAATACATGCATTTTTAAAAATCTGTTGCCTTGCTAAGTTGCGTCATAATAAAAAATAGTATCAGAGGCAATCAAGAGATGCGGAGTGACCACATAAAAAAAAATAAGAAGAAAAAGAAATCAAACTTTCATTTTGATGTTCGTCGATGATAATAATAATAAAAGGAGGTTCCTCACTCTGGATCCCTAACCATCGTTAGCTTGGGTCTCAATACCTAGCGACGGTGGAGCACTATTTATATATATATTTTTGTAAAAAAATGATTTTATATTATGAAAGGACATTACTCTTTTTGTTCAAAGAATAAAATATGATATTCTGTTAAAACTTCTTGAGTTCAAAATTGCACATATTTTTAGTAAAATAAATCGCCAAAACAAAAGATTTAGCTCTTTAGAGGTATGAGGAAATAGGGAGCCATCCTCAAACAAGACGTTGTGTCTGGTGGGTTACTGTCCGCCAATTGTTGTCGGTATTTTGTATATTATGCTAATGTCTTGTCCTTCTCTTTTTGTGCATTGTAGGATGTCAATTTTAGATCGCATAATGAGTGATTGTGGCCACCCCACTCTCTCACCGAGAGAGTTCGAGACTGGAGGTCGTTAGCGCAATTATTTGTCAATATACACCTTCACCTGCTTGCTGGCCCAGTGGAAGGTTTTAGTGCGTTGAAGCCGAGGGCCGCTTGGTTTTCGGTGAGTATCAACTGTCTGCGGAGATGCCCCAATGATCAGTCGGGGGAATGATGTCACTATACTGAGTGGTTTCCGAACTAAATAAAGTACACGTTGTTTTGAGAAGAGCGGGGCGGGTTAGGGAGAAGTAGCACATTATGTTGCGGTAACTGGCCCCGAGCATGAGCGTCATCACTTTCTTAAGCTATTGATCGGCAGTCACACAGCCAGCCAGCATAAATGGCTTTAACCAACATCTCCCTAGCCTATTCCCAACCATGTTGGGGTCGACTTCCAGCCTAACCGGATTCAGCTGGTGAAAAGCAAAATCACATTGGTACTTGCCCGGATTCGAACCCGCACCCTCTTACACGAGAGGCGGGCGCCTTATCCACTGGGCCAAAAAAGCAAAAAAAACAACAACATGAGTTTTATTATTTTCTATTAAATAAACATAAATCCGGAGTCATATTTACATAAAGGGTTTTACAATATATGTAATAAACCCTGAAAAATAAACTGCCTTAAAGTAGACATAATTACACTCGCGGGCGAAGGTCACAGGCGTAAACTAGTATACCATAAATATACCATCCTTATAGTTCTTGCCTTAGCCATATTTTCAGATTTTTTGGTTTTTCTTTTTCTTAAAAATCGTTTTTATTTCCCATTCCGCCTGGAACATAAACTGTACTGTAATACAATAAAAAAAAAACAATTTTAAAACTAAAATAATACTTACCGAAGTACTTACTTACACTATTACTAATTTTTGATTTTCATTATTAAAACAAAAATTGTACTTACCAAAGTACTAAGACTTGAAAATCGCACTACAATCTTGCTATCTCTGTCTTACGCACAGCAAAGGTCAACAAGGGTCAGCGAGAGCGCCCAGCGATACATCCTCTCTCCGAAAGGCTTTACGGCCGACTGATTTGAATCGACTCGCACGCGCAGTTTTATATAGTAGTTTTTAAAAAATTGTAGAAAAATAATAGAGATAGATAAGTTAATTTTTTTAATTGTACCTTATAAAGAAGATAGTGTTTTATCACATTAAGAGCAAATTATGTGATATTAGGCACGATTTAATTATGAAAATAATCATTTTTGCGACTGGATTTTCTGATTTTTTTCATATTGTTTGGATTTTTAATTACCTCAGTTAGAGGCTTAAATCTAAAAACCCGTCTAACTAACTATTATATTCAGAGCTTTTGCAACAAGAAAAAATTTTTTGTTTTTTATATATGCCAGTTATTTTTGAGATATTAGCTTTGTAATTTGACACTGAAAGTAAAATTTAGAAAACCTGCGTTCAGTTTTCTTGATGGTAATCACAAATACTTTATTAATGAAAAAAATCCCCAAGTAACTATTTAGACGACGAAATTTCCTAAATTTGTTAGTAATTAGTTTGTTTGTAGGACAAATGGTCGCTCGGCAATCTGATTTGTAAAATCGCGTTTTTGATCCAAATTGTGCGCGGACGGCGTATACGCTCTTAAATTCAGAGCATACCTAACAAATATAAATTTCAAGAAAGAAAAAAATTTATGACAGAATTATTTGCCAAAAATGACACAAACAACATTTACACAGTGCAGAAAACAACCTATGACATTTAAGGTTACGCAATAATAAAAAAACTGACCCTGCGTGTCTTACGGCAGCGCCAAAAGCATGTCAATAGTCAAACAATTATTATATATACGCATAGCTAATTTGTAAATTTTTAACATTGAGTTATAATGTACTACGTACTAGAGGAGCTATTTCAAACAAAATATGGCGCGTAATTTGGTGACAGCGGAGCATGCGCAGTGCAAGCGGGTGCCATAGATAACACCAATGCGCGCAGATGCGACATATTTTTGAAGTTGACTTGTATAGGCTTCTTTAAATATTATGTGCATTATGGGTATCGTAATAGAAATAGTTATTTTTAAAATAAGAAATATATAACATAAAATTATGTGGAAAATAATAATAATAATATAACAAAATAAAAAAAAATTGATTGAAAGGGTAGTGAGGGAGTGTATCACAGTGTCGGTCAGTGTAAGCGTGGAACTTAGCAGAGGCAAAATTAGTCAGGAAGTCGTGAATTTAGAAGATACATAAGTATATTCAGTTGCCTCACAATATCTTGTATGATGTTATATAAATAAAACGAATTTAAACTGTAAAAAATTTAATTCCCATGAAATAATATAAGTATTCTTCTTGACTTTGTGGTGTATTTCTCGTTTTCCTTGAAACGTACGGAACATATTCGTGAATATTCTATTGGCAATCACGTGACTTTGCTGCGATTCTTCTGAATAAATTTAATCCATAACTCTCTAGTACTACGACACGGCCGACGAAACCTTAAAAAAAATATATATTTAATAAATAAAAAATATTAACATTACTTAATACATTTTTTCTCATGATTATTAATAACATTTTCTTGTTCGTAATTGTTTAACGCTACCCGACGATAGTGTCCATTCTGCGCATGCAACAAATGTTTTACTCTTTGATATTAACATCAACATGGCCGCCGTCGAGGTGACACGTCATACTTTCCAATAATAATTACAAATAATAAAATTAGGCATGTTTTAAAGATAATATTTTAAACTTACTGGTTAAAAATCACTCCTTGAATTATATTTATATTTCTCAAGCTGTTTGAACAGTATCTCAATGCACACGAAGGCATATTTTTTGAACAAAACTTTGCAGTCGAAATCGTCTAGCTGCTGCAAGCGCTCGACATAGACTAAGTGAGTTAGGGTGCATGCACTCTAACTCGTGTTACAAAAAATTTAGTTGAGGTGACTCCTCTAGTACGTAGTACATTATAACTCAATGATTTTTAACAATACCTAACAGGTAAAGAGCAAAGGTAATTTTAAATGCCTTTGTTATACAAGGTAAAATTACAGAATGTCTTGCAAAACGGCCTGTGTTTAGCACCTCGCTCTGAGTCCAACATTAAGCTAAAGTGATGCAAATAAACCTCACTGTAACCGCTTGTTTCAAATGTGGTCACATACGAAACTGCTAAACCTGCATGAACAATCATTTGCACAATTCTGTGTAAGCTATGCTTACACAAAATTTTAATCCTACTTTCTACTAATATTATAAATGTGAAAGTTTGTATGTGTGCGTGGATAATTGTTACTATTTCACGCTAAAACTATTTAACGGGTTTAGTTATAACTTTAAAATAATATAGCTTATACATCAGAACAACAATTTATAAGCTACATAACATCAAGCTATGACCTGCATGGGAGCAGCAAAAATCAAAAACATAAGTTAATGCAACATTTGCAATCAATTTTAAGCCTTTGATTCCCCATAAAACAACATAAGAGTGTTTAGCTAAGGAATAGAGATAAACAACTTTACAACCTCTGTAATTACAGTAAATATATAAAAACAGTATAAATAAGAGGAACATTAGCCACTACCGGAGTATTTATGTAAGGTAAGAGACACAACACATGCGGTGGATAATATTTCAAGTTGATTTAGGGAAGAATTATAATAGAAAGTTGGCAATTTAATTAGATGCTCATTACACTGTAGATATTTAAGTAAAATTATTTTTAGGGTACCGTACCTCAAGAGTCAAAAACGAAACCCTTATAGGATCAATTTGTTGTTCGATTGCCTGTCAAGATCTTTTGTTTTATAGTGTGGAGGTATCGAATTGGAATTAAAACTATGTACTTAGGGGCCCAAGTCTGTTATTATAATAATGGTTTAACGATCGATATTTGACGTGTAACGTCAAACTTTTGACACATTTCCCATACAAAAACTATTTCAATTGTCAAAGATCCGGTCAATGACTGGTTATGGAGACGCGATCGCAATAGCACACTTGAGCTCCTGGTCTGCGGTTGTTTAAAGCTTTGAAACTTCTAAGTTCAGGACAAAAAAGTTAGAGTAAAATATCACGTCAATTCGTCGCTCCGTTTTGCCGTGAAAGAAAGACAAACATACAGACAGACAGGCAGACACACTTTCCCATTTATAATATTAGTATGCATTTGAAATGAGAATCAAATACTGAATAGCCTCCTTCAATATGTCCCTCGTCTTTGCTGCCACAGTGTATACAAGGTGTATTTTTGGTCTTGCACGACCCGCTAGGGGGTGATTCTACCCATGAAAACAAACAACTTTTATTATGTACTAACTCTGAAATCTCGAAAAAAATATCAGCTGTTTCTATCAAAAGTCCAATGCCCTCCCGACCATAGGTAGAATTATCTCCTAGCGGGTTGTGCAGGACCAAAAATACACCTAGTATAAAATGTGAAACTGACTGACTGATTGGCTGACTGTTGATATATCAACGCACAACCCGAACCGCTACCTGGTCCTGGAGACATGAAACTTGGAGGGTGTGTTCTTTGTGATGGGGAGGTATCCACTTGGATACGATTTTTAAGGTTCCTTACCAAAGGGTAAAACGGGACCCTATTACTAAGCCTCCGCTGTCAGTCTGTATGTCTGTCTCCAGGCTGTGTCTCATAAACCGTGATAGCTACAAAGCTGAAATTTTCACAAATGATGTATTTCCGTTGCCGTTATTTTACTAAAAATTAACAAAAATAAAATATTAAAGGTAGTCCCCATACAATAAACGTGTTTTTTCTTATTTTTTTTTGCTCAATATTAAAAACGGTAACAGGTAGACGCTTTAAATTTTCATAGAATATTTTCTTGTATATTACCTTTCAAAATGCCATCCCATACAAAAAACGTAATTTTTAAGCAATTTTTACTCGATCTTAATAAACAGGTAGAAACTTGTCGATTATAGATGATAGTACGGAACCCTTCGTGCGCGAATCGGACTCGCACTTAGCCGATTTTTTAAAATTTCGTTCCTTGAAGTGGTATAAAGGAGGATGAAAGTTCGACATTTAAATCCGGCAAAGCCGCGGGCGAAAGCTTGAGACATAAATAATGTAATACCAGAAGCCTCGCAGATGGTATGTCTTATGTGACTAGAAACACACCGGTGGCCATTCCTGTACTACTTTCACGGACAAACTCCTTCACAAAATGCTTTGTTACGTTACTGAGCGATAAATTGCCCTTCGTATAGAAAACAGAGTAGATAATTTAATAGTGTTTTAAAATTAAAAAAAAACGGAAATTGCTCAAGGAATTTTGGGATTGCATTTCTAGACTCATTTTGATTTGTTTCTTTTCATCTTACTTACACTCACTGAGATGCCAATCGTTGATTGATTAATGACTAAAGTATTGACTAAAGTAATGACTATTAGTACCTAATTAGGATAACGCCTTCAGCTAATTTAGAGTGGATAACTACGAAATGGCTAAACCGATTTTGTAAGTTATTCCGTAATTTATAAATCACACATTGTACGGAGTTTTTCCAGATATTTCTATCTAACAACAATAGCAAGAAAAATTCGAATAAAAATCGCATTCAATTTGGTTCATCTGTTTAAGTACTAGATATGGTGCCACAGAAATCCCGACAGACATACACACATAACAATAAAACTTAAAACACTCTTCTTTTTGCGTCTGAGGGCAAAAATAAGCACAATTTAATAACACAAATGTGCATAAAAAGCTGCATTTCTGTTATCAAATTGTGCATATTTCACGTTAATAACAATTTAATGTTTTAACTCCGGTACGAGATTAATAAAAAGATACCACTAACTCACAAACCAGCTTCGTTAGTTCCGTTGAAAGGGGTATTAAACAAAATGTTGGTACTGTGTATTTGTATGATAAAGTTCGCGACATAACTGGCGCGAATGAGTGGAAAAGTGTTAATGGTTTAATTCGTGCGCCTCGGGACGAGGGACTGGGTTGGTTCAATGAAGCGAGTTTCAGAACTGGACTAAATGAATGGCGATTTGTTGTGTAGTTTTTAGAGTTGTGTCGGTAGGCAGAAAATGGACGGTGGGTGGTGAAATGACCTTGACACGTTACACATGTTTTTTGGATTATTAGGGTTTCGTTCTTCAAAAGGAAAGAACGAACCTGTAAATGATCACTTCTGTCTGACTATTTGCCTGTCTTTTGACCAAAAACTCAAACGTCACTCAACTTTAAGACGCTGTCAAATCGGTTGCTGTCCTTACTTTACTCCTTTAGACTGACAAAGACAACAAATTTGAGAGCTTCTTAAAATGGGTGACGTTTAAGTATTCGACCATTTATCTTCAAAACGCGTAAAGGTATAGAATTGAAATCTATATATGTATATATAAAAGAAAGTCGTGTTAGTTACACATATAATAACTCAAGAACGGCAGAACTGATTTGGCTGAAAATTTGTGGGGTGTTAGCCTAGGACCAGGGGACGGCCTTAAAATACTTTTTATCTTCTTTGTTTGTAACCAAATACCTGATATAACGCGGGTGAAACCGCGGGGGACAGCTAGTTAAATATATAATTATTATACTCGGTCTTTCAAAATTGAGAAAAATTCTTCTAATTTTTCAAAATGTTAATATGGAGTAGATTTTCAATTCTGTATTTAAAATGTACTCTATATTAACATTTTGATAAAAAACCCTTCAAATATAAGTCTAACTTGCTGTTCGCCAGATCTTTCAAGAACAACATATCAATGTAAAAAGTACCCAATACATTTTGACTAAACGTATCTCACACTAGTGAATAGAACTTGCATCGAACATTGATAAAAAGAAAACTTCGAGTCAAAGTTATCTCTTCAATTGTCTACATTTTCTTTGAACACAAGAAAAAAAGAACTCGCAAAGTCATCCTTTAAATCACAAACTTTTCAAAGTTTAGTTTATCGATAGAAGTTTTTAACTTTGCATAAAAATGAAGAAGTCTTTTCTAGTTAATATTGTTGCTTGCACTATCGAGCGTAAGTTTATTACTGAAGATCCAGCCAAAGGAAAGAAAAAGGAAAACTATTTTGTGTTTTATTTTTCTATTTTTATTTGACTTTGATAGAATATTGTATTTTTTCAGTATCAGTTTTATTGCGGCGGAAAAAGTTTGTATGGGAATGAGAAACGTATAATAATATGAAGATAACTAATTGAAATAAAATTAAACTATAGACAATTAAATTAAACTATAGACAAATACTCGAATATAATTAAATACTTGTCCTTCAGAGCAAAAGCCTCTTCTCAAACAGAGAAGATAAAAGCATTGATCGCCGTGTTTAGCGACAGTGAATTAATGTTTGTAGGGTTACAAAAACTGATTACAAAGGTACCAAGATAACTAAGGAAATACATGTATACTTTTTAAAATGGAGTTATTTTTGAGTGGACTCCAAGAAAGATAAAGCGCATATAACATTCATAACAATTTTTAACACACAATTAAATTACGGTATTTCACTGTAAGTTTCTATCTATATTCAAACATTCGCAAAACATCACTAACTAGGGCATGCAAACCGATAACCGATAATCGATAATTTATCGGTTATCGATTCATTTTGACTAAACGATAAATATCGAAAACAAAAACGATAATTACCGATAATCGATAATTTTTTACAACGAATTCTAACTTTAAAACTCTATTTCTGAACGAACGCTCGATGCGTCCCGTTCCCTCGCCGCGCGCGTTTTCTTTCCCGCCGCTGTCATTTGTTCATTGTGCAATATATGTGTGTGAACGTGAACGTGTCGATCGCTGTTGGTATCTTGCTTTACATTGTAAAATGTTACATGCAATCTTTTTTTTTATAAATAAAGAGTTATTGCTTTTATTATATTTTTATATATTTCCATATCTCGGGAGCCAGGGGTCCCGGACTTTTGGAAGGCGTACGAGGGACCGAAGCCAACTCGCAGAGGCCCACTGAACTAAATTTTTGGCTTAAGAAATGGGACACGACCGACGATTATCCCTATGCACTATGCAAGTGCACCTAAGGACAACCCTCGGTTGGTGTTGGACTATAGCAAAACATGGCAACTAATTTGGACTATGGATTTGCGATCTTCAGTGAATAAGGTACCAGATACTATGGAATGACTATGGCCCCTGCCTAACCAATGGTTGCAAACACGGTAAGAATGGCAGGGGGTGACTTGCACACTCAGTAAATGGGCTCCCGAAAACGGCCGCTAGCACATAGTGACGTAACGACAAGGGGGCAACAGATATCAAGGTGCATGAGGAGTGGAGAGGTATTCCACGGCTATCAGGACAATCAAGGAAGTATGCTCAAGACCCCTACCAGCATCTTACTGGAATACTTCCGGTTCTCCGAGCAAACGTGCTCGGAGGACCGAGCACGTTTGCTCTTGCGAGTCTCCACTCAAACCAACCAATTAAGGCAAGAGTGAGGTGGGAGCCTTGTTCCTCGTCAGTGTTCACTCTGGCCGGCCAATGAAGGCAAGCCAGAGATGAAGAACCAAGGGTCTCCCAGGAGGTCAGGTCTATGGGTGTCGGTATGGGTGCCCAACTGCTCGCCACAAGCTGCCCTGCGGGTTTATTACCATGTGATGTGTATATTATTTAAAGTTTTATGACTCAGATGCCTTTTCAAAATTATTTAAAGTTAATTTAATTATAGTAACCGTTTAAAAGTGTCAATATTTGACTCATAATTATTATATTATTTTGAAAAGTCTTAACTATTTTAATAATTTAGCAAGAGGCTACTGAAATTTTATTTAAAAGATCTCTTCAAGAAGAGTTTAGTGAGTAAATCCAAAATGCTATGTTACATAATTATTAAGAAATAAAAACGTTGATTTAAAAAAAAACCGTGTGTTATTTATTTTTTAGTATACTATATTACCCTTCATTTTAGGTAAGTAATTGCATCAGTTTATCCATTTATTTACATGTAAAAAACAAGTTTTTGTATTTTTTATAAATAACGACAATTATCGGTAATTACCGGTTTTTATCGAAAATAAAACCGATAATTTTCATTTTATCGATTATCGAAATATTTCGATAATTGCATGCCCTATCACTAACACGCCACCAACATTTATGTAACAACCAGTGACGTGTAAATGCCGCGTAATCCCGTCAGTTTGTCATCCCACCTGACCAAAAAAAAAACAATACTCAACGAATGCAGCGTCCTTTGTTTCCGCAACTAACAAATGCAAAGCCACATGTAAATTTTCGTCCGTGCATCTAAAGTAAGGCGGAAATTCTCTCAGTGTGAGCCAACCCGAATCTGTGTTTCTGCAAACTCATCCCGGGAACAAATGGGACCTTTAGACGAGACCAGGAGAGACACTCGTTGCAAATGAGACTTCTTTCATACCTTTGTTGGGTAGCTTATTTACTTAACATGTCTCACTGTTGTAGAGTCATTTTGTGGATTAACTGGCGAGGACTTCTTGAAACTGGCTTGGTTGAGATGTTCTGTAGTAATGTTTGGTTTGGTACGAGTGGGATGTGAAAGGTTGTGAGGTTAAAGTTGTTTTTGGGTGGTTTGACTTTTAAAACGTTTTACTTATGTACATTTATGATTAAGAATTTATTCCCTTGATGGCCCGGTTTGCGTGTGGGTTGAGCGATTGTTGCGCGGCGTGTCACGGTTCAACCTCCGCACAGGATAAATATTTGTGTGGCCTATTTGTGTCGAGTTTGGCTGTTTGCCGTTTCAGAAGAAATTATTAGAATAAGGTGGCTGTAAAACAAAGAACTACCAAATTGTTTTTTTGAACTGATAAACCGACTAAATGAATGACTCATTGCTGAAGTGTTGGTATATTGGTTCTAAAGACATAAAACTTGCAGGGTGTGTTCTTAGTAAAGAGTAGGTAAGCACTAAGAAAATATTATTTAGAAATTCCAACAGTAAAGGGGTGAACAGGGAGCGGAATTATCGACACTCACGCGGGCAAAGCCGCGGGTGTAAGCTAGTTTGATTTTTCCGTATTTTTATTCAAATGGGGAAAAAAAATTAAAATTGCCCAGATAGAGAGAATTTTTTTATTCGGGAAAAACTGAACATCCTTTTTCAAGGATCTGTGACTTTCTACAGAATTTAAAAAATTTACGACCCTCGTTGTCAACGGTCCAACGCGTTGAGTTTCCTTGCAAGATTGTCCGTCGAGTTAACAAACACACACACACTAACCTATTGGACATTTCACGTCGTTCGTTATAAAAATCGGTTCTTTGTTGTCAACAAGAGGCCTTAGTAATGGGCTGAAGGCTGTTATGATAATAATAATATACATAATAATACCAGCCTATTACTGTCCCACTGCAGGGCAAAGACCTCTCCTCATACAGATAAGGCTCGAGCATTGACTTCCAATTTTGCTCAGGGCGGATTGGCGATTTGGAACCTGTGTTCATTACAAGTACAGGTTTCCTCACGATGTTTTCCTTCACCGATGTTTGTGACGGCCACGATAAACTTTAGAAAGTACCTATGGTTTGAAAAGTCACATGGGTACTTGCTCGTTTTCGAACCCACAACCTCTTTCATAAGAGGCGGGCGCCTTCACCACAAGGCCAATAAGACTTCCAAAGACTTGTTGAATCTGCTCATTAGAACTCTCAGCTTCTGAAACCGATTTAACTCAATAACTCCTAACAAAACGTATACACAGACGTTCTCTAACATAATTCTTTGAACACCAATCACTCCCCAACTATAATGATTACGACCTTACGCTCCCAGGATCGTTAATAATTATTTATTACTGCACGAAGGTTACCATAGCCGGAAAAAGCGTAGAACTACGCATTTTCCGGTTGACATGGCTTGTGGACGTGTATGAGAAAACTGGTATTGCAGAGTAAAGTCATTAATTGTGGCAGTAATTGAGTCACTGGAATTGGAAGATATAAATATTATTTTTTGCGTAGTCGTTATAGATATGTTACGATAGAGATACGAAATTTTCTTAGAATCTAATTGCGCAATAAGTATAATTAAAACACTGTTGTCGCTATGGTGGTTTCAGGTTTATAATATGACTTCTTAATGCGTATGTACTTTCTAAGTTTATCTTAGATATCACTGACATTGGTGAAGCACTTGTGTGGTATTTCTACTTTGAATAAGCATGGTGCATCCCTGCATGAAAACAGGCCTTTGTATTTTTGTGGACATGGGATCTATTCTGACGGACCTGTCGGTCTGGTGGTTAGTAGCCCTGACTGCTAAGCCGGAGGTCGTGGGTTCGATTCCCACCCAGGACAAACTTTGTGTGATGAGCATGAATGTTTGTTCTGTGTCTGGGTGTAATTTATCTATAATATGTATCGATACCTTTGGGTAGAAAGGTCGTATAAACCAAAACCCGACTTTTCAGGAGAGCAGAAAAACAATTTTTTTTTTACATAAAAATTCATAACTTTCTTGTTTTTGGAGTTATAAAAAAATGATCTATGAGAAAGGTTCTTAGAATTTGCAAATGAAAAAGGTTAAATAATCAAAACCTACCTATCTTCTTTAGTTTTAAAGTTAGCTTGGATTTACGACTCAGAAAATATTAATTCTTGGTTTATACACCCCATGAAAATGAACTTTAAAAAAACTGTATAGGTCGTATATCCATATTTGTTAAGCTTATGGTCACATTTACGGTCGTAAAAACCCATATACTTAGTTTTTTTGTATGAAAAACCATTTTTATAGTCATAGATTAATTGAATTCTGACTAATAAACAATCCTGTTACTCTCAGAATTAGTAGGAACTCAGTAAATATTATTCTAATACCCATTAAGAGTTGATTCAAATAAAATAAAACTACCTGAAATACGTAATCAGCATTAATTTAGTATTACAATACCTTTTAATCAACATTTACTATTTTTTAAATAATAATTATAACAACTTAAACTTGAAAGTGAAAAAAGAAATCTACTTAGTCATACCAAAAACTAAAAAAATTGTTAAACTAATCATGAATACAACTTAATATCATAAATAAATTACTTATAGTACATAAGTTAGATACGTACGTTTATCATGTCCGAGTCAGGGTGCTCTGAATCGAAGTGCTCTGAGTCAGGGTGTTAACCATATTGATGTTATCAATATTTATTTTAACTTTACACTAATTATTTTCGATTTAATTTTCGATTTTAACATACGTGCTTCGAGACACAATAGAAAGACAAAAGCAACCCGAAAGCCGGCTGTCCCTAGGTCGTTGAAAGGTTAATGGTTGATTCAAATAAAATAAAACTACCTGTAATATGAAATCAACATTATAATGTATTATAATACCTTCTAATTAACATTTACTATTATTTCAATAATGGTACAATATACCTAACAGGCTTAACATTTTTTAATTAAATAAAAATGATAGCAACTTAAACAAAACAGTCAAATAAAATATAAATCTACTTAGTAATAAAAAAACACAACTTCTTCTAAAATGAAGCAATAATAATTAAATAAATTATTGAATTTAGCCTTTGTACTAAGGCTTACTTACTAGTGATTTATAGAATCACAACTAAATAAAATAAAAAGCGATCAAGCACTTAACTTATTTAACTTATGCACTGTGTGTGTGAGTTATTTGTGATATAAAATTGTATTCATAATTAGTTTAACAAGTTTTTTAGTTTTTTGGTAGGACTAAAAAACGAGTAGATTTCGATTTTCACTTTCAAGTTTAAGTTGTTATAATTATTATTGAAATAATAGTAAATGTTGATTAACAGGTATTGTAATACTAAGTTAATGTTGATTACGTATTTGAGGTAGTTTTATTTTATTTTAATCAACTCTTAACGGGTATTAGAATAACAATTACTGAGTTTCTACTAACAGGATTGTTTATTAGTCAGAATTCAATTAATCTATGACTATAAAAATGGTTTTTTATACAAAAAAACTAAATACATGGGTTTTTACGACCGTAAATGTGACCATAAGCTTAACAAATATGGATATACGACCTATACAGTTTTTTTAAAGTTCATTTTCATGGGGTGTATAAACCAAGAATTAATATTTTCTGAGTCGTAAATCCAAGCTAACTTTAAAACTAAAGAAGATAGGTAGGTTTTGATGATTTAACCTTTTTCATTAGCAAATTCTAAGAACATTTCTCATAGATCATTTTTTTATAACTTCAAAAACAAAGAAGTTATGAATCCTGAAAAGTCGGGTTTTGGTTTATACGACCTTTTTACCCAAAGGTATCGATATTTTACATTTTGATATTTACTATAAGTTATTACAAAGTGCAGTTAGGGACATAATCATCACATTTTCATGTGTATCTCTCTGCTTTTTGGTCTTTATTACCACAATCTTTTTTAAACATGGTTTATACACCCTCACGCATTCAAAGGCAATTCTTTTGGATTTACGACGTCGAATTTAACCTGTGTTTAAGTAATGCATTTAACACCTAAGGGCGTATAAACCATTTACAAGTAACAACTATTTTTGCGCCCTGAGTTAATATAAATCATGGTCATTACATCATAACAAAACTACAAAATAAAAACATTTGGCTTTTACGTTGAAAATTTACTTTTTTTAAGAGTGTCTGACCTAAAATTTCTGGGTCGTATTAACCCATTTTGTGCGAATTTCGATATTTCAAATATACAGATCGATAGAGAAAAAAATTCTGAGCAAAATGGTATATATAACTCAATTTGGCCAAAATGGTTTATACGACCTTTCTACCCAAAGGTATCGGTATGTATTTAAAAAATATATATAAGTATGTTTATCAGTTGTCTGTTACCATAACACAAGCTCTGCTTAGCTTGGGATCAGATGGCCCTGTGTGAGTTGTCCCAAGATATTTATTTATTTATTATTAATTAAAACATAATCCATTGTTTTATTATGTAATAGATATATACAATATATTGATTATCAAGGTTATATAAAAGTTATTTTTTTGTGAGAGGCATACTCATAAAATACTTGGCCATTTGGCCAATTGCTAAGATCTGTATGACCAAAAAAAAAGTACGTTTTTTTTCGAAAATACAGACCAGCCACAGACCAGCCATTAATTTGGCATATTCTCTCATAAATTATCCAAGAATCATTAGGACCAAGAAAATATACTTTCAAAACCGAACCACGTACCCAAATAATGATGTACAAAGTAATTACAGACCCCATTTTAGCGTCCGGTTTCCGTTCACCATATCTCGTTGTGACAAATGTCGTCGACCCTAATTTCTTCTAATAGTATGTGCCACAAACTTCTGCGCCTTGCTGCAAATAGAACAAGACATTAATCCTATACTTACACCATAAAAACGAGGAAAACAGGGAGAAGTAATATGTTATTTTATGTCTCCCCTATTTTTAGGAACGTTAAAACTGTTTGGATTGAGATTAGGTGGGTTGAAAAAATAGTAAACAGGTTGTGGTTTGCTTGTGAAGGTTGTGACAAAATGTGACTTAAAAATTAATTTGCTAAAGAATTTTTAGACGCAGAATTAAGATACAATACAACCAAAATGATCCCATTTCTCATTCACGTTGCCTCTTATGTTAGTACAAATTTTACCTTTTCAATTCATTTTTGTTTTTTCTGGAACCAAGAATGTGGTGATGGTTGAGGCGCCCGTCTCTTATGTGTTATGTTGCCCGTCTGTTATGTTGTTGGTTTGAATCTGGGTAACTCATTGACATCCCGTTCCTTGGAAAGCACATGAAGCCGTTGTCCAGGTTATCTTTTAAAAAAATGGTTAAAGATCACTACTAGGCTCTCTAACACTGTCATTTCTCGGTTAAATTCAATTTTATTTTATATTACTTCTATTGAATCTATGTATCGTTTATGATTTGTATGTATAAATATATACATCTAATGCACATATAAATAAATAAATATATATATGTGCATTAGATGTGTATGTGTATATATATATATATATATTTATATATGACATGTACGCCAAGACTACCCGTTACCCATTTTTAGAAAAATCCATCCAAAGGTTGTCTGAAAGAAATTGCTTTTTAGCGATAAGGCCGCCTATTGCACTCTTGCATATTTGTTTGTGTTGTCCTTTACTGTTTTGTCCTATTGGTATACAATAAAGAATATTCTATCTATCTATCATTCTTAGAACGCAGACAGTTGTAACTGGTAGTCAAGAGTCCAGAAAGTCTGACCAGTCTAATCTAGAGGTGTCGTGTCGCAAAGTAATTTGGTTGGGTCTGATAGGCAGTAACTTTACATGAAACACTGGTATCCAGCTGAATTTGGTGAAGTTGGAAGCCGACTCCAACACAGTTAGGTTTTAGTTTTATGTTATTACTAGCTTCTGCCCGCGGCTTCGCTCGCGTTAGAAAGAGACAAAAAGTAGCCTATGTTACTCTCCATCCCTTCAACTATCTCCACCTAAAAAATCACGTCAATCCGTCGCTCCGTTTTGCCGTGAAAGAAAGACAAACAGACAGACAGACAGACACACTTTCCCATTTATAATATTAGTAAGTATGGATCTACTTTGAATGTATTCAAACGGTCTAGCTTCAGCTGGTTGCCAATTTATTGGTTCCACCTGCTAGAAAGACATCAACCTTTGTCACTTCTTTTGAGGTCACCTTATTTTTATATTTTCCACAATCTAAATAAAAATCAATGTTCCCAGACAGTTTCTGTTGGCGATAATTTCCGCCAGACGCCTTTACGTTGGCTAGAAAATAATTAAAAAGTAGAAAATAAGTTTATTTACAGCAGAGACTTTATTTTTATTTTTTAAATATTCAAGAAACTTTTCAAATACTTACTAGTTGTACCATAAAATTCTTAGACAGTTAATGAACATGTTTTATAACCATGAAGTTATTATTTGTACGAGGACGTGTTTATACTAACGATGGCGTGCTTTTAAACTGTCTAGACAAAGTAAAAATTCGTAGTTATCAATATCATAAATCAAGATTGGACCTTCAAATTATTATGGTGTGTCTTCATTTGACGCAAACTATACTCTATTCTTTCAAGAATAACATCCATATTGCGTAGCACTGAACAAGCAAATATTTTGCTAATACGCCAACTAAAGTCAAACTATTACATTTACGTGTGGCGACATCTATCGCCGAACATGCGAACTAAAACTGACAATCCTGCATTGCGATGTATGAGTTATCGGCGACATTAGAACGTGTACAACAGTCGGGTCCACCAGACACAACACCCGTCTGGTCGGAGGATCCTCCCTTTTCAACGGAGGATGAGGGACTTTACACTCTGTCCCTCATTCCTCCAAATACGTATACATAAAATTACGTCATGATATTATATTGTCCCACTATAGGAAGACGACAAAGTATATTTGTTACTCCAACCTGACGTACACAAGTTTCGAGTAACCACAACTAACATAGAAGGCCATTTTTTTTTGTGGGCAAGATTTTCCATAACCCTTCCTTTCGACACTATCCCTAAACTTTTTTTATTAGGTACATTGGATGGCAAACAAATGCAACATACCTAATTTTAAGTGGTCACCGCCGCCTATATCTATAATACCAGAAGCCTAACAGAAGTTATACCCTGTAATTACGCCGACGGCCATTCCCGTACTACTTTCCCGGACAATGTCCTTCACAAAGAGCTGTAATACTCCCAAAAAGACGTGACGTGCCACTCGGAGAGTGCTTATAACGAATTTACGTCTTTTTTACTTACACTATTAGGATGAGGATGGTATGACCTCTATGATGTATCTGGCTGGCTATATGTTGTATTGAAATAGTGTCATAATTTTGACGATGAGTTTCGAAACTGCCTGAAAATTATGAAAATATGTAGTAGTATTAAATGGTTTTTTTTTTGGTGAGTGGGAAATCATCCAATGACTGCTCCCGTCCTGGGTGCGACGGGAGGGCGTGTCAGACTCTTACTGACTAAAACCCACTCATGTTCCTTCGATTGCCCTTTATGTTCCAGGGTCACGGTAACTATTATAAACATTCCGCAACCCCAGAGTATTAAATGGTTTAACTTTGCCAAACCTATTTATTCTGCCAAGCAGAAATTTTGTGTTCTGGTGTAAAGGGCAAAGATCGAAAATTGTAATTTCAACCGCACGAGAAGCTTCAGCTGTTTCTAGTAAATTTCTAGCATTGCAGATGCCTTTAGACAGTCACGACTTAGTTTTACCAACAGGTGGATTGCTTGTCTATCATCCAGCGGCTTTAATCAAATTAAGCGATTTCATTTAAAATCATCTAAAATTGATTTATTAATTCATTTATACTTTATGCACAAAATTAATGTATAGAGGCGGACTTAATGCCTTAGGCATTCTCTACCAGTCAACCATCGGTAGTGTTAATCGGTAGTGGTGTGTGTGTATCTGTGGTAGAATCGAACTCGGGGCTCATAGCGTTAGTAATACGCAAAAAATCAAACAATGACCCTACCATTGGAAGGACATTGATCCAGACAAAAGTTGGCAGCAATGTGTTACAAACCAACAATCAAACAAAATGTTATTATCGTATGACCTACACCGTACGCACTAAGGATGCGCACCATTCCCATATGACTGCAAAAAACAGGCTACAACAGTTTTGCGAACGTTCCTGATACGCAGCGTTATTAGAGCAGCTCATCAGCATCCAAAACACGTTATTGTATTGGTCGTGAAGGGCACTAGATGACCTTCAAGTCACTTAACTTTCAACTATATTGATATTATTGATAAAGCATCGTACTAAAAAGTGGTCATCGGAATATCTCTTACTTTTTCTTCATCTATGAACAAAGCAGTACCCACCCCAGATTATAACAACACCAGCATTCCCGCCCGTCATTTGAACATACCAAAATTTATTCCCTAGCAATTTCCGTGACGTCACTAACTGAAACTGAAACGCGTCGGACCAACACTGAGTTGTGCGTCTCGTTACCGTATCGAATATTCGACACCGGCACCATTCGATTCTAGGAATCGAATCGGAACGATGAATCGATTTGACCGAGCTGTAAATGTGTCTATTTGGGAACTGTGAAATGATTTACGATATTCTGTATGGAGATTGAAGTAGTGTTCTGGTAGGAAACGGTAACTGATAATAATGTTCTATTCCAGTTTGATAGTGTGCAGTAGTATCGACTAATCTAGTAATTTAAACAGTTTAACGATTGGATGTCTTACGATATAATTCAAGTTTCATTTTTATATAAATTGACTACGTGTGGCATTCAGGTTTTTAAATTGTAGTTTGCTAAGTGTTCCGTTATTTTTGCAGATCTGTATTGGTGTGTATTTGTTTTTTTTTTTCTTTGACAATGGCACCTCGCAATTCATCTCGCTACGAATTTTACTTCTTAACCGGACTATCCTGTGGGTGCTAAAAGTGACTCTAGGCCTCCAGTCAACCCTGGCTGGAGGCCTGAAGACACCACCCGGTGTATTTGTTTATATTTTGACACAACGCTCTGTTAGAAACCGGTTTAGGTTAGCCTTTTTAAAAAGAAACACTTATTTAGCTGTATGGACTAACACACTTTATTTGGATTAATTACAATATTATTCGCGAGTGCAACGCGTGAGTGCACTGGATGGAGGATGGAAGAAGACTGACTGGATGAGTGGGATCGATGTGTGAGGTGCCGAGGAAAGCTGTGTCAGCAGTCTGAGGGAAGTGCAGCATGAGCTGCTAGATAAGGCGGAAAGGGTACATTGGATAGATATAACAGTTCGTAAAAGATCGGAGGTAAAGACACTCGTTCCGCTTGTAAAAAGTTGTGGCCTTTAATGCGAGAAGTGCCAATATGACTCTTCCAATTCATATGTATTTTCTTTAAGGTTTTTTTTTGGCTTCGATATTATGTTCTGAACATAATATTCCGTAAAATGCTCCTAGAGAACAATAATTGAGATGGTCCCTCTATCTCATATAATAGATAATCCCTAGCATTATAATAGACTAAGAGCGAGCGTAGTACAAGAACTCAAAGCAACACAATACTTAAAAGAGGACAAAGTCGCGCTAAAAGTTAAGTCTGGTTCATAAAGTCGGCAAAAACAACAGTAATACGTGCGTTTACTGATGGCGACCTTTTTACCACTTTTTTATGGCATATTACGGATATACTTGAGACCAAGCGAAATGGTTATTACTTTTTGGGTTCGACTACGTTGTAGAAATATCCGTCCATCTATTATCATTTGCCGTCAGGTCTTAAGGCTTGCTTATTAAATGTGCTGTTAAAAACCAAATAATTAATTTAAGCTAATAATAATGTAACAGTAAGAAAGTTATTCTACGGAGAAACCTTCTTGCCTTGGAAAGCACAATATAAAATAGTTAGTGCTGGTGGTCATTTGAAAATCCAAAATAGTTGTTACAAATCATAAAAATACTCATGTTCTCGGTGACGTAACGATGACGGCGGTTGTGGACAAATGGCTTTAAAACGGTTTTTCTAAATCAGTGGTCTTAGAAACACACACACACAAATAATAAGACACGGAAGAACTACCACTTGCATTTGCATTCGTACTGTCAATAAAACCGATTTAAAAAATCATTTTTTTTTTGCTATAAACTAACAAAGTTACCGCTCTGTTGACTAGCTCAAGCTCAACTCAAAGCTACTCGACACAGGCGGAAACACCGCGGAGATCTAGCAAGCGTCACTGCTCACAAATTACGTGATAGTTACTTGGCTCTCCAATCAGGTCTATTGCCTGCCTTTGTGGCGTGTAGGGACTCCATGCGGTGAGTTTGTTGGGATATTTTGATTGTGTGTATCTACTTACACAAGTTTGGCGACAGTATGAGTAATATTTTGTTTGTTGTTGGGCTTTTTGTAGCCGGATAATTCAAATAATAGTATCAGCTTTACACGTGAACACTTGTGATTGGCTGTCAGTTGACCTTAACGTTATTTACCAGTTTTATATTTAGCTGGAAGTCTTCCAAAGTTGGTGAATAAGTAAATTATTAATGACATAGTAATTCTGTCTATCTGCTTGTTTCGCTTTCACAATAAACCAATTTTGATAATTATTTAGTATGGGGTTAACTTGAACCTAGTAGACATAGACTTTTTTATCAGAATTCCGTTTTAACATCGTATGCATGCGCTATTGCCAACATTATAGAGACCGACATACATCTGCAATAGCAGAGGCTTAGCAGATGCATTACTATCCAATAGACAAAGATGATTTATCACGTGTCTGTAATTACATCATATTCACATCCTTCTAGACGGAACACAACCACACTGCTTTTCAACAGAAATAGGCATGAAAATACTTCCTGGGACGAGCGCACACAAACAACTATTACCATGTCATATCCCGATTACATTGCAAATTGTACTCGAAAATGATTTAACAGAACTAGCCAGGAATATCCTTGACTATCACAAAGCTTTGTCACAGTTTCACGACACGGCAGTTAGGAAACCGAATGCCGTTTAAACCTAATAACCGAATTGAGGCTCAACCTTTCAATAGATAGTTTTGGTAGTAAAGGCTTTGTTGGGACTGTAATACTATAATATTGGTACCGCAATCGGTTATTAGAGCGTTTACGGGCTGAGATCCCTGAGTTGAGGTATATGTCAGCTTAGTATGTGGTAGAGTCAGAATACTTGTTTCTTGCTATGTTATTCTCCCCGGTCGGAAGGTATCCACGAGAATTTTCTCTAGAAATTATCAGGTACTTACTTTACCGTATTTTCTTGTTTTTTTTTGTTAATTTGGCCATAACCGAGCAATGTAGACGTGTGACCGGGCATGTGTCTCAAAACACTAGACTGTTATTGTTAGGCAGTCTTGGTTATACACTTTTTGTTGATATTACTTGACATAGACATTCCTATATTGGACAGTCTTGTAATCATACAATTTTTTTTTACACTCTTATTATTGGGTAGTCATGTAATTACACTCCTTTTTTGGACAGTCGTGTAATTACACTTTTTTTTGGGCAGGCATGTAGTTACACTCCTTTTTTTTAAGCAGGCGTGTAACTACACTCTTTTTTTATCAGTCGTGTAATTACACTCCTTTTTTGGGCAGGCGTGTAATTACACTCCTTTTTTGGGCAGGCGTGTAACTACAATCCTTTTTTGGACAGTCGTGTAATTACACAAATTTTTGGGCAATCGAGTAATTAAACTCCTTTTTTCGGTTGCATAATAAAAGAAGCCAATTATTAATGTTATTCGTGTTATGCTGTAATGCGTATTCCCGCTAGATGATAGGCTACTTCATTGTAGCGAAATAGCAGGGCGGGCCGAGTAATCAGGCGATAACCGTGTAACGAGAGGGCGTGTCGCTGACATGTTAATCAGTTGGTTTACTAAGTCACTGCGTGTTTACATTGTCCACTACAGATTTGGAGTAAAGGAAGGATGGAAAACCGATTGAGAGGTTGACTTCTGCGTTGTGTGCGCGTGTTCGAGTCACACACGGAACAAAGAACATCAGGCAAGTTTAAAACATTGTTGGTTCAAAAAAAAAAACTTGCGCGGCCAGATCTACAATAATTCCTAGCTAGCTTTCGCTCGCGGCTTCGCCCCACTTTTATCCCTTAACTTTAGGGTTGAAATTTCCAAAAATCCTTTCTTAGCGGATGCCTACGTCATAACATCTACCTGCATGCCAAATTTCAGTCCGATCCATCCAGTGCTTTGGGCTGTGCGTTGATAAATCACTATACCAGTCACCTTTGAGTTATACATATATTATTTAGATTACATAGGAACCTTAAACTCTTACTAAGGGCTTACCACAACTGCTTTTTCTTAGTAAATAAATAAAAATAAATATTTTGGGACAACTCAAACATGGCCATCTGATCCCAAGCTAAGCTGTGAGAGCTTGTGAGTCTTATGGTAACCAGACAACTGTTAAACATGCTTATATAATTTATAAATAACAACAATCATGCTCATCACACAAAGTTTGTCCTGGGTGTTTTGCTTTGTAAGGTGAGTGAGCTCGCGACGAAATCTAGTCACCACTAAGATAAGGCAGTTACGGAGTTTAATACGGTATTTTACACCATTATCAGTTGACGTACTCTTTATGAGCTGTCAAAACAAGATTCTCACATAGATTTTGTATGGCACTGTTACCTTATGACGTCATTAAGTAAGCACTCAATTGCCTAGGTATTTATTGATTACAAACATCTAAAAATCGAATGTTACAGTATATTGAATATGAACGAAATTTTTGAGTCTTAAATTGGAAGGGATTCTATTTAAATTATGTCTTTCATATTTTACTTATATGTATTAGTTAATGATGTAAAATACCCTACTCACAGTAGTAGGTTAGATATCTGTAGCCTAACTGTTTGGAATAATTTTAGGTCGGGCTGCGGTTTTGTTTTGGACCAATTACACAAAAATGGTATTAAATAAACGAGCAAACACAAAAGGATTAAATAGTCTTATTAACATTTCAACGACCAAGCGGCAGTCGGCTGTCGCGCTGCTATCTATCTTTCTATTGTCTCGAATTACGTGTGTAGGAGGGTTCAAATAACACTAGTTTAAATCCCCTCACTTTGTTCAAAGCCAAAAACATCAATACAAGTCCAGCGACGTCTGATACTGAATGTTTTCTCGTTGCTTACATAATCCAGTGTGGGCTGGCGGTACATGTGCCGGAATTTGATTGGGTAACAGCGTTGGCTTGAAACAACACTATTGCTAGGTTTCGGGAGAATGGTAGACTGAAGCGAAAGGCTTGTTTGAACTGTTCAAGAGTCTTATTAGAATGGCTGTGAACTTATTTTAAAAGTCTTTGTGTAATAAAAAATATATTAGCCGTTGTTGTCCCACTGTAGACCAAAAATCTTGTCCGTTGTATCGAAATTCTATAGTTTTGTACATCATTCTTTTTAATTTCTTTAGTTCAGGTTTTCTCGATATTGATAATTTCAGATTTTGCTCTTTCTAAAAACCTTCATCAGACTTCTACGAAAATGAAAATGAAGATCAGCTAAATTGGTTAAACCTTTTTGGATTTTTTCATTACATTTATTTGTATTTATTCTCCATTGTCTGTGATGCACAGAAAATATTCAATTATTCTAAATTTTTTTTGGTATTGCGTTAAAAGTTGGCAAAATGGCATTGAGAGATTTATTACTTCGTTAAATTCATGTAACTGAATGTCAAATCAGAACTTAAATATGAAATGCTGCCTTAAGTATTACTAGACCATTAATTTGCAATGTTTTCTTTGTTATTTGATGCCATCAATTAAAGAGTCTTCAGTTGAAAAACTTATAAGGTGCCTTCTATCGTTTAGTGCAATTTCTTTTCTAATAAAGAGATTGCACTAGACGATAGAAGGCTGAGATTAAAAGGCCTTACTAAGCATTTACAGTGTTTTAACTATATTCTCTAAAGTTTGACATTTGTACTATAGTGATAGTAAGACTATTTGGCACTTGCCATAATGTTTAAAATATTTTGCGATTACCTCTCGGATTTAGGCTTATCAGGTTAAACTAATTTCCACACTTTCTGTACATATTTTGTAACTATTGGAAATATACTAGTTATGAATAAAATAAGCCTTATTTATAATAGTTATGGCCCAATTAATAATAACGAACTAACTGTTGGGCTATCAAGATCCAAATAAAAAAAAAATAAGGAAAAGACCTCAAAAAAGTGAACGCCTTGACTTTACTGAGCTTTGAATTTGTTGGATCCAATAATCTATTTCCCACCGTAAGCAAAAAACGGGTTGAGATATGGAGTAACGGACCACAGCCGTATATCACAAACACCAATGCATTCCTGACCTTACCTTCCCGACTCTAAAGTCGTAATTCAATCAACACCGGTGTACCAGGGGCCGAGAGGATTTCGGCGTAAAAGCACTCCTTGACGGAAAATTAGGACGGTAGCAACGTCGCACCAATATTGTTCGCTTTGTACGCCACAAGGTAATCCCAGCCTACACTGTTCTTGATAATTAGGTAATTTAATTCTCAGAGTTCACCGTAATAATTTGTTTCGAATCTATTTTTGGAATAGCGGTAATGTTACGTGAGCAAAAGGTTAATCGCTGCTGAACTTTTTTGTGCCAGTGGGCGTTGATTGTCCCTTAAAGTAGTCGCATTATCTGATTAATAGTTTATTTAGTTTAAGGACGACAGTAATAATTTACTACACTTACACCTTTCACCAGTTCATCTCTCCAACTAGGCAACTTTTCAACCCAATTGGCCATTATCATCGGCTAGTAGTGAGACTTTAGTCGGAACGGGTCTTTTAATATTAGTTTTAGTTACTGCGGTATATGAAACAACAAGATCTTGTTTGTTGAATGTTTTAGACCTTCAACTATTTTATTGCTGAGCACTAAAGCAACCACCATAGTTTACTAGACTACCAGCTAGCTTCCATATTGTCAACATCTCGCTAGTTTAGAGAAAACGTGCAACTGACATTTAGGACGACCTAACACAGCCACAACGTAGCTTAGTAATTACTTATTGTAGGATGAGCACAATAGGTCACCTTGGAGATTGGATTTGAAATTACAATCTCTATCTACCTATATTACGTTAATAGACTCCGCTAACAATACTAGGCTACAGAACTAATACAGGATAGAGCATGCACCTGCAAGCCTATTACTCATTTTCCTTGTCATTTCCTAGGCATGTGCAGGTTTACTTCCAGTCTATTTAGATGCAGCGTAATACATGGAGCGACTGCCTATCAGACCTCCTTAACCTAGTGACTAGACAACAAGATAGCGTTTGGTGATGACCGATTGCCAGATTTGTAGACCTCTGTACGCCGTAACAAATGTCACAGATGTATGAACGATATGCATGTCTTTTGACGACGGCAGACCGTGTCGACGGCGCGTTCGTGTTCCACGCGCTCCTCAAAGAGATGTCAGCAAAATTGCAGGGGTTGACTTCTGTTTGGACTACGCGTTGTTTGAAGGAGATGCTGCGGCCCCGGATACAAAGGGCTAAAAAGGAACATGGGTGGGTTTAGTCAGTAGAAGTTTGACACTCACTTTTTTTTTTGGTGCGTCAAAAATCTTCACATCACCCAGGACGGGAGCAGTCGCTCCCGTCCTGGGTGCGGCGGGAGGGCGTGTCAGACTTTTACTGACAAAAACCCACTCGTGTTCCTTCGATTGCCCTTTATGTTCCAGGGTCACGGTAACTATTATAAACATTCCGCAACCCCGGTGACACTCACACTCCGCCCAGAGCGGAAGGAATCATTTATTAATTTCAAAAATAAAATAAAAAACGCCATCGACTGACAAGTAACTTGACTCAGAGAGGAACAAACAGAAAGTATTTATAAACTACGTAAGCCTATAATGAACACGGCAACGAACCACTAAAGGACTTCCAAACACTGACCACTGACTGGCCCAGTCTCTTTACAATAAACAGCAACAAAAGACATCAGAAGGCAAGATACTGCCTCACATACACAGCTTCCTTTCACTTGCAGTTTAAAAGACAGGCAACAAAAAGGTCAGCATGAAAATGCACTTCGTTCTCCATTCAACGGTAGATAATAACCGTTCCAATATTGTAAATGCTTTGTCGTCGGTCCCATAATATTGCGATGCTACGGCGCTGTATTGGGCCAGCAGAGGCAGTTAAACCTTTTTAAATGTGCGACGACATCTTAAAATAATAAAACTTTGTACGCCGTTTTGAGAACAATGCCAGAACGGAAGACTAGGATTTGGCGGCGGTCAGTTTTTGAAAATTGACATAGTTCAACATTTAATAAAATAAAGTAGTAGACCTTTTTAGGATTCCGTACATAAAGGGTAAAACGGGATCTTATAACAAAGATCTCGTATTTCTATTGCCACTATAACAACAAAAGTTAAAATCAGAATAAAGTAAATATTTAAGGGTGCTTCCAGACAACAAACGTGATATTTTTACCGTCTTTTGCCGATTATGATTATCTTTACATTCATATAAAACGCACTCATGCTTGTAAGATTAATTTAGTGGTTTCACCGAGTTCCGTAACGATTTTGATAACACTGTTCCGCTCCCATAAGTCATGGCGTAATGTTATGTAGCTTATATTTTATTCCGGAGCTTAAACTATAATATTACTGAAAAGTTTCATCAAAATCTTTTCAGCAGTTTTTGCGTGCAAGAGCAACAAACATCCACACAAACTAACACATAGATATTCAAACTTTCACATTTATAATATTAGTAGAATTGTTGTCTTTTCTTCAACGATGTCTGTACAAACTGTCACCCAGTTCTTAAGCAGTAAAGACTAGGTCAAAGAATAAATAGGGAGACCTTTTCAAATATACTGACACAACTCGCAGCTAAAGACCCGGAGAGGTCACGTCAGATTTTTGTCCTACATTTTATTAACTTTATTTTATGTCGTTTGTCCAGTGAGACTATGATTGTAATCCTTTAGGGATGTAACAAAGTTTAAGGTTTTATTCAAATTAAATGACATCTTGATGGTTAAGGCATATGACATATATGTGATTTGAATCCAGACAAGTATCAATGAAACTTTTTTCAATTCACTATGCTCTTTTCAAAGTTTATCTTAAACATCACAGACATGGGTGAACGAAAATAATCTCATAAAACCTGAACTCATAATGAATGTAAGCCGAAGTTGCCAATCCGTCTTGAACAAGCATGGTGATAATTGCTCTTGTTTTCTTTGTATGAGAAAAGCTCTGGCCGCGGAACAAAAATAGGCTGACTGACTACTTATTTTGTGGTATGTGGTCCACAGTTGGGCTTTTTTTTTATCATCAAATGACTGCCCCCGTCCTGGGTACGGCGGGAGGGCGTGTCAGATTTTTACTAACTAAAACCCACTCATGTTCCTTCGGTTGCCCTTTATGCTCCGGGGTCACGGTAACTATTATAAACATTCCGCAACCCCGGTCCACAGTTGGGTTAATGTTTTTTATCTCTTCTCAAGTTTGAACTTTACAACAGATCGCCCAAAAACGTAGCTAGCGTCCTGTCTTTTTTAAATAAATATTTTTTTAGACAGAAGACTTTATATTTTGCATTGTAAAGTCGTGCACGGAGAATAAATTGAACAAGGTATAGCTTTGTTAACAAATAGTTGCTACCGTTCCGTTCAACACAACAAACATTAATTAAAGTACCAATACATCACTGGCCTCTTTCTCATTTCTTTCAACAAAAGAACCGATACAATGGAGTAAAAAAAAACAATTTAGCAACGTCCCACAAACAGCAATGAATATTGCCGCGATAATTCAAAGTGCCGTAATTTCCGTGCCGTCAGTTTCATGCTACTAGATCTAGGTCCAAACGTATACCAGTCAACCCTACCGTACGGATTGGAAACGAGCGAGACAGCTTGCTCGCTCTGACAATGTAGCGATAGAAAGAGATAGACGTATTATTGTTGTTGCGTTTGAACGGTAGTAGGATGACATCGACTGGCCATTGAGCCCGGACAAGACTGGATTTGACGGTTTGTGGTTTCAATCGAACGGGCCGGGACGTTTTAATGAGGACGAGGTGCGTTGTTTTTTTAATGCAGTACGGTGCTTGGTAAGTGTCAAAAGAGTTTTAACTTTTCAGGATGCTATTAAGTATTAATGACTACCAGGAAAACTCGCCAGCCAGTGCCCTCGGAGAGTTGATAAGTTGTTACGTTGTATTTTAGAACAATGTAACTTGATATTGGTAATTCTTTGGTACGCGTGGTTCCTAGCTTCTACTAATTGGCCTGGGGGCTGATTTGGATTTTCTTGTATATTTCAATGGGTTCCTGAATGGTTTGCGCATGACAACGTCTTCCGGGTTCACTAATGTCTTGTATGGATTTTACTAACACACTTATAGTTTGGTTTTGATTTAATTGCACTTGTTACAACGATTTAATATTTGATTTATTAACACTGCAATACTGTTTTCTTGCATGTGTAGTTAACGCCACATTTCGTCTTCCAAATAACTCAATGTAGACTTCATTTAGTTTCAATTAAGTTTAATAAGTTGAAAATCTCGTTAAGATAATATTGTTTAAATCAGAGTCTTTATAGTATTAATTTGGGTTCTTAATATTTAACTTACTAAAGGAAACGGTGTAACAAAAACAAAGAAAACATAAACTTATTTTTAGCCCAAAACCTAATATCATTAATTTTCTTTATTTTTCTTTTCACGCAGACGCGATTACGGTAAAAAATAAAGGAAAATTCTTCAGAAAAAAACTTTTACCTCAACTTCATTAAGTCATATTCCGAATTTTCCCTTAGGCCCATAATGACATAAAAATAAAAAAGAGAAAGTAGGGTTTCACCGCTAGGTTTATTAGGGCCCGAGATTTAAGGGCCCTGTTAGACCGGTTGTTATTTGGGACCTCTTTCATAGTTCAGATTTGAGCGAATTTTTGACAGTCATGCGTTTGGAGAAAGCTGTGCTTAGATTCTATAGGACGCTACAAGTTGATCTTATAAATAAAATCAATTAAAATGTGTTTTTGATTAGATAGAAGTGTAAAGAAGTGGTAGCGTTAATCTTCAATTTTTTTTTTGTTTTTAGCGGTCTTCGATTTTAAATCTTTCAATAAAGTAAGTAATCCATACTAATATTGTAAATGCGAGAGTAACTCTGTCTGTTTGTCTCGCTTTTAAACCGAAACTACTTAACAGATTTAAATTAAAGTTGGTACAGAAAAAGAACATAGCTTGAGAAAGGACAAAAACTAGGTTTTACCTAAAACCCACGGAAACGGAAACTGCGCTGGTAAAACCGCGGGAGACAGCTAGTATAAAATAAAAGGATTATTCCGATCTGTCACCCCGTTGTCCCCATGGGTGACAGAGATAGGAAAAAAAAGTTCGATCTGTCCCCCAGTTAGCAATGTGTGGAACACATTTTCTATTAACCTCTTCACGCTACTGTGCGCCTAGTACTTTTGATTGATTTAAATACTAAGTAAATAATAAAAAAATAATAAAAAATTATTTAAGTAAAAAGTAAGTACACTTGTGATTTACATTAATTACAATTGAAAAAAATTCGTTCTAACTATAATGTAGACCGGCCTGATCTAGGTTAATAAAAACCTGTGTTTCAGGCCATAAATAATCTCAGTATTTTACCAACCCATGGGGACCAAACGGGGTGACAGATCGGAATAAGCAAATAAAAGCCCCAATTGTAGTTTTTTTTTAATATGTCAGGTGAGGCTTCCAATCTGACCAGAAACCAGCTGAATACCAAGTGACTATTGCAATGGAACATAGTAGCTACTGCCTCTTAGACCTCCAAAAGCAAGTGATTTGGTAACACGATATTTCTTGATTGGTCTGATTTTCCGACTTTTCCGCTTCTGTCTTCCAGTAACGACAATCAAAGATTTATGAATGACACCCGAGTGCCTTCGGCTTTACGTATTTTCCAAGGCTTGGGATCTATTAGATAAACTTAGTAAGTGCATAATCATGAATTCAATAACATTGTTTTATATTATTGGTACCGCAACCACATACCTACGTTAAGTATTTACTACATAACGATATTAACATTATGAGCAAATCAATAAGAAACAAAACCACATCATGAAATTATAAAAGATGAAACGTATTTGTCTTTAACCATCGCGTGCAGCGTACAATCCAATAAATTGTCGAAATCTTGGTCATAAGCCAAGCTATAAGGAAGAAGAAATGACAGTAAATAAATACTTAAGTTTTTCAAAGAAATCTCTAAGTAGCTACATGACTGCTACATAAAAGGTTCTGTACACAGAATAATGTTAAGATTGGAGCTTAAGAGAAGAAGTCAGCACTGGAAGGGGCCCAACAGGGCCACGCCTGCCGGGGTTGCGGAATGTTTATAATAAATAGTTACCGTGACCCTGGAACATAAAGGGCTATCGAAGGAACATGAGTGGGTTCTAGTCAGTAAAAGTCTGACACGCCCTCCCGCCGCATCCAGGGCGGGAGCAGTCATTTGATGATTTCCCACTCACTAAAAAAAAAAAGATTGCAGCTTGCAAAGCTTACAAAGTTATGTTCTGTAAAGTGAAGTTTAGTTTAGCTGTGTAGCTTAAATACCTGTACACTCTGTATGTACACGGTATATATGTAAAATTGTGGTGGTATCTGACTGCATCTCTACTTTGTCAATTTTCATACGGTCTGAAAAGTGTTTATTAGTGGTTAAGGCGAGCGCCTCCCATGGTTCTGGGTTTAAATCCGGGCAAGTACAAATCTATCTATTTCAATTCATTTGAATTTTCTGGGTATCCAGCTAAATCCAGTTAGGCTTGAGGTGGATTCCAACATAGTTAGGAAAGGGTTGTGAAGATGATGCTGATGATCTCTCGCTGAGCCGATTCGTCGCAAGAGGACTGGACGGCGCAGACGGCGTAATGCTGACTTGATGCCGCCATAAAAAGGTCCAGTGGACGATAGATCGGGGACTCTATCGTCTACGCTGCACGGTCCTAGAGATGTGATGATGTCCCTGTGTACCCGGTCATCGCTAAAAGTGGAAGGGAGTCCATATTCGGGCAGAGAGAGGGAGCCTAAGTGGGCATCGCTGGATGGGCCGCGAATGTCATGCGTAGCAGTTCTCGTGGCTCATCCGCCAAGGCTAAAGTAGGTGCACAAGCGGAGTTTTTAGCGGGTGCAAGCCACATAACCATTGTCTCCCCGCACGGTGGCATGCGTTAGGCATTTTCTTCGCTAGACAAAAAAAGGGTTGTAAAGATGATGTTAGGTCAAACAATAAAATTCATCTCTGTGACAGACAGAGCCAAAAATAATAATAAACCACTTGGGACTTTTTGGGTTTACATAATAATATCGACAAGGTTTTCACATCTTCTAATTTAGAGAGAGAATTCTCAAACAGTACCTAGAACAGTTTGTTTCTAAATACTTAGATAAATTGGGTACTAAAAACTTATACAGCTAACTTTTCAATGTACAGAAGTTTGTTGAAAGCCATTTATTAGGACGTAGCATTTCTAAAAGTTACTGTTTAGAAGAGCGATGTAATTTTAGTTCGTTTCATTCGTTAAAAAAATACAAAGTTAATTATCTTGACACGACTAGCACTCCGGTTCACTTACCGTTAGACTAAAAGGCCCGTCAGAAATGATTTTTTATTACACTCCATAGAATGCGATAATTAAAGAGAAACTATGAACAGTATACTCATTATCGTTACATATCGTACATAATTATATACTGCATTTCTACCGTCGTGGAACGGAATAAAATAAAACAATCAGTGGTTTGTGTATGCTGTTTCAATTTAGTCGCGTCATGTTCAAGAAATCTAATTGGTATAACTTTCTCCGCTCCGCGTCAGTGGAAGTCCATCCCGAAGGTACGACTTTGGTTATGCTTAGGACCATAGACTGACCCTATGTAGCCTATATGTCTTTCTAATATATACTCTAAAGTGTCATCGATATAATTATGTTAGTAGTTTGTGTATTAAAGAGTAACTCATATCTATTTATCCGTTCGCATATACATATAGTATCATAAACATAATGTGAGGATACCTATTTTATATGCCTATGTAATTACCTATGTTAAGATCATCACCATTATATTTCCTGTCAAGATTTTTCGGAATTTTCTTGACATTTTATGTATATCAAAAATAAAAACCTCATTGAGGTTGAAAAAATATATTATTATCTAATTTTAACCCACCTTCAAACAGGTTGTCCAACAAATCAACCAGCATCAACCTACAATACAATTTATTTCTATGCTTCACACAGTAAACTAAACATACTCCGCAATTAATGTATACAGATTACTACCAACCGTAACTATCATGAAACATCTTAAGCGATACAACCAGAGTCCATCGTTCTTAAGTACGTCATAAAATATACACCCAGCTTCCATGTTTGTAGTAAGTGAGCAAAAATTTTAACCAAACGTTCTTTGCTACCAAGAAAATGGGGATTTCTTTCGTTTACAGTTTCTTTTAAGGGGTACCTAGTGCAAATGTGCCGGTCTAAAGTACTGGTCTGGTTACGAAGGTGCATGCTAACACGTAAGGCTTTATGGCTTGAGATGCAGGAAAGAATTCTGCTTTTAAGGAGGTATTGGTGAGTATGTGTACTAAGCACTGGCGTATATCCGCTAGTCCGTCTGCGAATACTTAGAAAATAATATAAAGTGCTAATATATTTACATTAAATAAAAAATACAAATACGCTCTGTATTTGTATACCAGCCCCTTTTCATATAAAAAAGGCACGAACATTGTCTTAATTTCAAAGTGACACAGTAACAGATCTTGACGATGACGATTTAAGGTTTATTTTATTTATCATAAGAGCAGGTTTCCTCGCGGTATTTATCTTATGTATTATTCCATAGCTCAGCTTCTGTATACATCCCTGAATTGACCTTACCACTCATATTTATTAAAATCTAGCCTATGGTCATCTCTGTTAAAGAGTTTGATTGTCAGTTAGTGTTATTTTTTCTAACATTTAAAAAAAATTCTGCCGCCGTCTTTGACAGAATTATGTTTGAATCAGTACACAAATAACACTAACTCATTATAATTCGGTTATAAAGTAAAAAAGTCTTCTCAGAGAAGAAATGGTCACCACGTATGCGTGAAGCGGAATGGCGATTCCAGACTTATATTAAATTTAAGTCCCGGTTTCCTCACGAAGTTTCCTGAATCCAATGTCGGTCGGATGTCTAAGATTAACTTAGGACTTCCTAAGTTTATCTTGGACGTCGCTTGCATATGAATTGAAAGAGTCACATTGCTATTTGTCAGGCTTCAAATCTACAACTTCAAGCATTGAAAGCAGGTCATTTTAACGGACTTGTTGGTTTAGTCAGTGACCGTGACTGCTTAGCCGGAGGTCGTGGGTTCGATTACCACCCACGACAATCTATGTGTGAGCACGATTGTCTGTTTGGTGTCTAGGTGAAAATTATCTATCATATGTATACATTTTTACAATATAAGTATGTATGTCAGTTGTCTGGTTACCGTAACACAAGTTCTACTTAGCTTGGGACCATGGCTATGTGTGACTTGTCCCAAGATAATTTATTTACCTATTTTTATCCAACCTCTGACCTTAACCATTCAGTTTTTGCATGCTCGATACTATCTATATACAACAGAAACCATTAACCTTCTTTCATTTGTAGAACAAAAAAAAAACAGATCTTCGTTCATCTTTTGTCTGCCCACTCGCTTTTGTTTTATATTTACGAGTAAACCGCTCTTCATTGCCGAAAACAACCAATAAACTACACAGACGGAATTTTCCTCATTCGGTGTTATGTCAAAAGTTTTTGCCTATGTTTTTGTCCTGAGCACCGAACCAAGAGAGATATATGCCAGTTTTATCATTCCCCTACCTGAAAATGACCACGAGTACGCGAAAAAAAACCTTATTTTGGTCGGAATTAAGTTACCAAGTTGGTCGACAAACTTTGTCGTTCCTTATTAGGGAGCAAAACGTATGACGAACATATTTATTCAATGTTATTTAATAACTTTGAAACTTTCTAATATCACATATTCTTGAGGAAATCTCGCTCTAAGGGCCAGGCCACACGGTGCGGCTCCGGCGCGGCGGCTGAGCGGTGCCGCAACGGTTTATTACATAATAAAAATGAATTGTATGCCACACGGTACGTCCGGCACCGCTCCGGCGTCGCACCGCATGCACACCGGACAATGGCGCGAGGCAGACGAGGCGGGGAGGGGTGCAAGCAGTGCGGTGCCGCAGCGGCGCCGCTCAGTTGTTTATACGGTATAGGCAAAAGTGCTCGCTCGTTGATAATAATTACATGTATATCATACGGTGCCGCAGCGGCGCCGTAAGAACATTGCGACGCCGCACTGCTCGTGTAGCCGCCAGTGCGGTGCGGAGTAATGCGGTGCGGTGCGTTGCCGCACCGTGTGGCCTAGCACTTAGAGAATGTTTTTTTTTCGTATTTCAAAGTTGAGTAATAATGTTCTAGACTTAGATAACGTTGTGAAAGATCACTGAGTGCTTTCAGAAATTTATTTGAAGAATGTTTGTTTACTTCTTGTGATGAAAATTCTAGATAAAGATACTGTATAGAAACGGTATTCATTACACTTTAACATTGTTTTTGAAATTTTCATATTATAAGTAGGTATAAGAAATTTTGTACAGAAAAGGCAACGCGAGGCCTTTGCAATATTTTTTCTTCAAAAATAGACTTAACGAAAGCATTGTTTCAGTTTTTTTATCTGTACCATTATTTCCTGAGTGCAAAAATATTGAAAGTCAAAGTATTATTACAAAGAGGCTATTTAGAGTTATTATAGCTAAATTTTAAACATCTTTGACTAGTTACATACAAGGATTTTTGGGTGCCTTACATAAAGCGTTATCAAAAAAAGTTGTTATTTTGCCTCTAAAACTAAAAATGGTTTCCCAGCAGCAGTTTTTGCCTAATGGGCGTGGGCAACAACGACTAAATAATGTAATTAATGACATATAACTACAACTTGAGAAAAAAGCACTATTATAATAATAACTGTTATCATAAGTAGTGGCCCATAATTTCTCGAAATATTGCCAGAATTTCATACTAGTTTCTTTTGGCACTCCTTCTCCACAAAAACTTTGTTGGTTTAACAAATCGTGTCCAGTTCCATTTGCCTAAAACAGTTAAAAATGAGTACACAATCCTACCCTCATTATACACATAAAGATAGTCATAAGTACTAAAGATTGACCTACTTATACACCATGCCTACCAACCAAAACAGGTATACAAACTTACAAGAAGTACGATAAACCACTTAGTCACCACACGACATCGCCCAGCCTCTCAAGTATATAACTATCCTAAAATAGGTAGATTTGGTAAAATATTGAAAAAGTTTCCGATTATTTTTGTAGAAAATTTAGTCTATTGAGAAGATTCTTTTGAGAGAATCGCATAATATTATCTGGGTTTCGTCAACAAGTAACAAACATTTTTAGTGATCTAAGATTTGTTAAATTGGGTTAGAACTCTTTTTAAATAATAATAAATAATACCCATCTATTACTGTTCCACTGCATGTTTCTTCTCATACTGAGAAGGTAAGCACTGATCACCACCAATCTGAATCGCCGAAATCGTCATCAGCAATCAAGGCGATTCAACTATTCAAACGTCTAGGTTTCCTCGAAAAGTTTTATTTCGTCAAATTTTCAAAATTGTCAAAGTCTTTTGACATTTCTTAAATATAATAACGATTGTATTATCATCTTTTTAGAAAACTATCTTACATACACATCTTTTCTGGCAACCATTATAATCACCCCTGTGTAACCAAGTCTTAAATAGCAACTATAAAATCTACCATTAATAAACCCACCACAATCAACTACCAACTGGTCCAATTTCCCCCAACAACAGCCCCAAACTCCTTTATAATCACTCTTTTCCACTTTCATGCCTTTAGAATTCCCATCTGATGTATAGTCGTTCTAATTCGGACGGTTGGCAACACTCCAGGCCGCTATACCTACGTTTAACATACCACCGCAAACTTTAATATTTGTCACTGGAAGATATATTGAAGTTTATGGAGGCTATATTAAGAGCTTGGATGTTTGGATGCCATGATTTTGTTTTTGTATTGTTGCGGCTTGCGAAAGCTTTGCTAAGTCTGAGTTGGGCGCAAATAAAGGACCTTTGTGTGAATATGACACATTGTAATTCAACCTCGTGTTAGTTACTAATTTGAAGAAGACGTTAGTACATTTTGTGTGTGGTTTGGAACACACAAGAATGCAGGAGTTCAGATCCTTTAAATTACCTTCAGTTGTTAAAGATTCTGAACTTCTGCATTCTGTTCATAATCACTGTCATAACGCAAAAACGTCATGACGTGGAGTTGCGGAAACAAGCCCGCCATGCACACCCATCACTGTCATTGTATTTGACAATTCAACAATATTCATTACCCTATTAACGTTATCGGGCTGAAAAGTGCTGCAAATACATGAAGCAATGTACTTCGAATTAATAATATTGCCAGGCTCTTATTGTTCCATTCAGAATAGATGTCTTTTCTCATACAGAGAAGACACAGTCATTTATCACCTCGCTTGCTTAAGGTGGATGTGCGATTTCAGACATTAATAAATTAGAAGTCCAGATTCCCTCATGACATTTCACATTGCCGATGTCTGTAATATCTTAGTACACAGAAAGTATTTATGATTGGGCACGCCGTTATAGCGGCGGTGAGACCCCTCTTTGAGGAGTGGCTGGAGAGGCGTCATGGCACTCTCACGTTTCGCTTGACACAGGTCCTCACCGGACATGGTCAGTTCGGGAGGTTCCTGTGTTGGATTCGGGCGGAAGCGACGCCTGGGTGTCACCACTGCAGTAACGGTCGCCTGGAGGACATGGTCGAGCACACAGTGGAGGTGTGCCGCGCATGGGCGGAGCAACGACGTGTCCTCGTAGAGGCGATCGGCGGTGGTGACCTCTCGCGCCCGGCGCTGGTTCAGGCCATGCTTCGGGGCGAGACGGAATGGGATGCCGTCGCCTCCTTCTGCGAAGCAGTTATGCTAGTGAAGGAAGCGGCGGCGCGAGAGAGGCAACGACGAGCCTCTCGCCCCGGACTAAGACCCAGGCGATGACGTCGAGAGTCGCAAGACGACTACCGGCCACCGTAGGCGCGGTTCTGCGGATGGCGAGCGATGGGTAGCTCGCCGCCCGGCTAGGACCAGGACCGCGTAGACGGCGCGTTTTGTTCCACGCGTGCCTCAAAGAGAAGGAGTCAGCACAGGAAGGGGCCCAACAGGGCCAACGCCTGCCGGGGTTGCGGAATGTTTATAATAGTTACCGTGACCCTGGAACATAAAGGGCAATCGAAGGAACATGAGTGGGTTTTAGTCAGTAAGAGTCTGACACGCCCTCCCGCCGCACCCAGGACGGGAGCAGTCATTGGATGATTTCCCACTCACCAAAAAAAAAGAAGTATTTATGATTTGAAAAAGTCGCATTGTAATTTCTCCGGTTTTTTGGTTCATCGCGCTCCAAAAAACGTGGTTCATCACGACGAATGCTCAATCATTTTTTAAATATTCTTTACTACGCGTACCAGCTTCGAAAGGGTGTTAATTTTTTGAAAATCTCAGATTTCCTTTTTGGAATGAAATAAAAATTCTTCCCTTTAATTCACCCCTAAATAAAAAATAACCGTATTAAAATCCGTTGCGTAGTTTAAAACATACAGATACAGACAGCGAAAAAGTGACTTTGTATTATACCATGTACCTAATGGTTTTATTGCATGTGAAGTCTGATAGTCTATTAATAAGACAATAGTGGCTTAACCTTTCAACGACCAACCGACAGCCGGCTGTCGGGCTGCTATTGTCTTTCTATTGTGTCTCAAAGTTCGAAGGTTTTTTTTAAGGCGCTCTCAAATCTGTTCCTGTTTTTACTTTTTCCCTTTTACTGACAAGGACAGCAATAGTAAATTTAAGTTACGTTTGAGTATTCGGCCCTAGGATTGTTAAGTGAAAGGTTTCGAGTTCAACAGTAACCTATAATATTTTATTTTAGAAAATAAATAACACTTTTGTACATTCAAAGGCGCATAAAACCTGCCCCTGATCTCTCTCCTATCACTGGAAGGGGCCCAACAGGGCCAACGCCTGCCAGGGTTGCGGAATGTTTATAATAGTTACCGTAACCCTGGAACATAAAGGGCAATCAAAGGAACATGAGTGGGTTTTAGTCAGTAAAAGTCTGACACGCCCTCCCGCCGCACCCAGGACGGGAGCAATCATTGGATGATTTCCCACTCACCAAAAAAAAAATACAAAAAAAAAATACCTATAATATTTTATTTTAGAAAATAAATATGTAACACTTTTGTACATTCAAAGGCGCATAAAACCTTCCCCTGATCTCTCTCCTATCGAGTCCTAGTCCCACGTGTTTATTTGTTGTTGTTTGAGGGAATAGAAAGTGCATTCACGTTTGGGCACTTGTGCATTCACGTTTGAGCACTTGTGCACTAATCCTGCACAAATGGCTAATCCTCGTCGAGATTGGACACCGTGACTGAAACCAGTCAGGTGGACGATATTTGATTGTGAATGACTGGCTGATTTTCGCTCTGCTTCAAGCGTCCACATTTGTACAGGTTACTGTGAAACTGTTATCTAAATAAGTAGGTTTACTCTGTGATTATCTATACATGTAATAAAATAGTAGCGAAGTAGGAGTACAAATATGTTTTAGGTTGGAGCAAGAACTACTACTTATAAATGGGTAGCAATAAAACGAGTGGCTGTAAATTACAATTTTAAGTGCCAAAATATATTAATTTGGGTTACATAATTACTAAGTGAGCGACTGACTGTAAGTGACGAGAAATCAACAGAACAGTATCTTACAAACATTAATTTGAGTTACTTAAAATACAAAATAAGAAGCTTCATAATTACCAAACCTTAAAATATTCTATACATGATCGAGGGTGGGCTGGGTTGAGGGAGCCTCGCTTCGCGGGGCTCCTACTTCTGAGTGGCTTATAAAAAATAACCACGAAGAGGATGGCGGGTCTATTTGCTCGCTTCGCTCGCTCACACGAGCCCGCCATCCCCTTCTAACCTAACTTATCCGAGTCGGGGTGCCCTAAAGTCTAGATTGCAACCAGTTTTCATCATTATTGAGAGTTAATAGTCGCTCACTTAGTAATGTAGTCGCTCGGAAAAATTTTTTATATATGAAATGGATTAATCACAATCCACTTAGTGTTAGCTCGTTCTGGATTTTATTATTTATCAATATTCGTCGTTAGTTTAGTTAGTTTTTCGGTTACTCAAATTCATACCGCTCAAGTTATTAATACAGTATGTCATCATCAGTCGCAAAGCTTTTTTTTAATCGCTCGTTTTATAATTCCCCGTTAGATATCACTTAAAATTTTGTAAAACATTCTTTTAAATTCAACTTAAATAATAGGCCACTTGTATTGGGCGCGCTATTTGTTTTGGCGTTTAACAAGCGTTAGCGTTACTTCGACGTCAAAAATCGCCATACCTTAGACACGCGACGTCAACGTGACGTTACCCTAGGACGTCGTTAATGTCAGACTTTGGAAAAACGTCAAAGCTTGTAAAACGCCAGTGGGATAGCGGCCTTAGGAACTACTTATTTCATGCAGTCCTGGTACCTCTTAACTTTAAGTACCAGGAATGCAGGATATCATCAGATCTCAATTACTACTAACATAACGCGGGTAAAACCGCGGAGAACAGCTAGTAACTAATATTATCTAAAAGTCTATCGCAACTTCTTTTTGTGCTACCTCTCATATTAACTTCTGTCTCTTTTGAGTGAAATACAAGATCATAATTATTAAGTTTACCCTACAAACTATTTCCTATATAATATTATACACAAATAAATAAATAACTTGGTTGGCAAAATTTTGCCAACTGTTCGAAAAAAGCGGTTACGGTAGAACCCATTTTCTATTACGTCCTAGGTAATCACAATCGCTTGTCCAAAACTAATAAAAATGCCATTAAGTTAATGGCTTCAGATACACTACGCAATTTGAATGAATCTAGGTACACCCAAAGCAATAAAACAAAGGTCTGGTCGTGTTTTATTTTCCTTCCAATTTAAAACAATACTTTTTGACCTTGAGTTCATAGCTAGTACCTATTGGTAGGAAAGGATTTTTTTTTTCGATTTACTTCTCAGTATGAAAGCTTTAGTGATTTAACCTTAACCTTTTATTAATGGCATTTGTGGAAAAGACACCACAATTCTGTCACGACCACGTTTATTTTACAACATCTCAATCGAAGAACGATTTTTAACTTAAATAATATGCATAAACTAGCAAACCCCGCGAACTCCGTTTTGCCACCAGATGGCTTCCTGTTGAAATTTTTCCTGAATTTTCTTTGCTTTAAACCTCACGGAGCCCGAGACCTTTCCAACGAATGCAAAACCGTGGAAATCGGTTCGTGCGTTCTGGAGTTATAGCGCCAGGAAGGAAAACCCGACTTATTTTTATATAGTAGATAACATCAAAAAAATAAATATATGACTGCAAAGATATCCTATTTGTGCCTGGTCCGTCAGGGCCTCGTCTGTGAATCAGCAGGTTGTACCACGTGCTAGTAAGGTTGGATCTGACCCCGGAGGTGTTGGTAGGGCCACTTAGGTACATCCCAGCTCTACAGTAAAAGTATTTAATTGCTATCATGACAGTTGCATACAACAGTTGCACATGCGTGGTGAAGGATGTCAAGCGAACAGATGCCATCTTCATGCCATCAATCAAATCTGCCAGTTCAATCTGTGTTTTGGTATTTTGTAAAGAAATATTGTATTTGAATTTAATCCTGTTCTTGTCTTAGCTATCCAAAATCTAAAAAAAATACCCACGATTCGACGTACTTTTAGATTTATTAAGGTAAAATTTTATTTGACGATCGCATCAGTATCCCTTCAATTATAAGAATAAGGCTCGAGGCTTAAAGCTCTTCCACATATGGGCGCAGATCCTTAACGGGAGAGTACCAATGTGACTTTACAAACCAAATTTTAATGTATAATATGTATATTTTCGGACATCGGTAAAGTAAACACGCTGTGAGAATATCTAAACTTACATAACTTTACAGAAGTCTTGAACCTCCAATCCCCTTTGATCAAAATTGTAATCAGGCATTGCTTGTAAGACAAAAGCCTTCGCAGTGGGATAATAGAAATCATGTATTTCAATAACAATTAAATGAGAATTCATAATTCAATCGAATTTGCATCGCGTTTTTAGTTTGCGTTTTTAGCTCCTTTGAAGTAAATGGCAGCTGACCTTAACAACAGTTCGAAAAACATCTTAGCAACAAAGATTAATGTAACACAATATTTGACGGGCCTGTTGGTGTAGTGGTTAGTGACCCTGACTGCTAAGCCGGAGGTCGTGGGTTCGATTCCCACCCAGGACAAACTTTGTGTGATGAGCATGATAGTTTGTTCTGTGTCTGGATGTAATTTATCTATAATATGTATGTATTTATAAAGTATATAAGTATGTATATCAGTTGTCTGGTTACCATAACACAAGCTCTGCTTAGCTTGGGATCAGATGACCGTGTGTGAGTTGTCCTAAGATATTTATTTATATTTATCTGAGTTAGATATTATTGTAATTTATTACACAACATATAGGTAGGTCCCACGAGTGGCTATTGTTGAAACCGTGACAAATCGCTAGTGTTATTTCGTTGTTCAGACGGCTTTCGGCCAAAAAACTGAGATATATTCGGCGCTATTCATAAAAGTGACACAGAAATCCGGTGACCAAATAAAGGTAGTCTACAAGAGGAGAGTTTCTCGCCCGTCTGTGAGCGACGGGCTGAGTTGCAAAGGCGAGACTCGCCAAGCGATTTTTCCTCTCTTGGATTAACTTTCTTCGCAAACCTACAAATCAAAACAACGTTTTTGTGATATCTAAGCAATTTATTGTGTCATACAAAAGTTGGTTCGGGACTATTATCTCGAAACTGAAAACAGAAATAAATTCTGTTTTTCAAACGATTTTCATTTTGTAAGAAAAGTGACTTGAGTTTTTTTTACAGTACAGTGTGTAATACTTACTACATGAACCAATTTTTTTTTATTACAGATCCAATCTTATTGAATGTAATAAGGGCACAACTGGAATTAACATAAAAATTGCACAGTCGATTATTTGACGTAAAAGCCTAGTTAGTAGCGATTTTTACAATTTCAACCCGTAACTAGATATAATAGAGTATGAAAGCTTGTATGAAAATGAGCGGACGAGACAACAGGAAACTAACAGTTAAATCGGTTTGATTTTTTTATTTCATTCTTACTCGTACGATAAACACTCCTTGTGTAAACGAGCGTTATTGTTATGTAAGGGAAATGTCCGCGATACAGTTTTTAGTAAAAAATAAAAGAATCTTTGTCCTATTTCATTTCTTTTGTTTTTAGTGACAGTTGTGGCTAGAGTAATAAATATATTTTACTAAAAGATTTCGTTCGCAGCTTCGTACGCATGGATGTCAAAATTTCATACCCTATTTTATTCCTTCAGGGGTCAATTTTCCAAAAATACCTGTTCTTTACAAATACCACACTGTCCAAGTTTCCGGCCGGCCAGTGGTTTGGGCTGTACGTAGATATATCAACAGTCAAGAGAGTCAACATTCAAGATCATCAGTCAAAGAGTAAGTATGGAGTTTCTTGCCCATTCTTCTCCATACGAATCAACTTTGTAGAATGGGCAACTAGATTCATTTTTCTTTGATTTTGACGTTCTAAAGTGCCTATTATAAATAAATGATTTGAGGTTGAGTTCAATCAGTTTGAGCATGTTTACCATCTGATGTAAATATATTTAGAGAATTTTATTGCTCACAGGCATAAAATAGTTATGCTTCCAATTTATTATTTTATTTATCGCTACTCTTCATACGTTTATTGATGATTTATGTTTTGTTGTCACGGTCAGTGGCTAAGGCTCCCGCCTATCGTGCATAAAGTTTTGGGCTCGATACAGGACGAGTACCATTGTTATTTCTGCCAATAATATATTATTAGTTTGTGTGTTATAAGTTCTTAATAAAATAACTAAAATTTATGCTTACATCAATTAATCTTATTCGTCGTTTTATTATGAAAGTTCTACATTATTGGGACAATCCCACCACACTATTCCCAACCACTGCAACTCCTGAAAGCCAGAATCAACAGTGGAGTCCGCCAGAAAAGCGCCGAGCAATGAAGCTCGACGAGTCCTTGAGAAACGATTCAATTGTTTTGGATCCCGCAACGAAATTAATCAGAAAAGAACAGCGGAGGTGTAAGAAAAATATTTTTTTTTTTCCACTTTCCTCCATAACAAGCAGGAGACAGAACAGAACTAGGCCGATAGGCACAAAGGGACAATTACAACTGGGAGAAGCCCAGATTGCCTAGCACCACGGAATATGATCTGTTATAAATTAATGGGTCCTAAAATGTGAGCTGTTACGATTGGTTCCAATAGTAGGTATGGCAAAAACGCTTGAACGCACGAAAATTGGTTCTAGTTCCAAAAAAATAAGTTCTACATTAGTCTAATAAATAAATATTTTATCACTATTATTTACTTTTTTTAGGATTTTGTACGGCCGAAATAAAACCTAATAAGTCAAGGAGCCCTGAAGTTTATCTGTCTGTTCAAATCTCTCTTCCCTTACTTCAAATTCTACGTCTAAAATTATAAAATGATGCAGAAGCAGGCATTTCAAATTGCCTAATCTTCTTATTACAGTAAAAAATACGAAAGACAACCCACTACTACACTACAGGAAAACCTAAATAATCAGAACCCTTTGTGTGCATTTGTTTGTGTTGACTGTTTTTTTTTTGTTTTTTTTTTTGTTTTTCGTATTTGTTTGGTTGCTTTTTATATCAGTCCATTATTGCTGTACCACACGATCCGTAAAAATATGTTAACACTTAAATCTTGAAAAAAAAAAATATTGATAAAGTTTTTATTTGTTTAACATAATAAGCAGATTCGCCCATCTCCTTTATACAACTTCAGAACGCGTGTCCATTACAAAAATGTAAAAAAACTCTACAATGAAACTGCTTAGTAAAATAGAAAAGGACATTGACCACCATACTATAGGACGCCGTTGCGCATAAAAAATAATGTAATCTTAGTGTAAATTGAATATAAAAGAGGGGAGAGGTCGTACTTTCCAAGGAAACAAAAATTATCTACATATTTTTAGGGGTTTTTGTTGAATTTTGATTTATATGTGCAAGTTTTTAGGTTAGTTATGTACCATAACTTCTACCAAAGAAGTACAAATTACAACAATATTATGATTTCTATTCTCATAAAACAAAACGGAATAGTTTTAAACAAACCAAGGAAAGTTCCCAAGTAAATGGTAATTAGGTCATACTAAATCTAAGTGGCTTATAGGCATAAAGAGTAGAAAATAAACAGGCCCCGCATAGAATAGGGTTTTCTATCCCCTTTTTAATTGTTATAATTTATTTTTAAAATGATGTTTACATGATTCGAGACACAATAAAGACAATAGCAGGGCGACAGCCGGCTATCGCTTGGTAACTAAGGGTTAGGTTTATGGTGGTAAGACGAGGTCGGTCGGACATGACGAAACTATAAGGGTTCTTTTTGTAAAAACCATTTGAAACTAATTTATTATTGTAAACAGACAAAATCTTATTTTAGTCATCATTGCAATGCGTGTAATTAAACATTTGAAATATTAATGTGTTTGTGTGGAAATAAAAATATTCAAAAGTCAATGGCATTTATTTCACTTAGATTATTTACAAGCACAACTGAATTGTCAGAGTTGGTCGGTTATTCTAAATACTCTGTATGTTTTAGCTGTTGATGTCCATAAGCTCGTTCAACACACATTACACTTCAAGAGTTTAGAGATGCTCATTCGAGTATAATATAACATTCCTGAGAGAAGAGGATGTTCTTCTGACATCTGAAAATAAATATAATAAATATTATTACATATTGTTGATTGATCTTAGCATTAGTTTAATAGGAAATTCGTCCGCGTGGAAACCGAAAATGATTCTAATAGGATTTTCAAATAGTTTTTTTCGTTATCTGCTGTTACAGTTAGCTGTACAACAAAATAGAAATAGTGCTATTGACTTGGACCATCTTTGGTATTACCCATAATAACGTATAATATTGTTGATAATATAACAATAATGCGCTCATTTTCTACTACACTAACGTCAAAAAAACGTGTAAATACAATATAATAAGATACTAACCGTTGCCGGATTAATCCAGTATCGTAACCATTGCATCCGTTGCTTCCCCCAGTTGGCGACGGGGTAGAGGATGTTTCAGAGCAAAGGGGGCACAGTCCGCACAGCGTGTTATTTTATTTTAACAAAATTGTCGGTACTGCCTAAAGAGAGAAACGATCCGAAGTCGTAAAAACGTCGACGTACGAAAGTTTTGAAAAGATTGCTTGATCGCACAGAAATCGGAAGAGTCTGCTGTACACGAACTAACCGCAATGATTCGTTATCTAATAACGCAAAATAAACTCAATTTTCAATAAAAATATTCGTCGCTTTGTTTTACTTGAAAGTGTCAATTTTGACTGTTAACATTTGAATTTCCGTGGCAGTGCTGCCCACAGCTGATAAAAATCAACCATAAGTGATAACTTAGACACCTAAATACTTTTTGTTAGTAAAATAACATTATTTTAGAAATGTTAATTAAATATAAATTGTTGGTAACGCAAATGAATGTTATATTCGTAATTATTTTTGAGACATCAACGTGTGCTCTTAAAAATAAAATATGTAATACTATCAGTTAAGACTGATTATGGGAAAGTTTATGAAATTGGCAACACCGCTTTTACTTAAGTACGTCATTAAAGGAAGAATGCAACAAAGTCGAATAAATAACTAATTAAATATAAAATATTAACCCCTAAAAAGATTTCCATGAAGTTATTTTAGGAAAGTTAAAATATTATGTTATGATTTATGAGTACATTTTTGTGGCTATGCCCTCTTATTTTAAAGCGATGCTAGATTTGAACATTCTCCTTTTCATCTCTTTAATGCAGCTTTTAATCATTTAGTATTACGAGAAAAGAGATTTAATCTGGAAGTCCTTACTCGTACTTAAGAGCGAAAAAGATCCCTTAAGAAGATTTTATGCTTCACCAGTCATTTTAGGGGAAGTTAAGAGTATTATAAAAAGATTGTATGATTTAGTATATAAAGCTCGGATATATCTTTTAGTCATGTGGAATAAAGTACACGTAATATGATTTTTTACGTCTCCCCTGTTCGTTTCAGGTTTTCGTAAATCCAAATAGAAGCATTAAATTCTTATAGATATTTTGTCTGTCAGTCTTTATGTAATTTTTTTTTTTATATAGTCACTTTTTTATTCAAAACTTTTTACATCCAACTTTCCAACACAACATTTCTACAAAAAAAATATTAAATCTTAATACATTTTTTTTTGTAATACTTTTTTTTTGGTGCGTGGGAAATCATCAAATAACTGCTCCCGTCCTGGGTGCGGCGGAAGGGCGTGTCAGACTTTTACTGACTAAAACCCACTCATGTTCCTTCGATTGCCCTTTATATTCCAGGGTCACGGTAACTATTTAAGAAAATTAAACCTGGGATCAACGCCCAGCAGGCACACGCTATCCCGAGACCACAATGGCTGTTTTTTTTTATGTTCCAAAACATTACTTCCTAGAAATAATCTTTGCCCCACGTGGGTACCTTTTCAAACATAACAATGAGTATTTTATTCCGTTCTGAGCACACAATATACAAAAACTCAGAAAATTCCTGTAGGTAATGCCAATATTTGTTCCGTGCGGAAATCGACTCCGGACACGTAACACAGATGTCAATACTGCTATAAAAATATCCTTGGGTAACTCACACATGGCCATCCAATGATATTTTAAATAAAAAGGATATGATACTTATATAACATTCTATCTTAAAAAACGGCACTTTAACGCACACATACAATTAAACGTTAAAGAAGGATGGCACGCTTCAAGTATTGCGAGTGAAAAATAGACGAATATAATTTGCGAGATTTATAATTTTATGAAATAAATACATTACTTTTACTGTCTAAAACCCACTCATGTTCCTTCGGTTGCCCTTTATGTTCCGGGGTCACGGTAACTATTATAAACATTCCGCAACCCCGGCAGGTCAGAGCCACTACCACTAGACCAACAGGCCCGTCAACTATGTGTACATCTATATATATAGATAAACTAGGTTTTGCCCGCAGCTTTGCCTGCGAAATTATCTACAATGCTTGCATCCCCTATTTTACCCACTTAATTTTCTTAGTGGTTACCTTCTTTTTACAGAGAGCACTGCCTGTAAGTTTTATGTCTCTAGGACTAGCGGTTTCGACGGGGCGGTTGGCTTTCAACGACCAACCGACAGCCGGCTGTCGGGATGCTATTGTCTTTCTGTTGTGTCTCAAATCACGTGTGTTTGAAAGATTAATAGTCAGTCAATCAGTCCGTTAGTTTACCATTTTATATAATAACTTATAGATAGATATAACAACTCCATCATAAAATCGTCGTGTAGTCAACAGTATTCATATTTAAATAATGTTTGCTCGCGTTTACCTACATGTATTAAGAGTTATCTTTCACAGAGAAACTGTGAGTTAAAGTTTTAATACGCTACATTATACTGCTCTAATAACTCGCGGTTATGAGACTTTCGTAGTTAATATAAGCCAGAAACCACCAATCCATAGTAAAGGCAATTTAGGGTGACACCTCATGAATTGTGTTTAAATCAGAAATAACTTTTGTAGGTTATAGAAAAAGCTAATATAACAAAAATAATTTTATGTAACCCGCTACAGGCGGGCTACTATGCTTTATATTTAAAAAGTTTTTATTTTTGAATTTGTATTTGAACTGAATAAATGAGCATAATAATTTTCTTTTTCCAGACAAGTTAGTCCACAAAGTAACAAATAAGAAGACTGACCTATGACACAAACATACAAGTTTTAAAATAAATAAATTAAAAACAAAAAAATATATATAATAATTCAATTAATACCAGTACTTGTATGACTCTCCGAACCACCCCAACAATAGCTAAACCTCTCTATTTCAGCATCAAAAGTCCTAATAACTCTGATGTACCTACTCTATAACCTTTGCACTAGCGTCGCCATCTTTTTACGCATAAGGTCAAAAAGACAATTTATCCGCGTGTGAAACTGACAGGAGCAATGATCTGCGAAGGGCAGGCGGCAACTGGATGCGTTTAGCAGAATATTGCGCTTAAATAAATTTATTATTAATTATTTTTTTTACATTTTTCTTTTTTTCTTCCTAAATATTATATTTTGGTCGATTAATACAATATATATTATTATTAAAATAAAGAAACAGATTGACTAGACAGGGTGATATATCAACGCACAGCCAAAACCGCTGCCAGATCTTAAATATATGAAACTTGGAGGGTGCGTTTTTTTTGTAAAGAGTAGGTATCCACTAAGAAAGGATTTTTGGAAATAATAAATAAATAATAAATGTTTATTTCTCAAACAACTTAATACTAATTTACACAGTTTATAACTTGGCAACAATATTATTATAGCAGAGAGTTTAGCATCTGTAGCCGAACTAGGCTGAGCCTGTATTTCGGCTAAACTCGTAACCATACAGGGATAAAACAATCCCACCAAAAACATTTCATATAAATGTAGCCAATACAACCACATAAGGTATACCCTGTGAAAAATATATCAGATCTCATGTAGAGCCAAGCTTCTGAATCTACACGGCCTAACTCTACAGACACAAACTCTACATATCAGTAAAAATGTATGGCTTCGCCGTTTCGCTACCGTCGTGGAGGTGATGCGAAAATTAAGTTTTTGAAGTAAGTACCGAAACAGCCAAGCCATACATTTTTACTGATATGTAGAGTTTGTGTCTGTAGAGTTAGGCCGTGTAGATTCAGAAGCTTGGCTCTACATGAGATCTGATATATTTTTCACAGGGTATACCTTATGTGGTTGTCTTGGCTACATTTATATGAAATGTTTTTGGTGGGATTTCAGTTCTTTTTGTAAGTTGCTAGGCAGTATTTTCAGTGTTTTTTTTTTTTTTTCTTTTCGTTATCAGATTTTTTTGACTAAATTGACCTGAAAGTCCCACACTTTTTATTATTAAAATACTTGATCGTACAACGGTGATCTTTCGATCTAGGAGAAATTATTAAAGGCTGTATTGCGCTCCAGAATAACTGTAGTTATGTAGTATAAGACTGCTCCACAATATAAACGAGTTTTCGTGCAAACGTGCATACAATATTATTTTTAGATAGTAGATACATAAAAATTCAAATAGTACTAATACTTTCCGATGTAACGAAACCATAGCGCAATCTATTTCGATCCCAACGCCATCTAGGGAAGTAAGACTTAAACTTTTTGTCATCGAGGATCGCGCTACGATTCCGTTCAACACCGTAACAATTTAGGTATGTATGTATATTAACCAATTACCAATACATAAAATTATGCCCACTGAAATAAGCCGCAAAACTTATTTATACGAATACGAAAAACATTGCAATCGCAACACGACCGTCAACGACACAAGTTTATAATTTTCTTAGGTGGTTGATACCAAACTTACCAAACTTCTTAGACCAAATGTCAGCTTTCTAGCACTACAGGAAGTAGCCACATCAGCAGTGTCGGCTTTTATAGCCCATAGCCCAATAGGCCAATCTTTCTCTTTGCATTTTTACTTGATTTATTCAAACAAACTTCCACACCCCCATTTTAGGGGATGGAGGGCGAAAGCTATAAGTTTATGAATTTTTCTGTTGGTTGTATACTAAACTTAGACTACATACCAAATTTCAGCATTCTAGCACTTCAGGAAGTAGCCAAACATTTTGATGATCATCAGTGTGTCAGTGTGTCAGTGAATCAGTGACGAAATCGGTGTATTTTAGATATCAATAAAATCTAAAGTATAAAAGCTATTCAATTGAGACTTTGTATGTTTATTGAGTCTGTTATTGACATTATTTCTTGTGAATATGAACTATCTGGTACATCGGATACCAACTCTATGAGGGTTCGAAAAAACGACGACACACTTCGAGAAAAGGTAGGTAGTGCCCCTGCGCTTCGCTTGCTTGTCTTGGCTGGGGGCACGACCGTGCCCCCCGATGTCTGAAAGTTCAACATACACGCGGGAAAAGCCACGAGCGAAAGCTAGTGTCTAATATACGCAAATAAACCCAAATATTCCTCTGGTAGTCAGGTAACCACATATCATATTAATTTCCAACTCATTGCTCTACCAAATGTCACAAACTTCAAATCTAATCTTATGAACTTTAACCTCAGACCTGTCACCACTATAAACTATTATTCTCATAATTTTAGCCCACAAAACCTTGACACATGATACCACTTATAATCTAACCAAAATATAAACACACAGAAGTAGGGTTGCCAAAAGTTTTGTATATCCAGTACTCCATAGTATTTAACAATCTGGTCTCGACTCCCGTATTTAACCCGTACTTTAACACAATACGTACATAGAAATGAGTTGAATATTTGGAATTAAAACTTTGATTCAGTAATTATTTTATTCTTTGGATAGCCACTATGGTTGTTATCAGAACATTCAGCACCAGATTAAAACCTTGAATTTAATATTGGTGTCCCAAATTAGGTCCCCAAACGGGAATTCTCCGGAAAAAGAATCATATACTTATCGTTGTTCGAAAGAGTACCGCGGTCCCAAACACAAAGAGTTAAGAAGGAACATGGGTGGGTTTTCGTCAGTAGAAGTCTGACACTCTTTTCCACTCCGCACAGAGCGGGAGGAGTCATTTGATGATCCCATCTACAAAAAAATGGATCACTAAGTCAAAAACGTCCCGTATTTTTTTTTGGGGTGTGGAAAATCATCCTATGACTGCTCCCGTCCTGGTAGCGGCGGGAGGGCGTGTCAGACTCTTACTGACTAAAACCTACTCATGTTTCTTCGGTTGCCTTTTATGTTCCGGGGTCACGGTAACTATTATAAACATTCCGCGACCCAAAATGTCCCGTATTATTTCCTGGAAGTGTCAACCCTACACAAACCCTTTATTACACGAACAGCCTACAACCAAAACGCTGTAGTGCGGTATCAAGCCAAGTCTACTTGTCACTGTCATGTCGCCTCTCACAAAGGGTAGAGCGTCTTGTACCACTTGTATGAGAAAAATTCTCATACTTGTTAATTTGTTGTTGGTTTGTTTTTGTTTTTAATTGTTTGAGTTGTTTTTTTTTTGTGTTTGTAGGTGTTTAAATAGAGTTGGTGGCTGACTTTGGTGGAGTTTTTGTCACTCTGTTTTGAGCATTTGAATTACTTTATAAATGAATTTTAATGCAAAAAAATATATACTGTTGGGTTTTAAAATAAAAATATAATTTAATTAATAGTCATAGAGTATACAGGCCAGGGTAGGACTTTTGCCCTGAAGGAAAACTACTTTAAATTGTTGAGAATGTTGAGATAGATTATTTTATTTAAAGGAAACATTCAATTATTTAAAAAAAACTGTTTTTTTAAGAATGGCGGAAATAAAAGTATTTACGTAACGATGCAATTTTAGTTTAATGTGTGCACGCCTTTGTCTTGTTCACACAAGAAATATAAGTAAATTGCATCTTTTTGTTTCCATTTCATTTAACCTTTCAACGACCAACCGGCAGCCGGCTGTCGGGCTGCTCTTGTCTTTCTATTGTGTCTCAAATCACGTGTGTTCGAAGTATAAAGATAAGAACAGAAGGTACATATTAGTATAATCCTATCAAATTAGCCAGCATCTAAAGTTAATCGACGTATATTTAGTGACTATGTTTTAAACCTTATTTTCTATAGAGTATCTTACTTTGACAGTCCTAAACTAAAATTTTATTTTCTATCCTTTTCTTAATGAGATGAAGAGAAAAAGATGCACTGAACTCAAATTTAGTTAAAATTTGTGAACAAGAAAATCGGCAGCAACGTTTAAAAAGCAACTACCACATTACGCAGCACGTCAACCAATTCCAAAGGAGCTTCTCTGCTATTCATTAAGTGAATGGGTAAAACACACGAACAACACATCAAAGGGTCTGTTGCAACCGTGCACTTTACGTCAGCAACGCTTCGAGTTTGTTTAGTTCCTGAAACAGCCTTAGGTAGTACTTAACGTCATTAATTAATGGCTCGTTTAACTTTCAAAGGACTTAACGTCCTCGCGAGTGAGAATCTTTTGGTAGTTTGTAAAATGTTACTTTACTGACTTTTCAAAATTCAAAGTGTTTATTTCACTTAGACCATTTACAGGCACAGTTAGTCAGAAAAGTTAAAGCGAGTTGCTTACTAAAACGTAGATCTCTATGGATAAGAACAAGCAAGAAACTTCATACCGCTGCATATTTCTGGTACTAGATAAACAATCATGCCCGTCATGCCATTCTTTCTTCAACGCTTTGGTAAGAATGATTGTTAAACTTTTTGATCATTTTATTATTTACTCATCTTGAGCGAAGATGTAGTTCAAGTCCCAATCAGGCACTGGAAAAGACCAAATGTACCTCGTACATTACTGACATCAATGATTCAAAGTGTTTATTTCACTTAGACCATTTATTTACAGGCACAATTAGTCAGAAAGTTAAAGCGAGTTGCTTACTAACACGTAGATCCCAATAGATAAGAACAAGCAAGAAACTTCATACCAGTTGTTCGATGGAACGACTGGCTCTCAGACATTCTTATCCTACATATTTCTGGGTCTGCTAGAGAGACAATCATGCCCATAACGCTTTGGTAAGAATGATTGTTAAACTTTTTATCATTTAATTATTTACTCATCTTGAGCGAAGATGTAGTTCAAGTCCCAATCAGGCACTGGCAAAGACAAAATGTATCTCGAACATTACTTATTATGACATCAACGAAGAAAATCATCGTTTATAGCCATACGAGAAGATTTAAACGTAGTTCCCGCCCTTTTCAACTGACTTCAAAATGGAGTTTTTTTTTGGGATTTGTGATGGATAAAATTTTTATTACAATTGGTCTAGTGGTTTAGTCAAAGCATAACGGGCAAATAGTCTCTTTTGCAAATATTATATAATTATGTTAGGTAAAGATAGACAGCTCAGCAGGTATATATAATGGGCAATAAATTATCGTAATCCATTCGTGTTTGACACATACAACGATCCTGATAATGTATTACTAGAACTTAGTACTATTGGGTAAAGTGCCTTAGGGGTAGAATTAAGGGTAAACAGATTCGTTGCCTGAGATATTCTGCTTACATTGGCTCTCTATAACAAGGCCATTTATACTCTAACTGTTATTTTTATACGCTAAAGGAGCTTAGTCTTCGAAAACGCCAGATAGCCCATAATCTCTTAATAAAGGAATAATTACGTTAAACTAATAATTAATTCAGTACTTTGTGTTACATTAAACCACAAACAAGTCATCATCATGATCGTCATTATCAGCCAAAAGACGCTTACAGCTGGACAAAAACCTCCCCCGAAGGTTTCCACATGCATAGGTATAATAATAAAGAAACAAGTCAATGTATTTTATTAACGTCTTATAAATGATAAATAATTTTTATTTTATTTTTTATTTATTGTATTTAGTTAATTATTTTTTTGTGAATGTATTTCTTTCTATGGGACCTAGTTTCCTGCATCAAATAAATAAAAATAAATCGATGTTATATAGCTTATTCTATTTGTCATAAATCTGGTTTTCATTCACACATCAGCTTTCATCATGCATCGCACAATTAAGGTTTAACTCGACATTAGTACACAATATCTCGACCAGAGCATTCATCATTCATCTCATCAATCAATCATTGAGCAGTAGCCCAAAATCATATAAAACAAAATATTTTTAGCTTAATTACATTGGAATAATACAGATTTATTTTTTACGTAGACAAAATAGCAGGCAGGTGCTAGTTCAGAAATATTATGCCAAATATTTGTCACCGAAACTTACCCTTAGTAATAGTAATACGTCAGGTAATAAAGAAAAGTTACGATCATAAACAGCAAGACTTTATTGATATATTAATTTCTTTATGGAGTTATAAAAGTATTACATCAAGTAAATGGGATCCCGAATAGTTCAGGTTTTATGTTGAAACAACAAAATTATGTAAACTGAGTAGTGAGAGCATCGAATAATTTCATTTACGTCGGTCTTAAAAAGGATGCGAAAGTATAGTTATATGGTGGCTTGTAAAAATAAAAGCTTGATATACCTGTTTATATTATAACTGTAGCTGTTTATATTGTGACGTTCGAAAATGTAATATATTTCATAAAGGTTTAATATACAATACGAAATCTCTTGTCTGATTAAATTAGTGTTGAATTTTGATTTATTTATAGATTTAAAGCTTGCTTTTCAACGATTTTTTATGCTTTTGGGGTTTTTTGGCATAATATTTTCGGTATGCCAAAAGTGCTCGCGTAGCCGTAGCGTAAACGTCATTTTCTTCAAAGAGATATAAAAATTCATACTCTATGCTTTGCGACATAAAGTTTTAACTAGCTTTAGCCCGCGACTCGCCCGCGTGGATGTCGAAATTTCATCTTCTATTTTATCCGTTTAGGGCTTAAATTTCCAAAATTGCTTTCTTAGTAGATACCTACTCTTCACAAAGAATACACTCTCCACGTATCACGTCTCTAAAACCAGCGGTTTGGGCTGTGCGTTGATATATCAGCAATAAGTCAGTTTTCAATCCGTACTAATATTATAAATGCGAAAGTAACCCTGTCTGTCTGTCTGTCACTTCTTCACGCCTAAACCACTGAACAGATTTGAATGAAATTTGGTAAAGGTCTGAGACCCGAGAAAGGACATAAGATAGTTTTCATCCCGGAAATCCCCCGGGACGGGAACTATAAACCACTCGGACGAAGTCGCGGGCAAAAGCTAGTTTTATATAATCGGATAGTTAATCACAGCTGGCGTCAGCTCTACGCGCTTGGGAAGCATAATACAGCGCACAGTTGCTATCTAAGCGCTTAGCTTTCTTGCATTAAAACGAGACATTTTTTAAACGGTGTCCCAAACTAGACATTTATTATGTATTCTGTATGCTCTTACCAACATATAAACATGCAAATATACCACTACTTCAGACCGGAAACTATTATACTTTCAATTATTAGTCCCGTAAGGGAGTCAAACCCGCGATGCGCTCAACCACTTCTTCAATCGGGCTTGATTTAAGACACAATAAAATAACAATAGCAGCCCGACAGCCAGCTGTCGGTTGGTCGTTGAAAGATTAAAACTGAAGTTAACTATTAAAATCTTATGTTTGAGAGCAGAAAGCGATTAATTTGTAACTTATATGCAATTTCACGCACAGAAAATGTTACACTAACTTTTAAACTTTCGCGTTTCATTATAACAACATAATATTTATAAATCAGGTATTAACAGAAAATGTTGTTCTAATATAAACCTTAGTTCACCTAAAGATAATACAAAAAACTACCATTTTATTCCCAAACACAATAATTTTCACTTCATACCTAGAATCGTAAATGAGAAAATATTGTCTCACAAACAAACGTGTCGTATAAATTCTAGATCGTAATCACAAAGAACCTGACTCGTAATTTAGGAGGCTAGGTCCTTATTTGGCTTGCTTGCCGACACTATTTTCGGCTTGGAAGCCTTTTGGCTGGTATGTTTTGTCCGCTGCGGGCGAATCAGGAGTTTTACTGGTATTTTTGAGGGGTGTTCTGGACGATACCTTATTTAAGCGGCGAGAGTGAAAAACCTTTTAATTCTCCTAGTTTATTATTTTTGTCCGGTGAGAATTAAATGATTTTTCAAAATATCCGCATAAATACTAGTAGTATCGAACTCAAAAAAAAAAAACTCAAACTCAAAACTATAAATTATTCAAATAAACAATATACAGGTACTTTCGAATCGTCAAGGTGTCAGTCTGTCAGAAAATTGAAGCTAGTTGCTCGTTCATAACAGTAGGTCACATGGAGGCGAGCGAGCAAGAAACTCCATGAACACTTTATTAAAATCAATAGATTACAAAAACTTGGTTACATCATTCATTGTTGAATATAAGGTACTGTGTAAGAACTACGTAGCAAGTCGTACATGGCAAAATTTCGAGCAAAATCAATTGTCAAAAAGTATCGTCTTAAACACCAGTCTAAAATATTAATAACTAGCGACCCGCGCCAGCTTCACACGAGTGTTACACATATATTTAATATACACAAAAATCTTGAATCACTCTACCTATTGAAAAAATCGCATCCAAATCCGTTGCCTAGTCTTAAAGATCTGAACATACATTGATACAGAAAGACAGCGGAAAGCGACTTTGTTTAATACTATAACTAGATTTTGCCCGCGGCTTTGCTTGCGTTAGAAAGAGACAAAAAGTAGCCTATGTTACTCTCCATCCCTTCAACTATCTCCACTTAAAAAATCACGTCAATTGGTCGCTCCGTTTTGCCGTGAAAGAAAGACAAACAGACAGACAGACAGACAAACAGAAACACTTTCCCATTTATAATATTAGTATGGATGAAATATCCTGTTTCGCCCGGAAGAGACAAAACTCAGTGGCCGAAACACCTACTAAGCCCTATTTCGGCCTCTTCTAATATAATCTCAGGTCAAAGAATATTGTATTCCACACGCATTTTGCTTAGCCATCGCTATATAAAAAGGCCAAGTGCGTGTCAGACGTTTATGTTGGGCTTGGTAAATACCAAGTGCTCTCTGTAGGTTTTGCTCACACTTTTAGTATGAATTTATGTCAAATATAATAATATGTTAGAAATAATAAAATATTTGTATCGAAGCTGATTTTTGTGACCTAGGAGACTAGTTGCAGGAGAAAGTATAGTTTGATGAAACCTTACTAGCTTTTGACCGCGACTTCGTTGGCGTGGATTAATAGTTCCCGTTCCCGGGGGATGTCCGGGATGAAAACTATCCTATGTCCTTTCTCGGGTCCCAAACTATATCTGTACCAAATTTAATCAAATCGGTTCAGTGGTTTAGGCGTGAAGAAGAGACAGACAGACAGAGTTACTTTTTCATTTATAATATTAGTACGGATACATCAGTATAAGACATAGGATAATAACATTACTTTATGACCTATGAGAGCCGAGCAGTAACCAAAAACGTTACGTATATTGAGATACTATCAGCGACCTCTGCAATTTCATCTACGATTTTTTAATGCTTTATTATACTTATAGCCTTTTTCGATGATTATACTGTCAACCACTAAAAGGTTTTTCAATCTGGACCAGCAATTCCTGAGATTAGCGCCTTTTATAAAACAAACTCTTTAGCTTTAGAATATTATTCTAGATACAGAGCTATCATACTACATCTTCGAAAATTTGGTTTGGGCTGTTTAGAAATTGCAAATAAAAGTCAGTTAAAAACTTATTCTAACTTATTATTTATCTTTGCTGGAAATCAATTAGTTAATTAATAATTTTGATTTAAATCTGTGAGTTGGGCACCGTGATTAGGTAGTATCAAGTTTTATAAGAACTCTTTAGAAAATAATAATTTCATAGTTTATCCCAATAACGTTGAGGTTGGCTTACAGTTTAACAAGTTGTAACTGAATACCAATCACTACATACTATAAAACAAAGTCGCTATCCGCCGTCTGTCTGTCCCTATGTATGCTTAGATCTTTAAAACTACGCAACGGATTTTGATGCGTTTTTTTTTTTAATAGATAGAGTGATTCTTAAGGAAGGTTTATAATTATGTATAATACATGCATAATATAGTAAAGCCGGGATATTCAAAGATTTGTAATACCCGTGCGAAGCTGGGACGGGTCGCTAGTAAGAAACTACTACCTATCTTGACTTTGCATAAACACTAGTTATTAGACTATACTTTTTTGTTATGGAGTGAAGTGGAAAACATATTTTTTCTTACTCCTCCGCTGTACTTTTCTGATTGATTTCGTTGCGGGATCCAAGACAGCTTAATCGTTGCTCCGTGACTCGCCGTGTTTCATTGCTCGGCGCTTTTCTGGCGGACTCCACTGTTAATTCTGGCTTTCAGTGGTTGAGAATAGTGTGGTGGGATTGTCCCAATAAAAAAAGACCATACTTTTGAGCTTGTGAGCTTGTAAGTCAAGAGAAGTGAAGATACAAAAGTCTGCAAAATTAAGTGTATTGTAGTTTGTGCACATTGACTTTCATTATAGTCTTGCACAGATATGCACTAACGTTTTCAGGATTAATTAGCGCAAACATTCAGGCCATTTGGGAACACAACAACATGCGCTAACTTATGCAAGAGTAAACTTACGTAAGCGTCTCATAAATTGGGTGGCCTCCATACAATTTGTTTCTTCATTCTATTGGTATTTTATGCATTTAAAATATAATCATTTTAATGAAATAAATTCCCAATAAGTCGATTCTACTACGATATTTTTTTCCTATGGTATGCTGGTCCACGCATTCGACGCACTATTCCACTACTGTTTTTGCTCCGTGTATTTTGGGCCGCGGACCAAAGGCCATTTTCTCCCTAACCCAAAGATCTTAGGACAACTTACACCCGGCCATCTGATAACTATGCATACTTATATCAGTTATAGTAAATACATACATATTATAGATAAATTACACCCAGACAGACCAAGATAGAACAACAAACATGCTCACTACACATAGTTTGTCCTGGGTGGTAATCGAACCCACGACCTCTGGCTGAGCAGGGTCACTAAATATTAGACCAACAGGCCCGTCAAAAGAAGATTCAACTTAAAACTAGATACCTATTTTGTAACAAATGTTACGTAACTAGAAGAATACAAAGAACAAACCAAATCTATAAAAGTCCACGACGACCATTTGGCAGCGGAATCCAAAAAAACAGGGTAAATATGACATGAGGGGATGATAAACTGCCTTGTATCATTCTCGCCTCGATGATTCCTACACAAACCCGCATAAACCCTCGACAGCGCGTTAAAAGAACGTGACACGAAGCTTTTGAATAAAAAATTCGCTGTCTCTTTAGGGAATCTCTTTTAATGTATACATACAACAAAATCGTAATGAAGCTTTGTGTGTTGACGTGTCACGAAAATAGTGTCAGATAGATTCTGTTCAAATTTTTATCCGTACTTAATATTATAAATGCTAAAGTAACTCTGTCTGTCTGTCTGTCTCTTCTTTACGCCTAAACCACTGAAACGATCTAATTGAAATTTGGTACAGATAGTCTGGGACCCGAGAAAGGACATAGGATAGTTTTCATCCCGGAAATCCCCCGAGAACGGGAACTATTATTCAACGCGGAAGAAGTCGCGGGCAAAAGCTAGTAATATATGAAATGGTAAACTGACTGATTAACTGACTATTGTTAATTATATCAACGTACAGCGCAAACTGATGGTCCCAGAGACATGAAACTAGCACGGTGTCTTCTTAGATAAGAGTAGGTAACCATTGAGAGGAGATTTCTGTAAATCCCAATGCTAAAGGCGTAAAATGGGGGATGGAATTATCGACATATACGCAGGCGAAGCCGCGGGTGAAAGTTGTATAAATATTCTACTAAGAAATCTGGACTAGTACCACTATGAATTTATTTCGGACATCACAGACATCCCGTGCCTCAGCGATCACGTCAAGCCGTTGGTCCCAGTTGTTATACGTTAAGCTACGTAGTTAAAACGGATTATTTCCTACTAGTCTGATCAGTCTATAGTATATTGTACTGATAGCAATAAATAATAAGTAATAAAACCAGCCTATCAAATGACTGCTCCCGTCCTGGGTGCGGCGGGAGGCCGTGTCAGACTTTTACTGAATAAAACCCGCTCATGTTTCTTCGGTTGCCCTTTACGTTCTACCTTCTAACTGGCCAAACAGGGCAAATGCGTCTACTCACACAGAAAAGAGGCGAGCGTTGAGTTGCTTAGCGATCTACTAACTAACCGTAAAAGCATTGTAATAATAAAAGCAACTAGTTAATAAAGTAATAACTGTAGATACTTTGAAGATATTTAAATGAGTTCGTGAAGTATGTTTTATCGGCTGTTTTAACGGCTTAAATTTAGGTTACACGTATTATCTGAACACAAAATATCTGTCTCAAAAACCTAGTAATTATATTCATAAATATCTAACAAGAATCGGAATTTAAGTTTTACAAGAAAACCTTTAAGTCGTAATTGTGTCTGTATGTTGAAGTCGATATTGCTAGGATATAATTATATTTTACTAGCTTCTGCCCCCGGCTTCGCTCGCGTTAGAAAGAGACAAAAAGTAGCCTATGTTACTCTCCATCCCTTCAACTATCTCCACTTAAAAATCACGTCAATCCGTCGCTCCGTTTTGCCGTGAAAGAAAGACAAACAGACAGACAGACACACTTTCCCATTTATAATATTAAGTATGGATGATGATGTTAGTAAACACATATGAAAAACGTATAAATCTTAAAGCTATGGAAAGTACTATATCTTCTAAAAAAAAAAAACAAACAGAAAAACCAACAAAACACAAGATATTTTCGAAACGTCACAAGGGAATACATGATACATATATGCTATAGGTACATTTGTGGAATAATAATCTGTGTATGAAAGAGGTCTATCAGAAGGAGTGCAAATGACATATGACAAGATGGCGCTAGAGCTCAAGTAAAATGTACGCCTCAGCTTATTTCAGTCAACAGGGAATAAATAATAATCCTGTAAAATGTGTTCCTTCTTCAGTATTCCCTTCATTAAAATTTAATGTTGTTTTATTGCTTTGTAAACGAATGTAATAATATTGTATATCCATCGCTTGCAAACGTAAGGTCCTGGATCGGTGAAAACATTTTGTTTTTATATTTGCTTTACTGTTTTATTAGCTTTTTCATTACATTGTCTTTTGGGGTAGATCTTTTCTTTCACTTCATTTTAAAAAATCACCTATTAATTATTATAAAAAGCAGATTCATATCTAAACAAAGATATCAAATTCGGACTCGCTTACATTGGCTTTCACTTTATAATAATAAGTTTGAGTTAAATACAATTTATTATATTTTTTTTATAGTTGACTTGGTAGCTATGTAAATAATTAGATTAACACGCCCTTAACGTTATCCGATGATGATAGTTGTATTATAATATATCACAATATATACAATTCAACAAAATATATACGTTCAAGAACATAAAACACAAATAATCCAAATCACACTATCCAATCTGCCAAAAGAACACCCAATCTTCAACGAATTTTCGAGAACATTAATCAAAACCGGCCAATCTTTAACAGCTGTATGGCCGAAAAAACTAATACCATATCAACCTTTCTTGACCATGAGCTAAAGTATTGGTAAGTATCTGGTCCGCACCATTTTTCCCAAAGCCCCTTGTCCTCGACAAAAAATATCGCTTGCAAGATAGGAGATAACTGTTCTGTCTTGGTTTGTAGCAAAGCGTCGTACCATTTTTGTATACAGATTTATTTCTTGCTATGCAACTGGGAATGTAACGGTAGATTTAATTTAACATGTTTTTGGGATTAAAGGAAAATTTAGAACGGGATTATCATATAGTGGACATGGTAAGGACACTAATGATAACGAGTCCGAATTTAAAATTGTTTATTTCTCAGCACACCAATCTTTTCAACAGTATTATACAATAATTATATACATAATGACGTGGTGGCTCTGATGGACGCCTATATCTAAGAGGATAAAAAAAACGGGGCAATTTGTGTCTTTGATAATTCATATGATTGTGTTCTCTATCTTTATCTTTTACATCAGTGATCCCCGTGCCTCGGAAAGCACGTAAATGCTGTTGGTTGGTCCCGATTGACATTTCCAGAATTTTGACAGTGATTACAGTTCGTCAAAAGGTGGAAAGTCTAAAAACTAAAGTAACTAAAGGGTATCGTGCTACTCAATAACTGGGTCGTTGAAGCCTGATAGGCAGTCGCTTCCTTAAATTTAACATACTACATATTTATTTCTTCCTAGCTTCTCCATCCCTTCAACTATCTCCACTTAAAAAACCACGTCAATCCGTCGCTCCGTTTTGCCGTGAAAGAAATACAAACAGACAGACAGACAGACAGACACACTTTCCCATTTATAATATTAGTATGAATGAATAAAGCTAACATACCCAAAAATATTGATTCCAATCCGATTGGTAATTCCAATTCTAAAAATTATCCCGCTCAAACAAACCCACAAGCCAGCTTTATCACATTTATTATTTACAACCAATATACTCCAGGCATATTCATGCAAAATTTTAATGGCCTATTCGGGACTATAACTACATTATATCGCAAAATCAAAATCACTCAAAGTTCATTAATGCGCGGCTGGCTTAAAATAAACCCCTATATGGCAACACTGTACAGATGGGTGTATTCGCCAACCATTTAATTGTTGATGAAGTACGTCCCAATCAGCAAGAGGGCATTGATTGGGGCTTTAAGTCTGAACAAATTACTCGGTGAAACATTACATTCAGTTTAAACACGTACGGGATTTAAAACAGCTGACAGACTGATTTTTGTTGTCAATACGTGTGTACCTCAAGCTACATTAATTGGCGTTTTTGTGTTCGTGAGTTGGTACCACTTGAGAGCTACGTAATTATAAAGTAGCTTCTGCCCGCGGCTTCGCTCGCGTTAGAAAGAGTCAAAAAGTAGCCTATGTTACTCTCCATCCCTTCAACTATCTCCACTTAAAAAATCACGTCAATCCGTCGCTCCGTTTTGCCGTGAAAGAAAGACAAACAGACAAACAGACAGACAGACACACTTTCCTATTTATAATATTAGAATGGATTACCTACCTTTTGCGATTTAAACCACGTTTCGTTCGGTTTTTGCTATACTTCAATGGGACGTAGCGAGATATTATAAATATACTTTATGTTCCTCGCTAATGTTACTTTATAATGTTGAAAGATTTTATTTTAAGTGGTTCTGTAGTTTTAGGAATAAACTAACAAATAAATCCTGTCCTCCGTGATTTCAAACCGAGTTAGTAATTAATTCAGTTAATACTCCGTTGGACAAATGGTGATGTTGTGTGCTATTCTATGAATTATTTCGATGTATTACCTTACTCTAACCTCATTCTAAGGCCGTATACAGAAAGAAAGCTGGAAACTTTTAAGCGCTTGCCTTTGCTTGTCAGCGCTGGTCCGTTCTACACAAAGAAAGCAGGTTGAAGCAGACTAAGCAAAATGTCGGAATGATTTGCTTGCAGTTGTTATGGCAACGCCCAGCGCTGACAAGCGCGTGTAGAAGCTTGTCGGCACCGTTCAGTGCTTATCGGCGCGTGTTTATATATTTTCCTGCGCGGATTTTCCAGCTATCTTTCTGTATACGGCCTAACACAACAAATGTTTTTAAAATAATGAGTTTAATGAACCTGCAATAACTATAAAACTAAATACGATATTGTACGTGGTTAAATATTTTTTTAAGTTTATTTAATTACCAGTCACTTTATAAATGTTAAGTTTGACCATAGCCCGGGGTTGCGAAATAGTTCTAATAGTTACCGTGGCCCCTGATCATAATGGGCAACCGAAGGAACATGGGTAGGTTTAGTCAGTAAAAGTCGGAGAAGTCATTTGATGATTTCCCATCCACAAAAAAAAAGTAAAGCCACAGTATACTATAATCTAAGCATTCTTCAGATATGGTAGGTATAAAAAAGGATTAAAAACTTAACCTTGGGCCGAGACTATTGAAGAATACCGGAGATTATCAGCCGTTCCAGGGCATTGAAGCTAAGAATGTTTGCAGAATGCCTTATAAACTGAGATAAAAATACGACGATCATCTATATTGTTTGCAGAGCTAGATATTATGAATACTTTTGTGTGTCAAGCAGCTGTAATATATGAATTTTATTTGTAAACTAGTATTTGTCTGCAGCTTCGCCTGCGTGGATTTCAAACTTTCATCTACTACTTCCCAAAAATTCTTTACAAAAACACACACCCTCAAAGTTTTATTTATTTATTTCTTTATTTCCATCATACTTTTATCTTTACAGGTTTATCACCTAATGCGATAATGTAGACAACTTACAAACTACCATTACACCGTCTCTCATGTCTCTAGGACCAGCGGTTTCAGCTGTGCGATGATATCTCACATAGTCAGTTAGTCAGTTTACTATTTTATTTAATACTAGCTGTTCCTCGCGGTTTCACCCACGTAACATTAGGTTTTTGTTCACTGTTTCGCTCCCATGGGACATAGCGTGATATTATATAGCCTAATTAGCCTATGTTACTCGTGGACAATGTAGCTTTCGATTGGTGAAAGAATTTTTAAAATCGGTCCAGTAGTTTTTGAGACTATTCATTACAATCAATTAAACAAAGTTTAGCTCTTTATAATATTAGTCATCATCTCCCTAGCCTTTTCCCAACCGTATTGGGGTCGGCTGCCAGCCTAACCGGATTTAGCTGGATACCGGTGTTTTACATGGAGTGACTGCCTATCTGACCTCCACAACCCAGTAACTGGGCGACCCGATACCTCTTGGTTAGACTGGTCAGAGTTTCTGGCTAACCAGTAACGACTGTCAAAGTTCTACAAATGACAACCGGGACCAACGGCTTTACGTGCTTTCCGAGGCACGGGATGTCAGTGATGTCTAAGATAAACTTTGGAAAGTACATATGAATTGAGCTCTTTATAATATTAGTATAGAAGAAAAACGTTTATTGTGTCCAATAGTTCTGCACAAACAATTATGTGTTTGGAGTCTTTATTTAAGCTTGATGATAATGATGCCCGTATCAAAAACTCCAAAAAGATTGAGCCTGTTTTATTTCAAAGTTACGGTAATCAACAGTTCTCAAATTAATTGCTTTAACTGTGTTCTGAATTTATGCTGTTTTGTGGGCGGGAGGGCGGTACTGCATTTTCATGTGAAGCTTGATTTAGATTCTGGTGCATTTAAGGCTGCGGAATCATTGTCTGAGAAAGGACATACGAAGGTTTTTATTAAAAAATAACACGGGAACGGGAACTACGGGGGTAAAACCGCAGTAGACAGCTTCTTAGTATATACATACTTAAAAAGAGTGACTGGTAAATAGTGTACAATACTTAAACACGTAATTGTGCTCATACTAACTTTTAAACTTTCGCATTTCATGTTAACACATATTATCACAACACATCTGTTATATACAGATGTGTTGTGATATATATCAGTCAGCGATGATGATACAGTCAGCGTAGTGTGTAGACGGCCTAATACGGTAGAAAGTGAAAATAAGGGGGTAGATGAAGATTCATCGCCCGAATGCAGGGAGCTGTGACGTCGCATCCTCAGTCTGCTTGCGACCACGACCTGTGCAACCAGGTCGAAACGTCAAGTCTTCCAAGGTGCCGGGGTTGCTGAATGTTTATAATAGTTACCGTGACCCTGGAACATAAAGGGCAATCGAAGGAACATGAGTGGGTTTTAGTCAGTAAGAGTCTGACACGCCCTCCAGCCGCACCCAGGACGGGAGCAGTCATTGGATGATTTCCCACTCACCAAAAAAATAAAAAAAAGTCTTCAAAGGTATTTATAATCACTTTTCGCGTTAATACCCGTTGTGATAATATATTGTGCTCATGACAACAATTTTTTTTTTTTAAGGGAGTAAAGTCGAAACCGCGAAAAATAATATGAGCTGTTCAGTACGCAAAGCAAACTATTTAAGTTTACATACGCGTACTACCATAATCTTGGTGTGCGTAAAATCTACTTGTAAGATAGACCCGTTGTTATGCACACATTTGCACTTGTCACTTTAACTTTAATGTTGTAGGTAGTCAATAGCTACTTCGCGTTTGCTTGACAATATAAATATAAACCAAAAAATAAGAAGCACAAATTCAGACTGTCACGTAAGTAATTCGATGGCGTAGGTGTGTAAGCCTGGCACTCGATAAACTGTGCGTCACAGGTTCGAGTCACATAATCCTAATTTTCTTTTTGCATTTTTTTTATTTATTTATTTATTTATTTACACTTTATGCACAACGGTACACAGGCGGACTTAATGCCAAAGGCATTCTCTCCCAGTCAACCTATATTATTTGACTTAGGATCGAACCTCACAAACTGTGTTGTTTTTTTTTTTCATTTCTAATAACATTTCTGTTATTTTGTTGTTTATTTTTGTAATTTAAAATAGAATAGAAATAAAAATGAAACAATTTGTAATTGGAAATCAACAATATTTATTGTTCAGCAGATTTTTATGATAATTTAAAAAACAAAGTTTTATGCATGACAATTATTTTAAATCGGACAAGAATGAATGACACTTTTTGTATTTAAGTGGGTAATTTATTTATTTATGATATGAATAAACATGTTAGTGAGATATTAAGATACAGTTATCCCAATTGTAACCTCACAAACAATAACATCACTCACATAAATGAAATTACCTCCACATAATATTATATTTATATCCGATTGATGCGCCTTCACTATCTATAACTTTTAGCGCCATATGAGCCCTTAGGTTCGATTGGGTTCAAAACAGTAGGTAATATTATCTACTTAAATTTTTTTTTCTATTCCGCTCACTATTTTTACGCCATAATAATTATTTTGCGACGTTCCTTGTCCAATTTAAAACACTTTTCGTTATTAAGTATAACTATATTATTGTAAAAAATAATACTGTTCCGGTTTTGCCTGTGAGTAATGGGAAGGAATAGCCTACGACGCTTTAAACCAGCTGCTGGTTCCGCACATATTGTAACGTGACGAAGTCAAGAAGACCTCAGCTTTATGCGTAACAAGTTAACAACCATATCACGGTGTCGTGCATTGTCATTTGTGTATGCCAATCCTGCGGTGGTCCCCGATCGACAACGATCAATGCTTCTCGTGTTTGTATAGCGGTGCACCTACAGTTTTTCTCGAGTGTACTACGTGAGCTCGACAAATGGATGGGCGTTTAACGCTTGTGCGACAAAACTGTACAGCGACTCACCATAGTTCGAATGCACGCTAGTGCGACACACTGAAGATCGACATCACGCTAGTACGACATAAAGACACATTTGTATTCAATACTAGCTTTCGGCCACATGGATGTCGACCTTCTCCACTATTTTAACCATTTAGGGGTTAAATTAAATAAAAATACTTTCTTAGTGGCTATTTACTCTTCACAAAGAATAAACCCTACAAGTTTCATGTCTTAGGTAAGTTAAATAACAACAAACGGTGATATCAGTCAGTGAGTTTTTAAATGACTTCAAATGACTTCTCATGAGGGAGTGTCAGACTTTTACTGACTAAAACCCACTCATGTTCCTTCGGTTGCCCTTTATTATTGTAACGATTAGAATCATTCCGCAACCCTGGCATGTGCCGGAGGGCCCCGTCACGTGCTGACTGCTCTTTGAGTCGCGCGTGGAGCAAACGCGCCATCAGGCCTGGTCCTTATCGGGCGGCGAGCTACCCATCGCTCGCCGTCCGCAGTTTCGTGCCTAAGGCGGCCGGTAGTTGACTTGCAACTTTCGACGCCTACGCCTGGGTCTCTGTCTGCGGCGTGAGGCTGAACGCTGCCTTGCCTGCCCCGCCGTCTGCTTCTCCAGCATGACTGATTCGAAAAAGGAGGCGACGGCTCCCCATTCAGTGACTCGCCCCGGAGCATGGCCTAAACCAGCGCCGGGTGCGAGAGGTCAGCCCCGCCGATCACGTCTGCAAGGACACGGTGGTGGTCCGTCCAAACGGGCATACCTCCACCGTGTCACTCAGGCGTCGCTTACGCCAGAATCAGACACATTAACCTTCCGAACTGACCGTGTCCGGTGAGGACCATCGGTCAGGCGATAAGTGAAAGCGCCGAGGCACCTCTCCAGCCACTTATACCTAATATTTTTCAAACACACACATAGTGTGTTTTATTACTACAACTACTACGACTACTACAACTACAGAACTACTACAATTACACATTTTGGCGATTCATTTTTATTCATTTAGATGAAGATAATGCTCTCTTATATCTACAGACGGCAGTGTCGCATAATCGTTTCACTTAGCATAATCACTTGGGCAGTGTCAAACTACTACAATAATAATACATAATATAATGTATATATATATAGTGTATAATACTACACCAACGTACTGTCGAATCAGAGTACTGTTGTACTACCGTAGTGTCGCACTACCGTAGTGTCGACCTACTGTCGCGAAATCGTTTGACACATTTGCGTGATGTCGATCTTCAGTGTGTCGCACTAGCGTGCATTCGAACTATGGTGAGTCGCTGTACAGTTTTGTCGCACAAGCGTTAAACGCCCATCCATTTGTCGAGCTCACGTAGTACACTCGTTTTTCTCTGTGAACAAAAATGAAATATTGTTATAAAAAAAACAAGAATAATTAACGAGATGTAAATAATTATAATATGTATAATAATCTATATATAATGTTATATATATATAATAAAATTATTTAATAATATATATAATATATAAAAAACATTATATTATATAATTATATAAGGAAGCTATAAAGTTTTATATATGCTTCCGTGATAAATAGGCCATCTAGCACACATATAATTATTCAATCAAAACTACAACTCAGCCAAACAAACCAACTCCTCAGCTTTATAATATTAGTATAGATGTAACATCATTCGAATCATAAATAATGAAAAAAAAAACTGAATAATTATTTTGTTACTCACCAAAATCTTCATCTTCATCGCAATTTCACATATTAAAACGTTTTGCTCATGTTAAATAACAATTTCAAAGGTCTCAGCAGCTCTCAAAGGTATAGTAAAGTGATTCATATTGACTCACAACTAAATTAACACAACAAAAAACAACACTTCTCCAAACAAGCAGGGTATAATGTCTTAAAACGTAACGTAAGTCCGATATAGATGTTCTGTGAGTTTCCGTTAGTCAAAAGCAATGTAACGATGAAACTAAACTATTAAATAATATACTACCCTCAAAAATTAAGAATCGTATACATGATTCTTAATTTTTGAGGGTAGACTATACATTTTTGCAAAGCCAAATATGACGAAGTCTTGCTAATAATTGTATTTGTGTGCGTGGACATCAGGTTATTGTCAAGCAAACACTAACAAATAGGCAATGTAAATACACGAGTTGATTTTACTCACACATACATTATGTATGTAGTGACTGTAAACTTAAATAAGTTGCTTTGTGTACATTAGACAAACATAAATGTACTGAACAGCTCATTTTTTCACTCGCCCTATATGTATATATTTATGTATAGCTAAGGCCATAAAACATCACGTAATACTGCTGTTCAATAAATAAAAGCTAGTAACAAAAATCAATCTAATGGAATAAAATCCAAAAGAACCAGAAGAATTTAGGGTCATACGACCATAATTGAAATTCAATTCATTTAACATCACGCTTTGAACGCGATTATCTTGATAAATGTGCTTAGTATGTAATTTACTTTTAATTCCTTTGTCGCACTACTATTAAACTAAGAATGCCAGACAGAGAAGAAAGATGAAGTTGGCATAAAGGTGCTGATAAACGTCTTGAGCATTAACTTGTAACAGGACATCATCTCCCTAGCCTTTTTCCCAACTATGTTGTGGTTGGCTTCCAGTCTAACCTGTTAAATACGGTTTCATTAGTATCTTTGGTGGCTACTCCACTTCCACAGTTCATAGAGTGATGTTGTGATACGCACACTGAAGCTCGGTAGTTATGAGATCTATAAAAATAGAGAACAAAAGTGGAGATAGAATACCGCCCTGAGGGACGCCAGCAACAAGATCACACCAGCTGGAAGATGAGTCTCCCATCAGGACAGACTGCTGTCGCCCCCTAAGATAGGAAGAAAATCAGTCCAGAACCTCGGGAGAGACCATAAGATAGGAGAGGATGGATAAAAGGACTTCGTGACTGACGGCATTGAAAGCGTTGGAAAAATCTATCAACACTAAAATATAAACTTTCGTGTCTTCCTTTCCCCGCCTTATGTCATCAGTCATTTTGAGGAGCGCAGAAACGGTACTGTGGCCTGGCCTGAATCCAGACTGGTAAGTACTAATCAGGGAATTCTGGTAAAGATAAAGAAACAATGTAAAGATTATAAAAAGCATTGATAATTCCCACATTACAACTTAATATGATTTGAAATTAAATGATTTTTAATTTATATAATAATTTGGTACAAGTGTACAAAGAGGAGGTAGGTACTAATTACTTCCAGAGAAAACCATTAACAACCCGACATGTTATTTGCAATATTAGTTCAGGTAACCTAACCGTTATTACAGTAACACCATACATTATGTATGTAGCTTTACCTATTAGGAATGTTAAAACATTGCCAGTACTATATCTCCCCTATAATCTTGTCAAACACCCAACGAATTTATAGGGGGTTCCTTTTCAAAACCATTCCATATAATTTCGTCCTGTATAATACACTAGATAATAGTTTACGACAATCCGGCACCCTTACGTAGGGCCTTGGAGGATTATCCTATTGGAGCTAAGATTTCTTTGAAGTAAGGGATCCCTTATATGGTGTCAATGTAGGTAAGATAAGAGGTGTGTGTGCTTTAGACTACGATATCTAAGAATATGTTTTGTTGTTAAACTTGAGCTTTAACGATATGGGATTTTTTTTAAAGATTGACCGGTTGATTAAAGAGTAAAGTTATTTGAGAAGTTAAATTTTGATACTACTGGTGCTGATTCTCTTGTGTACAAACTAACGTAAATTTAAGCTAAGTGCATCTTTCTCTTTCCATTTCTTAAAGAAAAGGACAGAAGATACATTTTAGTTTAATCCTGTCAAATTAGACAGCGCCTGATGAAAATTGACGTATATTTAGACGCCATGTTTTTAAATTGCGTCTAAATTATCTATGGAGTGTCTAAATTTGACAGGACTTAACTAATATTTGATCTTCTGTCCTTTTCTTAATTAAAAGGAAAAAGAAAGATGCACTTAACTTAAATTTACGATAGTTTGTGCACAAGAGAATCGGCACCAATGTTTTCTTTATTGACTTTTAAAATCGTCCGTTAATAGTAAAAATAATTCAATTTTACTTTGACATCTTAATCTTGACTATGATGTCATGTTTATAATAGTTACCGTGACCCCGGAACATAAAGGGCAACCGAAGGAACATGTGTGGGTTTTAGTCAGTAAAAGTCTGACACGCCCTCCCGCCGCATCCAGGATGGGAGCAGTCATTTGAAGATTTCCTACTTCCCAAAAAAAATGCTATGACATCTTAATACTTAATCATCAATCGTGTTCACGTCAAGTTTTTAAAACTACTAAACGGAGTTTGTTGAAACTTTAGAGTAATTTAGCTTATTATACGAACTGAAAACGAATTGAAGCGGATTCACTTATTATTAAATAAATAAATTAATATCCCAGGACAACTCACACACAGTCATCTGATCCCAAACTAAGCAGATTTTGTACTATGGAAACTGGACAACCAATGAACAATACTTATATATAATTTATAAATACATACATATTATCTGTACCTATATATAAAATAAAGTTGTGTTAGTTACACATTTTATAACTCAATAACGGCAGAACCGATTTGGCTGAAAATTGGTTGGGAGGTAGCTTAGGAACAGGGGCGGACATAGAATACTTTTTATCTCCTTTTTTTAGTAACTAAAAATCTGATATAACGCGGGTGAAACCGCGGGGGACAGCCAGTTATAGGTAAATTACACCCAGGCACATTTTCATGAATACTACACTCCCTTAAAGTACATCGTTTAACCCAAACCATATAAGTAGCCAGCTATATATCTCATACGGTCCCAACGGTTTTTACACTTGGCTTGTCGATACCTTTGAAACCGTAATTAACTGTTGCTGAGTTCGTATTTATTACCTAGTTAAATATAATACATAATATGACTGTTACCCAGTGCGTTGGGAAATGTTCCGGTTTCGATGGGAATCAAGGTAAACAAAATAATCTATATATTTGAAATAATATTTATCTTGGGTAAAGAATGCGCTCTAGAACGGATTATGAGAGCTTTTGTTAGGTTAATACATTGTAATAAAGAAATAATTCTTTTTTTTTTTTGAGTGGGCTTCTAGAAATATATCAGTTGGATTCGGATAATTGTTTTAATATATGACAATTATGAATTCTTTCATATTCATATTCTTTATTGCACACAAAAAAAAACATAACATAATAAACTTATAGCAAACAAAAGACTTATGTACAATGGCGAGCTTAACCCAAAATTGAGTTTTCTACCAGCAAACCAAAAATTTTGTAGTGAGATTTGCAACGGAGGATTTGCTTATGTGCAAAAAAATACCTATTACTCTTATTAAATTAATAATTTTAATTTAGAAGGAATTATATGTTTTCATAACATTTATCTGTATAAGTATAAATATGCATATATGTATGCATATATGTTATTTTTAATTTTGTTACTTCTTAAACATATGCACCAAATTAAAAGGATGAAACGAAGTGTGGTGACCATGTCTATTGATACTTATATAAGAACTTACATTTTCAACGCCAAATTTGTCTCGGTAAAAAGGTCTATTGACCTTCCTACGCGAGTTTGGACCTCCTAACCAGACGATAACACATTTATTACAATACCTTAGAGATATTATCCCATTTGTGCTGATACCGCGATAAACCGGCCTGATAGAAGTGTGAAACAAAGTTTTCTTTTATTTATCTCAATATTTTATATCAATGGTCTTAAATTGTGTACACCGATATTTTTTTTTTCTTTCTAGACTTTTTCCAACTAAGTTGAGTGTGACTGCCATATTTACCGCTGCTTAGAACCACGCTTCTACACCTAACGACTACCTATCAGACCTCCACAACCTGCTTCTAAGTTTTCAGTTGTACCAACGCATTTACGTACTTTCTGAAATATCTTATTCCAACATAGTTTTTATTATTCAAGTATCACGATTATTTGGTCTAATACGCCAAGTGCCAAGTGGAGTTGCACTAATACATAGTTCTAACAAAAGCCTGAAATCCCAAAATGACCTTGTATACTCATTGCTACCTAATAAACTATAAGTGACTTACCAGTATTAATAACGCATAATAACATGGACACACACAAAAACAATCATACAAAAACACAGTCACAAACTCCGGATATTACCTAATCTGCACATTAAGACAAGCATAATAAATAATTATGATATACGTAGTTAGTAGGTGGGTAGATTTATCACCCTCTTTTCCTTACGGGGTAGCTAAGTAACTTTGAATGTTGGAAACATGGGTAGAAAACTTTTAAGGGAAGTACTTCGCCCTTCTTAGTAGTTACATGGTAGTATTTGGTTCGCTCTGCCAATTGTAAGATGGCCGCACTTGGGGGACCCTTTTTAGGATTAAAGGTAGTGTTAATTAACTACGATTGTATCTTGAGTTATTGTGAGGTTGGGAGTCTATTTTCGGCAACGCATGGTGATTTATATTTCACGACGTTTAAGGCAATGTGTTGGGAAAAAAAATGTTTTTATAAAAAGTAGAAAAAATTATTTTCCAAAAAAGTAATAACCGCCTTTTAAAACTAAAAACGCAAAAATAACTAAAATTTCGGAAGTCGGTGGCAACACAAATGGCAAAAACCTGGCAGAAGAGAAGCCACCGACTTCCGAAATTTAGGTTATTTTTGGGTTTTTAGTTTCTCCTCCTTTTTGAAGTCGGTTAAAAATGAGTTGGATTAGCACCCAAGTATTTAGTTGTTATAATTTTTTCTGACATGCGGAAGTAGAGGATTGTGCATGGTATATTTTCTTTTAACATTTTTAACATTTTCAAATTACAAAAATAAAATATTCGGTGCCGGTAGAATTTCTCGCTGAGAGACCCACGAGTTAATTTAAAAGAATTCCATTTTCAATCTAGACGTACAGGATCAGTTTACTAAAATTAGTTAAACTAAACAAAGTAAAATTCGATACACATTGGTTCCCAAGCTTTGTACAATACAATTTCCAGTGAGCGGCTATTGTTCCTACATAAACAGCAGAAACACAAACAGTTATTCTCATTCATTATTAAATTAAAGTAAATCTTGTACTTTATATGCTACATAAAGTTTATTGAACTTTACCTATTCTAGACTAGCTTTTGCCAGTGACTTCATCCGCGTGGCTTCATAAAAAGAGAAGGTGGATTTTCGGGATTAAAACTACCCTATGTCCTTTCCCGGGTCCCAGATTATATCTGTAATAAAATTTAATTCAAATCGGTTCAGTGGTTTAGGCGTGAAGAGACAGACAGACAGAGTTACTTTCGCATTTATAATATTAGTACGGATTATTCTAGATATTGAGCAATTTGCACAAAACTATACATAAACCGATTTTGTCGACGTGACAATAAAATAAAGGCCTTATTCTGTACAGTGAAGCATAAACCATTTCCATCATATTCCCGGGATAGGTTTACATAACGAACAACGTTTAGTACCGACATACATAAGTATATCTGTTTCGTCAATCGATCAAAAAAGGCTTTTATTTGAAGGTTTTGGTTCCATTGTAGGCGTTCTCTTTTTTATCTTCTTGATATTGTGTGGAATATTGGTTTGGAATTTTAAAATAATATATTCCATATTCCTCACTGTGACGACGTTTGGCGGTTTTTAATGCTTCCGGCTGTATTGCTTACTATGCACGACCATCTGGAATCAGCCTTCAGCGGTGATATTTTCGCGCCGTTAGGAAGCAGAGATCTTTATAGAAGAGCTTACAGTTTCTTAAGGGGAGTCTCCCTTAGTGTTGCGGATGTTACTGGACGGCGCCGCGGCGCCGAGTTATTCTTTTTAATGACCCCCTTGCAAAATGATGATACGATCACCAATGTCCTTTGAGCAAATCAATGGTCAAGTCTTCTTTGTATGATAAAAAGGCTTGCCTTGCAGTGGAACAAAATAAAGTTTATTGTTATTGTTAAAGTTGGTCGTTTTGACTTTCTGTCTGACAAAGACAAAGACATTTATTCGTAGAATATGGTAGGTTAACAGGTGTTAAACATGGTTCGTACAGCATATCTACCGCATAAAGTGGCATACGAATATTTATGGTTACAGTAAAGAACATTTATGTTGACTTGTAACATAAAGATATAGATGTGTAGATAAAACAAAATTAACTTAAACTAACTCAAAAAGTATCAGCAGATATAACAATAAACTATAATTACATATCTCTTTAAATAAAATTAAACACAAACAATAACAACTTTGGCATGTAAAACTAATTCCTAAATAACTACTTGTCATCAAAAAAATCTTTTAATGAGTAGAGGGACTTTATAAGTAGCCACGACTTTAGTTTTTTTTTTTTGAAAAATTGAAAAGGTGATTCTTTGATGGGTTTTGGAATATGGTTGTAAATTTTGATAGACATTAGGTAACTGTTTCTATAGTGTAGGGTACTATTGCAAAATTGGGTTTTGAGTTTAGTGGGATCTCTTTTTGTAAATCTTTTATTGTCAGCTAATGTGGAGAAAAAACGCATATTTTTCCTAACAAATACACCTGTTGATAAAAACTTTATCAATTTAATTTTATCGAAATCGAAAATCACATAGGTTCCTGCATTTACCGATTTATCGCCAAATGCAAGAATCTATGTGATGCATAAACTTTCTATTGAAAAACCTCCTCGCCGTCCGCTCACAGTTCGACCAATTCTCATGCAATAAAATTCCCATTCTTATCCAAGAAAGAAATATTTTTCTCAATAATAAAACACGAATAAAACGAAGTTATACTAAAAAGAAATTCCGCTATCATAAACCAAGCAGTGGGGGTACTTACCTATCTATTTACAAGACCATTTTACCAAGACACATGTTTCTTGCCACGGTTGTGAACATAAGAAAAAAGTGTAGAGGTCAAGTTAACATGGTTTCGGTTTTTGGTTTTCTGTGAGAAACCACATATTTTACTACGGTAATTACACCCTATACTTCCAGATAAAGGTCAGAGGCTATTAGGCGGAATCTGGATAAGCAATGTTTGTTGAAGTTATTGACCATACAGGTATTACTTAATTCTAAATAATCGCCTCTATACTTTATGTTATAACATAGACACACATTTTATCTTATGTCCTTGAATCCACTTAGAATTCCTGGCCAATTTTTTTTATTAGTCATCTTCTATATTGATTTCAGAATAAAATGTTTTTAATTTATTCCATGAACACTTGTGATGATTTGATGTGTCTGTACATAAAAACGAAATAAACCCATGTCTATCCATCAATCAATCCTCACAATCGCGTTTAGAAGTATAAAATAATAGGATTTGCTCTGATTTTGGGACTTTTGACTATCTATTGTGCATAATCTGAACTACAGATCCATACTTCCATACTAGGTATACTAATATTATAAATGCGAAAGTAACTCTGTCTGCCTGTCTTTCTGTCTGTCTGTCTCTTCTTCACGCCTAAACCACTAAACCGATTTGAATGAAATTTGGAACAGATATAGTCTGGGACCCGAGATAGGATATAGGATAGTTTTCATTCCGGAAATCCCCTGGGAACGGGAACTATTATTCCACACAGACAAAGTTGCGGGTAAAAGCTAGTAGTAATATAATGTTTCCTTCACCGCTGTCAATAATGCCCTAGATATACTTAAAACCAGCGGCTTTACGTGCTTTCCAAGGCACGGGATATATTCATTACATAATTATGAATTGAAAAAATTGGTTCAGCTTAACTTCCTTTAAAGAACTTCCTTTTTAACCAAGCTGTTCAATCAAGTTTGGCAGCTCTTTACATTTTGCCCGCTCATAAAATATCAAGTTGTTTTCTCGTCAAACATTCTTTAAGTCCAAAACCAGTGTAACTCTAACAGATCCTTCTACTTAAATCTACAAGTTACAGTTGCTTCAAAATTTAATTCCCCAAATTGCCTCCCAGGTGGTAGGTACATTGTATAGTACTTTAATGTGTACATTTAGGTACGAGCAAGTCTGGAGAGCAAACTGTGTAAATGGTCTAGATTTGGAAACCAATTTAGTTGGCTAAGCCCTTATGTTTGAGAAGTTTCTGGTCTCCTTACCCATGATTCAAAAAGAGGGGTTTTGTGTTTGATTGTTATGTGTGTGTGTCCGTCTGCCTGTGGCTCGTAGGACGTAGCTCTTAAACGAGTGAACTGGATTTGATGCGGATATGTTATTTGAAAATAGTTTATATAGCAATGATTAATAATATATATCCTGGGACAAGTCACACACGGCCATCTAATACCAAACTAATAAAACTTAGCAGAGCTTGTACCAGACAATTGATAAACATACTTATAATTTATAAATATACACAATAATTATCATAGATAAATTACACCCAGACACAGAACAAACTATCACACTCGTTATACAAAGCTTGTTCTGGTCTGGGTGAGAATCGAACCCACGACCTTCGGCTTAGCTTAAGTGTTAGGGTCACTAACTACTAGACCAACAGGCCCGTCAGATTCTCAAATCAAAATCCTTTCGTTTGGCAGTTATCAACTATGTGTTTGCAGGTCTAAAAAACATTGGGCGGGTTTTTAATAATTTACACTTACTTAAAATAAAACTGTTTGTAGGGACCTATAAAAAGACAGTCATAAATCATGCAAATCGACGGTCTGCATATGCCATTTTTTTTCCGCAACCCAAGCCATTCAAATAGTAATATTTCGTTTATTTTACACGAAAATGGTGCCGATTCTCTTGTTCACAAACTTATCTAAATATAAGTTAAATGCATCTTTCTCTTTCCAATTCATTGAGAAAAGAACAGAAAATAAAATATTAGTTAAGTCCTGTCAAATTTAGACATTCCATAGACAATTTAGACGCGATTAAAAACTTGGCAACTAAATATACGCCAATTTTCTTCAGGCACTGTCTAATTTGACAGGATTAAACTAAAATGTATATTCTGTCATTTTCTTTAAGAAAAAGATGCATTTATTTTAAATTTAGTTAAGCTTGTGAATAGAGTATCAGCACCAATGAGAAAATGCAATAACAAACTCCTGTCAGCAATTTTAAATCTTAACTAACATTGCTTAACTCACACATACATAATACACTGTCACCAAGACAGTCAGGTATGTAGGTATATAAACCTAATTTCAGAGTCAGGCCATTCAAGTTAGTTAATTAGTTTAGTCCTTTATGTTTCACCTATCTCTTTGAGACTTAGAGCCTATGTTTAAATTAATGAGAATCTATTTTTAGATTTCATTTATTCAGGTTTCTTAGCGGGACTCAAAAAGGAATCTATTATGTTTTTGTTACCAAGGTAATGTCATTTTCAACTTATTGTAGGTGATATCAGCCTCCCTAGACAAGTGGCATTGTAGAATAGATAACGAAAACGAATAGATTGTTAAATGTATGGAGATGTCAAATTGTTTAGTGAAAGCTTATGTCAATCCATACATTTGACCATTGTCTAGGCTCTCTGTTCTTCCTCTAGCTTTTTTTGAATTATTTCGGTGTCGGCTTCCAGTCTAACCAGATTTTGCTGGATATCAGTATTTCACGTGAAGCGACTGCCTATCAGACTTCCACAACCCACTTTTTTTTTGGGAGTGGGATATCAACACATTACTGCTCCCGTCCTGGGTGCAGCGGGAAGGCGTGTCATACTTTTACTGGCTAAAACCCACTCATGTTCCTTCGGTTGCCCTTTATGTTCCGGGGTCACGGTAACTATTATAAACATTCCGCAACCTTTTACAACCCACTTACTGTGCAACACGATAGCCCTTGATTAGACTGACTGGCTACCCGTAACGACTGTCAAAGTTTTACGAATGACAGCCGGGACAAACGGCTTTACGTGATTTCCAAGGCACGGGATGTAAATGAAGATCAAGATAAAATTTAAACAGTACATAAAATGAATTTAAAAAGGTAAATTTTTACTTGTTTGCGTTCGAACCCACAGCTTCTTACACAAGAAACGGGTGCCTTAACCACTACGCCATCACGACTTATAGGTGAAATCTATTATTAAAATAAATAACATTTTATAAGTTATCCCGAATTCGATTTTTTCGATTCGTCCCGAAGTTAATAAAGATGAAGATCACGCTATTATATACGGGAGTAAAGTATTAACTAAGAATTTAGTTAGGGTGAAATCGCATGAAAAAGTTAATATAATATGAATTAAAAATCATTAGCATAATAAAATTCTTCAAAAGATTTATCTTGCAGAGAAGATGCAAAACTGATATAATAATATATAGCAAATTCATGTTTACTTTCAACTAGAAACCAAGAGGTATCGTATTACCTAATAACTGGGTTGTTGAGGTCTAAAAGGCAGTCGCTTTATGTAAAATATTTGTATTCTGCTGCATTCGGTTAGACTGAAAGCCGATCCGAACATAGTTGGGAAAAGGCACGTGAGCTTATATGAAATTCATCTTTATTTTCATTAAACAATAATTTAATTTATTTACCACAACTATCACATAATATGTACAAAACCTATAAATTATACTAAAATAAATACAAACAAGTTATAACAAGAAGGGCTCACAGAGCATCAAAAAACTCCTCCACATCACTGTCAACAGGACAGGTGCCCAAAAGGCTGGCAGCATTGCCACGTTGTATGGCAATGCTAATTCTTTGACCCAAGAAAAGGCCAGCCCTCTGGTCACGTGAAGAGTCAACCAGCCGCTTGGCGATATCTTGAAAAACAAGATGAGCACTCGGACCCCATGGCCCCAGTGTTTCAACCCCAAACGGCTCAAATATATAATTCCCAATGAGGTTATTATATTTGCACCGTTTGAGGTTTTCTGCACTCGCAGCAGCTGCCCCAGCACAACGCGCAGACCTAGGAAGATGAGATGGCGCAAGGGTATCAACACATGTTGCGTCCCACACCAAAGGCCTACCCAACTTCCAAGGCATTATGGTCATCCCATCTGGTCTACGGATAATGTCATTAATACTCATTAAACAATGCAATTTAAAATACCTCTTAATATAATTAGATAAACTCCGAATATCGGAAATGTGTAACAAGTTAAAATGTCAATTTTGTCGTCGGCGCACAGAAAAATGAATCGTAATTCAAGCGGTTGATTTGTGAAAATCGCTGAACCTCTTTATAACCACGCGATGGTCAGTCACACAGACAAAAACGACGGCAATAGCAGCCCGACATACGGCTGTCGCTTGGCCGTCGAAAGGTTTATTAAACTCAAGGTCAATTATGTGTTAGACTGGAATGTATGCGCAAGTATTTTTGCAAAAAATACGCAGCTTATTCTGCGTATTTCGGACGTCAAGGTCTAGACAGTAAGATCCATGTCAAACATTGGTATTCAGCGACATCTAGTTAGAATGAAAACAAACCCTTGTATACTTTTTCTTTTTTTATCTAAAAATAATCATATAACTTTGTATAATTTTGTCATATCGTAAATTTGCCTATTTGCTGTCTACTTTTTATTTATCTATACTAATATTATAAAGAGGTAAACTTTGTTTGTTTCATTGTAATGAATAGGCTCATAAACTACTGGACTGATTTTAAAAATTCTTTCACCATTCGAAAGCTACATTATCAACGAGTAACATAGGCTATATAATATCACGGTATATCCCACGGGAGCGAAGCAGTAACCAAAAATCTAACGTAACGTGGGTAAAACCGCAAGGAAAAGCTAGTAACCTATAACTTTTATGTGTGGTGTAAATAAAATAAAATAAACGAATAAAAGTAATAATACGTTGGTTTATAAATAAAAAAAAATTGGAGAAGGCTATGGGTTAAGGATATTGGTTGAAAAAAGGTCTAAGAGACCACGCATATAAGTAACTTTACTCGGCTTGGCACAGGTATATTAAGGTAACACAGGTACATAATTACCAACATACAAAGTAACAGTTTAACAAAACAGCTTGTTTCAACATTCAAACTTGGCGAGGTGTTACCAACGAAATCTCTTGGCACACGAAGCAACGTTCCAAGCCAGGATCAACCGACCAAAAACGATTTTATTTTCCTTTTAAATGTACTGAAACTAATGGAAAGTAGGACCTGTATAAGAACATTCGTATGCTGATTGGGTACTTTGACTAAAAAGTAGGGTATCAGCTGGCTGTTACTAAATGGTACTTTTTAGTACCATTATGTACTACTTAACTGTCTTTGGTACTATTACTGAGCTCATTCGGTTGTTTTGTATTCGTTTGAACTCTTTTAAGAGAATTTAGCAAACGATTTTTGGATGTACTTGACATTGTGTCGTTTGAATATTTTTTAAGGGGATAAAATTTTATTGGTATTTTGTTGTTGTGTTATTACCACGTAGTTTCATGTTCTGCGGTCTTGCTCTTGCATTAAGTTCAAAAACCGGTGCACGCCAATAATTTACATTATCTTTTCATCATCATTATCTGTCTAGGTTTTTTTTTTAAGTGGGGGTCAGCATTCAGTATACCGTTTTGCATCTAAATACGAGTATTAATTTTACATGGAGCGACTATGTGTCAGAATTTTTCAGCCAAATTACTGAGTAACACGATACTCCTTGGTAGGACTAAAGACTGAACATACATGTCTATTATTTGTTATTTATTTCCCGTCTTACATCTATCATTATAGTTTTTTTTTGTATCACAATACGTTAGCGTATTTATCCAACCATTTATATTACCAAACTAATTGTTTAAAATTAATTAAATTCTGTGACTGATAACCAACTTCACTTGACGTATTTGACAGATTATTTGCGTAATTCGGGTAATGCGAAATATACTCTAGACTTATTAGAGTAACGTTTATATTCCATTGCATCCGACACGTACCATGATACTGATAAATGTATTAAATTATACATCGAAGAACATATCAAGTATATTGCATTTTCTATTTATCTCAGGTAAGCACTACTCAGTTAGCTCAGTTCAGTTCCTATATAGAGTTCACGCTATCACTACGACTCACGTTGGCACAAACGCTGAACGATTGGCTGCTGCACTGTTATATATTTGAACGGCTTACAGGTATTTGGTGCAAGTCCGACTGTTTGTCTATGAGAATTTATGTTGGTGAACGATACGGGGGATTTTTTATTTATTTTCAGAAGGAAATAGAATCCAAATTGGATTGAATTTTATATTAAAAGAATTATTACGTCAAACATAATAATCACTGTGTTTAATAGCTTTATTCGTATCAGTGGGTATAATTATGTGCTTATTGAATAATAAAGTTCATATTAGACACATTTTTATTAAAATCCATACTAATATTATAAATGGGAAAGTGTGTCTGTCTGTATGTTTGTCTTTCTTTCACGGCAAAACGGAGCGACGAATTGACATGATTTCTTAAGTGGAGATAGTTAAAGGGATGGAGAATGACATAGGCTACTTTTTGTCTGTCTCTAACGCGAGCGAAGCCGCGGGCAGAAGCTAATCGAAAATATTTCCTTCGACATTTTGTGGTAGTTTCACATCAAACAAAACATAACTCATAGCGTGTCATTCAAACCGTACTAAAGGAACAAACGTTGAAAATAAAACCAACACACACGTTGGCCGCTTTTACTGGTGAAACTGGAACGTTCCATTTTTGAATATCCTCCAAACTATTGTTCACAAACGTATGAATCAGGTAGCGGATCAAAAGCGTAAACAGATTTTCCCTAAAGGTAATACCAAAAACGGTTGCGCGTAGCCTATAATCTGCTACGGACGCGTAGCTCCGTAGCAACTATTGCTACGCCGTAGCCACAGCGTAGTCCGATTTCGTACCACACATTAATATCTATTTTGATATCGGATCTGAAATCATAGAAGCATATTGAATAAACGGGTATTTCAAATTTGGCATACCTTTGGAGTTCGAAATTTAACTGTAGTTTCTAGGTGAAAGCACGGTATTTTACAGTTTGTTTACGTTTTTGGTGAATGGAAAATTATCAGATGACTTTTCCCGTCCTGGGTGAAGCGGGACAGCAAAAGTCTGACACGCCCGTCAGACTTTTACTAACTAAAACCCACTCATATTCCTTTGGTTGCCCTTTATGTTCCGCGGTCACGGTAACTATTATAATCATTCCGCAAGAAAAGGCTAGAGATGACGACGCTTTTCCTTATTTTGATTGTAGAAGTAGGAAATACTTGGAATTAGTGTATTTCATTAAGAAATGTTTGGAAAGAAAAAAAATTTAATTAAAAATACTGTGTTTTCAACCCATAAATTAATGTTTTATCTGGTGTCAGCCCCCCTAGCCAAGTGGCATTGTAGAATAGAAAACGAAAACGAATAGATTGTCAAATGTATGGAATTGACATAAGCTTTCGCTAAACAATTTGACATCTCCATACATTTGACAATCGTATTCGTTTCGCTATCTTTTCTACAATGCCACTTGTCTAGGGGGGCTGGTTATTGTTAATTTCTGTGACTTCGTTTGCGTGAATATTAGTACATACCACGGACACAGATAAAGTTACAAATTATACATCTTTAAATATATAAATTACGAGTCACGCTGTTTGTTGGCAATGAATTCCTGAACTACCAGACCGATTTTAACGTAATTTGCACGCGTGCAAACCTGAAAGATAGACTATATTTTATTTTAAAAAAACAACCACAGCAACGCGAGACTAAGCCAGCAAGTAAACTTATACATTTCTTACTTAGAAGCCAGCAAATTACTTCAATATCGATTCAGTGGTTTAAGAATGTAGTGAAATATAATAGTCATTCAGAAAGGCACAATAAGTAAGATTTTCAATTATAATTATTTGTATAAACTAGTATAAAATACTTAACTAGGACCAGACAAATTTATAACAGAATCAGAAACTAGACACCAACAAACCTAATTTATATTTCGTGATGCGTCCACCGAATTTCAGCGAAATTTAAATGAGCCAATATAGAAATTGCGGACGGTATAAACTGGAAAATTTAGCTCATCAATTACCTTCAATTTGCAGCTAATTACTTATACACCATAAAGGCATTAAAGCATCAAATTCACTCTAAATCCTTAACATTCAGAGGCTTCATAACATCGGATATCCAATTTAAGCAACATAATATTGTGGTTTCCTCTACTGAACTTAAATTCTGAGCATCAAAATCACCACACAAGCGAAAACATTATTTATTCATGCGAAAATAATGCTTAAAATTCTATGCATTCTCAGTCATTGGGCGAAATATTATAAATTTGAGAGTGGTCGACGCGTTTTGGTCGAAATATTATTATTAACTAGCTTTTGCCCGCGACTTCGTCCGCGTGAATAATAGTTCCCGTTCCCGGCGGATTTCCGGGATGAAAACTATGCTATGTCCTTTCTCGGATCCCAGACTATATCTGTACCAAATTTCATTTAAATCGGTTCAGTGGTTTAGGCGTGAAGAAGAGACAGATAGACAGACAGACAGAGTTACTTTCACATTTATAATATTAGAACGGATAATCAAAAAAACTTTTTCCAAAAAAAAGATAACCGACTTCAAAAACGAAAAGGTCAAAAATAACTATTTCGGAAGTCGGTGGCTTCTCTTCTGCCGGTCGAATTGTGTTGCCTTGCCACCGACTTCCGAAATAGTTATTTTTGACCTTTTCGTTTTTGAAGTCGGTTATCTTTTTTTTGGAAAAAGTTTTTTATTTTTTACTTTTTAGTTAGAGCCCCAACTACGTTTTAGAGTAACTTTAAAAAAAATGTACGTTTTTCTATAAAAAAAAATGAGTAGTTCCCTCGATTTCGGCATGTTACCATCATCAGATCCTGGACCTGATGACAATGGGACCATTTGGGAAGTCTACCCTTTCAAACAAAAAAAGAATTGTTCAAATCGGTTGGCAAACGACGGAGATATGCGCGAACAAACATAAAAAAAAAAAAAAAAAACATACAAACATTCGAATTGAGAACCTCCTCCTTTTTTTAGAAGTCGGTTAAAAATAATGAAGAAATAACTGATTTTGAGACCTAAAAATAATGTAATGTCCTGAGAGCCCTGTGGTTAAAGCGCACACCTCTCATGCAAACACCTCTTGCATGAGAGACGTGCGCTTTAACCACAGGACAAAATTTGGGCAAGTGTAAATGTGACTTTTTCGATTCATTATGTACTTTCTGTTTAGGCTGGAATTTTGCAACATATTTAGCTTTTCTATCATCAGATCAGTGGGCCTAGCCAAGTGGCATTGTAGAATGGATAGCAAAAACGAATAGATTGTCAAATGTATGGAATCGACATAAGCTTTCGCTAAACAATTTGACATCTCCATACATTTGACAATCGTTTTCGTTTCGCTATCTATTCTACAATGCCACGTGTCTAGGGGGGCTGTTAGATGGTAACAAAAGTATTGAAATCAAAATAGCGTTAAAAATTTGAAATAAATTAAAAGCATGAAAAAATATATAAACATATTTTAGTAAATTATTGCCGGCTTTATTACGCCAATAACTTTACCACACTACAATAAAATTTGGAGGGTGTGTTCTTTGTAAAAATATAGTATAAAAAATAAATGTGCCGAATTTCAAAACTACACAATAATTTCTTACATTACTACCGCTCGATGCCAGAAGAACCACATGTGGTTCCTACGGATAATTCGGTTGAGACCCGAGGAACCATATATGGTTCCTCGCGTACCACCCACTTTCAACCTTATTTAATTACGAAATATTGCTCTGAATCGTTTGAAAAAATTTACCCATACAGCCAATAAATAGTCGAGTCAATCGATACCAAAAACTTACTAAAACAAACTAGACAACACTATTTAAAAAAATATTGTCGATGACACATTCAAGCGAAAAATTATCTGTGCGGGCAGGTGCAGTACGTGTCAAACAAAAATTATTTATTTGTGTTATGTGGCGTAAAACTTTGGTAAGTAAATATTTTCTATACTATAAGTGTACAAAGCAAGTTTTTAGATAATCATTTGCTTGAAATAATATCACAAAATTATTATTTAGGATGTCGTGATGGCCTAGTGGTTAAGGCGCCCGCCTCTCATGCAAGAGGTTACGGGTTCGAATCCGGGCAAGTACCACTGTGACTTTTTCAATTCATATGTACTTTCTAAAGTTTATCTTAGACATCACAGACATCGGTGAAGGAAAACATCGTGAGGAAACCTGGACTTGTAGTTAATATAAGTCCGAAATCGCCAACCCGTCTTGAGCAAGCGTGGTGATCAATGCTCGTGCCTTCTCTGTATGAGAAGAGGCCTTTGCCCAGCAGTGGGACAGTTATAGGCTGGTATTATTATTATTATTATTATTTCGGCCAACAAAATATTTCTAACCTCAACCGCCATTGAATGAACATTGAAAATTTGATTTTGCCTCTTATACAACGATATTATGGTCTTGGAAACATTAAAAGCAACGTAAAATATAGTGAGAATACATTATTTCATGTATTCAATGCGTACTATTCATATTTATTTATATTTTAAGCATTTGCAAAGTTTGTTTACAAAGTCGTGCATTGAACTTCGATGACAATTCCGTGTATATGAATTTTGAATTGGAATCTTATAAGAATCCTCTTATAAGACTCCTTAAAATTTTCTAATTAGATTACTTGATTAAAAATGATTAAAATGATCTTTATTTTGTAAATAGGTTATATCATAACACTTTTACACGTCAATGTTTTGTTTTTTATATTTTAATCGAACGATGGAGCCGGTGTTTCGTAACTGACTACTCTGAGAAGAAACATCCGAAACAAACTCAGAGGTCAAAGTCTCTTTTAAAGTCCATACAATTGTATTGGTCAAATTATGCGAGGATCATGAAGGTTAATGACTGATGTGCTTTCTTGATGAGAAAAGCACACAGATTTGAGTGGACCTGTCCAGACAGTGCAAGCATTTGTCAGCAATCGTTTAGCTCAACTTTACACGTAAGGAGCCCAACGTTTTGACGAACAATACCAAAGTAAGGACATTTGGGTAGGCCGCATAACTACTCAAACTGTCAGTCAAAGAAAATATATTAGTACATGTGTATTCTTAGGATAATGAATGACCCACATAATCCTCACACTCACAAAAAAAAAGTATGATGTATATAAAAATAATAACATACTTAAAGAAGTACAAATCAATGTCAATACTACAAAATAATCATGTCAATAAATAAATATGAAATTTATACATAAAAATATAGAAAAGATAAATATACTTTAAAAAGTACACATCAATGTCAAAAGTACAATAATTACCATGTCAATATATAAAAGAGTAAAAGTAAACTAATATTGACCTGTGTATATAATTGATGCAGCTCAATCCCAAGCATTTGAATCCTCTAGGTGATCCTTAACAGAGTAATAAGATTTCTTGCATTATCTACGTTTTATAAATGATTTGAATTTATTAATACTAAGTTTTTGAATCTGACTGGGAAGTTTGTTATAAAAGCGTATACATTGACATCTGAACGAACCTCCTATTTTCTTTAGCCTAGTTGAAGGGACAACAAATTTGTCCTTGTTCCTCGTATTTATGCTATGAATATCACTGTATTTCTTATACTGATTAATATTTTTATGAGCAAATAACAAATTCTCATATATGTACTGGCATGGCAACGTCATTATATTAATTTCTTTAAATTTGTCTCTTAGGGACTGTCGGGGACTCAATTTGTAGATTGCACGAATAGCCCTTTTTTGCAACACAAATATTGTTTGTATATCGGCGGCATTTCCCCACAATAGAATGCCGTACGACATCAAACTGTGAAAGTAGCTAAAGTAAACTAAGCGGGCTGTTTCCAAATCTGTCAAATCACGGATCTTTCTAACGGCGTATGCTGCAGAGCTGAGTTTTTTAGAGAGTTTTTCTATATGGGGGCCCCACTGAAGTTTGGAATCTAAAGTTATACCCAAAAATACAGTGTTATCGTCGGGTTTCAATTCTTCCCCCTTTATTAGAACACTAGTCTCTACTTTTGTGACATTAGGTAATGTGAACTTAATAAGTTTAGTTTTCTTTTCATTAAGAAGTAGGTTATTTATATTAAACCAATTAACTATTGACGCTAAGGCACTATTTATTTCGTTACTCAACAGTTGCTGACGTTTAACATTAAATAAAAGTGAAGTATCATCTGCAAACAATACTATGTCATGCTTATCTTTAATGAGATAAGGCAAATCATTAATATAAATTAGAAACAAGAAAGGACCAAGAATTGAGCCCTGAGGGACCCCCATTTTTACCACAGAACCGGATGATCTTTTACCGTTTACATCAACCCTTTGAATCCTATCACTCAAGTAAGAAGTGAGAAGATCCAGAGAGGTGGCACGGATTCCATAGTGGCGCAGTTTCCTGATTAAGGTTTCATGGAGGACGCAATCAAATGCCTTGGACAAATCGCAAAAAATGCCCAATGCATCGCATTTGTCCTCCCATGCTTTAAAAATATGTCCTAAAAGTTCAACACCAGCATCAGTGGTTGAACGACCCCTTGTAAAGCCAAACTGTTTATTATGCAACAACTGATGTTTATTAAAGTGTATTTGCATTTGACTTAAAATTAGTTTTTCAAAAATTTTACTAAAAGTAGGTAGCACTGAAATCGGTCTATAATTAGTGGGGTCAGATGAACTACCCGATTTGAATAATGGTATTATTTTACTGTATTTCATTAAATCAGGAAACTCACCACGATCAATACATTTATTAAAAATATTGGCAAGAGTAGGTGCTACTATATTTATTATAGACTTGGCAACATCTACGGAGTTACCCCACAGATCTGCTGTCTTTTTTACATTTAAGGAATGGAAAGTTTTAATTATATTGTTACAAGAAACATGATCGAAATGAAACTCAGTGTTACAGGGCGGGACGTTATCTTTTAGTAAAGATTCTGCAGCATAAGGGGATGAATTTAAATACTTTGTAGTCGAAACGGGAATATCTGCAAAGAAGCTTTCAAAAGCCGTGGCGACTTCAGCATCAGATTTAATTATAACGTCATCAATAGTAAGACTGTAATTACTTCTTTGGTTTTTAGACTTTCCTGTTTCGCTATTGATAATATTCCATGTCATTTTAATAACATTACTACTGTTTTTTATTTTTAAACTTAAGTATCGCGACTTTGCCACATAACAAACCTTTTTAAATAATTTGGAATAATTTTTAACATATAAATTAAATTCAACACTTTTATTGAGAGCCCGTTCTTCGTACAACTCGTAAAGACGTATCCTACTTTTATAAATTCCGGTCGTGGCCCAGTCGCTGAAGCAGGCATTGCTGTTTACTGATATAGTTTTTGGAACAAACGTTGAATTAAATTGATTGCAATACATATTAAAAAAATCATTATATTGTTGATTAGGGTCATCACTATATTTCAACAAGAACGGTAATTTATTCGTAAGTTTACTTTTAAATGTTTCCAACCGACATCTAGACTTGGAGTTTACAGTGATATCTTTTTTTGTAACTTTTTTATTTAAGATAGGTATTGTAATTAATTGTCCGCAATGAACAGAATCTACTGAGTTAATAATTTTTTTGTGGGTAGGTATAACATCTGTATAAATATTATCTATGCAGGTAGCGCTTGTTGGCGTTATTCTTGTAGGCTCTAAAAATAGATTTGCAAGATTGTATGATTTAAACAAACTAATTACTTTAGTATTTGAGCTCGAATATTCTAATAAATTAATATTAAAATCACCACAGACAATGATGGACTTTGCAGAGTTACAGATTTTGTGCAATGCTTCATCCATCACCTTCTCAAAGCAATCATACATTCCTGAAGGAGGTCTGTATACACTTATTATAACATACTGCTCCAATTCCACACAGGCCATTTCAATTGTTCGCTCAACAGATAGGCTCACAATATCCTTTCGCTCTTTAAATTTAATGTTATTATGTAATAAAATTAATGAGCCACCATGTATGGCACTTACTCTGCAGAACGAACTACCAATTTGTATATTCGTTATATTAGTTCTAAAGTTTCGTGTAAATTGATTCAGTAGTTTTATCAAAAATAAATAATATACGTCAACAAGTCTAGTTGCGGCGAGATCTCTCTTATCTATAGGATATTTATAATTCCAAAGTAGTCATACAAGAGTTGTTTATATTGTAATACATAGTCTCGTTCTTCAGGAACACGACACTGTTTACCGTTTGAGATATGAGTCAATAGAACTCGAGTGATAAGCGTTTTTGTGAGCGCAGGTACTTGACGCGCGCGATGACGTAATCGGGCGGGCAACCTCTCCCGCGCACGCGTTTGTGGGCCCGGCCATCGAAAGGTTAATTTTTCCTGGCTACGATGTCAGCGTAGAAGAGAAACAAGCCTTATACTTTTTGTATACTTCTTTATAATATTTTGTCATCGTGATAGATTTTCTGTCTGTATCAAATAAATTTTAAAATACAGGTAGCAGCTTACGTACCAACTAAAAATTAACGTAGATTAGTCCAGAAATAAAATTGCGACTAGCAATTAAGTATAATGAATTTTAGGTATGTTCACAGTCTAGTTCTGTGTAAGTACAACAAAAATAATTTGAAGTATGGCTATGAATTTTTAGACATATAAATTACGTCTGAAAATTTGTGATAAATGAGATATCTATCAAAAATTCATAGTAATTCAATCAAATACATATTTTGAAAGTTTGTTGAATCTGACTTTAGTCTACCCACACATTAACAAGTTTTTGACATTTTAATACGGCGAAGAGTTTTGTGTTTAAATGTCGTTTAGGGTTGAATGCTTAACAGCTAGTTAAAATATCATAGCAGCTTCCCTGCTGTATACGCAATCCGTGTTTATTTTTACTGTCACTTTCAGAACCACTGGGGCATGGAAAATGTAAAGAAATATGTACTTAAGTAAATTTTTCACAGAAATTTACCTTTACGTTAAAGTGCCGTGATGGCCCAGTGGATAAGGCACCCGCCTCTCGTGTAAGAGGTTGTGGGTTCGAATCCAGGCAAGTACCAATGTGACTTTTTCAATTCATATGCACTTTCTAAAGTTTATCATAGACATCACTGACATCCCGTGCCTCGGAAAGCACGTAAAGCCGTTGGTCCCGGTTGTCATTCGTAGAACTTTGACAGTCGTTACGGGTAGTCAGAAGCCAGAAAGTCTGAACAGCCTTAACCAAGAGGTATCGTGTCGCCTAGTTGCTGGGTTGTGGAAGTCTGATAGGCAGTCGCTCCACGTAAAACACAGGTATCCGTCTGAAGCCGGTTAGGCTGAAAGCCGACCCCAACATAGTTGGTAAAAAGGCTAGGGAGATGATGATGGTACGTCAACGAAAGACTCTTTGATTCGTTTTCCGAACGGTTAGCATGCTATTCGTGAACTGAACGTTATTAATGTTTTTTTTATTTAGCCCTTTTTTATTGTGCATGGCTTAATATATTATCCTCACATTGTACTTAGATTAAAATTAAATTATAATGTAACCAAATAATATTAAAAAGTATTGATACTAATTTTAAAGAGAGTTGAATTTCTTGTGCGTTCTTCTTTCAGCACGGTTTATCATGTAATTAATAATTCTTTTGTTGACCTTTTGGTACAAACTTAGATGGGATTAGTTAGTATGATTGATGTAGAATAAGTTTAGTTAGTGAGATGGGGGTGAGATAGTTGGCAAAACTGAGACGAGAGCGAGCTCTGTACTTAATAGTAATCATGTTTTGGTCAATCCCTATTAATCATATTATAACCATTAGACGAGAAAGTTTCTCATAATTTCTTCATATTCCTTATTGCACACAAAAAAAAAATACACAAAATTAGCAAAAAAATGTACAAAGACGATCATAACTAGGATTTTTCCAGAAAACCATAAGTTTGAAAGTTTGCTATAATGTGTGGTTGTTACTTTTTCATGTTAATTCTATTAATTTAAATTCTCAAAATGTAGCAGTTGCTTAGCTTACATAAAAACTACTCTTATGATACATATCACCACGCTATGATGCACGGTAATCGAAGCAGCAGCCATCGACTTAAATTCATGCGTGTAAAACAAACGATGGTTGACTGGTAGAAAATGGCTAGGGCATTAAGTCCGCCTATGTACGTTTCTGCATAAAGTGTAAATAAATAAATAAAACCATAGTTTAAGTTATCATACTTTAAAAATACTAAAGCAAAGGCTTTGTCACAAATAATTATTAACTAGCCACAATGTGTATAAATAAATACAAAAACATTAATATTGGATAATTCACAGTGTAGACAAAACCAAACAGGTTGCTAATTCAAACAGACAATGATTAACTGCCGTTCAAATAAGAAATTATTGACACTTTTGTTTTTTTCTCTCTTCTAATAATTGTTATCCCACTAAAAACATTTCATATAAATGTAGCCAAGACAACCACATAAGGTATACCCTGTGAAAAATATATCAGATCTCATGTAGAGCCAAGCTTCTGAATCTACACGGCCTAACTCTACAGACCCTATCTTCACAAACTCTACATATCAGTAAAAATGTATGGCTTCGCCGTTTCGCTACCGTCGTGGAGGTGATGCGAAAATTAAGTTTTTGAAGTAAGTACCGAAACAGCCAAGCCATACATTTTTACTGATATGTAGAGTTTGTGAAGTTAGGGTCTGTAGAGTTAGGCCGTGTAGATTCAGAAGCTTGGCTCTACATGAGATCTGATATATTTTTCACAGGGTATACCTTATGTGGTTGTCTTGGCTACATTTATATGAAATGTTTTTAGTGGGATTTCAGTTCTTTTTGTAAGTTGCTAGGCAGTATTTTCAGTGTTTTTTTTTTTCTTTTCGTTCACAGATTTTTTTGACTAAATTGACTGAAAGTCCCACACTTTTTATTCTTAAAATACTTTTTTTTTTTTTGGTGAGTGGGAAATCATCCAATGACTGCTCCCGTCCTGGGTGCGGCGGGAGGGCGTGTCAGACTCTTACTGACTAAAACCCACTCATGTTCCTTCGATTACTCTTTCTTTATGTTCCAGGGTCACGGTAACTATTATAAACATTCCGCAACCACGGAAAAAAATACTTGATCGTACAACGGTGATCTTTCGATCTAGGAGAAATTATTAAAGGCTGTATTGCGCTCCCGAATAACTGTAGTATAAGACTCCACAATATAAACGAGTTTTCGTGCAAACGTGCAAACAATATTATTCTCAGATACATAAAAATTCAATTAGTACTTATACTTTCCGATGTAACGAAACCATAGCGCGATCTATTTCGATCCCAACGCCATCTAGGGAAGTAAGACTTAAACTTTTTGTCATCGAGGATCGCGCTACGATTCCGTTCAACACCGTAACAATTTAGGTATGTATGTATATTAACCAATTACCAATACATAAAATTATGCCCACTGAAATAAGCCGCAAAACTTATTTATACGAATACGAAAAATATTGCAATCGCAACACGACCGTCAACGACACAAGTTTATAATTTTCTTAGGTGGTTGATACCAAACTTACCAAATTTCTTATACCAAATGTCAGCTTTCTAGCACTACAGGAAGTAGCCACATCAGCAGTGTCGGCTTTCATAGCCCATAGCCCAATAGCCCAATCTTTCTCTTTGCATTTTTACTTGATTTGTTCAAACAAACTTCCACACCCCCATTTTAGGGGATGGAGGTCGAAATCTATAAGTTTATGAATTTTTCTGTTGGTTGTATACTAAACTTAGGCTACATACCAAATTTCAGCATTCTAGCACTTCAGGAAGTAGCCAAACATTTTGATGATCATCAGTGTGTCAGTGTGTCAGTGTGTCAGTGAATCAGTGACGAAATCGGTGTATTTTAGATATCAATAAAATCTAAAGTATAAAAGCTATTCAATTGAAACTTTGTATGTTTATTGAGTCTGTTATTGACATTATTTCTTGTGAATATGAAGTGTCTGGTACATCGGATACCAACTCTATGAGGGTTCGAAAAAACGACGAAACACTTCGAGAAAAGGTAGGTAGTGCCCCTGCGCTTCGCTTGCTTGTCTTGGCCGGGGGCACGACCGTGCCCCCCGATATGTACATTGCGCTGGTTCACACATTATTTTCATTGTTGTAAAATCATATTTACAGAATAAATATGATTTTATGATTTTGATTATGTAACTTCCATTTTCTAATTTATATAAATGAGTAGTTGCTTTTTTATTATATACATGTAATTTTTGACGGAAATGGTTTTTGAATTATATTCATTCTAATTCACATTTAACCATGTAAAAAAAAATTTGTAACACGATTATTTTTAAAAGAGTAAGTATGGAGTTTCTTGCCCATTCTTCTCCATACGAAACTACATTTTGGAATGGGCAACTAGAATCACTTTTGTAAATGACGTGTCAAAGTGCCGCTTTTTGGCCTAATGAAAATAAACGATTTGACTATTGACTATTTAAGTATGCCATATGTGGAAGACTTAACTCTATCTATTGGTCTGTTATTATTTGATAACTTAACCATTAATCAATCGAACACACGTGATTTGAGACACAATAGAAAGACAATAGCAGCCCGATAGCCGGCTGTCGGTTGGTCGTTGAACGGTTTATTAGATTTTTTTTTTTTACCGAGTAAGCTTGAAATCCATGGAAATATTTAGGTCACTTCTTCACATCTGCGAATGCATCCACAATAAGTAATATTCATGAAAACAAAGTCACGGGGCCTAACTAGAAACTAATTATGTAAATTCGACAAAATTTTGTAAATAGGATGAGAAATTGAGGGCACTAATATCCAAGCTTGTAGTTAATCGGATTCGCGTCAAATAACTTAATTTCAAAGCGGTATATAACTCAATAACTCTGAATGGAAAATACGTTGGTATGAGTTACCGTGTAAAATTATGATATTGAGTTATTTGCCGGATTATATTATTAATAGTTCTGTGTAGCCACTACAAACTTAAGAAATAAAAGTTATGTCGATATTTAGTAGTGGGACCGATTTTTTTTAGCTAAACTAATATTAGACATATCAAAAGTTATAGCAATGTGAAATCAAAAAATATAAATATACTAACTTCCGCCTCTGGCTTCACCCGCGTTGTTATCAAAATTTTCATACCCTATTTCATCCCCTTGGGTTGGGATTTCAAAAAAAATATTCTTGGTGAATATTTTCTTCAAGTTTTATGTCTCTAAGACAAGCCGTTTGGGTTGTGCGTTGATATATTAACAGTCAGTAGATGTAGAAGAAGATAAAATGATATAGTAATAGTAAAGCGTCTATTTTTATTTACTATGATTTAAGACTTTATAATTTTTATAGTTTATAAAAATTAGCATTACTTTGCTAATTTTACTTAGTTGAAATTTATTGGGCACTCATTTACAAATAACAGCAATAATAACTTAAGTCCCCCACCAGAGGTGGGACCATAAGTTTCTTATTATATAAGGGACTTACCCTAGGGGTGAATCTTAACCAAAAAACACTTACACCCACAAAAAATTTAACAGAACAGACGTACCATAAAATAATAATCAACAAAGATATCCATCTGCCCTCAGTTAGCTCTAATATGGGAATGAAACTTTTACGAAGCACATCAAGACATCCCCCAATCATCCCCTTCCGATAATCTTACGGGGGTGTAAAACTTAATATTTATTATTTGTAATCCTGTACAAAGAGTTAAGATTGAATGGATGAAATCAGTTTAAAAAGAAAAGAATCATGAAAAAATAAAAGGAATACAAAATAGAGTGTAAAAAAGCGTGTTAAAAGTATTAATAATAATCGTGGAAATTATTGTTGCAACACATTTTAACATTATCTTCTTAATATGTGCATTTGTAACAAATTTAAAAACTCTTTAAATATACTTTAAATGTACCCATAAAGAAATTACTGTTGATTTATATTGCAAGGTCTTTAACCATATTATTATGTACCACATAAAATAATTTTAAGAATGTAACAGAAAAATCCAAAAAACCCAAAAAAAACTTTAATAAAGTGTAAACAAACCTTAGTAACTGTTTGCAGTAGTAGCTAAATATAAAAAAAAAAAACTCTTGAACTCATCCACTGCGCTCTTCAAATTAATTTCGTTGCACGATCCAATACAGTTGAACCGTTTCTCCGGGTTTATCGAGTTTCTTAGGGACTCCGTTTCTATGCAGTGTAGCAGAAAAATCGACGGGGATTTGCCTTATCCAGTTATTAGGTATTTTGGACATATTTTCTGAAGATATTTGTATGCACTTGTCTCGCATGATGCAATCGAATATCGGTTAAGTATTGAACGCCTTTTATCACCTTTCAGACCAGTTTATAATGTGCCTCCAACATAAATAAATAAATCGCATTACGTTTTGTTACCTCGATGCTTTTCTGGTTGCCACTATAAAATATGACATTTTTGGTGAAAGTTATACTTACGCACAGTATTTTTATACATTAAAATTGTTTTTATTTAATATTTACGAATTATGGGACGGTGGTTTTTTCCCAAATACTTTAAGTGAAGAAGAAACATCTGATACAAACTGAAAATTCAGTTTCTTTTTATGTCCAAATAATTGTGATGGTCGTTTAATCCTTCGGACACATGTGATTTGAGACACAATAGAAAGACAATAGCAGCCCGACAGCCGGCTGTCGGTTGGTCGTTTAAAGGTTAATTTTAGTTACTGGTTTTTTTATTGTAATTTAAGTTCATGGTTGCTTTACTTGATCTTTGACATAAGCTTTTAGTAGTTGCTGATCGAAAAAAAGAAGACTTGCAAAAAAAGCTGTTACAATAACACACACACACACACACTAGAAAAGCAGACTCTAACCCCATCCAGTCATTGTCGCATCCTTGTAAAACATTTTTTACCTCGCACAAAACAACATGCTGAGTTCTCTCTTGGGATGTTTTAGGTGTTCCTCATATACCAGCAATGGGTTATTGTGAATCACAATGAGCTTTAGCGGAGTGAAAAATTTATAAGCCCTTTTAGCAATCTTTTTTTTTTTGTTCTTTAAAAATAGCCCCTGTAAGTTCTTTTGAGGTTTACGGCGAATTGTGAGAGGTATTTTATAGGGGTGTTTTAGAGGGGTATTTCGGTACAGAATTGGTATTTTGTGGTTGAGTAATTACTTATTCATTGGCTAGCTTTCTCGTCGATTGTTTGAAATTAATTTGTTTGTTTTGCATGCCCAAAGAGTAGTTTATATAGTTATAAATAAACTGATATGTGTGATAAAAAAAACGAGTTGAATTTAATCGTTCTTATTTTGAAATTGGTTGAAATGAAACAGTATTTTTATATTTTATTCGCAGAAGTATAAATTATATTACAAACATAAATTGCATCTTTTGTTACCCGACTGCGCGACGCAAAGAAGGGTAATGTGTTTATAAGTCTATGTATGTATGTATGTATGTATGTATGTATGTTTGTTTCTATGTGGCGTTCTAGAGACCGAATGCGTAGGCCAATTTTGATAATTCTTACGTCAATCGATTCGTCTTAACCTTGCGAGTGTCACTAAAGACATGACAGTAATCAAAATTCACCACAGCGACAACCAGACGCCATATTGTCAAAATGAAAAAAAAAATGTCGATGAACTAAGTCGAGTGGGGTGTCGTTGAATAGGTATTTTAAAATCATCTTTAGGTTCCTTTGGTCATTTTTCTTTTTAAATAATAGTTTAGAATATATAACGACTTAAAGTTGTATAACAACACAATCATTCTCGCAAATTTTTTTACTTATTGATTTAAGTTTTTATTTCAAGTGTAAACGGTATACAAACAAACAAAACATTAAAAAAACATTGGCGGTTTAACAATAAGGGAAAAATAACACGTGCCTAGGGCGCCAGGATCAGGCGGGTGCGCGCCCGAAAATATAAATGCCTTACATAAAGTGAACTATTTCAGAAGTATGCATCTACCTACACAATTTAAATGATTATTTAATAAATTTGCGATTCTAAAACTATTTTACAACTACTTTTCTAAAACTATTTATTTATTTATAGAGGTGTTCAGGTTCAATTAAATTCTTGACTATTCCTGCATTTGTTGATTTTATAATAGAAGTTGGTATGCAATTTCCTCGATAATAATGATAATGACGATTGGACTTTGGAAACAACATATTATAAACCTCCAAATCTTCAGCCCTTTCTCGTGGGGAAATCCTTATCTATACCTTATGCCTGGGGAAAGTAGAAGGTAATGTTGGGTTCTTTCCGACTTCTCAAACCCCACTGTTATACGGTGGAGATGTGCTCCGCGACCCGCGAGGCGATAGGCGGCGGTGACCTCTCGCGCTCGGCGCTGGTTCAAGCCATGCTCCGGGACGAGACTGAATGGGACGCCGTCGCCTCCTTCTGCGAAGCAGTCATGCTGGAGAAGGAGGCGGCGGCGCGTGTGAAGCAGCGTCAAGCCTCACGCCCCAGACAGGGACCCAGACGTAGACGTCGAGAGTCGCACGACGGCTACCGGCCACCGTAGGCGCTGGTCTGCGGACGGCGAGTGATGGGTAGCTCGCCGCCCGACTAGGACTAGGCCCGTGTCGTCGGCGCGTTTGTTCCACGTGCGCCTTAAATATCAGTCAGCACGTGAAGGGACTCTCTAGGGCCAATGCCTGCCGGGGTTGCGGAATAGTAGTAATTGTTACCGTGGCGCCAGAATATAAAGGGCAACCGAAGGAACATAAGTGGCTTTTAGGCAATAAAAGTCTGACACGCCCTCCCGTCCATCTTAGGACGGGAGAAGTCATTTGGTGATGTCCCTCTAACAAAAAAAAAAACCCACTGTTCCTCATATAAACTACACGGCGCTATTGGAATGACGATCATACACTCACGGGCAGTTTTGGTGCGACGTCAGTTCAACTGACGCGAAGAAACGATCGTCAATGCCCAATATAAGGGTCACGTTTCATTAAGACTCCAGGTTACTCAACTCGGGTCACACCACCAACAAAATGTAGGTATACAGTTGAGTTCACTTATAGGAGCGCCAACCTCCGTACATTTGGTTTGTGGCGCCACCAAGTTGATGATGTTGAAATATGGCCCTAAGAGTAAGATCGGGTAGGATAGGTAGAAAATACGTATTAATGTACTACATTTTAAGTACGTATGTTTTTTAGGGCCAGTCAGTTTCTTCCGGGTAAAGACAGGTGTAAGAAATAGATTGCTGAATCGAAAACGCCTTAAAAGCTACTGGTCCACAGTTTAGGTGATCCGCCGCTATCCTTGGAGCGCGAATTCATCGACATGCCCGTACTAAGCTATGATGCGCAGACCTGGTGAATTTGCCAAAGAGAATTAGAGTCGTGGACAGAAGCCAGTGGTGCCAGGGCCAAAGGAATCCGGTAACAGAACATCTGAATGGGCTTGGGCGGTGCGTTTCCACCTCTGCTTCAAGGAACTACTTTGGACCGAGCTGTGGTTGATTTAAGTTCACGCGTTTTAGCTAAAGGTCAAGCATATGCAGCTTTGAGCCGAGTTAGGTCTCTAGAGGGACTAATTATCAGTAGTTTAGACCACCGCAAGTTACTTAATAATCCTCACGATATTAACTCCCTCAATAAATTGACTAGATTGCAAATTTTTCCATCTTATAACAAAGTCAATGAACCGTAACTAAAAAGTATAAAATAAAATAAAAATTATTGAAAAACAAAAAACCCGACTGCCTGAAAACTGAAAATAAAGAAACAAGCCCAGCAGTTTAGAATTTTGTTAAGTAATACTAAATAAATACACAATCGAAATAGTTTTATAATCTATATACACATAAAACAAATCATAAATTCTAATGCAGAACAGAACGACTCACAGTCGGGGCCCGTTCAAATTTTACCAATCAATTCTTCCCAAAGGGCCCCGACTGTAAGTCGTTCTGTTCTGCATTAGAATTTATGATTTGTTTTATGTGTATATAGATTATAAAACTATTTCGATTGTGTATTTATTTAGTATTACTTAACAAAATTCTAAACTGCTGGGCTTGTTTCTTTATTTTCAGTTTTCAGGCAGTCGGGTTTTTTGTTTTTCAACAATTTTTATTTTATTTTATACTTTTTTTATGATCTGCTGTTTACATCTAAACATATTATTGTTCTTTATTGTTTTCTATTGTGTTCATTATTGTTGTATTGTCTGTTTATTATTGTTATATTTTTTTTATTAATTAATTACCTAGCGGCTAAGTTAGCCGCCTGTTTTACAGAATATTACGGGTCTGATACTTGTTAAATACAAAAATATTACTTTTTCAATTTATATTTACTTTGGAAATCACTGAATTTAGTGACGGAAAACATCATGAGAAAAACGGGACGTAATAATTAATTAGTGTAAGGCCGTAATTATTAATACGCCTTAAGCAAGTATGTTGATCTCCATAATGATGATGTTCATGCTTATTTTGTACGAGAAGAAGTTTTTGCTATGCAGTGGAATAGTTATAGGCGGGTATTATTATCTATATCTATTAAATGGTAAACTGACTGAGTATTGATATATCAACCTCGCCAAACGATAACGATATATCAACAGCCCAAAACTGGCCCCTAGATTCATAAAACTTTGTGTGCAACTGTGCAACTGTTGGTGCATTCTTTGTAAAGAGAAGTAGCCACTAAAAAGGATTTCCGGAAATTTATTTATTTATTTATTAACACCTCATGCACATAAAAAAATGTACAATGGCGGACTTAATGCCTCAGGCATTCTCTACCAGTCTACCCAGGGAGGTGCAGAGATAATATGGCATGGAGATGAAATTCAACCCCGAATTGAGATCCTGCGGCCGAAAGTTATCCAACTATAATTTATCATTTCATGAATCACATACTTTTTATTGATATTTTAACTCTTTGTAAGACAGTTCTTAAAGACTTACATATTTTAACTGAAAATCTATTTAAAGCTTAATTTATACTGAAACCGACACAGAATCCTGAAAGATTTACATTTTAGAAATAACATTGTATCAAATATTCTGTTTTACTTGTGAGTTTTAACCACATGACAGCCTTTGGTGTTCAACTCACTGTGAAATGAATACTAAACATACTTAGTATATGGTTCATATTTGTTTAAAACAAACATCCTCTTAAACCATGGCTAACATTCACGAAGTCCAAAGTAACTTCATTTTTACTTTGAATTAAAGCAATAAGTTGTTTTAGATGAAAATATTAAAGTTTATTTCTTTCTTTACAGGTTTATTAACTTGAGCAGCGGGGAAAATACATAGGTAAGTCGAGATATTAAAATGCTAAATGTGACTTTGTATTCAAATAATACATAAAAGGTGGTATATTAATTTGTCATTATTTCTTTATTTACAAACTTCTTTTGTTTAAGACTCCGTCCGGAGAAATCATCATTATGAGAAAGGGGACATTTTGCGAAAGAGACATTTTGCGACTAAGTCGTTTAGCCGTGTAATAAAAACTTATTATCATTTTTATAATAATATTCCAAGTTTTTAAGCAGATAAGTATTTGAGTTTCTTTCTTTAAAGCAAAAACTTTACCTCTATTTACATATGTAGCTTTTACATCAAACTATGATAATAAAATATATAATCTATATGCTAAATAACGTCCCACCGGAGTAGGGCAGTAATTAAAAATAACTAAACATTTCTGAAACCACAGGAGTTAGCGTGTTTTATTTTATTGTTAAAGGTAAACTGCAGACAACAGCTTAAATTTATTATTTACATATTTTATTTGTTAGAACAAATTTTACAATCAACCACGTTTTAAAATGAACCACGTTCTTCACAAATACATTATCAGACAATTTGATAATATTTCCAAAATTCATCCGAAAACTTCAAAATAACCAGCTAACATGCTACTATTAAACAATTACCTACAGCTACCGCACAATTTCAGCTTTCACGTCCACCATATTATCTTCTACCGTAATATTAAAGCATTTTCTAATACAAAATTGATTTCGGCTGAACGAGCAACATTCAGACCTTTTGATTTTGGATGTCATCCAAGACCAATACTGCAAGCGTTGAATTTTTTGGGATTGGGGGATATCATGTTTTAGATTAAGTTAAAATGCAGTAATATTATAGTAGCTTTCTCCCGCAGCTTTATCCGCGTGGATTCTAAACTTCCACCATTTCACCCCTTTCCGGCCACCGTAGGCGTGTGTCTGCGGACGGCGAGTGATGGGTAGCTCGCCGCCCGGCTAGGACCGGGCTTGCGTCGACGGCGCGTTAGTGTTCCACGCGCGCCTCAAAGAGTAATCATCACGAGTAGGGGCCCAACTGGGCCAATGCCTGCAGAGTTGCGGAATATTTATAATAGTTACCGTGACCCCGGAACATAAAGGGCAACCGAAGGAACATAGTGGGTTTTCATCCCGTCCCGCCCAGGACGGGAGAAGTCATTTGACGATTTCCCACTCACAAAAAAAAGGGTTTAAATTTTAAAATTCCATTTAACTGGCTACTTAATTTTTACAAAGAACACACCCTCCAAATTTTATGTTTCCACTGGTTTGAAATGTTATTCACGAACTCAGGCTTAGAAATCAGGGTCACTAACCACTAGACGAACAGGCCCGTCAAAGGTACATCTATACTTGCACGGAATGGAACATTCAAGGATTTGTCACACTGGATGCGTTCTGCGGCCTGCGGTCAGGTCAAAGTGAACGCAGCCCGCATCATGTATGAACAACGCCGCCCGCAGCTCGCAGCCCGCGTGCCCGCAGCCCACCAGTCCGTACGCGTCCTTCCCTCCCCACCGCCCCGTCGGCCCAACATGCGTTCTTTGGTTGTGCTCGCACTGTCAGATCGCATTCTATACAAAATATATTGATACCGACAATGTTGTTCATACATGATGCAGGCTGCGTTCACTTTGACCTGACCGCCGGCTGCAGAACGCATCCAGTGTGACAAATCCTTCAACCTCATGCATTAGAGATGAGTGATTTCGATATTACAATACATGTACAATTACACAGACAAAATAGCAAAAACTGATTCTGACGTCAGCAATAGCTCGCAAGCGCACAATAAAACCTGCTTACTATCATAGACAATGATATATTTAATAAATATTTTCCCATACCTACTGAATTATGATGCCTCGCTTCATATTTCATCGGCTCCCTTATAGACTAAGATCCCAGAGTCGTTGAACTTACGTCAGTTTTGTTTGTTTTTTTTTTTGATTAAATATAAAAATGTGCCGTTCGAAATCTGGGCATTTTTGTATTTTCTGTTTTCATCCGGTGTTATAGTCATAAATAAGTTGAGTTCAACTTGTCATTTAATTATTTAATGAACGGTTTGTTTGTTTGTTTGTGTGGTTAAATGCACTAATCTTAGGAAGTACTGATTCGAATTGAAAAAGTCTTGGTGTGGATAGCTTAATTATCAAGGAATAAGACCACGTTACAAACCACGAGAGTGGAGTACTGTAGCCAAAGTTGCGCATAAAACCACGGGGATATAACGTAATGTTTATACCAAAGAATGAAAAAAAAAAAACAATTGTCTCGAAAATCTATGTACAAGTGAAAGTATTTTATAACTCAAGAACGGCACAACGCACAACCAATTTGGCTGAAAATTGATGGAGAGGTTAGAACCAGGGGACGGACATAGAATACTTTCTATCTTCTTTTTTTAGTAACCAAAAATCTGATATAGCTCGGGTGAAACTGCGGGGGACAGCTAGTATAAAGTAAAACATGAATTATGCAAAAAAATGTAGTAAGTCTAACAGCCCCGGGGTCTTGGCCTACCATGTTTATTTATAAGGGTTTAGCCTACCCACTACTTGTACATAAGTACATTTCGATTTTGATAGGTTGACATAAATTCAGTTTATGGTTTGTTTGGTGTTTCCATTCGAATATCGGTTTTGTAAACAGTCGTCCGTTATATGATTGAAATTCAATTACATTTTTATGGGCGTTTCATGTTAATTTTGAACAAACAAGCGAGGGAGTCTTAAATGGACAAGATGGCGGTAAGATGTTTTCTCGATTTTATAAGAGCTTAAGAGCTTAGGATGAAATAATAAGTTTTTATTTGAACGTTTACTTACAAATGTTTGCACTGTTTGGACAGGTCTACTCTTTGCGTGTCCCACCAAGAAAGCACCAGTCGTTAACCTAAACTTAAATCAAACTGGTACTTCCAGAGATTAAAGCGTTCAAATCTTCTTCTTCTTCCTGCCCTGTACTTGGGGTTTACTTGGGGTCGGCGGAACATGTCTTATTCTTCAATAGCAATCGTCACCCGTCATGCTATCGCTAACTTCTTTTTCCTTCATATCATTCTTCACACACTCCATCCATTTTTTCTTCGATCTTCCTCCCTCTTCTAACCCTCTACATTCATACTCATTCATACAGATTAAATCGTTTGAATAAACATAAAAAAAACAGCTTTAAAGTAAAAGATCAATTTCAAACTTCATCTATACAACACTCGGGGGAGGAGTTGGTGGCCGCCGTCGCCAAAGCGGGGGGCTGCCCCGCTGGCGACGTGCGCGTAGGCACCATTCGCCCTGACCGCTCCGGGACTGGAGCGGTCACCGTGAGCTGCCCCGTTCCGGCGGCTAAAGCCATTGCGGGGGAGGGCCGCAGCAGCAGTAGGTTACTGGTGGGAGGCTGGGCTTCGGCGCAGGTGAAGCTGCTGGAGCCCAGGCCTCTGAGGTGTTACAGATGCCAAGTCGGACACCACGTCGGTGTCCGCTGCACCTCGGAGGTGGACCGCAGCGCCGATTGCTTCCGCTGCGGTCAGCCCGGTCACAAGGCCGGCTCGTGTACCGCCGCGCCGCACTGTTCTATATGTGCGGCGGCTGGCAAGCCGGCCGATCACCGGGCTGGGGGCAAGGCTTGCGCCCCACCCGCCAGGACCAGGGGCAAGGGCAGGAAGCCCTCTGCCGCCGCTCCCGCTGCTGCCCCCGCTGCTGCCCCCGCTGCTGCCGCCGCTCCCACGGCCGCCGCTGCTCCCGCCGTCCCCGCCGCTGCCGCGTCTGTCGCTGCAGCCGCGACTACTGAGGCCGCAATGGAGTGCCAATAATGGCTCCATTGCGCCTCGTACAGGCGAATATCAACCACTGCGCCGCCGCTCAGGATCTGTTGCTCCAGAGCATGGCGCAGTGGTCGATCAATATCGCCGTGGTCTCCGAGCCGTACTTTGTCCCGCCCAGGGATTCTTGGGTGGAGGACCTGAGCGGCTCGGTGACCATCATCTCGTCGGCCGCCGCCGGTACCCCAGCCCTCGAAGGCGTCAAGAGGGCACAGGGGTGCGTTGCGGCACGGTTCGGGGAGATCGCCGTTGTAGGCGTCTATCTCTCCCCGAGCCGATCCCTCGTCGAACTCCACAACTCCCTTATGGAGCTGAGCGTCGTCGTCGCCGGGTTCCGAACCCTCCCCGTGCTCGTTCTCGGGGACTTCAATGCCAAGAACTTGGCTTGGGGCTCCCGATACACTGATGCACGGGGCAGAATGGTGGAAAACTGGGCCCTAGAGGCGGGCCTAGTTGTGCTGAACCAGGGTTCCGTCCCCACGTGTGTGCGGATGCGGGGTGAGTCGGTGGTGGACATCTCGTTCGCCAGCCCCGCTCTGTCACCGCGTGTCGTTGACTGGCGCGTAATGGAGGAGGTGGAGACGTTCTCCGACCACCGGTACATCCGGTTTGACGTCTCCGCCCAGACCTCCGCTGCGCCGGTCCGACGGACCCCAAGCGGTCCGCGTTGGGCGCTGAAGCAGCTGGACCGGGAGCTTCTCCTGGAAGCCTCGATAGTGCAGGCCTGGGTGTCATCACCGGACAGGCCTGCCGACATCAATGCCGAGGCTGGGTGGTTCCAGGAGGCCATGTCCGATATCTGTGACATGGCAATGCCCCGGGTTCAGCCTGGAAGGGGTCAGCGCCAGGTGTACTGGTGGTCGCCGCAAATCACGTCACTACGTGAGGCGTGCGTGGCTGCGCGACGCCCGTACACCAGACACCGCAGGCTCCGTATCCGCCCTGTGGATGCGGATGCCATTGAGGCGGAGCTGTACGAGGGGTACAGAGCGGCGAAGGAAGCCCTCCGACTGGAGATATTGCGGGCCAAAGCTTCGGCCCGCCAAGAGACGCTGGGGACTCTGGACAGAGATCCGTGGGGGCGCCCCTACTTGGCGGTGCGGGGCAAGCTCCGTACCGCGGGCCCCCCGCTGACGCAGAGTCTCCGGCCCCAGGTCGTAGAGGGCGTTGTGAGCGCTCTGTTCCCTTCGCGGGGGGAGTTTTCTCCCCCGCTCATGGCTCCGCCACCGGCGGTGTCCGATGCGGACCGCGACGGCGACGACGACGACGTTCCAGAGGTGACCGAGGTAGAACTGGGAGTGGCGGTGCTAAGGCTTAGGGCCAAGAACACCGCCCCAGGACCCGACGGCCTACCAGGGAAGGCCTGGGTCCTGGCCTTAGGGGCTCTCGGGCCTCGACTAAGGGGGCTCTTTAGCGCATGCTTGGAGGAGGGCCAGTTCCCACTTCGTTGGAAGACAGGGAAGCTGGTCCTCATACCGAAGCCGGGGCGTCCTGCGGATTCTCCGTCCGCGTACCGGCCCATCGTTTTGCTCGACGAGGCGGCAAAGCTCTTGGAGAGAGTGATTGCGAGCCGCCTCGTCGAGCGGCTGGTGCGGGTGGGGCCGGATCTGGCGGACGGTCAGTTCGGCTTCCGTAGAGGACGCTCCACGGTGGACGCCATCATGCGCGTGCGAGCCCTTACGACAGGGGATGCGGTGGCACAGGGCAGGGTCGTCTTGGCGGTGTCTCTCGACATCGCCAACGCCTTTAACACCCTGCCTTGGGGGTGCATAGTGGCGGCACTCCGGTATCACCGGATGCCTGCTTACCTCTGTCGTGTGGTCGAGGCCTATCTGACGGACAGGGCCGTCATCTACCCCGGTCACGAGGGAGTGTGGAGTCGACGAGGGATGTCGTGCGGTGTTCCACAGGGATCGGTCCTGGGGCCGCTCCTGTGGGACATCGGGTACGACTGGGTGCTGCGCGCCGACCTTCCCGATGGTGTCAGCGTAGTGTGCTACGCTGACGACACGCTAGTCCTAGCGCAGGGAGGGTCGTTCCAGGCGGCGGCCGACTTGATGACAAGTGGAGTTGCGACAGTCGTGGACAGGATCCGGCAGCTGGGACTCGAGGTGGCCCTGCACAAGTCCGAGGCCATGTGTTTTCATGGCCCTCGGCACCGGCCACCTCCGGGGTCTCAGATAACGGTGGGAGGGGTTCACATCGGTGTCGAGTCGACGATAAAGTACCTGGGACTTGTCCTCGACAACCGATGGAACTTCACGGAGCACTTCCGACGTTTGGGCCCCAAACTGGCGAAGGCCGGAGCTGCCCTCAAGCGGCTCCTGCCCAATCTCGGTGGCCCAAACGCCTCCTGCCGGAGGCTCTACACGGGGATCGTGCGGTCCATGGCCCTCTACGGGGCTCCGGTGTGGGCGCCCAATCTAGCCGCGGCTCCGGCCCGACTTTTGAGGGCGTCCCAGAGGGTCATGGCCATTCGCATGGTGCGGGGATACCGCACGGTCTCCTGTGAGGCGGCATGCCTCCTTGCCGGCGTCCCGCCGTGGGATCTGGAGGCAACAGTCCTTGCACACACGTACGAGTGGCGCGTGGAAGTGCAACGCCGGGGTGAAGTCCCGATGCCGCGGGTTATCGCGGCACGGCTCACGGAGCTCCGGCGAGATCTCATGGCGGAATGGAGACAACGACTGTCGCAACCTAGTGCTGGGCACGCCGTTATAGCGGCGGTAAGTCCCCTCTTTGAGGAGTGGCTGGAGAGGCGTCATGGCACTCTCACGTTTCGCTTGACACAGGTCCTCACTGGACATGGTCAGTTCGGGAGGTTCCTGTGTCGGATTCGGGCGGAAGCGACGCCTGGGTGTCACCACTGCAGTAACGGTCGCCTGGAGGACACGGTCGAGCACACGGTGGAGGTGTGCCGCGCATGGGCGGACCATCGACGTGTCCTCGTAGAGGCGATCGGCGGCGGTGACCTCTCGCGCCCGGCGCTGGTTCAGGCCATGCTTCGGGGCGAGACGGAATGGGATGCCGTCGCCTCCTTCTGCGAAGCAGTTATGCTAGTGAAGGAAGCGGCGGCGCGCGAGAGGCAACGACGAGCCTCTCGCCCCGGACTAAGACCCAGGCGAAGACGTCGAGAGTCGCAAGACGACTACCGGCCACCGTAGGCGCGGTTCTGCGGATGGCGAGCGATGGGTAGCTCGCCGCCCGGCTAGGACCAGGACCGCGTAGACGGCGCGTTTTGTTCCACGCGCGCCTCAAAGAGAAGGAGTCAGCACAGGAAGGGGCCCAACAGGGCCAACGCCTGCCGGGGTTGCGGAATGTTTATAGTGGTTACCGTGACCCTGGAACATAAAGGGCAATCGAAGGAACATGAGTGGGTTTTAGTCAGTAAGAGTCTGACACGCCCTCCCGTCGCACCCAGGACGGGAGCAGTCATTGGATGATTTCCCACTCACCAAAAAAAAAAAAAAAAATCTATACAACACTATAATAATTTACTTTTCAATTCAAACTATCAGTTTCTGAGATTAGTAATAACAGCGTATATATCTTACATAAAATACCCACTGCCTATGTAAATACCCACATGAAAAGCGGTAGTATGTGGTATCAATTCTACATCAGCGTGCGGTATTCTGGGCATAGTTCCTCTTAGTATTTTATCAAAGTTCTTTAGGTGTAATCTGATTTAGACTCTAGACTCTAGATAGATATTTATAGATATTTATACTAATTATATAAATCTAAAGTTTGTTTATCAGTCTCGGAAAGGACTGATCAAAAAAAAATCTTGTGTTGGATAGCCCATTTATCGAGGAAGGTCACATAACATCACATTTTTACTAACGGTATCGGAGTTAGGACTGCTACAGACTCCGCATTGAACATCTTGTTATAGATAAAATAAAAAAGTCGACACTTTTTTCATATTTATACAAATTTAGCTATCCAACGCTAAAATAACTATTACAAAAAAATCCGTACTAATATTATAAATGCGAAAGTAACTCTGTCTGTCTGTCCGTCTGTCTTCTTCACGCCTAAACCACTGAACCGATTTGGATGAAATTTGGTACAGATATAGTCTGGGACCCGAGAAAGGACATAGGATTGTTTTCATCCCAGAAATCTCTCGGGAACGGGAACTATTCCACGCGGACAAAGTCGCGGGCAAAAGCTAGTATTAAATAAAAAAATTTAGTTGTGAAAGATAGACCATTTATCGAGAAAGGTCGTGTAACATTACATTACAACCTACGGAAGCGGCGTAGTAACTAAAGACATGCAGGGGACACCCTTATAGATAAAATAAAAATATCGATAAAAATTTAGCTATCCAACACTAAAATTATTTCTCGTTTCCAATCAGTAGTTCCTGAGATTGGTAATAACAACGTGGTATACCTTACATAACATACCCATAATTTACTTTTCAATTTAAACTATCGGTTCCTGAGATTAGTAATAACAGTCTGGTATATCTTACATAAACACTGCCTATGTAAATACTCACATGAAAAGCGGGAGTATGTGGTATCAATTCTACATCAGCGTGCGGTACTCGGGGCATATGTTCCGGAACGGAATGTCGATCGCTTCCTCTTAGTATTTTATCTAAGTTCTTTAGATGCTATCTGATTTAGACTTAGAGTGCTTGTACACGGTGCATGTAGCTTGCGCATGTTGAGGCACTTGCGCGGGTTATATGCATCGTAAACATATCGTTTAAAAACATGTGCGGGTATAGTGACTCAGAAACTCGAACAAATAGCTTGCGCTTATTACTCACGCGTGTAACCCGCATCTTTACTTGCTCCAGCTACATGCACCGTGTACAAGCACCCTTAACGTAGTGAGGCACTAAATGAAGATGCTATCCAGATATATTCAATAAGAATATATTGAAAAGTATGTGTTAAAAATATGTTTTTGTATGAGTATAAATATTTCAATGGACTTTTCTGGGGTCTTTTCTTTTTATACGCGACGTGTCTGAAAATTTATGGTTTAATATTATTTCACTGTTGTTTTCGATAAAGTGAATGATTATAGATGGTTAGCCTGGTGTACAAATATGCTCGTCCATATAATGTAAGTTAAATGATGCACCGGACCAGTACACTTTCTGCTGCGGTGTATCATTAAATTTTAATATTGTACACCTAATGGGTATGTTACACTGATCCATGTAATTGTTTTAAGAACCAAATTTCCACCTGTGACAAATAATAAATATATCAATCAATCATTTTATACTTCTTCATTTATGTGCGTGAAACATATTTTTTTTGTAAAATATTTTATATACGCAGTAACTCTGTCCGTCTCTCACACTTTCGCAGTTTAAAAACGTCAAACGATGTAGATAAAAGATATGAAGTTAGTTTTATCGCCTCGAAATAATATGTGTGCTACTTTCTGAAATGTGAGACATTGACGCAAGTAAAATTGGGAGCAAAAGCAAGTAAAAAAATGCTTAGGTACTCTAAAAAGAGGATTATTAGGATTATATCCAACAGTCATTTCGATAATAAAAAGGCACCAAAATTATAAAACAAAAGGTAAAATAACACCATTCTTGCCTCTAGCAATATCAAATTAAAACCCAAAATATTGTTAAAACGTTTTGTAAAAAACCGTACAGGAAAATTTGAATAGAAATTATCTGAAAGCCTTAAATACACTTTAAAGTCTACCGCCACTATATAAACAGCATTGTAAGTTTCAATGGATATCATTTCCCGAGGCAAACATGGCCTTTATTGCTTTGATCTTCACTTGACTCCGAGCTACTCTTACGGAGAAATTGGATGCGGCACAATGTTTTAGAGATCGGTAATAAAAACAAAAGAATGAGAGAGACGAAAATTATTTATCAGTAGGAGTTTCGGCTCTTTATATTTAAACTTCAAATAATAAATAAATTACTTAATTAAGTAAAATTTACAACCGAAACAATAACTACGTAAATATATGTATAAATTACCCCGCGACATTTTAATTAGATCCCTGAGGGCTCAGTACAAATACTTTAACATAAAAGTATTTGGTACGAGTCAAAATAAAAAATAGGGGAATATCTCTTGCGAAAATGGTAATATTAATTGTGTACGATAAGCAAGTATCACACACTAATATAGATAAAATTGCTTTCAAATTTTATTATGTATAAATTTATTTTATGGGACCTTTTACTCTAGGTTTACAATGCAGTGTACTGATCTTCGAGTGCTCATGCTTCAACACTTTGACAACTTTATAGCCTAGCTAATTAATTTTGAACCTTAACAACAAAATAATAAACTATTATTATCTCACTTAAATGGTGACTAGTTAGTGAAGATGAAGAAGTTAGTCTGCCCTGTCTAAAAAATTTAAGGCAATCACTATAATATTAAAATAACGTGATTTTAGTATAAGCATTCTCATCCCCCATCTACATAACATGCCAAGAATTGACAGGTTATTTCATATAATAACTGCCAGAGAAATTTCTTACACAATAAACCGGCTAATAAAAGTTTGAGGAATACGCTAAATAGAATCAAAAGAGCGATCAATATGAGAATACTCTGAAGAGACCAATAATGCACTAGTAAACAAATTTTATCCAACCGTAAGCGAACTTTGAACTAAATAAAAAATAAATACCTTGAGACATCTTACACACGGCCATCTGATTCCAAGTTAAGCATAGCTTGTGTTTTGGTAATCAGACAACTTATATATATATTATATTAACTGATATACATACTTATATATTTTTTAAATACATAGGTACATATTTTAGATAAATAACACCCAGACACAGAACAAACAATTATGCTCATCACACAAAGTTTGTCCTGGTTGGGAATCGATCCCACGACCTCTGGCTTAGCAGTCAGGGTCACTGAGCACTAGACCAACAGGCCCGTCAAAACTCACACTAAAGTTACAAAAGACACAAAAGTTGCCACAAAAGAAAATATTCACCGCACAATGCACTATCCAAAAAATAACTCAGTTCATTTAACCCGGTTTCTTATTCAACGCACCACAGATGAGATGAGTCGGGAAATTGAAAACTAATATCAGATGAAACTTTTCATCGTATTTGGTGTGTAAAGCGTGGCAAACAATACTCAATGAATACAAATTGATCTCCGGGGAACTCCAGCATAACATTGTACTGTTTTTATGCATTTTTGTGCTGTTTTCCGCATACCTTTAATACAAGAGCGATGCAAATTGGTTGTTTTATGCATGTTGGGAACATGTGCTAATGTTTGGATACCTTGTTTATTTACTTCTGTTTTGACTGTCCTGTTAGTCTTGTGAAGTGATGAAGAGTCGTTGTAGGTACGATTTCCAGTTTGTGAAAAGTGTTGACATGTTACATTGTTCTCAATGAACCTTTTTTTTTAATGGGAAATCATGAAATGACTTCTCCCGCTCTGGGCGAAGCGGAAGAGAGTGTCAGACTTCTACTGACTAAAACCCACCCATATTACTTCTAAGCCTTTTGTGTCCGACGCCACGGTATCTCTTTCGAACTACCCGCAGCTGTGAATGAACCTAGATTCGTCTTGAGTACTGTAAACAAATAATTTAATATTCTATCGAGTTTAAAAGAATGTTCATTGAAACCTACTGTTTGGAACGAACAAATAGCTTCAAATTTTTGATAGATTCACTTCTTAAAAATTTAATTTAATGCTATTTTGACCTGTTTGTTTTTGATAACCAGATCAATGCTCGTGCCTTCTTTTTCTTGGCCTTTGTTTCAAAGTAGGATAGCAATAGATTGGTATTATTTTCAGCTTTAATCATTTTTGTTTATTTCAAATTCAATACAAAGTCTCTATCTAATAAATTGAAACTTTTGTTATCATAATAAAGTTTTATGAAACGTTTTTAGGCGCCATATTACTCAAAGAGCCCTACCTACGCCTAGCTTTTTAAATGAGATATTTGCAATAATAACGTACTTTATATTCTAAAAGCTCGTGACACAATTTAGTTTATACTTCAATTTCAGCTTCAAATTAATAATACACGCTTAGCGTAATTACCTCTTTGCAAGTGATTTTCAACACAAAGTGTAGAATTTTTATATAAAAAAAAACTTTATAAAATGCACCTTGCTATTACCGGAGCTAGTATTAACAACAATTTTGCATGTCAATAGTTTTTTAACAAAGAATTTTAAAATTCTTACACTTTTTCCGTTCCGTGCGCTTGACGTTTTCACTTACATAATTGCGCTTTTAAAATTTAATATGCTTTGATAAGAACTGTAGTTTTGTAGAAAACATAGTCGTTCACGCTACGGGTGAACAATTAGTTTTGTTTTGCATAATAGAAGGGTTTATAAAAATGAAAGAGTATTGGAAGATTGCTTTATAGCAAAAAACTTTGGCTCTGATTATTGTTTTGCATGGCCACAGACTATAATGTTTTTTACGTTTATAAATACAGATTTGTTTTTGGAAAAAGATTTTTATTTCCTACTTTTTCATGCAAATCACAATTCGCGAACAGAGCCATTCCATTCCATTGTGTGTCTCTAAAGATTTATATTCAATCTTTACAAAATTTTAAGGTACTATTTCTAAAGTGCACTTTTATTAGTAAGCATTCTAATTTATGGATAAATGACGAAGAAGTTGGGTAACAAATAAACATACAAAAATAAAACATACAGACGAATTGAAAACCCCTTCTTTTTGAAGTGGATTGAAAAAACAAGAGCTATTCTGTACCGAAGAGTTCTACCTGTGCAGGAATACCAATGCAGGTAGAATATTTATTTTCTCGCGAAAATGTCCGGCGTACCTGTGCTCCCATATTTTGGATGTGTTTTAACCTTCCAATAGGATCGATTAATTTTTACAGTTTAGTTTTGCGCTGGTACAAAAGTTCTATATTGCTATGTTTTATATTGATGAAGGCGAGTCGAGGATGTTAGTATATCTGTTATTTTGAGTCGTCCCTCTTCATGGCACATCTTAGCTTTTGTTTATAGCGACTAGCACTAGAAGAAATGGTTTCATAGCCTAGTTTCGGCTCCGCTTACTGTTTGCCACCTTCCATTTTGATGTATCAAAAAATATTTATTTACTTGTACTTAAAAAAAACTGAAGAATTTGATTGTTTGGTTGACAGTGCTATCCAACTACTAGATATATAAATGAAACAAATATTTTAATGTTAGAAAGCCGTGTGTAAGAAAAATATTTTGATGCGAAAAAGGCTTCAAGCCATATAACATAACGCGAAGACCACATAACTAAAGACACATATGAAATTTCAATTTTCATTAGAATATGACATTTGAACAATTAACTGACAGAGTACAGAAAGATCCGCAATAATCCCTCTAAAAGCATTCCCGTGGTATCGAAAGCACTAGAGTTTATCTCTTACGTCTATACAGAGGGGTGAGCTGGTCCATCTAACTGAAATAATCCCCGAGTGCATGGACGTAAGAGCACAGATTAATAAATAGTTACTACCTAAGTAAGAGGGTTAAAACAGTAAAAGCCGTTAGATGAATAAATAAAGAAGTAATATTTAAGTCTTGCTTGACTGACTTATGTTATCTATGTTTTACATAATTGTACTCTTCTTTTTGTTTAGATTATCGTAAACAATATGTCAGGAATTACACACCATGATCAGGAAAACAGCCGAGAATCAAATATAACTAATGAACTAAGTACATTTTCTAACGTTTTAGATTTAGTAGTTGAGAAGATAAAGGGAGAGAGAACTTTTAACGGACAGGCAGACCCACTTTTCTTAAGCTGAAGGAATAATGTGAAAAATCTAAAATGACTTCATGAAAGTGACAACCATAAAAATTTTATGCCACGGATTTCAAGGCATGAACTATGCAAATATGATTCGTGACAGAAACTGTGAACGACAAAAAAAACAGTCATGGGCGACTCAGAATCGTACCTAAAGGGACCATCGACGAGTACGGTACATAACTATTTGCGGTATTTTGTTTAAATAACTCGATAGTTAAGGAGAAAAAAGGAATGGGGCGGTTGAAACTTTCGACATACACACAAACGGCCCATAAGCAATTTTCTAAAGGTTCTGTTTTTCTTTCAGTTACGAATAAAAACAGAACTTTAAAGCCGTGGGTCCACCGCAGCCGCCTACATCATCTCGCTCTCGTTGTTGTTTGGGCGACAAACAGCCTTAAAAATACTAAAATCATAATTGCATATTTTGAACCCTAAAATCATAATTTCCACTACATTTCCCTGCTTTCTAAGTGATATTACGCGAGGTACTCAATTAAGACAATGCTATGAAACTATTCGCGGCACCCACCAGAAACTACTATAAATGCCTGTAGTACCTAACTGTGAATTTGGAACTTTGGAATTGCGATATTACGTTATATTCCAATATTGTTAATGTTCTGGAATAAGATATTAGTGTGAAGATCTTTAATAGTAATGCTTCATGATTAAATTTAGTTAAATGTAAAATTAAAGTTTATATGGGAAATCCTTTATTTAAAATGTATTGTTACAAAACGAAAATATGTTATCTAGTTATCACTCGAAAGTCAAAATTTTATTGTGATAATAATAAATATGATATATAATCAAATCAAATGAAATTGATTATTATAAAAATAAAATAAATAAATATCCTGGGACAACTCACAGAGTCATCTGATCCCAAACTAAACAGAGCTTGTACTATGGTAACCAGACAACTGATAAACATTCTTATACTAGCTGTCTCCCGCGGTGGCCGCGGTTTCACCCGCGTTAAAAATGCAGTTAGAGATATGAAAAATAGATAGTAGCCGATTCTCAGACCTACTGAATATGCATACAAAAATTTTTAAAAATCGGTATAGCCGTTTCGGAGGAGTACGGTAACTAACATTGTGACACGGGAATTTTAAGTGACAAAATAAATTAATTTGGGTGATATAATTACTAAGTGAGCGACTGACTGTAAGTGACGAGAAATCAACAGAACAGTATCTTACAAACATGATGAGTTACTTAAAATAAAAAATAAGAAGCTTCATAATTATCAAACCTTAAAATATTCTATACATGATCGAGGGTGGGCTGGGTCGACGGAGCCCCGCTTTACGGGGCTCCTACTTCTGGGTGCCTTATAAAAAAATAACCACGAAGGGGATGGCGGGGTCGATTCGCTCGCTTCGCTCGCTCACACGACCCCGCCATCCCCTTCTAACCTAACCTATCCGAGTCGGGGTGCGCTAGTCTAGATTGCAACCAGTTTTCATCATTATTGAGAGTTAATAGTCGCTCACTTAGTAATGTAGTCGCTCGGATAAAATTTTAGTATATAAAATGGATTAATCACAATCCATTTTTTGTAAGCTCGTTCTGGATTTTATTATTAATCAATATTCGTCGTTACTTTAGTTACTTTTTCGCTTACTCAAATTCATACACCTCTCTCGTTTTATAATTCCCCAATTTTATATAATTATAAGATAATTTATAAATACATACATATTACAGAAAAATTGCACCCGTTATGTTAGAATAATAATAAAATTATCTCTCCTCTGAGCAATCATAGTCTCTTTTCAAGTTAAAATATTAAACTTTTAACGACTAAGCGACAGCCGGCTGTCGGGCTACTATTTATCTTTCCATTGTTTCTCAAATCACGTGTGTTCGAAGATTTGAAAACGTTATTAAAACTTTCGTGTAACCAAGCAGAGAAGCATCCAAAATATGCTTTTTAGAAAAGTGCAACAATTAATTTAAATATCCTTCTACCTACAAGTACAACACCAGCCATCATGTTTTGGGCTGTCTTATGGACCTCTAACCGACATACTATTACGGCTTGTAAGATGTAAACATGTTTTTATTAGAGACTTCCCATATCATTATAGAAACGATGTTTCATTTGACGGCCGCTATCTTGAATGATTGTGATAAGAAGCTAAACGATTCCTTATTTGGCAAGTACTGTACTGGATTTTAGTCAGTAAAAGTCTGACACGTCAGCCCCATGGCGGGAGAAGTCATTTGATGATTTCCCACTCCCAAAAAAAAAGTACAGTACTTGAGAAGTAAGGAAGAAACATTATGTACGTACATATTATATACATGTATGTACATGAACGTACAGGTCAAATCATAATTTTCCCTATTGCTTTGCTGAAGTTAATAAATATTCAAATACTTAAAATTAAAGTGTTGAATTAAATACTCGCTTAAAATATTTCTTCAATTTTTAACGAAAATAATAACGAGTAGTAAAACAAGACTTGAAAACTTAATCAATTACTTCAGAGGAACCGCTTAGATCTTAAATTTTAATCTCCTAGTTTTTGCTGAGTTTTATCTGATTTTAATTATTATCAATAGAAGGAAAATTGTACATTTTTAATTTAGCTCTCAAAAAAGAAAAAGGCAAATTACTTGATAAACAACTATTACGAACAAATATTCTCAATGTTGGGTATATATAACAAATATTCTCATCATAGTGTCGTGATGGCCCAGTGGATAAGGCGCCCGCCTCTCGTGTAAGAGGTTGTGGGTTCGAATCCGGGCAAGTACCAATGTGACTTTTTCAATTCATATGTACTCTCTAAAGTTTATCTTAAACATCACTGACATCCCGTGTCTCGGAAAGCACGTAAAGCCGTTGGTCCCGGTTGTCATTCGTAGAACTTTGACAGTCGTTACTGGTTAGCCAGAAACTATGACCAGTCTAACCAAGAGGTATCGTGTCGCCCAGTTACTGGGTTGTGGAGGTCAGGTAGGCAGTCGCTCCACGTAAAACACCGGTATCCAGCTGAATCCGGTTAGTCTGGCAGCCGACCCCAACACGATTGGGAAAAGGCTAGGGAGATGATGATTCTCAATGTTGGGTATATTGCGGAGGTTTATGTGTGGGATGTATGGCTCAATTCACACGTACCACAACCACACCACAGCGACAACCACACCACAACGCCGCGATGTGGTCGGGCGTAAATTTTGTATTGAAAATGAATATTACAATTCACACGCACCACATTTTGTGGTTGTTATCGACCACCTGTGTAATACGACTACATCGCAACCACATCGCGACGGCAACGCGGCGGCAGCGCGGCCACATCGCCACGACATGACGTCCACGCGCGCCTAGCTGGCGCCTGCGCTAACCACATCGACATTTTGTGGCTACCACAACGCAGCTGCAAAAAGCCGCTGCGACACTATTCACACGTAACCACATCTTGACCACATTTTGTCGCTGCGACGTGGTGTGGTTGTGGTACGTGTGAATTGACGCTATGTATGATGGCCAACCAAACGTTTGAGTTAGAATGAATTGCGATATTTTCAGACTATATCATACTGTAAAAAAATGCTTTTTATACTTTGACCTTCAACTTTTGTCTTAACCGATAAAATCAACTTTAATTTAAACCGTTCTTCAAGCAAATCATTTTCGCCTAGTTAGTCTTAGCGAAATTAATCTCTCGAAATAACAGTACAGCATTTATTTAGCTTACATTTATAATCGTGACGGCGGTATTTAGTTGGAAATAAGACAATTTGATGGAGACGACTTAAAGTGGTTTGCGAAAAGTAAATCATATTTCTAATTAGATTGCTGACTATGATAGGGACTTCAAAGGTTTGCGGATCATTACTTTGTCGTCAAGAGTAGAATAAAACTAAAATTATATCTGTTACAGTTTTAATATAACTTATGTTTAACTTACCAACAGATATAAAAATAATAATAGGCAAAAATTGTAAATGATTACCTAAATTGTATTTCGTAAGTAAGTATTCTAGAAAAGAACTTATTTTCCTTTTTATTTGAATTTTAAGTGATTCTGACCTGGGGTAATGAAATAAATCACTAGTAAATCTAGCGCTCAGCTCGTGATGGACAGCTCAGTACTAGGATAGTAGGTGCTTTTTCGGATCTTAACTCAAGAATGTACGGCAATGTGTTAATATGTACAATGAACATAAGTTATACATTTTCCCAGCATCCTACCAAAACTCATAAATCTTCAATTATTCAAACAAACGACATGACAAACCTACAAACTTATCCAAACCACATATTTCCGCCTACTCTCTAAATTATTCAAGCGTTCAAAAGTACCAGGGTGACATAACACTGAGGAGTGCGACGTGAACCCACTGAGGGCCTTCGTAACCTGACCGAGCTAAACGAAACTATTTCCCCACGTTACTTAAAGAGCGTCGTAAAGTCAAACTATGGGCCTCTTGGGAAGACCTACGGTCCCCTCAAATTTAGTACCGACTTTCTAGACCTTTTGTGGGTATGAAATGAAAGAAAGTGATGGAATTTTAAATATAATATTAACCGTTTATTCATAAATCAAATCATTGCTACTTTTTTCGGCGTATCGAATATTCTATTTTATGAAACGTAACGTGTCAATAAATGTAAACACCAAAATAATCTATCAATAGAAATGAATTTTCAATTGTTTGTCGTTTATCAATATGATGAATGAGGCATTGTTGAATGAAAATACAATATATATAGTTTATATTGATGTGTGCATATTATTATTGTTCTACAAGGCCCCTTCTCATACAGAGAAGGCACGAGCATTGATCACCATATTTACTCTGGGCGAATTGGGAATTTCATACTTTGCAACAGGCTTTTTATCTCTAGATAAAAAATACAAGTATTAAACAAATTGACATTGTTCAAACTTATTTGGCTAAATTGACACTTTATTGGACATGGGTCATAAAAGGACCTTTACACATAATTCGGTTATATATCTCGTTAGTCTATCAATATTGTTTGCAAAGGACCTTAATTCTAAGTACATAAAGATAACAAAGGGTACAATAAAATCGAAAACAATTCATATACTATCAACGGTACACATTACTTTAAAATCTAAAGCTATCAAAAATAACTTGAAGCAGAAATACCATTTTCAATAATAGCAAAATAACGCACAAGTTAGCACAATTTCACAAAATCAATCATGAACTTAAATTCGTCTCAATAACTCAAGACAGACTTAAATATATAAAGGCTTATTTAAACTAGCGCAACTTCAAGCTCGCGAGACTGTGACGAAATTCTTAAGCGTTGCTTTGGTTAAACAGCATTTCTGTCACCGTCACTCTACTGATAAACTATTAGTGTAAGATAGAGACAGGATCATAAACGTCACTAATCAATTGCTTTGTCACGATTGTTAAACTTTGAAGAGTGCAATATTATGTCTGTGTGTGTGTGTGTGAGAGAGAGAGAGAGTTATTTTATCTGTCTTGCTCTAAGATACAGATTTTTCTTTTGGTCATATAATTATGTTATAATAATAAGTTCCATACAATTGTACCCCTTTGGTAAGCTTTGGTCCTCGAATTGACAATTGGCAGTAGTTAAGCTAAGCAGACTCTAAAATAGTTGGAAAAATGCTTGCGAGACTATTTTTTTTTTGGTGAATGGGAAATCATCAAATGACTGCTCCCGTCCTGGGTGCGGCGGGAGGGCGTGTCAGACTTTTACTGACTAAAACCCACTCATGTTCCTTCGATTGCCCTTTATGTTCCAGGGTCACGGTAACTATTATAAAAATTCCGCAACCCCGGCAGGCGTTGGCCCTATTGGGCCCCTTCCCGTGCTGACTTCTTCTCTTAGAGGCGCGCGTGGAACACAAACGCGCCGTCGACGCGGTCCTGGTCCTAGCCGGGCGGCGCGGCGACCCATCGCTCGCCATCCGCAGAACCGCGCCTACGGTGGCCGGTAGTCGTCTTGCGACTCTCGCCGTCTTAGTCTGGGTCTTAGTCCGGGGCGAGAGGCTCGTCTTTGCCTCTCGCGCGCCGCCGCTTCCTTCACTAGCATAACTGCTTCGCAGAAGGAGGCGACGGCATCCCATTCCGTCTCGCCCCGAAGCAGCGAGACTATGAGATTCTGGCTGGTTACTGAATTCAAACCTCCAAAAACTGTTTTTTTAAGAACATTTAGTTTCTACTTAGCAACGAAAACACACCACATCAACAGAAAACTCCTTTTTTATCTTTGCATCATTATCTTTTTATGATCTGCTTTTAAAAGACGATGATATTGTAATTATTTTGGCAGTGTGTAACAAACCGCGACGCACTTGTATTGCGACAAAGTTACGACATTCCTAACAATGTCGTAACTTTATATATATTTTCTTTATTTAAATCTAATATTATCTCAGACATGAGATTGAAATGTGTTTATTTTTCAAAATGGAATTCCACTTTTTTTTATAACTTATGGAATTGCTCTTGGTCCCAGACTAGCCCGAGGACATGCGGGGCCTACGCTACCACTTAGTTTTATAGAACGTTAATATGACGTTAGATGAATAACAAAATGTATTAGAAATCTAGATTGAAATGATGGACCCGTGTCACTAAATTATTGCTATGTTCATGAATTTTAAAGTGAATTGTATAGTAGACACACCAACCGATACTATGTAGATAATAAATTGGAGTAGCCTTTTAGTTTTGGATCAGGCGACCGTGTTTATATTTTTTTAATATTTTAGCACTGTTTCGAAATTGTCATGATTTATGAATAGCCGTCACGAAATTTCTTTTTAGTGCAGTTTTTTCTGAGCTCGTTGATTGCTTGATTAATAACAGTAAAAAATAATATGCTATAAAAAACGGATGGATGTAGAATATTTTTGATAAAATATTATCAGGGAATATCACGTCTACCGTCCCACGCGTATTGTTCAAAAGTATTCGTCAATTTAAAGTTAAATACATGTTACGTTTAATAAATAAACATTTGATAAGCAACAACTTTTATCTTGGTTTAAGAGTTTTTGAGCGGTGATGATAGTTATGGATAGACAGACAGGCAAACGTCGTTGATGAACTGTTACTACTATTACTATTTGCGTATCGATTTTTATATGTGTACTTGTTATTACTATTACTGTATTAATGTATATACTATTTTCCGTAACCAAATGAGATTATACATGAGCTTACTAAACAACAGCAAACATGAGCTAACAAAATATTTTATTAAATTCAAAAGAGCGTTCATCTTTTCGATAGGAAGCTTCAACATTCTGACTGGACGATTCAGAGATGCCTGTGAATGATTTATTTAAATAAAATAATGTTGAGTTTATAGTCCATAGGGGTTCATAGCCTACAGAACATTAAAAACCAAAGGAAAATCCAACTCCAAATCCACATAACTCTGCTAACCTCACAACGTAAACCGAACGCTGGAATACAGCTGAAACATTGTGCGTAGAAATTCTATTAGGCACGCGAGGTGCGAATAAAAGGTTATTTAATATCCTTTGTATATAACATCCATTTTATGTTTTGACTTCGAGGTAGACCTACTTAGCTGACCAATAATAATTTGGAATAAATTCTGTACACATTGCAAATTAAATGACCGGCACGGTTGGCGTATAAAATTAATCTAGTGATCTAAAATTTGAGTTTTAGGGTGGTAGTGAAAGAACCAGACTATTGTATGAGCATAGTTTTTCGAGCTCGATGTACAACCGAGGATTTTTAATCTCTATTTGATTGAATCAACATCTGGACTTAATAACTACTCATTATCTCCCCAGTTTTTTTTTTTCATCTATGGTTGGGCTGGCTTTCAAATTAACCAAATAGAGTAACACGATACCCTTCAGACTTATTGTCAGACTTTCTGGGTTCTGATAACCAGTTACGGTTGTCAAAATCTACGAATGATAACCAGAAGCAACGGTTTGACGTGCTTTTTGAAGAATCACGTTATGATGGTAATAAAATCGTGTGGATAAAAAACCTGGTTTGTACCTTACGTTTTTTTTAAATAGTTTCATATAAAAGTCCATGATTATTCCTCTTATCATTTACGATTTATCGCTACGCCTTTTCAATATTCAAAAAAGCTGTTCAGGTTGTCCCACCATCCCTAATCTTATATATAAATCTTCTCTATTCATAAAAGCAGAGAAGCACATTTCCAAAACGAAACAGTAGGTACCAACCAACCAAACTCAATTGTACCAACTTGACTTCGAAATTAACCACCCACCCGCCGCTCCCCTTTCATTTAACACAAACAATACATTTTCGCAAAGATGATTCTAAACAGGGACGCCCAAATTATCCTTTAAGAAAAGCTGTCAATGTTCTTTAATGAATAAATGATGCAGAAATTTTAGAGATTCAATGTTTTGATTGTAAATAAATTTAAGCTGGCATTGTTTAACTTTTATTTTGAAATATAAAACTTATATAATATGTTTTAGCAACGGCAAACCAATCGGATTTAGTTCATTGAACTAATTTTGAAATCAAAATTGGAAAAGTGGTACTATTGTTCATTAATAAACCTGATTGAGCAAGCGCAGAGGATAAACTTTACAAATTAAAAAAAGACTTTGAGCACCAGTATAATATTATCACCCTACATGATTTCCAGAAAAAATAGAACAGAAGCAAAAAGTTTACCAAAAGGATAGTACTCGTAAATCGAGACCCAACGGCCACAACATAAGAGATATTAAATTACAACTCCGATCCACACCTCGGGAACCTGATTGAATTTCTGTTCCGCATGATTTATCGGACATAAATACCGTTCGTTGGTTACCATGGTTGCCTGATCATACAGTTTTGACGCAACCATTTTGTTTATTAAATCTCAAAATAAAGTTTGTGTTGTGTTTTATCGGGTAGTTGTTTTATTTACTGCGATGAGTCGGTGACGATGGGATGGAAATTTTAGAGTCGGTTTGATGTTTGTATGTGTGTGTGTATTTGTTTATTTAAGTGAAAAGAAAAGCTTTTTTCTCTGTCTAGTAGTCAGTAGCAGTAGTCAAACTTCAAACTTCAAAACTATTTTATTCAAATAAACCAATTACAGGTACTTTTGAATCGTCAAGGTGTCAGTCTGTCAAAAAAAATGAAGCTAGTTGCTCGTTCCAAAAAGTAGGTCCCATGGAGAAGAGCGAGCAAGAAACTCCATGGACACTCTTTTAAAATCAATATATTACAATAATTTGGTTACATCATTCATTGTTGTATCTAAGGTACTATGTGAGAACAACGTAACAAGTCGGACATGTTAGAAATATAAAATAAACAAAACAAATTTTAAAATAACTGTGGCAGCTAAGAGATGACCAGTCTCATCAGACAGCGCCCGTTCACGGACATGACGTATGGATTGGCACCAAATAGCTCAACCATTTTGAAGGGAACCAAATGATCCAACACACACGCCACCGTCAGTGAGACATTTGAGTGAGCATGACAAACTCCCAGCTGCCAGAGTATATTCAGTCAATGATAGACAGAAGAAATGTAAAGAACATAGTGCTCACATTGTATGCTATGTGAATTTATATAAAACAAACACTTTGACTCGACACAATACTATTATTTTTGTAGTTTTACAATCAGATATTGTCGAATACTAATCAATTACACGGTTGTGGAGCTAGACCAGCATCCAGCCAAGCATTTTTGTCAGCGATATAATCGCTCAATTTATAATATGCCTGGCTACATAGTGTGCGTTTTATTTTACTTTTAAATTTAGTTTCATTCAGCGATAGAATGTGAGGAGGTATTTTATTATAGCACTTTAAACAGAACCCCATGAAAGATGAGTCTACTTTAGCTAGCCTAAAGCCTGGTTGAACCAATTCGTCCCTATTTCTAGTATTATAATTATGCCTTTGCCCTCTTTTACCAAAAAGATTCAGATTTTTTCTTGCATACATGATGTTTTCATAGATAAATTGACAGGGTACCGTCATGATGTTGATTTGCTTAAACAGTTCCCGTAGTGAATCGCGCATACGCAGATTGTATATGGATCTGATGGCTCTTTTTTGCAGAATAAAAATAGACTCAACGTCAGCAGCTCGTCCCCACAATAAGATACCATACGACATAATGCTATGAAAATAGCTGAAATAGACCAGCCTCGCGGTATCTACGTCAGTAAATTGCCGAATTTTTCTAACAGCAAATGCTGCTGAGCTTAACCGACCTGCAAGGGATGTTAAATGAGGACCCCATTGTAGTTTTGAGTCAAGCGTGATTCCTAGGAAAACAGTTTTGTCTACAAATTCTAATTTCTCTTTATTAAGAACTATATCACAATCGCTACTTTTGACATTTGGTAGAGAAAATCGAATGCACTTAGTTTTATTACCGTTTAATACTAAATTATTTGCCGTAAACCAATTATGGACCTGAGTGAGGGCGTTATTTACGCAGTCAAGATTTTTGGCCCGTCTATTAATCTTAAAGATCAAAGAAGTGTCGTCGGCAAATAACACCATATGAGGTTGGTGTTTAAATAAATGGGGCAGGTCATTTATATACACTAAAAAGAGGAAGGGACCCAATATTGAGCCCTGTGGAACCCCCATTTCTACTTTCAAGCCACAAGAATTAACTCCATTTATCTGCACTCGCTGTTGTCTGTCGTTTAAATAAGACTTCATTAAATTAATCGCAAGTTTACCCAGTCCATAATGCTCAAGTTTCAGCAGTAACGTGTCATGATTTACGCAATCAAATGCCTTGGAAAGGTCACAAAAGATTCCTATAGCATCCTGCGCCTCTTCCCAAGCTGTAAATATATGTTTTAATAAAGCCACACCGGCGTCGGTCGTGCAACGTCCTTTGGTAAAGCCATACTGTTGCTCGTGTAAGATCTTATTGGAGTTAAAGTGAATGAGCATTTGATTAAGCATTACCTTTTCAAACACCTTGCTGAAAGCCGGCAAAACGGACACGGGTCTATAATTATTAGTATCTTTACTGTCCCCAGATTTAAAAAGAGGTATAACTTTACTAAATTTCATTACATCCGGAAAGACTCCTTTGTCGACACACAGATTAAATATTGAAGCTAAGTAAGGTGCTACAGTTTCAATTATAGATGAACAGATTTTTATAGACATACCCCATATGTCTTCAGTCATTTTGATTTTAATTTGCCGAAAAGCTTTTATAACTGTCATCGGATTTATATGCTTGAATTCAAACTCAACCGGGCAGCCTGGGACGTTAGCTTTTAATAAAGTAATTGAGTAATCCGGTGAGGAATTCAAAGCTTCTGTGGTTTTAAGTGGAATACTGGTAAAGAAATCCACAAATTCTTGGGCTACTTCTAAATTAGAGCATAGGGGACCACGTGATGTATTCAATGTATATTCCGTGTTAAGCACTTTTTTCTTGTTTGTTTCGCTATTTATAACTTTCCAAACAGTTTTTATTTTATCATCCGCCGATTTGATTTTGTCGCTAATGTATAAGGCTTTAGCTGCCTTGCAAGTGTTTCTAAATGTTTTTGAATAATATGTTGTGACATATTTGTTAAATCTTTCAGTGTTAATAATAGGCTTAAGGCCATACAATTCAAAGAGTTTTTCTCTACTTTTCCGAATTCCTTTAGTTGCCCAATCACTAAAAATAAATTTAGGGCTAATTTGTTTAGTTTTTTTCTCAAAAATTGTATTGAATTCTTGGCGAACGACTGAAAAGAAATCATTATACAAGATATTTAAATCGTTCTTACTATAAGTCAGAGCACTCAGCTTATCCTTAAGGGTGCTATTGAATTTATTTAGTTTTCCAATTGTTATTGGTCTAAATTTTATTAACACTTTATTCAAAGGCATTTTAAATCTAAAAGAAACTAATTGCCCGTTATGATCAGACGGCAGGTAATTTACGATGGCTTTATCTAAATAGTCACAATCGCAAAAAATGTTATCGATACAGGTAGCACTAGTTGGAGTTACTCTAGTAGGTTCTACAAAAACATTCGAGAGGTTAAACGATCTAAAAAGACTTAATAATCGACAGCTATTAAAGTTATTCTATAAAATATTAATATTAAAATCGCCAGTAGTCACTATAAAGTTCTCCTGTTTTCGAAGTGGTTATTTTACAAACATAATTATATTATCTAAACTCATATACACACACCACCAGAATCGAAAGAAATACCTGTAGGTCTTACAGATATTCGTCTTGACGGGAATAATTACCGCGTTACAACCATCAAGTCAGCAAATGCGTCAATTGTGGGATTAAAAGTGTTCCTTTTTTTTGGGAGTGGGAAATCATCAAATGACTGCTCCCGTCCTGGGGTGCGGCGGGAGGTCGTGTCCGACTTTTTTTACTGACTAAAACCCACTCATGTTCCTTCGGTTGCCCTTTATGTTCCGGGGTCACGGTAACTATTACAAACATTCCGCAACAAGTGTTCCGGTTACACCAAAACTTTACGAAATTACGCGTGCTATGTTGCTCTGTCCTGTTACCTACGAGGCCTTTCTACTGCACTATGGAAGCAAAGGCGCATTTTATTATGTCTGATACTTCGCCTCCCTCATTGCTACCACGTTAGGCTTGCTGTGTGGCATTTCTCTTCAATTAATTCCATTATTTACCTATCAGCCGTCATGCTATCACTCGCTCCTTTCTTCTTCATATCATTCTCAACACAATCTATCCACCTTTTCTTCAGCTTTCCTCTTCCCATCAATTCCTCCACATTCATGCTCATAAACAATTTTAATTCTCTCAGTTACATGCGTTTCATTCCCCCTCTTCACATGTATATTTTAAGACAAACGGTTTCCATAATTATTTTATGTGTTACTCAATAGTAAGCTATATTGTATTATTTTTATAGGTGCCCGTAAGTGTCCCGAATTTAATTTTTAGACCTTAGGTAGGTAACGTATCTTTCTACAGCATTGTCTAAAAGTAACTAAGAAAATATTAAAAGGTCAAATGAACATCAGAAGAAAATTGTTCAATAATCTTCAAAGAACAAAAATTGTAAAATAATTTATCCGAATTGTTAATTTCTTTACATTCATAACAGCCTCCGGGTAAATAACTCACGCTGCGGTAAGAAGTCAGTATAATTGCTCAGGTTATTACCACTCAGACCAAGATAAATGATCTCTTCTTGGCTTTGTTTTTGTCTCTATCTTGCATTTGTAGATTGACGGTTGTGCGACAGTGACGGGAATAATACTTAACCATGACACGTGTAAAGAAACGTTAATTTGGACCAGAAACTTATTTATCTATATTATATCTATAAAAAAAAGAAAATAACAGGCTGATGGCTTAACGCACAAACGAAAAGCTGGGTCAAAAAGCATTAAAATTTGCACAAAAATGTTCTTACGAATAAAACTTTCAACTTTAAATATGCTAAAATAAATTTTGCACTATCAAAAAGGAATTTTTATAAAAATATATATAAAACTATTTTTTTTTGTTTTAACTGTTTCAAACTCTAGTAAAACCGCTAGGGACAGTTAGTGTCATAAAAAAGGAATATTTAAATCCATCCTTACATTATTCACTAACCACAGGCCAAAAAAGCCACTTGACAATCTGGCACACATCTGAATGCTCGACTGGCAGCTACCATGGCCACCAACAAGTTAATGCAGGAAAAACTACGTCTCACGAAACTCGAGTAAAGCTCCGTGCAAACGAGCCAACGATCACAGCCACCGGTGGCTGTCGCGCGCTACCGTGCAACGTAGACACTGCTGTAGCGAGTAGCCGCTACCGGCTACACGTCTGCGGCGCGACTATACAAAATATATGAAAAAGTATGTTAAGTGGCTGGCGCTGGCCACCAGTGGCCGTAGTCAGTGGCCCGTTTGCATCCCTAATAACTTTTTGATGGACATCCAAGTATGATCGCGTTGCCCAACTGTCCCCTTTGGCAGCGTCCAGAACGCGCGTTGCCAAAAAGGTTTTTAGAAGCATAATCCAGCCATGATTTATTTGCTGTAAAACGTGGGTAGATAAAGTGGTTGTGAGTTTGGAGGCCGTCTTGGGACCACTTTTGTTTGAGGAATGTCTGGGCTGCTTGTGGATTTTTTTGAGAGGTTTTTGGTATTGCTTTTATTGTTTTTGGTGAATGCTTTTAAGTGTTTGTTTTATTTTTGTAACTTTTCAAGTGACGGCAATTCTATTAACAATTAAAACGGACCCAATTTTCATCTGTAAAACCTATCATAATTTGTTTCTTTTTTTAACCCACCTTTTTAGACTTTTTAGACTCTGTGATGTGGCTCGGATTAAATAAAACGATAACTAATTTATTTAACTCATTTTTCTCTTCAATAGGCGAAGAATTAGCTAACGAAATACCCGATATATATCACACAAACGACGGTAACACTCTTATGTACGAACACAACCATTTACACGACGTAACTCTGAGTAAATTCACTCCTTGTACTGAAGATGAAATTTCGAAAATAATTAACGGCCTGGACAACTATACAAGCACTGGGTTAGATGGTATCAGCACCAAGGCGATCAAATGCCTCAAAAATATAATTGTTCCGAAACTTACGAACTGCATAAACGAATGTCTGATGCGCGGCACTTTTCCGGACACACTTAAGATTGCCAAGGTCAGCCCTATCTTTAAATTGGGAAGTAGGACTGATCCAGGTAACTACAGGCCAGTCTCGGTTTTACCGGTATTATCAAAAATTTTTGAGCGCGTTTTGTACAGCCGCCTAAATACATACCTTCTTGAGAAAAAAATCCTAATCGACGAACAATACGGCTTCCGATCAAGATCTAGCACTCTAACAGCTACAGTAGACTTGGTAACTAAAATAAAAACGCACATAGATGAAAGGGATGTTGTATTAGGGGTATTTATTGATTTAAAAAAAGCATTCGACACAGTATGTCACCGCAAAATTCTCCAAAAATTAAACAACATAGGGGTCGTAGATACAGCCTTAGAAATGTTTACATCTTATTTACAAAATAGAAAACAAGTAGTCAAAATAGATAAATTTACAAGTTCTGCTAAAAATGTACCATACGGCTGTCCTCAAGGCTCAATTTTAAGTCCGTTACTCTTCTTAATCTATATAAATAATATAAACAAAATAGGGTTAACCGACCACCTAACTTTATACGCGGACGACACATGCCTCTTTTATTTTGATAAATCCATTTATAACTGTATAACCAATGCGCAAAAAGATCTTGACGCACTCAGTGAGTGGCTCAAATACAATCTATTAACAATAAATACCTCTAAAACAACATACATGATTTTTACGGCAAAAAATAAACCATTACCAGATTTCCTGCCACTAACTATAAACAATGACATAATAAAAAGATCAAGTCACGAAAAATATCTCGGTCTGAGGCTAGACGACAAATTAACGTGGAAACGGCACATCGAACATCTAAAAACAAAATTAATGTCATTACTAGCATCACTACGTAAAATCTCAAATTGTATTCCAAGGAAAATACGTACTATAATTTATAACTCATTGGTAAAATCACATCTCGAATACCTTATTGAAATATGGGGATCCGCCGCGAAAACTATCTTGATGCCTTTACAAAGAACCCAAAACAAAATTATAAAAACCTTGTATCATTATCACTACCTAACTCCAACAAAAACAATATTTAAAAAAACTAAATTGTTAAATCTCACACAGCTATACACATACGGTACCTGCCTACTAATAAAAAAAATCATAACAAATAGCATACAATCAAATTTACAATTACACAAAAAAACAATATCGCACAACCTAAGAAATAAAAATAAACTACATCGGAGACAAGCTCGGACAAACTACGGTAAAAAAACCATATTGTTCGAAGGAGCACAGCTGTTTAACGACCTACCAAATAACATAAAAGATTGTGATAGTATCAATATATTTAAAAGAAAACTGAGAAATCATGTTTGTGAAATGTAATTGGTTATACCGCAGAACAAGGCATATCTACTTAGTTATTTGTTTGTATAACTTCACCAACACGCAACGAAGGCAAAAATGTATTTATTTAGATGTAAATTCTTTGTATCTCATTGTAAGTGAACCTACTGTTCTTATGAGAATAAATTCTTTAAACCTAAACCTATAACCATTTCAAAACGATGATAATTGACCTTCTAGTGACTGTAAATAATTGAGTTACTCTGATTTCCTAACTTAACACTCACTTTTTAGTGGCTGCAGCATAATTTTCAATTCGAAATATATATTTGACCAAAACGTCTTAAACTTGCTCGCTATCTTTATTACTAAAACAACAACAAAAACCACCAAATCCATTTCAATTCCGATTTCGACCAAGCACTTACTTTTATTAACCTTCATCAATAAAATCGCCATCAGCACCTAATATTCCCTAATAAATTTATATCTCCCCATTGAGACTTGATATTTCCAACACGTGACCGAGTTGGGCAGAGCATAGTACATGATATTGGCAACGCAGGTCACGTCGGGTGCCAAACACTAGTTACGGGCGGCGATGACGCTGCACAATCAATTGTATCAATAGTGATGTTATGTGATTTAGTCTTTGCGAGATATTTTTGGCATGATCAGTTTTGTGTAATGGTCTTGATTATGAGTCTGCAGGTTTTTAAGGGTTTTATTGAAACCAATACGTAGTATAAAAAGTCGCTCTCAGTTCTTTATGACTTTCTCATGGTCATCTGACCATCTGGCGGACTCCTAAGCTCGATTTCCTATGACAATAATAAATTCAAGATAAGTAATTTCTTAACCACAGCTTTTTCTTTATTTGTTTAACATAACCTCTATCATTTATCTATGGAACAAAAGTTGTCTCGCACATGAGTTACTTATTTTATTTTAATAGAATTTAATAATGTTTGTTGGCTGAACATTTACGTTCAGAATGTTAAATACTCTATTATATACCACATCCATTAACTTAATTATTATTATAACAAATTCCTCGAATCTACCGTAGCTAAATAACAAATTACTCATCTCACACAAACATTACTGCTATTTTCAACCAAAACAATACTAATTTCTGTTTGAATTCTAACAAAAACACAATGGGAATGTTATTCAACATTGATTATCCACAACCGGCAACTCTTGGATATTTCATCACGAATTACTGTCAGAGTTTGTACATTATCAGAATAATTGCTGTTAAGCTAATCATTTATATCCATTATATCGATAGGAAATATTTCAAGTTGCATTAGTCATATCTTAAAAAAGGGATGCAGATGACTACATAAAAAAAATGGCATTCCGTTTAGTCCGTCCCTTGGACTGTCTAAAAATACTGGACACAACATGTTTTTTGCATGACCAAAATTAATAAAAAAATACAAAGATAAAGAGCATCGAAGCTCCGGAGTGGGGGCTTGTGACGTCACTTCTCCGTGAAAATTGTACCTAGGCATCGTCGTCATTTTTCTTAGAAGTGTTTCTTAATACGCCTCTACATATTTTTAATCTATAAAATATTTTATTCCGTACACTAGTATAGCTTCAAGGATTAAGTGCGGAAACCAAGCATCCCAGAGGGAGTTTCTTTTTTTATTGGAACAGTCCCGCCGCACTATTCCCAACCACTGCAACTCCTGAAAGCTAGAATCAACAAGAGGGAGGTCCATAAAGAAAAAGAAGAAGTATTCAAGAGACGAGTGCATAGGCATCTTTTGGGTGAGCTCGCTCCATCGTAGGCCCCGTCTATGCCCTCGGGCTAGTCTGGGACCAAGAGCAAGCCCATAGGTAATAAAAAAAAAGTATGATCTATTTTACAGATGCCAAATGACTATTGTCTTGTTCCATGATTAAAGTAATGGGATTATTTCCCACCTGTTCCATGGAACAACAAAGCCGATGGATTTATATTTAACAAAGCTATATTCAAGCTTATGGCTGCGTATTCAACCATGTGAATATCGGTTTTCCTGGATGCAGACGAAGTTATGGATTAAAAAATAAGCTTTGTCCTTTCTACGAGTTTAAGCTTACTACGTACCAAACAAAATTGGTTTAGCGGTTTAGCCATAAAAGTGTAGCAGGCAGACAAAGAGTTACTTTTGCATATGTGTAAAAGTATGAATATTATATGCACACAAAGGCATAATCATCTACTGTAAATATTGCCATAGAAGTAAGGTTTGCTGTAACGAAATCTGAATTTCTGGTTTAAGCTTGCTTTTGTATTAAGGAAGTTTGGGCCGGAATTAAATAATAAGTTACGTTAACCGACTTCAAATAAAGTAGGTTCTCAGTTTGACCTGTATGTATCATATTTGTACATTATTGTTCGCGATTTTGGTGCGGTTTGCGACATGAGAGAAGGTATTTTAACTGACTTCAAATTAGTAGGTTTTCTGGGGAAAATCGAAAATCCGCCATCCAGAACTAAAACCACAAAAAAATACTTTAATTTCGGAAGTCAGTGGCAATGTTAAACGACAAACTTAACGAAAGTCACCGATTTCCGACCTTTTTAATGAAATAACGAATACTAAATTATTCGACATTTAATTTCAACTAGACAAAACACCTACCCACTTTTTGCCAGTCAACCACAAATGTAACAAGTTGAACCACTTCTATCAAACAAAATGGTGTAAGATTTAACGATGTGGTCGCTATTGGCGACCCTGGTTCCCAGCCAAATAAGTTTGAAACCAATCCCATTATGTAATTACACACTATTAGTATCTACTATTAGAACTATTAGTCAGTTTAAGCGACTTCAAAAAAGAAGGCTTACAAGTAAAAATCGCGCGAAAAAGTAAAAAATTAAAATCATTAAAAAAAGAACCGCTATAAAAAACAAAAAAAAACGTGACAATGTAAAATAACAAACAGAACGGACGACACCGACTTACGAAATTTAAGATGGCAGTAAAATTTATTTAAAAGCTTCTTTTTTGCATTTTGTGCCATATGTATAAAATTCAATATGTATATTTTTTTGAAGAACAATGAATAAGTAAAGACCAAATTATTCGACATTTAATTTCAACTAGACAAAACATCTCCCACTTTTTGCCAGTCAACCATAAACGTAACAAGTTGAACCACTTCTATCAAACAAAATGGTGTAAGATTTAACGATGTGGTCGCTATTGACGACCTGGTTCCAAGCCAAATAAGTTTGGAGCCGAACCCATTATGTAATTACACCGTTAGCACTATTAGTCAGAATTGTGATGAGTTTCTGGCAATTTTTCATTAAATTTATTGAAGTTTGAAATGGAGTGACGTGTGGTTTTGAATGATTTTGTTCTGGAAGCTGGTTCTTATAAGTTGGTGTTTTTAAGAGATACTGAAGACGGAATGGTTTTTTTTTTTTGAGATTGTGTAGTCACCAAGGCACCGACCTCATCGATGAGTCAAATAAACAGTTTTTTTTTTATTATTTTTATTTTGTTTGTGTTTGTGTATAATACAGTACTAGCTTGTGTACGTGGCTTCGCCTTCGTAGATGTTGAAACTTCTATCCCCAATTTTATCCCTGCCAGTTTAGAATTTATCAAAATCCTTTCTTAGCGGATGCCTACGTCATAACATCTACCTGCATGCCAAATTTCAGCACGATCCGTCCAGTGGTTGGGTCTGTGCGATGATAGATCACTTTGTCAGTCAGTCACCTTTGAGTTATATATTATTATATTTAGATTGTTTAGACAACAACATAAAACACGATAAAAGTTACAAGTCTCATCTGTAAGTTTCCACTACATTTTTAATCACACTTTAACAAAATCACCATCAAAAGTTTATCACTCCATGTAGCCAACGCAATCAATCATCACTTTTGTCATTAACGGGATAACGTCAATTTAATTATCGCACGATAATCCCTAGGGGCAGCGCGATGAGAATAGATTATAACACAATAGATTGCAAGGTATTATACTGTCCGTAACGGATGTTTTTGTGATTAGATACAGGTTACAGGGTGCGTGTTATGTGTTACGCGTTGCGGTTTTACGGTTCTTTATAATTATGTCATTATCTCACTAGCCTTTTTCCAACTATGTTGAGGTCGGCTTCCAGTCTAACTGGATTCAGCTGAATACCAGTGTTTTACGTGAAGCGACTGCCTATCAGACGTCCACAGCCCAGTAACTGGGCGACACGGTACCACTTGGTTAGACTGGTCAGACTTTCCGACTTACCCCTAACGATTGTCAAAGTTCAACGGATGACAACCGGGACCAACGGCTTTACTTGCTTTCCGAGGCACGGGATGTCAGTGATGTAATAGTCTTAGATAAACTTAAGAAAGTACATATGAATTACTACTAATTAAAAAACCATACCCCCGTACCTATAACACCGTAAAATTATTAATTTTACGGTGTTTTATTTGTTTAAGTCTTTTTATCGATACGAATATGTTTAATTACTTGACTTGTACAATTTAATGAAGAAAGGAGACCTACACCTTGTTTGTTTTAGATGTATCTTCTCAAAGTAATCGGCTAGAAAGCGCCGGGTACATAATTCTATTTAAATAAGCAAAACAAAATGTTGACGTGTATAAGTGTCGAATATTCAAAATAAAAATTATTTTATCATTTTGTTAGTTACTATGTTTCAAGTTATGTTATAGTCAATTTCCAAAACAACCGAATTTGGTTGAATGGAACCGTCTTCAGACCTTCATCAACCATCTAGCTAACACGGTACTCCATGGGGTATGGTCACGTAAAGTTAGACAAGTTGTCAGACTGTCTGTATACCATATTTATTCAAACCTAAATATATTTTTTTTACTCTCAAAAGTCTCCATAACCACCAAAAAAAACCCACAAAAAGGATTCATCTATTGAATCCTCAAGAAACCAGATAATAATAATCTCAAAATTACAAATCTAATAAGAAATCCTCATTATATTAACTTATGGAACCCAAAAATACGTTCATAATTTCTATAGCTTCGCCCTTTAATAATACAGAAAGTAATTAGGGTACATTTAGGGGCTTACCTTTGAAGACGCCTATCTTGGGTCACCTGATGTGATTGACGAGGCCTTCGCGAATTAAACGAGTAATTAGAGGACATGGCTTCTTCTCGTGATAACCTTGACTGATATGGCGAAATTAGATTGGATTTTGATGGGCTGTTTTTGTTTTGTTTAGTAGGAAAGGTGTCATAAGGATTATATTCAGGGTTTTTTCTTGGGTAGATAGACCAGAAACAGTCTTTGCCGAAAATTAGGCTAAATGGCGCTCGCCTTATACAAGTACTAGCCTTTGCCCGCGACTTCGTCTGCGTGGAATAATAGTTCCTGTTCCCGGGGGATTTCTGGGATGAAAACTATCCTACGTCCTTTCTCGGGTCCCAGACTATATCTGTACCAAATTTCATTCAAATCGGATCAGTGGTTTATGCGTGAAGTAGAGACAGACAGACAGACAGAGTTACTTTCGCATTTATAATATTAGTAAGGATTAGTAAGGATTGGCCGAATACTCAGTTTGCCACTCAATTTTAAGACGCTCTCAAATCTGTTGCCGTCTCTGTCACTCTAAAGGGATGTAAGGACAAAAGCAGATTTGACTTGGGTATTCGGCCATAAGCCCAGCAATGGACTGATGCAGATGATCAACTTCAACTTTAATGTATTTAAGGCAATCCACCGAATTTTCGGTGATTCCTGCCAATTTCCAGGTTTGAAATAATATGTTTCAGTATAAATGACAATTGCACGGTTATTAATTATAGTATCGAGTCATCTCGTGTTTTTATATCCAAAACACAAGATGACTCTAATCATTACTAATAAAATGTTACTAGTAACTTTGGCCGCTTGACAGATGGATATTTTTGTGGACCTGGCCGGCTGGGCAAAACTATCTATTGCCTTAGTCAGGATCATGGTTTACCGGTATGTCAAGTTCAACCTTTTGTTCAGCTGTCAAAGAACTTAATTTAACAAACCACTATTTATTTATTTATTTATTTATTAAACTTCATGTACAAACACAGTACATAGGCGGACTTAATGCCTTAGGCATTTTCTACCAGTCTACCTTAGGGTGATGCAGAGATAAAAACATAGTACACTATTCACAATAAATACACTTGTAAGAGTAACTAATGCGAACCTGGACAATGTGCTTGTATCTTACATAGATACAACAACAAATGATGTAATTATTTATAGAGAAACTAGCTTCTGCCAGCGGCTTCGCTCGCGTTAGAAAGAGACAAAAAGTAGCCTATGTTACTCTCCATCCCTTCAACTATCTCCACTTAAAAACTCACGTCAATCCGTTGCTCCGTTTTGCCGTGAAAGAAAGACAAACAGACAGACAGACACACTTTCCCATTTATAATATTAGTATGGATTACTAACAAAACTTACCAAATCCATATTATCCTTTCAGTTTTCTTACCTCTCAAGGAATAATACTCATAAAAGCATAAGCGACAAATCGGGATTAAGTTTGACAGATCCTTAATCTATAGCGGAAGGGGCCTACTCGCCTCTTTCCTCAAGATATCTCTCGCTACAGTGAATAGCAATTTGTTTGATGAGTTTCGGCGTAAGAATTTTGAGAAGGATTTGTTATACTGGGAAGTACTGGTTTTTTGCTGGTGGTTACTGGTAGTGGTGGAGTTTTATTAGTAGTGCTAGAGTTTTACTGATGTTGGTTGAGTTTAATTGGTTGTAGTGGTGGAGTTTCATTGATGGTGCTGGAGTTTTACTGATGTTGGTTGAGTTTAATTGGTTGTAGTGGTGGAGTTTCATTGATGGTGCTGGAGTTTTACTGATGTTGGTTGAGTTTAATTGGTTGTAGTGGTGGAGTTTCATTGATGGTGCTGGAGTTTTACTGATGTTGGTTGAGTTTAATTGGTTGTAGTGGTGGAGTTTCATTGATGGTGCTGGAGTTTTACTGATGTTGGTTGAGTTTAATTGGTTGTAGTGGTGAAGTTTCATTGATGGTGCTGGAGTTTTACTGATGTTGGTTGAGTATAATTTATTGGTTGTAGTGGTGGAGTTCTAGTGATGGTGGTGGAGTTTTATTGAGGGTGGTGGTATTTTACTGGTAGTGGTTAATTTTTATAAGTGATGATGTTTTACTTGTAATGATGCAGTTTTACTGGTATTGGTTGTAGTGGAGGAGATTTACTGGTGATGGTTTTGCTGGTAGTGGTTGAGTTCAATTGGTTGTAGTTGTGGAGTTCTATTGATGTTGGTGGAGTTTTTTGATAGTGGCAAGTGACAGATTTTTATTGGGGATGATGTTTTACGAATGGTGGTGTAGCTTTATTGGTAATTGTAGAGTTTTACTGAAGGTGATCGAGTTTTACTAATTTTACTAGAACTAAATGGTGGTGTTAAGTTTTTTATAGATAAACCTTCGTACATACATAAAACATATTGAAATTAATTTAATTGAATTCATTGTATGCTTTAATTATATAAATAGTTCATCAAACCACCCTTTTTCTCAGCTAATAACTCATAAAGCGGTTCATTTTCATTGTTGTAGATAAGCATAATATATATTTTACAAATTGAGACACTAGGTACACCAAGTTCCCTCAACTTAACTACTACAATTTAATGGATGTTGATAAAGTTGAAAATAGCCAAAAACTTGGCTCAAAGCACTTAATTAAAAAATACCTAAAAGTTTCACGAAGGCCTTCAAATGAGAACAATATGAAAGTACTGGAAGTTTGGCCTAAATTCGCTTGAAATACTGTCTGAAACCTAACTCTGGTGTTTTATTACAAAAATAGCTGAAATTTTGGGATAAGTTGACGTTACCCCTAAAATTGTATTTTGATTTAGGTACGATATTGTTTGAAGTTTTGTTATATATGTTGCGTTATATTATTTATGTAGGCTTCAGCTTAATTAGCATTTAAATGTATGTAAGATTGGTGTATGTATTTAATAATGTATGTGATGTATAAATTCTAAGGTCGAGTTAAGTAAACCTTACTTCGGAGTGTTTTGGCTGGTTAATTTCTGTCACTGTCACACAAATATAAAACACAATCAAAATATTAGGACGGGCATGTTAAACTACTAAAGGGCATCTATATATCGACTATGCTATCGTAGTAACAAGATATTATCTATATACATAAATCCTTAATCATTATAATAAAATCGCGATGAAGTGAAATCTGTACATGCATTATTTTTTATAAATGAATGCTTGTTATGTGTGTTACAACTGATGCCAAAGCCAAAAATATAGATTATAGAACTTTTATCAAAAACTTCTTCCAAAAACACCTCAAGTGGTAGAACATAAAAGATGCTTTGATTGCACCATACGAATGAATCGTACCCTCTGATAACCCCATTCATTCGCAAAACAATGCCACAAGTGGTCCATTTCTTCCCATTTTCCCCATGAAAGTTGCAGAATCAACGTGTAATCGTTATACCCTAAATGCACCCAGGAGGCGAGTTGGAACAATAGCAGCGCCACCCGTCTCTCCCCTTTTGCAGGATCTTGATAAAAACAAATGCAAAGGTTCGACTTGATAGAAAAGATTTATTACTGAAAATCTCACGAGTGGCAAAGATATATTCTTTTGAGCATACAAATTTAAGTCTGGAATGTATCACACCGATATGAATCAGATATGATTTACCTTGTAGGGCAAATATAAAAAAAAAAAGAAAAAAAAACATAATTTTCAATTGCGTCGTCCTCGTGGACGGACAATCATTATTTCTATAATATTTTTTATTTCTATTTATAATTATATTAATAAAATATCTTATACTTTCTTGTACTTACTTTTCTATTAGTAAAAAACTTTTAATTAGCCTTAACTTTGTTGCTCACACAGTTTTTCTTTTCTACCTAACTGAGAGTTTTCTGAATAAATCTAAAGTAAATTAGAAAGTAAATGTTCGAAAGTTAATACTTTGCAACTGTCTCGTTAAAAGTAAAATAGCTGACAAAATAGAAAAATCCTTATTGCTAATTGATAGTGCCCGGTAGCAAATCCACAACTTATTGTATGAGAAGCGCTTTAACCACTGATCCATTCGAACATTCGAAACAAAACCCTCATTACAATATTTATTGATTTATTTATTCAAAAAACTTTATGCACATGTAAAAACAATGCGCAACGGCGGACTTAATGCCTTAGGCATTATCTACCAGTCTACCTTAGGGTGATGCAGAGACAAAACATGGCAGGTGTAAATTTATCAACAAAATTTTATAAATAACAATAGAATATATACAGGGTGTCCCACGGCAATGCCACATGGAGGGAAAGTACCTTAAATAATGTAGATAGAGCATTTTTCTGAAAGAAGACATTATTTGAATTTTGAAAACATTTTAAACTGCATTCATAGATATTTAAATAATTACATAGTTGAACCGGGAATCGAACCTGTTACTCGAGAAAATTAATCAGCCTGTAGTTTTATCCTACAGATCGAAAGGCTTCATCACAAGGATTATTTTTTGCTAAATAACATAGTGTCAAAAATAAAGAAAAGACCATTAATTTTAACATTTTTAATACAAAATTAGTAATTTTTTCAAATGCTCAAAACTAGTCCCTTCTTCTTGAATACAAAGTGATAACTTTTGATTATTTCGTTCCCTGACGATTTATTGGTCTTGTTGTGGTGGATATTTATTTATTTAAATGATGCGTACTACTCAAGTGGGTAGATTAATTAGGAATAAGTAGCTATGATTGTCAATTGTATGTCCTTACGGCAATGTAAGCTTTTAGCTTTTCAGAACAAAATTTTACATCAAATGTTAAAATTCACGGTCTTCCTTTTATTTGTGACACTGTGTTATTTAGCAAAAAATAATCCTTATGAAGAAACCTTTCGATCGGTATGATAAAACCACAGAGTGATTATTTTTTCTCGAGGAACAAGTTCGATTCCCGGCCCAACCATTTAATTATTTAAAAATCTATGAATGCAATTTAAATTGTTTTTAAAATTCAAATAATGTCTTCTTTCGGTAAAATGTTATATCTACAAGATTTAAGGTACTTTCCCTCCATGTGGCATAGCCGTGGGACACCCTGTATATGCCCTTGTACGCTTGTGCATGAAGTTTAAATAAATAAATAAATAAATAAATATAAATGTACATATATACAATAATAATAAATATTTATATACATACAAATAAATATATATATATATATACATAACATAGTCATTAAGAGATAATAAATAATAAATAATAATAAATATCCTGGGACATCTTACACACGGCCATCTGATCCCAAGCTAAGCAGAGCTTGTGTTATGGATAAAATTATAAAGATCGTGAAGAACTGCAAATTAACTGTTAATCGAGTCTGCCAACTCCTTTATTAAATGTTCACGAGCTTACTACACTAGCTTTCTCCTGTGGTTTTGCTCGCGTGACTGTCAAAACGTTCAATGACTTCTTTAGCGCTGGAATTTCTAAAAATCCTTCCTTAGTGAATAGATACTTACTGTTCACAAAAAACATACCGACCAAGTTTCATGTGTCTACGACCAGCGGTTTGGGTTTTTTTTTTGGTGAGTGGGAAATCATCCAATGACTGCTCCCGTCCTGGGTGCGGCGGGAGGGCGTGTCAGACTCTTACTGACTAAAACCCACTCATGTTGCTTCAATTGCCCTTTATGTTCCAGGGTCACGGTAACTATTATAAACATTCCGCAACCCCGGCAGGCGTTGGCCCTGTTGGGCCCCTTCCTGTAGCGGTTTGGGTTTTGCGTTTATATATCAACTATCAATATACGTATAAAGACGTATATGTATAGATTTCACTAACTTTATATTCCTTTTTTCACTTAGTTTCCTACATACGCGTTTCCTAAGGGTATTGGAGCGTAAACCACATTTAGTATCTATCTCACACAATGTTCCTATTTCCTTGTATTTCCGACCTAGCTTTTATCTGGCTGCAACATTTGTAAGTCAACTAGGGAAATTGATAGCTACCTAGGTCCCTGGGTAAAAGTGGTCGGTGCGATAAAATAACTAGTAGCTTTTTACGTACTTTTCCGGTTAAGAAGAAATGGGAAAATAAATAGGTAGGTACTTATTTTCCCTTTATTCGTATATTTTTGTTGCTTGGCTTGATATGTATTCTGTGTATGGTGGTGTATATAACTAACATTCGCGCGGACGGAGTCACGGACAAAAGCTAGTCAAAAATTAGCATTTTAGTAATAAAGTTAATGAGACAATACTAGGTGAATTTTTAGTTCCCTACCAAACGCTAGGAGATGATTCTACCCATGAAAACAAACAACTTTTATTATGGAACCAACTCTGAAATCTCGAAAAAAATATCAGCTGTTTCATATATTACGGTCGGAGGGCATTGAACTTTTGTTAGGAACAGCTGATATTTTTTTCGCGATATCAGAGTTGGTTCCATAATAAAAGTTGTTTGTTTTCATGGGTAGAATCATCTCCTAGCGGGTGGTACGGGACTAAACATTCACCTATTATAATGAGATAGTCGGGTGGTGTTGTTGTTGAGTTAATGGTTGATCTGCAAGATTATTTGCCACACAAACAGGTTCTCTCTTCTAGTCTCTAATTCAGATTGTCAAAAAAAAAAACAACTTAGAAATAAAGCAGGAATGATGATGTTTTTTTTTCGTCAATTTTTGCTTGACATAATAGTTCCGGGTTATTTTTGCACCACTACTGAGAAAAGATCTCTTTTCACACAGTAAAGGCCCAAACAAATAAGTATAAGCACTCTTGCTCAAGGCATATACTTAACGAATTCAGGCTTATACTTAACAGGTAATGAGAAAATTGAGAATACAATTTTGGCAGTCATTTTAGGTAATAAAAGTCGTGACGGCCAATGGCATAATAGCTAAGAGTCTCGTCCGATCTTTAGAGGCTGACGTTTGGTGACTTAATCAATCGCTTAGTTAAAGTATTCCTGGATATGATCATATCTGAGATTCTATTAGCTTGAACCCTGTTCTGTGGGCTACTGTTTATATTTTTCAATAAAATAAGAAAAACAATAATGACGTGTAAAAGTGTACCTAATTTTTTATCTATTTACAAAATGAACATCGTTCCCTTTCCTAATATTAAAAAATACATCTTAGGTCGACAACGACATTTCACATTAAATAACAAACTAGTTACTTAACGTATGAATTTGTCGTAGATATAATCTAATCAAAGTATATGTAACCTAATGTACTCTGTGAGTAAAGTTGAAGGTAATTCCATCTAATCTCGTAAGACTAAACGGATTATTATGGGGTACGGTACCGTCTCCCCCTTCATACTCTGTGGTTACGCGCTTCGAGAGAAATATAAGTCTAAACTTATTTGACAAAGTATCTTTATATTTATGTATTAACTAGCGTTGGAAAGAGACAAAAAGTAGCCTATGTTACTCTCCCTCCCATCAACTATCTCCACTTAAAAAATCACGTCAATTCGTCGCTCCGTTTTGCCGTGAAAGAAAGACAAACATACAGACAGACAGACAGACAGACAGACACACTTTCCCATTTATAATATTAGTAAGTATGGATGTTATAATTATGTAACATAGATAAAGTATTTTATTTTTTCAAAAATGTCTGCAAAAAAAATATGTACATAAATATTTAAATATCTTATTAACCCCCGACGCAAAAAGAGGGGTGTTATAAGTTTGACGTGTCTGTCTGTCTGTCTGTCTGTCTGTGGCATTATAGCTCCCGAACGAATGAACCGATTTCAATTTAGTTTTTTTTTGTATTACAGGTGTTTTACGAGCGAGTGTTCTTAGGCATGTTTGATAAAAATTGATTGAGCCGTTTAAAAGTTATGGGGGGTTAAAGTGGGGAAGAAAAACCGAATGTCTGCAAATATGCTCAAGTGGGGTATCAAATGAAAGGTTATGACTCGCACATCACAAAAAACAACAACTTTTATAAGTTTGACGTGTCTGTCTGTCTGTCTGTCTGTGAGTGTGTCTGTGTGTCTGTGGCATCATAGCTCCCGAACGAATAAACCGATTTCAATTTAGTTTCTTTTCTATTACGGGTGTTTTACGGGCGAGTGTTCTTAGGCATGTTTGATGAAAATCGATTGAGCCATTTAAAAGTTATGGGGGGTTAAAGTGGGGAAGAAAAACCGAATGTCTGCAAATATGCTCAAGTGGGGTATCAAATGAAAGGTTATGACTTGTACATCACAAAAAACAACAACTTTAATAAGTTTGACGTGTCTGTCTGTCTGTGTGTGTCTGTGTGTCTGTGGCATCATAGCTCCTGAACGGATGAAACGATTTCAATAAAAATTTTTTTAACTATTAAAGGTTACATTACGCATGCACACACGCACACACACACACATACGCACACACTCGCGCACACACACACACACACACACACACATGCACACACACACACACTCTCACATTTACATATTTATATCACATACCTACCAGAAACATACACACCCTCTCTCAGGACAGGACTCTCTTCTTACTTTTCATTTTTTTATATTTTTCAATTTTAATTACTGTATTGTTTTTATCGACAAATTAACAGAGTATATCTCGCAACTGTTGGCATTAATTTTATTATTTATATCTCGAGGGAAATGGCACTGATAACCGTAATACAGGCTTTGCGTAGCGCGGTTACAGAAGCTACATCCATTTGCTAGAAAATAATACAACATTGCTACCTGTAACAATGTACTAAGTGTTTTGTGGAAATAAAGAAATTATTATTCCATTCATTTATTTTTCACACATATTCAATACATTTTTAAATATTATTATAAAAAAAATATAAAACATTTAAAAATATAAAAAATAGTAGCCCACCGGCATCGGGAACAGGGTCCAAGCTACCGGTGGTCAGGGCTCCAGAGAAAGGAACCTCCGGACAATGCGCGCCGTGTCCAGGAGTACCGCTTTCTGAACCAGACCCTTGACCCAGCTGCCCAGCGAGAGCCTCCTCAGATGTTGGTCGAGGCTCTTCGCTATTACGCCGTTGGCCGTCACGACTATCGGCACAATGATTGCTGAATCCACATCCCACATGTCAACAACCTCGCGAGCTAAGTCAAGATATTTGTTCTGCTTATCTTTCTCAGCCTTCACGAGGTTCCCGTCATGCGGGACAGCAATACAATCATTGCGCGACGCTCTAATCGATCTATTACCACTATATCAGGTTTATTGGCAACAATAGTCCTGTCGGTGATAACAGATCGATCCCAGTACAGTGTGATATCGCCATTATCAAGAACTGGGTCGGGCACATACCTGTAGTATGGCACCTCCGATTCCACAAGACTGTATTTCAGAGCAAGTTGTTGATGAATAATCCTGGCTACAAGATTGTGTCTGTGCAAATAGTCTCCGTTAGCCAGACTAGAACACCCAGAAATAATGTGACGTATAGATTCTCCGGGACGGTGGCATGCCCGACAGATGTCAACCGTACCGTCCTTCACAATATATTTCCGGTAGTTTTTAGTCATCATAACTTCGTCCATTATTGCACAGACAAAACCTTCGGTTTCTCCAAAGAGGTCACCGAAACGCAGCCAAGATACGGACGCTAGGAAATCTACATCGGGCCCATGTAGGACCCGGTAAAAGCGTCCGTGAAGCTCCTTGCTCTGCCATACAGTCCTGCGGTCGTTAGTGTCCAGTACCACAGGTTTGCGCCAGTTCTCGCTCGCTAAGGAGAGCGGGGTGAGGCCCTTGTCCACCGAAACTACATCCCGATGCATCCCCACGGTAGCCGATAGGAAATACTCCCTGAGACTGCATATCTCACGGTTGTGAAGGGTCTTGGCGTTTAAGAAACCTCGACCACCGCACTTCCGTGGGATATACAACCTCATCACCGACGACCGTGGGTGATGCATCCGGTTTGCAGTCAGTAGACTACGGACCCTCCTATCCAAGGCGTCTAGTTCGGTCTGAGTCCATTTGAGTATGCCGAAAGAGTACATCAGAACCGGCATGACCCAACCGTTGAAGGCGCGCACCTTATTCCCGCCTGATAAAAGACTTTTCAGAACTTTATTCAGGCGGCCAAAAAAGCGCTCCCTCAACGTTTGTTTCATGTCGGCAGCATTGATGCCCAACGCTTCCGACATACCCAAATATTTGTAGGTTTCGGTTGAACAGAGAGACCTAAGTTGTATGGAATCCGAAAGTTGGGTTCCCGCGGATTCCACAATCTCCCCTCGCTTTACATGCATGACTGCACATTTGTCGACACCAAATTCCATCCTGATGGCGCTACTGAAAGTTTCTGTTACCTTCAGTAGCTTCATTAGTTGTAAATCGGTGGGGGCAAAGAGTTTCAGATCATCCATGTAAAGGAGATGAGATATGACTTGACCGCCTCTGCGCAACCGATAGCCTAGACCTGAACCCTCCAGCAATGTGCTTAGAGGGTTCAGGGCCAAACAGAACCACAATGGACTCAGACTATCACCCTGAAATATGCCTCGCTCGATCCTTATCGGTTCGCTGTTCTCTCGAATGTGCCGACATCCTGGATAGTGAAGGACCGTCCTCCATTGCCCCATACACGACTCCAGGAAGGTGCGCAGGGTTGTATCTACTTTGTACAGCTCTAGCACCCTCATGAGCCATGTATGTGGCACAGAGTCATAGGCCTTCTTGTAATCTATCCAGCATGTCGACAAATTCTTCCGAGAACGGCGAACTTGCTGACTAATGGCCATATCAATGAGGAGCAGCTCCTTAGTACCACGGGACCCTGTCCTACATCCATTCTGAGAGGCAGACATGATAGAATTATTCTCAATATGGTTGTTAATTTTACCTCTCAAAATGGATGTAAGAACCTTATAAACCGTCGGTAAACACGTAATCGGTCTATAGTTTTTGGGTTCCATGGTACTACCTGATTTATGGAGCAGGTGGGTTATTCCAGTTGTCAGAAACTGGGGCAACGATCCAGACTCTAAGGCTGACTGGAACTGAGACGCTAAGCAAACGTGCGAACTGTGAAGCCATTTGATCCAGTAGTTGTGCAGCCCATCCGGTCCTGGAGACTTCCAATTAGGTAAGGAACGGACTGCACAAGCTACGTCTTGGGGGCCGATAGTAATTGCCCCCATTTCTGGTATTGGCTCGCACGCTCGCTCAACATCCCGAATCCAGTCGCCCTCAGCATGACCGATGGGCACCGACCAGATGCTGCGCCAGAACGAAGACATAGCGTCATCATCCGGCAGGCACACATCGGCCACACCTTGGTCCGGTCGCTCCCAAGCCCTGTAAACCCACCTTTCGTTGCTCTGGAATGTGCGATTCTGAGTGTACCGCTCAACTCTCCGCCTGTACCGACGAATACGGTTTGCCCACGCACAGATCTTCTGCTTCAGGAAGTCGATACGCTCTGTGACGCCGGCCAAATAATCTTGGGGACTAATGTTAGTCCCCGAGAAAGCCCGCCTCACAAAGCGCATCACTCTAGGGCGTGTATTGCCCTCCCTGAAGCAGATAAGCTTGCCGATGAGTGCTCTAGCCTCACCAATACGGCGCTCGATTCTGCACTGCCACGTTGGTACAGCTGATTTTGGTCGTGTGGCTACGTCATTATTGGGAAATTTGACGTTAGCCACACGACACGCTGCTACAGCTGCGCAATACAGAATCGAGTGGGTATCAGCGAGGTCTTCGCTGCTATCAAAATAACTTGACAGCAGCGAATCCAAAGCACACACCAGCGCCATGTTTTTCTTGTGCATGGGCAAACGAGGTAATCGCGGTCTAAGCTCGGGCGGTGTAGAGCGATATTCCCGGCACGCACATTCCAAAGCACTCCTCAATTTATCACTGAACTGGGTACTCACGGATATAGGCCTATCATCATCCATCCCACCAGCGCAGAGCGGTCGCGGCAAACCACTACCTAAATTTTGTGGCTGCACGGCGACCGCATCCACTGGCGAAGCAGGCGTGACAGGACTACTCCGTGACTCGAGACGTAGTCGATCAAGCACCGTGTCATCCAACATATGATTACGCTGGATGACACGCACCTGATCCGACAGTCGCTGAGCCGTAGCATTGACAGCCGGTTCAAGCACCTGGAACAGAGAGAGCATCCGACCACGGTACGCAGTCAGGTTACTTCCCCCCTCTGTAGCCCCAAAGTATGCGCGCATAACATTTTCATTAATGGACTGGGTCCATTTCATGCGCGCACTTCCACCGGGAGCGGGGACCCTATCAGAGGCCGATGGGCCTCGAAGTCCCAAGCCCCCCGGCGGCCGGCGACCTCCCCGCCGACGAACAGGTGGTGGCGACGTCGGCGGAGAGAAGTACTCGTCGCTCGAGCTCGACGCAACTGCCACGGCCGGTGTCACAGCGCTCACGGTGGGGCTGGATTCCGGCGGTGGCGAGGCGGAGCTGAGCGGCGGGTCCGGAGGTGTTGGGCGTGCTGTTTTACGTGCTGCGGCTCTTGTTAACATCTCAGTTTTATTCCTTTTAATCCATTTTATGTAATTGTATGTAACATTGAGTTATGTGACATGTGTCACCAATTCCAATTTTCATATTTCTTCGTAAAATCATTTTGTTGTTTGTTATAACAATAAAGGTTTTATATTTATTGATATTCGGGTTTGTTCGTGCTATGGTTATTTTAGTTGTGGATTTTTTCTGTATTTTTTTGTAGTGAAAATAACTCGGGAATAAAAAATTGTGACTTTGACGTTTGGTGTTGCCGCTTTCTTTTTAAAAAAAAAAAAATAAGAAAGTAGCCCACCGGCATCGGGAACAGGGTCCAAGCTACCGGTGGTCAGGGCTCCAGAGAAAGGAACCTCCGGACAATGCGCGCCGTGTCCAGGAGTACCGCTTTCTGAACCAGACCCTTGACCCAGCTGCCCAGCGAGAGCCTCCTAAGATGTTGGTCGAGGCTCTTCGCTATTACGCCGTTGGCCGTCACGACTATCGGCACAATGATTGCTGAATCCACATCCCACATGTCAACAACCTCGCGAGCTAAGTCAAGATATTTGTTCTGCTTATCTTTCTCAGCCTTCACGAGGTTCTCGTCATGCGGGACAGCAATATCAACAATCATTGCGCGACGCTCTAATCGATCTATTACCACTATATCAGGTTTATTGGCAACAATAGTCCTGTCGGTGATAACAGATCGATCCCAGTACAGTGTGATATCGCCATTATCAAGAACTGGGTCGGGCACATACCTGTAGTATGGCACCTCCGATTCCACAAGACTGTATTTCAGAGCTGAGCTGAGCTGAGCAAGTTGCTGATGAATAATCCTGGCTACAAGATTGTGTCTGTGCAAATAGTCTCCGTTAGCCAGACTAGAACACCCAGAAATAATGTGACGTATCGATTCTCCGGGACGGTGGCATGCCCGACAGATGTCAACCGTACCGTCCTTCACAATATATTTCCGGTAGTTTTTAGTCATCATAACTTCGTCCATTATTGCACAGACAAAACCTTCTTTTTTTAATTATTATTCCATTCATTTATTTCTTAACACATATTCAATACATTTTTAAATATTATTATAAAAAATATATAAAACATTTAAAAATATAAAAAATAGTAGCCCACCGGCATCGGGAACAGGGTCCAAGCTACCGGTGGTCAGGGCTCCAGAGAGAGGAACCTCCGGACAATGCGCGCCGTGTCCAGGAGTACCGCTTTCTGTATCAGACCCTTGATCCAGCTGCCTAGCGAGAGCCTCCTCAGATGTTGGTCGAGGCTCTTCGCTATTGTGCCATTGGCCGTCACGACTATCGGCACAATGACTGCTGAATCCACATCCCACATGTCGACAACCTCGCGAGCCAAGTCAAGATATTTTGTCTGCTTATCTTTCTCAGCCTTCACGAGGTTCTCGTCATGCGGGACAGCAATATCAACAATCACTGTGCGACGTTCTAATCGATCTATCACCACTATGTCAGGCTTGTTAGCAACAACAGTCCTGTCAGTAATGATAGATCGATCCCAGTACAATGTGACATGGTCATTCTCAAGAACTGGGTCGGGCACATACCTGTAGTATGGTACTTCTGATTCCACAAGACTGTATTTCAAAGCAAGTTGCTGATGAATAATCCTGGCTACAAGGTTGTGTCTGTGCAAATAGTCTCCGTTAGCCAGACTAGAACACCCAGAAATAATGTGTCGGATTGATTCCCCGGGACGGTGGCATGCCCGACATATGTCAACCGTGCCGTCCTTCACAATGTATTTCCGGTAGTTGTTCGTCATCATAACTTCGTCCATTATTGCACAGACAAAACCTTCGGTTTCCCCAAAGAGGTCACCGAAACGCAGCCAGGATACGGACGCTAGAAAATCTACATCAGGCCCATGTAGAACCCGATAAAAGCGTCCGTGGAGTTCCTTGCTCTGCCATACCGTCCTGCGGTCATCAGTATTCATTACTATAGGTTTGCGCCAGTTCTCGTTTGCTAAGGAGAGCGGGGTGAGGCCCTTGTCTACCGAAACTACATCTCGATGCATCCCCACGTCGGTATTCAGGAAATACTCCCTGAGACTGCATATCTCACGATTGTGCATGGTCTTGGCGTTTAAAAAGCCTCGACCACCGCACTTCCGCGGGATATACAGTCTCATTACCGATGATCGTGGGTGATGCATGCGATTTGCGGTCAGCAGACGGCGGACCCTTCTATCCAGAGCGTCCAGTTCAGTCTGAGTCCATTTGAGTATGCCGAAAGAGTACATCAGAACCGGCATGACCCAACCGTTGAAGGCGCGCACCTTGTTCCCGCCTGATAAAAGACTATTTAAAACTTTATTCAGGCGGTCAAAGAAGCGCTCCCTCAACGCTTGTTTCATGTCGGCGACATTGATGCCTAACGCTTCCGACATACCCAAATATTTGTAGGTTTCGGTTGAAGAGAGGGACCTGAGGTGTATAGAATCCGAGAGTTGGGTCCCCTCGGATTCCACAATCTCCCCTCGCTTTACATGCATGACTGCACATTTGTCCACACCAAATTCCATTCTGATGCCACTACTAAAAGTTTCTGTTACCTTCAGTAGCTTCATCAGTTGCAATTCGGTGGGGGCAAACAGTTTCAGATCATCCATGTACAGGAGATGAGATATGACCTGGCCGCCTCTTCGCAACCGATAGCCTAGTCCTGAACCCTCCAACAATGTGCTTAAAGGATTCAGGGCCAAACAAAACCACAATGGACTCAGACTATCGCCCTGAAATATGCCCCGCTCGATCCTTATTGGTTCGCTGTTCTCTCGAATGTGTCGACATCCTGGATAGTGAAGGACCGTACTCCACTGCCCCATACATGACATCAAGAAGGTGCGCAGAGTTGCATCTACTTTATACAACTCCAGCACCCTCATGAGCCATGTATGTGGCACCGAGTCATAGGCCTTCTTGTAATCTATCCAACATGTCGACAAATTCTTTCGAGAACGGCGAACCTGCTGACTAATGGCCATGTCAATGAGGAGCAGCTCCTTAGTACCACGGGACCCATTCCTACATCCATTCTGAGAGGCAGACATTATAGAATTATTATTAATATGACTATTAATTTTAGCTCTCAAAATGGATGTAAGAATCTTATAGACCGTGGGTAGACAAGTAATTGGTCTATAATTTTTGGGTTCCGTAGTACTACCTGACTTATGGAGCAGGTGGGTTATTCCAGTAGTTAGGAATTGGGGTAGCGACCCAGACTCTAAGGCTGACTGGAACTGGGACGCTAGGCGAACGTGCGATCCTTGCAACCATTTCACCCAGAAATTGTGCAGCCCGTCCAGCCCTGGGGATTTCCAGTTCGGTAATGGACGGACTGCACAAGCTACATCTTGGGGGCTGATGGTAATAGCCCCCATTTCTGGTATTGGATCACAGGTTCGCTCAACCTCCCGAATCCAGTCGCCCTCAGTGTGACTGACAGGCACCGACCAGATGCTGCGCCAGAATGAGTTCATGGCATCATCATCTGGAAGGTGCGTGTCAATCACACCTTGGTCCGGTCGTTCCCAAGTCCTATATACCCACCTCTCATCGCTCTGGAATGTGCGATTCTGAATGTATCGCTCCACTCTTCGCTTGTACCGACGAATACGGCTTGCCCATGCACTGATCTTCTGCTTCAGGAAGTCGATACGCTCTGTGATGCGGGGCATATAATCTAAATAATTATTATTATTATTACGTATATTTAATTAAAAAGCATGCTAACAAGCATGCAACAAGCATGCATCAGGCAGCAGGCATGCAGCATGCAACATGCAGCAGGCATGCAACATGCAGCAAGCGTGCAACATGCAGCAGGCATGCAACATGCAGCAAGCATGCAACATGCAGCAGGCATGCAACATGCAGCAAGCATGCAACATGCAGCAGGCATAGCTCTATCACGGCTCCGGCGCTGCGGGGCTCCTGCGGCCCCACGCGAGCTAATCGTCGCAGATGGTTTTACGTCCACCACCGCAGCTTCGACTTGCTGGCAGGCTTCGCCGGCCAGCCTCAGCCGCGGCAGTGTGCGTTAAAACCACCTGCTCCTCAGCTCGCGGGCCGCCTCGCCCCTCCGCGCCTTCGCGGGCTTAAATTACACTCTAGGGGTAGGGCAGACAAGACTACGTGAAGTCGGTTTTCCAGCGATTCATTTCTGTCACTCACTTTTGTAGCACACCATAGTGATTTTTTAAAACCATATTTTTTTTTCAATATGACTAATAAAAATTATTTCTATTAAAATTCTGTGATCTTTGTAGTATGCTAAGGGCCAATATTTCAATCGCCAGATAATTTTTATCTGAAGAGTAAGTTTGACGTTTTGACAGCTTTTGTATAGGAAATGTGTCAAACCGTCATATTTATTCCTCAGATAGAAGTTAATTGATGATTGAAAAATCAGCCCTAAGTCAAATTATGCCAAATAATCGGCGCTCTAAATAAACGTTATGCTAAACGAAATTATGCAAAATTGTAACTCTGACAAAGGTAATTATTCCCAATACAATTCTGCCATCTTAAAAGTATCCCATTTAAAATTCGGACATAAAAACATTAGGCCAAAAAACAATTATGTTAAATATATTTTATACCTTAACAATGTTCGTTTAAAAAAGTTTCTGCCAAGTGAGTTATGCCAAATAGGTTTCGGAGAAACAAGTTTCTGCCAGATAGAGGGCACCCCTGCCAGCGGCCGTCAGCGGCCGCCCGCGGCGCCGCGAGCGGCCGCGCGCCTCTTGTTTCTAGCGACGCTGGCGGCCGCTGGCGGCCTCGCGGCGCCGCGGGCGGCCGCTGCCGGCCGCTGCCGGCCGCTGCCATTCCGGTGTGACTCGGGCCTAAAAGTAGGGAATACACCCAAAGCCTTCAAATATTGTGAGAGGAAAAATGAAGTGGAAATCCGAATTGCAGCAAATATTCTAGTATGGTCGCAAATGAAAAAGTGTCATAAGCATTTATCTATATATATAAAACAAAGTCGGGTTTGTATCAACACTTATAACTCGAGATCGGCTAGACCAATTTTCATGGTTTTTGGTTCGTTGGATTTGTCCCCGCCCCGAATAGCAGAATACATCTTAAAAATAATGAAAAATCGACGAGAACATAATTATAAAAGATGAATCATTTTTAAAAAAAACGGGTATTAATGAATGAAAACTTAAGATAACAAAAGTACTAGGCGCGCAGTAACGTGAAGTAGTCATGTACGAAAATTTTAAATTCACTGTATTCTTAATTTTCTCACAAGATCACCTTAATCAATCCAAAGTACTAGGCGAGCAGTAACGTGAAGTAGTCATGTACGAAAATTTAAAATTCAATGTATTCTTAATTTTCTCACAAGATCACCTTAATCAATCCAAAGTACTAGGCGCGCAGTAACGTGAAGTAGTCATGTACGAAAATTTAAAATTCACTGTATTCTTAATTTTCTCACAAGATCACCTTAATCAATCCAAAGTACTAGGCGCGCAGTAACGTGAAGTGGTAAATAGAAAACGATCGATCGACGAATCGATTAATTATTTTGAAGACTGACTTAATGCCTAGAGCCTAGAGGCATTTTATTAAACTTAATCTTATTTGAAACTAGCACAAATCCAACGAACCAAAAACCATGAAAATTGGTCTAGCCGATCTCGAGTTATAAGTGTTGTAACAAACCCGACTTTGTTTTAGTAGGTAGGCAGTAGGTAGGCAGTAGGTAGGCAGTAGGTAGGCAGTAGGTAGGCAGTAGGTAGGCAGTAGGTAGGCAGTAGGTAGGCAGTAGGTAGGCAGTAGGTAGGCAGTAGGTAGGCAGTAGGTAGGCAGTAGGTAGGCAGTAGGTAGGCAGTAGGTAGGCAGTAGATAGGCAGTAGGTAGGCAGTAGGTAGGCAGTAGGTAGGCAGTAGGTAGGCAGTAGGTAGGCAGTAGGTAGGTAGTAGGTAGGCAGTAGGTAGGTAGTAGGTAGGTAGTATGTCAATTCGAATTCAATATTCATAGCTGACAGGACAACGTCTGTCGGGTCATATAATAAAATCAATCCATACTAATATTATAAATGGGAAAGTGTGTCTGTCTGTCTGTCTGTCTGTATGTTTGTCTTTCTTTCACGGCAAAACGGAGCGACGAATTGACGTGATTTTTTAAGTGGAGATAGTTGAAGGGATGGAGAGTAACATAGGCTACTTTTTGTCTCTTTCTAACGCGAGCGAAGCCGCGGGCAAAAGCTAGTAAAATATTATATTTAAAATATTGTTGAGTCATTTTACGCGGACAAGGCCACTTGAAAGTTTTGGGGGGTGAAAGTGGAGAAGAATAACCGAATCTCTGAAAACATCCTCGTGTGGGGTCTCAAGTGAAAAGTGCACTGAAAGATAATATTAACAACTTATTCTAGAGTGTTCTTAGCTTCGTTTAATGAGAAAATTGAGACATGGAAATCCGTTTGTCAAGTTAGAGTATCAATTACTAGATCTTAGTCTTTGCAATTTTGATAAAGATGATTTGTCATGCGGATTATTAAATAGTTTTCTTTGGTCGAGTTCGCAAATTGCTACACCATCCAAGGTTTTCACTCGACTTAAAGCTACATAGGCTTGGCCTTTTGCAAAAGTACTTTTACCCAAGTAAACCACAGCTTTATCAACTGTTGTCCCTTGCAACTTATGTGCAGTAACCTTCCAACATAAAAAATAGGGAAACATTGCTCTTTCAATATTTCCATATCCTCTAAAACCTTGAAAAGTGACATTATGTGGTCTTATCGGAATTCACCCATTCTCGTCAACACAACTCCGGCCGACAGTGGCATCGTCGTACTTTTTGGCCAAGATGTTGATGAAATTGCTGAGCAACTTCCACTTCGAATGAGTAGTGCCGGCTTAGTAATTGTTTGTGAGCAATTAGATACATAGGTTAATGTATTTACAACTTAACCAGATATATTATAAGTATGTTTACCTTTAAAAAGTATAAAATAAAAAATTAAATTAAAAATTTAAAAAACCCCCGACACAAAAAACATAAGCTACCTTTAAAAAGTAAAAAATAATAAAAGAAAATTAATCCTAAAGTACCTATATGTATAAGTATGTATTAATATTTAAAAAAAAAACTTCGCGTTGGGGGACCGCACGCACTCCGCGCCGCGCCGCCGCCGCCCGCCGCCACCCGCGTATTGTACAAAATAATAATAAGTCTTAGATAAAAGATGAGATAGTGCATGTAACACTAATTAATTAGGAGCGGTCCCCCAACGCGAAGTTTTTTTTTTAAATATTAATACATACTTATACATATAGGTACTTTAGGATTAATTTTCTTTTATTATTTTTTACTTTTTAAAGGTAGCTTATGTTTTTTGTGTCGGGGGTTTTTTAAAATTTTTAATTTAATTTTTTTTACTTTTTAAAGGTAGCTTATGTTTTTTCTGTCGGGGGTTTTTTAAATTTTTAATTTAATTTTTATTTAAGTACTTGGAATCAGAAGAAGTGTCGTTTTAATTAATCTAAATTGACAAGTTTCAATATGGAATCAACCCTGCATAGATTACTCCTTTTTTAAAGGTTAGGCAACGCAATCGCCTCTCAAGCACTTGTAGGCGGTTTTTTAATAAACCTTTGCTTTTCTCCCTTTTTCGAACTAAAATTACTAAACTCACGTAAGAAAAGTCCCGGTAGTTTACATAAATGTGTTCGCATAAAGCGAAGCTATGAAACAGCAGATGTTTTTGTACATTATTTATTGGTGAACTATATTATAGATTATTAATTAGCGAAGATAATGTGGTAACAAAGCCCCTTGTTTGAAGTTGGTAATAAATGCTATGAAGTGTTCACCTTTCATCCAGGAACGAAATACATTCCCCAAAGTATAGGCAAAATCCACACTGACGCAAGTGAAGCCAAAACCAAAATCTGGTCTTTCATAAATCAACGTTACTCTTCGGTGTCACAGCATCCGTCCGAAAGAAAGAGTTCAGTTCAACTACCGTTTGCAAAACGAAGAGATGTTCGCTTTTGAAATTCAAATGTTCAAACGCATGTTTCATAAAGCTTGCTTATCTGTATTCTCTTTGCATAACTGTCGTGTCTAACTAGATGTATTCTGTTTTTAACGTTATTTCTTTGTGATGAAAGAATTATTATGGAAAAATAATTTTCTTTATTTGGAGTCACATTTCCTCTAGGTATTTTAAAGGTAAAGCCACCAGGCACCCACTTCGCACCGACTCGCCTCCTGTGGCTAGTATTCTTATGGATTTGTATGGGCATGCGCTCACTATATTAACTCCGTAGCGTCACCGGATCACCTCGGTTATAAGGCGAGTCGGTGCGGAGTGGCTGCCGGGTGGCTGTAATGAGCTATGACCCTAACATATCGACGAACATGCGACAGCTGTTTGTGGCGCTGCTATTGTATTTCTATTGTGTCTCAAATCACGTGTGTCCGAAGGATTAAAAGGGCTATGACGTATAGAAAACTAAACATATTATTTGTAGGTTAGGATATTTACCTTATAACATAATTATTCATTTATAATTAAAACTGATTTGTAATCAATTACAACACGAATCAATTTCATTTCAATTGATTGAACTATTATTCCCATAATTGAACCAATCAGATCGCGGTATGAAAGTGAATTACCCAAAAATGATATAGCAGTATTACAGTCTGGTACGTGATTAAAATACGGAACTGTTATTTTACTGGTAATATTCGAAAAGGGAAAGTATTACATCCCTAAATACTAACGGAATGAGTATTAATACTAGCTTATTGCTTATTGGCCCATTGGGTAAAGGTTTTTTTTACAGAGAAGGCTTAAGGAATCATCACCATGCTTACTCTAAACGATTTTAGTCTTTGCAGTCAGTGATAATTCCGTGGTTTTCTTTGTTGTTTCGTAATAGGTTCTTCACTGATCTCAATGGCTTTGAAAAGGTCACAATTTATTAAAAAAGAATGTTGCTCGCTACCAATATTTTCATCAGTATCGTGACCGCTTATAAAAACACTAACACAAACAAACAACAAGACACCAATTTATAAAGTACCTATAAAAAAATGTACCGTGCAAGATTCAAAGATTCCATTCTTGTCTTTGGTATTTAGCAAATGTAGAACCTATAACTTTTAGAAGCCATATGGTTAAGGCTCCCCTTAACCACACTGCCATCACGATAATCTTGAGTAGTTCCCTACTCAAGATTAAATTGTTAATTAGTGTTCACAATGATTCTATTTTCATACGAATGATAGTCTGTCACATACCGATACCTTTGGGTAGAAAGGTCGTATAAACCAAAACCGGACTTTTCAGGAGAGCAGAAAAACAAAAAAAAAATTACATAAAAATTCATAACTTTTTGGTTTTTGAAGTTGTAAAAAAAATATCTATGAGAAAGGTTCTTAGAATTTGCTAATGAAAAAGGTTAAATCATCAAAACCTACCTATCTTCTTTAGTTTTAAAGTTAGCTTGGATTTACGACTCAGAAAATATCAATTCTTGGTTTATACACCCCATGAAAATGAACTTTAAAAAAACTGTATAGGTCGTATATCCAGTTTTGTTAAGCTTATGGTCACATTTACGGTCGTAAAAACCCATATATGTAGTTTTTTTTGTATTAAAAACCATTTCTATAGTCATAGATTAATTGAATTCTGACTAATAAATAATCCTGTTACTCTCAAAACTAGTAGGAACTCAGTAATTATTATTCTAATAACCATAAATGGTTGATTTAAATAAAATTAAACTAGGTACCTGAAATACGTAATCAACATTTACTAAGTATTATAATACCTTTTAGTCAACATTTACTATTATTTCAATAATAATTATAACAATTTAAACTGAAAGTGAAAAAAGAAATCTACTTAGTCATACCAAAAAACTAAAAAAATAGTTAAACTAATCATGAATACAATTTTATATCATAAATAAATTACTTATAGTACATAAGTTAGATTCGTACGTTTATAATGTCTGAGGCTAACTTACTAAGTGATTCATAGAATCACTACAAGCTTAAGTAGCCTTAGTACAAAGGCTAAAATTCAATATTTTTTTAAATTATGGTTGCTTTATTTTAGAAGAAGTTGTGTTTTTTTATTACTAAGTAGATTTATATTTTATGTCACTGTTTTGTTTAAGTTGTTATCATTTTTATTCAATTAAAAAATGTTAAACCTGTTAGGTATGTTGTACCATTATTGAAATAATAGTAAATGTTAATAAGAAGGGGTATTATAAAACATTATATGTTGATTTCATATTACAGGTAGTTTTACTTTATTTGAATCAACCATTAACCTTTCAACGAACTAGCGACAGCCGGCGTTCGGGTTGCTTTTGTCTTTCTATTGTGTCTCGAAGCACGTATGTTATAAGGTTTAAATCGAAAATAATTAGGTGTAACGTTTAAAATATATATTGATACCATCAATGGTTAACACCCCGACTCAGAGTACCCCGATTCAGAGCACCTCGACTCAGAGCACCCCGACTCAGAGCACCTCGACTCAGAGCACTCAGTTTTTTGGTATGACTAAGTAGATTTCTTTTTTCACTTTTCTGTTTAAGTTGTTATAATTATTATTGAAATTATAGTAAATGTTGATTAAAAGGTATTATAATACTTAATAAATGTTGATTACGTATTTCAGGTAGTTTTATTTTATTTGAATCAACCATTAATGGGTATTAGAATAATAATTACTAAGTTCCTACTAATTCTGAGAGTAACAGGATTATTTATTAGTCAGACTTCAATTAATCTATGACTATAACAATGGTTTTTAATACAAAAAAACTACATATATAGGTGTTTACGACAGAAAATGTGACCATAAGCTTAACAAAACTGGATCTACGACCTATACAGTTTTTTTAAAGTTCATATTCATGGGATGTATAAACCAAGAATTGATATTTTTTGCGTCGTAAATCCAAGCTAACTTTAAAACTAAAGAAGATAGGTAGGTTTTGATGATTTAACTTTTTCATTTTCAAATTCTAAGAACCTTTCTCATAGATCATTTTTTTATAACTTCAAAAACAAACAAGTTATGAATCCTGAAAAGTCGGGTTTTGGTTTATACGACCTTTCCACCAAAAGGCATCGATATGTTACATTTTGATATTTACAATAAGTTATTATAAAGTGCATTTGGGTACATAATTATCACATTTTCATGTGTATCTCTCTGCTGTTGGTCTTTTTTACCTCAATCTTTTTTAAACATGGTTTATACACCCACCTCACGCATCCAAAGGCAATTCCTTTGGATTTACGACGTCGAATTTAACCTGTGTTTAAGTAATGCATTTAACACGTTAATATAAACCATTTACAATTAACGACTATTTATACGCCCTGAGTTAATATAAATCATGGTCATTACATCATAACAAAACTACAAAATAAAAACATTTGGCTTTTACGTTGAAAATTTTCTTTTTTTTAAGAGTGTATGACCGAAATTTTCTGGGTCGTATTAACCCTTTTTGAGCGAATTTCGGCATTTCAAATATACAGATCGATAGAGAGAAAAATTCTGAGCAGAATGGTATATATAACTCAATTTGGCCAAAATGGTTTATACGACCTTTCTACCCAAAGGTATCGATACATAAGATAGTCTAAATTCATTACTTATAGGAAAACAGACATACTCAAAATTATACCGAAATAGGCTTTGAGCGAGACAAGGTTTTGACGTAAATAGATCTTTAGAATATCAAACTGGGAACTATTATTATAAATTTGTCAAGTGCACTGTGAAGATTACTATGTAAAGTGTAAGTTAAAGTAGTATTTATATCACTACATAGTATAAAAGGTTTGTGGCTCACTCAACTGACCTGTGGGTAAAAAGCCGTGCACTCATCATAGATCTCTAAAACGTCACATACTTCAAACGTCAATATTATTACGTCACAGGGCTTGTATGAATTGACATGTATTATACAACGTTTTGTTGCTTCAACTTATTACATTCAACAGGCAATTACATCGCTTCACATGAATGAAGAGACTAAGCTAATAGCCAATCAAACAGGTATCAGATATTAGAATTTCAAGCAGAATAATCGAGAATATTCCAGAAACACATCGTTTATGAGAAAGCAGCTCTATTTTCTAATACTTAAAGACTAAGTGACAAAGGAATCAAAATTAGTACACACCGTGGCTGGTAAGACGAGAGACATATTGAAGGAGGCTATTCAGTATTTTGATTCTCATTACAAATCTGTAAAAAAAAAACAATTACTTAATTTTTGACCAATTATTGTCTTATGAAATAAATTGTTGACACGCGCGCTGTATAACCATCGAAAGGAGAATGGATCTTACCACCTAACTTTCTCACCATAAGTGAGTGACCCGATGCAACTGCGATCGCTAGGGTGTCCCTTTTAAATCTTCGAACACACGTTATTCGAGACACAATAGAAAGACAATAGCAGCCCGACAGCCGGCTGTCGATTGGTCGTTGAAAGGTTAAGACTAAGAACCTTATTGCGATAATTTTTCTACGGTTTTCTTTGCAATTCATTTTGTTTTATTATTATTTTTCTTAATCATATGCGAGCATATTAATGTCGTCGAAACACTGTATAAATAATTATATTTTAAAGTCTCAATACCTACGCCTAAAATATGACACACGATCACAATGTGCTGTAACAAAATACAAACTCAGAAATACCAATAAGTACCACCAAACCAGATCAAGAAAAATGATATAACATTTACGTGCCAAAATTACTTACAACCCTTCTACACAAGCCTCCCTATCTAAAAATGCTACATTAACATTTACACCCTTTTCCGATCGTTTGAATTCAGTGAACGAAGCCGCTGTAAATTTCCGAGTTATTAGAATTATATCGGTCCCCAATAAAGGATTATTAACCCGCCAGTACTCGCGTCTTGTTTTAAGTCATGAACAGTCGCGCGCGGGTCGAAAAGACCCAGATTTTGAATGTATTGTTTTTAATAACTTAATTAACTTTCGGGATTATTTTTAATTTATTTAGAAAGAGGATAGTAAAACAAACTTAAAAATAATTAATATTTATTATTTAGTGAAAAAAAGTAGTTCAAAACACAAAATTCAAAAGATCACTACTAAATCTTACTTTTTACGATATAGGAACTAAAAAATAACTTTAACTTTCTTTGTTTAATCTAGAAACATAAAAAATATTTTCTAATATCAAAAAAATGTACCATCCTTCTAAATTGCGGCATAATATTAAACTTAACACGTAGCATATTTTTATTACTAGTCTTCAAATTACACGTAAAGACCTACTATAAAATAGTTAGATTTTTTTCCCTATAACAGTCTTATCTTAGTTTTGGCTTAATTTTTTATCACAATTGGTACAAATAAATGTAGTAATGTATATTGTACAAATATAAGTATTACAAAATTGGCATTGCGTTTTGGTTTTTCTGTCCTTTTTGGGAGGAAAAATCTAACATCGTCCGTGCATATTACTAGGCCCTAGCCGATCTGTTTGTATTTTTTTCTCTACCGTCGTATCAATATATGTACATATTAGTATACAATCAGTTCTAATAAACTGTCAGTAAAAATAAGACATCAGAAGGCGTCAGTGCACCTTTTGCTTCATTGATTGGCCCTGCTACTTGGCTTACGTGCGAACGTTTCTTGGCGGCTCTTTTATGTTACAACGAGTGACATTCCAACCCAGGTAGTAACCTTGACGGACATATTGCAGGGGACATCATTTAAGTCAGGTCTTTGCAGCAAACTGGAACATAAATTTTCAGGCTCGAAACTTCATTGTTCTCATGGAGTTCAGCTTCACCACTCTTACAGGAATCTGAATTGTAATTGTCAATATCCAAATGATCTTCAATTTCTGTCGATTTTTCGCCTTCAATGTCTTTCTCTTTTAATATATTAGATATTCTCTGGTCATTCAAACGATTTGACGATATAATATACAAATAAATAAAATCAAAATAGTATTTTTGCAATAAAAAATACACTAACACATAACGTCGCACAAGGGTCGAAACGACCCATACTCACTTGAAACGTCCATATTGTCTTAATGTCGCACGGGAACTGGCTGAAACGGAGTGTGCAGGTAGCCAGTGAAGCTACTTGAAGGTACTTAGTGCGACAACACGAATGAACTAATACAAAAACAGTTATGGCACAATAACTAGAGTACTGGGTCTTTTCGACCCAGGCGCGACTGTCCGCGGGTTAAGTGTCCTTTTGGCTCGTTTGGGTAATAGAAAAACGATGTACTGATTGCAAGATTTTGTTCGGTATTTAAGGGATATTTCGGTCTTTTGTTTCGTCATTATGGGGTGTGTTTATGCTTAGAAGTTTTCTGGTGTGGGAATAGAAGATTGGCCCCAAATAGAAGCAAAATTTGTGAACCTATTCTACAATTTCATTGACGTGTAAAAGTGTTATGTATATAACCTATTTAAAAAATAAATATGATTTATGATTAAAAAAAATGCTGAAGAGTTTGGTTGTTGGTTTGGTTAAGCGTGATAATCTAAGAAGTACTGCTTCGAATCGAAGAAATTTTTTGTGTTGGTTATCGAGGAACACTGTAGGTTACATAACATCAAGCTACGACCTACAGAAGCGAGTAGCAACTAAAGATGTGAGTGAAACCGCGGGGAACAGCTAGTGTTACTATAAACTTTGCTATAAAAAATATGACATGTAAAAGTGATTTTAAAATCCTACTTGCATAATAAACGATTTCATTTCATTTAATTTCATACTTAGGATATGGATTATTAAGTTATTATAAAATAAACTTGCAGACTAATAACAATGTAGTACACATGGATGACACTGTCACTGTCGCAAAACCGTCAAACTACAAAAAATGTAAGAAAGAAACGGGAACATGCTGAACCTTAAGTACTTTTACGTCACTTATACTATCTTTAGTTTATTTCTTTTGTAATAACACTTTGTTAGTTGTAGTCAATATTGGTCAATATAAGTAAATAGTATGCAGTGACATCTACCGCCGGCCACACTTTATTACATAGGTAATCTTCTTACTATATAAAAATAAGTCGGGTTTTCCTTCCTGACGCTATAACTCCAGAACGGACGAACCGATTTCCACGGTTTTGCATTCGTTTGAAAGGTCTTAGGCTCCGTGAGGTTTACAGCAAAGAAAAAAATAATAATTTCAACAGAAAAGCGGGAAAATCTTAATACACGCGGTCGAAGTCGCGGACAAAAGCTAGTCACTTATAGAATCATCCAGCCCTTATATCGATGCATTACATCAATCCACGAGCTACATAATAACCAAATCACGTTTACCGAATCAAACCGATTGCATTCCATGACGTCACATACTATCACCCATTATTAATTTGAAACTCATTTAGATTTAGTACGTTTCATGAATTAAATTACATTTTGAAAGCGTCTGTAAGCCCTCTGAGGGATTAGTGCAGCTTGTGTTTCAAAGCTTCGCACTGAGAAGATTTGATCGAAGTTTGTTTGACTGATAGTTTTGTTGTAGTTGTTTATTCGAATTTTTTGTTTTTGAAAACAAGATTTGGTTGATGAATTCTGTCTGAGACAGAAGATTTAATTTTGTTGTAGATGAAAAAAAAATGTTAAGTTTCCCTGCGTTCTACACATAAAGCTCGGACTGTTCTTAAAGAGTCGGTTTTGCAGTGGACTGACGAAGGCTTAATGTAGGAAAAAAAAAAATGTATTTAGCGTCTATTCTAGTGGATGTTGGTTTTTTGTGCAAGTCAGTGTTAATGTTTGGGAAGGTGAAATAGAATAATTTACCCATGTAAGGCCAAAATTTATAATTGGTTCAAATAAGAACAAAAAGTTACGTTCACAATGGCAGATTTGATTCGTAAATTTTAAGTTCACCTTTATACGAAAACTATATAGGATAATACGAACTCAATTAATATCATGCTACAGGACAAAGGTCAGGGAAAAGGTTCTATGTAACAAATAAAAAAGTTTTAATATAAATTGTAATTATAACAGGCTGATTCACTCAAACAAAAATAAAATAAAAACCGGTCAAGTGCGAGTTCTACTCGCGCAACGAGGGTTCCGTTAATTTGTTTTTTAGTGAAATAACTACAAATTTACGGTTTTCAGAGTTTTCCTTTTACTTGTGCTACATGACCTTGCTTCTTGCCAAATTTCACAATTCTAGGTCAATGGGAAGTACCCTATAGGTTTTGAGTTTTGATTCCCTTGAAAATGTCTAAATATGCAATATAAACCGCCGTATCTTTTTATTGCGTTGATTTAGAAACTTGATTTTTTCACTGCTTTGAGAGATAGCAGACCTGAGTATGTGATATTAATATCAGCTTGATATCTCGACGTGTTTCTGAGAAAAAGGTTCTTGACAGACAGACGGACAGACGGACGCCTGATGTCAACTAACTACAAATTTACGGTTTTCGGAGTTTTCCCTTTACTTGTGCTACATGACTTTGCCTTTTGCCAAGTTTCATGATTCTAGGTCAATGGGAAGTACCCTATAGGTTTTGAGTTTTGATTCTCTTGAAAATATCTGAATATGCAATATAAACCGCCGTATCTTTTTATTGCGTTGATTTAGAAACTATATTTTTCCCCTGCTTTGAGAGATAGCAGACCTGAGTATGTGATATTAATTTCAGCTTGATATCTCGACGCGTTTCTGAGAAAAAGGTTCTTGACAGACAGACGGACAGACGGACGCCTGATGTCAACTAACTACAAATTTACGGTTTTCGGAGTTTTCCCTTTACTTGTGCTACATGACCTTGCCTTTTGCCAAATTTCATGATTCTAGGTCAATGGGAAGTACCCTATAGGTTTTGAGTTTTGATTCTCTTGAAAATATCTAAATATGCAATATAAACCGCCGTATTTTTTTATTGCATTGATTTAGAAACTTGATTTTTTCACTGCTGTGAGAGATAGCAGACCTAAGTATGTGATATTAATTTCAGCTTGATATCTCGACGCGTTTATGAGAAAAAGGTTCTTGACAGACAGACGGACAGACGGACGCCTGGTGTGAACTAACTACAAATTTACGGTTTTCGGAGTTTTCCCTTTACTTGTGCTACATGACCTTGCTTTTTGCCAAATTTCATTATTCTAGGTCAATGGGAAGTACCATATAGGTTTTGATTTCCTTGCAAATGTCCAAATTTGCAATATAAACCGCCGTATCTTTTTATTGCATTGATTTAAAAACTTGATTTTTTCACTGCTTTAAGAGATAGCAGACCTGAGTATGTGATATTAATTTCAGCTTGATATCTCGACGCGTTTCTGAGAAAAAGGGTCTTGACAGCCGGACGGACGGACAGACGGACAACAAAGTGATCCTATAAGGGTTCCGTTTTTACCTTTTGAGGTACGGAACCCTAAAAATACAGAACCATATTTGGCATCCATAAAAATGCACAACATTTCTCAGACATCAAAGAAATCTTTTAAATTAATCAGTCATTTTTAGGGTTCCGTACCTCAAAAGGTAAAAACGGAACCCTTATAGGATCACTTTGTTGTCCGTCTGTCCGTCCGTCCGTCTGTCAAGATCCTTTTTCTCAGAAACGCGTTGAGATATCAAGCTGAAAGTTATATCACATACTCAGGTCTGCTATCTCTCAAATCATTGAGAAAATCAAGTTTCCAAATCAACGCAATAAAAAGATAAGGCTGTTTATATTGCATATTTAGACATTTGCAAGGAAATCAAAACCTACAGGGTACTTCCCATTGACCAAGAATCATGAAATTTGGCAAGAAGCAAGGTCATGTAGCACAAGTAAAGGGAAAACTTCGAAAACGGTAAATTTGTAGTTAGTTCACATCCGTCCGTCCGTCCATTCGTCTGTCTGTCAAGACCCTTTTTCTCGGAAACGCGTCGAGATATCAAGCTGAAATTAATATCACACACTCAGGTCTGCTATTTCTGAAAGCAGTGAAAAAACCAAGTTTCTAAATCAACGCAGTAAAAAGATACGGCGGATTATATTGAATATTTAGACATTTGCAAGGGAATCAAAACTCAAAACCTATAGGGTACTTCCTATTGACCAAGAATCATGAAATTTGGCAAGAATCAAGGTCATGTAGCGCCAGTAAAGGGAAAACTCCGAAAAACGTAAATTTGTAGTTAGTTCACAACCATATCCGTCCATCTGTTCGTCCGTCTGTCAAGACCCTTTTCCTCAGAAACGCGTCGAGATATTAAGCTGAAATTTATATCACACACTCAGGTCTGCTATCTTTCAAAGCAGTGAAAAAATCAAGTTTCTAAATCAACGCAATAAAAAGATACGGCGGTTTATATTGCATATTTAGACATTTGCAAGGGAATCAAAACTCAAAACCTATACGGGTACTTCCCATTTACCTAGAATCATGAAATTTGGCAAGAAGCAAGGTCATGTAGCACAAGTAATGGAAAAACTCCGAAAACCGTAAAGTAGTTAGTTCACAACCGTCCGTCCGTTTGTTCGTCCGTCTGTCAAGACCCTTTTTCCCAGAAATGCATCGAGATATTAAGCTGCAAATCTGCTATCTCTCAAAGCAGTGAAAAAATCAAGTTTCTAAATCAACGCAATAAAAAGATACGGCGGTTTACATTGCATATTTAGACATTTGCAAGGAAATTAAAACCTATAAACAAAACCAGTTTTAGCTGACCTCGCATTGTGTATGTTTTTCGTACAATTAGAAGTCAGCTTATACTGGTTATGTATAGCTTGATGTGTAGCTCACCTTACTTTCCATTTACCAATAATCATGAAATTTAGCAAGAAGCAATGTCATGTAGCACAAGTAAAGAAATAACTGCGAAAACCGTAATATTGTAGTTATTTCGCTAAAAAAAAACAAATTAACGGAACCCTCGTTGCACGAGTCCAACTCGCACTTGACCGGTTTTATTTTTAACATACTAAATATCTTCGAATGGTTAATACTTTCATAAAATTACGAAGCCATAAAATGATAAAATAATAAATATACGAAACCCTTATTCAGGCTTGGATTAGGACGTCTAAATAATAGAGAGTCTTTTTAATTATCTATTACTAAAACAGCTATTCATCTTGATATTAAGCAGCCTGTTGTTTGGGAAAAGTAGGCCATTTAAAGGTTGTTCTTATATTCTATTACAGTTTATCATTATATAATATTGTGTCATTGTTTTCAACATAGATTTCAAAGATTGTCGTAATTCGACAAAAATGACGGTATCGCCACCACTATATTTTGTTGTATAATAATCCCTATTCCTAACAATTATATTAATGCAAATCGAATACAAAGTCACAGTTATCTATCTATAATCAAAACAGCAATGCCAGCTAATCTGAACAAACACGATGTCCTAACGTAATCACTTTCGCTTGTTACAGATAACAATGGAGAGACGAATCGCTGGCGTAATCTACATATTGATCACTTTCGCTCTTGTAAATGAAATGTCAATAAACGTATACGCCAGGGACAACAACAAAAGGCGAACCAAAGAAAAGAGCGGAGGCTTCCAAAAGAATATTTGCGATATCACAGACAGAGATTCAAAAGTTCACTGCTACTGCGAAAATACTAGGGAGCCAAGGAATGCGACCAAAGCGGAATGTTGGGTGTTCAACGGCGGAATACCGCGGGACGACCTCATCTGGCAGAGTTTTGCGTCCCAACCAATTTTGCAAACTTTGTCTTTTAACGTCCGAGTCGATGGCGCTTTGGGCTATATACCTACAAAGGCACTGTTCTATTTACAACGTCTGCGATCAATCAATATAAAGTACGGCAATATCGTCGATGTCACGCCCTTCGCTTTCGCCAACTTAACTAATCTAAAAGAAGCTAGCTTATCGCAAAATCAAATCGAAAATCTGCAACAGTACGCGTTCGCTCACCTACCAAACATAACGACTCTCAATTTAGAAGAAAACATGATTATAGATATCGACGCTGAAGCGTTTTACGATCTACCAAAACTGCAAAAGTTGGTGTTTACAAAGAATAATATATCGACAATCAGAAATGGCACCTTTCAGCACACGTTCAATTTACTGGAATTGGATTTGAATAAGAACAACATTTACTATTTGAACCGACGGACATTTGACGGATTGGCGAATCTGAGAAAATTGGATCTCAGAAAGAACCGAATACAAAATTTGACGGAGTTTACATTTGCGGAGTTGTGGAACCTACAAGAATTACTGTTGGGCAAGAATGATTTGCGGTATATATCGGAGAGGGCATTCGACGGGCTGTCTCAACTGCGAAAGTTGTCCCTTGATGACAATAAACTGGCGTCGCTCCCAGCGGGCCTGTTCGAAGGGGTGAGGGGTCTCAGCTCCCTGGACTTGCGCTCTAATGAACTGCACGCGTTAACTTTTGACAATATCAAGCCTATATTGGACAACTTGAAACCGCAGAACAGTAATCTACTACTCGAAGGTAATAATGAATATATAATACTTCCTCATGTCGAGTTACATGAACTTAAAACACTCGATGAATATTAAACGTGTTGAAACTGAGACATTATTAACTTTAACACACTTGGAAAGTTTGTTCTTTTATGATGCCTACGGGTGTTCTTAGTTGGGTTGGAATGGGCCAGATAGAAGTGGAAAATGTTGTATAATTCGTTTCATTCCTAAATTAATTGTAAATTTGTATAAACTTGCCAACCCTACGCTGTTGCGTAAAGTTTTAGTTTTAATGTCCGTTGTCCGGTTTGTTATTATTTACTAAAATAGAAACTACCTTAACTTTATTTTGCTAACGAAACATTTTTTGTTTCTTTTTACAGAGAACAACTTCGTATGCGACTGCAGATTAAAATGGATGCATACACTGCGAAACGATACAAAAAGTCAGAACACAAAAGAGTCCCTAGACGGCGTAACGTGCAAAATGGATCCTCCCATAGTGAGTTCCGCTTACAACAAAATGCCTGACGCCATGGACAACAAACTGGATTACAATCAAGACATACTCCACGCTGGTCTGACCATTGAAACACTAAACGACAAAATGAATGTTACGGAAAAGAAGACATTACCAGGCGACCTATCTAAAGACGACGGTAATGAAATATCCAAAAAGGGTGTTAAAAGGACTGTTTTGAAAATCCCAGCTGAAACCCTTCCGTGCCCAAGGGAAGCTATAAAAACAACAGAGATACCAGCTTATATAGTAGATCCTGTCATACCAATACAAAATGAAATGAAAACTTACAGATTCCACGAAGCGAATTCGGGATATATGAATTTGAGGTCTAGTTTCGGCTTTGTAGTTTTATGGAGTATTTGTTTTAGATTTTTCTTTACTTAAGTAAGTAACGTATCTAGTCATTAAAGTAAGTGAGATACAGACTATTAAGCCGGCGATTGATGGCTGCGTACGGATATAATGACTAACACTTTGCTAAGACCTGTATGACGTAAACAGGAGAGATTTACGAGTGAATAGAAATGTACTCTATTAGGATGTAAGACTTTGGTTGTCGGAATAACAAAGATGATGTGTAAGGTAAGTGATGTTGTTTGAAAAACAGGGTCAATTTCTTTGGGATATGTGTGGAATTATAAATTCAAGTAGTGAAATTAATTGGGGTGTAAATATTGGCATTGGAATTCTTAAAATATTTCGTCATCTTAAAAATAATTGAACTTTTGATAAACGCGAAAAATAAAAAAGCAGTCTTAATACAAATAATATAAAGTGGTTTTGCTTATGGCTTAAAAGAGTAGTATGAGAGCGCTAAAAAAACACCATTTAAGTTCATCCCCAGGTCTCGCTATCGTCCATTGAGAAAAGCTTCAAACAAAGTAAATATAACGCAATATACGCAAATATAATAAGCGATACGGAAAATAAAAAAAAAAACGTTAAAACATCTCGCGCACTCATACTAGGCTCTTAAATTCTAAAACCATTATTTAAAGATTAAAATCTCATATTTAACTGTTAATCAGCAGCCTTAGACTACAGTTTAAGCAATTTAAGTCACTATACAAGCATAAGCATAAACTATATTCAACGTAGATTAGAAAACCCAAACTAACATTAAAAGACTGCAAAATAAAAATAAAAAGTTAAAAAAATAAAACAGCAGCTTAAAAAAGCAAAATAGCATTTATATAATCCGTATGCAGCAGTCAAAAGCCAATCACGTTAACACATAGGTCACAATTACTTGCAGATATTTTATTTATAAGCACACGATAATAATATATAAAGCAACCAATAAAGCGATTATATACACAGTATGAATGTTGTAAATTATAATATAATGTTAAGTAGAATGTAATGTATAAAGCTCTGTTTTAACGCACTCAATTTTCGCTCATTAAACGTTAATTTAAGGGAAAAGGTGTGAGCATGCCTAATTTATGGTTAATATTGACGTTTATATGGTTTTAATGAACTCACGTATTGGTAAAACTTTTGTAAGGGAAGTCGTAAATTAAGTTATTGGAAGTTAATTTGATTTTAAATTATTTAACATTTTTTTTTTTTTTGTTGAGTCATCAAGGAAATCATCAAATGACTTCTCCCGCCGTAAAGGCGGCGGGAGGGCGTGTCAGACTTTTACTGACTAAAACCCACTCATGTTCCTTCGGTTGCCCCTTATGTTCCGGGGTCACGGTAACCATTATATACATTCCGCAACCCCGGCAGAAATTATTTAACTTTGCTGTATTGATGATGTATTCACGATTTAAATATGCCAATATATTTGTATTATCATTTTCCCTCTGCAGGTCAAATACATACTTCTTAAAAAGAAGACACCAAGTCTTATCACCGATAACGACTGTGATTTCTAAGACTTAAAAGTCATTTGAATTGAAGAATGACATTAGTTGACTTGTTTTAACAACTGGCCCATTACAACATCTGTTAAACACTGAATGTCAAAATGCTTGTCGTCAACAATTGTCTAAATTAACTACCAACTCATAATCAAAATGAAATACCTACATAATCGTCTTCAAATTCATACACCTGCGAAATTGCATACTGCGCGGTTACTGCATAAGTTATTATCAATTCAATCATCTCGTTAAAGCTAAGCGTCAGCTAACATAACACTATTATAAGATTATATTATTATATCTTAGAAGCGGCACTAAACTGATACAGAAGGTCCAATATCCAAGCCAGAATTCAAAGTTTATAATTTTCAATTTAATTGTTTTAGACCTTTGAAATAATTAATAAAGAGTCAGAAAAGCAGTCAGAAAGTTTAGATGTTTGATGTAAAATGAATGTAGGTCTTATTTAAAAATTAACCTTGATAAAGTATTTATGCATTAATGTTATGAACAAGGAAAGTTGATCTGATTCATTGATTGAACATGATGTTCATAGGAACGTCTGATTCCATTTTTAAGATCACTTTGTCACGCAAGGCTATGCAACACCACTCTACGACCAAAGATATAAGTGAAACTACGGGATACAGCTGTTCGTTTGATGGCACAATAATTATTTATAATAGCCAGTAAATGGAACGTCTCACCTCATAAAATCTAACTACAACGAGTATCTATAACATTTCCGTAACAAAAACCCCCACAGTTTAAAAAAAGTCGACCATTTAGAGATCATTTACTCTAATGGATGCGACACCACATTCGCATTTTGCATAGATCAATATTATCTTTGGTACATTGAACGCACCGCGTTCTAGCACAGTTGCGACTGCTTCGGTATATAGATGGTTTCCTACCGAATTCTATGTCCACCTATTAAATTAATTTTATGTTCACCAGATTTAAAAGTGGTGAGTTGATTTCACTGATGTGGACTTTGAATAAAAACTAATGATAAAAATGACAAATAAACTGTAATTTAATAAATACAATACTTTGACACGTCAATATTATTTCGTGATTATTGCTTATTTCAGCTTACTACTCTGAGAAAAAAACATCTGAAACAATCTTTGAGTTAAAAGTTTTTTTGGTAGTCTATATAATTGCCAAATCATGCGAGAACCATGTAGGTTAATAAATGAGGTGCTCTCTTGATGAGAGAAGCACATAGATTTGTCTGCACTTATCCAGGCAGTGTAAGAATTTTGCTTAACTATAAAACGACAAGTGGCATTATATCAAAATTTTCCTTGATGTATTTACATTTACCAAAATTCACTATGAATAAATAAATTAATTGAGATTTGTATATTAGCGAGCTTGACAAAACCTGTCAGTCTAGTTTCAATCAGGATAATAGGTTTCACCACAAGCTTACTGTAGGAGTAAATTTACCAAAGGAGAATTTTATACAATAGATTAGCTACACACACTGAAAATGTACTTACGATAAAGCTACTGTCTGTGAAGTTTTAAACCGCGGAATAGATACTGACTTAAGAATAGGATTATATCCCCCTTGAGCAAGAATGGCGATCAAAGCTCGTACTGTCTCTTTATGAGCAGCGAAAATACATAGTAGAATGGTCATGTTTATTTTATTGATTTTTATTTATGCTTAGTTGATCAAATAATATTATAATCAAAATATTATATTTATTAATTGACAAAATGTATTATAATGGACCCTTTTGCCCGCGTAGTTACTCGAAAATACAATAATCTTACGTTCTGATGAAAAAAATAACCAAACCAAAATGGCTGCATTATGTAATGAAGAAAAAAACATTATAGCTTTATAATCCCATATCTAAATTAAGGATTTAAGTAACTGTTATTTTACTATCATGGACTGAAGCCGAATATCTTGAGGGGACTTCAGACAAGAACGAAAAAGACGACGCTATGCGAAAATCAACGAGTCAGAAAGAGAGATAAAAACAAATGCAAGAGGCAAATTGGTTTTATGTTCCAAATAAAACAAAGACCCCTTACTAGTGATTAAATTTTAGTGCTGGCTTTAGGTTCCTTTATATCGGATTAGTGCTGAGGAAAAAATAAGAAGAAACAAAATAGTAATTACAGGGAATGGTACTGACGCTGTTTAGAAAATTTTGCGAATTACTTTCTTTAATCCTTCTGAGCGGGCTACATAAAAGATTTCTTTGCATTTTAAAGCTCCGTTATTTTCAAGATTTTGTATAGATTTATTTTATTATTTTAGTCTTTTTCCGTAAGTATAACTTCGGTTTTTTGATCGAGACATTATTGTAAAAAATTGTAAAAGGGAAACAAGTTGTTAAAAAATCAGGTAATTATTTTTGCAGTTTACACGTTTGACAATTTGTAAAATCATTATGAAATAATTTTTGTAATGATGTATATTATGTAATTTTGAGTTCTATTAAAACTACAACTATTGTGTTTTAATTATTGTTTTACATCTTGCGTTGTAAATGTTGTTAGTATAAATTTCTCTAGTAATTTACGTATAGTTAAAAATATTGTTTATTTTTAAGAATTTGTGATAAGAATTTATTTATCAACAGATGTATTTAGATAATACACGTGCAAGTTTCAAGGATATCCAATTTATTTTGAATTTCCATTGAAGCGTTGCACGCTGCTCACGCGGCGTTCGAAATTCAAATTGTCATCATAATATCTCAAAACGTGCACATGTATAGAGCGTCCGTCGTTGTCCAACATTGAAGATACCGAGAAACCCAATTATTAAACTTCGGTGGTTGGAAATTATGTATCTAGGTGATGGACGTCCAATTGAAACGCGGCCATTATTAGTGCGTGGTCACACCACGCGTTTATGGTGCAATACAGCGCGGGACCGCTGCGTTTTCTTTTAAATACCAATCACTAGGTATGTCACATGACATGACAGCGTAGTCTTAAGGTCATAGCACACTTAAACGACTCTGCTCCCACCCGGCAAAAAGAATATAATTTAAATGGGCTTTAAATATTGCTCTTGAGATATATTTTAAATTAGCATCATAAATTAACAGACAGTTTGCTGACCTTCAGGAGGTCGAAACTCCACCGAAACGGAGGTGTGCGGAAATACCTCATAAACTACCCATAGGATGCTGTTTTGATAAAGCTATGCGGTGGCGCGTGAAAATAATACGAACCGATTGGCTAAATCTCCTGTCTTCTCCGCTTCAGTAGATTATAAGAGCACAGGTGAACCATTGCACCAAATAACTTTCGTCGGCGTAATATTGTTAGGGTATTGAACGTGTAATGACCCTACGTTGAGACATTACAGTTCAATGTAAATAAAAAAATAAATAAATAACCTAAGACAACTCGCACACGGTCATCTGATCCCAAACTAAGCAGAGTTTGTACTATGGTCACCAGATAACTGATAAACATACTTATATAATTTATAAATATATAATATAGATAAATTACATACATAATATAGATAAATTACACCCAGACACAGAACGACCAATCATGCTCATCACACAAAGTTTGTCCTAGGTGGGAATCGAACCCACGACCTCAGGCTTAGCAGTCAGGATTGGATGATTTCCAACTCACCAAAAAAAAAAAGCAGTCAGGGCCACTAACCACTACACCAACAGGCCCGTCAACACTACACTGAGCGAAACAAAGTTGCGATGCGTACCGCATCAATCCCTTTGTTTCATATACATTGTTTTTTTTTATTTTTTTTTTAAACCGCACCGTTAACGCATAGTGTGCCGCCGCTCTTAATGTATGTATTACTGTAATTCGTTCTTGATGACGTCAAAGTGGCTCTTAAAATTAGTCATTTGTATGCTCACACCTTAATTCTAAGATCTCATGTACGTTCATCTATTGTGTATAACGTTGTATAAAGTATTTTGACAAGGCATTTTTTGTATGAATAAAAAATAATGGTGTAATTTTTTTTTAATTACTATTGTTTCTTTTTTGTCTTTGCTGATGTTTTGAGGAGAAGGATAAGTATGGTACGTGATTTGGAGTGGAAGCTGCCGTCACAGTTGGAGTTTTTGGACAAAAAATGATGGTATATCTCATGATAAGTTTTCAATATTACAGTAGGTATATATCTACAATATCAGAGATAAAGATTATTTATGTCTGATTGGTGCCAATTCATTTTATCAAGAAAAAGATGAAATATAAAATGTAAGTTTAGTCCTTTCAAATTTAGACACTCCATAGTTAATTCAGACGCGATCTAAAATCCTGACCAAAAAATATGTCAATTTACTTCATGCGCTGGCTAATTTGTTAGGACTAAACTTAAATGTACCTTTTGTCCTTTCTTAATCAAATAAAAAGAGAATGACGCATTTAGCTTAAAAGTAGCTTAGCTTGGAAACAAAAGAATCAAGTACCTGTAATTACACCAGCATCCATTAGAATCGGAACAGAATAACTTTGTGTTGTGACACAAGAAAAAAGTGATACTACTTACCTAGGCAAGCACATACAGGGTACTTACTTTTAGGAAGGCTATGTCCTATTACCAAGACTACTAGTAGTATTTGACTAGTCTCCCTTGGTATTGGCAAACTAGAGTAAAACTAGGCAGGTATAATTATTACATATTATTATTTTTAGGAAATAATATGTAGAGAAACTTTTTTGTAGTAGTGGTGATTCATCTTTCCTCAAAATGAAGGCGTTTGGTTAAGTTAATCAGACAAAAATTCCAGACTAAGTCCAGTAACATACTAAGAAAGGATCAATATGAAATATTTGCACTGTAGGTTTACTCAACTATTTGTTACAACACAAAATAACAATGTTCTTGTTTATATAGTTCACGGAATAGCATCATAACTTTGCTTGCTGTAATGCTAGTTTCACATATGTTCATGTAACCTTCCAAGAAACAAAGATGAAATGTATTCTGTAATTAGCCCGACTCCATACCCTTCGGAACACAGCTACGATGTTTTCCAATAGAATTAGGCATGCACTATTTTACAAACTTTACTTTTACACATAGATTAACTTTTCGACGACCAAGCGACAGCCGGCTGTCGCGCTGCTATTGTCTTTCTGTTGAGTCTCGAATCACGTGTGTTCGAAGGTTTAAATACATCTTCATAAATTAAAGTTTTTGTTAGTTAGTGTAAAAAAATGTCGTTAATCCTGGGTGTCGTACTTAGATCTTTCACAGACGTTGAAAGTCGGTCAATCAAAGAAGTATCGTGTTACCCAGAAACCAAGTTGTTGAGGTCTGATAGACAGTTGCTTCTTATGAAACACTGGTAATCAGCTGCATTGAAAAAAGGTTATTTTACAACTTAACAAGTATTGAATCATTTATGTAAAAATACCTACAAATGGAAATAAAGGTAACGAAATTTTTTCGATGTTAAAAAAATCTTTTTTTTTATTTTCATCCATAACAGTAACATAATTATTAAGGGAACATGAATAGTATTCACATGTTTTTTAGATATGTCCCTCGTCTCACCAGTCGCGATGTATAAATACAGAAGAAATTAAAATTTGCTTGTTTAGGTGTCGTGATATTGTGGTGTACACCATTTTTGTGACACATTCTCATCTTATGCGTACAACACACGCTCGCTTGTCACGTATAAGTGACATGTGTGTGAAAGGTTAACATGTTTTCATGTACAGCAAACTCAAAAGTTAAAGTTTCATATGTCTGGGAGCGCGTTATTAATAATTATGCTTGTGAAAGCAAAGTAAGCAAACTAAGAACGTTCTCAAACTCGATGCACCTCGACGACAGTTTGACTAACTTTGAATTTAACTCTGAATCTTAAGTTTTGCTAACGAAATATTGTTTGATGTTTGTGTGTTGTTTTTCTTAGACTTTCTACAAATTTTCTACAAAAACAACAATTTTCGGTTAGGGTTCTTTACCCCTACAGTTGAAAGGAAATTATAGAAAAAAGTTAAGTTAGGGCTTTTTTTCTCAGTAGCCTGACACTTCTTTTCATCAAGTTAAATAATATGAAATAAAGAAATATCTTGGGACAACAAACACAACCACCTGATTCCAGCTAAATAGAGCCATTACTGTATGATAACCAGACAACTGACTTTTGTATATAATTTATAAATTACACATTATAGATAAATTACATGCAGACGTAGAAAAAACCGACGATAACAAACCCCTTAGTTAGACTAGTCAGACTTACTGGCTTCTGACTACCCGTAAGGACTGTCAAAGTTAAACGAATGACGACGACCGATGACCGATCTTTCTACAGATGACCGTGACCAACGGCTTATCGAGCTTTCCGAGGCACAAGTTATCGAAGAAAAGTACATAAGTATGTTACCCGATTTCAGGACAAACTAGTTTTGCCTAGGCTACTCTAGTTCTTCCTCGCCTCGACTCAGGGCACCCCAATTCGGACAGGTTAGGTTAGATAGAAGGCTAAGGCGCCTTAGCCTTCGTGGTTATTCGTCGACCGTCCGATCTATCCTACTCCGTCGACCTATCTTAGACTAGTTTAGCCTAGGCAAAACTAGTTTGTCCTGAAATCGGGTTTGGCTGGCAACACATATATGAATTGAAAAAGTCACATTGGTACTTGCCCGAATTCGAACCCTTACTTGAGAGGCTTTGACCACTAGACAGTCACGACATACATACTCTTTTTAAACAAATATTTCACAATATTTTATATAAAGGATTAAATAATTTCATGCATAAATAAATAACAGTGAAACGGTAAATCAAATTTTCCTGAACACCGTTCTGACATACCAATGAAATTAATTCGCTACGAATATTTTTGACGAACGCAATCCCTGATATTGATACTGGTATGTGAAAAAGTTTTCGATGGACGTGTTCGATTGGACACACAGCTTAAGAGTAAATTATATTATATGAAAAAATTGCATTGTTTTTTAATTCCTTACCTTTTTTCCATTTTACGTCATCTCCATAGCCTTTTTCCTACTATAGCCGGCTTTCAGTCTAAGCAGAATCCAGCTAAATACCATAACTCTACAAAGTAGTCATTAAGTTATTTCACAAGAACGTCACTAAGTTACAAAATATACAAAATACAAAATTTATTTATTGTTCCAAAATTGTTCCATAACATTACATTAAATAGATCTCTGGACTCCACACTAGGATTCCTCGTGTCGTGGAGTCCAGTTTCTTTCATCTTGTTAAATTACAATTTAGAAAACTTTAGACAAAAAGTAAACACATAAAAAGTAAAAAGAATTAGGTAACACATGGCATGGTTTTAAGTAGGCGTTAGTGAGTGTGGAGTTTGTGTGTTTGTGTTTAGTGTATGTAAGTTACATAAATAAATAAATATCTTACAACAACTCACACACGGCCATCAAATCCCAAGCTAAGCAAAGCTTGTATTATGGTAACCTGATAACTGATCAACATACTTATGTAATTTATTAACATCTACCTATTATAGATCTGATAAATTACACCTAGATACAGAACAAACAATTACCCCCACCACACATGAAAAATGAACCTACGACGTCCGGCTTAGGAGTCCAGACCAACAGGCACAAAATCAAAATTAGTTAGAATTAGTTTGTCAGTTGTTTTTTTCATACGCCGCCATCACTCTCACCACACAGGTTTGTCCTGGGTGGAAATCGAACCCACAACCTCTAGCTTAACATTCAAAGTCACTAACCACTACACCAACATGCCCATCAAAATTAGTCAGAATCAGTCTATCAGTTTCTTCTTTCACACACCTAGATAAAACTAAAAACCAACACAAACTAAAACATTACACGCTAAATAGCGGCAAAACATCCCTATTTCATTTCAGCAACCCTAAACCATGTCACAGCCAAGCAAATCACGTTTTAAAGCACAAAATTAAGCCGAGTCCATAAATTACATTCGAGACCCGGGAAGATTTCAAGGGATTTGTGAATTAACTTCGTATAAGGGTCTAGATAGTGGTATTATTCGGAGTAAATGAGCTGTAAATGTACGCGTCAGTAAATGCACTTTATAGAGCCCGGTGATGGAGATTGTTAAGCGATACTGGTTCGTGATCTATGAGCTGTTCAATGGAGTTAAATGTTCATTGTTTGGATGTGTATGCAATCCGTACTAATATTATCAATGCGAAAGTAACTCTGTCTGTCTGTCTCTTCTTCACGCCTAAACCACTGAACCGATTTAAATTAATTTGGTACAGATATATTTTGGGATCCGAGAAAGGACATAGGATAGTTTTCATCCCGGAAATCCCCTGGAAACGGGAGCTATTATTCCACGCGGACGAAGTCGCGGGCAAGAGCTAGTTTGAAATAAATATTTAATTACAACGTAAACAAGCTTCAAAACGGAATGTTACTTTAATAAATATTGGAAAAATCTGTTTAATTTTTAATTTGTTTAAAATTTTATTGTCACTTTCTTGCCTTAGAGAACACTTAAAGCCGTTAATTGTTGAGCAATTCAGTAAGTTGGATCCAGCTGGACTGAAAGCTGACCCTGAAATTGTTGGCAAAATAAATAAATATCTTGGGACAAGTCACACACGGTCATCTGATCCCAAGCTAAGCATCCAGAGCTTGTGTTATGGTAACCAGACAACTGATATACATAATATAATCGATAAATTACACTCTGACATAGGACAAACAATCATGCTCATCACACACAGTTTGTCCTAGGTGGGAATCGAACCCACGACCTCCGGTTCAGCAGTCAGGGTCACTAACCACTAGACGAACAGGCCCGTCAAAAAAGGTTAAGGATATAAAGAGATCAGTTAATAAAACACAGTGTAGTCTGACCTAGTTGTCGCGTCTGTCTAGGATCTACGCTACTGCTAAGCGTGGAGAACTGGGTTCGATACCAGGTAAACTGCGAGCAATCATGAATGATACAAAAAATGCCTTATACGGCAATAGCAAAGTATCTGAGTGATATTAACATATACATTCCGTTGATTCTCTCTGGGTTCAATAGGCGAGATGACAAAAAAAAAGTAATTAGTCCGTCAGTTAGATAATCAAAAAATTTGGGACACGTATTTTTTCTTTTTTCTCGTAAACAGAAAATGACGACAATACAGTGCGTTGAAGTTTCGTGAAACGTCACGCCTTTGTATAATTTTTACTCAGAAGTGACGTCACAAGCCCCCTCTCCGGAACTTTGATGCTGTTTATCTTTGTATTATGTTATTAATTCGATCAAGCAAAAAATATGTGTCCAGTATTTTTGGACTGTCTAACAGACGGACTAAACAGAATGTCATTCTTTTGATGCAGTCATCATCCCTATTCCCTATGCTATATTAGAGTTTTATCTTCAGAATTTCACGTACCGAGTTTGCAAGTCGATGTGGATAGTCACAGTCAGAAATTTGACAATCAGCCTTAGTAAATTCATCGTATTACTAGATCTGATAGAGAGTTATCCATTCCTCACGTTAAACTGCTATCGTCTGAAGCATAGTTGAAAAAAAGCTAGAAACTAAGTATAAAGAAACGATACGTTTGCTCTTTTCGGCTTCTTTGGTGGGCACGCCATTTATCCGTACCAGTAGAGTAATAATAGAACCTTATTACCTAACCTCAGCTGTCTGTCTATGCCAAACAGTCTGGTCATCTATCTATCAGGAGGCTGTTTCAGGTATAAAAAGAAATCCAATAAGTTTTACAAAGTTCTTATTTCATTCAACCGCAAAAGACCCTGAACTTCCAAAATACAACTTAAATTAAACCAAGCTCATCCAAAACATAGCTAACCCATTTATCTAGCTCAAACAAAAGATTTAGTCAGTACAAGCGACGACCGAGCACTGCGGTCGCCAACTAGCAAAGTTGCAAACTGCGCTAGCACCGCAGCGTCAAGTAGACGTGTTTATGGGACCGCAAATTTGGTGCCCCACCTTGAAGTTGTAATGTCATTCCGATATTTGTGGTCAGAAGTTGTATGAGTTATTCGTTTTGATGAGAAATGTATAATGAAATCCGGGCGGTTAAGTACGTCAAAAACCCTGTAGTTCGTAATTTTCCTGCTCTTCCGCTGTTTTTTCTGATAAATTTCACGGCGGCGGGATTCAAGACAGTTGAATCGTCTCTCTGCGACTCGTCGAGCTTCATTTTTCGGCGCTTTTCTGGCAGACTCTACTATTAGTTTTGTCTTTCAGGAGTTGCAGTGGTTGGAAATATTGTTGACTGACATCTGGGTGGTTCAGTAAGGGAAAAAGGCTACACGTAAACATGATGTAATGGAAAAGGTTTCAATATAAAAATTAGGAATAGGGTTGGAATTTGTGGGTGAACTCGAACTTAAGTGGACCGTAATTATTAAATCGTAAAAATTACAAATAAAACTGATGAAAAGCGCGGCTTGTCGTACTGCCGTTCGATTTGAAGAGAAGTGGAAGTGTGGCCGCTTGGATGGCGCTGGCGTCAGTAGCTCGGCTAGTCGCTCCCGCTCCGCGAGCCTCCCATCCCCCTCTAACGTCCACGCGGTGGTGCTAACCGCCAAGCGTGGACAGTTGGTCTTAAGTGTTTATTGGACCGCAAATTTGGTGCCTTGAAGTTCTAATGTCATTCCGATATTGTGGTCAGAAGTTTTATGAGTTATTTGTGTATTTATTAGTTAGTGGGTGAGTTTGTAATAACACCAGGGTGTATAAGTATAAGACAAGTCACATACGGCTATCTGATCCCAAGCTAAGCAGAGCATGCGCTATTGTAACTAGGAAACTTATAAACATTCTTATTATATCCAGAAAGACGAAATATTTGTACTTTTGTATGTAACGAATAAACTAAACAACTACTGGACCGATTTCAAAAATTCTTCTTTCATTAGAAAGCTACACTATCCCTGAGTGACATAGGACATAATGTAATCACGCTGTGTCCCACGGGAGCGAAGCAGTAACCAAAAACTTAACGAAACTGGGTGAAACCGCGAGGAACAGCTAGTAATTTATAAGTACATACATAATACCGATAAATTACACCCACACACAGAACAAACACAGAACAAATCATCCACTCCCTGCGCATTCGTTTAATTTTTTTTTTGTCCAGTTGCTTCCACTTAACACATAATGACGATCTAAAAGTGTTCGGTGTAGGTAACTAGAAACTAAAAGTCGTCAGTTGACGACACAAGCAACATTATTACAATTGGTACTGAGCTAACGTATAATCGATATCGAATAAGACGTATAATCAACACAGATAATCAACACAGCCAGCAAATGTAATGTTCCTTCATCGACGTTCATCGTGAGACTGACGGAAAACAAGCAACAAATTGTAGCGACCGGTGACTGGCTCCGATTGCCGCCACCGGGCACAGCAACTACGGCAGTGTCCAGGCAACGGGTGACTGTGCCCGGTCATCGCTACAAGACACAGCAACCTACGGTTCCCGGTGATGTGTCGGCAACAAAAAGTGTCTACGTTTCCGCGGAAGTGGCGATACATACATTTACTATAGCCTCGTGTCATGTCTTTCTCGTTGACGTGACGTTGACGGCGATGGACAAACGGATTCACAGTCACCCAATATTCAAAAAATATCTGTGTGAATGCGTACTTAATAATATAATAATAATCAAATTGTAATTTGAAACGACCGCAGTTAATTAGAAGTTAATCGAGTTTGTTTGGCCAAAATTCAGTAAAGTAATTAAAAATAAAATTGGGGCTTGAAATAAATTTATGGTTTATGTTTGTTTCATAATGAACCGTTTTCAAAATGTAGTAAAGTTGAAAATGTTGAGATGGGTGTGTAGTTTAGCATACTATATGAGTATAATGTAAGAGTAGTAATAATTGAGTATCTATACTATAAAAGCTGAAAAGTTTGTTTCTTTGATCAAACGTGCCAATCTCAGGAACTGCTGGTCCGAATTGAAAAAATATTTTGGTGGTGGACAGCCCATTTATTGAGGAAGGTTATGTAACATTACACTACGACGTATGGGAGCGGAGCATATTACAGATAAATTACATACCTAAACACAGAACAAACCATAATGCTCATCACACAAAGTTTGTTCAGAGTGAGAATCGAACCCAACACCCCCGGCTTAACAGTCAGAGTCACTAACTAATAGACCAACACGCCAGTCTAAGTATGAAGTAGATCAGTTTGAAGAATGATTAAGAATGAAGAATGTGGTAAAGAAAAAAAAAAGGGTAAGTTATAGCATGATGAGTGATAGGACAACTTAAGAGGAAATATGTTTTGCAAAGTTAAAAAGGACATAAAGATACTGATTGTCAATCCCCCAATTAAGAAACTAAATAACACCAAAAAACAGACAGATTTACAAACCACTTTTTTTCCTCATAAAATTACAATTAAAAATATCGCTAATAGAATCTCTACCCTTGCCGCTTTCAAATGGCGCGACGTAGGGTATGTAATATATCCCCTACTTAATTTAAACACTATCGGTATTATCTAAACAATGTAATGAGACTATTTGTAATCCAGCGGGAGGGACCCCTAAAATAAAATTTATTAGTTCGGTTTAATGAGATTTAGAGTGTAAGGGTCCGTACGACGGGATACTTAAGGAAGCAATGATAAGCTGTTTTGGAGATTAAGGATTCAATCAGGTTGGGGAGTTTAGTGCATGATGTTAAGTATGTCTGATGTCTTCTGAGATTGTGCAAAGAGAATTAAATACATCCGTACTAATATTATAAATGCGAAAGTAACACTGTCTGTCTCTTTTTCACGCCTAAACGACTGAACCGATTTGAATGAAAGGAGGTGTTTCTTTTTCCCTACAACTTTGGCCCAGGCGTGTACCTCAACAAAAAAAAATCAAATTACGTGAAAAAAAATCGTAGAATCTGAAAAAAAATATATTGGATTTATTTGCGCATTTGTACCACCTGCAATATTGTCGATCTAAGATGTTAAAAACTTGCAACCCAAGAATTTCAGTCTGGCAATGTCATGATTTACTCCTTCGATAATGCGTTTCGTTGCTTCATTGTATTAACCTAAAAATGTATTATTAAGGATTTTTACTGTGTTGCAGATAGTATTTTTTCTAGTTTCATTTGTCGTGAATTATTACAAAAAAAAGTATTTCCAAAAATGCTTTTATTTCACAATTCATATAATTTTTTGCGTTTGGTTATCTACCGGACAAAAAGACAGGGCACCAAATCAAGGCCGATAGTTTTATTCTGTTGTCAATTGTCATTCAACAATTGACAACAGAATAAAACTATCGGCCTTGATTTGGTGCCCTGTCATTCAACAATTGACAACAGAATAAAACTATCGGCCTTGATTTGGTGCCCTGTCTTTTTGTCCGGTCCGGACAAACAAAAAACAACAGATTAACAGCTGTCAACGCTCTCATGAACGTTTCTTTTTACGCAGTAACGACGTGAGGCAGGTTTTTTTCATATTCTTTTATTTCTAAATCTATGTGATATTAAAGGATTTTAAATACTGCTAAAAACACAAATTATTGGGAGGAATTTTATTAGTAATTTGTACCTCGGTACAAGTTTGGGCCAGAAAACGAACACCTCCTTTGGTACAGATATAGTCTAAGATCCGAGAATGGACATAGGATAGTTTTCATCCCGAAAATCCCCGGAATGGGAACGAATTTAATCACGCGGACGAAGTCGCGGGCAAAAGCTAGTACTAAGTAAAGGAACATGAAAATAATGAATACGACATCATAAACAAATGGCATTCTGTTAAGTTCGCTTGTTAGACCACCCAAAAATACTGGATATATCATATTTTTAGCTTGATCAAATTGATACAAAAATACAAAATTAAAGAGCATCAAAATTCAGATATCAGGAAGTCACTCTTCAGTAAATATTGAATCTAAGCGTGATGTCACGCAAAACTTCAATGCACTGTATTGTCGTCATTTTGGGTCGTCTCGCCAATTATCGTGATGGCCTAGTAAACCTTTCAACGACCCAGCGACAGCCGGTTGTCGCACTGCTATTGTTAATCTTTTGTGTCTCAAATCACGTGTATTCGAAGGTTTAAATCAGTTCAAGTAAGGTGACTTTTCAAATGAGTTTGTTAAATTAGACTGTTATACTCTGATTTCTGAGTAAACAATAGAAGTACAAAAACGCTTATCTTCATCGTAGAGAAGTTATTCAAACAAACTTACAAACACACACACAGTTTGTTATACAAACTTTAGAATATCACACTGTTTTTCGTTGCATAACTGAAACTCTGACTTAGCCAATTAATTTTAAAACAGTTAAACAATACATTGGAATTTCAGTACCGAAAAATATTCACAATTTCGTGTTATTATGGAAATTAATTAATTTAATTTGAATTCGACACAGATCTGGCATAGAACTAGTTAATATGTTATCTAGTACTAGTTTGTAAATAAAACAATCTTTTTTATTACAACATAGTGTATATTAATCAAAAGCGATATAATAACTACTGTTACGGTGTTAACCTATAATAAATAATTACCTACTATTGTTAGCTATGGCTATAATGTGTCAAGTCACTAATGTGTCATCTGTCATTGTTTGACATCTGCGGCGGCTCTCTCTATGCTCTCTCTTCTTCTTGGACCACCGCCATGCAACAACCATGTCTTGTATTTTGCTCGTGTTTGTCAAGTTAATAAATTGCAATACTGTCGAAGTAATACAGTGTATTTATTTCTCACGTCGGGTCTACAACACCCCAACAGTTTTGGCGACGAGGATCGAAGATTAAGACGGATCACGATCATACAGGTTCCTTTGTTGGAAAATGGCTACAGACGCCGGCTCGGGGCGTGGCACTACGCGCCCTGTACAGGTACCCCCAAACTTCATAGAATTTTATGAAAATAAGAGCAAATTCGAACGCTGGGTGCAGCGACTGCAGGGGGCTTTTCAGATATACGGAATAACGGAACAATGTAGCAAAAACTCTTACTTTTTACATTACATTGGGGCACAGACCTACGATACAATATGCGACTTGGTTTCTCCTAATAAACCGGAGGATAGAACTTACGAGGACAATGTGAAGTCACTCACATTACATTTGGATCCACAACCACTGGAAATTGCAGAGTACCACAAATTCCACAACAGAAACCAAAAGGAAGGTGAGACCGTTAAAGAGTACATTGCCGAGCTCCGCAAGATGGCGGCAACATGTAATTTCGGAAATTTTCTCAACACTGCGCTTCGGAACCAATTTGTATGCGGTATTAGGAATTCCAGAATCAAGGATAGGCTGCTGGAGCAGCGGGAGCTTACTCTGGAAAAGGCGTTCGACATTGCAGTTGGCATGGAGAGCGTCAGAGCGCGCGATGAAAACGCCGCTCCAGTTCATGCAGTGCTACAGAATACCAAGAAGAAGCCGTTGACTTCCAAGGGTGAAGTGAGTAGTGCAAAAAATACTAAAAAGGTAATATGCTATAGGTGTGGAGGTGATCACTATGCAAATAAGTGCAAGCTCATTAAAGCTTCATGCAATTTCTGTAAGACCCAAGGTCACATTAAGAAAATGTGTTTAAAACTTAAAAAATCTAAAGATGTAAATGCTATTGGTCAGAATAATTCAAGTGAGATAGAATACATAAATAACACATCTAGTAGTCAGAGTAATAATAGGTTTTGGGTGTACCCTATAGTAAATAATTGTAAAATAAAGATGGAATTTGATAGTGGTTCTGCGGTATCTATTATCAGTGACAAATTATACAAAAAATGTTTTCAGGATTTACAACTGCATAAAACTAAGACTAAATTGTGTACCTATTCTAATAATTTCTTAAATGTTTTAGGTTACATTACATGCTCTGCGTCAGTTGGTACAGAGACTCAACAGAATCTCAAGCTGTATGTGGTGAGTGGTAACAAAGATCCTCTTCTGGGAAGGGAATGGATTAAATTGTTTACTTGGGAGCGATTTCGCGAGCACCTTGATGTAAAGGCAGTGCGCCTTGCAGGTAATGTTTCCGCTCCACTCCACTCTAATAATTCCACAGAGTCTAGTTTGCAATTACTGTTTAAAAAATATTGTTCTCTTTTCGATGGAAAAAATGTTGGTGAAATTAAAGGTAATCCGGTGGCATTACACCTCAGGCAAAATGCAAAACCAATTTTTTGTAGGGCTAGGTCAGTTCCTTTTGCGCTGAAGGAAAAAGTAGAACAGGAAATTGACAACCTGGTTAATGATGGAGTCCTAGTTAAGGTAGATTACTCCGAGTATGCAACACCGGTGGTACCTGTGGTCAAGGCCAATGGTAAGGTTAGACTTTGCGGGGATTATAAAATTACTCTTAATCCACAACTAATTGTTGATGAGCACCCATTACCAACATCTGAAGAGTTGTTTCATGGTCTTGCTGGTGGTGAGAAGTTTAGCAAGATAGATCTATGTAATGCTTATTTAAACTGGCGTGTCAGGGAGCAGGATCAACATTTACTAACATTAAATACACATAAAGGTCTTTACAAATGTACAAGACTCATGTTTGGGTTAAATTGTGCACCGGCCAAATGGCAGCGTAAGATTGAGAACATCTTAAAGGATATTCCAGGGGTACATGTTTTCATTGACGATATTAGAATTACAGGACCTAATGATAAAGTACATCTAGAGCGTTTAGAAATGGTTTTTTCACGATTGGCTGAATATGGTTTAAAAGTTAATTTAAACAAATCTCAATTCTTAAAAGATGAAATTGAATACTGTGGTTACATTATTAGTAAGAAGGGTATATCCGGGACCAGTGATAAAATTAAAGCAATTAGAGATGCACCTAGGCCTAAAAATCTTACTGAATTACAAAGTTTCTTAGGACTTATTAATTACTATGGTAGATTTTTCCATAATTTGAGTAACACTTTGGAACCTTTACACATGTTATTGAGGAAAGATACTAAGTGGCATTGGTCAAGTGAGTGTGAGGATGTTTTCCAGAAACTTAAAAAAGAATTAATTTCAGATACTGTGTTAGCTCATTACTCACCTGAATTACCTTTAGTGTTAGCCACAGATGCTTCCCCGACTGGAGTAGGTGCAATACTTTCACACATCATGTCAGATGGTTCAGAACGTCCTATACACTATGCATCTCAAACTTTGAATAGTTCTCAAAGAATATGGGCTCAGATAGATAAAGAAGCATATGCAATTATTTTCGGTGTTAAAAAATTTTTTCAGTATTTATATGGTAGGAAGTTCATTCTTTATACAGATCATAAGCCTTTGTTACAAATATTTTCACCTTCTAAAGCATTACCACAACTTTCTGCAGCTCGCATGCAACATTACGCTATATACTTACAGGGTTTTAATTATGAAATTAAATACAAAACTTCTAAGGCAAATGCTAATGCAGATGCATTGTCTAGGTTACCACTTGAAGTGGAAGAGCCAAAGTTACGGGAAGAAGTTGATGTTTGCCAAATTGAATTGATTGAGAAATTACCTGTTACTATAGATCAGATTTGCAATTCTACCAATCAAGATTTGAGTTTACAGCCTTTATTAGCAGGTTTACGTTCAGGTAATATTGTTTCACACCAGGATAGATTTGGTATTGAGCAGTCTGAATTTTCATTACAAAATGGTTGTATTGTAAGAGGATCACGAGTTCTCATTCCAGTTAAATTGAGGCCCACCATACTAAAAGATTTACATACTGCTCACTTTGGGATTAATAGAATGTTAGCTTTAGCTAGGCATTATTGCTGGTGGCCTGGCATTGACAAAGATGTGCGTGATCTAGTGGCAAACTGTGTACAATGTTGTTTACAACAAAGAAACCCTACCTCGGTAGCAAATAAACATACTTGGGAATATCCCACCAAACCATTTGAACGGATACACATTGACTTTGCTGGTAAGTTTATGGGAACTTATTTCCTAATATTGGTGGATGCATTTTCAAAATGGCCTGAAGTGTACATGCTCGATCGGATTACTACTGAAAATACGATTGAAATTTTAGAAAGAATATTTACTACATTTGGTTATCCTAAGATTTTGACTAGTGATAATGGTCCCCAATTTACAAATTATAAGTTTCAAGATTATTTGAGAAAACATAACATTATACATAAGCGTTCTGCCCCATACAATCCTGCTACTAACGGCCAGGTAGAACGTTATGTTCAAACAATAAAAAATAAGTTAAGATGTTGCAACGCAAGTAAAGGTAATTTGCAACAAGTTCTAAATAAAATTTTATTCATGTACAGAATTACACCACATCCATCTACATGTAAAGCTCCTTCTGAGCTAATGTTTGCTTATCAACCTAGCAGTAACTTTTCTTCACTTGTGCCGGATAATTTATCTTCTTCTGAGGGGATGAGTGGAGTGAGAACATTATCTGTTGGTGAACGGGTAATTGCCAGAAATTACATGGGTTCTGAGAAGTGGAAATTTGGAACCATTCAGAAACAGCTAGGGAAATTACATTATTTTGTTAAAATGGATAATGGTATGGTTTGGAAGAGACATATTGACCAGTTAAAAAGAGTAGGTGACAGGATAGAATGTCAACATGAGTTTGATATTCCTGTGTTTGAGGATTCTGTGCCAGGTGCCGCGGATACTGTGATTTCTCCTGATTTAACTAGTACTTATGTTCCAGTGCCTAATGATAATGTTAAGTCTGCATCATCTTGTGATAATAATATTTCATTAAATGTTCCTAATGTTTTACCTAACTCAACCGATGTTTCACATGTTCCTAGTACTAGTAGTTCTAAAAATGTACCTAAGGTTTCCCAAGAGATTGTACCTAGTTCTAACCCTCCTGTTGCTATACGTAGGAGCAGTAGAGTTGGTAAACCTGTTCAAAGATTGAATTTGTAATTTAATAGTAAAGTAAGAATTATCCTAAAAGGGGGAGGAATCTGTTACGGTGTTAACCTATAATAAATAATTACCTACTATTGTTAGCTATGGCTATAATGTGTCAAGTCACTAATGTGTCATCTGTCATTGTTTGACATCTGCGGCGGCTCTCTCTATGCTCTCTCTTCTTCTTGGACCACCGCCATGCAACAACCATGTCTTGTATTTTGCTCGTGTTTGTCAAGTTAATAAATTGCAATACTGTCGAAGTAATACAGTGTATTTATTTCTCACGTCGGGTCTACAACACCCCAACAACTACGAAAGTTCCAACGAAAACATCACAGTCGTCGCCGTTCTGTTACCTAAAGCTTGTGGTAGTTCCAAGCATAATTCAGAGATGGCGCTACTAGTACGAACGAAAAACAAAAGAAACTTCATGCAAACGAATTCAGAAATAATGATGTTTAAACCTTTGAACACACATGATTTGTGACACAATAGAAAGACAATAGCAGCGCGACAGCCGGCTATCGCTTGGTCATTGAAAGATTAATTTGTAAACAGAATAATTATGTATTATTTTTACGAACCAACTGTGGCTTAGTAAGACAGGTGTTAATATTTTTGATGACTGAAGTTTATATAACAGGTGTACTGGTGAAATCAGAAATGAAAGTAAACAGAAATAACATCAAAATTACAACATAATACTATTGATATAAAATAAAAACAAAGAGATCCAGACAGACCAAGTTTGGCGAAAGTACCAGATTACGAGTGCCTGGATTTCAACTGAATCTTGTGTGTTATGAACACGAATGTAAACCAGCATTATTGTAATTAGTGTTAGGAAGAAACATAACATAACACAGAGGCGGTCATAGAAGCGGAGTGACGAGAGAGTCAAAAATTCTGCAATAGAACCTTGACAGCGTGGATTTTAAGCAATGATGTTCGTCAATTTTTTGACTCGCTTACCACTTCTCTGCCTCCCTTCGCTCCTGTAGATAGGCAGCCTAAATACTGTGTTCTTTGGAGCAAAGGACAATCCATTTTGAATCCATAGACAAAGTCTAAGTTTTGGTGGAAAACTTGGTTTCTTTTAAAAAGGTTGAGCTAAACTGTGCCAATTCCTCATGGTCATGTTTATAAAGGAATTTCTAATTCTGATTTATCTACTCTTTGAAGCTTTTAAAGTCTTTTTCTCTTTCCAATAGGTTCCTTATTAGAATGAGCGAAAAGCTTTAACATTTTCAACATCAGGAATCGAGCAGTAACGCAAAAAATGAAGCTCGTATTTCAACTTTTGCTCAAATATTTCGATTTTCATTCAAAACTCCGCAACAACGCAAGTTTTAATTAAAGAATTTAGTAAAAACAAACATTAGGTATTGAATCAAAATTAACGGAACACAAAATGTATAGCTGAGTGTTTGAGCGCACAATCAAGATATGCGGGAAACTGGATGCGAACACAGTTGAGCGCTTTGCTTTTAGTGATGTGACCTCGTAACTGTATCGATATCGATATGCTCAGACGCCTGTATTAATTGGGTACCGCTTATTCGCTACGTGAATATATTTGCAAAGGCTTGCCAATTAGTGCGCCAGTAACGTTTGTATTTTTGGTGTTTGTCTCAAATGATTGTAGGTTAAACCTTCGAACATACGTTATTCGAGATACAATATAAAGATAATAGCAGTGCGACAGCCGTCTGTCGTTTGGTCTTCGAAAGGTTAAGTTCCTTGCTATTGTCGAGTTTTTCCTAATAAAAATTGCTTTCTTTTATTTTAAATTAATCGATTTACTTGTTTCAACTTTTTGTAATCTTTAACTTATTAAAAGTTCATGATTATTTAAGTTTCAAAAGCCCTAAATTACTAGCAAACAAAACGCCAATGGATTTTAATTAACAGAAATAATAATAAATTAATTGTTCAAACATTTGCTCTATTCTATTTTAACTTAAATCAAACAATACAATAGAATTGTTCCAATAGAATTCGTTTTTAACGATGGTTTATACTGTTATCGATACACCCACTTCAATAGAATAACTGAAATAGCTCTATTCTAATCAAATTATCGTAGAATGGCGCATGTCACTCGTATCAGTAAGTAACACTTGACAGCGCATAGCGTAAATAATCAAACCCACAACATAATTCAATAATCGACAATTGTCAGGTGCAGCACTAATCAGAGAATCTACGCCAAACGCCTCTGGAGCGACCTACAAAATTGCTAATGCATGTGACATGAACTTTGAGTCTTCAGACATAGATGTGCTTTTTCAATATTTTGTGGTTAGTTAACTTTGTGGAATCAGTAGTATAGAGGAGACAAGTGAAGTAGATTTGGGTTGGCGAGCGTTTGGTGACTTTGGATCTATATACATAATACATATTGATATATTCTTAGGATTATCGTGGCTTTCAAGTAGCGTCCCAATTTTTTACTTTTATCTTCGAGCTGCTTTTTGGAAGTTGGTAGAGGTTTTTTTTTCTACTAGAGATAGAGGCGTATCAAAAGATGAAAGTTGGAAGTGTTTCTATTCATTATCGTGTAACTTTTACTTTTTGATGGTTTTCATCATTATCTTTGGCCTAGTCTTTGCCAAATTACGAGTATATTGGTGTCGACTTCAACAAAAAATGTAGGATTTTAATAAATGGAGGAGAAAAGATAGCTGAATCGTATAATCTATGTATACTAATCTTAGATTATAATTATACATGGTATATAATCTACGAGTAAGATACTAATATTATAAAGAGGAAAGATTTGTATGTATTTATATGTTTGTTACGAATAAACTTCTAAACTACTGAACGGTCTTTGATATTTTTTTCACCAATAGAATGCTACATTATTCCTGAGTAACATGGCGCTATAGCCAAAATGAACGGAGCAGTTGACCAAAAAAATGTCATTACGCGGGTGAAACCGCGTAGAACAGCTTAAAATGATCTTTATTTTGTAAATAGGTTATATGTATAACACTTTTACACGTCAATATTTTGTTTTTTATTTTAACACATTGACTGCCATGTAGGGCACCGGTGACCGGAGGCGGTCTTGTTTTAAGGCGCCACGTAGGACACCGGTGACCTCACGGTAAACCTGTTTTCAGAGTTTATTTACGCGCCGTAGGACGCGTTTTCTATAGATTTCCTATTAGTAAGTGACCGGAATGGCGCTCAGGAGTAATACTTTCGCATGGTTTCTATGTAACGTAATAATATTTTGAAATATTGAAGATAAACCTTCAATAACGTTAAAAATCCCAAAACATAACATTTTTTTTAATTCAAACGTATTTATCAATGGTATGGGAAGAATATTAAAACGAGTAGTAAAATTAAACTTTTTTACCTTTTAGTCTAAAATTGCCCACTAATCTAATTTAAGCGACTGAGGTGCGCGGGTGCCCGGAGAGATGACCGCACGGCGCCTTGGTAACAGAAATCAACATAATTACTTCTGTGCGCAATGTAGGGTACCGGTGACCTCGTGAAGTTTTTTTTAATTTTCTACGGAACCCTGCCTCCGATTGATCCCAAAATTTTATACTATGTATATTTAGACCCGTAACATCAATTGGCATAAAAAAATGTGAATTTTGTCATTATTACTCTGGCAGTTAATGTGTTAATTAATCCAACGATGGAGCCGGTGTTTCGTAACTGACCACTCTGAGAAGAAACATCCGAAACAAACTCAGAGGTCAGAGAGCCAGTTAATGATATAAAAGAAAAGGTAGTCAGTAACTGGATTTTTCAATTCATAAGTCAAAGATGGATCTGCCTTCCATAATGAATAAAAGATAAAGGAGATGTTTGATTTTGGGCCACCTCTATGTACACTACATAGATAAAAAGGAAAAAAATAATAGATTTTCATAAAAATACAATTAAATTAATTTGAGTAAAAGTTAAAAATTGTAAATAATTAATTATTTCCAAAGTTTTTTAGTGAGTAACCCTTCTTTAAGGTAGCCATGACAGTGGTGTTATGACGTTTAATTGACGACTTTGACAGTTCTAAGTTTCGTTTCCGTTTATCTTTGACGTTTGACATTCTTAAATGACATTTCGCTTATTGCTGACCACCATCATTATTAGTAGCTGTGTTGCTCTCCTTGACCGAGTTAAATTGAAAATACATAAAAACGAAGCCAAAATATAGGGAATTAACATCAAACAAGTGCGAGTTCTACTCGCGCAACGAGGGTTCCGTTAATTTGTTTTTTAGTGAAATAACTACAAAATTCCAGTTTTCGGAGTTTTCTCTTTACTTGTGCTACATGACCTTGCTTCTTGCCAAATTTCACGATTCTAGGTCAATGGGAAGTACCCTATAGGTTTTGAGTTTTAATTCTCTTGAAAATGTCTAAATATGCAATATAAACAGCCGTATCTTTTTATTACGTTGATTTAGAAACTTGATTTTTTCACTGCTTTAAGAAATAGCAGACCTGAGTATGTGATATTAATTTGAGCTTGATATCTCGACGCGTTTCTGAAAAAAAAAGGTCTTGACAGACGGACGAACGGGAGGACGGACGGATGTGAACTAACTACAAATTTACGGTTTTCAGAGTTTTTCCTTTACTTTTGCTACATGACGTTGCTTCTTGCCAAATTTCATGATTCTTGGTCAATGGAAAGTACCCTATAGGTTTTGAGTTTTGATTCCCTTGAAAACGTCTAAATATGCAATATAAACCGCCGTATCTTTTTATTGCGTTGATTTAGAAACTTGATTTTTTCACTGCTTTGGGAGATAGCAGACTTGAGTATGTGATATTAATTTCAGTTTGATATCTCGACGCGTTCCTGAGAAAAAGGTTCTTGACAGACAGACGGACAGACGGACGCCTGATGTGAACTAACTACAAATTTACGGTTTTCGGAGTTTTCCCTTTACTTGTGCTAAATGACCTTGCTTTTTGCCAAATTTTATGATTCTAGGTCAATGGGAAGTACCCCATAGGTTTTGAGTTTTGATTCTCTTGAAAATATCTAAATATGCAATATAAACCACCGTATTTTTTTATTGCATTGATTTAGAAACTTGATTTTTTCACTGCTGTGAGAGATAGCAGACCTAAGTATGTTATATTAATTTCAGCTTGATATCTCGACGCGTTTATGAGAAAAAGGTTCTTGACAGACAGACGGACAGACGGACGCCTTGTGTGAACTAACTACAAATTTACAGTTTTCGGAGTTTTCCCTTTACTTGTGCTAAATGACCTTGCTTTTTGCCAAATTTTATGATTCTAGGTCAATGGGAAGTACCCCATAGGTTTTGAGTTTTGATTCTCTTGAAAATATCTAAATATGCAATATAAACCACCGTATTTTTTTATTGCATTGATTTAGAAACTTGATTTTTTCACTGCTGTGAGAGATAGCAGACCTAAGTATGTTATATTAATTTCACCTTGATATCTCGACGCGTTTATGAGAAAAAGGTTCTTGACAGACAGACGGACAGACGGACGCCTTGTGTGAACTAACTACAAATTTACAGTTTTCGGAGTTTTCCCTTTACTTGTGCTAAATGACCTTGCTTTTTGCCAAATTTCATGATTCTAGGTCAATGGGAAGTACCCTATAGGTTTTGATTTCCTTGCAAATGTCCAAATTTGCAATATAAACCGCCGTATCTTTTTATGGCGTTGATTTAAAAACTTGATTTTTTCACTGCTTTAAGAGACAGCAGACCCGAGTATGTGATATTAATTTCAGCTTGATATCTCGACGCGTTTCTGAGAAAAAGGGTCTTGACAGACGGACGGACGGACGGACAGACGGACAACAAAGTGATCCTATAAGGGTTCCGTTTTTACCTTTTGAAGTACGGAACCCTAAAAACGTTAACTATACTTTTTAATGATATTTACATTAGGTGCACATAGTGCTGGCCCAAGCTCCATACATTTTTAAAACATTTCGGGCACAGCAACACTGTAATTAGGTAGAGGGGAGAAAGAGCGCTTTACCTCTTTATCTGGCGATTGGTATGGTTTGTCAACCGGACAGTAGAGTGAACCACAACCGTAGACATTGATAATAAGGGTCAATTTTGCGTGGCAGTAATGACTCCTGACATTAATGGCAGTTGTCAAATTGACATTTCGTCAGACCACAAGTTAAAATTATTTAATAATTATTTTCATAATTATAGGTTCGGAGTCATCTCGTGTTCTTGGTTATAAGAACACGCGTATAATCTCCATACTATAATTTAATAACCGTACAATTGTCGCTAAAATATTATTTTCAAACATTGGCAGAAATCACCGAAAATTCAGTGGATTGCCATAATATAATATAAAAGTTGAAGTTGATTATAGGTTCTTTCTAAGTTAATTTTAGACGTTACTGACATCTAAAAAAAACATAACTACGAATTGAGAACCTCCTCCTTTTTTAAAGTCGGTTAATAAAACCATGGAAACCATAGAGCTTTGGCAGTCGTTAAAAGTAGTCAGAAGCCAGAAAGTCTGACAACCAAGACTTCTGGTAAACAGTCGCTCTAAGTGAAGAATAGAATAGAATATTCTTTATTGTACACCAATAGGACAAAAACAGTAAAGGACAACACAAACAAATATGCAAGAGTACAATAGGCGGCCTTATCGCTAAAAAGCAATTTCTTCCAGGCAACCTTTGGATGGAATCAAATTATATAAAAATGGGTAAAGGGTAGTCTATGGCGTACATTAATATATATATATCGTGAAAATCGCTATGTAATTAGACAAAAAGCAAATACTAATATAGTTAGGAAAAGGGAGATGATGATGATTGTTATTTGCAAAAATAATGCAATTGCTCTACTATTTAGAAGAAAGCTCCCCAAAAAACTAATTTACTAACAAAAAAAAATACCATCCAGAGAATGTGGGTAATAGTATCAATTTGTGCGATACTCTTCCCGCTCCTTATTGCGTGCCTTTATTTTGATAAGCCGCTAAGGAAAATTGATACTTATTGCTATGTATGAGAGTATGTTATGTAATAATTGTTGGGTATTGCATTTTTTCTTAGAAGCTTCGCATATGGAAATGACAATGGGAAGTCTGACGCTGGAAGTATTTTGATAAGAAGTCTAATTGTTTATATTAATATCAATATGACTTAAAGAAAATAACGTTCCAATGATATTGTTAGTTTAATGAAGTTTCTTCTTTTTACACATTGTGTATAGGTAAATGCTCCGTTTAAAAAAAGTCAAAAAAATATATATAATTTACTTACAAAACAAAGCTTATTTGCTTGACAAAAGAACTGCTTTCATAATACTAAAAATCAAATAAAATTATATTTATTGCAGCAATTTCATATTGCATCCAGTGATCAGTAAATCTCGTAGCTAGTTGCTACGAGGGTCTACGAGAACGTAGCAGGCAGCGTAGCATCTCAGCATAATCTGTTGTTGGGCGAAAAAAACATTTGATTTTGTTATTTTTTTTTAGTCTTTATTACTTCTTTCTTGTAGTTAATAATTAAAATAAGGATTACAGTAGAATCAAAAGCATGAAGAAGAATTTATGCTTTTTAACCTGAATCTATTTCGTTTTGAAAAAATATTTACAGATTATATTATTCAAAATGAACCCTCATTATTAAAACCATAATAGAGTGTATTTACAGGTAGATGGGCTATCACCTACGGGGACCATAGCGACCCTTTTCACCGCAACAACTTTTATGATACTTAAACAAAAACATAATATATATATATATATATATATATATATATATATGCAGACTTATATTTAGCAAAATGGGTTTAGTATGACTATTATTAAAATAAATTAGTTTACTCAATGTAATAATGGGGCTGTTAAGTTTTATTTATTGTAAATAATTGTTATTTTTTATGTTCTTCTTGGTATATTTAATAGCCGCGTACCCACCTAGCGAACAGGCTCGCGCGGCAGCCTCGCGATTCAAATGCCTCGGCTGGTGTGGACGTGCCTCGGCCTGCTTCGGGCGCGCGTTTGCTCGACCGAGCACGGCTCGGCCCCGAGGCATATGGCTCGCGAGGCTGCCGAGCGAGCCTGTGCGCTAGGTGGGTACGCGGCTAATGAGTATTATGACTTATAATAGGTTTATTGTGAATTTCAAACTATTATATAAAAAAACCGGTCAAGTTCGAGTTCTACTCGCGCAACGAGGGTTCCGTTAATTTGTTTTTTAGTGAAATAACTACAAATTTACGGTTTTCGGAGTTTTCTCTTTACTTGTGCTATATGACCTTGCTTCTTGCCAAATTTCACGATTCTAGGTCAATGGGAAGTACCCTATAGGTTTTAAGTTAAAATGTCTAAATATGCAATATAAACCGCCGTATCTTTTTATTGCGTTGATTTAGAAACTTGATTTTTTCACTGCTTTGAGTGATAGCAGACCTGAGTATGTGATATTAATTTCAGCTTGATATCTCGACGCGTTCCTGAGAAAAAGATTCTTGACGGACAGACGGACGCCTGATGTCAACTAACTACAAATTTACGGTTTTCGGAGTTTTTCCTTTACTTGTGCTACATGACCTTGCCTTTTGCCAAATTTCATGATTCTAGGTCAATGAGAAGTACCCTATAGGTTTTGAGTTTTGATTCTCTTGAAAATATCTAAATATGCAATATAAACCGCCGTATCTTTTTATTGCGTTGATTTAGAAACTTGATTTTTTCACTGCTGTGACAGATAGCAGACCTGAGTATGTGATATTAATTTCAGCTTGATATCTCGACGCGTTTCTGAGAAAAAGGTTCTTGACAGACAGACGGACAGACGGACGCCTGGTGTGAACTAACTACAAATTTACGGTTTTCAGAGTTTTCCCTTTACTTGTGCTACATGACTTTGCTTTTTGCCAAATTCATGATTCTAGGTCAATGGCAAGTACCCTATAGGTTTTGATTTCCTTGCAAATGTCCAAATATGCAATATAAACCACCGTATCTTTTTATTGCGTTAATTTAAAAACTTGATTTTTTCACTGCTTTAAGAGATAGCAGACCTGAGTATGTGATATTAATTTCAGCTTGATATCTCGACGCGTTCCTTTGAAAAAGATTCTTGACAGACAGACGGACAGACGGACGCCTGATGTCAACTAACTACAAATTTACGGTTTTCGGAGTTTTCCCTTTACTTGTGCTACATGACCTTGCTTTTTGCCAAATTTCATGATTCTAGGTCAATGGGAAGTACCCTATAGGTTTTGAGTTTTGATTCTCTTGAAAATATCTAAATATGGAATATAAACCGCCGTATCTTTTTATTGCGTTGATTTAGAAACTAGATTTTTTCACTGCTGTGACAGATAGCAGACCTGAGTATGTGATATTAATTTCAGCTTGATATTTCGACGCTTTTCTGAGAAAAAGGTTCTTGACAGACAGACGGACAGACGGACGCCTGGTGTGAACTAACTACAAATTTACGGTTTTCGGAGTTTTCCCTTTACTTGTGCTACATGACCTTGCATTTTGCCAAATTTCATGATTCTAGGTCAATGGCAAGTACCCTATAGGTTTTGATTTCCTTGCAAATGTCCAAATATGCAATATAAACCGCCGTTTCTTTTTATTGCGTTGATTTAAAAACTTGATTTTTTCACTGCTTTAAGAGATAGCAGACCCAAGTATGTGATATTAATTTCAGCTTAATATCTCGACGCGTTTCTGAGAAAAAGGGTCTTGACAGACGGACGGACGGACGGACAGACGGACAACAAAGTGATCCTATAAGGGTTCCGTTTTTACCTTTTGAGGTACGGAACCCTAAAAACTAAACTAACATATAGTTTGCTATTTCTCGCACTTTTTCATTTTTATACAAAATTTAACTTATTATTTGTTTATTCTCTTAGGTATTTAATTTCAAAAAATCTTTGTACGTCTCTCTTTCATAAAAATCTACTGCGCAACTTTTTTTGTTTCTAGTTTCAGTATATTACAGTGTTTGTTGAGTAACTCCAAGTCTGTCTCTTTGCATTATTAAGATGAAACCACCTTAAAAAAAAATGTAACTCCAAAAGCAAGTTTAATTTAATCTCCCTTAAAATAGTACAGCACTACTTCCTTTGTCACAACACTTACCCCTACCTAGTACACAAAGTTACACTCCAGTTCCACGCAGTCTTCCAAACGTTTACAACCTTTACACTTTTCTGGTACATCATTACAAATTCAGCCTCTTTTAAGCGCAAAGACTAAACAAGGCATAGCCACTTAAACACTCCCGAACGACCAATATCAATGCGGGGCTACTGAATACAAAACGAGCTATTATTCCCACAAAATGCTCGAATGTGTAGACTATTTGCCTGTTTACTTTTATGTCTCGATTGTGTGCTCATATTATTTAATCTGTGTGCTGTGAGAGCGTTTAGGGTCGGTTGGTTACGTTGGTTCTGGGATGCGGAGGTTCCGTGAATTGGGATGCTTTGTGAAATTTTATTGAGCATTTTTTGGTGCAAATGTCAACAACAAAATGCAAGTGCAAATGCCTTAGTTTTTATATTTGTCGTTAATTTTAGAATAATAATGTTCTTGCCCTCGTGGTATGTTGCTGTTATTTTGTCCTATTACTGACTCTCTTTCTACCCACGGCTTTGCCAAGTGCTTGTCGAACTTCCATTCCCCATGTTACCCATATTGCATTGGTATTTCCAGAAATCATTTTTAGTGGATACTTACTCATAATAAAAAAAAAAACTGGCCAAGTTTCATGTCTGTAGGAACAGCAGCTTTGCGTTTATATATCAAGAGTTAGTCAATCGGTCAGTCAGATTACCATTTTAGATAAATAAAAACCAAATAAAAGATTTATATAATAAAAAGTCATTATAATGTAATTGCACTAAAATCTGAAGAACTGTCGAGGGCCTACTGCCCCCCTCCAACACGACGCACCGACACTATCCTACAGATCGCCTTGCGCGTCACCAACCCAAAATTTGTATTTTTTACGAATTTAATATAGGTACGCTTGTACTATCGTGTAAGTCGCCTTTTATTTCTTATGTTCCTGTACTGAACACAAGCAAATACGTTAAGGTTTTATTTATAAGTCAACAGTTTAAAACATGTATAATAAAAAGATTATAAAATTGCTTATATAGTTTCAAAACGACATTTCCATTTTAAGCACACTACTCGGTGAGACACGGATATTGACAGTATTTTTTTACTAAATGTTACGTTAAATTATGGAAAAGTCGTGACAACATTGATTACTAATTATTTGTTACACAATTAGAACAGTACAGTATAGAATGTCGCTATTTGCTTAAACTTTCTTTTAGTTTGGTTGTAAACTATGAAACAAGTAACATTATTTCAGCAACCTCTATAAGTTATTTTACTTCCTAAAACCACAGTATAATCCCACCATAACTTATTAGACAATATTACGGGCTTACAACATAAATCATTACTCCTTGTATTCCTAAGCGAAAAACTTTATTTTTCGCTGTGTACCCTCATAAAATACAAGAGGCCAATAATCTCTATTTATTAAACCTTCCCAGGGGGGAGAGTTGACCATAAGTTTGTAGATAACTGACTAACGAGATAACTTTCTTACGATGTGATGTCTCATATACACTAATCTGTACGGCGGAATAAGGATGCAAGAAAAATGGAGGAGTTTTTTTTTTTTTTTTTTGTTCTCATCTGCACCATGGCAATCTGTCCTAAAAACAATAAGCCACTGGGTTGTACGACTTTTAGTCCGTTTATGATATTATTATAATGAGAGCGGTTTCAGGGTAGCTCTCATTTCCCTATACGAATCTGGCGCTGAGGCTAGGGATGTCACATCTCCTCAACCTGGTATGCTGTTGTCCTCCTGTTCCACTCAGCGCTAGTGCCAGTTCATTTGAGTGTTGTTCAAGCCTTTTTTGGTATCTTAGGCTATGTTGACTTATTTCTTGCTTAACTGTTCGTAGGTTCAGATCTAGGTACATGTATTTGTTGCTTACGCTTTGGGGAATATTAAATATGTTTCGCAAAGCTTTGCTTTGGAATCTTTCCAAAATGTCAATGTTGCTTATGGAGGAGATAAGACTATTTTCATACATCGCTCACTGAATGCAAAAGGGCCACAAACCAAAAATTTCTCAAAATCATTTTATTGCAAAAACTAGGTCTACATCGACTAAATTATTGCAGTAAAAAAGACATCCGTCATTTTCGCATAAATATTACTATGTCACATGAATATGCTACATGTTATTGACTATATTATGCGACTTAGATGATGATTATGACTTAGAAATATTTTGGAGATTAGCCAGAGAGAATATAGAAGAATGAAAGACTTTTGCCTAGCCGTGTAGCAACAGGTTTGAATTACAAAAAATGAGCTAGGGACTTTAGAATTATGATAGCATAATTGGACTTTAGTGATCAGATTGATAAGGTTTTTTTTTTTTTTTTTTGGTGAGTGGGAAATCATCCAATGACTTCTCCCGTCCTGGGTGCGACGGGAGGGCGTGTCAGACTCTTACTGACTAAAACCCACTCATGTTCCTTCGATTGCCCTTTATGTTCCAGGGTCACGGTAACTATTATAAACATTCCGCAACATATAAACATTCCGCAACATAAGGATAAGCCTGCTTTTGCTTTATTAAATGGCTAAAATGTATATGCAGAAAAATGAGCAAGAAACACCACCTATACATTATATTCCTATTTTATTTTAATTTGTAAATATTTAGACGTATTAAAAGTCTAGTAATTGTATAACTCAATCATCGTTCTACCACATCCAAATCAACACACATCCATAAATGTCGAATCAAACAAGTTGAACGAAACATGGTGCTCGGCGTAAATTAATCCATCGTCCCGGATACCAAGTTAATTAGGAAATAAATGGAATACGTGAGACTTTTGGAATATGTTAGTTTCAGGCTAGTTCGTACAGTTGGGGAGTGGCAGTTCAAAGGCCGAATGGGGTGACAAGATGGGGAAATAATTCTGTTGAGAATATTGCTGTTGAGTTAGACAAGGATTAGTTCCTTCATGGAGTCGTCGTGTAGTTTAAAGTAAGTAATTTTCCTTCTATACTAAATGTTTTTTTTTGACCCCGTGCCTCGGAAAGCACGTTAAGTCGTTGGTCCCGGTTGTCATTCATAGAACTTTGACAGTTGTTACGGGTAAGCTAGAAAGTCTGACCAGCCTAACCAAGAGGCATCGCGTCACCCAGTTACTGGGTAATGAGGTCTCATAGGTCGCTTCACAAAAAAAACACTGATATCCAGCTGTATCCGGTTAGGCTGGAAGCCGACCCCAACATAGTTGGGAATAAGGCTAGGGAGATAATGATGATGACTAAATGTTTCAACGGGCCTGGTGGTCTAGTGGTTAGTAACCCTGACTGCTAAGCTGGAGGTCATGGGTTCGATTTCGACTCGGAAATATTTTGTGTGATGAGCACGGTCATTAACTGGATTGAATTAGATGTCCGTATCTAAGTTATCTTCAGATATTTATTTTATTAATGTTTGATGGCATAAATTTTTGGCAGATTTTTAACCTCGCATGACCATCTTGTGGAATCAGCATAGAATTAAAGACACCTCAAAGGGTCAGTCAACGGCTACCTCGGTGACTTGTTTGTTCGTTTGCCCCTTTATTATAAAAAAAAAGAAACAATACGTTCGCAACAGGTTCTTCAGATAATATAATATTCATAGGATATTTAATACAAAATACAAAATTGATTTGGGTCAGAGCCCGTACGTCCCCTAAGATTTGTCCCCCAGCATAAAAGTTGTGGATTCGGCCCCTATATAGGTGCCCGTTGGTCTCCTGGTAGGGGACCAATTAATATTTTAATAAAAATATTATTTTTAAGGTACCCATTCGTCTCCTCTAATATATACACAATATAAGTTAAAGATTCGGCACCTATTCAGGTGCCTATTGGTCCCCTGAGATAAAATCACCTATATTTTACCTAAAAACGGTTAACATAGTACACTTGTGAACAGTTTATTAACGCAATTAATTTAATAAATCATAACAGATCATTGAAAAAAGAGCTACGATGAATGATAATCCGTCATGATAATAATGTAACCTGTCGATAGGCTTACGATGTAATATTGTCTCTTTACGAATGGCTTGTTAAAAAACGGGTATTAATAATTGAAAACTTAAGAGAACAAAAGTACTAGGCGCGCAGTAACGTGAAGTAGTCATGTACGAAAATCTAAAATTCACTGTGTTTTTAATTTTCTCACAAGATCACCTTAATCAATTCAAAGTACTAGGCGCGCAGTAACGTGAAGTAGTCATGTACGAAAATTTAAAATTCACTGTATTCCTTAATTTTCTCACAAGATCACCTTAATCAATGCAAAGTACTAGGCGCGCAGTAACGTGAAGTGGTAAATAGAAAACGATCGATCGACGAATCGATTAATTATTTTGAAGACTGACTTTATGCCTAGAGCCTAGAGGCATTTTATTAAACTTAACCTTATTTGAAATACTTAAACATGATATTTAAGGAATTATTATATTTTTATTTTACCCTTTTCTGCGCGACTGTACCAGGACTATATACATGTACTTATATTAGAAGAATGAATTAAAATAAATATTCTTCAGGGGGCGAATAGGCCCCTCAAAAGTTCCAGGGGACGAATGGGCACAGGGTGCGAATCTTAGGGGACGTACGGGCTCTGACCCATTGATTTTACGAAATAAGATGCCTATATTTAATAAAAGTTTTAAAACTGCATTAAGTATAAACAATTAAAATAAGTAAATAAGATTACTGTTTCAAAAGTTGTTTTAATCAATAGAACTTTCGACAATTAATCAATTGCATGAACACAATACTCGAAAACAATAATGCACTTTAGCCATTCAAGAACCGTCGTGATGGCCTAGTGCTTAAGGCGCCCGCCTCTCATGCAAGAGGTTGTGGGTTCGAATCCGGGCAAAAAAAAAAAAGAAAAAAATTGAAAAAGTCACATTCGAAACCAATGTGACTTTTTCAATTCATATGTACTTTCTAAAAGTTAATCTTAGACATCACAGACGTCGGTGAAAGAAAACATCGTGAGGAAACCTGGACTTGTACTTAATATCAGTCCGAAATCGCCAACCCGCATTGAGCAAGCGTGGTGATCAATGCTCGTGCCTTCTCTGTATGAGACGAGGCTTTTGCCCTGCAGTGGGACAGTAACAGGCTGGTATTATTATTAGCCATTCAATAACTTAATTTGCACAGCTGATACTGTAAGAAACTTTCTGCTATTTACAAGATGCGATACGACTTCTACTAAAGTTCTCGCTTTTGAATTTTCCTTTTTAATACGATGGTATAGTGTACTATAGGTACTTGTTCAATGAAACTGAAAAGTATTTCTAAGTTCATTGTTTTTTTTTTGTAACTACTATAATGTTTATTTACGAGATTGCTAGATTTTTCAAACATTGTTTTTATTTGATGTATAGTTTAGATATTGGAATTTATTTATTCCTGCGGGACCGGAGCAATAAATAAATAAAGGTGAATCTTTAAATGTTACTAAATGTGTAGCTAAGAAAAAAGGCTGGAGGATAAAGAAGACAATTTTTTTTGTTCGGGGATTAGGCCCACCACAAATTGTGGCATTTAATAATGAAATGCACGTTAGTTTATTCCTTATAATCTCTAGATTACAGTGGCAATATTAGCAAAACTCTAAGTAACCGGAATACTGGGAAATACGACAGTCAAAACATGACTCTCATAATCACCTAAAATCTCACAAGAGCGATTATTTAATGAGTGAATAGGTTTCCTAGGTATTTTATGTTAGAATAGTGCACTTTCAATAATAATATAGGTGTAAATGACATAAAAACCTGGCTTTGGTGTGATTTTTTTTCGATTATTCTTTTACTGTGGACGCCAATGCTTTTATAAGTAAAGTTGTTGCACATTTCGTTGAAATCGAGCTGTACAATTAAACAGATCGGATTAACTTACCTAGTGACATCCGATCCTCAATTATGTAAAGTAATCTCGTCCTCATTTATTACTATGTAGTTTGCACTTCGCACAACTCGCTGTATCACAATTTTTAAAGATGAACACATTCATCAAAAATATTTGGTAGTCTGTGGTCCGTCGTACATGCGCTCTGTGGATATCTGTCATGTTCATTAGTTCAAAGGTTTACCCATACGTAGCCATACATTAAACACAACTTCCGATCAGGGTAGAGATGAGAATCTGGGAAGGGTTGGGATACAATGAGGACGAGATTACTTTACATAATTGAGGATCGGATGTCACTAGGTAAGTTAATCCGATCTGTTTAATTATGTTCGTAATCTCGTCCTCATTTATTACTATGTAGATGTTTAAAGAAGAAAGTTGTGTTAATAATCAACATGTTTAACTGATAAACATGAAGTAACTTAGTCTTCTAATCATTACAGAATAACTAGTCTCAATAGTTAGTTATTAATTATGAACCTTAATGGCTACTTACTATTTGTCGAGATATTAATAAGATAAAACTAAACGTGGTTGTTAATAACACAAGCACTAAAACATAGTGTAAAACGTATTTGAATATCTTACAAAAAAATCTGTGGAACACACTGCTTGAGCAAAAGCATTTGGATTACTAACAATTGGTTTATTAAGTATAGAAACGGGCTAACGTAAAAGATCTTTGTGTCCAGCCTGCAACTTCCCTTATTACCTCAATATTTATGCCTCCCCCAGTAACCTTTTAAGTAGAAGCATGTCTTGTGCTGTGAGCAGTGAACTTAGCAGTAGTAAGCCACTGTCATTCAAAACTTGCTTTATCCACCGACCCATAGACGCAGTAGAAACAGCATGGTAAGGTGTTCGTGAGTACTATAACTTTAGTAAAACATAAGTTAAATAACAAAGTAACGTTTTGGATAGACAGATGTTCACATTATCTTTGGAAAACGGTAATATATATTTTTTTTTTGTCCTTATGTTTTAATCATTAAATTTTATTTTCTGTATAAATAAGTATAAATTCAAGAATATAGAAAGAAGTTTGGATCCTATGCGCAGTTACATGAGCTAGCAAACTAATTTCTTAGTAAGTAATTCCAAACTAAGATCTTGATTAGGAGATAGATTTGACAGGTGCGTTAAGACAATGTTGGGATCCCATACTATGTCGTATTTAGATATAAGAGGCCTTAGTTTGTAAATACTTTTAAAAAATCCTTACCAATCTCTCGTCTATTCCCAAATGAGAGCCTATGATAAAGAGAATGCAGACCTCATGGTGCTTATAGAGCGATTAGTCCTTGGTCAAACTTAGATGTTAGATCAGAACCATGGGTACCGAGTACAACAAGGGATGCACATTTTTACTCCTGCAGAAGGTAATTAACTGATTCATTGCTTTGCATTGATTTTATATAAATTTGATTCCATCCAAAGGTTGTCTGGAAGAAATTGCTTTTTAGCGATAAGGCCGCCTATTGTATTCTTGCATATTTGCTTGTGTTGTCCTTTACTGTTTTTGTCCTAATGATGTACAATAAAGAATATTCTATTCTATTCTATTCATTGCCTGTTTTCTGGTTTTGTTAGACAAGGAAGATAACATTATGTTCATTGAGGCAGGAGGTATTTCTTTCTTCTGGAACGCGCTCCTAATAATGTAGCGGCTATCAGTTGGAGACTTGTGCAAAGGGTGTGAATCCCTGTTGCCTTCTCAGTCATTATTTTCTGTAACAACTTACTTATAAGGTTAAATAAGTTAAAGGAGGAAATGCGTATAATTATATTCCATTCCATTTATTAGACAGTAAAAGCATTTATGGAGTGAGCATTGGGAGCAGATCAATCTGGGAATCACCCAAACTAGAAACAATAGTTTCTTATGCCTTGTCACATATAAACCATTCAATATGAGATTGAGAAGTACTAGCTGCTACGTCATTACCTTTCGAGCTAACGTAGGATGCATACACTCATAGTTGACTTTCCTCACACCCCTGCCATGCCTCTCGTGCTAGATTATTTTAATATTGAAAACGAGTGCCTCCCGTACTATTAATATAGGCTATAGCAGTGAAGTAAGAATTCCACAACATCTTAGTTCAGATGTATACGTTTTTAACCCTTCAAATGCTGCTAGCGGTTCTAGATAATTAACATTTATCTTTAACTGTCTAGTGACCATGATTTGTAACACTATAACATACTAAAAACCAACCTGTTTCTGAAGCATCTGAGAATATTTCCAAAGAAAAAAACTAATTGTTTTATTTTATTATGATTCAGATGAATGTGAGATAACCACCATTCCAAACCTAATCTGATTTTGTTTAATGCAGAAAGGTATGCCTCATAGTCTTCATTATTATTTTTAAGGCTATTGTTAAATAACTGACAACAAACCTAGTGATTTCAGGTGACACAGTAATGGTTTCATGACTTAGTAAACCCATATGGTGTTGTACTAAGACCAAAGAGAAGACATTTAAATTCATACAATTTGCCTTGGAATAGGAAACGCATATATTTCCTACCAGTTTCTTTACTTGATATAAAATAATAAGCGTCCTTGATCGATCGTGGCGCATCCAGGATTCATATCATGTCTGGACAAAAAACTGGCCCTGTAAAGTTAATCAAAATTTGTCTTTTTCCAAAGAAATAAGGTTGGTTTTCTTTTCCGTACATAAATCGAACGTTCTGTGGCACTACGGCTTGTACATGATCATTGGTTACAGGTATGGAATACTCCATATGCGTGAAGTGGGGTTAGTAGCGATACTATGCCAGCAGTCTGAAAAATACTTAAGTCTGCCGGTTTGTACCTGGTCTAGCGGCCTCGGCGGTCCTGGAGCTGACGGCTCCAGGACGGACGGACATTGAAGTTTCTGTAGTGGGGGTCTTGTGTCGGCTGCTTGATGGGATAATATGACTGGTGTGCCGTTTGTTTCGGTCTCGGCTACTGCCCACTCAGACGTGACACCTGTGATCGTTGTGAGCCCCGGTAGCTTAAGTTATTCCTCTCAGGAACTTCTTGTTGGCGTTTCTTGACTGCTTTAACAACATTAACCTTGTCTTTTGATTTGTCTCCAAACAGGTATTTACATAAAGGGGGATTTTCCAATGAATCTTTTAAGTCTTCAAATCCTGGTTATATTAGAGACTCACTTGAATTCTCAATGTGCTGTTCATTTTCATGGGTGACAATAATACAGTACCTTGCCAATTGCAGCGACATTATGTGTAATGATTGCTCTTGCATTGTCTCTTATAGCACCACTCTCATTAATTGCAGCTGCTACTTCTTTATTCCGTAGTGGGGAAACTAATAGGCTACAGTTCTTTGGGGAATTATGTTTTAATAATATGTTACTTTTAGTTTCAGCTTCAAATCCAGTTTGATCAATGGCCGTCCAACGTTTCGTTAAACTTACATGTAACTCAATCGAGTTTCTAGACGGTAGGACACCTTCTTGACCTAGGAGCTCCTCAATATTGGCTAGTATTTCGTTTATCACCAGAGTAATCTCAGGGAAAACTCAGGGAACCTCATTTGGAAGGGGAGGTGCCTCTTCTGAGCCTACCCCCCTCCCTTCTCTTCTTTGGTTGTCATCACTAAGTGACTTACTATGGCGACTGTATTTAGAATTTAGTGAGGAAAATGATAGCCTGCGACGTCTTGGTGTCAGACTTCTTCGGGTCTGCCTGTATTACCTTCGCTCGTAGGATGAACGACATCTTGAACGTGCTTGGCTGGAGCAGTTGTCGTAGTCATCTGACCAACTAACGCCGAATTAATGTCGAAACTGTTAAATTCATAGTTAACCTCTCGTGAAAACTTTTAGGATCCAGTCGACATGATTTGCACGATACTGACATCGGCTAACCTCTCGTGAAAGCTCTTATGCTGCAGTAAGATTGCTTTATATATCTTAACGAAAACTGACATCGGCTGACCTCTCGTGAAAGCTCTTATGATGCAGTAGGATTGCTTTATACTTGTTGACGAAAACTGACATCGGCTGACCTCTCGTGAAAGCTCTAATGATGCAGTAGGATTGCTTTATACTTGTTGACGAAAACTGACATCGGCTGACCTCTCGTGAAAGCTCTTATGATGCAGTAAGATTGCTTTATATTTCTTAACGAAAACTGACATCGGCTGACCTCTCGTGAAAGCTCTTATGATGCAGTAGGATTGCTTCCTATTTGTTAACGAAAACTGACATCGGCTGACCTCTCGTGAAAGCTCTTATGATGCAGTAGGATTGCTTCATAATTCTTATCGAAAACTGACATCGGCTGACCTCTCGTGAAAGCTCTTATGATGCAGTAGCATTGCTTCATATTTGTTGACGAAAACTGACATCGGCTGACCTCTCGTGAAAGCTCTTATGATGCAGTAGGATTGCTCCATAATTCTTATTGAAAACTGACATCGGCTGACCTCTCGTGAAAGCTCTAATGATGCAGTAGGATTGCTTCATATTTCTTAATGAAAACTGACATCGGCTGACCTCTCGTGAAAGCTCTTATGATGCAGTAGGATTGCTCCATAATTCTTATCAAAAACTGACATCGGCTGACCTCTCGTGAAAGCTCTAATGATGCAGTAGGATTGCTTCATATTTCTTAACGAAAACTGACATCGACTGACCTCTCGTGAAAGCTCTTATGATGCAGTAGGATTGCTCCATAATTCTTATTGAAAACTGACATCGGCTGACCTCTCGTGAAAGCTCTTATGATGCAGTAGGATTGCTTCATTTGTTAGCGAAAATCTGTCATCGGCTAACCTCTCGTCAAAGCTCTTATGACGCAGTTAGAACTAAATATGGAGGTACCTAATGGCTACAAACATTAATTTCAATTACGCACTTACAGCGTTACGAACATACCACGGCTAACCTCACGTGAAAGCTCAATAGTGTTGTCGTTCTGGTCAGTGGGTCATCTTAGAAGTTGAAAAAACCCAACAAAAATCTCTAGAACATACGATTTCTAGGAATTTGTCAAACGTAGAAATGTATAATGAAAACTTACCGGTGGGGTTATAGCGACTCCTCCGTAAAACCGCTTCTCCAGATCTCGTAACCGTTCATTTGGCTCGATGATTTTCCTTTTATTTTATTCATTTTACCAAAATAATTACTATTGTCGATTCTTGAATCGGAATTCTGTGCACAGCGAGCGGCACAAAAAAGTACAATGAACATGACAGATATCCACAGAGCGCATGTACGACGGACCACAGACTACCAAATATTTTTGATGAATGTGTTCATCTTTAAAAATTGTGATACAGCGAGTTGTGCGAAGTGCAAACTACATAGTAATAAATGAGGACGAGATTACGAACATAATTGTTACAACAGCTTTATATATTATGCACTGTATCTCCAGAAGCCATTTTTCTCACATCTATTAAATAAAAATACGAAAAGAAAAGAAGAAGCACTTATCTGACTATCTAGAAAACTGTTGGAAACTATTAGGCTAAGTTTACATGACCGCGAGAAGCCGCGCGTCGCCGCGTGGTTGAGGCCCTGTCCAGGAAGGCGAATTCGCCGCGATTCGACTCGCGCGAATTCACTCGCGGGTAGGCAAGATACTAGGCACCAATACATCGCGTCCACAAGCATCGCGCGACTAATAAACTCGCGCGTGACTCGCGCGTAATGCGCGCGAGTCGAGATACTAGGGCCGCCTTGTTGCGTCCAAATTTCGCGCGAATTTCAGAGCGAGTGCACGTATAAAAGAGAAAGAGAAGGAAATACGACTCGCGCGTACGTACGCTCTATACGCAAAACTCTGGACGCAACACTCGCGCGTGTTACGCGCGAGAGAATCGCGGCGAATTCGCCCTCCTGGACAGGGTCTGAGGCGTTCGCATGATGATGTGCATACCAGTCCGAATGTCAATGTTGCTTGAGGAGGGGGCAATTTGCTTATGGATTTTATACCGAAGGCTGAGTCGTCGCAGAAAATGACAAAGACAATAAAAAAGCTTTCTTGCATCCTATTTTAAATGAAAGTCTTTCACTTAAAATAGGATGTAAGAATGCTTTTCAACGAACGTAGAACGCGCGGTAATGTCTACGATAATTGCTGCTTACTTTGGTCTTGTACCGCGCGGTTAGTGGTACAGAGCGGTTTTTCGCGGTCGTATGAACTTAGCTTAATAATGTAGTCTGTCAGTGTCAAACTGATTGAAACTGTACCACAGAGCATCTACAACGGAATGTTAATTAGGTACGTTTCGTTTTACATAATATATTTAAATTCACGTTGAAATAAATGTAAAAACGCTCCTCAACATGCATTTTTCCGTAATAGTTTTTTACTATTATTTCATTATTCCCGTTAGATATCTATATAATTTTTAGTGGGTTAGTTATAATAAGGTGATGACTTCTTTCATGCGTAAAATTATTAATAAACGTAACCGTTTAATAGCGGGATCAAAAAAAATTGTCTCCTTTATATTTTTTTAATATACAGAATATTTGAAAGCCCAAGAAAGATTCTATTGAATAGAAAATATCGAAATATATCAATGCCATTTTTAAAATAATATTATAAAGATATTCGAAATCGTCATCGTGATCTCTCATCAAGAGATCACTTCAGTTTACCTTCATGGTCTTCGCATAATTTGACCAATACAATATTGTATGGACTTTAAATGAGTTTATTTCGGATTTTTCTTCTGAGAGTAGTCCAGCTAGGAAACACCGGCTCCATCGTTTGTTTAAAAGTGTATTTTTTTACCAATTTACAAAATAAAAGTCGTTTAATAAGTAAGTAATTCGTGTTCGGATCGTAAATACTAAAACAGTTGAAGATGCAGCTGCGGTTAGAAACGTATAAATAGTGCAAGAAATGCCAACAAAACAGAAATATTTATAAAAATAGGTACTTTATCGTGCCAAACTATTTAATAATGTAGTATTAATAAACAAACTCTTCGGCTTTATAATATTAGTTGCAGAATAGTTCTAATAGTAACCAAAGCCCCAGAACATAAAAGGTAACCGAAGGAACATTGGTGGGTTTAGTCAGTAAAAGTCTGACATTCCCTCCCGCCCCGCCCAGGGCAGGAGAAGTCGTTTGACGATTTTCCATCCAAAAAAGTCCGAAGGTTTGCAAAATGTTTCTAATAGTTACCGTGGCCCCGGAACATAAAGGGCAACCGAAGAAACATGGGTGGGTTTTAGTCAGTAGAAGTCTGACGTGCCGGGAAAAGTGGTAAGCCGTTTGGCGGTAGAAGTTATTTGATGATTTCTCACCAACCAAAAAATAAAATAAAATAAATCTATATAAATACCTTATTTTACATTTTTTTTAAACCATTCACCTGTAAACCAGTTAACGATAAAGATTTTTCCAAATATTCTTTAATAAACCTTAATAAAAACTTATCAAACCTATATTACCCATCGTATAAAAACGCTAAAAAAGAATCGCACCCACAAACATTTCAGAAACCTCGAAAATAAAGTTTCAAATATAAACCTACACTGAATTGCTCCGAAACCAATATGAACACTGTCAGCATACTGTATCTAGCCGTAACCATATTTTTGAAATATCACTATGTTCGCAAACCTTTAAAAAAAAAAAAGTTTAATTGAGTTTCACTGGAGCCGATAGTCGAAAGCTTGTGAAAATAAAACGATTAAAATCGCCGGTTAAGTGGAAGGCCGATCCGCCAACAAAGGTTTTCGTACAAACGAGCATGCAATATGTTCGTTTTATTAAATACTAGCTTCTGCCCGCGACTTTGTCCGCGTGGATAATAGTTCCCGTTCCCGGGGGATTTTCGAGATGAATACTATCCTATGTCCTTTCTCGGGTCCCAGACTATATCTTTGCCAAATTTCATTCAAATCTATATATATAAAATAAAGTCGGGTTTGTTACAACACTTATAACTCGAGATCGGCTAGACCAATTTTCATGGTTTTTGGTTCGTTGGATTTGTCCTCGCTCCGAATAGCAGAATACATCTTAAAAATAATGAAAAATCGACGAGAACATAATTATAAAAGATGAATCATTTTCCCCTATAGTTAAGTCTAAATTCAATTAAAGATTGAAAACTTTAGAGAACAATAGTACTAGGAGCGCAGTAATGTGAAGTGATAATGTGAGAAAATTTAAAATACTGAGATACTTAGTACTTAAATCAATCAAAAGTACTAGGCGCGCAGTTGTGTGAAGTGGTTAATAGAAAATGTGAGCGCAATTTTAAGAAAATATATGTTTATGAACTTAAATAATATCCATCCATACTAATATTATAAATGGGAAAGTGTGTCTGTCTGTTTGTCTTTCTTTCACGGCAAAACGGAGCGACGAATTGACGTGATTTTTTAAGTGGAGATAGTTGAAGGGATGGAGAGTAACATAGGCTCTACTCACTTTTTGTCTCTTTTTAACGCTAGCGAAGCCGCGGGCAAAAGCTAGTATTTAATATATTATATATATTTTTGTATTTATTTATTTTATATTCAAATATTTCATATTTTCGGCGAATCGTTTAATCGGCCAATTATTTTTTCGTTCAACTAACCGTCGGAGTAGAGTGTTTTCGGAAAACCGTCCTTTCGGTGAGCGGTACGTAGCTCAATCGGTTCAGTGGTTTAGGCGTGAAGAAGAGACAGACAGACAGACAGAGTTACTTTCGCATTTATAATATTAGTACGGATTATTTTTATGAATTGTAACTTTATTTTATTTTTAAATGTAGTAAACGTTAAAGTTTGTTGTTGCAGGCCACTTCATGAAAGTATTGATGCGATTTTTTTAATAATACGTTCTTTTTTGATGTTACCTTAGATAGCGATTAAAAACATTGTGAGGAAACCTGGATTAATAACTAAAATTGATACCCATTTGGCTATTGCCAAAAATATACACTTTGGCTCTAGAATCTTCTTTTTGTGGTAGGTTATATAAGAATTTAAAACGTTCAGATTTTTGAAAACTTATGTAAAAAATATCGCATAGAAACCAGAATATTAATTAAATTAAATGTGAAGTCGTATTGGTGATTTCAAACTCAAATGAATTATATTATGTTGTTACAAAGATAGTCCATACCCTGAAAAAGGACCTAAAGGATCGTTTTTATCCCAAAAAATTCGCAAGAACAGTAACTACGCGTATAAAACTAGAGTAGACTGCTAGTTTCATTATACAGAGAGCATTTACAAGTAACATTTCTCAAGAAAAACTTCAAGAAATAACAGATTTAGTTTATTCATTTTATTCACATTAACAGATTTAATTTAGAAATAACAGAGTTACAATTTAATTAAAAAACGAGCTCTTTTTAATTCATAGTTTTTAAACGGCTAGTTAAACACGCATAAGATTTAATCAGCGCTTATTAACTTTTCTCTTGTTAATTACAAATCTAAAGGGCGACGGCTGCAGTCGTAGTTAAACTGTATAGCCAAGTTAACTGGAAGTTATACTGAGAGTTTGGTGCAATTTGTAGGAGGTAGCGGTGAATACACTATTAGTGAAAACAAAGTATTTTATGGTAAAGGCTGGTCAATCTGAAGAAGGTTTGTCTTTATATATTTGTGGCGACATCTATCGCCGAACACGTAAACTACAACTGGCATCCTACATCGCGATATAGGAGTTTTCGTCGACATTAGCACATGTACAAAATCCCGACTAGAACCATCTGGCGGAGGATGAGAGGCTTTACACTCTCTTCCTCATACCTCCAAACTGGTGACCCAAAGCATGAACGTCACCGCAGACTTCGTGACGTCATTGTCATCACTTCCTCAAGAATTTGAGCAGCGAGTCACACAGCCAGCCAGCATCCATGGCTTCATCGGGCATCCTGGCCACTAGTATGCAGCGGACGCGCATTCTTGGTCATCACCTGCAGTCAGCTCATCAGCGACCTTGCACTGCACACTGCACTTGTGCATTGGCGGGCAGTAGCCCACCAGATACTACACCCGGATGGAGGATCCTCCCTTTTCTACGGAGAATGAGAGACTACACTCCGTTCCTCATACCTCCAAATATTTATATATGTATGTATATATCTGTATATGTATGTGTGTAAGTTTACATCTTTGTGGTTACCTGTTCTTTATAAAACGACAAACCCATCAAGTTTCATGTTTCTAGAACCAGTGGTTTACTGTGCTTTGATTTATCAACAATTAGTCAGTTAGTCAATTAGTTTACCTTTTTATGGTGAACTAGCTGTCTCCAGCGGTTTCACCCGCGCGCGATATATCAGATTTTTGGTTACTAAAAAAAGAAGATAAAGAGTATTCTATGTCCTTTCCCTGGTCCTAAGGACGACCTCCCACCACTTTTAAGCGGTTCTGCCGTTCCTTAGTTGTAAAATGTGTAGTATCATACACGACTTTCTTTAAATATATATATGTCAAAAAGGTACAAAGACCTCGTTTAAGATCACAAATAGAGTGTATCAATCATAGTCAAGTGAAGCGGTAAATACATAGATAATATAACGGAATCCCCATCCATTTAATTATAAATTTCCTTTTTTTTTATTTTTATTCAATTAAATGCTCGTCCTTGACTGCGGTCTTAATTTAATAGTCACTAAGCGTAGATAACGGGTACTTATTGCAGTTTTTTTTTACATCCTGAATACGTCTATAGCTATCAGTTGAAAACCATGTTCCATTTGAATAAAATGAATGTCGTGAATTCGTGATGGCTGATATTGTTTACTGGTGCTATGTACTAGTTGTGAGTTGAATGTGTACTAATTTGTCAATTCACCTTGAGCACCTTGATCACAGCAAGCACTGTGATCATTTCTCGAGTCTTTTCTTAAGAGAAGAGGCATTTATCTTGCAGAGGGACAATAGAGGCTAGTGTTACTAGCACTATCATTTCATATTCAAATTGACCTACATCGGAGATCTTATGGCTTGGACCACACAAAGCACCGTTGGGTGAGAGCAACCATTAACTCTGTTATGGGATGGGTAAACGAATTTTTTTTCTTGTTCCCGTACTAGCCACTAAGCGGGGTGTTAGTGCTCGTTTTTTCAAAACAGTTAATAGCCTTCTGGATAGCGAGGTTTTTTTAAAGCTATTACGTTGAATTTTGCAGCGGGATATAACGTATATACCTACAAGTTTGTTTTTAATGGTTTTAGGTTTATGTGTTTTTGAATTTTAATGACATAATTGATAGAAAATTTTAATTGAATATATCTGTTACGGATGATTTCAATTTTAATTTATTTTGATGCGATTTATTAATTTAATCCTTTGAACACACGTGATTCAAGGCACTATAAAAAAAAACAATTTATAAGTTATACTGTCAAGGTCCAGTTGAAAACCAGCGTCAGACACTTGTGGTCTGGCATTATGCTGAACTGGGCCTGTTTGGCGCAGCTGTGGGGCACACGATATATATATATTTTTTTTTTTCCCCCTTACCATATTTTTTGTTTTGTTTTTTGTTTAAATACTTTGTTTAGTAAGTAGTTTAAAAAACCTTACATTGAGTGTTATTTTTTTTTTTATTTTATTATTGTGGTTGTAGTCTGTGACCCCACGGAATGTGACAAATAAATGTTTTATCTTTCTTTCTTTTGTTAAAGTATAAATAAATATCTCGCGACCGGGTGGTCCCGAGATATTCATTTACACTTCTTACAGTTTTTGACCGCGTGTGGGTACACGCGGTCAAAAACTGTACTACGTTAACCAAACAATTGATATTCTTATAAGTATAATTTATAAATACATACATTATAAATAAATTATACAGAACAGAACAAATAATCGTACTTATCACTCTCTATCTATTATTTTTCCCTGGGTGGGAATGCCACGACCCCCGGTTTAGCAGTCAAGATCACTACTTACTAACCACTAGATCAACAAGCCCATCACACACACACATAAAATTAAAATTAAAAACTGTTAATTATTACACACCAAAAACCTCACAAACTTATTGAGCTGTAAACACCACGAGTCCGCCATGTTTTCTTGCAGTCAGTTTACAACGAGATAGTTCTAAGTTCGACTCGTAACGTTGACGTCATCAGCGTGCAAACTGCAGACTGTTGCGTACATGTTTCGTGAACGTTATTATATTCGTCGAGAGATTGTTAAAAGTTTTATACTGATATAATAAGCTGCGACGTTGAGATTTTGTTGGATGCTTGAAGGATGTAAAACTGGTATTGTTAAGATATGCTACGCTTTCTAGTTCAGTTTTGAGACTTGTTAGCAGTTTTTATTTGTTAGTGTCCCTACAGCTAAGGTTTTCAGGGGACCTTAAAAACGCTAGTTGTGCTGCTATAATGATAACCACATAATAATGAGCACAAATTCTTTGAGGGTAAGATAATTTCCTCGCTTCAAATAAGGAAGAAGTTTTGAAAATTATGTAATCCATACTAATATTATAAATGGGAAAGTGTGTCTGTCTGTCTGTATGTTTGTCTTTCTTTCACGGCAAAATGGAGCGACGTATTGACGTGATTTTTTAAGTGGAGATAGTTGAAGGAATGGAGAGTAACATTGGCTACTATTTGTCTTTTTCTAACGCGAGCGAAGCCGCGGGCAAAAGCTAGTTGTTATATATTGTGATAAATTCACACTGTCTTGAAGTTTATTTACATCACTGACCGTAAATGATTGATCCGTAAATAACAACAGTAACCTAAATCTGGAAATGTTTGCATTATCAGTCACCCAGAAAACAAAGTATTTGATGATTTTGAGTACTTATGATTTTAAAGAATCAAATTAATTAACATAAAAAAAACTTAAATTATTTAAAAACCCTGTCTATTTAGACAGGGTTTTTAAATAATTAAATACACGCATTTGCGTGTGTACTAAATAACGTTGTAATTTATTTTATTGAAAAGTTTAATAATACCAGCTTATTGCTGTTCAATAGCAAGATAAAAGCTGCTTCTCATAAAGAGGATAGATCACCATTTGCTCATGGCAGATTGACGATTTTGTACACCTATATTCATTTTTAACCTATGTTTCCTCGCGATTTTTACCTTTAGAGATGTCTAAGTGTTAGTTAAAATAAATACAATGTTAAGACTTTTACTGATTATACCAACAAAGTTTAAACTGTCATAATACCTACTGGTGATTAAACGCGACATTGTAACAATAAAAATCTGGATACATAAATTAGAAGGATACCACCGATCCCGGACGCGAGAGAATACTAAGAAAAAAAAGTCTTTAAAACTTACTGCACAGATACGGTACAGTCGTGCGATGAACAATTTTGCTGGCTACGAATTCGTATGAGCCAAATACACTTTAACTTTATTTGTAGCGCTCTGATATTGTGCATAAATACTATAAGAAGTGTGGCACTGTTTAAATGGCGATGATGTTGGCTGCTTATCGAAAGAAGCAGGGTTGGGAGGCAAAGCAAATGGAAGAAGTTGATGTTGCTAAACGCAAGCGATAGGATGGCTTGGTACAACTCAATCAGGGGAAACCATTGCAGTGACAACCGAGCTGACAGCCCATCATTTATTGGATGAAAACCGCGGCATATTCTCTCTCAATTTTAGTCTTAATGACTGTAATGGTTGCGGAATGTTTATAATAGATACCGTGACGCCGGAACATAAAGGGCAACCGAAGGAACATGAGTGGGTTTTAGTCAGTAAAAGTGTGACACGCCCTCCCGCCGCACCCAGGACGGGAGCAGTCATTTGATGATTTCCAACTCCCCAAAAAAATACTGCCTGCAATTACAAAAACAGAAATCAATTAAAACTATGCAAGGAATTAACTAAAGAATATATAAACTTAAACCAATAATTAAAATTAAATAAAAACTTATAATGAATTTTATTCTTCATTCCACTCAACCGTATGTATCACGCCTAAAGAATTGAGATAAAATCTTCTCGAAACGGTCAACCGGAAATACGTAAATCCTGCCACTGTTCTTTAACTTGAACGGGGCGGACTTAAGGCAGCCTCTGTTGCCAGATAATGACGGCATTTCCTGGTTGACAGATTTTACGGTTGAATTAATAATAACAATCCGTTGTTGTCTTTGCTTTATGGCTTTTAAAATTCTACCATTCTGGAGATTTTGCGCTTTTGCGTTCTGTTAGATTGACCGTCTTGGCACTGACAAAAAACCACAGCACTTAATTTAACTGTGTTTAGTTACACAATATCACATGGGTTTAAATACAGTAAATACTTTACACTTGGTTTTTTTACTATACTTGTCAACGGGTTCCTTTCAGCAGTTTTTTTTTATCGGAGCAGGATTGGCGATTTAGCAACCTGGGAGTGTACTACATTTTTAATTAATTGCTGAAGGACAAATTGGTGGGCAGAGCCAAGTAACCAGGTCCATTGGTTGGGCAACAATTCATACAGATTCTAGTAAGAAAAAACTGAATGCAAAGAATTGAAAGATTTATATTCAAATTATTGCTGACACTGTATCAGTCGCCAAAACTGCTAGTGGTGCTGATTTTCTTGTTCACAAACGTAAGTAAATGTTAGTTAATGGCATCTTTCTCTTTCAATTTCTTAAAGAAAAGGACAGAAGGTATATTTTAGTTTAATCCTGTCAAATTGTCGCCTGAAGAAAACTGTCGTATATTTAGACGCCATGTTTTTAAATCGCGTCTAAATAATCTATGGAGTGTCTTAATTTGACAGGACATTACTAATATTTTATCTTCTGTCCTTTTCTTAATTGAATGGTAAGAGAAAGATGCAGTTAACTTAAATTTACGTTAGTTTGTAAATAAGAGAATCGGCACTATTGGCTTACTTAAAAATATGTTCAGAACGAACAATTAAACCCTAATTTGTATTATTATAACTTAACTATAAAACCATTTTACTTCACAATTACATTATAAGCCAAACATTACAGCATTACTTACAGTTTGGGAAAACTAAAAGGACCGTCATAAGTACACCAAATTGTACTCAACGGTATATTAAAATGGAAAACTTTAGTGTACATAAAAATGTCGTTTTAAAGTCTTTATAAACTGTAACTGGGGCCTTCAATAGCCACGTTTATGACGACAAATAGACTTTAGTTTGTCCCACAGGTGTCATAAGACAGGTAATGGCATAGTCTAAATAGTTTCATGCTCTATTTATATGGCTTCTATTTTAACCGCAAGGGTAAATAAAAATAAAACTAAAATGGAGTCGATAACATCTCCGATTTTGATGAAATATGTCTAAGAAACATCGCTAAATAACTTACTTTATTAATAACTAGCTTATGCCCGCGACTTCGTCCGTATGGAATAATAGTTCCCGTTCTCGGGAGATTTCTGGGATGAAAACTATCCTATGTCCTTCCTTGGGCCCCAGACTATATATGTACCAAATTTCATTTTAATCGGTTCAGTGGTTTAGGCGTGAAGAAGAGACAGACAGACAGAGTTACTTTCGCAAATATTAGTATGGATAAAAAAAAGGCAATAAAATCGATTCACCTGTTTAAGAGCTACGGTGTCACGCAGGCAAAGACGCGGTCTAAAACTAGTTATTTTAAATAAAGAGATCGATTTATGGCGGTAACCAAAGCATAACTAGTAGAATTAAAAGACATTGAACTTCAATAGCTCAAAAGGTTCAATTCCTACCTAAAAAGTAAATTACGGAATAAAAAGTTCACATAAAACGGACGGGCAATGCCACAAGAAAAAGCAAGTAAAAAGTAAATAGAAAGTTTCGAATCTGGATAAGGACATGAGAGACTTTTAAGTCCGTGACTTTATCTGTGTCCGCGATAAACGATTTACGCAGACGAAGTCGCTAGCAAAAGTCAGTGAAATCTGCCGTGGATAAGTTGATGGTAGTCGAAGTCAGCATAAAACTTATTAGTGTAGCGTAAATATTTATATAGCTTAATAAAATATAGCGAAGAAAGTACAGAGATGCAATATTGAATTATTTTGTTTTCAAAAAGTAAATAAAGTCAACATAATAATAATATAATAATAATACCAGCCTATAACTGTCCCACTGCAGGGCAATGGCCTCTTCTCATACAGAGAAGGCACGAGCATTGTTCACCATGCTTGCTCAAGACGGGTTGGCGATTTCAGACTTATAATCACTACAAGTCCAGGTTTCCTCACGATGTTTTTCCTTCACCGATGTCTGCGATGTCTAAGATAATCTTTAGAAAGAACATATGAATTGAAAAAGTCACATTGCTACTTGCCCGGATTCGAACCCACAACCACTTGCACGATAGGCGGGTGCCTTAACCACTAGGCCATCACGACGATCAACATACTGGGTACTTAATATTAGGACAGATTGTCAGAAATTTCATTAACTTTTATAAAACTATAATCAACGTGTTCGCTTTTTTCCGTCTTTCTTCTCTAAAATTTAACCTGTTATACCTATGCATATGAATATTATATGTATTAGATATATGCCAAATGCTATTATGAATTCTGTATTTTGAGAATATAGGTATAATTCATACCATACCCCACTCTAATGCACTCTGTTTGTGGAATTTCGATAAAATCTTTCATTAGATGAAATAGTAAAACACTGGTATTCAGTTGAATCCGGTTAGCCTAAAAGCCGAACATAGCATAGTTGAAAACAGGATAGCAGATGAGTCTGAAATTGTATGTTGGAGTGCTTTTCCCGATACAACTTTATTGCAAAATAGGATGTAATTAAATAATTGCAATAGGTTTTAATAAAAAAATTGAAAGGTATTTTATTTTAATCGGGTTGAAAAGCAATTTTACAAAGCTGTGAGAAAAAAACATATAAAAAATGTAATGAAAAATAAAAGTTTATTATTTTTTGGAAGGTACAAAGTAAAAATTTATCAACTACTTAAAGCATAACTAATACAAAACAAACTGAAAAATTCACATTAATTAGTACTCGTTCGGATTTGAACCTGCAATCTCTTACATGAAAGGCAGACGCTTTATCTCTGAACCACCACGGCAGTTCCAAAAAGCAGAAATGAAAGCTTTATCCAAACAAAGGAAATTCGTATATAAACAGTCCAGTTGTGTTGATATTATACAATATTGTGACCCCTAACTTTCCTATATTCACCCCGAGCGTGCTTTAAGTGTAACTTTGTGGTCGGCCAACCGTGGCCCGCAAATGGTCCAGCTAATTTATTTATTTATAGCCTCGATGTGGGCCGCTTTTGTTCGGCCAAGATATTAGTATGCTTAGTTTAATTATGGTGTTAGTGTTGTGAGTTTTTGTTTTATTTTGTTTATTTTAACGCTTATAATAATTTTAATACTAGTTTTTGCCCGAGGCTTCGATTTCGGTAGAAAGAGCCAAACAATAGCTTATGTCTGTCTCTGCATCCCTTTAACTATTTCCACTTAAAAAAAAACCGGTCAAGTGCGAGTTGGACTCGCGCAACGAGGGTTCCGTTAATGGAAAGTAGCCCATAGGTTTTGAATCCCTCGCGAATATCTAAATGCAATATAAATCACCGTATCTTTTTATTGCGTTGATTTAGAAACTTGAGTTTTTCACTGCTTTAAGAGATAGCAGACTTGAGTATGTGATATTAATTTCAGCTTGATATCTCGACGCGTTCCTGAGAAAAACGTTCTTGACAGTCGGACGAACAGACGGACGCCTGATGTGAACAAACTACAAATTTACGGTTTTCGGAGTTTTCCCTATACTTGTGCTACATGACCTTGCTTCTTGCCAAATTTCATGATTCTAGGTCAATGGGAAGTACCCTATAGGTTTTGAGTTATGATTCCCTTGAAAATGTCTAAATATGCAATATAAACCGCCGTATCTTTTTATTGCGTTGATTTAGAAACTTGAGTTTTTCACTGCTTTAAGAGATAGCAGACCTGAGTATGAGATATTAATTTCAGCTTGATATCTCGACGCGTTCCTGAGAAAAACGTTCTTGACAGACGGACGAACAGACGGACGCCTGATGTGAACAAACTACAAATTTACGGTTTTCGGAGTTTTTCCTTTACTTGTGCTACATGACCTTGCCTCTTGCCAAATTTCATGATTCTAGGTCAATGGGAAGTACCCTATAGGTTTTGATTCCCTTGAAAAAGTAAATATGCAATATAAACCGCCGTATCTTTTTATTGCGTCTATTTAGAAACTTGATTTTTTCATTTCTTTGAGAGATAACAGACTTTAGTATGTGATATTAATTGCAGCTTGATATTTTGACGCGTTTCTGAGAAAAAGGTTCTTGACAGACGGACGGACGGACGGACGCTGGATGTAAACTAACTAAAAATTTACGGTTTTCGGAGTTTTCCCTTTACTTGTGCTACATGACCTTGCTTCTTGCCAAATTTCACGATTCTAGGTCAATGGGAAGTACCCTATAGGTTTTGAGTTTTGATTCCCTTGAAAATGTCTAAATATGCAATATAAACCGCCGTATCTTTTTATTGCGTTGATTTAGAAACTTGATTTTTTCACTGCTTTGAGAAATAGCAGACTTGAGTGTGTGATATTAATTTCAACTTTATATCTCGACGCGTTCCTGAGAAAAAGATTCTTGACAGACAGACGGACAGACGGACGCCTGATGTCAACTAACTACAAATTCACGGTTTTCGGAGTTTTCCCTTTACTTGTGCTACATGACCTTGCCTCTTGCCAAATTTCATGATTCTAGGTCAATGGGAAGTACCCTATAGGTTTTGAGTTTTGATTCTCTTGAAAATATCTAAATATGCAATATAAACCGCCGTATCTTTTTATTGCGTTGATTTAGAAACTTGATTTTTTCACTGCTGTGAGAGATAGCAGACCTGAGTATGTGATATCAATTTCAGCTTGACATCTCGACGCGTTTCTGAGAAAAAGGTTCTTGACAGACAGACGGACAGACGGACGCCTGGTGTGAACTAACTACAAATTTACGGTTTTCGGAGTTTTCCCTTTATTTGTGCTACATGACCTTGCTTCTTGCCAAATTTCATGGTTCTAGGTCAATGGGAAGTACCCTATAGGTTTTGATTTCCTTGCAAATGTCCAAATATGCAATATAAACCGCCGTATCTTTTTATTGCGTTGATTTACAAACTTGATTTTTTCACTGCTTTAAGAGATAGCATACCCGAGTATGTGATATTAATTTCAGCTTGATATCTCAACGCGTTTCTGAGAAAAAGGGTCTTGACAGACGGACGGACGGACAGACGGACAACAAAGTGATCCTATAAGGGTTCCGTTTTTACCTTTTGAGGTACGGAACCCTAATGAGGTCAATTTGCCATGAAATACTGACAAACAAACACACACGCTTTCCTATCCATGCTAATATTATAAATGGGAAAGTGTGTCTGCCTGTCTGTCTCTCTGTCTGTCTGTCTGTATGTTTGTCTTTCTTTCACAGCAAAACAGAGCGACGAATTGACGTGATTTTTTAAGTGGAGATAGTTGAAGGGATGGAGAGTAACATAGGCTACTTTTGGTCTCTTTTTACGCGAGCGAAGCCGCGGGCAAAAGCTAGTTTATAATATAAATATGGACTTATAATATGAATAGTACTGAGGCCTTTCTATTCACAAATGAGTGTGATGAAGTTAGTCATATGTTTAGGTAATGACCTAAATCTATAGACCTTGGATAAATAAAAGGTCCTTATTATGCAATTGAAAAATAACATCAAGAGAAACATTAGAACTAGCTCATTTTTATTGCGATTTCATCTGATCGTAAAGAATAAATACGTTTAATATCTCGCTAATAGTGGCACGTGCGTGGGATTATTCGGTTCCTGCCAAAATGGGCACATTGTTTTCATATAAAGAATTTTTCGTTTTTGATAAACACAATGTGACTAGGGTTCTGTAATAGTTTCTTTTTACTTAAAAAAAAAATATCTCCTTTTGTGAACAAACCACTAGCATCAACTTTTTGATTAACCGACAGTCTCGTTCACAATGTAAAAGTGCTAGATAAAATTTTGTTTTGCTTGTAAAAAAGGAACGTAATTTGTATGCCTTCTGTAACATTTAACAAAATACCTTACTAAATTAAAAACTTACCGTTGAGAAAATTTAAAAACATTTTTGTAGATAAATGCTAATGTTCTGTGCAGAATTATGCAGATAGTTTTTGTTTTGTAATAATATCTTTATTACATTTTCTACTTTGTAATACATTATTGCGTACATTTGGACATTGTTGATACAGACAGTAATAGGGTTCTATTGTGTATTTAACTTCTTATTTTTATGTACCTACATTCTTAGCTACTCAAAACCTATTCTATATTATTTAAAACCAGCGGAATTATGAAAGAAACAATTTTTTTGGTTTATGCGTTTTTTTTTGTATCAAGTTGCTTCTAACAAGCCTCTACAGACAAAAAAAAGTGAGCAGTCACGGGACGCCTGGCAGATGTGAAACATCGACATTACATCATCGCCACACAGTACACAAGACTGTGACTGTATATATATACCATCATATTATAGCGTGGCGACGAGCCGCCTCGGCATGCGTCGCCACGCCAGAAATTTGTTTTACGTGCGGCTAATAGATGTTTCACATCAAAATATATGAAAAGAATAATATGCTTCTAAGCCAAGGAATACGTGGGTAAAACCACGGGGGATATTTAGTGTTAATTTATAAAGGTTGATTAGTTAAGGTCAATATGTACAAGTTTATTGTATACCGGGTAAATAGGTAAGATTTATTATTATAAAGTAGCAACATAAAACTTAGGATACCACCAAAATATTTGGCAAATAGCGTCCTTCCTCGTTCAAACCACTCACAGATTTACAACCTCAATTTCCTCCTAAAAGCTAGCAAGTAACCTCATTTCTGAACGCCACTAATCAATTCGAAACTCATAATTTTCAGTCCAGCGAAACCTAAATTCAAAATCCTTAATGTTTGGCAACTGATACCATCCCCATTTCGTCTGATAATTGTTTTCGTGCTTTGGCACCAAAACTCAGAGTGTCTATTGATTTATATGTTGGTTTTCCAATTAGTACTAGTTAGCAGTTTTATTTATTGGAGCTCTTTCCATTTTCCGCACTTTTGGCGACACTGTGTGTGACTTTTAGATGGTCGTATTTTGGGTGTGGTTTTAGTCGTTTTAGTGTGTCTGTTTGGTTTGACTCTTTACAAATAGCAGTGTGTGTACATTCTAAAAATGATAGAATTGACACATTTACACAACACTCTTATCTCAAAGTTGACTTGGTTTTTAATTGTGCCGTTAGTAATAGAAGTTTCTTCATCATTATCATCTCCCTAGCCTTTTCCCAACTATGTTGGGGTCGGCTTTCAGCCTAACCGGATTCAGCTATATACCAGTGTTTTTACGTGAAGCGACTGCCTATCTGACCTCCACAACCCAGTAACTGGGCGACACGATACCTCTTGGTTAAGGCTGGTCAGACTTTCTGGCTTCTGACTAACCGTAACGACTGTCAAAATTCTACAAATGACAACCGGGACCAACGGCTTTACGTGCTTTACGTGCTTTCCGAGGCACGGGATGTCAGTGATGTCTGAGATAAACTTTAGAAAGTACATATGAATTGAAAAAGTCACATTGGTACTTGCTCGGATTTGAACCCACAACCTCTTACACAAGAGGCGGGCGCCTTATCCACTGGGCCATCACGACACTAGTAATAGAAGTTTCTTGAGGATAATTATTCATATTCATATTCTTTATTGCACACAAAAAAACATAACATAATAAACTTATAGCAAACAAAAGACTTATGTACAATGGCGAGCTTAACCCAAAATTGAGTTTTCTACCAGCAAACCAAAAATTTTGTAGTGAGATTTGCAACGGAGGATATGCTTATGTGCAAAAAAAAAAAATACCTATTACTCTTAATAAATAAATAATTGTAAAATATTAAATAATAATTACATATAAAATAAAAATACATAAATAATAAACACAATACATATAATACATAAATAAATACATATATATTAATCAACAGACAGGAAATGTTCCCTAATTCCTTTCTTGAACATTTCTAAGGAAGAGCTATCTCGCAATGAATGCGGAAGAGCATTCCAAAGACGCACAGCACAAACAGTAAATGATCCATCATACCGACTCGAAGAGTGGGAAGGGAAACGTAAGAGAAGAGATGAAGAAGAACGACAAGGTTTACCTCTAGGTACAAGAAATTCAAAGCGATCGCGAAGATACGAAGGAGACTTAGTATTGTGAAGAATAGAAAAGAGAGAGGAAAGAATGTGACAATCTCGACGCTGCCGAATAGGGAGCCACTTCAACTGCCTTCGGAATTCCGACACGTGATCATATTTTCGAAGGCCGAAGATGAAGCGGATACACAAATTCTGCAGTCGTTCGAGCTTATTAAGAAGTTCCTCAGTCGCATCAAGAAAACAAACATCAGCATAGACTATTGAGATTATTGTTAAAAAGACAATAACGCAAAGTAATTATTTTAAAAATGACACCGTTTGAGTAGTATAAGTAGTAGGTACGAAGATAACAAGAAGAAGATTAATGCCTCAATTACCAACAATAACAGTTAATCATTGATGTTTTGTTAAAGAGATTGCTCAAAATAGCCTACGAATAATCTGCCATGAAACCTTTACAGTAATTTCTATTTTTTTTTATAAAGTACTTTACGACTATAACAATATAATGGACAGGTGCTAATTTCAGAAACATTATAAAAAGTAACTCAATTTCGTTTCAATCTCCGGTGTCAGATATTTTGGTTTAATTTGAAGTTAGTAGTAGACTAAGGTATCGTAGCTCATGCAGCCAAGTATTAAAATAAGTATGTATACCGAAATTGAAAAACTCAATATTCTCAGCGCTTGATCTATGAATAAGGTTTTAATACGAATATATAATGCCCATTTCACACGAGGGCAGAACAGTGAGGCAGAACAGTTATAATAATAATAAGTATTTATAATAATAATAAGTATTTATTTCATAAAAACATGGAACAGTGCACTCTATACATAAAGGCTTACACTAAACAGTTAAGAATTATATTGTATAATTATGTAGAACTACATTATTGGACTCTATCCCTTAAACTAGGTCTAGCCTGTATCTTAAGAGACAGGGTTCAGCCATTGGTTTAAACTAAATTGATTATATAATAAGATTTAACAAGTGAGAACAGTGTCGATTTGAATTATTATATTCATATAAACTCTCGAGTCATGAGTGCGTGCATGTGTGTGTGTATGTGTGTTGTGTGCATGTTTGTGATTGTCAGTGTGTGTATATTAGGTGTTATATATGTAAAAACTAGCTTCTGCCCGCGGCTTCGCTCGCGTTAGAAAGAGACAAAAAGTAGCCTATGTTACTCTCCATCCCTTCAACTATTTCCACTTAAAAAATCACGTCAATCCGTCGCTCCGTTTTGCCGTGAAAGAAAGACAAACAGACAGACAGATAGACAGACAGACAGACAGACACACTTTCCCATTTATAATATTAGTATGGATTGGTAAGTAACAGTAATCCATTGCATGTGTACAGCTTAAGAGCCATATATGAGAAGGTTTTCTGTAGAAAGGTAGGAGGATAAAGAGTTGCCTCACGGTTAAAACTTTACATTCGTCATATAGTTTGGTTGTGGGGAACATAATTATAATAATTACGAGTCATCGTTTTAAGAAGCTGGCACAGAACAGTACTGTTTTGTGCGTTCACACAGTAGCAGTACTGTTCTGCCCACTGTTCTGCCCTCGTGTGAAATGGGCATTAAAGCGATTGAAAGCGCTGCGTCAAATGAACAAGCCATTTGTTTTGAAAAAAAGATCAACATATTAGTCTATTGTTTTTCGTCAATTGAATTGACAGATGCCAACATTTGACCAGGTTCTGTGTAATCTGGTTGTTTGCATTTTATTATTATTCCTTTCCGATTTTATCTACCCACTTCGCTTAAACTACGGACTGTGATTTCCTCTTGAAATATCGACCTCCGACTGTGATTGACTGATGTACGGACCTACTAAGAACGACGACCTGGCATGGCGGTGGGTGTCAAGAGATTAAACGGACATTGCAGATTTAACATGGATTCCCAAAATTATCCTATATTTTGTGTAAATTGCGGATCAGCTTCTGGCTCCATGTAAAAGAGAAAGGGAACATCAATAAGTGTCTCGGAAAGACTTCTGCCGCTGCAAATATATTGGTCGAAAATATAGATGATACTTTTGATGTGACATGATGTTGTTATTAAAGTATTTTGATGGCTTTTAGAAGTCTAAAGTGTCCGTAGTTTTAATTTAGTTTCAATCGAAAACATATATTATTTAGAACCAAAAATGAAAAAACACATCCCTATCGGTTCTTAGGCAAACAATGTATGGACGCATGGCAATGTCCTTTACGTACTGTCTTTTACTGGCTTCGATTCCCACCCAGGACAAACTTTGTGTGATGAGCATGATGGTTTGTTCTGTGTCTGGGTTTAATTTATCTATAATAATATGTACGTATTTAGAAAGTATATAAGTGGTATGTATATCAGTTGCCTGGTTACCATAACACAAGCTCTGCTTAGCTCGGGATCAGATGACCGTGTGTGAGTTGTCCTAAGATATTTATTTATTTCTATATTTTCTAATATCAAAACAATATTTTAAAAAATATATTTTTTCCGCTTACACGTACAGTCTTTTTGAAAATCTGTTCTCATAGGAATAATGCGTATTTTTTTCAAGAATTTTCGACATCCGATCCGACAGATCGTCGCATGTAAAGCCGCTTATTTTCGTATCTAGAATTGTGGTCACACGTTTTACTCCGTGGGTAACGTATGTGTGTTTTGATTCACGACGAAATGCACCAAACTTTTTTGTTTTTCGGACGTATCTTGTAAACATGGGACCATCACTGGGGAAAATGTCTAGCACAAAAGGTAATTGTATGTACTAGAGATACTCTGGCAGATATTGCCGTAATGAAACCTATTTGGATAGACTATGCTTAATGCTTCGAACACACGTGATTTGAGACACAATAGAAAGACAATAGCAGCCCGACAGCCGGCTGTCGGTTGGTCATTAAAATAGATCGATGAGATGAAATATTTTGAAACTAGCTGTCCCCGCGGTTTTACCCGCGTAGTTCCCGTTCCCGTGGGATTTTAGGGATAAAAATTATCCGATGTCCTTTCTCAAGCTATCGAGTATCTTTGTACAAAATTCTCATTTAAGTAGGTTCAATAGTTCTGCCGTGAAAGATGAACAAACTAACAAACACACTTTCACATTAGTATGTATACGAATAATATTAGTATGTATAAGAAAATACTAGTCAGTCCATATGTCTGACTAGCTCTTCTTCAAACGGTGAAAGAATTTTTAAAATCGATCCAGTAAATTTTGAGCCTATTCATTACAATCAAACAAACAAAGTTTTCCTCTTTATAATATTAGTATTAGTATAGACAAGCAGGTGTTATAAAAACACTTAAAAAAATAATAATAACCGCCTTCAAAAACTAAAAACCCAAAAATAACTGAAATTTCGGAAGTCAGTTGCAATACAAATTGACTGGCAGAACAGAAGCCACCGACTTCCGAATTTTAGTTATTTTTGGGTTTTTATTTTTGAAGGCGGTTATTATTTTTTTGAAAAAAGTTTTTATTTATTACTTTTTAGTGTCGACTCCCAATGTTTGACTGTGTATTAAAGTATCTTTCAAAGTAATTTATTTTCAAAATACAACTACTCTCAATCTTATAAAACGAAAATAGAAACTTGAAGAAAATAGCACACATCGTCTATGAATATTTCTACAATTTTTTTTTTGTTCTTGGTGAATTTTACGAGAAGCACTGAACCGATCGCCACAAAATTTATATGGGCCCACCCCTGAATCATGACTTATCAAACAAAAAAAAGAACCATCAAAATCCGTTCACAATTGACGGAGATATCGCGTAACAAACATACAAAAAAAACGTAGAGACGAATTGAGAACCTGCTCCTTTTTTGAAGTCGGTTAAAAATAACTTGAACACGATAATATAATTATGTGACATAATAATTATGTTTTAGTGAAATAATTATAGCAAACCCGGTACAGTAGACATCCCTCTGACTTCTACAGTACCTATCTATAAGTATAATACCTATAAGTATAATAATATTCTTTTAAAAATATTTACTAACTACAGTAGTTGCCAGCAGTAATGCTATGCTAAAAATAAATACTACAGTCTTTTTTTTTTAACAAACGAGTATCTAAAATTTGTCTGCGTTTCTATTGGTCCACATAATCAGCTTATTATTAGTGTTAAAAGCGTAGGCTCCTTCTCGACTAATTACCCATCTCTCTCTGTCAATACCGGAAATGTGAGAGAGATATACTCAGTACTCGTTTGGTAAAAAAACAGACTATAGTAATTAAAATAAACCAGCAGTAGTGGGGTGGAGGGTCTAGGCACACCATTTACCCAAACATTACTGTAAAGTTTATTTTAATTTAGGTTCATTTAACTTATTTTTATGTACCGAAGTTGTAAGTTTTTAAAACCCTTTCTTAGTAATTATATACAGGTAAAAGGATTCTGTAGATGCAAATTTTTACAACTATAGCTCTAGTCATTTTAGCTGTGTATTGATTATCACCAAAACGACTGTAATTTAATATATAAATAGACTTTTTTGTTTTTACTATTTAAAATGCCGGTTGAAATGCCTAAAATAGTTACCGATATCGATAAATGCAGCAATAACTAAAATTCTTTTGTATGAACATATAATTTTATCTCGACGTTTAGCACAAAGGTTAGACCCATAGCTTCTACAGTGTAAGGCCGTATACAGAAAGAAAGCTGGAAACTTATAAGCGCTTACCGGCGCTTGTCAGCGCTGACCCGTTCTACTCAAAGGAAGCAGGTTGAAGCAGACTAAGCAAAATGTCGGAATGATTTGCTTGCAGTTGTTATGGGAACGCCCAACGCTGACAAGCGCGTGTTGAACCTTGTCGGCACCGTTCAGTGCTTATCGGCGCGTGTTCATATATTTTCCTGCGCGGATTACCAGCGCTGACAAGCGCCGGCAAGCGCTTAAAAGTTTACAGCTTTCTTTCTGTATACGGCCTAACAGTTCAGTCGGACGAAGTAAAATCTTCATCGTGCTATTTAGATATTTTGTATCTCAGGTTGAACCTCGCTAGAAGTTGACATGTAGTGATGTACTGTGTAGTTATCGATTAACGAATAAGCTATTCAGCTATATAATATTAAGTAAAGATCTTAATATTATATAGCTGAAGAGCTTATTTGTTTGACCGAACGCACTATTTTCAAGAACTACTAGTCCAATTTGAAAAATTCTTATTGATTGTTCATTTATCGAGGAAAGTTATAGGTTATATAAAATCATGTTACAACCTATTAAAGTGATGTTTTAACCAAAGATGCGGAGTAAAACCGTGAAGAACAGCTAGACAATCAATAAAATAAATTCTTTAAACTGGATATAGCGATAATTTTTAAAGGAACCTGCTATTAAACATTATAAAACTTCTATCAATCTCAAATTAATAAAAAACTAGCTTATCTAAGCGATTTCCTTCTTCCAATGTTTTGTTCGTTTTCTTAATTTTTAATTCTAGAGGGACGTTCTATGAAATATAATAAAATATTAAAACAAGATATCCAACAATTTTAATTTCCAATTTCAAGAAATCGTCAAGACGTTATTGGTTTTTAACAAGATATATTGTTAAATGAAATAATAAGATTTATTGAAACACAAAGGTGTGATTTATCTATAATATGTATGTATTTAAAAAATATATAAGTATGTTTATCAGCTGTCTGATTCCCCTAGCACAAGCCCTGCTTAGTTTGGGATCAGATGGCCGTGTGTGAGTTGTGCCAGAAAAAAAAAAAAAAAAAGGCACCCCCGGTTGAAATTAAAATTGAAACAATAAAAGGCTTGTTGGTTATATAATGAGCTTTGTTTAACTAGCGGCCTGCTGTTTTATTAGCCGTAGGCACGATATTTTTCTGTAAAAATATCTCAACATCTTGCTACATTAAGAACAAAAAAATTACAGCAATAATATTATAAATAAATATCCTTGGACAACTTACACACGGCCGTCTGATCCCAAACTAAGCAGAGCTTGTACTATTGTAACCAGACAACTGATAAACATACTTATATAATTTATAAATACATACATATTATAGATAACTTACATCCAGACACAGAACAAACAATCATGCTCATCACACAAAGTTTGACCTCCGGCTTAGCAGTCAGGGTCACTAACTATGCTAGACCAACAGGCCCGTCAATGAAACCAATACCAGTAATTTAATCACCGAAGCCAAGTAAAAAGTCTATGATTATTTTTCTATGACGTATCCGGCCCTTCAACAGCTGAAATGTGGACATTCACTCAATTCCAAGGTCAGGTAGAGAAGGAGTTGAAGATTCTTTAATCCATTGAATGCTCTAATTACAGACTCAATTAGAAAAGCATTGTGTCTCGCGCGGATCCACGGCCTAGACAAACAAAAGGTTTTATAAAAGACCTAATTAGAAGTGAAGCACAGTACTCTGAGGTAGAACTAAGCCGGACATATTTCAGACGGAGAGACGGTCAGTCAAAAGACATGTATTAGAGTTGGAGATCACGTTTAGGCAAAAGAGTGGAATGCTCTACCCCACTGGAATAGTTGTCCAAAACAGGAATAGTTAACTTTATTTAGGACCTCTTTTTTGACCTTCGCACCCCAAAATACCACGAAAACAACCCCTGTGGACGTATCTTGTGGAAAATCTCATGGCCGCCATTTTGCTTTTTAAAAAGGACTTTTCCACCCTCAGTAGTTATTTTGACGCCATATAATAAGCACAAGTTAAAAAGAAAATAATATTTGAACCCTACCTACCCCTTAGATAATATTTTTAATTTTACCTAACGTCCATTCGCGCATGTGTCCACTCGCGGAAACAGCCGCGCGCAAGTGTCTTTCGCGCAAATGTACCAGATTCCAATAATAGCAGTAAATAATCACTACTAATTCACTAACAAAATTACTAACATTAACATTATTACTTTGTTATAAAATAGTTTTAAGTATAGTTATTGGTGTAAACATTAGTTGGTGAACCAAATAAATAAAATAAAATAAAAAAATAACAAAACATAATTCATTAAAAATACCTTCAATAAATTTCATTAGAGAAATATAATAAAAAGTTATACGTACTCAAAACGAAGTTAACATTATTTCACACCGGTTGGATAATGGTTAATTTAGTAAACTTGTTGACGCGTTCATTCGCGAACACGCACCTGCGTCTCCGTCCCAACCAGATGTTCTTAAATTGTTTTATGTCTTGCGCAAAATCTTATTTGGAATATTTCCCTTGTTCTACTCGCATATTGTCGGGATTTAGACAATTTAGATGATGCTACTTGAGATAGGAGTTTTAGTTACGTTTTGTCACCACAAAAGTTACAGTAAGAGTTTTTTCTTAAACTTCACCGATAACGGTGAAGAGAAACATTAGTGCCGATTATTTTATTCACAAACTATCCTAAATTTAAATTAAGCGTATTTTCCTTTTTCTAAATATTTTCCTTTTCAAAAAGAAACGGACAGAAGATAAAATATTAGTCAAGTCCTGTCAAATTAAGACACTCCATAGATAATTTAGACGCTATTAAAAACATAACGACTAAAAATACGTCAATTTTCTTCGTTTGAACGCGTTAGAGCGCGTGAGATACATATTCATGTATCTTCTGTCCTTTTCTTAATGAAATGTTCAATTTACTTTGTGAACAAGAGAATCGGCACCATTGTAGTGAAATCTCGATGCTTAATTAATTCTAAAATCGCAAATTTTCTTTAAGCTGTAACATACCTTATCATAACGTACCTCTAGTGTTTGAGAAAGCATTTTGCTCTAGGCCATTTACCAAAACAAAGGAATGGTATTTTTAACAAATTATATTTTATAATAAAAAAATTGTTAAACACATTTTTGCATCACAAAATTAAAAAAAACAGACTACAATAATAAAAAAACAGAACAGAAAAAAAATCACAAACAAAAAAACATCGGACTATCGATCTCTTTACGCACATCTCTCTGCGGCTTGAACCCATGGGCAGCTTATATTCAGAATTTCAGATAGAAGTTGGACATAAAATAGCAGGTCTCTGTAGACCCGTTTGATTTATGTAAGACCTCGCATAATTAAGGGTATAATGTATCGCACTACGTACAACTCCTTTGAGAACGTCTGGATTCGGTTAGGTGTAGACAATCTGTATTGTAATTAAGCTGTTATAATTTAAATCTAATTACTATTTAATATTGCATTTTTTTAAATACTAGAATAGTATTTATTGTTTAATAATCATTTCAAAATTAGTAAGTAACAATTATAATTATACACAATATTTACAAACTAAAACTAAATGAAAAACCCTAGAATTAAAATAAAATGGCATCAAAAAACTCCTCCGCATCGCTGTCAACCGGTAAAGTGCCCAAGAGGCTGGCAGCATTGCCACGTTGGATGGCAATGCTAAGCTTCTGGCCAAAATAAAAGCCAGCCTTTGGGTCACGAGAAGAGTTGAAGTTGCATTGTTATATTGCATTTTGATCACGTACAACTATAGCAATTTAATCCTATTCTATAAAATCATATAATACTATCCCAGTGTGCAGTGCAGAGAAAAGGCCTCTTCTCATACGGAGAAGGCACGTGCATTGAACACCACGCATGCTCGAGACGGATTCGCTATTTCTGAATTACATTTACGCGTATATGTTACTAATTGTATTCCGCGGTCTCACCAGCGTTTTTGGTTACTGCTTTGCTTTTGTAGGTAGTAACGTGAACACACATACATAGTACATAGAATATAATCTTTCTCGGTAAATTGGTTGTTCGACCCAAAACAGTTTTCAATACGGACCAAGAGATTAGCGCGTTCAACCAAACAAAAAACTCCAACGTAAACATTTTAGTAGAGATACTTAATGCAATATTTACTAACAGCATAGTTTTGGAATTGTCCAACAATTTTACCCGCGACTAACTACTGAGGCACAAAAACTACTCGCCACTTAAACCAAAAATCTTCTAACGACATCACTTAATTGCTGCAAGACCCAGTACTTATTAAAAACGAACGTGACAGGAACGGCCTTTCGTTATATCCGCACATTTTCCGATCATTAGGAAAATGTCACTGCGATGTGAAAATAAATGAAAAAACTTTTCCATTCGAGGAAAGTACGGGTAAGTGAAGTGTAGACGATATTATTATGAAGACTAGTAAAAGTTTTGATTGAGTGATGAGGTAAAGTTGCTTTCGGTAGGCAGTATTCTAAAAATATTGTCAGAAGAAAAAATTGGTATGGTGAGGAGTGAAATTACGAAAGAGAAATGCAAAATGACGGATTTTTTTTACTAAAAATTTCTCATCTAACGCGTGTGCGTTTAACAAACAAATATACATTTTCGAAGCAATCAGACTTTGAACACGTACCCACAGACTATCCAAACATTTGTTTAGAGCGATCGCTCTATCACTGCAATATTGCTGTCAATTTTGTTTTTTTTTTCGTAAAACTATCTTTCGCCCACGTAGATTTTTAACTTCCATCCACTATTTCATCCCTTCAGGCATGAAAATTCTAAAAGTCATTTCGTAGTGGCTACACACCCTCCAAATATCATTTCCAGTTTTAGTACCAGTGGTTTGGGCTGTGAGATAGATAGATAGAATATTCTTTATTGTACACCAATAGGACAAAAACAGTAAAGGACAACACAAACAAATATGCAAGAGTACAATAGGCGGCCTTATCGCTAAAAATCAATTTCTTCCAGACAACCTTTGGATGGAATTAAATTATTTAAAAATGGGTAACGGATAGTCTATGGCGTACATGAATATATATATATATATATATATATTTATATGTGCATTAGATGTATATCTTTATACATACAAATCATAAACAATACATAGATACAATAGAAGTAGTATATAAAATAAAATTGAATTTACTCGAGTGATGACAGTGTTAAAGAGCCAAGTAGTGATCATTAATCATTTTTTAAAAGTAGTCAGAGACTGTGCGCGTGAGTATAGAACAGTCAGTTACTCAATTTACTTTTAATATATAGATATTGCATTATTTCTACAGTCAGTCAGTCACGTCAGTTTGTTAAAAAAAAAACCCGTATAAAAAAACAAAAAAAACCGTCCTTTTTTCTATTGACACAATCCCGCCACACTATTCCGGACTAATGCAACTCCTGAAAGCCAGAATCAACAGTGGAGTCCAGAATAGCGCTGACCAATTTAGCTTGACGAATCCCGGAGAAACGATTCAACTGTTTTGAATCCTGCCACGAAATTAATCAAAAAAGAACAGCGGAGGAGTAAGAGCTTCATACTTGTATAGAAATAGATTTTACTTACAAACTGCTTATATTTTCAAAGATTAGTTTGAACTTTAATAATTCCCAAATCCCATAGACATTACACCTATCTACAAAAGCCCAGAGCTAAGGTTGAACCTGTAATTAATCTGCTAATGAACCACCCTATCTACAAACCAATTCATCAAGAATATTTGCATATTCAGAAACGTTAAATGTAGGTAGAGCGGTGTTCTAGAAGTCTGACTTCAACGTTAGTAATTTATTTCAGAAATTAATATTCGTTATCCTAGCGGTTTGGGTTAGAAATAATATCTTCCTAATTTAAAGCATTGGAGCTAGCAGTAAGATACATATAAAAGCAATCTAGACATATTTAATTTTTAACCTTTCGACGACCAAGCGACAGCCAGCTGTCGGACTGCAATTAGCTTTCTTTTTTGTCTCGAATCACGTGTGAAGGTATAAAGTAATTAGAGTGGGTAAAATTTTGAAGTTAACAATAGGACACTAAGTGGGGGTAAGTATTATATCACTTAATATTAATTATGTGGCAGTTAGTTATCGATCCCCCCGATTCAAAAGAACGTATCATTATTTAACATATTCCGAAAATGATTGAACTCAAACTTTCGACTCAACACAAGCCTGGACATAAAAACACACATAATCTTATTACATCAGCCTAGAATGGCCCAAATCCGTCCGTTACTTACCTCTTCTAATCGTCGGTCCGTCCTGCGGCAAAATAGTGAGCATCCTATACCACGATTTTATTTGTTTATTTTAGAAGGCATAGAATTAATTTGGTAGCATAATTATTTAAGTTATTGAGAAGAACAGTCGACCGCATTCTAGCATGTCCATTGTAACCCCGCATGAGCTTAAATGTAAAAGCTAGCGGTTCCGGCCGGGTCGATGGGTTCATCCCTGTTGGTTGCGACCTATCGTTGGTGTACGGTTTTGAGGGAGAGTGTCGCCATCGGAAAAAATTGAAACACAACCATTTTCAACAGCAAAATATACAAATCCAATTTGAAAAAATGGTACAAATCAAAACATATACAGCCAATTTCCTGAACAAACCGAACAGAAAAATTGAAAAAAATAAAACAATTTTTTTTCCACGTTTACCAGAGAGGCAATTAACCGCAAACCGTTCAAAATTTTTCGGAAAACCGATGCCCATTGTCTACGAAAAATAACCGTGGATTAGACCCTCAGTAAATTAATTAATAAAGGCAAAACAATGAATGGTATCGCCGGCGTTTTGTAAGACCGTATATTAAAACGGTCTATTGTTAAGGTGGGGGTATGAAATAATGCTGTGCCACACACCACCTTTGTTCGTCTGTATATTTTTTCTCTTCCATTTTAGTTCGCTGAATGCATCGGAAATTGATGTCTTGGGTTATGACAGTTGCATTGTTGAGGGAAAATTATGTACCGGCTAAAATGGATTGGAGGTTCCTTGTTCAGGCTTTTGAGTGCGTTTATTGAATTGTCATTGTGGAAAATTGAACTGTTCAATACCTTTTTGTTAATAGTGCTTTCATTGCTAATTAGCTTGTGAACCGACATAACTGAAGTTAAAGTATTTATTTTTATTAGATTACTAGCGGCCCGTCCCAATTTCGCACGGGTAGATATAAGATTACACAATAAAAACACAATAATAACAAAATAATAGATAACACAATGATAACAAAACTTTTTTTTAATTTGATCGCAGCGCTAACTGTCGGACAGACTAAAATTAAAATTCGAATATTATTTAAAAATTTGACACTGCAATGGTAGCGCCGACATGTTAAGAAGTATTGCTACGCATTTTCTTATAGAACCTTTTTAATATCATTGTTTATGTTTATGACATCTGAAAGTGATTATTATTTAAAATTTGACACTGCGATGGTAGCGCCGTCTGTCGGATCCAATGTAAAACATTCCAAAATCAACAATTACTAATAAATTAATTGTGACTGTCAAATAATAACAGACAAATAATTAGCAATAAATTAAAATTGCGACTATAATTTGAGATTTAAACTCTCAAGTTGGATCGAACTGCACATGGTGTGCGAATTTTATTATAATCGGTTAAGTGGTTTAGGAGTCCATTGAGGACAAACATTGTGACACGAGATTTATATATATTAAGATTTTTGCTTTTAGGAATGATAAAATGATAAAATTATATTTATTGTGTAAATTGGTTAAATATAACAGATTTACACATCAATCATTTTGACACACTTTAAATTTATAATCTATTTTATTAGTGAGTCCTTGACCAAGAAGTAATCACGACAAAATATCGTATTAACTATTATTTTTTCAAAAGGTGTAAATTCACCACTGTTACTGGTTAAAATTTTGACACGTGATCGCAACTTTATCCATACTAATATTATAAATGCGAAAGTATCTCTGTCTGTCTGACTGTCTCTTCTTCACGCTTAAACCACTAAACCGATTTGAATGAAATTTGGTACAGATATAGTCTGGGACCCCAGAAAGGACATAGGATAGTTTTTATCACGAAAATCCCCCGAGGAAAGGAGCTATTATTCCACACGGACAAAAGCTAGTTCACATTATTCATCAAAATATTTTGCCATTCTATACCCTATTGTTAACCTAAACGAGTAAAATAATTCCGACCCCGCAACCTATAAAACATAATTAGAAAGAGGTCGTTCTAAGGGACTACTTCACAAAGTGACTTCATTTTCTTTAACTTACAAATTTCACTTTTTGTTTCTGAATTTTCATTTCATTGAAGAATTGTGCCTGTTAGTTTATCTGTCGTTAATCTACCTACTGAATGTATGTAGAATTACAATATTGGTGCTGATTCTTTTGTTCTCAAACTTAACTAAATTCAAGTTAAATGCATCTTTCTCTTTCCATTTCTTAAAGAAAAGGACAGAAGATACATTTTAGTTTAATCCTGTCTAATTAGACAGCGCTTAAAGAAAATTGACGTATATTTAGACTCCTTGTTTTTAAATCGCGTCTAAATTATCTATGGAGTGTCTAAATTTGACAGGACTTAAATAATTGTTATCTTCTGTCCTTTTCTTAATTAAATGGAAAAAGAAAGATGCACTTAACTTAAATTTACGTTAGTTTGTGACTAAGTGAATCGGCACCATTGTTTGTGATAATTTATAAATTTACAAAATTTAATCTTAACTAATATTATAAACGCGAGAGTTTTTTTGAATCGATATATGTTTGTGTAGATGTTTGTTACTCTTTCATGCCAAAACCATAAAATAAACTATGATAAAAGTTTGCTGTGATATAGAAAATGATATTTATTTTGTAAATAGGTGAAAAATTACACTTGTACACGTCATTATTGTTTTTTTTTTTCTTATTTTAATAGAACGATGGAACCAGTGCTTCCTAGCTGGACTACTCAGAGATGAAACATTCGAAACCAACTCAGATCTCGATCTATACATGTATAACATCAGGTTATGACTCAAGGTAACAAAGGGGACAGCTAGTTTTCTTATAGGTATTACGGTAGGACTTAATTTGTTGAAATTTTAATTATTTTAATAAAAGTTTAAAAAATTCATGACCAAATAAATTACAAAACTTGTTGGTTTAAAAGTAGAATGCTGTGCACTAATATAATTATTTTTACACCTTATATTTTGATGTATGAGACGCCAACAATTATTTCCTCCTTATAAAGAAACAAGTATGAAACTCTTTTGCTTGACCAATTTTCTCCTACACTCAGTAAATAAATAATAATCTACAGTGTTGTATGATCAAATTTTCTCAAATCGACACATGGACTATTAGCATAATACTACAAAACTCCACAATCAAGGTTTCAAGCAACCATACATATTCAAGCAACGTACGTTCCTGCCAATCCTGAACGGTGCACGTAACTGATATTTTATTCAGGACTATGCGTATTTAACGTGATATATACGATGTATTTACATATTCGGCAACATTGGGGAACAAAGACGGTTTACAACAATTTGGTTACAAATCGGGAGAGAAACGGCGATACAATGATATAGTGTTGTTTGTGTTTGACGGTGGCGGCGCAAACGGGTGTGTCAAATCGTCGGCTTTATTGCGAGTAGGTTGGCTCCGCCCTAGCTCTTCAGGAATTGGGGAAACTTTACTGTGTAACAAAGGGTAATAATACTTCTCGGGGTAATGTTTCTCCTCCAACTGTGCTTCTATACTAATGTAATGACGCTGGAAGTAAGTTTTTGTTTTATGCGCTAATTTCTAGAACTGCTAGTAGGATTAGAATTTGTTTATTCATCAATCTTTACATTACTATTACATTTTCTTAGTATTTATATAAAAAAAAAATATATAAAAATTAGTAGCCCACCGGTATCAGGAACATGGATTTGAATAATATTTTTTTAGCCTGATTCATTACAAACAGTAAAGCAAACAACATCACGCTTTGATTTACTGCAGTTAATAACACAAACGGATCACAAATTTTCATGTCAAAGATAAATATCGTCTGTATAGCGAGATAAAATGTGTTTTTGTTATATAAGTAGTTCGCAACGCGTCCGATAGATATCACTACAAGTATTTAGTTGATAACGTTATCATAGATGGAGTTACTAGTACATCTCTGAACATTCGAATAAATTAATGCGCGTTGATTTAGTTCTGATTAAATTTTCTTTAAGCTTCTTTGCTGAAACGAGTTCAAGCTCTAAAAGTTTAATTTTTTTGTCATAGATTCTGGTTCGGTTTGCGTGGATTTTATATTATTTTATCTTAAGTTGTTTTGATGTTTTTCATTAGAAACTTGTACCAGTTTGAAATATTTTTTTAACTTGGCTGCTATTTTAGGTTAGTGTGCTGTTAGGTTAGTGTTTACGTTGGTTAACAAATACATAGTTTTATAGAAGTATTAGTTTCGATGCAGTCTTTATCAAGTTTGTATTAATATTAGTCTTAGTTAACAGTTGGACATATAGGCATCACCAAGTTTGTGCGAATGCACCATTTTTTTCCGCATCTTTAAAAATCTAAAATAAATAATATAAATTGTCTATCTAGCTGGGTAAATGGAAGCCTTTAGTTGGTACCTGGCTCGGCTATTTCTTCAATTTTCGTAATATGAAATTTAATTAAATGCGTGGCTGCCACTTAAAAACTTTTTCCCGTATCAACCAACGGTACTTCGAGATACGTGCCCTGCCTAATTTCCACATCAGAATTCTGACTCGATGAGCTATTTTGGGACAAGTTCTTTTAAAGGCTCTTGACAGAGCTCTTTCCATACACGAGAAATTGTACTACTAGATTATTACGAGTGCATAGGCATCTATTGGGTAAGCTCGCTCCATCGTAGGCCCCGTCTATGCCCTCGGGCTAGTCTGGGACCAAGAGCAAGCCCATAAAAAAAAAAAAAAAAATTACAAACTCCTTCACTAACAGAAGCACAACCTATCTCCAACAACGTAAGCAAAATCCTAGAACATTGTAGTACAACAGCAAGTTATAAACACAATACCGAACGTTCGGTAATAAAATTATTACCCACTATAAAGTCGACTATTAAGATGCGATGGTTTAACTCTTGTTAAGCCGTAGCCGGAACGACCGTTCTATAACTTCCAATTTTGTTTGTGAACCGTTTGTTAGTGCTGGGTACACGGGATTGTTGCAGCCTGTGAGTGGAATAGATGGTTTTGTTGGTGTAAAATTAAAAATCTTACAATGTTTTGATGTTAAATATTTTTAAGCCACAATGGCTATAACACTGAAATATATTATTATGTATACTAACATTGATTTACGTAATGAAATTATAATTGAATTTTACTTTATACTAGCAGTCCCCCGCGGTTTTACCCGAGTTTTGTTATGTTTTTATCATTACTCCACCTCCAACTTGGTCATAGCGTGATGTTATGTACCCTTTATGTTATTCTGATGTGTAAGTTATGTGTATTACTGTAAAAAAAATATCAAAATCCGTACAGCAGTGTTTGTGTGACTGTAATGTACATTCACACATAATATCAATATGGTTAAGATTTTTGTTGATCGTATATTTAATAAAAGTGCCCTTAGTGCACCGTCACACTCAGGACAACACACATTAAAATAACTGAAACTCAAAAAGCAAAAGATAAAACAAAGAAGCAAGAGAAAGCAATTTCTTACGTACGTCATTCGTACGTAAAAATGTGGTTTTATAAAACTTCCAAGGTAAAATAACCTTGTCAATTTATTTTTCTTTGCTCAAAGTTTTAGGTCTTCACGTTTATAGCAGCATTTGTGGCATTTTAATTATCTAATAAACATTCAACTTTGACGTTTTGGACACTAAAAAACTCAAAGCTTTGAATGGCTGCAAACGTTCCGTGAGATAACACTCTAATAGTAACATACATACGAAATATTCGCAAGCACAACATTGTACAACGGTAAATACCGGCCGCCATCGTTTATTGCGATCGCGACTAATTGTGCAACTGTCGCCGTCAAAATATACCGAGCGTGGTTTTACGAGCATTGTAGCAGTTTTTGAAAATTGAGTTCGAAAGATATTTTTCGCTTTGATTTGTGTTGTAGGTTTTTTCGGATAGTATTTGCAAATGAATACTGCAGTTGTTGAAACAAATCAACGATACAATTTACAAAGTAATCCATACTAGTATTTTGAATTTAACTCTTTCTATTCGTCTAGACAGGAGGAACAGATTTTGGAAGGTACGTAGTAAGCCTAAAGTGTGAAAATATCCTGAAGGATGAATTCCACCTGGGGTTGCGGAATGATTAATAATAGTTACCGTGACCCCGGAACATAAAGGGCAATCAGAGGAACATGAGTGGGTTTTAGTCAATAAAAGTCTGACTTCTCCCGCCACGCCCAGGACGGGAGAAGTCATTTGATGATTTCCCACTCCCCAAAAAATATTATTTGTAAAAGTATTATAAAAACAAAAACTGTCTATTATATATAAGTTTAGTTTAACTTAGTCCAATTTACGTGCGACTTTAAACTTCATTGATGACCAAGAATATCGTGGGTTTGATTTCAGCACCAGTCAAATATTTGAATGGCCTGCAGGAATTTTCCAAGCTTGGTTGCTTGCATATGTGAGTTTCTATAAGTTAACGCCCCCAAAAACAAGAGAAAGTGGATCAGCGCTGTTTGGGTTTAAATCGCAAAAATCTGTTGGGCATGCACCACTTTTGATTCCTAGATAATTCGAAAAAGGTATCAGGACACATGCGCGAAAGACATTTCCGCGAAAGACACTTGCGCGCGGCCGTTTGGGCGAATGGACACATGCGCGAATGGACGTTTGCGCCCATAGACATTTCCGCGAATGGACACTTGCGCGACTAGACGTTTCCGCGCCAAACCACTTGCGCGAAGCCCTTTGCGCGACGGACACTTGCGCGCCAGACAGTTCCGCGAGAGATGTTTGCGCCCAAACACTTCCGCGACTAGACACTTGCGCGAACTTTTTTCCAAAGGACATTGGGCAAATTTAAAAATATTATTAAGGGGTACCAATATTTTTTTATTTACTTAGTTTTTATTATATGGCGTCCACATACCTACCGTGGGTGGTAAGTCGTTTTCAAAAGCAAGATGGCGGCCATGATATTTTTCACAAAATACGTCATGGGTGTCAATTTCAAGGTTTTTTAGGGTGCTAAGGTCGAAAATGAGGTCGATTTGAGAATTCAAGATGGCGGCCGTGACCTTTCTCACAATATGCATCATGGGTGTCGTTTTCATGGTTTTTTGGGGTGCTAAGGTCGAAAATGAGGTCGATTTGAGAATCCAAGATGGCGGCCGTGACCTTTCTCACAATATGCATCATGGGTGTCGTTTTCATGGTTTCTCGTGGCGTTCTAAGGTCGAAAATGAGGTCGATTTGAGAATCCAAGATGGCGGCCGTGACCTTTCTCACAATATGCATCATGGGTGTCGTTTTCATGGTTTTTTGGGGTGCTAAGGTCGAAAATGAGGTCGATTTGAGAATCCAAGATGGCGGCCGTGACCTTTCTCACAATGTGCGTCATGGGTGTCGTTTTCATGGTTTTTTGGGGTGCTAAGGTCGAAAATGAGGTCGATTTGAGAATCTAAGATGGCGGTCGTGACCTTTTACATAATATGCGTCATGGGTGTCGTTTTCATGGTTTTTTGGGGTGCTAAGGTCGAAAATGAGGTCGATTTGAGAATCCAAGATGGCGGCCGTGACCTTTCTCACAATATGCATAATGGGTGTCGTTTTAATGGTTTTTTGGGGTGCTAAGGTCGAAAATGAGGTCAAATTGAGAATCCAAGATGGCGGCCGTGACCTTTCTCACAATATGCATCATGGGTGTCGTTTTCATGGTTTTTTGGGGTGCTAAGGTCGAAAATGAGGTTGATTTGAGAATCCAAGATGGCGATCGTGACCTTTCTCACAATATGCATCATGGGTGTCGTTTTCATGGTTTTTTGGGGTGCTAAGGTCGAAAATTAGGTCGATTTGAGAATCTAAGATGGCGGCCGTGACCTTTCTCACAATATGCGTCATGGGTGTCGTTTTCATGGTTTTTTGGGGTGCTAAGGTCAAAAATGAGGTCGATTTGAGAATCCAAGATGGCGGTCGTGACCTTTTACACAATGACACATGATGCATATTGTGGGAAGGTCACGTCCGCCATCTTGAATTCTCAAATCGACCTAATTTTCGACCTTAGCACCCCAAAAAACCATGAAAACGACACCCATGATGCATATTGTGGAAAAGGTCACTGCCGCCATCTTGGATTCTCAATTCGACCTCATTTTCGACCTTAGCACCCCAAAAAACCATGAAAACAACACCCATGACGCATATTGTGAGAAAGGTCACGGCCGCCATCTTGGATTCTCAAATCCACCTCATTTTCAACCTTAGCACCCCAAAAAACCATGAAAACGGCACCCATGACGCATATTGTGAGAAAGGTCACGGCCGCCATCTTGGATTCTCAAATCGACCTCATTTTCGACCTAAGCACCCCAAAAAACCATGAAAACGACACCCATGACGCATATTGTGTAAAAGGTCACGACCGCCATCTTGGATTCTCAAATCGACCTCATTTTCGACCTTAGCACCCCAAGAAACCATGAAAACGACACCCATGATGCATATTGTGAGAAAGGTCACGGCCGCCATCTTGGATTCTCAAATCGACCTCATTATTGACCTTAGCACCCCAAAAAACCATGAAAACGACACCCATGACGCATATTGTGAGAAAGGTCACGGCCGCCATCTTGGATTCTCAAATCGACCTCATTTTCGACCTTAGCACCCCAAGAAACCATGAAAACGACACCCATGATGCATATTGTGAGAAAGGTCACGGCCGCCATCTTGGATTCTCAAATCGACCTCATTTTCGACCTTAGCACCCCAAAAAACCATGAAAACGACACCCATGACGCATATTGTGAGAAAGGTCACGGCCGCCATCTTGGATTCTCAAATCGACCTCATTTTCGACCTTAGCACCCCAAGAAACCATGAAAACGACACCCATGATGCATATTGTGAGAAAGGTCACGGCCGCCATCTTGGATTCTCAAATCGACCTCATTTTCGACCTTAGCACCCCAAAAAACCATGAAAACGACACCCATGATGCATATTGTGAGAAAGGTCACGGCCGCCATCTTTGATTCTCAAATCGACCTCATTTTCGACCTTAGCACCCCAAGAAACCATGAAAACGACACCCATGATGCATATTGTGAGAAAGGTCACGGCCGCCATCTTGGATTCTCAAATCGACCTCATTTTCGACCTTAGCACCCCAAAAAACCATGAAAACGACACCCATGATGCATATTGTGAGAAAGGTCACGGCCGCCATCCTGGATTCTCAAATCGACCTCATTTTCGACCTTAGCACCCCAAAAAACCATGAAAACGACACCCATGATGCATATTGTGAGAAAGGTCACGGCCGCCATCTTGGATTCTCAAATCGGCCTCATTTTCGACCTTAGCACCCCAAAAAACCATGAAAACGACACCCATGATGCATATTGTGAGAAAGGTCACGACCGCCAGCTTGGATTCTCAAATGGACCTCATTTTCGACCTTAGCACCCTAAAAAACCTTGAAATAGACACCCATGACGTATTTTGTGGAAAATATCATGGCCGCCATCTTGCTTTTGAAATCGACTTACCACCCACGGTAGGTATGTGGACGCCATATAAAAATTAGGTAAATAAAAAAATATTGGTACCCCTTAATAATATTTTTAAATTTGCCCAATGTCCTTTGGAAAAAAGTTCGCGCAAGTGTCTAGTCGCGGAAATGTTTGGGCGCAAACGTCTCTCGCGAAACTGTCTGGCGCGCAAGTGTCCGTCGCGCAAAGGGCTTCGCGCAAGTGGTTTGGCGCGGAAACGTCTAGTCGCGCAAGTGTCCATTCGCGGAAATGTCTATGGGCGCAAACGTCCATTCGCGCATGTGTCCATTCGCCCAAACGGCCGCGCGCAAGTGTCTTTCGCGCAAATGTCTTTCGCGCAAGTGTACCAGATCCTTCGAAAAAGACAAAGTTAAAAAAAAACACTTCTTCCCATGGAAATTAATCCAACAAACCACACACGCCATACAAATCGCAACTCAACTGTTGTTATTACCGTACATGTTTGTAGAAACGAGCATTCCGTCTAATCCCGTAGTGCAGGGGTAACTTAAAAGTAATAAATTGCTCTTCACTGTACCGCGAGCCTGCACTCCGGTGGTTTCTAGACCATGAATCGTTTTTTTTTTTTGATGCGGTAATAAAGTTTTTTCTTTTTTTAACTGACAAACGCTTTTCTTTTTTTTGGCTTTTTTTGGTTGTTTTTGATCCGTATTCTTTTTTTGCGGCTGTCTCAGTTTTTTAACTTTTGACCCTTTATTGATAACCAACTTATGTTAAAACTAGAGGCAACTGCTGTGTTTGCTCAATCTTCGACTTTTCCTTCTACGCCGTGAGAATAATTTCAGGCCGGTTATATTGCAGTAACACAATAAATAGAAGTATAATTATTTATTATATATTAAATATATTTAGTAAGTATGTATAATTATAATAATAATAAAAATATGAACCGGCTGTCAATGCTACGGCTCAGCGACTGTCGGATCAGGTGCGTGTCATCCAGCGTAATCATATGTTGGATGACACGGTGCTTGATCGACTACGCCTCGAGTCACGGAGTAGTCCTGTCACGCCTGCTTCGCCAGTGGATGCGGTCGCCGTGCAGCCGCAAAATTTAGGTAGTGGTTTGCCGCGACCGCTCTGCGCTGGTGGGATGGATGATGATAGGCCTATATCCGTGAGTACCCAGTTCAGTGATAAATTGAGGAGTGCTTTGGAGTGTGCGTGCCGGGAATATCGCTCTACACCGCCCGAGCTTAGACCGCGATTACCTCGTTTGCCCATGCACAAGAAAAACATGGCGCTGGTGTGTGCTTTGGATTCGCTGCTGTCAAGTTATTTTGATAGCAGCGAAGACCTCGCTGATACCCACTCGATTCTGTATTGCGCAGCTGTAGCAGCGTGTCGTGTGGCTAACGTCAAATTTCCCAATAATGACGTAGCCACACGGCCAAAATCAGCTGTACCAACGTGGCAGTGCAGAATCGAGCGCCGTATTGGTGAGGCTAGAGCACTCATCGGCAAGCTTATCTGTTTCAGGGAGGGCAATACACGCCCTAGAGTGATGCGCTTTGTGAGGCGGGCTTTCTCGGGGACTAACATTAGTCCCCAAGATTATTTGGCCGGCGTCACAGAGCGTATCGACTTCCTGAAGCAGAAGATCTGTGCGTGGGCAAACCGTATTCGTCGGTACAGGCGGAGAGTTGAGCGGTACACTCAGAATCGCACATTCCAGAGCAACGAAAGGTGGGTTTACAGGGCTTGGGAGCGACCGGACCAAGGTGTGGCCGATGTGCGCCTGCCGGATGATGACGCTATGTCTTCGTTCTGGTGCAGCATCTGGTCGGTGCCCGTCGGTCATGCTGAGGGCGACTGGATTCGGGATGTTGAGCGAGCGTGCGAGCCAATACCAGAAATGGGGGCAATTACTATCGGCCCCCAAGACGTAGCTTGTGCAGTCCGTTCCTTACCTAATTGGAAATCTCCAGGACCGGATGGGCTGCACAACTACTGGATCAAATGGCTTCACAGTTCGCACGTTTGCTTAGCGTCTCAGTTCCAGTCAGCCTTAGAGTCTGGATCGTTGCCCCAGTTTCTGACAACTGGAATAACCCACCTGCTCCATAAATCAGGTAGTACCATGGAACCCAAAAACTATAGACCGATTACGTGTTTACCGACGGTTTATAAGGTTCTTACATCCATTTTGAGAGGTAAAATTAACAACCATATTGAGAATAATTCTATCATGTCTGCCTCTCAGAATGGATGTAGGACAGGGTCCCGTGGTACTAAGGAGCTGCTCCTCATTGATATGGCCATTAGTCAGCAAGTTCGCCGTTCTCGGAAGAATTTGTCGACATGCTGGATAGATTACAAGAAGGCCTATGACTCTGTGCCGCATACATGGCTCATGAGGGTGCTAGAGCTGTACAAAGTAGATGCAACCCTGCGCACCTTCCTGGAGTCGTGTATGGGGCAATGGAGGACGGTCCTTCACTATCCAGGATGTCGGCACATTCGAGAGAATAGCGAACCGATAAGGATCGAGCGAGGCATATTTCAGGGCGATAGTCTGAGTCCATTGTGGTTCTGTTTGGCCCTGAACCCTCTAAGCACATTGCTGGAGGGTTCAGGTCTAGGCTATCGGTTGCGCAGAGGCGGTCAGGTAATATCTCATCTCCTTTACATGGATGATCTGAAACTCTTTGCCCCCACCGATTTACAACTGATGAAGCTACTGAAGGTAACAGAAACTTTCAGTAGCGCCATCAGGATGGAATTTGGTGTCGACAAATGTGCAGTCATGCATGTAAAGCGAGGGGAGATTGTGGAATCCGCGGGAACTCAACTTTCGGATTCCATACAACTTAGGTCTCTCTGTTCAACCGAAACCTACAAATATTTGGGTATGTCGGAAGCGTTGGGCATCAATGCTGCCGACATGAAACAAACGTTGAGGGAGCGCTTTTTTGGCCGCCTGAATAAAGTTCTGAAAAGTCTTTTATCAGGCGGGAATAAGGTGCGCGCCTTCAACGGTTGGGTCATGCCGGTTCTGATGTACTCTTTCGGCATACTCAAATGGACTCAGACCGAACTAGACGCCTTGGATAGGAGGGTCCGTAGTCTACTGACTGCAAACCGGATGCATCACCCACGATCGTCGGTGATGAGGTTGTATATCCCACGGAAGTGCGGTGGTCGAGGTTTCTTAAACGCCAAGACCCTGCACAACCGTGAGATATGCAGTCTCAGGGAGTATTTCCTATCGGCTACCGTGGGGATGCATCGGGATGTAGTTTCGGTGGACAAGGGCTTCACCCCGCTCTCCTTAGCGAGCGAGAACTGGCGCAAACCTGTGGTACTGGACACTAACGACCGCAGGACTGTATGGCAGAGCAAGGAGCTTCACGGACGCTTTTACCGGGTCCTACATGGGCCCGATGTAGATTTCCTAGCGTCCGTATCTTGGCTGCGTTTCGGTGACCTCTTTGGAGAAACCGAAGGTTTTGTCTGTGCAATAATGGACGAAGTTATGATGACTAAAAACTACCGGAAATATATTGTGAAGGACGGTACGGTTGACATATGTCGGGCATGCCACCGTCCCGGAGAATCGATACGTCACATTATTTCTGGGTGTTCTAGTCTGGCTAACGGAGACTATTTGCACAGACACAATCTTGTAGCCAGGATTATTCATCAGCAACTTGCTCTGAAATACAGTCTTGTGGAATCGGAGGTGCCATACTACAGGTATGTGCCCGACCCAGTTCTTGATAATGGCGATATCACACTGTACTGGGATCGATCTGTTATCACCGACAGGACTATTGTTGCCAATAAACCTGATATAGTGGTAATAGATCGATTAGAGCGTCGCGCAATGATTGTTGATATTGCTGTCCCGCATGACGAGAACCTCGTGAAGGCTGAGAAAGATAAGCAGAACAAATATCTTGACTTAGCTCGCGAGGTTGTTGACATGTGGGATGTGGATTCAGCAATCATTGTGCCGATAGTCGTGACGGCCAACGGCGTAATAGCGAAGAGCCTCGACCAACATCTTAGGAGGCTCTCGCTGGGCAGCTGGGTCAAGGGTCTGGTTCAGAAAGCGGTACTCCTGGACACGGCGCGCATTGTCCGGAGGTTCCTTTCTCTGGAGCCCTGACCACCGGTAGCTTGGACCCTGTTCCCGATGCCGGTGGGCTACTATTTTTTATATTTTTAAATGTTTTTATTTTATATTAATATTTAAAAATGTAATTTATATGTAATATACTTTAATAAATGGAATAATAAAAATATGTCAACAGATACGGTGGACCAATAAAAATTGGTGGATCGCCGATTAGTCATTCACTATGTTGATCGCGTCAGGAGGAAGCAAAAACGAGGTCACATCAAAAATATCTGCCCTCGTATGAAATTAATGTTTGCCTACAAGACAAGCAGCATATGTACGATTGCAACGCCAAGCCTCTTCTCATGATAACCAGCTTTGAATCACGAGATAAGTCAACCAACCGTTTGGACAATTCAATAAATTATTAAATTGCCGCATCTAACCTATATACACTAACAACATCCTAGCCTACTACAATGAGTTTCAACAAAGTTTCTGCTAGCCCACTATCCAGTACCGGTTAGACCACTTAATTGTTTTCAACTAACAACGAATTTTTGCTACGAGCAAATTGGCGGTGCAAATACTTTTCATAACTTATAATGTTTCTGGGTTGAGCTTGGATTTATCGCTGTTTATTGTTACAACAGTTAGTTTGCTTTTTAAGGGAGTGACAAATTTTGTTTCGCAATTGCAGTGGCTTGCATTACTTTTGTGAACTTGTTTTCGGACAAAAAGTGTATTTGCCTGCAACTTTCCTTAGCTAAACAATAACCAGTGAGTCTGTAATCAGTGACTATTTTCTAATCTCTCTTTATGAAAATAAAATCGTCAAACTGTTACTCTGACTTGTAATAGAAAAACTAATAAATCAACATTTTTGTCTATAGAATGGTAAACTTACTAGCTGATTGTCAAAATATCCCGTTCAGCTCTAAACACTAGTTCTAAAGACATGAAACTTGAAGGGTCTGCTCTTTGTAAAGAGTAGGTAGCTAAGCTAAGAAAGGATTTTTATTACGAAATGGATTTTTTTCTGACAGGACTGCTGGTGTAGTGGTTAGGAGCCCTGACTGCTAAGCCGGAGGTCGTGGGTTCGATTCCCATCCAAGACAAACTTTGTGTGATGAGCATGATTGTTTGTTCCGTGTCTGGGTGTGAATATCAGTTATTTAGTTACCATAACACAAGCTCTGCTTAGCTTGGAATCAGATGACCGTGTGTGAGTCGTCACAAGATATAAAAAAAAAACTAGCTTTTGCCCGCGGCTTCGCTCGCGTTAGAAAGAGACAAAAAGTAGCCTATGTTACTCTCCATCGCTTCAACTATCTCCACTTTAAAAATCATGTCAATTCGTCGCTCCGTTTTGCCGTGAAAGAAAGGCAAACATCCAGACAGACAGACAGACAGACAGACAGACAGACACACTTTCCCATTTATCATAATTAGTATAGTATGGATGGAAATTCGACTTGTGTAGAGGCACATAGGGATGGGTATATCGATATACGCGGATGATAGCTGAAAAAATACTTTTTATAAGAACCAATTTTATACCTATTATTTTATGTATTCTCTTTTAAACATCTGCTTAAGTAGGTACTAAAATAATCTCATAGCTTCAATTAGAACACAGAGCTTAAATCGCTACACTTCGCTGCAGCCGCTGCAAACGCTAATTGTTTTCATTTCGCAACTAACTAAAACTTTTTGTTTTCGACTAAGCAGAAAGCGGAATATTTTAGCGCGCGCCAAATTAGGACAATATGGATGGTATGTTTGTTTAAATGTACGACTGTGTTGGGAGAGGAATTCAATTTATAGTTGGTGTCTTTTAAATTTTAGTAAAACTCTACAGTACGTGTTAACAAAATTTTAATACAATAATGACATCATCTAGATAAACTTTAATAACTATTAATGATAAAAGTCATTATAAATAATAAAGGTTCTCATTTCGATTTTTTTTAAATTTTATACTTTGAATTTTAATACATGAAATATAAAGTGTATTTTTTAAATAATTATATATACATATTAACACGTATGTTAGGTAAGCAAAATAATCTCTACTGAAGCTGGTGATAAGCGATACCATGATCAACTATTAAATAATGTAACAGATTGAAAACTGTTTTTATTAAATGTCGTGAAAGCCTAATATTTAGGTCGCCCGCCTCACATGCAAGAGGTTGGGGGTTCAAATTCGGGGAACTACCAAGAAGACTTTTTAAATTCATAGGTACTTTCTAAAGTTAATATTGGAATCAAAGACATCGGTGAAGTCGAACATCGCAAGAAAACCTGGGTTTGTAGTAAATAAGTTGTTAATCGTCAATCCACCTTGGACAAGCGTGGTGATCAATGTTCATGCCTTCTCTGTTTGAAAAGAAACCTTTGCCCTGCACTCTGACAGTAATTATGATGTTAGTTTCTTTTTACTGTTTTACTTGTAGTACCTACGATTTTGTATTAATTAATGTTAGCTACTTTAGTTCAGAATTATCGCGTAGGCTCAGGCACGACACTAAGGAAGTACCATTGTGACTTTTGAATCCACGCGAATTGTCTTAGTTTGTCTTATGCGTCAGTGAAATCATGGAAGGAAAACATTATTTAGAAGTTGAAACTTGAACTTGTAAATAAAATATCGAAGTAGTGATCAATAAGTCATACCAACTCTAGGAGATGAATGAGAAGAGGTCTTTACCCTGTAGTAAGACAACATATGCTTGTTTATGTATTTAATTGTTATGGTTACTAAATTTTCTACTGAGATAAACCTTATCTGAATCTATTGTTTGTCCAGTTTTTTGGCCGTTAGTCATTTGCAATTCGTTTGTACGAAAATTCGTTTGTTCAAATTGTTTTTGGTGAACTATTGTTGCGTGAGCCCGGTTGCCACCTCGTTAGCCATGATAATAATTTTGTGTAGGAATGCTTTCCATTGTTATTATTGCGGCTTTAACACTACGGTCCCTTATTTAGGTAGGTTTTAAATTTGTATCGTCATTGGTTTTTTAATTTTTTCTATGGCATGACTTGGACTTAGTTATTTGAAAAAACAAAACCAGCTTTTCTCGTTTTAGAAACAAAAAAAAGCAAGTATTAAAAAGAAAGAGGAGCCCTATGTGCAGCTTCGTTATTAATCAAAATGAGGATCATTTTTGTTACATAAACAGTTGACAGTTGAATAGAATACCATTAATTTGTCGGTTGGTAGATAGTTAGATTTTGTACTGTTAAATCTTTTGTGGTATTTTATCGTCGTTTTCGATTTTCTCTATGATTCCTGACGTCACGTCCGTAACAAGCAGCAAGAGAATTTCTCTTCAAAACAAACGAACATCGCCGATCTCTACATCCTTTGATTATAATATAATCTAAATCTACATCGTTGCCTAAAAAAGGCTAAATTCAAATCAAACCACCGAAACGAATCAATGTAATTACAACAACACGGTATCAGTCACTAACTAACACGGGTGTTGATCGCTCAAAGCGCTGCGGTCGCTAACCACCGCTGCACCGCTGTACAGCGCTTTAACCAGCCTTCACCGTGATTGTACTGGTGATAAGACTGCTTGATTGAAGGCTGGTTTATGGGGAAATAAGCGATTTTTTGGTGAATTTTGTTATGTCTTAAGCTTAAGCGGAGAATTATTGCAATGGTTAATCAATTTGCAATTGTCATGGGTTTAATTTTGCGCAGGACAAATATTTGTGTGGCCTAGAGGTATTTGTCCGGAGCTATGCTGTTTGTGTGAGTTTAAATGTTTGTAAACACACTTGTAATATAAAATGTATTTCAAGTAGTACAATATTTTTTTATTAAAATGAAGATATTAGTATGCAGTCAGGTTCTAACGTCATCTTTTATAGGTTGAAATTGTCGCTCTATCTGATTTAACATTTTGCAAATTTGTCACTGGTAAACAATGCCTTTATCCAAATTCAAAGGTCTATTTTTATTTTATGTAGCGATAATCGATGCAATTCAATTACATATACACAGACAGAGTAACCTTTGTATTTACAAATATTCTTTTGTCAAAAATAACAGGTGTAAATGACTGATAACAATAAAATTACCCAAATCAAAAACCGCATTCAAAAACCGAAACTAAATTATCCCGAACAATTTGCTAAAATTTATCCAAACAATTCAACTAAAGCAACAATGCAAAATTTACATTTGCACAAATTATCGAACCTAATCCCAAATCGTATAAATTGACTTATCAGCACGCAAAAGATAAAAACGTCACCCAATTTAACATATAATAGCAGGTGTCATCCGATATAATAGAATATATAGGTACCCAGTAACAAATGGTTATAAATCTTCAACCCTTTTCATAGGAGATGGAAGTAGGAGCGTACGTGCCTGACATAACGGGTCTGATACTAAAGTATGAATGAGACGAGATTTCAAAATCGTTTCATCTCCATCGTCTAGGGGATTAATAGTCAAAGATGGCGAACGACTAGTGGTAAATTGAAGGGGGATATAGTTATCATGCGAAATAGAGTATTCTGTCTTTAGAGTTACATGGTGCCAAGTATAAATCAGACTTTGCATTTATGTATTAGTTTTTTAACTTTTCAACGACAAGCGATAGCCGGCTCGCGCTTCTATTGTCTTTCTATTGTGTTTTGAATCACGTGTGGTCGAAGGTTTAAACGATAAAGTATAAATTAATTTCTGTAAATAAAATTATCGCAAATCCTTAAAATATCTAAATCCCATCGATAGTAAGTTTCTCGTACACAAGATAAAACTTTAACGTAGCATGTCTGTTGACAGTGCTCGTAGTAGTTCCTTGTTTGTTTTACTCAAAATGTTTTGTTGATCGATTTAGTGTTGGAGATAATTATTACTACTAGGGCCAGGATTTAAAAAAATACGAAAGGATCTAAGTGTTATTTATTCTTGTCGTTGCACTGCCAAATGATAAGTGAAAGATAGACTGAAGTAGCTCGGCGTTAGTTTATTCAAAATTATATAATCAGATTTATTTCTGTTAGCAGAAATGAAGAGTTATATACTATAGCTTGTCCTATTAATCCTCAGAGTGGAGATAGAAGATATCCTACGAGCGGATATTTCAGCTGAAGATGGTATCATGATATTTGACGCTGTAGGATTTAAGATCTTTTGCATGTGAAGTTAACGAATTTTTATGTTTTATTTAATCGTAATTTATATAAGATAGATACCTATTTTAATTTTGTTGGTTCTATTTTCGACACGGTAGATAAAATTGAATTTTCTATAAAAATGTTATTCGAAATTTAATTTTATTAAACGATACGCTCAAACATTACTCGCAATAAATCAAAGACAATCAAAGTCAGAAATGTATTGATGTGTGAGTTTTTAAGCCGAATTTTACCTAGCATTGTTGATTACCTAGACAACTACTAATTATTGCGATACTAGTTTTTTTCCCCTTTACCCTGCCCCTGTTTGACAAATTCAGACCGAGATTAAAATGCAAACGCTCCTAAAAGTTAGAGGATTTGCGTCTCTATTTAGTAATTCGCGAGTACTCAGTTTCTATTAAAGGCATGAATCATCTTTGATAGAAACTTGAATTCTACAGTTCTTTTTCAAAGCTTCCAGAATTCTATAACTGCTGCAACGTTGCCGGTGTAACCTGGCTGTACCGGTCTACTGTATCTACTGTAAGATTTGTAAGAATACATTTAATATAGTTAAGATTTATAAGAAATTTTAATGTGTTCTTACAAATCCTAGAGTAGATTTCTTCACAAAGGATCTTCTGAAACTTCAATTTTTAAGACTAAAAAGCAGCCTCCCATAATTTCATTACACTTTCATTGACATAAAAACAAAATGGTTTAGTCCAGCCCGTTGATTACATATTACAAAACACTGAGAATGTTCTATCTAACTAAACAATAAATTTTAGGTGCCCCTATTGGGTCCAAAGGCTTCTTTCTAGAAACCTATTAGGTGGATGATAAGGCTTAGTTCGCTCTCCGCTTCGGGGGACAAAATAAATTTCCCGACGGCCTTAAGTACTTTCAAATCGAGATCCTCCGAACTGAGGCGATAGTACGTTTAAGTTTCCCTACTGTGAGTTTTAGTGTGCTATTATTTAATTGGAACTATTTGGTTGAAGAGTTTGTGTATAAGACTCGGGTTTTATTTGTAAAGTTGTCGTTTGTCGAGGTTGTAGTTTTTGGGATTATAATTTCAGATACATTTTAAAGGTTCACTAAGGTATTATTATTATTAGTGGCATAATAGTAACTAGCTTTCACATGCGGCTTTGCTCGCGTGGATGTTGAACTTCCATCCCTTATTCTACGCCTTCAAGAGTGGAATTCCCAACAGTCCTTTCTTAGTAGATAACTACTCCATAATTAACATAGTACGCTCTAAGTTTCATGTCTCTAGGACAAGTGGTTTGGTCAGTCAGTCAGTCAGACAGACAGACAGTTTACTATTTTATGACTCTGCTTTCTTCTTAAACGTTTCTATTGATTTTTTCAATGGAAGTGTGTTCGTACTCATGTGAACATACTTATGGTGGTTTCAATTCACCATTAAATCCAGTAGGTGGCGCTGCAGCTAAGATTTGGGATTATTTGAAACCAACTTTGGGCGAACCAAAAAAAAGATAAATAATTCAAAACGCAAGAATACAATCGCATTCTGGTGAAACCGCAAAGGTTGACGCAATGGACCACCATTGCGTCAACCTTTTAACTAAGATCTACTTACTATCTCTTTAATCGACAAATCGACGATATCTAGTACCGTATTAAAAGTTTCGAAAGCAAAAATAAAAAAAAATATATATCACATCACTCTTATAAAATTTTACATAATTAATATCAAACATGAAGAGTTTCCGCTCCAATTGTAACCCAGCTTGCTTTTAATGATGTCCCACTATGTTACTCGAAACATCAAACGAGAGGAATTGGTTTTGTCAATGCATACCCAGAGCGCATTAAACCTTTAGGGCAGAGTTTCTCAAAGTTGGGTACACGTATCCTTTGTGATTTGACCCCGTCTTTGATTCAATTTCTCTAGTGTCGTCGTATTCGCTGTCGCATTCGTTGGGTTGACAACAGCAAAGGTGGCGTTACTTTATTCCTGATTAAGGCCAAGAGCCCCAGCTCCACTGCGCTGTTATGACTTCATTTGAACTGTAGCAGAAAAATGTACTTATTATAGAATTTGTTACAATAATGATGGCTGATGAACTAGATACTGATAACGTTTGATGCACGTTTTAATCACCTAAGTGTATGGTACTTATAATATTATGTATTTAAACCACATTAACTCTTATGAGTGTGGTTATAGACCGCAGTCGGGTAAAAAAGCGACAGAAGAAAAATTTTAAAGACTAAAAAAGAAGAAATAAATGGCGTAAAACTAAAATCAATCTATGTGTAAATTGAGTAAGACAAATCTTTTGAAGATACCAACAGGAGGGAAGTGTAATATAGGGGTTCATAAAGCTTAAGGTTTGAGAAACACTGTATTAGGGGGATCATCGCGGTTGAATGCCAGCGCAATTGGTAGACACATAAACATTATTTAGACATTGATTAGGGGCTTTATGCATTGATTAGGGGATTATATCAGACACTACGCTAATTTTATAGATCAATCATTAGTGGTGGTCAATAAAGTATTGAAGGGACAGCAAAAAAATGAGTGTAGTTGAAAACGGGTTATGAGACGTGCCTTGAGAGACGCAGGCTTTTGATAATGATGATGGATCTGGTATTGTCAAATATTTAACATTTTTTTCTATGAAATACATGAAAATTTGTGAACAAGAATTGATTAATGAATGTTTGCTACTATTTCCCGGATTTCGGAAGAACAAAATTAGCTGAGGTTTAGAATAAATATGAACGAATTTTTTTTAACCATTTTAAAATTATTTTCTGTTAATCATATTACTTTCGCGCGGGTTAAGTTGCTTTCTCACATGCTCAAGTTATGACCATATACAAGCCATGGCAAGCCGGGATTTCCGGCTGGAATAAAAGGCACACCACTAACTAATACATTTTGGAGAAACGAAAACTTGAAATGCAGCTCAGTCGTACACGTCCGAAAATTACCACCAAAAAACAAAGCACGTACGTTTATTGAATTCCTTTTTGATGTAGTTGTTGCTACTTGCACTTTGCAGTAGGAAAAATTAAAAAGTATTAATTGAGACATTATTTTAACTGTTAGTGTACTAGCTGATTTTTAAATCTGTGTGCATTATGAGGTTTTCAAAAGCCTCTTACATCAATACAGTTCCTGTAGCAAAAGGGGCTTGAGAAAACCTCCGGTTGAGACGTCTGTTCAAAACATTAAAACGTTTTTGAGAATTCAGAGTTTGACAAACGTGCTAATAACATTCAATATACCTTTCTGAATATTTACCTTAATGACAGGAAAAATTTTGTAGTGTTTTAAGCCAGTCATTTTCAAATTAATTTGACATAATACAACCCAGATAAAATCCCTGATAAAATTCAAAGAAAAAGAAAAGGAATGTATGATTAATATAGCGCACTAATTTCAGTAACGACTGGTCCAATTTTGAAAATCTTTTTGTTTTGGATAGCCCATATATCAAGAAACGCGCTTATCTCAGGAACTTCTGCTATTAGGACGTTCAACAAAGCAAACAAACCAACTCATGATTTATAATATTAGCATAAATATACATTAATATAATAACAACAATTATCCAACACTACCCCAACACTATTAGTACAGTCACCAAAAAAACTCCTTACACGATAAAACTCGACTTGTACAATACAAAGCAGACTTTGTGTCGTGTTTCGGATTAACATGGAAATTGAATCAGGTTGCGCGGGGAACTTGGCCCGGACAAAGCTTTGTGACTCCAGACTTATATCCGGGCTTTTTTTTGTTTTGTACACTGCTGTACGCGATTGTACTGTACTGCTATGATGTATAATTTTGGAGTTATTGCGTGGAAACAAATTATTTTTTGATGATTGAATTTTGAATATGTTAGTCTGAAATCGCCAGTCTGCTTTAAGCAAGCGTGGTGATCAATGCTCGTGCCTACTTTGTATGAAAAAAAAAGGCCTTTGCTCTGCAGTGGTACAGTAAATAGGCTGGTATTAATTATACATTTTGACTTAATCCTAGTCTCTTAGTGATTTCAAAGTGAATGTGGACAATTGAAAATTGTTTTTAGCATGTAGGTTTATTCTCTTTTGGGAAAACATTTAGGAAGAAGGTTGTGGGAAGCTTATAATAAGAAGAAACTACGATAATTGTGTTTTAAATACTGTGGAAACCGTATTTAAAGCGCAATCGGTTGGACGATTTGGGAGCCGTGATATCATGAGAGTGATATAAACGCTACTTTTTTTTTCATTTCAGGTAAAAAATGGTTTACCAAAGGCAAAGTTGAAGTCAAATTATTTATTTTCATTAGACTGTGTCAAAAGTCGCTTTGGGACTTTGATAACAAGAAAAGGAATTGAATTTCGTCGACCTTTTCAAACATAGCCAAATATATTGTATGGAAACTCATACCTACATTCTAATTGTGGCGAATGACAAGTTTTATTTGCCTTTATTTTATACAACATCTAACTTGAATGACATACAAACACAGTGAGATACAGTTGTATATATAACAGCTTATCGATCAGATTGATACTATGTTATCACTATGATCTATAACTGTTATCAAATTGATTCTCTAAATTATTTATCCTTTCAAATACGTCAAACCAAAAAACCACAACGAAAACAAGTACTGTCAAACAATTTTCAATTTACATTTCGCCGCAAAACTGGAAACAGTCAGACAAAAGAAGAAGTATCGCCGAGAGATTAGAAAAATTTACGTGATCTCCGTTCAGATAATTGTTTCAAACTGGGCTAGCAAGACCGGCTATCTCCCTGACAAGGGTGAATCGGGATTTATTTTGCCAACTGTACCAAGAATGTTTGCACAATTCAATTTTTGAGACAGTTCCTATCTTATTTTGTAAACGGTTCTTGTTTCTAAAATGTGCTTTTGTACTCTGTTAGATCAAAATGTTTGGCTTTATTTTTCATACTCTATAAATCTTATGCTGCATCCTATTTGAGATTGTGAATATTTTTTGTTCTTAAATGGAAATGTTATATTTGCTGGTAATTTTTAGAAAACTGTATTTCAAAAATCCATTGAAATCATACATTTTATATTTATCTTAGTGTTGTACAGCTCAATCATCCAGGAAGGCTATTGCGACCGCGCTACATATACAAGAGCAGACAAGATGGAATAGAAAGGTGGCAATTAGACATCTCCATACATTTGACAATCTATTCTATTCCACCATAATTATATTCTACAGTGCCGCATGTCTAGGGGGGCAGGGGACGTATTATGACATCTTAAAGTCAGAGTACTTCCGTTGAGGGAACGAGATGGCGCTAGACGACTTGTATTGCTCCATCTCCTTCTCCTCTCCTTTCTCAGTAGCCAGTAGCCAAAACCTGAATGGAACCGCGAGGAGAGAAGTCCAAATTACTAAGAATGTACCTAGTTTCTTGATGCCTCTAAATCAACAAGTCATTTTCAATTACCAGTCTAAAATCTGAGTCTGACCAAAAAAAATGGACCATCAAAGATAAACGAATCTCTCGATGCAGAACCGATACCGGTACATAATTAAAAGCTATCGAAATATTCCGGCAGGTCAGTGGCTACACTTGGTGCATAATTAAAATACCTGCAATCACGTGCGGTCGGCTTTTATAATAGACTGATGGAAATGAAGTGTAGTGGAATGTTTGATGAAACTTAAAGTGATTGATATTTTTTGTGAAAAGTGTATTAAAATTACTAAGCTTCTATTATTAAGCTTGTGCTATCCATCCATCCGTCTGTCAGCGGTTTATAAGGCCACTATCTCACATGCGTTTTACGAGCGTTAGCGTTTCTACGTCGTCGTCTGACATCGCTATACATAAATGTATGTAAGCCACGCGCGACTTTAACGTCGCGTTAACGTCACGTCTGTAATGTATGACGATGACAGACGTCGGAGAAACGACAACGCTCGTAAAACGCTAGTGTGATAGCAGCCTAACTCATAATTTTTTGTAAGTACAGAAATCAATTACTAAGCTTCCCCTATTCATTCCTTTACCTGTTAACGGGCTATAAGGTTACTACCCCACTGTGACGTTTCTACGACATCTGACATCGTTATACATAAGCCACACACCACTTCAACGTCGCGTTAACGTCGCGTCTGTAATGTATGACGATGATAGACGTCGGAAAAACGACAATGCTCGTAAAACGCTAGTGTGATAGCAGCCTAACTTAAAAATTATGGTAAATACAGAAAGTGAATTCTTATTGCCACTATAACATCAATAATAAAAATAAAATAAAGTAAATTCTTCCTTTTTTTTTTGCATTAATCAAAAACACGTATTTACTCAGTTTCAAGAATACTAGCTGTTTAATACGTGTCTTAAGCAAAATTAAAGTCTTTTTTTTTTAATATTTTACGATAGCAGCTGAGACGATCTCGAAATAAAAGAACTGACAGCTGTTAATACCGTTTAATTAAAATCTTTAAACTTAATTTAATTCTGCATAGAGGCTGCGGTAGCGTGTCTTTTTTTTTCAGGTTTGATCTGCTTAAATAGAACAAACCTGGAATTTAATTTTATTATCGTTATCGGTTAGTGTCCAATTTTTAACATTGAAATAAATGTAATATCCTTATTACGTAAAAAATCTATAATTATGTTATTCGATTACACATTGGCAAAGTCTTGCCTCTGAACTAAGATAATACTGTTCACAGAGGTCAATTCCCTCAAAAGTGGCCTTAACTAGTTGGCCTGGATGACGGGCCTGTTGGTCTAGTGGTTAGTGGCCCTGACTGCTAAGCTGGAGGTCGTGGGTTCGATTCTCGCCCAGTACAAACTTTGTGTGATTAGCATGATTGTTTGTCCTGTCTAGGTGCTATCTATGTATAATAATTAACTTTTCAATTGTTTAAGTATGTTTGTCAGTTTTCTGGATACCATAATACAAGCTCTAGTTTGTGGTCAGATGGCCGTGTGTAAGTTGTTCTAGAATATTTATTTGTTTATTTAACTTTGTACATAAACAAATATACAGGTTCAATATTAATTATAAGTTAATATACTTATAATTCTTTAAATAAATGACGTATCTACGGTTCTATAAAGTACACAATAAATCTTTTAAAAACCCAACAAACAAAAATTGTGTAGCTTTTTTATTAGTATTTCCATCTCACTAGATTGGTTTACCCAGAAAGACCTGCCGGGGGCTACCTAATATCAATCAGAGTCTACTGAAGCTAAAAAAATGCATTGCACCTCCCTTTGTGTGCCTGATCTAGATTTTTTTTTAAATGCTCGGTGAATTGAAAATACGGTTGGTATCTAAATGAAGTATGGAGTTAGGTTTGAGAGATAAAAATAAATGTTGTGTGTTGTTTGTTACTGGTGATTAATTATAGTATCCGATACTTATTCGCGTGGTTTTATACTCATAATGAACTAATTATCAGTCTATTTATATATCGAAAGACTTAAAAAGTTAGACAACTATTTACATTTAAGAATAGTAAAAATAGGGTCGAGTATATAGAAAATATAATTTTAAATAAAATTATTCCACTATAACTTTTGACATCCTCCGAAATGGTTTATAAAGAAACTAAAATAATGAATATTGTTCAAACTTATAAATATAACACTTGCATACTTGTACGCAAAATAATAAATAGAGACATACACTCACATATAACATTTACAAAACGATACAAGTTCAACAACGTATGACTAGACAAGCTAACCACATATTATTCTTAGAGCACCGAGAACAAACTACGGCAGAAAGACTGTCGTATATGAGGGAGCCCAGCTGTATAACCAATTGCCTAAAGTGATTAAAGAATCCAAATCTCTTCCAACTTTTAAAAGGCTATTAAAGCATCATATTTTGAATGAGTTATCCTAAGTTTTTACTAATTCTTTTGTATAACTTTAATTTTATTTTACCTTTCTTTTATACAGACAAAACAGTCGCCTAACCAGTAAGTTAAAATTGTTATTTTTTCCTCATAGAAGTGAATATGTATAATTCTTGTTGAGTGAAATAAAGTATCTTAAACCCTAATAAAAAAAATATCCTCTGCGGTTTTGCATAGTTCCCGTTCCCGTGGAATTTTTTGGAATAAAAACTTTCATGTCCTTTCTCAAGCTATGGGCTATATTTCTGACCAAATTTAATTTAAATCGGTTCAATACTTTTTCAGTGAAAGACGGACAAACAGACATACTTTACGTTTATAATATTAGTATGGATTTTTGTTAATTTAAAAATTATTATGGTGACGAAAAGCCCGTTGGTAAATGGTCACTCTAGCCTATGAACGCCTGCAACACTGGTGCTGCAATCAACCATATGCCTGTATACATACGCGACTCACCAACCCATTAAATATCTATTCACTCTTGCTATTAAGAACGTCATACCACGTCCCACTAATTTATTACCTTAACTTATTTTTACCAAATTAGTCAAACATAATCCAATCTCCAATAACCAGGTAACTAAATCGTACTAAAACTAATAAAATCCCCGAAAATCACATAACTTTCAATCAATACGTGACTAGAGGAGAACGGCACCGAATACGTGTTGAACTTAGCGCATTAATCTAACAAATAAGTGCGAAAACTTTCACAGCCCCCTTAACAATGTTAATTACTTACTATTTCAGTACTGTTGGCAACAAAATTGCTTGACATTTCGAATTTTTAGTCAAACTGATGGTATTGAATTACTTCATCTTTGTCTTGGACTGTTTTCTGTACTTATCATATCCATGCCCAGATTGAATATGAAAATAGCCAGTACTCTCAATAGTAAAACATAAAAGTACTACGCTATAGATTCACGTCTATAAAACTAAACTTACTTAATTTAAGTCGCAGCATGTTTCAACACAAAATAATACAGTGGCTACTTCTAACACTATTTTATTCATATAAACCATTCACAGGTACCTACTTTTGAATCGTCAAGGTGTCAGTCTGTCAGAGAAATGAAGCTAGTTGCTCGTTCCACAGTAGGTTCCATGGAGAAGAACGACAAAGATACTCCATGAACACTCTTTTAAAATCAATAGATTACAAAAATTTGGTTACATTATTCATTGTTGATGTGAGAACAACGTAACAAGTCTTACATGTTAAAAGAGGTATTGTAAATACCTATCTACCTAAATATATATTATAAATGCGAAAGTCTCTGTCTGTCTGTCTGTCTCTTCTTTACGCCTAAACCGATTTGAATGAAACTAGGTACAGATATAGTCTGGGACCCGAGAAAGGACATAGGATAGTTTTCATCCCGGAAATCCCCCGGGAATGGGGACTATTATTCTACGACGAAGTTGCGGGCAAAAGCTAGTAGTATATAAAAGTAACAGCGTTAATCGACTTTACTTGCTGACTGTACACACCCATATTAAGGGGGAATCACAGCTATTATTATTTCTATTCTTGTGTCTTACTATGAAAGTTTTTGCGTACGGATCGATATTTATTTGCTTTGGTCTTAATTGCGATCAAAAGAGTACAAGGTGTAAAATCTGTTGTCTTCTTTTGTTTTGGAATTTTTAAGCCTAGCAAGTCGAGCATTGTTTTAGTTTAATTCATTGATTCGTTTAAGTTTTGCTAAAACGAATCGATCTTTATCGGTGAAAGGAATAGAGTAGACAGTTCCTCATATTCTCGTGAAGATAGAGGATCTTTCTAATTATTTTACGTTAACAGATGACACTTACAGTTCACATGGCAAAAGATATCTATTTCGAAAGCAGGAAGATAGATTTGGGGTTGCGGAATGTTTATAATAGTTACCGTGACCCTAGAACATAAAGGGCAATCAAAGGAACATGAGTGGGTTTTAGTCAGTAAGAGTCGGACACGCCCTCCCGCCGCACCCAGGACACGGGAGCAGTCATTGGATGATTTCCCACTCACCAAAAAAAAAAAAGGAAGATAGATTTCAGATATATTTATTACTGACTAATTGATATACGACAAGTTTATGAATTTTGACTTTTTATAGCTGAATTATACTGTTTACAATTTCTTGATAATTCAATTAACTATTTGTAATACTTAGTTAATGGGATTATCAATATATTGTCAGCTGGCTTATTTTAGCTAAGTTGTTTTAAATTGAGAAGATTCGCTACATAATAAGAACCCCATTTAATTCATCATCTCCCTAGCCTTTTCCTAACTGTGTTGGGGTCTGCTTCCAACCTAACCGGATTCAGCTGGATAACGGTGTTTTACGTGGAGCGACTGCCTATCTGACCTCCACAACCCAGTAACTGGGCGACACAATACCCCTTGGTTAGACTGGTCAGAGTTTCCGGCTATCCAGTAACGACTGTCAAAGTTCTCCGAATGACAACCGGGACCAACGTCTTTACGTGCTTTCCGAGGCACGGGATGTCAGTGATGTCTAAGATAAACTTTAGAAAGTACATATGAATTAAAAAAGTCACATTGGTACTTGCCCGGATTCGAACCCACAACCTCTTACACGAGAGGCGGGCGCCTTATCCACTCGGCCACTACGACACCCAAGAACCCCATTTATTTCGATTTATGAAAAATAACATCATAATACAATATTGTCGTAAAAGCATTAAAAACAAAATTATCCTAACGCAAGACATTAATGAGACAGGTAAGAAGTGAATGTTCCAGCGAAAATTATTCTGAATTCCATACAACCCAACCTTGGTGTGGTTATTATAAAATGGCCGACCTTTTGATTGACGTTTATTAATTTTGCTGCCCATCTCACCTTTAGAGGTGGAATGTTTTAATTTAAAATCATTTTACCTTTTTGTCTTGTTACAGACGGGTCACAGATCCCAGCGACGAAAAGTTGCGGTTTGTTCCCGTTGAGTCACACCACTTTGTGTAACACTGTGACTCAACGGGAAAAAAATTACCGCTGAGTCACAGTGTTACTCAACGGTACGATTTTTTTCCCGTTAAGTAACACTGCAACCTAAAAGTATGTTATAAGGTTTACATATCGGAAACAAAGTGTCCCACAGAGTTGCAGGTCTTTTTTTTTTAAGGTTCCAGCGAGCTGTAAACTAAAATAATGATCAATTTTTGGAAGCAGTTAGGGTGGTCACAAGATATGACGACAACACGTCGCTTTTTTTCATGAAGCCGTCCATTGCTGCCACAACTAAATTGACACTTGTCAGACGTGATATCCAAACTAAGGCGTGGACAGAATTCCCGTTGTGTGACGGCTTGCGGACACGAAACGTGCAAATTACGGAGTTATACAGGGTTATTGGTAAAACACCGACATCCTCTCAGGACTATGTTACTAACATCATAATCAACAACTTTTGTTCTACGACATTTTAAAAATTATCATATTTTAGTTCATTACATTTTCATACAAAATTAAAAATATTTAAATAGAACAATCTAAATGTGACGAAGTCTGCGTAGCATACGAGGACAGTGCGCGGCAAGCGTAGGTATGTTGTTACGGCACAATACAGAGTTGAAATGTGTTAGATAGGCAACGAAAACTTGAAGATTTGTTTTTAGTAAATGTATAACCTTTTGTAAAAAATCATAGAAAAGAAGTTGTTGTTTATGATGATAGTAACATAGTCCTGAGAGGATGCCGGTGTTTTACCAATAACCCTGTATAATATGCTAGCCGTTTCGCGCGGTAGTGACGCTACTTAGCTCTCTTAGTTTTAAGGTTTCTAGTGTATAAGTTTTTTTTTTAATTTTACTTCGTAGCTCATTACGTGCCAATAAAGTATTTTCCTTTCTTTCTTTTTTTGTGTATACGACCAAAGCGTTAATGTGGACGGCAAGTTCTGTCATTGTTTGACATTGTGTAAGTTTATAATTACTACAACTCAAGAATTTTAAATAAAACTGGATACTGCACCACGAAGAAAGAATTGAGGACCAAAATATGACCTTAACTCGTCACTTATGTTTTGCGTCTCTTTCTTGAGGGACTTTCAAGAACGAGACGCAAAAGACTAGTTATGAGCATTTGGAAAATTGACTAATTTTGTATTAAAAATGTAAAAATTCGTAGTCTTTCTTTTATTTTTCACACTATGTTATTTAGCAAAAAATAATCCTTGTGATGAAGCCTTTCGATCTGTAGGATAAAACTACAGACTGATTAATTTTCTCGATTAACAGTTTCAATTCCCGGTTCAACTATGTAATTATTTAAATATCTATGAATGCAGTTTCAAATGTTTTCAAAATTCAAATAATGTCTTCTTTTAGTAAAATGCTCTATCTACAATATTTAAGATACCTACTTTACCTCCATGTGGTATTGCCGTAGGATACCCTGTATATGCTAGCCGCGGTAGTGACGCTACTTAGCTGTCTTAGTTTTAAGGTTTCTAGTGTATAGTTTTTTTTTTTAATTTTACTTTGTATCTCATTACGTGCCCATAAACAGTTTTCCTTTTTTTGTGTATACGAACAAAGCGTTAATGTGGACGGCAAGTTCTGTCATTGTTTGACATTGTGTAAGTATATAATTACTACAAGGCCTTATTTATAATTGGAGGACACGGTCGAGCACACAGTTGAGGTGTGCCGCGCATGGGCGGAGCATCGACGTGTCCTCGTAGAGGCGATCGGCGGCGGTGACCTCTCGCGCTCGGCGCTGGTTCAGGCCATGCTTCGGGGCGAGACGGAATGGGATGCCGTCGCCTCCTTCTGCGAAGCAGTTATGCTAGTGAAGGAAGCGGCGGCGCGCGAGAGGCAACGACGAGCCTCTCGCCCCGGACTAAGACCCAGGCGAAGACGTCGAGAGTCGCAAGACGACTACCGGCCACCGTAGGCGCGGTTCTGCGGATGGCGAGCGATGGATAGCTCGCCGCCCGGCTAGGACCAGGACCGCGTAGACGGCGCGTTTTGTTCCACGCGCGCCTCAAAGAGAAGGAGTCAGCACAGGAAGGGGCCCAACAGGGCCAACGCCTGCCGGGGTTGCGGAATGTTTATAATAGTTACCGTGACCCTGGAACATAAAGGGCAATCGAAGGAACATGAGTGGGTTTTAGTCAGTAAGAGTCTGACACGCCCTCCCGTCGCACCCAGGACGGGAGCAGTCATTGGATGATTTCCCACACACCAAAAAAAAAAAAGGCCTTATTTATAATTGAAGTTCACTAACAATGTTTCAGAAATATTAACAGCCATCTATTCTGTCATCTGTGGTGCGTGGAGGCCTTCTATTTTATTTACATACAAATAACTGCCACTAGTCTGCACATTTTTTTTAATTCAATGCGCGTTTTTTAGGCAGCTTGTTGGTAGTTACTTCGAGCACATTATAGATCAGTTATTAATCGTCGCTCCCAGTTTTAACTTTTCGAATGCCAAGTGACAGCCGGTTGTCGGGCTGCAATTGTCTTTTTATTGTGTCTCGAATCACGTGTGTTCGCAGGATTAAGTGGCCACTTTTTGTGGCTGAAGATTGTAGCCCGTATGCAACAACACGGTTATTTGTACAAATAACGCTGACGGTAAGCAACGTTCAACAGTATGTAGCAAGAATAATTTAAAATTTAGGGGATTTTGTTAAAAATAAAAACTTGTACAAAATTTTATAGTAGCTAAACGTTGTCTGTCAGCAATGATATTAGATTAATGTAACTGTGAGATTAATCATGTATAAGCTGTCGGCGTTTAGATTCAATTATTTTAACTGGCAAATTACATTGTGAAGTGCCTTCTAATATGGTTTAAGAAATGGGTATTAACTTTTCAACGACTAACCGACAGCCGGCTGTCGGGCTGCTATTGTCTTTCTATTGTGTCTCAAATCACGTGTGTTCAAAATATTAAATTATTTGACTTTGATTGTCTCTTTTGTTGCTTTATTCTAGTGAGAAAATACATAGTTTTTAGGGTTCAGTACCTCAAAAGGTAAAAACGGGACCTTTATATGATCAGTTTGTTGTTCGTCTGTCCGTCCGTCCGCTATTTTTCTGTCTGCTATCTCTCAAAGCAGTGAAAAAATCAAGTTTCTAAATCAACGCAATAAAAAGATACGGCGGTTTATATTGTATATTTAGACATTTGCAAGGGAATCAAAACCTATGGTACTTCCCATTGACCTAGAATCGTGAAATTTGGCAAGAAGCAAGGTCATGTAGCGCAAGTAAAGGGAAAACTCCGAAAACCGTAAATTTGTAGTTAGTTCACGTCAGTCGTCCGTCTGTCCGTCCGTCTGTCAAGACCCTTTTTCTCGGGAACGCGTCGAGATATCAAGCTGAAATTAATATCACATACTTTGGTCTGCTATCTCTTAAAGCAGTCAAAAAATCAAGTTTCTAAATCAACGCAATAAAAAGATACGGCGGTTTATCCATACTAATATTACAAATGCGAAAGTAACTCTGTCTGTCTGTCTGTCTGTCTGTCTTTCTGTCTGTCTGTCTGTCTGTCTGTCTTTTCTTCACGCCTGAACCAATGCACCGATTTGAATGAAATTTGGTACAGACATAGCCTGAGACCCGAGAAAGGACATAGGACAGTTTTTATCCCGGAAATCTCCCGGGAACGGGAACTGTTATTCCACGCAGACGAAGTCGCGGGCAAAAGCTAGTATTGCATATTTAAACATTTTCAAGTTTCGAGTTTTGATTCTCTAACACAAAATTTACAGTTTTTCAATCAGAAGTACCCTATAGGGTACTTCTAAAAGATAGGGTTCTTCGTAAAGGACATTGCTATTCGTCCATACATTGTTTGCCTAAGAACCGACAGGGAGGTGTTTTTTCATTTTTGGTTCTAAATAATATATGTATTTGATTGAAACTAAATTGAAACTACGGACACTTGAGATTTCTAAAAGCCAGCAAAATACTTTAATAACAACATCATGTCACATCAAAAGTATCATCTATATTTTCGACAAATATACACATTTGCAGCGGCAGAAGTCTTTCCAAGACACTTATTGATGTTCCCTTTCTCTTTTAGTGACATGGAGCCAGAAGCTGATCCGCAATTTACACAAAATATAGAATAATTTTGGGATTCCATGTTAAATCTGCAATGTCCGTTTAATCTCTTGACACCCACCGCCGTGCCAGGTCGTCGTTCTTAGTAGGTCCGTACATCAGTCAATCACAGCCGGAGGTCGATATTTCAAGAGGAAATCACAGTCCGTAGTTTAAGCCAAGTGGGTAGATAAAATCGGAAAGGAATAATAATAAAATGTAAACAACCAGATTACACAGAACCTGGTCAAATGTTGGCATCTGTCAATTCAATTGACGAAAAACAATAGACTATATGTTGATCTTTTTTTCTAAACAAATGGCTTGTTCATTTCGAACAGCGCTTTCAATTGCTTTAATGCCCATTTCACACGAGGGCAGAACAGTGGGCAGAGCAGTACTGCTACTGTGTGAACGCACAAAACAGTAATGTCTTGACAGTAACTGGACGTTCACACAGTAGCAGTACTGTTCTGTTCACTGTTCTGCCCTCGTGTGAAATGGGCATCAGGCAGAACAATGGGCAGAACAGCTACAAAAATACACGGCAGGTTATTTATCGTCGAAAATTGACCTGCTATAAGAGTTCATCGTAGGCCTTCAGTACTGTTTCTATTTGAACGCACAGAACAGTACTGTTCTGTGCCAGCTTCTTAAAACGATGACTCGTAAATATTATATGTTGCCCACAACCAAACTATATGACGAATGTAAAGTTTTAACCCTGAGACAACTCTTTATCCTCCTACCTTTCTATAGAAAACCTTCTCACATATGGCTCTTAAGCTGTACACATACAATGGATTACTGTTACTTACCAATTTTTACACCTAATATACACACACTGACAATCACAAACACGCACACAACATACATACACACACACATGCACGCACTCATGACTCGAGAGTTTATATGAATAATAATTCAAATCGACACTGTTCTCACTTGCTAAATCTTATTATATAATCAATTTAGTTTAAACCAATGGCTGAACCCAGTCTCTTAAGATACAGGCTAGACCTAGTTTAAGGGATAGAGTCCAATAATGTAGTTCTACATAATTATATAATATCATTCTAAACTGTTTAGTGTAAGCCTTTATGTTTACAGTGCACTGTTCCATGTTTTTATGAAATAAATACTTATTATTATTATAACTGTTCTGCCTCACTGTTCTGCCCTCGTGTGAAATGGGCATTATATATTCGTATTAAAACCTTATTCATAGATCAAGCGCTGAGAATATTTAATTTTATTTAATTCGGTATACATACTTATTTTAAATACTTGGCTGCATGAGCTACGATACCTTAGGCCACGTTCACACGGCGATTATTTTTCCGTATACCGTATACGAGATTTTATCGAATAGAGTAGTGACAACAGAATATATTTGAAAACTTAAAAATTGTTTACACGGCGTTCATACGGGTAAATCCCGTGTTCGAGAAATATATTTTAACGTATACCGTGCGAAGTTGTCACCGGAACGCCACGTCTCGAAACGATTTTATCGAATACGACACGCAGTGGCGCTTATGTTCATGTTGTCTCGTTCACACGACTCGCTCATTCACCGAATTTAAAAAATCGACTCGAATGGTCGCCGTGTGAACGTGGCCTAAGTCTACTACTAACTTCAAATTAAACCAAAATGTCTGACACCGGAGATTGAAACGAAATTGAGTTACTTTTTATAATGTTTCTGAAATTAGAACCTGTCCATTATATTGTAATAGTCGTAATGCACTTTATAAAAAAAATTAGTAATTACTGTAAAGGTTTCATGCCAGCCAATTCATAGGCTATTTTGAGCAATCTCTTTTGTAGTTATTTCACTAAAAAACAAATTAACGGAACCCTCGTTGCGCGAGTCCAACTCGCACTTAACCGGTTTTTTACTATGTATTTTAGTTTTTATAAATAAGATATAAAAGTTTTTAATTACTACAAAGTAAATACTTTTTATTCTTCGCCTTTCAAAGTTTACTTGTAAACTTTAGAAATTTGAAGTCGGCTGAAGACAGAATTTGAATCGTGTAAAAAGTAACTCGGGTTATTTTTCCCTATCTCTTACTGTAGTAAGATTTCTGATTAGAATCTTTGTAAGTAATAGGCTAAAGTGTTAAAGTTTGTGTTGTTAATTTTCTCAAGCAAATAACAGTGTAAATCATTCCGAGCTTCCAAAAAGCACATCCGTCTTATTTTATATTTTTCAGGTTTTGACAGGTCACTTCATTCTTGATTCAAGCACACCACAGACATAAGCTCCTTAACCTTATCCCAACTTTGTTGGGGTCGACTTCCAGCCTAATCTGATTCGGCTTGATATCAGTGTTTTACGTGAAGCGACTGCCTATCAGCCCAGTTACTGGGCGACACGATACGCCTTGGTTAGAAGTATTTCAGACTTTCTGGCTTATGTCACACCGACTATCAAAGTTCTACGAATAACAATCGGAAACAAAATCCAAGCACATTAATTTAATACTTGAAACTAAAAAATAAGTTTTCACAAATAAGTTTTCTCATCTTTACACTATACAGCTTCATGGCCAAGGTGCCGAGTTGCGTTCGTTCGGCAACTTTCGTGCATGGTTGGGCCCAGATGAATCGTGATGAATTGACCGTCCTATACGACCCCAGTGTTTGATACATTCTGAGGTAAATGCACGCTGAATTTTCCATGGAAAACTAGATTCTTACTCTTGCCTAAGTTATTTGATACCTTAGGCAGTGGCGCCAATTCCTTTGCTTACAAAATAAATTTAATTTAAGTTCGATACGTCTCTTTCTTTCATTTCATTAAGAAAAGGAGATAAAATAATATTAGTTTGTAAACTTATTAGTGTGATAGTATCACAAAGTCAAATCATTTATTTAAATTAGTCAAGTCATTACAAAACAAAAATAAAATCTAGTTGCCACAACTTGTTGTGGCAACCACAACAAGTTGGCACAGTTAACGTCAATACAAACAAAATACAAGTCAATAAATTATATTAAAAAGTCCAAATCGATCATTGGCTTTACAAACACTAAAAGTCTAGACCGAATATATTCATATAAGACAATAGTTTGACGACATAAGTCAATCAGTAAACAAAGGAGACGTATAGTAATTTATTTAAAAAAAAGTTCAATAGCTTGTCCATTTTATTTGTAAACATGTATATTAGCATTACTTCTTCTTTCGTTAATTATTTTAATGAATACTATTTTCTGTATACTGAGATAGTTTAGTTTAGTAGAGAAAAAAAACAAACTTAAACGTCAAAAAAACCAGACAAGTCAAGCTATCTCCTTTCTGGTTTTTTCGTAAAAGCAAAATTAAAAAAAACCTTGATGAAAAAAAAAATATTTTCATAGTTTTTTGATAAATTTACGTTTCCTTCGAAAAAAGGCGTTTTTTGGTCGTCAAGGTAAAAAGCATCGACCTGGCTTGTTTACTTATGAATCGGTCATGCATCGGTCGAATGATGACTAAAGACCAAAAGCTAATTCGAAATGCCTTTTTTGAGTTTGTCCTGTGCCTCGGAACAAAGAGTAACAGTCGTTCTCAGTTGTTCCGAGGCAAAAAACACGTCGTTGGCTAGCGCTAAAAACCAGCGTCGTGGACTCGTGCCTGTGTGTGGGCCACGGCTTAGGCTTCTAGTATTTAAGTTTTAAATTTGTAGTTTTACAGCGTGATGTGTTTCTTTCTTTCTAATTAAAAATGTCAATCGTAGAACTTACGGCTCGTACACAATTTACACAATTAAATGCGATACGAGATCACCACGTGCTAGAAAGCTCGATACAAGATACGATATATAAGAAATGGATATATTAAGGATATATTGTGTATCTTATGTGTATGTACCCCTTTCCTTTTTATCACCTTTTTAATAAATCAGTATGAGGATAACACGGTTATCACGATCAACCACAAGGCGAAATCGTCGCACGATGCCACTTTGTAGCATGTTGCAATGTTATATCGTGTTTATGTGTACAAGCCCTCAGTTTTAACTAAACACGACAATGACATGGTATTTTATTTAAATTAGAATGTTCCATTTAAATTTTTTGCAACATTTTGCCAAATTAACCTTTGCCAAATTAACCTGGTATGAAAAGTTAACAATCCAGACAAAATTACTCGAAGCAATCACCGTTCCATTATAATGTGAACAATGAAAAAAATAATGAAATTCTTTCATCCATTTACAGTACATATATGACAGGTAAATTAAAGAGACATAGGGAGGTTCGAGATAATGACGGCTGCAATTATTGCTGCCTGTTCATCCATTATTCTGAGCTGAATGATGTGCCCATATGACTGTACGATTTTAATTTGCGTAAAAATCAGCAAAGGCAGATAATTATTTTTTTAATTTGTTCAATGTTGAAGGGATAGTTACTTGCGTTTTGTAAGAGCTTTGATAGATTTGGACTTTTGTGGTAAAGGTATTGGAAATGAATGATAGTTGTTATTTATTATATTATTATTATTTTCTATTTTACCATTAAGGGTTGGAATTTCCAAAAATCTTTTCTTAGTGGTTACCTACTCTTTACATAAAACATCATCACATACTAGTGCAAATATAAATTATATTCATATTTATAGTTACACTCCACTTCGTCGAAAAATTCATGACACCATAGCGCTCTAGATGGCGTTGTGCATTTAGATATCTTTCTTGTTTTGTTGCCGTTAATAATGGTTGTCAATTGTTTGCCCGAAGATTATTTATGCCATAATCATCATTTTCCCGAATTTCATTTACCCGAATTTCATTTGCCCGAATGATTCATTTGCCCTAAAAGACATATGACATACTTTTAATTGCCCGAATTTTAGATACCATAAGATACGAATGCCATAAGTATTGTTTCCCATATTTTTATGTGCCATAATAATTATTAGACATAATATTTAAATGGCATAACAAGTATTAGACAAATATTTAAGCCCCGTAATGGTTTTTTTTTCTGTGCATGGTTAATGGTGGGCTAGGTCGTCGACTTCTGTGTGGTTTATAAAAAAATAACCACGAAGGGGATGGCGGGGTCTATTCGCTCGCTTCGCTCGCTCACACGACCCCGCCATCCCCTTCTAACCTAACCTGTCCGAGTCGGGGTGCCCTAAAGTCCCAATTGCATCCAATTTCTCTTGATATAAACAACCGTTATACACCCGATGTCGATGGCAAATTATGTTATGGCATATCATAATTATGGCATGTGATAATTAGGACATGTGATAATTATGGCTTACAATAATTATGGCAAATGATGTTATGGTAAGTGACTTTATGGGAAACAATGATTCTGGCACGTGACTAATATGGCAAATGAGAGTAGGGCAAATGAGTATTATGTCGTATGATATTATGGCTGTTGACTATTATGGCAAATGAAATTAGGGCAAATAAAATTCGGGTAAACGGCGGTATACCGTTAATAATACCAGGTTCATTAGCAACTTTGAATAAAATAGTTCTGTTCAATAGCTTAAGCTGCGCGTTGATTACTACCTAAATCGTGTATCTTTATGAACGTAAAAGAGATTAAGATTTATAGATGATAGAGTAGTTAGCTTATGATTTCTGGTTGTTCATTGCCAGTAACAGTAAAACTTTTTACTATCGTAGACCTGTTCCCAGTTATTTAGTTTTTTTTTTACGTTTACATAGCAATTAGAACATATACAATATACATATAAATTAGCCTGTGTACGTGTATAAATGATGGAAGTTTTATAGTTTTAAAGATCTAAGAATACAGACAGTCTGAGAAAAGCAACTTTAGTAGTGAAGTCACAACCAAAAATAAAGTACTTAGAAGTAAAAAAGTATTTGTACACACCCATCTTATTTCTCAAACAAAAACCGCTAGAAACAAATTATTCAAACAAACAAACAACTCGCAACATTCGCTGGTCTAATACACTGAAGTGAATTCAAATATTCTTCAAGGCAAATTGTATAAACACACAACTGTGTACTCACTAACTTCACGCAAATTTCGTTTGTTTGAGTTCAACTCTAGTCTCGGGTAGTAAATTAATTAATACGTAAGTACTACGGTTCTGGATCTCATATCTAACGTCCACAGAATAGGTAGATACAGAGAGCTCACGCGCACATAGACATGACATCTCCGCGTGAGCGGCATTTGTTTATGACGCACGGGTAAGGTTGTCCGATGTCCGAACTGGATGGTGGCCTACCATGACATCTTAAAGCGAGAGTAAGTAGTTCCGCTTAGGGAACGAGATGGCGCTAGACGACTTGTACAGCTCTGTCTCTGACGTGACCAATGTAACAGAGATTAATTTTCATGTTGAACTCTTAGTTACTGCGTAACTGGTTAAGTATACGCCTAAGGCTTCGTTCACACGGCATTGTCCTGCACGTTTTTTTGCAGTATACGTCTTAACGTATGAATAGTGACCATACAACGTACATAGATCCATTCACACGACGATAGTACTGCAAAAAAACGTGTACCGCTTATACGTTTAAATGCATACTCAACGGACTTGTCAAGCAAATCGAATGAACTTTGACGTATTCGGTTCGCAGTGACATATGGTACGCCTTTGTCTCCTTCACACGATACGATGTCATACGTTTTTTATCGAATAGAAACCGAAGATGCGCTTAGTATCTGAGCGTGTTTGGTGCCCACACCTACTTGTGTGGAGGGGTATGTCTTTTATGTTTGATTTGGTTTGATATTCAAAATGGTTGAGGAATTTTCTTTAGACTACTAAAAAATTCTTTCTCTCTCAAACTATTATATTCTTTCGTGGATCAAAATCCCGTTTTAGGGATAAACCTTTGGAACTTTATAAAAATCGCGTCGCAACTCAAGCAGCTTGGAAGGGAATCATGGTAATAATTTATCCTAATTTTGAAACAATCCATTTAGTGAATCCATCAGTGACGTCTACTCACTGTGACAACTGTGTGGAAACTGCGGCTAATCGTTTTTACACGAATGAAAATTTACCATGTGAACACCCGGTTGACTATACGTTAAAAAAACGATTACAAAAAAACGTGCAGGACAATGCCGTGTGAACGAAGCCTAAGAAAAATCTGAAATTTCAGCGTCACACCTTTTAATTTGATTCTGTTCAAAACCAAATCTTGTCTGACTTCAATAGTTACCTACCATTTGATTGCCTATAATCTGCGTACATTTTCACTCATTGTATCAAGTTAATCTTCTGTACCTGCACATTTCATGGTTTGTCTGAGCTTCTGTTGGTTTTGAGTACATACTAGCAAGATACCGGTAATTGCTCGTCTATTGTGCGCTAGATCTTGATGTGGATCGCATCATTGTGGTATAGTGCGATAGAAATGTTTGATGGTATCTTCTTAACCAGCATTGCTTGATTACGGAGTTACACATTTAAAGACGCATATGTAAGATTCCATAACTAATGTATTAACTGGCGACAATAAAGAATTTTTATTGTTTTAATATTAATTTGTTCATTTAAGCTGAATCAATGATAATAAGGGTATGATTATCACACTTTATTTTAAAAATTCTATCCATAATACAATAGATTTGATACGAAACTCAAGCTTCAGTGAATAGTTGAACCAAGCCTCAAAATGACATCATTAGAATCTAAAATGATTTTGAAAATTGATAATTTATTTTAATGATCATTATCAACTAGCCTATTCTCATGCCAGGGTCGGCTTTTAGTATTACCAAAACCAGTCAAATACTAATGTTTTAAATGGAGTGACTGATTATCAGACCTGTCCAACTTTCTGCAGTAAGTATTACCCAAAACAGAATACAATGGTGTATTCATTATCATCCTCAGCCTATGAGCGTCCAAAGTTGGACATAGGCCTCACCAAACTTTTTCCTGTGCATGCTGTTCTGTGCCGCCTGCAGCCAACGGTTCCCAGTGACCTTGACAAAGAAAATGTTTACTTGGTTAGAATAATAATAATTTTCAAATTTTCTGCCATCTGACTACCCGATAGTCTGAAAGTTCTAAGTATGACAACAGGGCCCAACGTCATCAATGGAAATTCACAAAAAAATTACCAAGACCGATGATGACGTTTATCCTAACAACATAATGTTAAGAAATCCTTCAAAGTAGCTTAAACAATTTCTACTTAATAGGGATGACGGCAACATAAAAAAATGGCATTCTGTTTAGTCCGTCTTGTAGATCGGCCAAAAATACGGGACACGTATTTTTTGCTTCATCAAAATAATAAAAAAATACAAAGATAAAGAGCAACAAAGTTCTGGACAGGGGCATAGTGGGGGCTTTTGACGCCGCCGTAATGCAAAAATTGTATCTGATCGTGACGTCACGCACAACTTCAACGCACTGTATCGTCGTCATTTTTCGTTTAAGAGAAAAAAGAAAAAATACGTGTCCAAATTTTTTTTATAATCTCAATGACGGACTAGTTACTTTTTTTCGTCGTCTCGCCTATTCTTCACAATGACTGATAATAAAAACACCTGTCTCTCATTTATCATGCTCTTCATTAATAACTCACGAAACAACTGACCATTTAATTTACATGTTAATTACTTAGTAGTCAGCCAACGCACTAAGCCAACACCCTTTGTTAATGTGTAATAAATAATATATTTACATAACAATAACGGTGTCTAATCTTGGCCGGTACACATCTACTTACTGCAAAATAACTGCATTAAAGCTCAAAACAGACTTAACACTGGTGCGGGTCGGATTTATGTACGGCGGGTCTTCAACACGGCTATCAATCTTAATTGAGTAATAAGCCTTAAGTGTCATCTATTGCAGAGTGCATTTTTAGACGAATCGTTGTATTAGATATTAAAGTGTACGAGAATGTGTGCAAATGCAAATATATCCCCTTTTATCTTCCTGTCATCCCGATGAGAAAGCACTCTGATACGATCCAGGACAGATCAGACGCATAAATAGCGGTTTTACGTGGTTCCAATAATAGTTAACTAATATAAAAACCTCTAAATAATTTATCCGACTTGGTGATAGAAGCGATGAACAAGTGCTCTTTAGAAACACTACGACGAAACCAACGGGTCAGTTAAACAGTATTTATATGGGTAGACGACAACACAGGAAGCAGTAGAGTAGTTTTCGCGTGAATTGTGTGTTTTGTTGTCTCAACCCGCGAGGGACCCGCGCCCATCTTATGTATGCTTTGTGCTTAAGCAAGCCCAAAGGGATTACAAACAGGAGAACAGAATTAATTATTTTTGAGTCGTAATGTTTTGTGCCTACAAGCAGTTTGACTCTGAGAGATTGTTGTATCAAATAGTTGAAAATATCACGTATATTGTTTATTATTATTTAGAGGAAAACTGCAGATGTTATTGAGAACCCTAATAGTACTCATATCAAAATAATAAATGCGATGTCTGTCTAGTATATAGCATAGTCGAAGATAGATAGTTTATATATAACAGTTTTAAGCTAGTATAAATATTCTTAATTTTATAGTAACTTATACTTTCAACTGTTTTTATGTATCTATACATATAATAAAATTCTAAAAGGTCGGTGTCTGTACATGGAAGATAAATAAGAAAAACTTTATTAGGGGAACTTTATATACGCAATAGAACCCAAAACAATGATTTTTAGAATTTTTGTCTGTTTGTCTGTTTGTCTGTATGTCTGTTTGTCTGTACGTTTGTTCAGGCTAATCTCAGAAACGGCTTAACCTAATTGAATGCGGTTTTCACTAATGCGTTGCGGTTTTCTGGGATTAACATTTAGTCTTTGTTTTGTATTAATCGGCCAATAAATAAAAAAGTTATGTCAATTTAAAGAATCGCATCATCACATCAATTAATCAAATCAATCAAAAAATAAAATATTGTATACATCCTTACCAAAATAAATATTTTTTTATTCAAGTCTGTTTCAACACCTACTAATTACTTTTTGAATTACTCAAATCGGACATTACATTCAAAAAATATTAAACCCAAAGCGCAACGGTTTAAATTTCTCCATAGTTTCCGTTTAATTTCGCTAGATGGCGCTGTACCGTCTGTCACGATTCCTAAAAAGTGGTGTTAAGATTTTTGTGAAAGTAATGACTCTCCCAGGCAGCTTTCCTTCGTGCAGGTTTTATCCCTGTTGTAAAAAGTGTTTGGTTGTCGATGCGTTTGTGATAAATATTGGGTCATTTGGTCAAAAACAATAAGTAATCAATTAATTTAGTAAATTAATTAATTGTTTACTTTAACCCCTTGCAGGTTCTATCCCTGATTCGATTTGTATGTGGGGTGTCGTTTTGTATGCTTATGAGAGTGGGTCGTGAAGCAAAATTATATTATTATATAAATTCAAAACTAGCTTTTGCCCGCGACTTCGACCGCGTGGAATAACAGTTCCTGTTCCCGGGGAATTTCCGGGACGAAAACTATCATAATAATTATGTCCTTTCTCGGGTCCCAGACTATATCTGTACCAAATTTCATTCGAATTGGTTCAGTGGTTTAGGCGTGAAGAAGAGACTGACAGACAGAGTTACTATCGCATTTATAATGGTAGTACGGATTAATATTGTAGGATGATTGGTGATCGCTACTGATGTCAAAAATGCAATCAGTAATTTTTTGTCTGTCTGTATGTGCAGGCATGGGCTAAAAACTACTGGGATTTAACCAAACTTGGTACGATTGTATTCCATACTCTTGGCCTGGTTATAGGCTATTTAACATAACGCTGAGACACATAGGCGCCCCGGCGGGCGCTCTCACATATCGCCAGAAACAGGTCCTCACCAGAAACGGATATCTGAGAAAATGGTCGCCTAGAGCACACGGTGGAGCATACGATGGTAGTATGCCCCGCTTGGGTGGGCCACCGCCGTGTTCTTCCAGAGGCGATTGGCGGGGGTGACTGAATGGGAAGCCGTCGCCTCCTTCTGCGAAGCAGTCATGCTGGAGAAGGAGGCGACGACGCGCATGACGCAGCGTGTAGCCTCACGCCCGGGACAGTGAGCCAGGCGTAGACGTCGAAAGTCGCAAGACGACTACCAGCCACCGTAGGCGCGACTACCAGTTTATATTGTATAATCTATGGGCGCGACTGCGAATGGCGAGCGATGGGTAGCTCGCCGCCCGATAAGGACCGTTTGTCCCACTCGCGCCTCAAACAGCAGTCAGCACGGGTTACGGATTAATTCTAATAGTTACCGCTGCCCCGGAAGTAAACTCACTGACTAATATCAACGCGTTTGTTGATATTTAACAATAACTAACTAGAGACACGAAACTTAGAGGATTATTCTTTGTGAATAGTAAGCCTAAGCCACTAAGAAAGGATCTTTTTTATTCAACTCCTAAAGGGCTTAAAATTGTGGATAGAAGTTCGACATCTACGCGGGCGAAGCCGCGGGCAAAAGCTAGTTTTGTAATAAAATTAATCAAAGAATCTTTTTTATAAATGAGTGTTAAGAAGATCTTACATATTTTATTTTTATTTTTTTCTCTATCACTAGTAAGCAACTGAAAAAATATTTTAGAAAATCAATTACGGTTCTCAAAAAATTAAAGTTCACGCTGCATTTAACATAGCTGACAAAATCACTTTAACTTCGAAACATCCTATCTCCTAACATTGCCTACTCTATGACAATATTATGTGACCACTTGCAGTACCCGGATCTACCTAATTAAGTGCCTGCAGTTAATGTCTCCGGGATTTATAGAGCCTCTAGGAGGCTGAACAACGACCTTTATCGCGGCAAGTGTGTGTATTTATGTTTGTTCTAAATAATTCCGAACTTTGTTTGTTCCATCCAAGATGGTTACGAAGTTGATTAGAAAGAGAAACGATCGTGGACGAAGTTCGGTTGTTTTCTGAGTTTCAAAATGGTTTACGTATGGTTGAGAAGGTGTTGCGGAATGTTTATAATAGTTACCGTGACCCTGGAACATAAAGGGTAATCGAAGGAACATGAGTGGGTTTTAGTCAGTAAGAGTCTGACACGCCCTCCCGTCGCACCCAGGACGGGAGCAGTCATTGGATGATTTTCCACTCACCAAAAAAAAAAAAAAATGGTTGTGAAGGTAAATCTGCTTTCTGGGTTGGAGGTAATCGAGTCTCTTTCTTATTCATACTCATTGGTTGTCTTCTTCCGATTATTTTTGTTGCAGCATCGAAGAGTATTGAACTAAGTATCATTGACTAAATGCACTGACAGTGCATAGACCCATCTATGAAACTGTCTACGGAGCGATAGCGTCCCACTCGCGTCCACGCGTACATTTTGACAACAGAGTTTTGTATTTAAGCAGGGTACTACCAAGCGTATAATGACGAATACGCGTATATGCAGTGCATTCGTGGAAAGTCATAGGCTTAAAAGGCACGAGCATTAATCACCACGCTTGCTCAAGACCGATTGGCGATTTCGGTCAATAATATATACCATACTATGAAGTAAACGCGAGAAAAAAAATTCCAGACTTTACATGTAGGAGAGGAACAGCAAAATGAAAAATATTTTTCGTAATTTTATTAAACCTTTTGTTGGTAAATACTCATATCTATGCAAAGTTTCACTTTTGTTGGATGGAAACCTGAGGGCAGATGGAAGGACGGACATGACGTTACTATAAGCTTATAACTCTAAAAAAGAACGGAACACTAAAAAAGAAGAAACAAATGAACACAATTTAATGAATACAAATAATATACAAAATGTCGGTTAGTCTCCGTTGACCTATTGTCTTGTAAATCAATTAAACATAAAGAAAATGCCTACGTCAGAAGAAAGATGTCATTGACACGCCGAATTAAATACAAAGTGTCATTGGCTTCATTTGGGTTATTTTTATATAAATTATTGTAAATGTTATTAATTATAATCTTGCCAAAAAATAGTCACAAACACGACGTGCTCTTTTTGAGTTTTATGCATTTGAATGAAAATAGAACTGTTTAAGGATCACGCTACGAAAAAATAAAGATGAGTTTGTGAAGTCGTTAAAAACCTTATACCTTCTCAATCTGCCCAATTTTTTTTCATTCTATTACCTCAGAAATTATGGACTCAAGAGTTCTGAAAACTACTAGAGGTGCCTCATAACCGTACGACTTAACTGTGCACCTCGCACTGTGACGTAATGCTATCGCTATCAAACGAACGAGACAAACCCGGGGGGCTCCGCGGGGAAGCAGAAAGAGGTCTCATTCCAGCGAAATGCGCGAATAATTTGCACGGGTTGTGCTATGTAATAAGTACTGTGCACACGAATCTGTTTTAAAAAATTGCAATGGCAACGGTGGATAAATACAACAGCATAAAAATAATACCAAACTATTACAGTGGGCAAAGGCCTCTTCTCAAAAATAATCAAACAAAAACCTACATTTACAAGTTCATAAAAATAATCATGAGTTCTAACTACTATTTTTGTAAAAAGTTATCAACTTCACATCAACATATTCAGTATACTTCTACGTTTACGTAAGTCCGACAAATGGTGTGATTAACGATTATGCGACTGAACATAATGCGACAAACGGCAAATGCATTACGCATGCTTTAAGCTATCAGGTTCTGGGCAGAAATAATTAAAGCACAAATTAAGGTCTTAAATTAAAAACGCATTTGCATAACCTGCTTAAAAAGCACTGAACATTTGAATAAATAGGAAAGTACTATCATCTGAGTATTATTAGGATTGTAGAGCGCATTTACCGGATGGTAAACGAACAAAAACAAATAAAGATCTTAGAAATTACTAGCTTTTGCCCGCAGCTTTGCCCTCGTGAATGTGGAAACTTCCATTCCATATTTTATCCCTTTGGGGTTAGAATTTTCAAAAATCGTTTCTTGGAGGTTATTTACTACCACAAAGAACGCACCCTCCGAGTTTCATGCCTCTAGGACCAGCGATTTGGTCTACGCGTTGAAGTTTTTTTTTTCTTTCTTGATATAATTCAATAGTCTTTAACCAGAAAAAGCAGCGTGGGCATGCCTCCCACGCTGCTTTTTCTACGACATCATCAAGATCGCCGCCGGGTCCCGTTGGATGCGGGTGGCACAGGACCGATGCATATGTAGAGTTTTTTGGGGCCTTTGTCCAGCAGTGGACGTCTATAAGATGATGATGAGACTTTAAAAAAATAATAAACGGAAACAGATATCGTAAATATTTTCAAGGCTTGTTGTATTAACACCCAAAGGTTTATCATTTAATAACATGCTTCGCAGTCACGTGTAGCCCGGGTGTAAAACGACAGTAAAAGCGCATTGGACACGACCTTCCTAAGAGATCTGATCTCAACATAATGCTGCCTGTTTTAAACTGCACTTGTGTCAATTCCCGTTGGATTTAAAAATGGAATAGATATGGCTGTTAAAGTGAATGTTAAAGGTAAATAAATAAATGATATGTCATGCAGAAGTATTACTGAACTGTATTTGTTTTCATCCCTGGTAGTGATGTGCTGACTATGACTTTGGGTGAATAGTCGAGTCGACCAAGCCGATAACATTCGGAAGTGTTCAGAAAGCTGTGTTACTCTACGTTTTAACAGCTGTCTGAAAGTATTTAGTCTATGGTGCTGATTCTGTTATTCGCAAGCTAAACTTTTAAGTTAAGTACATTTTTTTTTCTTTCCAGGCACAATGAAATAAGAAAAGGACAGAAGATACATATTAGTTTAGAGTTAAGTCCTGTCAAATTTAAATTGACGTATTTTTAGTAGCCATGTTTTTAAACGCATTTGAATTGTATATGGTATATCTTAGTTCAACAAGACTAAACTAATATTATATTTTGTGTTCTTTTCTTGGTGAAATGAAAATATAAATAATACTGAATTTAGTGAAGCGGCACCATTGTTTCATATTTTTTACTTTTCTGCGGTCTTTGCCGGCTTGTTGCCGACTACGAAAGTGCTTTCAGTCTAACAAGATACTGCTGTATATTGTGTTTTACGTGAAGCGACTACCCGAAACAAATATATGGAATTTCGAGTTTCAACGGGATATTTATTTACCAAACAATAACAGTCATATTTCCAAATACGTGATTTATACTAGTTTTAATTATTGAAACAGACAAATAAGAATTAATAACATTTTTAATGAACTAATGTAGCATAATCAGTCACCTAAAAATCTAGTAAGGCTTTCTTTAATTAACAATAAAAGTAAAAATCTGTTTTTATTACCAAAGTGATCATAAAATTCGAACAAATAATTAAGTCTTATCACTTAATCTTATTATCATCCCCCACTGAGAATCACCATAAATTCAGTCTCCACAAATCGCCTCCATTCCTACATTTCACAATATTGAGAACAGCGACATCTATCCAAATTTGGGCGAATCACTGATGGCTGTCAAAGTAAACAGAGTTATATTATGGAAACTAGCGCCCTGTTTTGTAGGGATGGCGTGACAGAGTGCTACTTGGTGCTATTTAATCATACGTTCACCATTCCTTTTTGCTGTTTGTTATCGACAGGAGGCTTTGGACGTAGCTTTATTCTTAAGTGAGGTCACTGGTAGAGGCTTTTATAATATATTAAATCTGTAGAATAAAGAAGTATCTGCATTAAAGTATTAGTTGCTATTGCAAGTTTATTGAAGTAACAAACTTCAATGGATGGATGTAAGAGGCGATAAAGCTTCTTAATTTTTTGCATCAAATCCATAGGTGTGTGGCTTATAATGGATAGGTTTTTGAAAATGCAAATGAAGTTTCTAATATTTTTTCAAACTGAATAATTTGCACGAGACAAACTTCCGAAGTGGTAACTGTGCCCTCCCTGAAACTTCTAAAATAAATAATGAAACTTGAAAAAAATAGAATTTATTATTATAATTAGTAGAAATTAAGAACATTGTAAACTTCCACCGAAAATTGGTACAATACTTCCTGAACTGTGGCCCTTAATGTTTATTACTTTTTTTTACAGTAATGGGTCGGTCGATCACTCGTCACCTAGTCACGTAGAACCGAATACAATGCATTATGCAACAGAAGTGTGTTCCCTATGACTGTGTTTAGTAAAAAAATAGGTAAATTTAAATTTAGAGATACGCATTGCTATTTGAATTTATATAAACTTCATACACAAGTTAGAAACGCGAACTGAATGCTACTGCTACTTACATTCTCTAGTGTCAACCCAGAGTGGTGGATAGGATATGGCAAGTGTATTATTACGAAAATATAATAATAGCTTTCACTTATCTGGTTCGATTACTTCACCCTCTTTTATTTCATTGAATCTGAATATCTTTGCCATAATCAACGTAAAAAAAAGCTAAGGAATAGTTTTGTGGAATAACCTTGCTGGATTCCAAGCCGTAGAATATATAAGCAAATAATATCATTATTAAAAAAGCAACTAACTAAAAAATATATTCTGCTTATTTAAATACCATACTGTTAATAGTTAATTAAAAGACAGAGCTGTTGGAAATGGAATAAAAGTACAGACGGAACCAAATACTTTATATTTACCTATGACAGACCTAATTAAATCTTAACGCATAATGATATAAATAGATTATTTTTTTGGAAAGGAACCAGTCTGTTCAACTCTTTCAAGGCTATCAAGCCGTTTGTTGACAGTTCAATTTTCAAAAACTTTGCACCGAAAACTGCATCAAATAATTTGCACCAAAAACTGCATCAAAGACTTTGAACCAGACTTTCAATCAAAGACTTTGTTGCACCATGGCTCCGACTCCTCAAGAACCTGTGGTGGAGCATCCCAAACGGACCATTCGTGGTGGTTTGACTGGAGAAGAATGTGTGATCAGTGGTATGTCGGGCATATTCCCCAAGTCAAACAGCGTCTTAGAGTTCAAGGAGAATCTTTATAATAAGGTACGTTAGAAAGTGATTTTTTGTTTGTTATAAATTATAAACTATTCAGTGCTATATTGTAGAAGTGTTTCTATCTGTGAATTTTGTTGAAGAGGTTTGTCATTTCACCTGACGTTAAGAGCTAGAATCTCATTACTATTCCAGCTCAAGCAACTCGCGTCGCGCTGCTAACAAAATGTATGAGTGTCACTGGTTGTCGCCACTGGTGGCGCCACTAAGTTGTCACCCGCCATACCTTTTGTTAGAAGCGTGATCAGGTTGTGGAATCTGGTGTGTTAAGGAATTACGGCTCTAACTAATAACTGACTTCTTTGAAGAAATACATCATCCTTATTTCTATGTGTATTATGATTTGTAGACATTTTAAATAAACAAATAGGAAGTATTTATAGCAGGCGTGTAGCATTTTTTTACGCAATGGATAAGGTATAAGATAGGTTATTCGTGGCTATACCATAAGTCAGTCAAGTGTTTGCGTTTTCTGCTAGTTCTAGTATTTAAATAAAATTTATGTTTTAGATTACATATTTAATCCGGTAAGGCTGTAAGCCGGCCCCGACAAAGTTGGGAAAAGGCTAGGGAGATTGTGACGTATATTTTAAAGTACAGAGTTGGACATTTTGATAAAATAACTCTGCTGTGAAAAAGATATAAGTGATTTTAATTGGTCTGTTAAAAGTGTCAAATAGTGCATTTAAAATCGTCAAACATGTTAATACGAAACTTCAAATCAAATCCCGGGGCAGGAATTGAACTTTGGATAGAGAAATACTAGCACTACCAGTGCAAGTATCTCTCTATTTAGCACTGGTAGTGTTTGACAGTTTTACGCCAAAGCCATTTATCTACTTTGTGGCCAAAGTATGTGTCTACTTAAAGTCTCTCTATTCCAAAAGATATGATGTTCCAATAGGTATGATGATGCTGATGTATTATTGTGTTTCACCAAGCTTAAATTTTGTCACTGTCACTCAAACCCTTATTGGAGAATACCGTGAATACAGGAGTAAAGCCAAGCCAAAGTATGTGCTAAAAACTTGTGATTGTTTTCAACATTCAACCTCAGAATTTGGCATGCAATTTTTCAAGATGTAAATTTAAAAAATATTTATTTTGTATTTTGATATTACAGGTTCATAAAAATGTTATATTTAATTTATTGGGCGTCTTATAACTTGAGTTAAGCTAAATTTAACCATTTGTGACTAATGCTAAGTAAAATTACGCGCTACATGATGCCTATTTTTTCGGTCTCAGGCCGAACTTTACTTTTTTATTCTCCGTCTCTATCGTTGTTAATATCATTTTTTTTTTTCTTCCTTCTTCTCCCGCTCTGGGTAGGGCATGAGGAATAGGGATGACGACAACATAAAAAAAATGGCATTCTGTTTAGTTTGTCTTGTAGATCGGCCCAAAATACGGGACACGTATTTTTTGCTTCATCAAAATAATAAAAAAATACAAAGATAAAGAGCAACAAAGTTCTAGAGTGGGGGCATAGTGGGGGCTTTTGACTCTACCGTAATGCAAAAATTGTATCTGATCGTGACGTCACGCACAACTTCAACGCACTGTATCGTCATTATTTTTCGTTTACGAGAAAAAAGAAAAAATACGTGTCCAAAATTTTTTAATAACTAATTTTTTTTTCATCGTCTCGCTTATTGTCTGACTTTCAGTGACTAAAACCCACTCTTTTTTTTGGTGAGTGGGAAATCATCAAATGACTTCTCCCGTCCTGGGCGGGGCGGGAGGGCGTGTCAGACTTTTACTGACTAAACCCACTCATGTTCCCTCGATTGCCCTTTATGTTCCGGGGTCACGGTAACTATTATAACCATTCTGCAACACTAAAACCCACGCTAATTGTTACTTCTGTTGCCTTTTAAGTTCCGAGACCGCGAATACAGTTAAATACAGTTAGAAATACAGTTAGGAATACAGTTAGTGAATACAGTTTTGTGGGACTATTTTTTATTTCATAAGTTAATGTAATGTGTTTAATAAATAAATAAATAAATAAATAAATAAATAAATAAATAATAACTATTAGTACTTTTCCATTCCATTCCCGGCAGGCATTGGCCACAGAGGGCCCCGTCACAAGCTGACTGTTTTTTAAGGCGCGCTTGGAACAAACCGCATCGTTGTGTCGAGACGGGCCTGGTCCTAGTCGTGTGGCAACCTAGCCATCGCTCGCCGTCCACAGACTCGTGCCTATAGTTATATCACCTTCAGTGTCTCCGCAGTTTTTTTTAAATAATAAGCTGTTTATTACCACAGAGGTCAATAACTTTGCGCTATTGTCCGACGGATTAGAGTTAGTAACTAGTCTATACTAATATTATAAAGAGGAAAACTTTGTTTGTTTGATTGTAATAAATAGGCTCAAAAACTACTGGACCGATTTTAAAAATTCTTTCACCATTCGAAACCTACATTGTCCACGAGTAACATAGGCTATATAATATCACACTAGGTCCCACGGGAGCGAAGCAGTAACCAAAAACCTAACGTAATGCGGGTGAAACAGCTAGTATTAAATACAACAGTTTAGTTTAGTATTAAGTATAACAGGTTCAACCCTGTCCCCTCAACTAGGCATTTACAAGTTTACACTTGCCAATATTTATATTCCCCAGGTCGACATGGTTACCAGCGAGAACCTTCGCTGGGACATCGACCACCCGGAGATTCCGAAGCATTTCGGCATGATCAGCGGAGTAGACCGGTTCGATGCTCAGTTCTTCAAAGTACACTACAAACAAGCGCTCATTATGGACGCCATGAGCAGAAAATTGCTGGAGCATGCGTATACTGCTATTTTTGATGCAGGTAAAACTATGATAAGTTAATTGGATAGTATTAAACTAACTTGACTTTACTAAGAATTGCTACTGCATCATGGGTGCGTTTTAAAACTCATTATAAACTCACATACACAAACAACCAGACTCAGGACTTAAACTTGAAGACCTTAGTCGTGATATGGCTTTGCCTTTGCGTGACCCGTGCCTTTTCAATTAGATGGTAATAAATAATTAGGAGTAGCCCACCTTTTGTTAAGTGGTCACCGCCGCCAATAGGCGTCTGTAATACAAGAGGCATCGCAGTTGGGTTGCCTCTTATGCTTGTCAGTATACCAGCACAACGATTGGCTCTATCAAGACAAGCTTTTGCCAATACTAAGCACATAAAATTCTTGATGGTAGAAAAAAATTGCAACTCGTAGATTAACGGCTAACACTTAAACCCATAGTTACAATAATTAAAACAAACAGTTTTTACAATGAAAAATAAATAAAAAAATCAAATTTTAAAAACTAATGTTAACAAAATAAATTGAGAAACAAGCTTTTAGTTAAATGCAAAATTTCATCCGCTTCAAAATTGAGTTGCAAGATTCCACCCGAACAAACAATTACACAATGTCAGTTAAATAAAATCTTGTACATTTTTTTTTTACTTTTTTTATTAAACGAATTTGAAATCATATTTTAATCACACGTAAACAGCCCGTTAAAATAATAATGTCTCTTATTTTCTTGACCAGATCTAGATCAATATGTTAAAAATATTCTAAAACTATTTCGCTGTCTTATCATTGTTAACATCGACAAACCAAACCGTCTTATTATCGACAGGTATCAACCCAATGGAGCTCCGTGGCAAGAATGTCGGCGTTTTTATTGGAGCTGCCTTTTCTGAGTCAGAAAAAATTGTCATTTATGAATCTACTCATCGCAACGGATTCGGTATTACGGGGTAAGTCTTAATTCATTGACTGTTTGAGAAACTTTTAACCTATTCAATGGTCCCAGACACACGAAAGGTTAAGTTTTTTTTTTAATTGGTGGTATTATACCACAAAAATTCTTTCCAGTATTTCTAGAACAATTGAACAATAAAACAATTCTTTGGGTAATATTTATTCAGCTGGTCCCGACAGACCCCTGACAAACAGTAATTTAAAACTATCATTAAATATTTATTTTAAGTTTACACTCATATGATTATTATAATGTTTAGTTTTAAATATTTACCTAAAATATTGTTGGTATACAAATATTCAAAAAAGAAATTTAAAAAATGAAACAAATTAACATTATTCATCATTATTCAGAATTAAAATGCGCATCCAATTTATGAATGCGTTTTGTTGACCATTACAATCGTATGGACTTTATAAGAGACTGGACCACTGAGTTTGTTTCGGATGTTTCTTCTAGGAGTTGCAAGTTTCATGTCTCTAGGACCAGCGGTTTGGGCTATGCGTTGATATATCAGCAGTCAGTCATTCAATCAATCAGTTTACAATTGTATATACGAGACAGATAGTTTTTTTTTTTTTTGGTGAGTGGGAAATCATCCAATGACTGCTCCCGTCCTGGGTGCGGCGGGAGGGCGTGTCAGACTCTTACTGACTAAAACCCACTCATGTTCCTTCGATTGCCCTTTATGTTCCATGGTCACGGTAACTGTTATAAACATTCCGCAACGAGACAGATAGATCAAAGTTTAACTTTAAATTTTTTTTCATAATTTTCTCGAAGCTTGAAAACAAGAAACCAAATAAACCCCGAACAAAGTAAATAGCAACGAATCTCCATAAGATTTATATCTTCAAAATTAGCCTATCTTCCGAGATCTTTTCGCTTCTTGTGCTTCAAGGAAACCCAACACTGATTTACTGAACATACCAATTTATTCTCGTTTTCGATCGCAGTAAATTAAGAGGAACGAGGCATCGCAGGCGCCGAAACTAGGTGTAATTCTATTAGGAGTTTAATTCAATTTAGTAAATTATTTTCTGAACGAATTTTGGACGTGTTTAGGCTGTTTTAACTGCGTTAGTGGACTGGGGAGTTGGGCTGGTGGTTAACGATAGGTTGTGTGTAATGTTTGGTATGTTGACTGTTTTTGTTGGCCTTTGGGCAGTGGCTGAGTTTGTGGTGCAATTAAAATAATATACAAAAGCAGCATGAAGAAAAGTAGGAGAACTTTTCTCCGTGAGTCGTACAAAAACTTCGGAAATATGCGTACTACGTTTTTATTTTATACTAGCTTTTGCCCGCGACTTCCGGGATGAAAACTATCCTATGTCCTTTCTCGGGTCCCAGACTATATCTGTACTAAATTTCATTCACTTCGGTTCAGTGGTTTAGGCGTGAAGAAGAGAGAGACAGACAGAGTTACTTTCGCATTTTTAATATTAGTACGGATTTAACTAGCTGCTGCCCGTGGCGTCGCCGTCGTCCTCGTGAACGCAATAAAGCAGCAAAAATACTGTGCCGTATAGTTAGTGTTATTGCACATTCCAGGATAAAATACAGGAAAAATACCAACGAAATTAAATCATGAAAAAATGAAAACGATTGTCTTAAAACCATTTGCCTGTTTTTTTTTCTAAATAAATACAAGAATAAAAACAATTTTTAAAGCTAATAAAAAAATGCTTGGTTCATATTTCACAAGAAAAGTTACAATAAAACAATAAAAACTTCTTTCAAATTTACTGAATCAGTACAAAAACGTTACTACAAGCCGAATTACATACTAAAAAATACATAGCAATTACCTTTATGTCCTTGCAAAAAATGCCCTATCCCTAGTACCTACTTCTTAATTAACCTTCCATGCGTTCCATGTGCCAAGGTCAAAGGTCATTTAGACCCTACAAATTATACGTAGATGTGGGTAGAAAGATTTACGAGGCCACCTGCGCGTGCTCTTTATCACTACGCTATTGTGGAGCAAATATTCTTTTATCAGTACCTTGGTTTTTATCTATTTCTGCTGTCCTGGGTTCTGGTTTGAAGTAATGGTTTGACGCAGAGTAAGTGCCTTTAGTAACGAGTTATGCTTGATTTGTACGTGTTAAATACTGTGATCCCTCATTACTGAACAGATTTTGATTAAATATAATAATACGTTAAATACATTTTTATAAAATGTAAGCCTTTAAAAAAACTGTCAGAATTTTAGCGCTAACTTGTGTGATTTTTTCTGAACATTTGAATTATAACCAAAGTCACCAATTTGCGAAATTAAAGTTTGTTATTTACTGTCTTCAAAGATTTTTTTTTTTTTGGTGAGCTCGCTCTAGTCTATGCCCTCGGGCTAGTCTGGGACCAAGAGCAAGCCCATAAGTTATAAAAAAAATCTTTTTTTTATAGTTGTAATAAGGGACAGTAAAAGTCAAAATGGTACCACTTGCTACCCAAAATTCTCCCTGTTTTTTGGCTTTTCAGAGTATTTTTACGAATTGTCGTCGAAATTTTCAGTTACATTTTTTACGTACGCAATGGCAACAGCCCATCGAAACGTGTCAAAAGTATTTTTGTAAATAAAAGTCCCTCTATCTTAATTTCATTTCTGTTGTTCACAAATTGGCTTGTTTGTTAACCTAATATAAATCACGGAGAAGGCAAAGCTAGCTGTTATCTACGCCAAGCCATTAATTGAGAGCAAATATCTAAAAAGAACTCCAAAATCTGGTTAGATGTTAACCAGATATTGAAGTTTCAAAGACTGCACAATCCTTTGCTGGGTACAAAGATCCTCTTTAGATAGACTTATTTTCAGACTCTCAGGTTTTTAACTACCGATAACGATTGAAAAAAATATGTAGATGATAGCAGAGTCCTACAGGACTACAGGTTTATATGCTTCGAAACTACGTGATGTCAGTGATATCCTTAATAAACTAGGCAGTACATATAAATTTAAAAGCTCAGTTTTTACACAGTTTCGGATTTGCAACCTTATGCATGACCTCCCCTTATTATCCAAAAACTCTACAGGCACATTAAGCCTTTCACTGCAACTTTTCTACTTCAGTGACCAATAAATCCAAGTCACAAGGCCGCAATGAACTCAAAAAGTTATTTTCTCAACTACACGCGTCGTTAGTCTAGACTAAATATTATAAAGCGCTAATAGATGGCTCGGTTTAGCCCCTAGCGCGTTTTGATGACCCTTCTAAATCATATTTACTTTCACTAAATTCATTTAAGAGTAAATTTGTTTTAGACTACATTTTACACGCTGGTTTGGTGCGAGGGTGAATCCCTCTCTAATTTAGGTGATTGAATGGTTAACAAATTGTTTGATTTTCTTAATAAACTTAATGAAATTTTAATAAACTTAATGTAATTTGTTTGTAGTAAAAAATATTTCTTAACAAACTCAATCATCTGACAATTGGGCAACAACGTTTTGTGTCTGTATCGTCCTTAGTTACATAAATACGTAATTTACGTTATACTTGTAACTAATAAAATTATATTTTATAAACTAAGAACTATTTCTATAAACAAATTTGCTAATAGAAACCTAGATTGATTCTGAGTATTATGGACTACAAAATACGCGCAGATGCGGAAATCCATACTAATATTATAAATGGGAAAGTGTGTCTGTCTGTCTGTCTGTTTGCCTTTCTTTCACGGCAAAACGGAGCGACGGATTGACGTGATTTTTTAAGTGGAGATAGTTGAAGGGATGGAGAGTAACATAGGCTACTTTTTGTCTCTTTCTAACGCGAGCGAAGCCGCGGGCAGAAGCTAGTTATATATAAATCTGAACAAGTTATGTACGCAGTAATCTTAGGGTTGCGGAATGTGTATAATAGTTACCGTGACCCTGGCACATAAAGGGCAACCGAAGGAACATGAGTGGGTTTTAGTCAGTAAAAGTCTGACACGCCCTCCCGCCGCACCCAGGACGGGAGCAGTAATTTGATGATTTCCCACTCACAAAAAAAAGAAATACTGAATTCCAAAACGACAATTTTATTTTCCGTCCGGCGCATAAACTACACTATAACGCTCACTAAATAAAAAACGTGTATCTTATCGCTGCTAAAACCACTGGGCACAGCTAGTTTGTTAACCTAACATTCAGAACATGCATACCAGTTTAAATAGATATTAACATTCATACAAACTAAAAAAAAACTCAAAAAATAATCTTGAAATGAAGCCAAGAAAATTAATAACAAATATTCGGCCGTTTTATTAATATATTACGTTGATAATTACAAATATCTTAAAATAACCTTGTACTAAAAAGTAGGAGGCTATACTGTCTAGAGTTCTAGACCATTTCGTCATCAATCAAACCAATTAGAAAAATACTCAATTAGATATTTAACACTAGGGGCCTGCATAGACTAGGGACAATGGGAGAAAATATCCGCGATGTGCTCTTATTATTACTGTCATTAGGTTGCTTTTGTCCCCCAATGTCCGCATGCAATCCGCCACGCGACGTGCGGTTTTGCAAAGACTAAATGCAACCTTAATAAATAAAAATAAAATAAGCCTTTATTGCTGAGTTATTTACAGGTCGAAAGTGCAACCAATGCGCATCTCAGACTTCTTGTCCGCCGATATCCCTCGTGCATGCTCATGCATGACACCAATCAATCGCCAGTATTCACTGAATTCAAAAGTAAAGAAGTTAACAATTTGTCTGCCATATTGATTTTATCATATAAAATTCTTTCGGGCAGTAGTTCCATCATGGAACTCTTGAAACTACTAGTGGCAACGAACTTTTAAACTTATTTTCAACACCTTAATTTACAACTTATCCAAGTTAGACCAGATTATAATGGTCTCTTTTAATAATAATTTTACTTTAAAAGCTCTACCAAATGTCTAATCTAGACCAAGAGAAATACTTTGCCAGAACTTGATACTTTTATATTCTTGATACTTATCCATACTTACAGACTTTTATTATTACATTATGAAAGTGTGAGGACGAAAATTGCTGGTATTTTTGTACGCTAACAATATGAAAATAAAAGTGAGTAGGGGAAATTAGGACGAGTGGATGGCTAGTTCCGTAGGTATAATTATCTGTAAAAAGGATTTTCTTTTTATGCAGAATTGTATATTTCCCTGCCCATACATACACATTAAAGTGGAACGAAATCGACTAAGTACACCTCAAGTTATGGTCAAGCCGAAATATTAATATATAATCAAAAGGTTTAAAGCTATTGAAGAAGTATCTAAGTAACTTGGTGATTTTTTATTAATCACTAGCTTTTGCCCGCTACTTCGTCCGCGTGGATTAATAGCTTCCATTGCCGAGAAATTTTCGGGATGAAAACTATCCTTTGTCCTTTATCGAGTCCCAGACTATATTTGTACCAAATTTAATTCAAATCGGTTCAGTGGTTTAGGCATTAAGAAGAGACAGACAGGCAGACAAAGTTACTTTCGCATTTATAATACGGATTTTTTTTGTTTAATTTTTTCACCATGAAGTCATAAATCTGAAAGGCTTGCGCTAATTTTTGTTTCCTACTCCTGCTACGGGTTTATTCCACTTTTCCACTCTAAAATTCCCCTAAAGGCGAAAAAACAACAAGCTTTCACCAAACATTACGGTATTCTAAAAAGGTTCTCAATCTGTCCGTGGTACGCAGGTGGCGTTCCCGACTCGACTAATAAGAAAATAATTATGAATAAAGGTCGACCACTTGGCAATTTTGGTCGTTTATTAAAATGGTAATGAGCCGACTTGAAAGTTTATAATGGCAGTTCCAATGTAGTGTTTGAAGGTAAAGTGTAGTGGAGATTATAAGGGTTTAACAGCAGCTCGTTAAACTCTGGTTATATATAATGGTTATGATGAACTGGGCTTTTAAATAAATGTGTAATGATACCACAAGTCTCTGTACGTAAATTGAAATGGGCTTGCACTTTGGTTAATCCCGAGATTTTAATAAAATATGGTATTAAGTAATTATGTGTCGCTTTGCCTTTCCAGTTTTCCCTTGCAATATTTTTTACTAATTTCTATACTAATCCATACTAATATTATAAATGGGAAAGTGTGTCTTGTTGTCTCATCTGTCTGTCTGTCTGTATGTTTGTCTTTCTTTCACGGCGAAAGCTAGTATTTATATAACCTCCTTTGATTGTAGACCATACTAGCTTTCGCGGCTTTGGTCGCGTAAATGTGTAAAGGAATTTCCAAAAACCCTTTCTAAGTGGGTACTTTCTCTTCACAAAGAAGACAACTCCAAATTTTATGTCTCTAGGACGAGCAGTTTGAGCTGTGCGTTGATATATAAACAGCCAGTCAATCAAACCGTCGGTTTACTAACCATTTTATATATAGAGATTGGAAGTTTTACTAACAAGCAAATTAAAAAAGACACTATCACTTAGCATTTTTAATTTTGAATTCACGACCTACTTTCAAACTACTATGTCACTAAAAAGCTTGGGCTGTACGTTGATACTTAGGCCCGTATTAATAGACGTCACTCAATTCTGAGACGCTCTCAAGTTTATTGCTATCCTTATTTTTTCTCTTTAGAATGACAAGGACAGCAAGAGACTTGAGAGCGTCTCGGAGTTGAGTGACTTCTATTAATATAGGCCTTAGTCAGTCAGATTGCCATTCACACTTTGTCATTAAAGATTATTCACACAAGAAAAAGCTAATCCAAACCGGAGTGCCAAACTCGAGATATGATAACAAATCATAGCACGTCTCCTCAGAGCGATTGAGTCTCCCAACTGATTCTAACGCACGTCCATCCCTTCATTATACTTAGTATCGTATCCTTAACCTTGGAAGTGCTCGTAACTTTGACGAATACCATCATTTGTACTGCTTTCTTTGACAATAAGGGTGGAAAATGAGAAGGTCCACTTAACTTCTAGGAAGCAGCTTCTTGAAGCAGCTATTGTTCATACTTCTTGTTGTTATCTTCTAATTAATTTTGTTGCGCAATCCATTTTATTTATTTTATACTACCAATTTTTACAGTATTATGGATATGGTAAAAAATTGCAAACGTGCATACGGTAGAAATTACGAAGCAGTTCAATTTACAAAGTTAAATAATCGATCTCTATATTAATGCCTCTAAGTCATACAAATATTTGACCCGCGTGGGAATCGAACACCGCTACACGCCACACAGCACCCAGTCTCAGGGTCGGACGTGTCGTATAAGTTGAACTTTATCTCTAGGATTCGGTAAATCTTTGTTTTTTAATTTCACTTTTCTAGTGGCTGCCACTATTGATTCTGTCACATTAAATAGTTATAAATAGTGTGGTACTAACTATGGCGTTTATATTGTTATTATATTGTTTATTTGTTAACGTTTTCATTGAGAAAGTAATATTGGCAATTGCTGTTTTTGAGCCATGACAATAAAACAATAAATTAAATAGTATGGAGTAGTATTAATCGCTTTTCGACTGAAACTTCTGCAAAATGTTCTTCCTACGATAGGCGACTTAGCGCAGTAACTTTTTATTTTTGATGTAAAACAATAAATCTCTGATATGATCCGATCGCCTCCCATTCGAGATAGTTTCGCTTTACGATACTCCTACCTTTTCTCTTTCTCCTTTTATTTATTTCAGTTTTGTTTCGGCACAATGAGATATTGGGTTCAAGATGAAAACGGAAACTGTGGCGTAAGAAATATTATAAACTCGTTTATTCGTTTTAATATTTCGACCACACGTGATTTAAGACACAATAGAAAAACAATAGCAGTGCGACAGCCGGCTGTCGCTTGGTCATCGAAAGGTTAATGTCGTGATGGCCTAGTAGCTAAGGCACCCGCCTCTCATGTAGGAGGTTGAGGTTTCAAATGTGACTTTTTCAATTCATCCAACTTTTCATGGACACCACAGACATCTGTAAAGGAAAACATTGTAAGTTGTACAAATCTTATAAATCGAAGTGGAATTAGATTTGTGATACTCAGAACAGTAGCCTATCGCTCAACCATTGCCCTAATCGTACTGCCAAAAGTCAAACCGTTTTTCGTGGACTAAATAGTTAAATATTGCCTCGGTGCTTTCAGATGGCCGGCACTATTGATTTTAGCTTTAGTAGCTACTCGTCAAGAATAGACAAGTTTATCAAAAAAAAGTACACCACCAGTTTTCTACGTTACCAGGTTTTTATTATTCTAGTTTTTGTCTACGCTTGCGCATAGTATGGTCTGTCCCTATTTGTTCTGAAAATCTCTAAAACTGCGCAACTGAATTTGATGCGATTTTTTTAAAACATGTAATGATTCAAAAGTAGGTTTTGTTATGTATTATACTTGTATACTAAAGAAGTTTGAGATTTTCAAAGTTTTGAACATCCATGCAACGGTGGGGCGGTCGATAAGTATTTTAATAAAATAAAACCTACAATCACGCAACGTTAAATTAAATTAATTACGTTTTACTAATTCAGTAAATTAAATGTGTTATACTATCAAACAATAACAGTTCAATGAACATCGAAACCGAAATAATTGAATAGATTCAAATTAATCAGTGTTAATTATAACCAAAATAATACAATCACGTACATATTTTATGCTTGTGATTCAAATGAGAGATACATTATTATTTTTGTTAACTTTATATTTTTAGAATTATGCTTCTATTAATATTTTTGGCTGTAGTTCATTTTTTAAGCCATAAATGAACGCTAAAAAGGTGATGTCAAAAAAACAATTATGTATCGGAAACCTGATCAGAAGGATTTAATGATATAAATATTAAGTTTAGTGTTTGCGATACTAAAACTAACAAAAATTAAATGCTCTAAATTTCCAACGCACTTCAGTAAACCTCAATGTAGATTTAACACTCTTATGCTCGAATACTCAACGATGCGAGTATTCGGGGGTAACTCAACAGAAATAACATAAGAAATAAGACTAGCACATGACAAGTGGGTGAACTAAAACAGATTTTTCCTAGAAATTATCTCTAGTTTTAGTACTAACCAAAAATAACAAATTCTTCGAACGAGTAATATTATACTGACTTCACTGAAACTAATGCTAATGAAAATTACAACTAGAACAGTCATTAACATTAAAACAAAGGCCTTTCCGCATATTTAATAAACCCTTATACTCGAAACCCCAAAAATACACTTCATACATAATGAAAAATACAGTTCTTTAATGGAATTTATATTCATGATGAACGCGATTGACTCTCCGATGAACAAAAGGCAATAAAACATTTACGACGACATGCATTAACGAGACTTCCGAATGCACTGGTAAATATTTATGTTTCGGAGAGCGTATTTACAGAAGCTAGTAGAATGAAACAGGTTGCAATGGTAAATAATTGCGTCAGTTTTTGGGTAGAGCTGTCAAAATATTGCTAAAAAAGGTGAATTTTTAAAAGAGACTATTCTCCATTTGTATGTTTAGACAAATATATAACGCTGTTTTTCAATGATGGTATGTAATAAGCTCAGTTATTTCTTGATAAGTACAAAGAAATGTAAACTATTTGCCATTCATATTTAATTTGCATGCCACTGTGTTGGAGAAACATGATGAACTCACTATTTATTTAAAACAACTTTGTACCGTATTTCTGACAAACAAAACTATGATAAAATAATTTAAAATACTTGAGAAAAATGCTGTTATTTTATCAGCGTCAATTCAAAAAACGATATTTGACTTTTATAAATCAGAAACTACACTATAAACCATACACATTTTAATATCAATAATTCGAAATGACTTACTTTCTTGACTGTATTTTATCCATGGAAGAATTTTTTTTTATATCAAAATTAAATTATTTACCATAAAGCAGAATCTACAAATAGATACACGTTTGCATCTGTTCCAATTCAAAGCTATTTTTCATTGTTTCCGAACTTTGCGTTTTTAAATGAAAACGACATCAGCAGCGGTAGTACGATAAATACTCAAATAAAAACATTATCGTTTCAGCCCGTTCCACTACATTCAGAACTATCGTTAATAAATACGCGTCTCAGTTTATTCGCTCCATCGAAATGGTGTTTATTTGAAATGTTTAATTTAGTCTACTTTTTTGGTACAATTTTTGTGACTATTGCTTTGTTTATACAAAGATTTGATGAAGTGGATATTTTGTTTGTTTGAATTGAACACGAATGAATCGTTTTAACAAGGTTATTTATTACTAGCGTATAGACACGATTTTGTTCGCGCGCTTTAGCGAGTTTATTGGTATACTCACATTTACGCTACCTCTGTATGTGATACATTACGATAACAGTTTTCGAATAGACTAGTAGAGTTACTTTATCTAAACTAATATTATAAAGAAGAAAGATTTGAATGTTGGTTTTTGAAACAAATAAATTTAAAAACTACTGCACTAATTTAAAAAACCGGCCAAGAGCGTGTCGGGCCACGCTCAATGTAGGGTTCCGTAGTTTCCCGTCCGTCACAATAAGTGTTCCCACTTAAATGTTTAAATAAAAAAAGGCTTTTGTTACGTTGACATACTAAGTACGCAGAAATTATTTTGTACAATCTTTTTGTCTTTTTTGTACAATAACTGTTTTTTCTATCAAGTTCAAAATAATTTTCCTAGAAAGTCCTTATAAAGTTCTACTTTCCAGATTTTTTTCATATTTTTTAAACCCACGGGTCAAAAGTTAGAGGGGGGGGGGACGCTTTGATTTTTCCTTTTGGAGCGATTATTTCCGAAATTATTGATATTATCAAGAAATGATTTTAGTAAACCCCTATTCATTTTTAAATACCTATCTAACAATATATCACACGTAAGGGTAGAAATTAAAAAAAAAAACACTTCCCTCTTTACATATAGGGGGGCTACCCTAATAAAACAATTTTTTCTAATTTTTATTTTCGCACTTTGTCGGCGTGATTGATATACATATTGGTACCAAATTTCAGCTTTCTAGTGCTAACGGTCACAGAGATTAAGCGAGGACGGACGGACAGACATGGCGAAACTATAAGGGTTCCTAGTTGACTACGGAACCCTAAAAAGCTGTGTTGGATAACCCAATATTAATCTGAATACCTGTTACCAAATTTTATGTGGTAACTTCTTGACAAAAGGTTGCCAACCAACTGTTCATCTACAGCTTTAAATCATTGTTTCAGATGCAACAAAGCGATGTACGCCAACCGCATTTCCTACTGGTTAGACAGCAAAGGCCCTTCTTATGCTCTTGACGTGGCATGCTCAAGCTCTATGGCCTGCTTAGAGCACGCATATAAGAGCATCAGCAGTGGAATATGTGAGGCAGCCATCGTTGGTGGGTGTAACTTGTGCATACATCCTAATGTGGCGTTGAATATGAAAAAGTAAGTTTATTTATTTAATTTTAAGTTGTTATGATGGCACAATTTTTTTATCAACCTTTACTGTCCACCCGCTGGGAAAAGGTCTCCCTTATAGTGTTACATTGCTGTCTATGTAATGCCTTATCTTCCATGAAAGACTGTAAGTCGTCGCGTCAGCGTTTCCTAAGCATACCATAAGAGTAATAAAACATTGAGGTGTAAAAATACATCACATTGAAATTCCTGCTAACAACGCATAGTGTCCATTGAACTAAGTTATCATTATCTCCTGTTTTGTCCTGTCCCTGTATATTTTCTTTTTTTTATCTATGGCTCCATTTTACATTTTTTTTTTTAAATTTGATGAATTTCTTAGAATTTGTATTAAATTAGGTTTAATTTAATTTGAATTTCAATGTTATGCAATTTATTCCTTAATTTAATATTTTACTGTTTAATTTATAATGTTTAACTTCATTTTGCAAATTTTATCATATGTAATTTAATTTAATTTTCCATTACATATAATTTAATAATTGTTTCAACTGTCTATATGTCCCTCTACGAACGATGTGCATGCCTGTAATTGACTTGTTTACACGGAACGTTATTATTGTATAACAAAATTCTTATTATTATTTTGTAAACGAGTTGTTGGTGTGCCTTATAAATAAATAAATAAATCTCCATAGCTTTTCCCTAACTGCATGAGAGTCGGCTTCCAGTCTAACAGAATTCAGCTGCGTTCCAGTGTTGACTCTATGTACATAGAGTGACTGGTTATCAGTTCTATCTTCACAATCCAGTAAGTTACTGGGTTATTACGATTGATCCCGGGTTTGACAATGGTCTGATTTCTGACTTTCTGATTTGTAAAACGATTATCAAAGATCTGCGAATGATTACCGCGACCAACGGATTTACGTGCTTTCCGAGATGCGAGATGTCAGTAAAGTCTTATCTTTATATATATAATTCTGCTGTGCGTGTGTATGTCATTGAACTCCTCCTAAACGGCTTGACCGATTTGAATGAATTTTTCTGTATGCGTTTGAGTGGCGCCCTGGATGGTTTAGATTCACAAATCAGCCCGGCAGATGGCGCTAATTGCTTGAAAAAGCATGTGATCTCGGAATCGACCCTAACGATTTCGCTGAAATTTGATATGTGGGGGTTTTCGGGGACGAGAAATCGATCTAGCTCCGTCTTATCTCTGGAAAAGCGCATGTTTTCGAGTTTTAAGTTAAAATGTTTGGCGGCCAACGAAGTGGGCACGGGCTAGCTAGTAAGCTTAGAAAGTTCACTTACATTGATTTCGTACCCGAAACCTCTCGCCTCAAGCACTGGGCTCTTACGCCACTCATTTTCAATCTTATTGGTTATATTGATCAAATAATTTATTTCCAGGTACGGCTTTCTCTGCTTAGATGGCAAGACAAAATGCTTCGATAAGCACGGAGATGGCGTCGTGAGGTCTGATGCCATCAGCATTCTGTTCTTACAAAAAGCTAAAGATGCAAAAAGGTAAGCCTTATACAAGTCCATATAAAGAATACTAGCCGCAGGAGGCGAGTCGGTGCGGTGTGGCTGCCGGGTGGCTCTAATGAGCTATGACCTTTAGGGTCAAGACTTGTTGGAGGCATAAATTATTTTGTACTATTTTGGTGGCGAAACAGCATACAGGCCGCCTGATAGTAAATGGTCACCATAGCCTATGGGCTTTTGCACCATTAGGAGTTTTACACGCGCTTCATCAAATCTTCAATAATTCATTCAATATTTTTTTGATTAACGCCATTCAACAGTCAAAGTAGATAAGACTGATGTAGTGTTTTTCTTTCTTTCCTAATACTGGACAAAGAGAATTAAGGTAGCATCACTTCTGTTACTTTTAATATCATTAATCAATCAATACGTTTAAATAAATTTCGACAATGGGCCTCAAAATGTACGGCCATTATCGGAAGTGAAACTCATTACATATTAATGAATTGATTTTAAATGATTCATTACAATGCCGTTTTTACATTCTGATGGGATAATGGACGAATAAATTTTAAATTATATCTACTTGGTCAGTGTTGAAAAGGTAACGTAATATATTGTTTTGTCAATTTGTCGATCGGTTGAAGAAAGAAAAGAAATAAGACACACCATTTATAATATTAATATTTTTAGTTAAAGTTCATTCACGACGTTCTGCTTATTTAATTGTTGTTAAAAAGTTAAATCATTGAAGATTGTGGATAAATCAGTTTTCAAACAGGTTTAAAATTTCGATTCTTAAATGCCTGGAGACAACTGCCACCCCCAGCACCATCTCTTACAATTAATTACTATTTATTTTACTGTGTACTGCTTTTTCTTTTTTTTTGTTTACCGTGTATTTAGTAATTTATAACAAAACTTTATATAATGTTGTCATATTGTAAGTAAACTGTTTTCTGTTTAGTTTGTGTTACTTTTTATATGTATTTTAATATTAGCCTATAACTTATATGTGTGGTGTAAGCCGTAAATGTAAGTTGGTGTATAAATAAATAAATAAGTGTTCGACCATGACCTAAACAGTCTGTGATATAATCTGTAAAAAAAATCAAAAATATTTTCACAAAAGTATATATTTATTTTATTACTCTCGTTATTACATCAACATTAATGTGGTGAGACGGTCCAAAGAGTTGCTCGGGTTAATCCACATAACATAAATTCAAAGCCAAGTTCCAACAGAAATAAATTATTTCTCTTATAAAATATGTTTCTCTATACAGTGGAACTCTTACACTGACGCGATAATGGAGCAGCGACATACACCATTTCTTACTCGGCGCGCAAGTGTTAGCGTACACTTTTTCATTGTCAACCTTTATTTTCTGAAGTTTTTATTTTTAGTTCCTTAACGTACAGTTTCTTTACTCACATCCATCTTAAAGTCAGTGCTGGCTGCTTGATATTTATTGGTTTTACGGTAATTTATTCTAGAAGTTAGAATTATTTTAGTGGCTAGTCCTATTCCCTTTAAGTTTAATACAATAATTCTCCAGTAAGTTAAATTAAGTACAGAGTAACTTAAATGGAAGTATAACCGCGTAAGTCACTTCGCGTAGAAAGTATCATTTAACATAATCATATAAACTTATATGCCTATACATTTACGAATTCGCATTTTTTCTACGTGTTTAAGAAAGTTAACTACTTGAAATAAGTATAAATTAGCTATCGCCATTATTTCAACCCTTTAGGAGACGAATCTTTTCTTAGTAGATGCCTCACACAAAGAACACACACTAACCAAGATTCATGACTCTAGTTGATGTTTTCATGATAGTTTGGTTTTCGTTGATGTATTAACAGTCAGTAAATCAATCAGTCAGTTTAATTAAGTTACGTCATAAGAATGCGTAAGAGAAGCTATATGATTTTAAAATCGCGTAACTCGGGTTATGAGTTCGCGCGGGTTGAGTTGAAAACTCAAAACATTACGCTACCGTTTTTAGGGCAAGTCAGTTCTATTTTTAGTTTCAGTTTATTAACTAACTAGCTTTTGCCCGCGGCTTTGCTCGCGTTAGAAAGAGACAAAAAGTATCCTATGTTACTCTCCATCCCTTCAACTATCTCCACACAAAAATCACGTCAATTCATCGCTCCGTTATGCCGTGAAAGAAAGACAAACAGAAAGACAGACAGACAGACACACTTTCCCATTTATAATATTAGTATGGATTTATTTATCATTTATTTTCCAACCTACATTACTTTCTTGACAACACTGACAGTTGTTTTTTCGACGTATAAACCCTCTAAACCCCTTTGGAACTAGACAAGATTTCTTTGTAACCCTTAATCTACTCACAAAGGCTTTTAAAACTCTTCACTTACCATGATTACAACAAATTCTCCGAAACCCTTTGTAAAACCAAATTCCACTACAGTGCCTAAAATAACATACGACTGTACACTGCATGTCAAATTACAAGGTCCATTAAAACGACGTTTATTTTTTACCCGTTCGTCAGAACCGTGGAAATTGTACCGTGACATGGTATCCGCAACAAGGCAGTCTGACTGGGTTAATGCATTTGCACTACAGTTTTTTGGTGGTCGTTTTGCAATGTATTTGATGGGTTTTTGAAGGAATGTTTTGGACAGTTGAGGAACTATTAGCTAAATAATTCCTTAACTGTAACTTCAATTGATGTATTAATTTCTTTTTAATCAAGCATTATTGAGTACGTAATAAAATCAGCAAAGCTTGTGTGCGTTACGGTGACTGCTAATTCCCACGAAAGAAGTAAAGAAAATAATTGATAAATAATCTCAAACTATACTCTAGAAAAAAGGTAATAATTGCCAAATACGTAACGTGAAGCACTATAACAATTTCTACAAACAGCGTTAGGCGATTATCACACTGCCCCGGACCACGCTGCATGTTGCGTGTCAACGCACCTACGCGCGTTTCTGCGGGAGTGCAGATCTGCATCATCGTGCGGGTTTTTTGCGCACTCACGCGCGTAGGTGCGTTTTGTAGATTCACGCACGGCGGCTCTCATTTATTCGCCGTTCTCTCGTTCACACGTCACGCCCATTCAAAATCACGCGCGGCACTGCGGGATTCGGTGTGCCATACCTTGCGTCTCGCCCGCACCTACGCGCGGGGGTGCATGTTTCTCCGCGTGTATGCGCGTGATCCGCATGAACGCGCGTGGATGCATTTTCTGTGTGTTAGACTGTGCGTGTTTTCCATACAAACGGAGATACTTACAAGCAACGGAAGAACACGCATCCACGCGCTACGCTGCATCATGCGGGGCAGTGTGAAGATCGCCTTAATCGACTACATATTTCTGTATTATTTAATAGGGAATTCGCATCATAACATTTTCCACAAAACCGTTGATCGAATTCACTATATTTTCTATATTGTTCAATAGGATTTACTCCGAAGTGTACCATGCAAAGTCCATTTACGGTGGTAACTGGCAAGAGCAGCAATTTTTGCCAATTCGAAAATCTCAAGAAATCCAGGAGTTTTTGGAACAATTTTATGAGGAAACCGGTGTGTCACCACGGGATGTGGAATATATTGAAGCAAATGCTTCAGGTGAGCTTCATTTTATTTACTACGGTGAAGTGCAGGTTATACAGGGTGTCCCATGGAGGGAAAGTACCTTAAATATTGTAGATAGAACATTTTACTGAAAGAAGACATTATTTGAATTTTAAAAACAATTTAAATGGCATTCATAGATTTTTAAATACCTTATTAAATGGTTGGGCCGGGAATCGAACTTGGTCCTCGAGAAAAAATAATCAACCTGTAGTTTTACCATACCGATCGAAAGGTTTCATTATAAGGATTATTTTTTGCTAAGTAACATAGTGTCACAAATAAAGGGAAGACCGTGAATATTAACATTTAATGTAAAATTTTGTTCTGAAAAGTTAAAAGCTTACATTGCCGTAAGGACATACAATTGACAATCATAACTACTTATTACTAATTAATCTACCCAATTAAGTAGTACGCATCATTTAAATAAATAAATATCCACCACAGCAAGACCAAAAAATCGTTAGGGATCGAAATAATCAAAGTTATCACTTTGTATTCAAGAAGAAAGGACTAGTTTTGAGCATTTGAAAAATTGACTAATTTTGTATTAAAAATGTTGAAATACATGGTCTTTCTTCTATTTTTGACACTATGTTATTTAGCAAAAAATTATCCATGTGATGAAGCTTTTCGATCTGTAGGATAAAACTACAGGCTAATTAATTTTCTCGAGTAACAGGTTCAATTCCCGGTTCAAGTATTTAATTATTTAAATATTTATGAATGCAGTTTAAAATGTTTTCAAAATTCAAATAATGTCTTCTTTCAGTAAAATGCTCTATCTACAATATTTAAGATATATATTGTAGATAGGCATCTTTTGGGTGAGCTCGCTCCATCGTAGGCCCCGTCTATGCCCTCGGACAAGTCTGGGACCAAGAGCAAGCCCATAAGTTATAAAAAAAAAAGATACTTTCCCTCCATGTGGCATTGCCGTGGGACACCCTGTATTTACCCCGATTTAAGGATTCCGTAGCCAGGGGAAACCAATGGAAACCAATGCTATTATAAGTAAAAAAGTATAGATAGATTATATGCAGTCAAAAAGTAGCACTTTAAAAGTTTGTCATTTGACCAACATGATACTAGTATCGCGTTGATATTTGACGTTTAGCTCTTTTTCACTCGCACTACTTTAAACATGCCAGCCTATTTTGAAGTGTAGTATATGTGTGCGTTAGTGTGCCATTTCTGAAGTTAGAATTTCGTTTAGGTTACCTATCTACACCTTTTAACGTATAATATCATTGATGGAAACCTATTACTAAGCCCCTATATTGTCTGTTCGATCTAATCCAATGAAATAAAATCGGTGGCTTTATTTCTTTTTTGTCTAATTGCCGCCAAATTTTGAAATTGCAGTTGGATTTTTGATTGATTTTCCCAATTTTTTCCAAATTCATTTACTCTGTCACATTTGAGACGAAATTCAATGACACATCATAATGTCGAAATCCGTTAAACGGTTTAGGCTCTAATGCGTGCCAAAGAATTAAACGTACATAATTATGTAAAATAATGTTTTATCTTACAAACGCTCAAAAAACGTAACGTTCCTTTGAGCAGCTAGGTAAAAAAATCTCAGAATATATACTTTTACTATATCAAAAACAAAAAATAGTAAAAATAAAGTAGAGTTAGAACTAAAAGGAAACCAGAAACGTGATTTATTTCTGCGTTTTTCGCTCGATCTCTATATGGTTTGGTGGTTTCAGTACGTTCCTCGAAGTGCGAGACTGCCACTACTACTTTTTTAATTTTATTTTATGCTTTATCTGTTGCTATGTATAGCATTGTAATATTTTATGGTATAATGTAACACCTTTCGATAAGTTATTGTAATTACGATTGTTATGTTGATAGATAATTCAAATATTTTACATAAAATAGTAAAAGCGCCACGCTGTTCGTAAACTGAGAAGGCAAAAAAAAAGTATCGCAATTAACTTCTTCTAGAATTTTAGTTCTAGTTATTTAAAAAAATATATGCAATCAGTTTGTAGAAGTTAAGTAAACCTTCAAACACACGTGTGGTTCGAGATACAATAGAAAGACAAAAGCATCCTCAAATAAAAAAAATATATAAACTTTCTTTTTTGCCAAACAGCTATTGCTGAAGCAGATGCCAATGAGTTAGAAGCTATTGGAAAAGTGTTCGCCAAAGACAAGACTATCCAGGTTGGATGCGTTAAATCTAATATGGGTCACAGCGAGCCAGCATCAGGAGTGTGTTCGCTAACGAAGGTAATTATTTTATTATTCCAATGCCTATTTTTTCCTTTGTTCTCATATTATTACAGCCATACTTTTGCCAACCAAAGCAACTCCTAAAACCCAGAATCAAAAGTGGAGTCGCCAGAAACGTGCAAGCAATGAAGCTCAACGAGTCCCAGAGATACGATTCAACTGTCTTGGATACTGGGAAAAGAACACACGATTTAGTGTTCTTTTCCCATAAACTTGGTGTGACGAACATAAATATGTCTACTATATCTATAACTAGCGACCCGCCCCAGCTTCGCACGTGTGTTACAAATCTTTAAAAATCCCGGCTTATCTCTACTATAATAAGCATGGATAATACATAAAAAACCATTCTCTTTAATCACTCTATCTATTAAAGTAAACCGCATCAAAATCCGCTGCGTAGTATTAAAGATTTAAGCACACATAGGGACATAGAGACAGAGAAAGCGAGTAGCTAGTAGTGGTAGCTAGGAGTTAGTAGTGATACGTCTGTATTAACAAATTTTATAAACCATACCACAGTACAAGCTATGCTTAGTTTGGGATCAGGTTAATTATCCCGAAATATTTACTCATTTATTTAACCGTCGGTTTACACTACTTTTGCCTCAAAATGGTCACTACTCTAACACCTGTCTGCACTATCCGTCTGTCCAAAGACATAACAGAGGGCCTAGACAAGTGGCATTGTAGAATAGAAAACGAATAGATTGTCAAATGTATGGAATTGACATAAGCTTTCGCTAAACAATTTGACATCTCCATACATTTGACAATCTATTCGTTTTCGCTATCTATTCTACAATGCCACTTGTCTAGGGGGGCAGGCCCATTTCCTCTTCAACATAGTATAAACAAAGTCGCTTTCTGCTATCTGAGCGCATAAATGCTTAGATCTTCAAAACTACGCAACAGATTTATTGTTTTTTTTTTATTGGATTGAAGAATTCAAGAGGAAGGTTTTTGTGTATAATACATGCATATTACAGTAAAAAAAATCAAAGATTTTCAAGAATTTGTTACACCCATATAAAGCTCTAGGTAATTTATTTTCGTCAAGTTTTATATGGGTCACAGCTAGTGGGTTCACTAACGAAGGTAATAACTTTTACACGTGTAGCTTTGACAGTCGCCGATAGGCGGGTCAACAAACAAACAACAAAAATAAAGTTACCTTTGTTTGTCCAAGTGCCTCTTCAGACATATGATAGGTACTCGGACTGTAGTGTTTGGTAGCTTTTACACGTGTATTTGTGTATTGCGTGTTTCGTGGTTGGATCTTTAAAGTTCTCTTTTCATATTCTATTCAATTATCAGTGTTCGACCACATTTTATTAAAAACTACCTAACCACTTACTTTATAAATGAACTTGTGTTCACTTAATTTTTAACCTTCGAACACACGTGATACAAGACACAATAGAAAACCAACAGCAGCGCGACAGCCGGCTGTCGTTTGGTCGTCAAAAAAATTAGATCAAGCCATGACACACTAGTACCCGGTGCGTATCTACAATAAATAATTGTATTTTCCTGGAAATATGACATATTTTTATGCCGAGATTTTTATCTACTTTATGTTGCGTGCCTTAGAATCTATATTATTTTTATCAGATCAACTACGTAGAAAAAAATATTCCCACAGATCATTAACTTGTTCTTTTCATTGACAGGTCTGCCTGGCATACCAAACCGGTCAAATTCCTGCCAACTTACACTACTACAACCCACAAGACAGCATATCTTCAGTACGTGAGGGAAGGGTCCAAGTACTGACCGAGAATACACCTTTCAACCGAGGGTATACTGCTTTGAACTCGTTCTCATACAGCGGGGCAAATATACACGTGCTTATGAAAGGCCATTATAAGCCTAAGGTAAGATATGTGTACTTGAATTAACGATAAACTTTCATTCGTGGATTCCTGTCATTGCCAATCATAAATTAAATTAGCCGAGTCTACATCAAAATTTTATCATCTTATATATTAGCTGTAGCCGTAACCATCCATTAAGACTGAGATAAATAAACATTGGTTATCAAGTACCTCGACTAATCTATATTGCTGTCATCGTCGTTCAACTGTAAAAGTATGACAGTGTAATAGACACAGAGAATAAAAACTTAAGTAAGTCTAGCCCAATGGGCACGATCTACCTCTGCCCTGGGCAACCGTATAAAACCACTTCACGGCATCTTATATAAGTGTCACTGTACGAAACGTAGCTGCATAGACGCGTACGCGTCACGCTTGGTACGCTTATTACATACAAAACTGAGCAAACTACGCGTACGCTTCGTTGATAGAGTTTCATAGTTTTGTATGTAAGCTGCAAGCAGGTGTACACCAAGCGTAAAATGACGCGTATGCAGCCTATGCAGCTGTGCTCCGTGGTCAGAGACACTTAATCGTCATCATCGTCAAACTTGCAGCAGGTCGTCTTACACAGTGTTTGCCTAAACTTATACCTTCGAACACACGTGATTCGACAAATAATAGAAAGACAATAGCAGCTCGACAGCCGGCTGTCGCTTAGTCGTTGAAAGCTTAATATTCTGTCTAACACGTGCCTGCTCCATCACCCCTCTAGACGACTGCAGACGTGAATGGCGCACTTCCACTTCAGTAATAATTCTGCAAGCATTGCCGGTGACTTTGGTTCTCTGACGGATGACGTCACGAATTCTGTACATCAGTTATCTGTCCATCACTCTTAAAGTCCGATGGGACAGCAATCCGATACTTCCATGATTAACACATGAACTAACGTTCTTTCGAGAGAAAAATATAAGTACCTACATGAAAAAAACATTTCCCGGATTCAATTCAATGAAAGCAATAATAATGGTGACAACCATTGAAAACAAATTGTGTACTTTTGAACAAAAATAAAGCGTTAACAAACAAATAATCGTGATAAGTTTCTTTTAACGTTTTTAAATGTATTGCTTCTCTTTCATATTATTCAGATTGTCTCTATCTGATAAAATTAGATGTAAATATTTTTACATCTAATTTTATCAGAAATTTACACAATAAATTTCAAGATATTCTCATATTTTCTTTATTAGGACTATTACAATCTTGAGCCCGGAGGCGCGAGAGGATTTAATCAAATATCCTTAGATATGCGTGCGTACTACGTGAAAGTTCTTTGAGAGAAAAATAAAGGTTCTCTCTCTCTTATTTCAAACGCTCTTCATTTTATCTAGACCAATTCTTGCGTTGTGGATGCAAAAACAAGTGTTGTATTTTTCATCAAAAATTTGTTTAATAGGTTTTTAGTGGATAAGTAACAGATAGTTATTCATTGTCGCTATTAAATTTCGAGTTCCAACAAAAATATTATAAATGCGAAAGTAACTCTGTCCGTCTGTCTGTCTGTTACGCTTTCACGTCTAAACCACTGAACTGATTTTAATGAAGTTTGGTACAGAAACAGAGTTGACCTTGAGAAAGAAAAAAGCATAGTTTTTACCCCGAACTTTTGAAGACTTCTCTTGAAAACGCGATATAACCGACATCATCGAGGCAAAAGCTAGTTATTAATCAATTTATTTTTTACCAGGATCTCGATCGTTACCGCAGCAGTATTCCTCGTATAGTGCTGTCATCTGGCAGGCAAGATCAATGTGTGAGGAGCATGATAGACATTTTAACTAACAAACCGGTTGACGCTGAAGAGATAGGTCTTCTTCACGATATCCATGATAAACCCACAGCTGGACATACTTGCCGAGGCTACGCTATTCTTGGTATGTATTTGAGTTGGTTGTGGATTCATAATAATTTTATGTTTTTTTCCCCACTAGTAACAGTTTAAGTATATCTTAGATAATGGGAGACAGGAGCATAAAGTAAGACCAGTACTATGGGTCTCCTGATCTCAGATACATTAACTTTGGACTACCTCTCCCATTCCGAAGCTGACATACGCCATGTGGCTAGAAGTTGCTGGCAGCAGAATATAGGCATATGAAAAAGTATTATCGACATTCAGTTTAGTGAACCTTACCCTGCAGGATGTAGTGAAATAAGTCTGTCTCAACAAAATAATATAAAATGAGCGTGTGGCACATGACAAGGTAGCCAACTTGAGAAAGTTTGTCCTAGGCGTTGGGCCTAGTACTATGAGCTGGCTAGCTACTCTACGCTAGAATGATATTTATCTAGGCCTGCAACACTGGAATCTAAAATCTTTTCTTATTCTTTGTTACAGATACCAACGACCAAAATGAAACAGTTTGTTTATCAAAGGATATTGAGTACATAGATGGGGTAACTCGTCCGTTATGGTTTGTGTACAGTGGCATGGGCTCACAGTGGGCCACTATGGGCGCTGCTCTGATGCGCATTCCAATATTTGCTGCGGCCATCGAGAAGTAAGTGCTAAGCTAATAATTAAATACTACTAAGTAAAATTAGGATAGAATAATTATTTGGTTTGTTCCTGTATTTAAGTGTACCAAAATAATAGATATTTTGATCATGTCATATCATAATTATCGTTCTTTTAAAAAAAATACCTTTATGTGAATTAACCAAATTATCAGCCAGATAATTCGGTAACTGTTTTGTGTAGCGGGGCCTTTACGGGCTCATTTATGTTAGACGAAGTAAATTTTTAAATACGAGTAACCAATACGTGTTTGAATCTCGGAGTAAGAAAAAGTTACGCCTCTTGTTGACCATCAATTTTTATTAATTAATGATAGTCCGACGCCTATAGGTTTTCTTGCAAGGTTGCAACGGATATGTGCACCTCGTTTTGTCGCCCGTTATGACCATCGACCTCTTGTCTGTTATCGGCTTACAAATGGCCTTACTTTAGAAGAATTGCGAAAATATACCCTTATATTTGCACTACTTTCAGATGCCAAAGAGCACTTGAGCCAAAAGGCATAGACATAGTGAACATCCTGACCAATCCAGACAAGAAGATTTACGACAACATCCTACATTCATTTGTCGGTATCGCTGCAGTGCAAATTGGACTTACTGACGTGCTGAGAGAGATGGGAATCGTTCCTGATAATATTATTGGTAATTTTTTTTAACAACACAATTTTCTTCATAAGCTGATGCCAATGAATGACATTTTCAATCATAAGTTTTTGTTTATCTTTCACCTCGAGATGTCATTCGAATTGAGTAACGTCGTAAGTTGTTGCTCTGCTCTCATGAGTTGCAAAGTAATTTCATTTGTTACATTGAAATGATGGATAGAAATGAAATACATTTTTATAATTGGACATAAATAGGTTCCTGGAATCAGGGTATTCCAACTAAGGTATACTTTAATACGTACAACATTGAAGTTAGAACCATCCATACTTAATCATCCTTCTATAAGTTGATCTAATACATCCCTTTCATAACAGGTCATAGTGTGGGTGAACTGGGATGCGCGTACGCCGATGGTTGCTTCACGGCTGAGGAGATGATCCTGTCAGCTTACAGTCGCGGACTTGTGTCTTTGCAGACACCGTTCATTCGAGGGTCTATGGCTGCTGTTGGATTAGGTTTTAAGGCGGTAAGATGTTAAGCACTGATATATTATGTGTTTATAATTTTAGAATGTCTGTTAATGATCTGTAACATATATTTAATTGTCAGCTCTTATCTGTCTGCCTCAAGGTACAATCTTTATGTTTAACTCCTAAAAAAAAAAAAATTTGAAGTCTTTTGATTAATTATTTGGCACTTAGCATCTAGTCTAGCAAGTTCTAAAATTATGTACAGTATGTGTGTCACTGAGTGTAAACATTTTCTTTACATGTCTCAGGTATCAGCGCTCTGCCCTCCAGAGATCGAAGTGGCCTGCCACAACAGCTCAGATTCTTCAACCACATCAGGTCCAGCTGACGTGATGAAGACCTTTGTCGAAGAACTCACAGCCCGCGGTATCTTCGCCAAGGAAGTTCCATGCTCCAATATTGCATACCATTCGAAATACATCCAGGATGCTGGTAAGATAATACACAATTTGGTAACAATAGGGATGACGACAATATAAAAATTAGGCATTCTGTTTAGTCCATTTGTTAGACCATCTAAAAATACTAGACACATATTTTTTATTTGATCAAATTAGTAAAGCATACAAAGATAAGGAGCATCAAAGTTCCGGAGTGGGGGTAGGTAACGTTGTGACATTGTTCAGTAAAAAATGTATCTAAGCATTATGACGCCTTGCGAAACTTTAACTTACTGTATCGTAGCTATTCTTCATTGACGAAACAAAATACGTGTCCAAATTTTTTTTTATCTACCTGACGGACTAATTATAATTTTTTTCATCTCACCTGTTGCTTTATCTTATACCAAAAGTGTAAAAAGTGTGTTTTACTAGGTCCCGGACTTCTCAAATATTTGCGTGAGGTCATAAAGAACCCAAAACAACGCAGCAGCAAATGGGTGTCCACATCCGTACCTCAAGATCGGTGGGATGAACCATCAGCTCAGTATTCCTCGGCTGAATATCATACTAACAACTTGCTGGTAAGTAAAATCTTATTACTCCTTTGCTGTTCTTTTGGCAGTTGAATTATTTTTCTCATCGAACTTTATTGCTCGGTGCTTTTAGGAGTTGCATTGGTTGGGCATAGTGGCAGAATTGTCCCAAAAAATGAAATCTTACTATATTTACACTTATGTTACAAGGTGAAAGAGTTTGTCTGTTTGGAAGAACTCGATGATCTCAGGAAGTTGTACTCAGATTTGAAAAATTATTTTTGTGTTGGATAGAGCATTCATCGAGAAAAGATATAGGCTATATAAAATCACGCTACGACCTACGGGAGACCTATTAGGGGTAGTAATCAAAGATGTGTGTAATAACACAGATTTTTTCTTTATAACAGAATTCAGTGCTCTTTGAAGAGACATCCAAGTTGATACCGTCGAATGCTATCGTCATCGAAGTAGCTCCTCATGGTCTTCTGCAAGCTATCCTGAAACGTTCTCTAGCTGAATGTACTCATGTACCACTCACAAGGCGTGGACACGATGATCCTGTGAAATTCTTGCTGGAGGCTGTTGGCAAGTAAGTTATTAAATAATTTGTCTTGATTTCTTGAATAAAATTTTACTTCTGACATATCGAAGTTCTATTTGTAAATTAGAAGAAAACTTCTCATACTTCTGTATGATCATATTTCAACTTCAATTTCTCAAAAATACCTGTGGTTTCTTTAAAACTTTTATATGATTTTGATATTGATTGTCGTTGAGATGAGGTTGCGACTTTTTCTTGTTCTTTTAGGTACCGTTCCATGCCAGTCTTAATCTGTGCCTCCTGTACGTTCTTCGCCTATTTTACCCATTTTACTGTGCATTTTATACCTATATTCTTTTGACATTGTTTCTCACTTACCTGTAGATAAATTACTTTTTAAACTCGTTACTTACAAAATATTTTACCAGTACCACGAGGAAAGCAAAAATCTGGCACCCAATTGAGACGATAAATGTACAATAATTTTCTGTTTTTCTTTAGATTGTATTTATCAGGGCTTACGCCAAAAGTGAAGGCGCTCTATCCAAGAATAGAGTATCCAGTTGCCACGGAAACTCCGCTGCTCTCTCATTTAGTTGAGTGGGAACACAGTGAGAAATGGTAATTATGTTTTGTAAATATTTTCATAAAATGCAGGTTTTAATGAAGAGTGTGCTCTATTTACGCTAATGTTATAGATGCGAAAGTGACTCTTTTTGACCTTATCAATGCAAAACTAAAAGCATGATGTTAAGTTAAATTTTAATCAAAAACCATTGAACAGTTTTTTTGTGAAATATTAACAAACACACAATATACATCCATACTTATAAATTTTCACATTTGTGATATTTAGTAGACAACACTTTTGAATTGATTTTGTATGTGGCCATCAAAAGCTTTAACAAAATTTCGTTTAAAAGCTGACTTTATAACGTTGAAAAATAAAGTGAAAGAATTTCACGAGTTCGTTTCCGAAGAATACCTTTAAATTCTAGGCCTCAAGCAAAATACAACGCAAAACACAGAATTACAACACCATGCAGAGAATTCGTCTTCTCCATCCATGACGATGACTTCAAATGTTTTGAAAATTATAAAAGAAATGGTAAGTGTTAATTTCAAATTGTGAATAGAAATAGGTACCAACAATATACATAAATCTTAGAGTGCTTGTACACGGTGCATGTAGCTTGCGCATGTTGAGGCACTTGCGCGGGTTATATGCATCGTAAACATATCGTTTAAAAACATGTGCGGGTGTAGTGACTCAGAAACTCGAACAAATAGCTTGCGCATATTACTCACGCGTGTAGCCCGCATCTTTACTTGCTCCAGCTACATGCACCGTGTACAAGCACCCTTAGCGTGGACTAGTAGTTAAAACGTCTTTCATTCATGAGATTCTAATGACTCAAAACTGGGCCAATAATGCCATTTTTTCAGTTCTTTCAAACTTTATCTAAGATATCACAGGTATTCTGGGTCTAGAAAACGCACGGAAATCCCTTGATTTCAGTTGTCATTCGAAGTTCTTTGACAGTCTTTATTGGTAGTTAGAAGTCAGAAAGTCTAATAATCTGCCTAACAGTGTTACCCAGTACTGGGCTGTTTAGGGATCTGATTAGTCGCTCTATCAAAATATTAACCTTTCACCGCCTAAGCGACAGCCGGCTGTCGCGCTGCTATTGTCTTTCTATTGTGTCTCGAATCACGTGTGTTCGAAGGTTTAATATTCTGATGGATCTGTGTATTTAGTAATCCATGACATATTTTCTCCACGTTTTTTTTTAAATTCCAGGAGTCTTTGTTTTCCCCGAAGCAGCGTTTTTGACTATTGTTTGGGAGACGCTTGCGATGTTTAAAAGAGTTGACTATAGGACCATGGCGGTTGAATTTTCAAATGTGCATTTCATCGAAGAGATAGAAATTAAGGCTGATGATCCACTTAAGCTTGAAGTAATGATTAACAAAGGAAATAATTATTTCGAGGTGAGAAAGCTTAAGTTCGTCTGAGATATCATTGGAAAACGTAAAGAAACGTTGTCTTAAATTCATTTTAAGAATGAAATCGCCAGTTTTCTTTGAGCAGGCGTAACGGTTAATTTAGTACATTTTTTACAAAAATATACCTTTTCAGTTTATTAAGATAATAATAGGCATTTTTTTATATTTTTATCATTTTCAATTGCAGGTAAATCGTAATATGATACCTGTCGTCACAGGCTATATCCATGAAACGAAACATCTTGTTGAGCGTAAATTTTGTAATCGATCAGAGAATAATGATATTTTTCTGAATACCCAAGACATATACCAAAATCTGCGAATGAAAGGTTATGCATACGAGTAAGTATTTCTAAAACGTGTTTGTGTAATTAAACATAATAATAATATTGGTGTCAAAACTAAAATAATATTCGTGTCAAAACTAAAATAATATTCGTGTCAAAACTAAACATTTTTTTGTTTTCAGGGGGATATTCCAATCGATCCATTCAATGAAATCTGATTTTACAACAGCAAATATTAAGGACACTGAAGAATGGATTCCACTTCTTGACTCACTTTTACAAATAAATGTAATCAAAAGACAATATACTGGAATATCAAATTTGAAATTTATTGATAATCTAAGAATCGAACCTTCAATTCACTCAAAAAGTGTTCGGAAAGATGTAGATGGTATTACATGTTTGACTGCAGAGCATTATGATATCCATAACCTCACAAGGTAAAAAATATTTAAAGAATAGACAATATGACAATATATAGATAATATAATTCTTAACCAAAAATAAATTCTTAATAATTATTTTTCTAGATGCGGTGGAATAGAAATCAGTACTGTCAGTTATGATGATGTTCCAACTGTCGAAACAGATCCTGATATCTTATATACCCGTTGCTTCGTGCCACACTTTGTTCAAGGCAAAATTGATGTAAGTTAGTTCAATAAAATCTCTTATTTCAATATGTCATAAGTGTTAATATTTAAATCGGTGTAATAACTATAAATATATTTTTTTACAGCTAAAGTCAGCTCTTCATGTCAACATGCAAATCGTAGCTGATAACACTACTCACAATCAAATCAAAATAACTGAATTGTTCTCTACGGATTATCCAGAAATATTTAAGGCCTTGAAAGAAGTAACCAATGAAATAACACACAAAGATTTTGTTGTGAGTGGATCTAATAAAGAGACTGTGGATAAATCTACTGTTTTTGTAGTCGACAATTTGCTTGAAGACGACCATGTAAGTATAAAGTTTACTTTAATTATTATTAAACAATAAGAAAGTATACAAAATTATAATAATAATTTAATTAAAAATAAATAATTTATTTCAGAAAGTGGAAACAATGTCAAGAGCCTTACCAAAATCTACATTTATATTGACAATCGAGAAAAACTCTATAAGAGTATATCCAAAATACAAGCAATTTAATGTAATAACAGCTTTCAATGTCAAAAACCATACATTGGTTTTAGTAAACTTAGTTGATCTTAGTGACAGTGAAAATATTACATACATGCCAATTGCTAATGATAATAAGTTTACTTGGGTTCCACGAGTGCAAATGGAGCTAGAAAAATCCAGAAAACTTGTATTGGTATCAGAACGCCAACCTTACTCTGGTCTTTTAGGTAATATTTCTCCAACAACTCATTTATATTATAATTCCTATTCTATTGCAATAAAGATTAAACTAAATGGATTTTGTTTAACAGGTATGGTTAAGAAGCTAAGAGAAAAATATGGAAACAAAATTGGTCTAGTTGTAGTTGATGATTATCACGTCGAGAACTTCGACCCAGAATCAGAAATATTCAAAGATCAGCTTCAGAAGAAACTTTCCATTAATATTTTCAAAAAAGTAAGATATAAAATATGATATTCAATTAAGAACAATGTTATTATCAAAATATTGCTTGTCGTTCAATCGCAAGAAATAATAACAGAATTTATTTTGAAATACTTGTACATAATTTGAACACGTGTATTTTCAGGGACACTGGGGAGGCTATTACAGCATACCAAATGGAAAAGATACAAATATAAGAAATGTTACCTTAACTAGTTCTATACCTGGTGATATTGACAGTTTGAAATGGGTTGAACAGCCCGACATATCTGCAAGTAACACTATGGTCAAGGTAAAAAATGTCGATGACCTTCATTTATTTTCAATATCGACGTGAATAATTATAAAATATTTATTTCTCGTTCAGGTGTGCTATGTTGGACTTTCAAGTGAAGATGTTAATAAAGCTGCTGGTATTTCTGAAGCAACAAGCAAAGGCTTTGGGAAAGAATTCAGTGGCATTGATATCAAGTAAGTTTTGAGTTAGAATAAGATATAAATTATTATACAAGATACGTTAGTTACTTTCAATTCATAATACAATCATAATATACACACATCAAAAGTGTCTAGGGATATTTCAATTAAACCTAAATTACTAAAATTCTATTAACTTTTTTGTTATAACATGTACACATTAAAATAAACCTTGTTTAATAGACTATTTAATCTGATAATAAACTTTTAGATAAAGTTAAATTTAAAAAAAAAACTTAGAAGAAGAGGAAAAACTCAAACAAAATTTCAATCTTAACTTTATTTTTGAAACATCAAAACTTAAACAAAACAACAATTTTTTTTATAAAAATTCTTGAAAATTTAAAATTAATATTCCGTGGATCCACCTAAGACTCTCCTGACACATCTGCAGCGGTTCTGCATACTCAAAACAAGGTTGTCAATATCCTGTTGTGGAATACTGTCCGATAATTGCCGTTTCTGAAGCCATGAAGACCAGTCAGAGCGTTATATCTAGGCTTTGGTCATGTTGTCGTGTCACGGAGGAAGTGGTGGAACGGCACCGAGGACCTCAACGCATTACAACACATGTACAGGACCGATTCATAGTAAATGCTGCACGAAGTCAACTAAATGCAGCGGCGATGCAATTGGTTCAAAGGCTACAGAGAGAGTATGGTTTTCTGGTAAGCGGTCAAACTTTGAGAAGGCGACTGCATGAAGTCAATCTACGTGCTCGTAGGCCATTTTGGGTATCAGCACTAAGGAGAGGTAATCGAGGAAGAAGATTACAATGGGCTATTGCACACGAAAACTGGAACCATTCTCAGTGGTCACTTGTGCTTTTCACTGATGAATCTAGGTTTGGATTTCATCCTGATTCGCGAAGAGTACGCGTTTGGAGAAAACCTGGACGTTGGAATCGACTGCAGCACCCACAACAAGTTCATGCATATTAAGGTGGCACGATTATGGTTTGGACAGGAATTCGTCTCGGCGGTAGAACGGACCTCGTTTGGATACAAGGCAATATGACTGCTCGAAAATACCGAGATGAGGTGCTAGAGCCTGTAATCTTGCCCCACAAACAGCAAATGGGACAAAATTTCCAGCTAATGCACGACAATGCCCGTGCACATACGGCGCGTATCGTTACAAGTTGGTTACAACAGCATGTTATCCAAGCTTTAGACCGGCCTGCACAATTCCCTGACTTAAATCCTATTGAGCATGCCTGGAATATGCTTCACAGAAGAGCTCGTAGGAATTTTCCTGTTGATATTGTGCATCAAAACCAGCTTTTCATGCATCTTAGCAGGATTTGGGACAGTACTCCACAACAGGATATTGACCCCCTTGTTTTGAGTATGCAGAACCGCTCCAGATGTGTCAGGAGAGTCTTAGATGGATCCACGAATTATTAATTTTTGAGTTTTCAACAATTTTTATAAAAAAAAAGACGGGTTGCACTCCGGGAGTGCCGGCAGAAGTGAAAACTTGATTATTAACAGCGTGCCACGCGCATCCATGGATGGTGACAGCTGTCTACTATCCATCCGTCCTACGCTTTTTCGATCAGGTCACGTGTCCTGACGCGAGTTTAAGATTTTATACCCATTACAGAAAAAGTGCTCAACGCCGCTAAAGAAGTTTTCACTTCAAAAAATTATTTTGTTGTTTAGTATTTGAAATTTCAAAAATAAAGTTAAATTGAAAGGAGACAATTTTTTTTGTTCGGGGATTAGGCCCACCACAAATTGTGGCATTTATTAATGAAATGCACGTTAGTTTATTCCTTATAATCTCTAGATTACAGTGGCAATATTAGCAAAACTCTAAGTAACCGGAATACTGGGAAATACGACAGTCAAAACATGACTCTCATAATGACCTAAAATCTCACAAGAGCGATTATTTAATGAGTGAATAGGTTTCCTAGGTATTTTATGTTAGAATAGTGCACTTTCAATAATAATATAGGTGTAAATGACATAAAAACCTGGCTTTGGTGTGATTTTTTTTCGATTATTCTTTTACTGTGGACGCCAATGCTTTTATAAGTAAAGTTGTTGCACATTTCGTTGAAATCGAGCTGTACAATTGTTACAACAGCTTTATATATTATGCACTAGATCTCCAGAAGCCATTTTTCTAACATCTATTGAATAAAAATACGAAAAGAACAGAAGAAGCACTTATCTGACTATCTAGAAAACTGTTGGAAATTATTAGGCTAAGTTTACATGACCGCGAGAAGCCGCGCGTCGCCGCGTGGTTGAGGCGTTCGCATGATGATGTGCATACCAGTCCGGATGTCAATGTTGCTTGAGGAGGGGGCAATTTACTTATGAATTTTATACCGAAGGCTGAGTCGTCGAAGACAATAAAAAAGCTTTCTTGCATCCTATTTTAAATGAAAGTCTTTCACTTAAAATAGGATGCAAGAATGCTTTTCAACGAACGTAGAACGCGCGGTAATGTCTACGATAATTGCTGCTTACTTTGGTCTTGTACCGCGCGGTTAGTGGTACAGAGCGGTTTCGCGCGGTTGTATGAACTTAGCTTAATAATGTAGTCTGTGAGTCAAACTGATTGAAACTGTACCACAGAGCATCTACAACGGAATGTTAATTAGGTACGTTTCGTTTCACATAATATATTTAAATTCACGTTGAAATAAATGTAAAAACGCTCCTCAACATGCATTTTTCCGTAATAGTTTTTTACTATTATTTCATTATTCCCGTTAGATATCTATATAATTTTTAGTGGGTTAGTTATAATAAGGTGATGACTTGTTTCATGCGTAAAATTATTAATAAACGTAACCGTTTAATAGTGGGACCAAAAAAAATTGTCTCCTTTTGTTGAGTTTTTCCTCTTCTTCTAAGTTTTTTTTTTAATTTAACTTTATCTAAAAGTTTATTATCAGATTAGATAGGCAATTAAACAAGGTTTATTTTAAAGTGTAGGTGTCTTAACAAAAAGTTAATAGAATTTTAGTTATTTTGGTTTAATTAAAATATCCCTAGACACTTTTGATGTGTGTATGTACTTTTTAAAGTTTATTGGACATTACTGATATCCCGTGCATTGGAAAACGCGTAAAGCCGTTTGTTCTGGTTGTCAAACATGGAACTTTGACAGTCATAACGGGTAGTCGCCAGAAAGCCTGACGAGTCTAACCAAGGGGTATCGTGTCACCTGGTCTCTAGCTAAGTCCGGTTAGACTGGTAGCCGACCAAAACATAATTGGGAAAAAGGCTAGGGAGACTATGACGAACAACGTTTCTTTATCCGACGAACTAAATTTGCGAGCTAATTTACGGGCAAATACATATTTATTAACATTACGTAATTATGTCATTTAGGGAAAAAAGCTTACAAATTGCAATTTTGTTTCAGTGGTCGAAGAGTAATGGGATTAGTTTCCGAATGTGCGTTGGGTAGCATTGTAGAGGCAGACCCGGCGCTGATATGGCCAGTTCCCGAACACTGGACACTGGAGGAGGCGGCCACCGTGCCTTTGGCTTATGTTCATGCCCTTTATCTCATGGTAATATTGTTTGTGACGAACAATTGTGCTTTTACATCATTTTGCTTTTGTCTAAATCACTGGTATTCACTGGTATTCAGCTGAAATCTGTAGGACTGGAAGTGAACCTTACACAAAAAAGTTAAAACATTTGGTTAAAGGCATGGCAAAACATTTGTTTTAAATACGTATGGATAATGAAGTAAACTGAAAGCGTCTTTTTAACCTAAGACGGGGTGAATGCAGATTTAAAAATAAATAAATTATAATCTTACAATCTTAAGCTCTTAAAGTTGGTCGGTTCTGAATAGAAAGATAAACTTGTTCTGTTTTAGTCGGGGGATTTTAGAATAACTTTTAATTCTTTTTTGTACTTATTCATTTCTTTACAGAAAAATAGCATCTTTTTGATAGAAGAATTGCACGGTGAAAAGTCTATATTCGTAAATCACGCAGCAGAACCCTTTGGACAAGCAATGATATCTTTGTCCCTTTCAAAGGGATACACAGTCCATGCATCTGTTGAAGACTTGGCTAGGAAAGAATTATTGCTCAAACTGTTTCCAGAGTTGGACGGTAAGAAATTTTCAATATCTTTAAATGACAAAGAAGTCAACGCCCGGTTGATGTTAAGTGGTCACCGTCCTCTATGGACATGTCCCAGAGACAAAGATGCTAATGTATCACGAAATGACTATATTATATCTGATCACCCTGGATCAATTTCTATTTTGTTGACTGGACCTATAGTTGCAAGAATAGGGATGAACACTACATTTAAAAAACATGGCATTCTGTTTAGTCAGTCCGTTTGGCCGTTCAAAAATCCTAGACACTTTCGCTTGATCTTAAATAAACAATACAAAGATATTGAGCATCAAAGTTCTTTAGGCTTGTGACGTAACTGTTCTGTAAAAATTGTACCTAGGCGTCATGCGAACCTTGAACGCATTGTATTGTCGTCATTTATTGTTTACGAAAAAGAATACGAGTTCAACTTTTTATATCTACCTGACGAACTAATTAGTTTTTTTTTTGTCGTCTTGCGTATTATCCTATTATATAAAATATTTATTTTATTACAGAGAAAAATATACTCAGCTCCAATATCGATGTCCATAATACAGTCCTTTTGAACACGAAAGGACGCGGCTGTATCTTTGTTATCAATAGTGCCAACGGGGAACCACGCCAAGTAAGTTTTTTCTTTTCGTTCCCTATGTCCAAATGAAAATGGAACTACTGTCATTTGGGAATTTGTCTTTCCGACCGACCTGATTTCCAATATTATTGAGATTTCGCATACGCCATATTACTGTCATTGTCGAACAATCATAACATCATGTTACTTATCATCAAACTACAATGACAAGACTCTTCTTCTTTCGTTTCTTCGTTCTCGTTAATTAACCTGTATTTATCTTGGGTTCTTTACTTAGGTTACAGGTATATCTTTAAGAATGATACCCTTTAAGTGCAAGATCATCTTTCACTTAGCCGGGTTAATTTTCGTCATGGTATAGTTTTTTGTCTTGAAGAGATAGATCTCTGCGTTTATTAATTATCATTTTCATACTAGCTGCTTCCCCCGCTTGGATGTCAAGCTTTTATCCACTATTCTAAAAATCCTTTCTTAGTGAATACTGTGCAGTCTCTATGTCATGTGAGTTTATACATGACTGGCTAGAAAATCTTTGTGATTTTTTTTCTTAACACTCAGCATGAAATTAAAATATTCTAGAAATAATATTTTAATTTGATTTAGTAATTTGTTTCTTATACGTGCATGCCACGCCTGAGGCCCATGGCCTGAGCATGTCACACAAAATAAATATAGTTAATAGTGTTTGGACTTATTATGTGCATATATATATTTTTTTTCATTAGTACACTATACAGAAGTGTTGCTTCTGAGGGTTTTTCAAGCCCTCCCACATTACTGCACTTATTAAGTTTCATGTATCTAGGACTCGAGGTTGAGCTGTGCGTTGATATTATAAATACACAGTCAGGTAGTCGGTCAGTTCACCATTTTATATGTAAGATTATACTGAATGTCTAATTAGTTTTTTCTTTTAGTCAGCCATAAAATGTGTGGGTATTAGTGGACACTTTGTAGATATTTCTAACATCGATATGAGAAACAACGAGAAATTCGGCATGTCCTACTTAGTAGGCGAAAAAGCTTACAGATCCATCAGGATTTCCAACTTATTTAAACCGGAATTTGCAGCGGATAAAGTGGTAAGAAAAGCATAGAATTATTATAATGACCATTATTTTCATTAAGCGAGGTGTCATTTTGCTTTGTCGCAAATGTTTCAGGTAAATGTTGGTGATTTAAGTTTAGTTAGAGACATGAAACTTACGTACGGTTGGTTACCGTGATAAGTCACCACACTTGTTTGTACCTATGATAACAGTCCCATTTTTTAATAGAATAAGAAAAGCAGAAGGTTCTCTGTTCAATTGTTTTTTTTTTATTATTATGTATGTACACCGACAACGAAGAGACTTTTGACCCGATGGACGTGATTTTAAGTTTGATGCAAAATAGTTCCCGTTTGGTCCCATAAAAGAATTACTTGGTTTGGCTCAGTAGGTTTCATTTTACGTCTTTGTAAAATGTTGGGTTGTTATCATAACAAACCCAATTAATTATTATTTATGGTGTTGTTAGTTACTAATCATCACCCACTACACACATGACGCTACCTACTTTAAGCTTTTGACGACCCAGCGACAGCCGGCTGCCGCGTTGCTATTGTCTTTCTATTGTATCTCAAATCACGTGTGTGTGAATGTTTAAAGGCAGTGAAGCTCATTCTTTGAGTGATGATGAACATTGAACTTTATATCGCAATAGGGATGACGACAGCATAAAAAATGGCATTCTGTTTAGTCCGTCTTGTAGATCGGCCAAAAATACGGGACACGTATTTTTTGCTTCATCAAAATAATAAAAAAATACTAAGATAAAGAGCAACAAAGTTCTGGAGTGGCATAGTGGGGGCTTTTGACGCCACCGTTATGCAAAAATTGTATCTGATCGTGACGTCACGCACAACTTCAACGCACTGTATCGTCGGCATTTTTCGTTTACGAGAAAAAAGAAAAAATACGTGTCCAAAATTTTTTAATAATCTTAATGACGGACTTATTACATTTTTTTCGTCGTCTCGCCTATTAATAAAACAAACTGTTCTTTTCCACCAGATCATACAACGTGAGTTAGCTCAAGGTATTGCAAAGGGTGCAGTTAGACCTTTCACTCGAGTAGTATTTTCTCCAATGGAAGTTTCCAGAGCTTTCAGGCTCTTATCAAAACGATTCAATGGTAAAGTCTTGATAAAAATGAAAGACCATGAAGTTTCAAGCTACGTGTTGAATGTCAGCCCGAGGTATGATTTTAAAATTTATAACTACTTTTTAAAATGTATTATTTGATTGTGATAAGCGTGATTGTTTGGTCTGTGTGTGGGTGTAATTTATCTTTGATTTATAAATTATATAAGTATGTTTATCAGTCTGTTGTCTGGTTACCATAATTAGCTCTGCTTTGTTTGGGATCATATGGCCGTGTATGAGTTGTCCAAGGATATTTCTTTAATATTTATTAATTCATCAGCAATTTTACCATTTAGGGGACTGTTGTTTGTAGAAGATACCAATTTTGTTACATAAGACAACCCCTTTCAATGAACTTCCTAAAACTAGATACTTTTTCTTAAGGATCGTTAAAATCATGTGTTAATAATTAATCTTGTATGTAGTTTATTTTCATAGACTGTCAACAACTTGATGCAAACGTAGTCTGATATAAGAAGTATACCTATCGGCAGCAGGGTTCATTAAGATTTAAAAGCTAAATTATGTTCAAAAGTGCACAATATTACTTATGTTTTTAGACTATACTATTCACCTGATGGGACTTATATCATTGCAAGCGATGAAAGTTTACTTGGATTCGAAGTAGCAGACAGATTAGTTCAGCGCGGTGCTAGAAACCTAATTTTGAACTTAAACCCCAACTCTTCATCTGGGTATTGCTATACTAAATTGCCGTAAGTATACTTTTCGTTCTTTTTTATAATGTTTTATTATTTTTAGTTATGAATTTGAAAGTAAAGATTATGTGGTTGTTAACAACAGTAGCTAAACAATTGGCTGCTTCGCTGTATGGTGCCGGTTCAATTTCGGAAAAATATTATTAAGGCCTTATGTTAGCTTGTGGATACCTGATGTTAAATAATTTGTTATTATTTTAAGAATTGAACATTTTGATAATTATAATGGGTTTGAAAATCTGACCAAATTACCCACTTATAAGTTAAAATGTAATTTATCCACCATATAATCTTGAAAAGAGTCGAAAATCATTTTTGATTCAACTAACATCATTTCTTATTTATTAGATCGTGGAAGAAACTCAACGTATCAGTAAAAATAACTTCCGAAGACTTATCAACTGATAAGGGATGTGTTAATTTACTAAAGGAGGCAGCAAAAGCGGCACCAGTACTAGGAATATTCGTTGTACAGAATTACAACAGTGAACCCAAAGAAATAACTCTAGAGTCTGAACGCATGGTGCAAAAATTCAATAAGTATGTTCGTACTGTTGCGAACTTAGATGTTTCTTCCAGAAACTTCTGTAGTAATTTGAAGTAAGTATTAACTTTGTATCTTTTCTATATCTCTCTCTTTGGTCGATCACTCATAGACCTTATTTGCTATTATATTTAGAAGTCTAATAGCAAACGCACCTCGGAGAAAAATAGTATTCAGTTGAATCTCGGTACTTAGCGGGTTTATTTATTTTAATAATTGCATAATAAAAGTAAAAATATCAATAAAAAAATGCCTTTTGCTAAAAGGTAAGTCCTATGGGTTTTACCTTTTAGAGGCTATATACCATACCTACAATTCTAACAACCTCCCACAATTTGCGTAGCGTAGTTTTTGCAACCTAACGCAATTTTTATGTCGTTGACTGGTATATTACTCGTATAAAAATGTTCAAATTGAATATGAGAAACAAAACACTAAAGTTATTACTATTGAATAAAGAAATACATACGTTAGGAGCACTTAGATAGAAAGCTAGACATGTTAGTATAGTTAGTAATGTTGGGACATGTAACACATTTATAAATGTTGATGGAATAGCAGTAGATGCAAGAATATGCTATAAAGATTTGAAATTTTAATGCTTTACGTTTTTAAAAACATGTTCACCTGTCTGTTTCATTTTATTTGTAAAATGACATAAATAAAATGTAAAACAAGTTTCGAGAAATTGCCGGAGCAAAACTGACAACGAAGATTTCAAACGAACAGTAATTTTTCTTTCTAAGCATGCTATCATGTCGTTTCTCGATAGATACAAAGCAAAGTCAGTTTCCACTTCCTGTTTGCTTCTATTATGTATGCTTTGTTCTTTAGAAGTAAGCAACGGAATTTGATACAATTTTTTAAATAGGTTGAGGAAGAAATCTTGTTCTTATGTATATGAATAATACGTGCTTATTATATTAGAGAAAAGTCGGGATTTTCAATGATTTGAACACCCGCACCCGTGCGAAGTTGAGGCGGGTTGCTAGTTAAGTTATATACTTATGCCCTTACTAATAATCACTGTGTAAAGTTATGCAATGAATAAAGCCTGTGTAACCATACATTTTTTGACATATAAACCTGTCATAACTTTATGCAGCGATTATTAGTAAGGGCATGTGCCGCCTTCAAAGTTTGTGACTTAGAATCTGCGCAAACGGGCCACCGAGCACGGCCACTGGTGGCCAGCGCCATCCACTTAACATACTTTTTCATATATTTTGTATAGACGTGCCGCACACGTGTGGCCGGTAGCGGTCACTCTTTACAGCAGTGTCCATGTAGCGCGGTAGCTCGCGACTGCCACCGGTGGCTGTAATCGGTGGCCCGTTCGCGCGGAGCCTAAAGTAGTTCACTGTAGGCTGGTCTTACAAAATAGAACCTTCTTTTAATAGAATAATGAGATAACGTTTTCATATTTAGATTGATGACTTGAGAGCTGCTAAGCAGTTGTACTTAAAATTATATTAAAATGTTAGAAAAGTGGCTAAGCTTAAAAATCGTTTTAATCAAGTGGACATAGAATTCGTGGAACCAATCAGTTGTTTCATTCGAACTATTAATAACAGCCTAAATAATAATAATACCGGTCTTTTACACTCCTGTAGGAAAAATGTCTTTTCTTATTCATAGAGTTGAGTATCAAGCCGACTGGAGCATTGGTGCTCAAACCGCCTTAAGCAATAGGTATAAACGATTTCAAAAATGAAATTGGTTACATTCAAGTTCTTGTTTTTTTTGTGTTTCCTCACGAAGTTTTTCCTCTCCACTGAATGTTTTGAGATAAACTTTTGAAAGTACATGAGAATTTTAAACGTACTTGTCCTGAATCAAACTATTATTGTAATGGTGGTGGTGTAATTTATCTACAATATGTATGTCTATATAAATTCTATATAATTTTATAGTAGGTGCTAACTAAGTAACTGTTATACAGTTGTCTTGTTACCATAACACAGGTTCTGCCTAACTTCTGATCTCCAAGCATGGGTTGTCCCAAAATATATCTTTTATTAAACTATTATTAAAATATCATTTCTTTACAGGCACTTCGTGGTCCTAACCAATTCTTCAAAGAACGCAAGTGACGAATATTCAGTATCGGTGATTGAGAAAATATGTGAAGCGCGCAATGAAGCAAGCTTGCCCGCTCTTGCCTTTCACACTCCTTCGATTATCGAGGTATTCCTGCTAAGTTATTTCAATATTTGCATTTCATTAGACGCAAAAAGTATCTGTATAGAAAATTGCCGGCTGTTTGTGAATTTTCTAAGGTTTTTCTATATGTTTTACAGCACTGGAAGCGTTGTTGTTTTTTAGTAGAGATTCTATAGGCATTGGAAAACTGAGTGTTACTGTTCAAAGATTTTTTTTTTGAGTTTTTGAGTTCTGACTTTGGTACATTTTCATGCCCATTGTTTTATTTTCATTGGTGTACTTTTTTGTAGAAATACTTAGAACTAAGAGCTGTTTATATTGTACCTTTGTAATTATCTTTTTGTAGACTGTTTCCTCTGGAAATTTTTGTTGATAGTGTTTATTCTCCCGCTACTCTAGTTCAAGTTTAATCGTTTAGTTGTCGCAGGCATTTTCCATGAATCCGCCGTTTTCATAATGCCTCAGCATTTTATATCTGTATTATTTTTAATCCATTCAGAAATAGGAGCCCTGCGCAACAGAAATCTGTCGAGCTTATGAAATACTAGCTTTTGCCCGCGGCTCCGCTCGCGTTAAAAAGAGACAAAAAGTAGCCTATGTTATTCTCCATCCCTTCAACTATCTCCACTTGAAAAATCACGTCAATTCGTCGCTCCGTTTTGCCGTGAAAGAAAGACAAACATACAGACAGACAGACTGACACACTTTCCTATTTATAATATTAGTATGGATTTGTTGCTTTGAGATTTTGCTAATTTGCATAAATTAGCAAAATCTCAAAGCAACAAATATTTCATAAAATGCCCAGGAGTCATGTAAATGACGGATTCACACAGAATGCCTGCGACATGTAATTTTTTTTTACTAAATTGTCGACGTTAACTTTATTCCACTGACAACTTAATTCAACTTTTATTGTTTTTCAGTTTGATAATAGTTTAAATAACGAAAGGACACGAGCACAGAAACTGTCGACGGTCATGAACGGTTTGGAGACAAGTTTGAAACTAAACTACACGAATGTCGTGTCCTACGATTTGAAGAAACGAAACAATTATGATTTCTTGGAAAAGGTCGCTAGAGTTATTGGTAAGTTTGTGTTGTAATTTTTTGAAGTGAAAACTTCTTTAGCGGCGTTGAGCACTTTTTCTGTAATGGGTATAAAATCTTAAACTCGCGTCAGGACACGTGACCTGATCGAAAAAGCGTAGGACGGATTGATAGTAGACAGCTGTCACCATCCATGGATGCGCGTGGCACGCTGCTAATAATCAAATTTTCACTTCTGCCGGCACTCCCGGAGTGCAACCCGTCTTTTTTTTGTAAAATAAATGGTAACTATCGTGATAGCCCCGTGGTTGCACCAATTTAACTTTCTATATTTCTTTAGCAGAACTAACATCTATGAAGGAAAATATTATGAGGAAACCTAAACCAATTTATACATATACAAAGCAAACGTGCAAGCATTATATTTTTGCTGATTAATAGCGTCTAATATTATTATTTTTTTGTTAGCCTGTTCTGTCCCACTCCTGGGCAAAAGCCTCCCTCCAGTCCTTCCATCGTTCGCGATCTTTCGCTTCTTCGATCCAATTGGGCATAAATCCGTCCAGTTCATCCCGCCATCTCCAATAGTAGATTATAATCTGAAATCGCCAGTTCGCATAGAGCAAGCGTAGTTATTGTCTGTCCTCTACCTCCAATGGGACAAAAATATTATTGTTATCAACTTTCAGATTGGTTTCTATGCTTACTTAAGGTGGAATTGACTTGACTTGATTTGATTTCATATTTATATTAATTGATAGGTCTGGTTTCCTCGTCTTACATAAGCATAAAAATTCTTTCAACATTTTCTGCTTTTTTTTTACTGCCAACATTAATTGTCGCTAAATAAATATTTAAGGGTAGACCCGTGATATTTGTTAACAATCTTTATCAATCCATACTAATATTATAAATGCGAAAATAACTCTATCTGTCTGTCTGTCTCTTCTTCACGCCTAAACCACTGAACCGATTTGATTTCCGTACATATTATAGTCTGGAACCCGAGAAAGGACATAGGATAGTTTTCATCCCGAAGATCCCACGGGAAGCGGGAGTTTTAACAACTATGTTGTTAAAAGCCCTTCTGCGAAAAAATTCCTCGCAGATGGAGTCGCGGGCAAAAGCTAATTTAAAATATTAATATTTTTGACGCAAAGAAAACCGTTCTTTAATATAACTTGTTTCTGTTTTTAGGAGTACAACATATTGACAATATTGGACCAAATGTGACCCTTAAAGACCTCTTCTTGAATGAAGCCAGCTTACAAGAAATTAAATTGATGATAAAAAATGTGTACGATTTAGACTTAAGTACTCATAAGGTGGCTGAATTGGACATTGTAGGGTAAGATAAGATAAGATATTTTTATTTGCTTAAAACATGGTATACAAGGTGTTCTTAAAAAATATTTTGATCAAACATGTTTTGCGTAGTAATTAAAGCATGCAAACTTATTACAACAGGTCATTGAAATAATAATAATGTTACATTGGAACTGTATGTTATACTTAGAAAGAAATATAATTTTGTTAAGCAAATATTTATAGCAGTTAAGAAAAAAAGTCATTGTTTTTACTAAGAATTTGGTTTTCGTAGAAATAGAAGAACATTGTTTTTTATTATTATATATTTTCATCTTAAAAACCGTCTTGAAATTTGAGTTTTTAATTTTGAACGTGCAATAAATGCTTGAGCTTCAGAACTAAAAAAACTTATTTTTGTTTTTTTTTAGTTTTTAATACGGTTTTGTTTTTAGTTTGAAGAGCTTCAGCACCATAAAGAAGAGGGAAAACACGAAGTTCGATGCTGGTCTAGGTGCATTTTATACGTACACTGACGATGATGAGTGTATGGCCACTGAACCTATGATACAAATGCCCACCAAACTCAGTAATGGTTGTCAGGTTTGTAAAATTTCTATAACATTTATAGAGCCATAGGATCAGGGTTCATAGGACTTAGGTTTATTAAAAATATAACATTAACACGTTGAAATTTGTTGGGTTGTCTAAAAGACTTTTCGACTCCTTTTGAACTCCAAAAAGTACAGAACCCATGTAAGAGTTGAGGTTTAAGTAAGGTCTAGAGAGTTGTCTACTGCTTCAGGATGTAGAATAAGCGGAGTTTTGATAATAAATTGGTGCCGATTCTCTTGTTCACAAACTAACGTAAATTTAAGTTAAGTGCATCTTTCTCTTTCCATTTAATTTAGAAAAGGACAGAAGATAAAACATTAGTTAAGTCCTGTCAAATTTAGACACTCCATAGATAATTTAGACGCATTTTAAAAACATGGCGTCTAAATATACGTCAATTTTCATCAGGCGCTGTCTAATTTGACAGGATTAAACAAAAATGTATCTTCTGTCCTTTTCTTTAGGAAATGGAAAAAGAAAGATGCACTTAACTTAAATTTACGTTAGTTTGTGCACTAGAGAATCGGCACCATTAACGTTTTTCTACACACTAACAATGAAAGACGTGTTTCAAGATGAACCTTATTAAACATTTATTTTCAGGAAGAGCAAGAAATAAACCCCAGAGAAACATACCTAATCCTGATACCAGGATTTGAAGGTCATCATCAAATCTTTACGAAAGTCTCCGAAAGGTTAAAGGTTCAAGCAATGACCTTGCAACTCGGTCCTGATATGACTGAAGACAGCATTCAGAAAATGGCCAGCAATATTCTGCAGGTTAGTTAAAAACAGAAGCTTCGAAAATTTTCATATAATCAAAACAATGTTGACATAATAACAAAATATAATATGAAATTCGTTTTAAACAATTACTGGAAAATTTTCTCAGTTTTCCAATATCCATGGTCGAGTTAACAGAACATCGAAAACAATCCTTCTATCCCCGAAAGCGTACACGAAAAATATTGCATTTAACCTTTATATTTCTTAAAGAAAATCCAGCGTCCCGATTCATCTACAATTTCCCGTATATTTATTAAGTATTGAACGAAGTGACCTAGAATTGGGGCCCGATCGTGCTTGCACGCGACTACTAGCGTTCCCTAACAGTTGTCGTTCTCTTTTATTATAACTGATTGAATTAATTCAATTGATATTTTCCAAGGAACAGTGATGCAGGAACTCATTGGACGTCGTAACAAAATGAACAGTGATTGGTGAATAAATTGCGGTAGATTTTGTTTTCTTTGTTCGTCCAACGGGGACCCCAATTCGTTAAGTTATTCATCACTTCGTTAAATGTCCATTCGAATTGGGAATTTTTAAATTCTGATGTTCGTTTGCGAGTGAAAAGACAGTTTGAGTAATTTCGCGCATATTAAATTGCTCATATTTTAACAAAATTAAGAGCTAAATACCTTTATTTATTAAATTGTAAGTAATTAACCTCTCGACGACCAAGCGACAGTCGGCTGTCGCGCTGCTATTGTCTTTGTATTGTGTCTCTAATGACGTGTGTTTGAAGGTTTAAATTCTATTAACGCGAAATAATTTTGGCCGATTTTGTAATGTTTTTTTGATGTGAAACATCTATAGCCGCACGTAACACAAATTTCTGGCGTGGCGACGCGACGCATGCCGTGGCGACGCGTCGCCAAGCTATATGATGGTGTATATATACAGTCACAGTCTTGTGTACTGTGTGGCGATGATGTAATGTCGATGTTTCACATCTGCCAGGCGTCCCGTGACGGCTCACTTTTTTTGTTATGACAACAGTTTTATCAACGACTTTCGACAAACGGTACAGAAGGACCGAAAACGGTATATTCTACTATAGTCAAAACCACAAGGACTAAGAGCATGTTAGAGTTTTAAACACTTTTATATAAACTTCAGACAATAACACATTCAGCTCGTATTTTTGAAGTTCAGACCGGAAAGTTCGAAATAGTCCATGTTTATTGTGTATCAGTTATTTATTTTATTATTTATTTATTTATTTATTTAAACTTTATGCACATATGTACAATGGCGGACTTAATGCCTAAGGCATTCTCTACCAGTCTACCCAGGGTGGTGCAGAGATTATATGGTAGGTGCACTTAAAAAAGAAAAAGAAATGGAACTTAAAATTAAAAAAAGGAATAAACTTAATTACCTACTTAATTTTATATTAAAGTATATATTATATACACACAAATACATACATAAATACATACATACACAAATACATAAATACATATATAACAAAGAATGTAGTGACTGGTCAATAGACTCTGCTCATTTGTTCTGAAAATGAATCTTCAATTTCCGCTTAAATCCATAACGGCTACTAGCCCGCCTATTTTACCGGCTATTTTACCCGCCGGAGTTACGGATTGTTTTTGCTTTTGTAAACGAAACGAATGGTTCTCTTTTGAGTTTATTTGCAATTAATTTAACACTTCCATTATTAATGTTATACAGAACATTTTCAGCTTTGAGGAATTGTTGTCTGTGAAAGTCCTTAAATAAATATGGATTATGACTGTACACTTTGTTTTTTATTATTTGAAATGATATATATTAACATAATATTGGCTTTAAAAACACCGTACAAAAACACGCTAATACATACAAATAAACATCCCTGAAATATTAATATGAAATACACAAACAAGAATGAGATAATATTGTTTTCTCGTAGATTTTAATTCTTAATACTTTTGTATTTTTCAGTTCATGAAGAAGAGATTTGAACTGAAATCAAACTTCTTCCTACTGGGTTATTCCTTCGGAGTAAACGTTGCTTTGGAGTTGGCTGCAATGTTAGAAAAAGAAGGTGTGTAATAATATTTCTTAATCTCAACATAATTTCCAGGTTTTCTGAATAAATAGAACATTAACGCCTGTGAACTGTTCCACTCCGCATTGGCGCTTCTTTGCGGCAAAATGAAAACTGTCTTAAACCAATTTCAATATCTTCTAGATGTTTCCTTTTAAAATAATGTCGAAATTATTAAGACAACATTTAACAAAAGGGAAGACTTTTATAGTTTGAATCCCTCGCGTCACATTATTTCAAACTTTGACTTTTATGAAGCACATTTTAATTTCAAAAAAATCCTCTTGCTTATCCATTGAAACACCAGTTTCCTTTATTCAGCTGCAATATGATTTCGAACTTAACACTGCAGGCTAAAGTTGGGTTTTCACTGGGATAAATGTATGGAAGATAATTATGTGAACTCATTTTTTCAGGTCGCGTGGGAACGGTGTACTGCTTGGACAGCAGCCCAGACGCATTAAAAGTACAACTAGATGCTTACATCGGCAATTTAACTGATACAGAGTTACAGAATTTAATTGTGGAGCATATGTACCGTCTTATGACTGGAAGCGACAGCGAAGAGCTGAAGAAGGACCTGGAGAAGTCTGAAAGCTGGTCGGAGAAGGTTGAAGCGTGTGTGAGTAACCTTAGAGCATTGGCTAGCTATTCTAATCAATACAAGAGATCTATTGTGCAGGCTGCGTACCGAAGGATCATGTTGGCTAGACAGTATGAGCCTGACTTCAAACTGGAATCAGAACTGGTACTTATGAAGGGTATTCCTCATCCACGATCTGGAGAACTCGCTGAAGACTACAACCTCTCCAAATACACTAAGAAACCAGTGAAAGTGTGCCACATAGAATCTGATCACGCATCAGCACCTTACGATTGTAGAGTGTCCAACATCGTGAATAAGTTCTTAGGCCCTGAACTGCTGTCAAAATTCAATAAAGAAGCTCTTTGTGATACGTATTTAGTTCAGTCTTTTAAATTAGAATTTTAAAGCTGTTAGCGTTTCTTTTGTCTTTGTATGAATCACCAAAAGTAGATGAGAAATGATAATATACATATTAATTGCAAATTGTTAACTTAGATTAAATACGGCCATTGATTATTATTTTAGTTGTAATAAATTATGATATTTTTACTAAGCTGTTTTATTAATCTATCTTAAAAAAAAAAACCTGACATTGATTGACATTGAATTAAAAGTTTTGAATTTTTGTTGTTCATTAATTAAGCTTAAGCCTAATTGCTGTGCCACCATTTTGATAATACTTTTAAACAAAATAAAGTGTTTCAAGTTAAGCGTAGTGTGGCGTCCCCTGGATAGATGAAATGATAATCTGCAAAGAGTAGCTAAATCATTAGAATGCGGATAGCCGAAGACTGATTTTGGTTTAAAGACATTAATATCTCAAAAAAAAAAGAACACTACGGTTCACTCACATGGCGTTGTCTGACAGTATTTTTGAAAGTACGTTTGAGCAGTCATGTACTATTAGTACTACCAAAATTAGAATCTAAAAACAATATAGGGAATTCATAAAGTAAAGGCTTCCTGTCCTTTTTTATACAAGTATGTTTAATTTTATTACCGCAACTTGAGACGAAATCTAATCGTAATTTGTTATTTTGTGTGTTTCCGAAACTAAAAAGGAAACAGTGATCTGTCGGATTGAAAGTTACGTTAATTTTTATAAGAATGGGTCCTCATGAAAGTTGATAATAATAAAAACATATAGGTCTGCAATTTCTAAGAGCTGTGAAGAAAGACAAACTTTGATGTCAACGCAGTCAAACATACAGCCGTTTGTGACTCATGACTGGTTTTCACAGTCTGACTAAATCATACCAAAAAAAATTTCAAACCTGGGGGCCTACCACAAGCCCTTATAGGAGTATTACTTCGATATTACTTTCAGTGGGAAAGAGACGGCGCTAAACAACGTATCATACGCTGACACTAGCACACTCTGGAACAGTAATAAAACACGTCTTACTCTTACGTCATGGTAACCCACCTGTTTATAATCTTACATCATCCCTTTCGTGACAGCAACACATTTGCAGAACACCGTAAAGTTTGTCTAGTCCACTGCAGTAACGGTCGCCTGGAGAACACGGTCGAGCACACAGTGGAGGTGTGCCGCGCATGGGCGGAGCATCGACGTGTCCTCGTAGAGGCGATCGACGGCGGTGGCCTCTCGCGCCCGGCGCTGGTTCAGGCCATGCTTCGGGGCGAGACGGAATGGGATGCCGTTGCCTCCTTCTGCGAAGCAGTTATGCTAGTGAAGGAAGCGGCGGCGCGCGAGAGGCAACGACGAGCCTCTCGCCCTGGACTAAGACCCAGGCGAAGACGTCGAAAGTCGCAAGACGACTACCGGCCACCGTAGGCGCGGTTCTGCGGATGGCGAGCGATGGGTAGCTCGCCACCCGGCTAGGACCAGGACCGCGTCGTCGGCGCGTTAGTGTTCCACGCGCGCCTTAAAGAGAAGGAGTCAGCACAGGAAGGGGCCCAACAGGGCCACGCCTGCCGGGGTTGCGGAATGTTTATCATAGTTACCGTAACCCTGGAACATAAAGGGCAATCGAAGGAACATGAGTGGGTTTTAGTCAGTAAAAGTCTGACACGCCCTCCCGCCGCACCCAGGACGGTAGCAGTCATTGGATGATTTCCCGATCACCAAAAAAAAAAAAAAGTTTGTCTAGTCCGTACTCAAATCATATTCTTTTAAATTCATATGAGATCCGCAAAGTGCGACTGGACAAACTTTTTGGTTTATTCGCAGTTTTCTGTACTCCTACTATATTAAACAAAAATGAATCCAAATATAATTTCTTTGTATGTGTGAATGCTTATAATAGAGAACACAAAATTGTCTTTAGCTTTTCTATGCTTACCATTACATGCATACCATTTCTTAAATTACTAATATTCAATGATTATCTTTCTAGATAATAAGTCATTATTAGTAATTAAAAAATGGTTGTTTGGTGAATACGCAGTTTCAATGCTTCCTATCTTATTAATGCAAATTAATGTTATAAAGATTCTGCCTAACCTTTGTTAATAGCAATTAGGGCTAATTCTGTTCTCAAGGGGAACCCACGTTGCATTTTATTAAAAATCGCAATTTTCCTTGTAACGAAATGAATTTTTAAATGACTAAGAAACCGCTGTAGCCACTTTGGGGATATTACCTTCATTTTAAGAAGCGAAATTTTGATGAAAGAAAAATCTCAACAGTTTTCCCTTTAATTTTTGAGATCAGACAGGATCGACCTACTTCTGACAAAGCCGACTTAAATAAATGTTTACATAACACGCACCTTGGCTTAGCAATATTCCTGTCACTCTCACCCAAATGTCAAACTTCTGTAGTAAGATAGAGAAGGGCAGCAATCGCAAAGTATATTAGTTGAGCTGAACGGTTGCTGACAAAATAATTATTGCTTGCACTGTCTTTACAGGTCAAATCTGTGTGCTTTTTTCATCAAGAAAGTCAGTCACGCATCATATTCCTCACTGAGACCTGAATGTAGATGCATAAGTACGCTGAGAACGCAGGTATGCTTCGCGATCCGAAGGAGTTACCATGTCTGTTCTTCTCTATAGAGATCTACCTACGATTTGGAACAGGCAATTAGCATCGCTTGTTGACTAACCGACCGACTCTTTGACAATTCATAAGTGCCTGTAAATGGTCTAAGTGAAATAAGGCCTTGAATCTTGCCTAGTAAAAATAAAATCCAAACACGTGCGTTCGAAGGTTTAATAAAATTACCTAACATTAATGTCAACTACGATTTCACGAACTAGCTACTAGATGGCATTGTCGTGACAAGACTTCAGTCTTAATAATAATCGTAATCATAATCTCAATAGTCTTAATAGTCACTCTCATTGTGCGAGGAACTATGTGACTTATGGTAGTTCTAACATTATACCACAGAGGGTATTTGTTGATAAATAGGCAACAATATTCATTTTCTTTATAATTTTTACTGAACCAAATATTACAATGGTTTTATTAGTGCAATGTTTAAATTTAATAATAATTATAAGCATACATAGATAATAAAATAGGTGTGTGATATTTTTAAAATATAGTTGAACGTTGAAAGGCAAATTAATAAAAACAAATATAGCTGCTAATATACCTATGGAAAGTAAGAAATAAAAAAATGTTGATATGGCAAAAACCTTTGGTACAGTCTCTGTTTCTAATCCGCCAACCAATATGAACATGGGCATCAGAGGTACAGAAATAATCTGAGCAACAGAACTCAACAAGCTAATATTTATTCCAACTGGAGTGAAGAGAAATTTGTAAACTAGGGAGTACCCCAGGGAAGCGTTTACGCTCAACGTTTAAATGCTATGTGTGTCTATAAAAACCACTTGCCATCATCTCTTTGAAACACATGACCAGCCCATTGTCATTTTAGTTTCGCAACACGGCTACCTACGTCTGTAACTCCGATGCGTTGATCGTCTTTTAACTTGGTCCCTTAGAAAGATGCCGAGCATTGATCCATGCTTTGTTGTATGCGATACTTTTAAACGGTAAATTACACCCGCAGACAGCGTCCATGTTTCACACGTGTGAGTCAACACTGGGAAAATATAATGATTGTACACCTAGCTGTATTTGGTGTGTCGATTTCGCCTAACATCGTTTCTTTGCCCTATAAGATTTTTGGCCTAGGTATAGCTGCTTACACGCTCGATCGTTACGCCGTCTATCAAAACTATTGTACCGTCAATGGTGCTCATCCGCTTTGTCTTTTCATAATTCATTTTCAGGGCAACTCGTACTATATTATAGGTATTGTAAGCCTTTTAAACCATTTTGAATTTTTTTCAAACTTCCCTCTAATGTATTCGTAATTGTAAATTATCACTATTGCATTATACATAAATACAATTTTATTTTGAATACGTAACAATGTTAGATCGTATTTTAATTATGTTATAAATATTTATTATACTGTCACTTACAATGTACCTACCACTCAACAGTTCATTTAAAAAAAACGTGGCCTACAACGGAGCCTACACAAACATTGGCCTATATATTCCGATTCCATTGATTTCTTTGATCGATTAGATAAAGCTATTTGCGTCTAGCTACAGTTTAACCCATTCTTTTGCAGCTATTAAACTGAAAAATGCTTTCTTGGCGACTATACGTATGATTTTGAAAAATCAAAATGTACAAAAATTTTAATTAGATTGACTTATATTTGAGAATATCCTTAAAAAAATCTTAAAGAGAAAAGCCAAAAAGAAAAAAACAGTTTTTTGAGTACCACGTAAATAACATTACAAAGTTGCCAACTTGTTCAATAAGTACTTGCTATTTCGTTAGGATGGCTAACAAAATACAAAAAAAAAAAAACACTGCCGTGCTGCTTTTGTTCCGCAATGTCTAGCTAAATATCCCGTACATTTACATCGTATGGAATATTGAGATAGTAAATAAAGGTAGTAAGAAAAAATAAAAACTGGGTATACACTGTTACTAAAAGTTACTTAAACATTAATAAATTCAGTGTAAATTATCTATTGACTCGATACTCGAAGTTGGTTAATTTTAGCATGCATAAATTAATTAACTCCACACTCTTACGTATAAAAAGAACAAAATAATGTCAGTAAGGTGATTAAGACACGTGTGAGCAACATGGCACCAAACCTTCCGTCTGTAGTTATTGGAAAAGAAACTTTAGAAGCTTCTTCAACGCCACCCTCAGGAGATGAGGTGGTCATCAGTGGTATAGCGGGACTCTTCCCAAACTGTGAAACAGTTGTCGAACTCAAGGATAATCTTTATAATAAGGTAAGGTTGAGTGAACCATAAATTATAGTTTGAACATTATCAGCCTTAAACTAATATTGTGCAAAGGTCTCTCCTAAAGCACGCCACTTAAACCCATCTCTTACTCTAGCTATTACCAGTTCTGCAACGGTTAGCTGTTTTGAGTTATATGGCTATCTCGGTGTATCAGACTCTTTCTAATAAGTTTTTGGCGAGATGGATCATTGTAACTAAAATTAGGTCAGAAAATTGTTAAAAAAAATACAATTTCTTTTTTCTATTTCGGACAACGGATCCATATTTTGTTAGTATTATAAAAAGCTTAGCTCTAGTGTCAGTGAACATACAAAAAATGCAAAGGATAACATATTCCGGTCGTCTGTGGGGCGCGCTCTAGGAGCTCGATTGTTGAAAGACTTTAGATCTACCTGTTTGGGCATGAGCAAACGTTTATTAGTTTTAAAAGGTTGATCTATAATATACCTTTCAGATTGACATGGTTGAAGAGGTATGCTACAAAAACGTTGAACATCCAAATTTACCAAGATATCAAGGGAAAATAAAAAAACTAAATAAATTTGATGCTCACTTCTTTAGAACTACTCATTGGCAGGCCCAATCTTTAGACGCAATGGCTAGAAAACTCATGGAGTGTTCTTATAGTGCAATTTATGATTCTGGTAAGTTCACAGATCAGATTATACTCTAACGGTACGATCACACGGAGCCACGTTTTGCCAAATCTTATTTTCATCGGATCTGGCAAAACCGAATGTTGTATTCACACTGTCTTGAACGGTCAGTCGAAGCGGGCGAAAATGAATAGCGAGCGAGCAACCCGCACACCCCTTCCCCGCATGTGCGACCCGAGTACGTAGTCTACCGAATCTACCCCTGCGTGTATTGTATGGTCGCATTTATTATTTTTGCTGTAACACTGGTGCAGTGGTGCAGTGTGATCTTACATTTTGCTGTACGGTCGGATCGGTTTGTACTCGCAAAATCGGATGTCAACTTCAGCAATATTCGGTTTTTTTGCCGTGCCTTGAAACTGAATGCATGTGTGAACTTATTCATTGAAATACTGTTGCCAGTAAACCGAATCCTGCAAAAAAGCGATTCCACTCGACGCCGTCTGAACGTACCGTGAGCAGACTCAGATACTTGTACTAGAATAGGGATCTACTTAATTTTATTGTAATCTTGGTTTAAACGTGATTAAATTGATTTAGGTACTAATCCTGTTTCACTTGCTGGATCCAAATTGGGCGTTTTTGTTGGTTCTTCATTTGCTGATAAATCAACAATGACCTTGTACGAAAGTTCGAATCACAATGCTTTTGTTATTTCTGGGTAAGTTTTAAATATTTAACCATTAATCATTATGCCTGAGCAGTTTGACAAGTTAATGACTTTTGGATTGCAGAGAGTTAAATCTAGAATACTTACGCTGGGTGTACTAGTAATTTGTAGCCCAATTTTTGGTTTTAGGATTTCGTACCAAAAAGGTACAAAAGGAACCCTTATATTTTCGTAACTTCCGTCCGTCAGTCCGAACGTCAGTGCTAAGCCTACCGTCTAAATTGTTAGTGCTAGAAAGATGAAACTTTTCATGAATATTTATGTATTTACAACGTTGACAAATTGCTAAAGTAAAACAAGGATTTTTTTAGACCAAATATGTTTTTTTTTTTCACCTTAGGGTAGAGGTATATTAGACACCTCCTAGTGTGAGGTATATTAGACAGGTCTTTTAAAATCATTGAAAGGTTGCTAAGACAACTTTTTGAAATAGTCAGCCGTTCGCGAGATATTTAACTTTAAAGTGCATTTTTTTGTAAAGTGGGGGACGCTTTACCAAAACATGTGCCCTCTAAAAGATAAACGGCTAGCTTAAAAATCTAAAAAAACGTTGTAGTAGTTCATGTAAAGAACTTTAAATGAAAACTGTAATTCATTATGTAACTTTATTTATTTAAACCCCATAATAAATAATTTATAATAACACCCACATATTGCAAAAGGTTGTTAAACTACAATGCGTAACCATTTGGTTACGGTCCTTTTGTTTAGTGAAATTGATGATCGAGAGACTTTTTAGAACTCATCAAGCATTTCCTTGATTTCGATAAAAAAATTACGGTTAAGGCCCCACACATCAGTGATGTGTCAGAGTAGGGGCAGGCACCTGCTTTACCAGCAGCTCAATCAATTGCGTCGTTCAGTATAGTCTTTTGCTTTTGACTTAAGTTTATATATAAATTTCTCGTGTCACAATGTTAGTTACCTTACTCCTCCGAAACGGCTTTACCGATTTTTACCAAATTTTGTGTGCGTGTTCAGTAGGTCTGAGAATCGGCTACTATTTATTTTCCTTACCTCTAAGTGATAGGGGTTTTTCACCCTTAACATTTTAACGCGGCTAGTAACAATATAAATGTTTAAGAAATAGTGTAATTATTTTTAATTTGAATCTTATTACTTTAATTAATTTTAATATTACAGATGTAGTAAAACTATGTTAGCCAACAGAATCTCATACTGGATTGACGGCAAAGGCCCATCGTTTGGTCTTGACCAGGCCTGCGCCAGTTCTACGGCTTGTTTGGAGATAGCATACAACAGTATCAAAAGAGGCGATTGCGATTCTGCTCTGGTTGGAGGTTGTAATTTATGTGTACATCCACTGCTAGATCTTAATATGAAAAGGTACGTACTGCTAATATTTTATGTCTTATAATAAAATGTTATTATAGAACATCTTTGTAGTGTTTTATTATTGTTGACAGAGCTGGGCTTCTATGTTTGGATGGCAAAACAAAATGTTTTGATAAGAATGGAGACGGTTATGTTAGATCGGAGGCTATTAATGTTTTATTTTTGCAAAAAGCTAAAGATGCTAAGAGGTAAGGAAACATCTTTGCAAAAACGTTCAAATTTTCAAATATAAGTTTATTTATACTAGTAAAAGTATACGTTTAGTTCATAAAGTTTGGAATTAATTAATTAAAGTAACTTCACAAAGCGTTGAATGTGTTAAGGTCATCCTTGCATTATTGTTTGTAGATAACGCCTCTGTCGTATAGCCCATTAATATAAAAAAAACCGGCCAAGAGCGTGTCGGGCCACGCTCAATGTAGGGTTCCGTAGTTCCCGTCCGACACAATAAGTGTTCCCACTTATAAGTTTAAAAAAAAAGGCTATTTGTTACGTTGACACACTAAGTACGCAGAAATTATTTTGTACAACCTTTTTGTCTTTTTTGTACAAAAACTGTTGTTTCTATCAAGTTCAAAATAATTTTCCTAGAAAGTACTTATAAAGTTCTACTTTCCAAATTTTTTTCATATTTTTTAAACCTACGGGTCAAAAGTTAGAGGGGGGGGGGGGCGCTTTAATTTTTCCTTTTGGAGCGATTATTTCCGATATTATTGACATTATCAAAAACTGATTTTAGTAAACCCCTTTTCATTTTTAAATACCTATCTAACGATATATCACACGTGAGGGTTAAAATTAAAAAAAAAAACACTTCCCTCTTTACATATAGGGGGGCTACGCTAATAAAACATTTTTTTCCAATTTTTATTTTACCACTTTGTCAGCGTGGTTAATATGCATATTGGTACGAAATTTCAGCTTTCTAGTGCTAACGGTCACAGAGATTAAGCGAGGACGGACGGACAGACAGACAGACATGGCGAAACTATAAGGGTTCCTAGTTGACTACGGAACCCTAAAAAACACCCCAACATTTTCATAATTTGTATGATTAATCATATTACTTTTTTAATGCTTACAGAATTTATACAGAAATATGCCACATCAAAAACAAATATTTTATGAGACCAGACGCAAACTTTTTACCACTTCGAAAATCTGAAGACCTTGAACAATTTCTAAAAGAATTTTATTCAGAAGTAAAAATATCTCCGTCGGCAGTAGAATACATTGAAGCGTTTGGATCAGGTAATAAAAAAAAACTAAATTAATAAGTACTTTTTTTCTTAGCGTAGGTACTACAAGTATCTTAGAGATAAATAAGATAAGAAATTTTTGTATTTTTTGTTGACCAGTAATTTAACATTGGCAATTATCAGTAAAGCTTTAAAAACAAATGTTGTACTAAATGTAATATCATTGTAATTTTTTTTATGAATCACAGTACCGTTTGACCAAACAGCGATGCCGATGTACTGAAGTTTTGCAAATTTTTGAAGGCATTCGATTGCGTTAACTATAGGACACATTCGTTGTAACGAGAGGACTACAGGATTATAAAAACCTATTTTGGGTTATCATGTCATACCTGAAAATAAACAAGCAAAAGTTAGGCTTACGGGTAAACTTACAGGGGGTTTGTTAATGGCTATAAGAGCGTACCCCAATGTCCAATATTGGGTCCATTTTTTATTTTACAAGAATAACTCTAAAGAGGTAATTTATTTATGTTTAACAACTTGTGTCGCAACAAAATGCGTCGGATTATTCTTAGCAAACGTTAAAAATAGTGAATATACCTAATATCAATTTCTATATTAAAAGAAACTTGAATTAGTGAGTCAAACATTTTTCTAGGAATTACACTAGGAAACAAATTGCAAATCATCTCATTAAAATATCAAGCGGACTAGCTAAAGTTGTTAAATAGAAGCAATTTTTTTTTTCAATATGTTACCAATTGGACAACAGGGATTAAATTTAAAAAAAAAACGTCACTTTTGATAAAATCAATGTTGTAGGCTTAGCAGAAGCTGATGGTAATGAACTTAACGCAATTGGCAACTTTTTCGCTAAGTCAGGATCAGTCAAAGTTGGTTCGGTTAAATCAAATATGGGTCACACCGAGAGTGCAAACGGAGTTTGTGCTATAACTAAGGTATGGTTTTTGTTTTAAATTCTAACTCTATTTATTATCAGTAGTAGTATCTCATCAAGACAATCTGCACTTATGTAAAATAAAAGATTCAAGTCTTTGAGCAAGCGCGGTGCTTAAAGCTTGGGCTGTCTTTTTTCAGTTCGAAGATGCCTTATAAAATAGGTATTTATCTTATTTTTCGTTTTTTTTTTTAACATAGATGTGTTTGGCATATCACAAAGGTGAATTGCCAGGCAATCTGCACTACAGTGAGCCACAGGAACACATATCTTCTATAAAGGATGGAAGAATTCAAATTGTGACTGAAAATACTCCCTTCGATAGAGCGTACACCGCCATTAATAGTTATTCCTACACTGGCGCCAATTACCATATTCTTCTAAAAGGTATTTACAAAATGAAGGTAAATAATTATTATTCCATGTTATTTTTTTACACATGTACTTAATAAAGTAATGGAGAAGTATAAAGATGCTATTAATATTTGTATATTTTAGGACAAAAATCGCTATAAATCCAGTATACCTCGTCTAATTCTGCTATCCGGCAGAGATGAAAATGGATTAAATAAAATTTTTGAACTCTTGACAATACAGCCTATAGATCCCGAACAAATTGCTCTTTTGCACAATATCTACAAACAAAACATTCCAGGACATACGGGACGTGGTTACATTATATTAGGTAAAATATTTTTTTTACGTTATATGCTCTGTGTGTGGTATTGTGTAAGCAGTATTTGTCAATTTTAAAATTAATGTGAGTCTTCATATAATTATAGATAGCAAAGAAAATAATCAAACGGTCAGCCTAGCAAGAAACTTTGAATTCCATTCCGGAACAAAACGTCCTGTTTGTTTTCTATACAGCGGCATGGGATCACAGTGGTGCGGTATGGGCACTGAATTAATGCGAATACCTATATTTGCTAATACTATTGAAAGGTAAGGAGAGAATCGACAAAAAGGAAAAGTAATATTAGTAAGTATTAATTTAATTGAATCTCTTTATTTTAGATGTCGTAAAGTGCTCGAACCTCTAGGAGTGGATATTATCAAAATACTTACTGACACAGACAAAACAACTGTCGATAATATTTTAAACAATATGGTTGGTATAATTGCAGTACAAATAGGTTTGACTGATATACTCAAAGCGATTGGGATTGTTCCGGATCACATAATAGGTAAACGTCAGTTAATTATTGTATTAAAGAAGAAAAAGATTAAAGCAATAAAAATAAACAATATTGTATATAATTTTAGGACACAGTATAGGTGAACTGGGTTGTGCATACGCAGATGGATGCTTAAATGTTGATGAAATTTTGTTATCTTCGTACAGTCGAGGACTGGTTTCTTTAAAAACGCCGTTCATCAAAGGAGCAATGGCTGCAGTTGGTCTTGGAAAAAAAGAAGTACATTAGTTTTCTATTCTACTGTGAATTTTATTAGTGTTTCTGTTTGTAAAATTTTACTATGCCAAAATATTATACTCGGAGAGCACGTAAAGCAGTTGGCTCTGGTTTTCATTTGTAAAACTTTGACTGTTGTTGCGGGTAGTTAGAAGACAGAATTTCTAACAGTGTAACTAAAGGCTCCGGCCTCATTGAGATTTGTCAGGCGATTGTTTCATGTTTACTGGCATTCAGTTAAATTGGTTTCCAAGATCAGTGGAAAAAGGTAAGGGAGATGACGATATTTTATAGTACCTACATCAACTTTTTTTTAATGACCGTTTGTTATAGTATCGTAAAAACATACGTGTAAGTAAAATTTATGATTACTACAGATCCTGCCATTATGTCCACCTGAAATTGAAGTAGCTTGTCACAATAGCTCAGAGTCTGCTACTATCTCTGGGCCTGCTGAAGTTGTGGCTCGGTTTGTTTCTAGCTTAACCAGCCAAGGAATCTTTGCTAAGGAAGTGGCGTGTTCTAATATCGCTTATCATTCAAGATATGTTTCTAAAGCTGGTAATCTTTAATCTTCTAATCCTATAAAAAAAGAATAAAACATTAATTGCCTTAAATTATTGTGAGACAACAATTTTTTGTTGATTTTTTTTTTTGTGGTCGGACTAATGATATCCACCTTTTTGACAAGTTGGCTGTTACAAATTATAAATCTAATTATATGAATATAATATTAGTAATTATCTAAGTAAAAACAACCGTCAAGATTAGTAAATTTAAATGCAGGTCCGGAACTAAGGTCTCTAATGCAGAACTTTCTCAAAATTCCAAAGTTACGTAGTGAGAAATGGATTTCAACATCGGTTTTACAAGAGAATTGGGATCAAGATTATGCCAAATATGCATCTGCTGAATATTTTACTAATAACTTACTGGTAATTACTGAATTTAATAAAAAAACATCAATAATCATCCTTATTTTTATCTAATAGTTTATCAAATGTTTTGTTAAAATATGTGGATGAAATAATTATTATTTTCCCAGAGTCCGGTTTATTTTGAAGAAAATGCCAGTTTGATACCAAAAGATGCAATCATCATAGAAATTGCCCCACATGGTCTCCTGCAAGCTATTGTCAAGAGATCTCATAAAGATTGTATTAATGTTCCATTGGCGAAACGTGGCTCATCAGATTCTGTTACTTTCTTTCTTGAGGCTCTTGGAAAGTAAGAAATGAGTGATCTAGAACGCTCCCTTATTTTTTTTTGTTATTACTACAATTTTAAATGTTCACACAATTTTAATTTAATTGTAGATTGTATCTAAATGGACTGGATTCTTCAATAGATACTTTATATCCAAAAGTGGAATTCCCTGTCTCAACCGAAACTTCAATACTTTCTCATCTTATTGAATGGGACCATAGTGTGGACTGGTAGATATGAAATTTTATTAAATCGTTTAATATTATACGTTAAATGTAACTATCATATTAATAACACTGGTTTTTTTTATAGGCCTGTGGCTTTAGTAATTTCAAAAGAAGCTAAAGAGACTTCCGAACGTAATTTTGTCATATCAGTCCATGATGATGGCTATAAATTCATGGAAGGTCACGTTAGAAATGGTAAAGATACAAATTCACATATTTCTTTATTGAACAAAATAATTGTTCATATTTAAAGATAATTTATTTGAAAAAGCAATGAATCTCTTTTTAGGTAACATTGAGTTTTCTGAAAGCGCTCTTCTAGTTTTGGTTTGGGAAACTTTTGGAATGTATAAAGGAAAGTATTATAAAGAAATGTCTGTGACATTCAATGATGTCTTTTTCCATGATCAAGTAAGGCTTCATACGGAAGATGTGACTAGACTTAAGCTAATAATTCAACAAGGCTCTAATCGGTTTGAGGTAACATTTTTGAATCATTATCGGAGAGAGATTAATAAATAAATATCTTTGGACAACTCACACACGGCTATCTGATCCCAAGCTAAGCAGAGCTTGTGTTATGGTAACCAGACAACTGATATACATACTTATATAATTTGTAAAACGAGTACATACATACAATATCTATAAATTACACCCAGACGCAGAACAAACAATAGGCGAGACGACAAAGTCCGTCAGATAGATGTTTGAAAAATTTTACACATGTATTTTTTCTTTTTTCTTGTAAACGAAGAATGATGAAGATATAGTGCGTTAAAGTTGCGCATGACGTCACGATCAGATACATATTTTGCAGGACGGTGACATCAAAAGCCCCCACTCCGGAACTTTGTTGCTCTTTATCTTTGTATTTTTTTATTAATTTGATCAAGCAAAAAATACGTGTCCCGTATTTTTGGCCATTCTATCAGACGGACTAAACAGAATGCCATTTTTTTTTATGTTGTCGTCATCCCTATTGTTTCACTGATTAGTGTTTTAACATAATTGTGAACTTATTTAGTGGTAATTAAGTCTTTTAATACAAGACATAGCCATTTTATTATTTATGAGTTGATAGCATTCATAAAAAAAATTGAAATCTAAAATGATTTTTTTAGCTTACTAACGAAAATGCTCTAGTAGTTACGGGATTTATAACAGACGAAGCAAAAGATATTCAAGACGATAAAACAAACACTTCGAGTCAATTTGATATAAATTTAAATGCAAATGATATTTATGCACTTTTGTGTATGAGAGGTTATTCTTATAAGTAAGTAGATACAATCTTAATTTAAAATAACGTATTAGAAAGAGTAGTTGGTAATGTCAAAGTTAAAGAATGATCTAATAAGAAAATTATACGTAGATGCACATTGATGTTTGTGTTTTATTTATAATCACTTTTTAATATTTTAGAGGAGAGTTTCGATCTATCCATTCATTATATGCAAACAACGAAGGATTGGTAAAATGGACCGGTGAGTGGGCCCCATTTCTTGACTCGTTATTACAAGTCAATGTGTTAGCGAGAGATCACGATGGAGTCTCTTTGCCAAAAATGATTCAAAAACTAAGCATCAACATAGATAAACACACAAAAGGACTAACAACTGCATTTGACGAGGTTTCTTGTTATAAAACCGAAATGTTAAAATCAAACGCTGCTATAAGGTACTTTATTTATACATAATTATAATACGTACACGTAGGACGGTCTTATTTTTTTATTACCATGTCGCTTACAATTTAAGGTGTGATGGGGTCATATTAGAAGGTGTTACTTTTGAAGACGTACCGAAATTAGAGCAGCAACCAGGTGCATTACTGTCGCAAGAATTTATACCGCATATATCTACGGAACACGTAAACGTAAGTACCTAGTATGAAATAGTAATACATTGGTTAAATATTGAATAAGGAACCATATTTTGTTTAACAAAATATTTAGAACAAACAACAACATATAATTTTATTTATTTGTTTTAGTTCGAGACTGCTGCTTTTGTTAATCTTCAAATCGTGGCGGACAATGTAATTGGAACTAATAAAATAAAAGTAGTAGAAATTATGACTTCATCTTCAGAAAGTATATCAAAATACATCCAAAATATTGCAGATAAAATTCCTATGCACGATTTTGATATAAGTGCAATTAAAATTAAAAGTAATAATATTCATTTACAAACTTTAACAGAAGCAAAATTGATAGTCGCTCAAGATCTCCTAGTAAACAAAAAAGTAAATATTCCAGTGATTCTATTTAGTATAAGATTATAATTATTTAAAAATTCAATAAACTTTTATCCATATTTCAGGATTTGAACCTTGTGAAAACAAATCTGGGAACACATAATTTTGTTTTAACGTTAGAACAAGTTAATAGTATTGATAAAAGTAACTTTTTTGACATGACTATTATAACAATAATGAAAACGCAATTTGGACTATTGGTTCTGTTGAAAAAAGACAACAATAATGACAAAGAAAATGTTTTGTATATGCCAATAGACCAAGATAGTAATTTTTCATGGTGGCCTCAAATAGAAAGTGAATTACAAAAATCACGAAGAATCGTTCTAGTGTCTGAACGGCGGTCTCATTGTGGATTGTTCGGTAAATACCCTTAGAGAAACAACTAATGATTATAATCAACTAGAATATAAAAATACCAATATTTTTAGGATTCGTCAAACAACTTAGAAATGCTGGAAAGAATATAAGCTTAGTGGTATCAAATGATTGGCACACCTCATCGTTCTCGCCTAAAAATGATAATAATTATAAAGATGAACTAAAGAAGAACCTAACCTTTAACGTTTTGAAAGAGGTAACTAAATATTCATTTGGGGTGGCATTTTTCACAGTAATTTGTTTTATTAATTTGCTATGTGCAGCAGGGACAATGGGGCAGTTACTACTACATACCAAAGTCACAATCATTCAAAGTATCAAATGTAAGTTTAACAAGTAGTACTTTTGAAGATCTGAATAACTTCACTTGGAACGAGATACATGGGTCATCAAAAGAAACTTTAATACAGGTAATACGGCTGTTGTGTGTATGTTTCATCTATTATGGCATTTTTTTAAAGCTGACCGCATTATTACTATTTCGTAGATAAGCTTTGCAGGCCCGTCGATCAGAGACTGTCGAAGAGCTCTTGGTAACATTAAAGACAATATTACGTCGTTTGGTATGGATTTCAGTGGTATCGATAACCAGTAAGTTTTAAACACTGTTTGAATTAAATATTTCAAATCTGTAATACAAATCTATGAATAAACGATGTCAAAATGAAATGAATAATTCTTTAGAGGTAAACCAGTGATGGGTATGGTGGCTAGTGGAGCTGTAGGGAGTATAGTGGAGGCTGATTCATCGCTATTGTGGCCAGTGCCTCAATTTTGGAGTCTTGAAGATGCAGCCACCGTACCACGACCATACGTACAAGCATACTACTGTTTGGTAAGAAAACAAAATACTGAGATAGAAATTAATGTTAGATCAACTCTTATATTCTTAATTTCTTTATTAAAGGTGATCAAGGGTAACTTGCAAAGAAACCAAACCGTGCTAGTGACAGGTGGATCTGGAGCTTTAGGTCAAGCTATTATCTCAATATGCCTCAACTTAGATTGTACTGTCTTCACAACTGTCGGAGATGAACACAAAAGAAGGTTTCTACTTAAACTGTTCCCAAAACTAAAAGGTACCTATTAGTGAATAGCTTACTATTTTCGTTTAGATTTCATTAAAAGGTTTGCCTGCTTAAGAAAAAGATAAGAAGGTGCTCTTGTGAGCTCTTGCGTATATTGTATTTTTTGTTCTTATGATTTATTCTAGTTTTAGTTAAATTATACGATATCTCTATTTTTCAGAAAGCAATATTTTCGTGGCTCATCAGGATTTTTTTTATACTGAATTGATTAAATTAACAAATAACAAAAAGTGCGATATTGTAATAAACAGCTACAGTGGACTATTGCGGGAAGTAAGTATTATAATAGGCGAGACGGCGAAAAAAAAGTAATTAGTCTGTCATTGAGATTATTAAAAAATTTTGGACACGTATTTTTTCTTTTTTCTCGTAAGCGAAAAATGACGACGGTACAGTGCGTTGAAGTTGTGCGTGACGTCACGATCAGATACAATTTTTGTATTACAGTGACGTCAAAAGCCACCACTCCAGAACTTTTTCTTTGTATTTTTTTATTATTTTGATGAAGCAAAAAATACGTGTCCCGTATTTTTGGCCGATCTACAAGACGGACTGAACAGAATGCCATTTTTATGTTGTCTATTAGTGTTTTTTTATTAGCCTATTCTGTCCCACTCCTGAGCAAAGGCCTCCTCCACTTCTTTCTTGTATCGCGATCCCTCGCTTCTGCAAAGACAATCCTGTTTAGGTATATACAGTAAGAAAAAAATGTTTAATCCCTTGAACACACGTGATTCGAGACACAATAGAAAGACAACAGCTGCGCAGCCCGACAGTCAAATGTTGCTTGGTCGTCGAAATGTTAAGTAAGTTTCTGCTTCTGCTACGATTATAAAAATTCTGTAGTTTAAATCATCAGAAACTGGATTAATACCTTCAAATGCTAAGTTATTGATCTCGTTTCTGATGTGGTTAAAGAACCGCAACAAAAACCCTGTCAATTAATTTGATACGTTAAGCTGTGTCAGAATGTTTTGACCTAGAGTTCGAAAATAATTTATTTTTAGGCAAGCATGAAGTGTGTCCGTTTCATGGGCACATTCCTAGATGTGAGCGATGTGGATATGACGACAAATAAAGATTTTGGGATGTGGTTTCTTAAGGAATGTAAATCTTATGTCACTGTTAACATACTATCTTTATTTAAACCTGAAAATTACGGACAAAGGAAGGTAAGAATCAATTATAAGGACCTTGTTACAGAATATTTTTATAGTATGGATTTAAATCTTTAGTTGTATCATGACACAATAAGTTACCATTCTTATCATTTCTGTAGTGATCTAAAATGCACGAATGCGTAAAACAGACATTTAATATCTTATAAACTTACTGTATGTTGCGTTGGTCTTGATTAGCAAGAGAAATAACATAGACCGTCAGCACTTCGTATCATAAACCAAAATAATTTTAAAAGTTTGATGAAGGTAAAAGGCATAACATAACAATAATAATCAATTAACGTGCCATAACTTACATAATAATTATACCACCACCACAAAAATTATCACTTGCATAAAACCAATAAAACCAGTTTGATAGTGTCTATTAGTGTAACAAATTTTTACAGTAACAAGAATCTCTTGTCTTCTAGATACTTCAAAAAATGGTGGCAGAAGGGATTGCAAATGGAACAGTGCGACCGCTGAGTAGAGTAGTATATACTCCTTTAGAAGTATCTCGTGCTTTCAAACTTGTATCGTATGGTAAAAACAGGGGCAGAACTTTAATAAAAATGGAGTTAACGGATGCACTCAAGATTGTGCCAAGGTAATTCACTTTTACTGGCTTCCTTAAATTTTAATAATTGATGAAACAAGCAGAGATATTTAATTTGCAGAGATATTTAAATTACAACTCCTCCACAGGGTCTGCTTCCCAAAAGGAGTTCATGTCGTTGTATGCGATAAAACAAATGTCGGTGTAGAACTAATTGATCACTTGGTGCGAAAAGGGGCGAAAAACATAATTGCTAATTTAACCATTGGCTATGACACCAATTACTTGAATGTGAAATTGGCGTGAGTTTTGTTCTGTTTAATTTATTGACTTACTAATATAATTGAATGATGTGAATAAAGCAAGTATTATTTGAAACAAATTTAATGTTTTAGGAGTTGGAAAAAATTTGGTGCTCAAATAGATTACAGTTCAGAAGATCTGAAAACCGTGCGAGGTTGTGAAAATTTACTGAATGCAGGCCAAACATTGGGTGTTATAACTGGAATTTATATAATTCAAAATTACAAAGAAATAACCAGGGAAGATATTATTGAACAAAATTATTTAAAAAGGATCTTCAATGAATCAGTTCTGGTTGCAACTAACTTAGACAAAACTTCTAGAAATATGTGTCAAGGACTACGGTTTGTTTTTGTTTTTCTATACTTATTATTATTATTATGAATAATCAGGTTTCACACTATTCATACACACAAGAATATCTTTTTTAAACAAGAATTATATGGAATTTGGGAGGCCCTTTGCCCAGGAATTAAACAGCTAAAATTATTGTTAAATATTTTTATAAAATTTCATATAAGTCTGTCCGAAATATTTGACTAATCTTATACTAATATTTAATTATTTTAGTTATTTTGTGCACATTTCGGTAGCAACGCCAAATCTTGGAAACGAATATGCGATATCAGCGTGTGCAAGAATTTGTGAAGCTCGTAAAGAAATTGGTTTGCCAGCACTGCTTTTACACCATAGGCTTCCAGAATATGAGGTAAACAAATGACTGTCTTAATTTATAGATTCCAACGATCGAAGAATTTAATTTAAAGTTACAGGCACAACGTATGTTGCAGATTCATAAAGAGTATAACGATTTGTTGTCACAATTGGAATTACCGACAATGTCCGCTCTGTTCAATGCCATGGAAATCAGTTTGAAACTAAATACAACTAACGTGTTTATGTTAAATCTATCGCAACAATCTTCATTGAACTATGTTCGGAAATTAGAAGCATTAATAGGTAAGAGCAAATGAAACAGGAATTAGAGATTTTTAAATAAAACCGACTACAAAAGTTCAATCAGGACAACATAATTACGAGTGTTACAGGTGTTCGAAATATTGAAGACGTCGATGAAAATATAATGCTTAACGACGTAAATTCTATGAATGAAGAAAGAGTTGAAGAAATCAGAAGAGCATTGAGCCCAGTAACTGATTCTGTGGAAGATCTGGGTAAAATGCTGATTGGCAGGTATATTAAAATTAATTCCAAAAGAGAAAAAGTTTTAAGTTCGCTAACCATATTTTGATTTTTAATTAATTTGAATTTTGTTACAGCCTGAAAAAAATGTGCGCAAGTTTTAAAAAAAATAACACTAACTTCAACAAAGGCCTTGGAGCGTTTTACAATCACGTGGATAGAAATGAGTACGTTGCTACCGATGCTGTTATACCAATGAATACATATTTGACTTCATTCGAGGTAAATTACACTATAGAGATACATTTTTGGTTTGGCGATAAAAACAATAGTCATTGTTATTAAAATTAGCATCATTAATTATGTATTCCTAATTAACGATGCTAACATTTATAAGTTAACAACAATGTAATTTTAACGTATTGATTAACTAGGCACTTGAAAAGTTGGTGTAACTTATTGGCACATCATTTATATTTCAGGCACTTGGATTCCTCACCCGTAAAGCGCCTCATGTAATAATGATTCCGGGATTTGATGGACATAACGATATATTCAACTTTTTAGCCGAACGAATTAAAATTCGTGCAGCGACACTGCAATTAGGCCCAGATTTAAAATCTCAAAACATACCTGACATCGCTAAGACTCTGGCAAAAGTAAGTGTGCACATTTAAATAAATTAGGTTAGCTTTCGTCCACGGCTTTGCCCGCAAAAATGTCGGTATTATCATTTTTTCCCTTTAGGATCGAAATTTTCAAATATCCTTTCTGTGTGAATACTCACTGTTTACAAAAAGCATATCCTCCAAGTTTCGTGTTTCTTAAAACCAGCAATTTAGGCTAAGCGTTGATATACATAAAATATCAACAATCAGTCAGTCCGTTTACTTTTTTATATAATATATAGATAACTAGCAACCCGCCCCAGCTTCGCTCGGGTGTTACAAATCTTTAAAAATCCCGGCTTTACTCTACTATAATAAGCATGTATTATATATGTATTATATTTATTCTTAAGAATCACGCTATCTATTAAAAAAAACCGCATGAAAATCCGTAAAGATCTTAGCATAGGTATATAGGGACAGACAGAGGATAGCGACTTTGTTTTATACTATGTAGTGATAACTATTGATAAACTCAATGAAGCAAAAAATTAATTTGGAATAACTGCTTGAAAGAATTATGCCTTTCAAAATAATATTCGTTTTTTGTTCACAGTTGATCAAAACAAATTTCGAAATTTCATCTAAATTCTACATTTTGGGATATTCCTTTGGAGTAAATGTAGCTTTGGAAGTCGCAAAAATATTGGAAGCTGAAGGTACAAATTTGATTCAATACATAAAATTCTTTATTTCGTTTTCATACAGCTTATAATATACCAAGTTTTTTTTATAGTAGAATGGAGATTATATTTAAGCTTATTTGTTGAATTAATAGTCGTGCATTATTTTAGGTACATGAGACATGTTTTATTTATTTTTAAGATAATTATTTCAGGGAGAACTGGAGTAATATACTGCTTGGACAGCAGTCCCGATGCCCTCAAAGTGCAACTTCATGCTTACGCTGGTGATTACATTGATGAAAATCTAGAAAACAACATCATAAAACACATGTACCGTCTTATTAGTGGACGAGAAGACCCTATCCTAGAACAGAACTTGGAGAGTCTTGACAGCTGGTCAAAAAAACTGGACACTTGCATCGCTAAATTGAGAAGAGAAGTCCACTTTTCTAATGAGCATATTAGAAACATGTTACAATCAACTCTTGATCGAATTAACTTAGCAAAAGAATATGAACCAGAAATTAAGCTACAATCAGAGATTGTGCTCATTAGAGGTATCCCTCACCCAAATGCAAAGAACCTTCCAGATGACTACAATCTATCCAAGTACACTACCAAACCAGTCAGAGTGTTTGACATACAATCTGATCACGTCTCAGCTCCGTATGATTGTAGAGTGTCTAATATCGTTAACAAAATGTTGGACTCGAAAATATTAGAAGAATTTAAAACGAAAAATCTTTGTGAAATATACTACAGAGAAATTGGCACAAGTTTTCAGAAAAAACGTAATATAAATTCAATCGACAATTGAATAAAAAAAATGTTTTTGACGTGATATCAATCTACAAATATAACTATTTAAATGAAGAATGCTGAGAATTTCAAATAATAGAATGAGTGTGAATGAATGAATGACTTTCAAACATTCAACGAAAAACAACAATTATATTAAAATGTAAAATAAACAATCAAAAATATATTTATAAAATACGGTTGTTTTGTCTTTTATTGATCTTAGCCCTTAACCGGAATCGCTTTTTTGTTCAACACAACTGGAATCGTGGGTCCAAATGGACCCGTTAAATAAAATACAGATTATTTCGTAATATTGATACAACTTAGACTCAAATCGGATATGTGTGTATTAAAACAAGTTTAATGTATTATATGAATCAAGTATTATTAATCAACATCTTAAAATTAAATATGTTTCTTAACTTTCTAACTTAGGTTACAAATTTGGTACATATTTTTAGTCTTCATTTCGACATGTTAAATTATAATAAAAACAAATGAAATTAAGAAATCTAATTATTTTGGTTTGGGGACGTGCCGCAGATATAGATTCCGTCTTTGTATTGCAAAAGAGGGCTGTCCGTGCTATATATAATCTCCGCAGCCGCGAATCTCTAAGGGATTTGTTTAAAAGTATTAACATCATGACGGTACCTTGTCAATATATATACGAAAACATAATGTACGTTCGGAAAAATCTTCATCTTTTTAGTAAAATAAGTGACAGGCATAATTTTAATACCAGAAATAAGAACAAATTGGATCAACCAAGTTTTAGATTGTCAAAAGTCCACACTTCGTTTATGGGGTACTGTGTAAAATGCTATAATAAAATACCACTCGAAATTCTCCATCTAAATGAGAAAAAATTTAAAACATGCATTAAGCGCACGCTATGTAATCAAGCTTATTATAAGTTAGAAGATTATATCAATGACAAACATGCTTGGCTAAATGCTGGTCCTGCTCCACATAAGCTCACAAATTAGAAATTTTATTCATTGGAAGATAGAAATTGTTTCTTGTCCCCTTAATTTTTGACATTTAATATTCAAGATTTTATTATAATTTTTATAAGCAATTAAATTTCACTTACTTATTTATATTAATTTACAGTACAAAACTTTGGTTTGTGTAATTTAGATGCATATTTGAGTTTTTGTAAATGTGAGTTCGATGCAGTGATTTATTACGATAGTTTTCTACTGACACAAATAGACATGGCGGTTAGGAGCATTGTCATGCTCGCTCAAAAAGTCTCGCTGATGGTGGCGAGTGCGTTAGATCATTCGGTTCCCTTCAAAATGGTTGAGCTAAATGGTGCTGATGTCACGCGTCATGCTCGTGAACGGGCGCTATCAGTTGAGATGGGTCATCTCTTAACTGCCATGACTTTTTATTTTTGACTTTTTATTTTAATTTTGTATTTGTTTATTTTGTTACATACTTACATTGTTTTCACATGTAGAAGCACCAAAAAGAAAATGTAACCAAGACTTTGTAAAACATGATATTTTTAAAAGAGTGTCCGTGGAGTTTCTTGCCTGTTCTTCTCCATAGAGATCTACGTTTTGGAACAGGCAATTAGCGTCACTTTTCTTTTCTGACTAACAGACTGACCGACTCTTTGACATTCATAAGTACCTGTAAATGGTCTAAGTGAAATAAATGCTTTGAATTTTGAATTTTGAATTTTGAATTTTGAAACACTCTGCTAGGTTTTATATATCTTCCCATTAACAAAAATAGTGATTTTTTATGAGATCAATTAAAAGCAAAAAAAATGACAATCAATTCTAAAATCGTAAAATACAGTAAGGCAGTATGTAAGGCACTTGCTATATAAAAATATTATGTAGCAAGTGCCTTACATAAAACATTTATTATATTTTGCACATGAAGCTTACAAATAAAATTGCAGCATCTGTCACACTTTTGCGATTGTTTCTGCTTCGATATTATGGTCAGATGAAGACTTCTTCGAATTCATGTTGAGGATTTTCAGTGCCACTTATGTTTGCTTCGTCACAAGGTTTGAAATCACTCAAAGGTTCTGGGTCCGAGTCATTTTCATCCAGTATTATTTCTTGGATATCCCGTTCCATAAGATTACGCGGCATTTTTCCAAAAAACCTTACAAAATGAATAAGGTCACACTTGAAAAAAAAACGTACTTGGAATCGTGGATCCAATTGGACCCGTGACGGCTCCTTACCTCCACTTCCAGTAAACTCCAAGTGCCGTGCGGTCGGCACCCGCCGCACCTTACGACGTGATGAGATTAGATTGGCGCCCAAACCTGTGACTCCGCGCGTTTCGAAATTAAACGGTTTTTTTGTTACGTGCGGGTCCAAATGGACCCACGATTCCGGTTAAGGGTTAGTTATAAAATTTAATCAAACAAGACTATGTATTTTGACAATATGATCACGATCATAGTAAAGCTGCACTATCTTGAACCCAGATTATCTTTTTAGTTGCTTATTTAATACTAGTAAATGTTTGTAGGTCTATTATCGACACTATTGCGCCCTATTTAGCTTATATATTTAACACCAGTGTAGACCAAGGCGTCTTTCCGGATTTAATGAAACATAGTAAAGTCATACCGCTGTTTAAATCCAGTGATAGTAAAGAACCCAATAATTATAGGCCTGTCTCGATTTTGCCCGTCCTCAGTAAAGTGTTTGAAAAGTTAATGCTAAACCAAATGTTACATCACTTTAATAAAAACTCCATCTTTCATGAACAATAGTATGGTTTCACCAAAGGACGCTGTACAACTGACGCCGGTGTCACCCTTATAAAGATCATTTTTAACGCCTGGGAGGAAGCACAAGATGCTATTGGAATCTTTTGCGACCTCTCGAAGGCGTTGGATTGCTTTGATCATGAAACACTTTTATTGAAACTAGAGCATTACGGGATTAGGGAAATGTCTCTTAAGCTAGTACGGTCCTACCTGAGAGGAAGGCAGGTTAAAGTTCAGATTAACGGCGTAAACTCACTGGGGTCTGAAATAACTATGGGCGTACTTCAAGGTTCAATCTTGGGACCATTTCTATTCCTTGTGTATATTAATGATTTACCCCAACTGCTACAAAATGAACCGAAAATGGTGTTACTGGCAGATGACACATCATTAATTTGTAAGATAAACAGACGGTCACATAATCTTGACGATGTGAATAACGCTATTTTTCAAGTCCAAAACTGGTTTACAGTGAACAATTTAGCTTTAAATGAAAAGAAAACCAAATGTATTAGGTTCATTTTGCCAAATGTTAGAAGTAGTGAATGTGGCGTTATATTAAATGGAGAAAAACTAGAATTTGTTAGCCAAACAGTTTTCCTAGGAATCACGCTAGATGAGAAGGGGTCCTCACATAACATCTCTTGCGGGACGGCTAAGCTCAGCAGCTTATACTGTAAGAAAGATAAGTCAATTGACAGATGTAGAAACAGCACGTTTGGTCTATTTTAGCTACTTTCACAGCATTATGTCGTATGGCATTTTACTGTGGGGTAGGGCTGCCGACATTGAATCTATTTTCATCTTACAAAAGAGAGCTGTCAGAGCTATTTTTAATTTACGTCGTTGCGAATCTCTTAGAGAACTGTTTAAAACGATAAATATTATGACGGTACCTTGCCAATTTATTTATGAAAACATCATGTATGTAAGGAAAAACCAACATCTCTTCAGTAAAGTAGGAGATAGACATAATTTTAATACCAGAAATAAAGATCAAATAGCTCAACCATATTTTAGACTGTCCAGAGTAAAAACATCTTTCATGGGGTACTGTGTTAAATGTTACAACAAAATTCCTTGTGATATATTAAAACTAAATAAGAGGAAATTTAAAAATACATATTAAGAATAAATAATTAATTATGTCAACAGGCATATTATAAATTGGAAGATTATATCCAAGACAAGAATGCTTGGGAGCATGCCGGTCCTGCTCCATAGGATAATTCACAGTGTGGACAAAACCAAACTGGTGGCTAATTTCAACTGATAATGATTAACTATTTTTCAACGTATCAATATTTCACAATTGTTTTCCAATTGTTTATTGCGTTGGCACACACATTATTCACAAATTATTATCATTGTTTGAGAAAAGTGATTTATTTGTTAATATGATACACTAGATGTTCGTGAACTTGATTAGCTTCCATTTCCTAATGATATATATTTTTTAAGTTTACATACTTTTTTGACGGAAATGGATTTTGACATTGTATACATTCTACTCTTCACAATTAACCATGTACAAATACGATTGTAAAAGCATTATTTTTAAAGAGTAAGTATGGAGTTTCCTGCCCGTTCTTCTCCATACGAATCAACTTTTTGGATTGGGCACTTAGATTTTTTTTTTTTGTTTTTGACGTTCTAAAATGCCTTTGAAATGGTCTATTAGAAATAAATGATTTGAGTTTGAGTTTGACTACTTTTATCACTGGAAGTTTTTATTTCTCATCCAAATGTCTGACTTATTAAAGTTGAGTTGTTTTGTTACGGTTCCGTTCGTAATGGTCGTGAACTGACGCTTCCAGTAGTTGCTTTTGTTTATTGGCCACAATGTAAATACACTGGGCAAAAATATACTGACGGTGGTCCGACCGTCACCAAAGACGATCCATTTTCCAAATCAAAGTGGAGAATCAACTGGTCAAACATGCAGAAGGCGATTCAAATTGATTCGAGAGGTTTCGAAAAATTATAGCCCGTTTTTTTTTTAGAAGTTTTTATTAGTTTTTGTTATTTGGGGGAAGTATTTTCTGGCAGTAGACGTCTTACAGAAGTAATGAGATCAGGTTACGTTTAATAGATTTGACATGGTTGATTTTAAATCACAAACGATACTGATTTTATTCATGAGGTGATAGAGGAAGGAAGGTGAAGAAGGTGTTTTTCAGTCTGCAGACTGCAGTAGCACATTCGAAATAGTAAGCTTATGTGAAGAATCACGTAAAAGAATCTCCGGGATTACTCTTTGAAATACTTCAATAAAAATATGATACAATGTTTATGTTATTGTTTATGTTTAGTTTTAACAATAAAAATACAATTTTCATTTGGCCACGACAGAATAATGGTCAGAAAAGCACTGCACGGCAAAATGGGTTTATTAAGGCTTGTGTTTAACTTACCACAAAATAATATAGTAACATAATGGTGCCGATTCTCTTGTGCACAAACTATCGTAAATTTAAGTTAAATGCATCTTTCTCTTTCCGTTTAATTAAGAAAAGGACAGAAGATCAAATATTAGTTAAGTCCTGTCAAATTTAGACACTCCATAGATAATTTAGACGCAATTTAAAAACATGGCATCTAAATATACGTCAATTGTCATGAAGCGCTGTCTAATTTGACAGGATTAAACTAAAATGTATCTTCTGTCCTTTTCTTTAAGAAATGGAAAGAGAAAGATGCACCTAACTTAAATTTACGTTAAGTTGTGCACAAGAGAATCGGCACCAATATGACAGATAAAACAGAAAATTATCACTAAATTACGTTTTAGAAAGTATTATATACATGAACCTAATTTGGTTTTTACATGAAATACACTGATTCTGATTTTGACTAAGGTAAATAAAATGAATAACTAGTAGAAATGGCGCTCGGGGGCCGCTGTCGCGGCACACTCGCTACGCTCGCTCGCCTTTGCGCTTTGTGTTCACAGTTTTATCCTGATTATATAGGTGTTCATCAGTTTCCTTTTTTCAAATAGATCTGTCAGTTTGATAACAGTCATTTTACGAATAAGCTACTAGATGGCGTTGATGAATACATTCGACTGAATCACTGCTTATTGTGTCCCCGTCCCCACATAATAAGCAGCGGTTCAGTGAGTTCATAGTTCTAACATTATGCTACAGAGGGCATTAATAAATCCGTACTAATATTATAAATGCGAAAGTAACTCTGTCTGTCTGTCTGTCTGTCTGTTTCTTCTTCACGCCTAAACCACTGAACCGATTTGAATGAAATTTGGTACAGATATAGTCTGGGACCCGAGAAAGGACATAGGATAGTTTTCATCCCGGAAATCCCCCGGGAATGCGAACTATTATTCCACGCGGACGAAGTCGCGGGCAAAAGCTAGTTATAAATAATAGGTTAATATATATTATATTATAATCCTTACTAATCCGTACTAATATTATAAATGCGAAAGTAACTCTGTCTGTCTGTCTGTTTCTTCTTCACGCGTAAACCACTGAACCGATTTGAATGAAATTTGGTACAGATATAGTCTGGGACCGGAGAAAGGACATAGGGTACTTTTCATCCCGGAAATCCTCGGGAACGGGAATTATCATTTCACGCGGACGGAGTCGCGGGCAAAAGCTAGTAATTATATAAAACAAAATGAATGGTTATCAAGTTTTACAACACCATTTATAAATCGAAAGGGGCATAAAAGAATTATTATATTATAATTAAATGGATCACCTCTAAGATTTGCGGAATAATTTCAAAGCATTAAAAACTTTTAAGAAATAAATAAATACTCCAAAAACATCTTGTTTCAATTTTTATGAATCTGGAGAGAAACAAAGCACGCACAAAAAATAACATGGCATTGTAAGCTGTTTCCGTCTGATAGGACAACTTTCATTGCTGTTTACAATGAAAGTTGATAAAAATATGATAATTTATTTGCCTATTACTAATTAGACTATAAATAATCAGTTAGTCACCATGATAATTATGTATTACTTTGAACCGTATGCGCACTGTGTACTCTTTTTTTTATTAAACACATTACATTAACTTATGAAGTTAAAAATAGTCCCACAAAACTGTATTCACAGTTTGACTGGGATCACCATAATTTCACATATAACTAAACAACTTTAATGAGGAATGTTCTGTTAAAATAATCTATAATTAATTATGAATTGCTATTGTCATTGTCGTGATGCTAGTGGTTAAGGCACCCTCCTCTTACAAGCCTCTTACTTCTCTCTCTCTCTGTAGTTACAGTAAGTACCAATGTGACTTTTTCAATTCATATTATGTACTTTCAAAAACGTATATTGGACATCACAGACATAGGTGAAGGAAAACATCTTGAGGAAACTAGAACTTGTTGTTAATATGAGTCCAAAACCGCCAATACGCCTTAAGCGTGGTGATCAATTCGTGCCTTCTCTGTATGAAAAGATACCCTGTAGTGGGACCTTAATAGGCTGGTTTTATTTTTATTAAAAACCATTCGCTAACTTGCCAAAATAACGCTGAGTCATTATACTTACTGTACCTGACAACAGAATTAATAATGCGCTTAGACGTCAATTAACATTATTGGCTTACTTATTTATGCAATTCTATTTTAAAGACGTATTTAAAATTGGCTCGAATATCCATACTAATATTATAAATGGGAAAGTGTGTCTGTCTGTCTGTATGTTTGTCTTTCTTTCACGGTAAAACGGAGCGACGGATTGACGTGATTTTTTAAGTGGAGATAGTTGAAGGGATGGAGAGTAACTTAGGCTACTTTTTGTCTCTTTCTAACGCGAGCGAAGCCGCGGGCAGAAGATTGTTTAGAATATTTATGAACCTGTTGCTTGTAATGATGAAATATCAACAGGACAAGGAAAGATCAACAGGGTAATACCTGTTGATCTTTCCTTAAAAAACAAATGTTTAACCGTCTTTTCCAATTTTTAAAAAGATTTTTTTCTGCCATTCTGGTATTTTATTATTTAGCTTATGTTTATCAGCAATCTTTTCTAGTCATGTGTCCCGAAGAGCGATGGCAGGTGTTCGTACAAAATCCTTTTTTGGAGACCACGAACATAAAGCAAACGAGCTGCTAGATGGTAGAACGACGATGAAAAGACGACAGAGCCGACCTGGACTAGAATTGCCGCATCAAGGACATCATGGAGAGCCATGCAAGAAGCATAGGTTCAGCAGTAGACGACAACTTTCTGAGAAGACACTTTTCTTCTTTTTCTATGTTACCATGGCAGTTTTATATTTGTATGACAATGACGGTTACGTTGCTTTATCCGCAACAACAACGATTATTTATCTTTTCATTAGTTTTTATGATCACTTGGATATTTATTTGAGTTAGACCATTCACGACACGATAAATGTCCGAAAACTGCACGAACAATTCCATTACTAACAAATACACTTCAGCCGCGTATGAAGACTTAAAAACTGGAACTCTTTCGAAAACCACGTAAATAACATAGTTTTTACAAAGTTTTATATTTGCTTAAACATTTATAATAATTATCCTGACAACTTTTCAATTCAATTCAATTCAATATATTTTATTGCATTCCATATGTTTACAATTAGGTGTTATGTAACAGAAAGGGAAAGTACAATATGGACCCTGTCGGGCACAGCAAAAATTAGAAGAGAGGAAGAGAGGGCTATATTATATAAAGTTTCTTTATTTTTATTTTTTATATAAGTCTTTAAGTGGGTATTAAATTAAGTTTTGTACTTGTACTATAAATTTTTAATTAGGTATTTTATTTATCTTATTGATTTATCATCAAAAAATTCTGTTAACTAACTAACTTTCTAATAGGTTGTGACAATAAAGTATATACAAAAAACCGGCCAAGAGCGTGTCGGGCCACGCTCAATGTAGGGTTCCGTAGTTTCCCGTCCGTCACAATAAGTGTACCTACTTATAAGTTTAAAAAAAAGCTATTTGTTACGTTGACATACTAAGTACGCAAAAATTATTTTGTATAACCTTTTTGTCTTTTTTGTACAAAAACTGTTCTTTCTATCAAGTTCAAAATAATTTTCCTAGAAAGTCCTTATAAAGTTCAACTTTCCAGATTTTTTTCATATTTTTTAAACCTACGGGTCAAAAGTTAGAGGGGGGGGGGACGCTTTGATTTTTCCTTTTGGAGCGATTATTTCCGAAATTATTGACATTATCAAAAAATGATTTTAGTAAACCCCTATTCGTTTTGAAATACCTATCCAACAATATATCACACGTCAGGGTTGTAACTAAAAAAAAAACCACTTCCCTATTTACATATAGGGGGGCTACCCTAATAAAACGTTTTTTTCCAAATTTTTTTCCGCACTTTGTCGGCGTGATTGATATACATATTGGTACCAAATTTCAGCTTTCTAGTGCTAACGGTTACAGAGATTAAGCGAGGACGGACGGACAGACATGGCGAAACTATAAGGGTTCCTAGTTGACTACGGAACCCTAAAAAAGAAACTGTAGCTTGAAGACTAATTATTTATATACCTATTACTGCAAAAATGCTACTTAGCCATTCATAAAATCAACAAAGTTAACAAATCTATTGTTTAGTTTAATTTGCAAGTAATATATTATGTCAGTACACATAAATTAATTAATTCAAAACTGTTACATATAAAATGAACAAAACAATGTCAGTGTGAACGTTGAGCACGCGTAAGCAACATGGCGCCGAATCTTCCATCTGAAATTATTGGAAAGGAAATTCCTTTGGAAGCTTCTTCAACATCACCCTCAGGAGATGAGGTGGTCATCAGTGGTATATCGGGACTGTTCCCGAATTGTGCAACAGTTGTCGACCTCAAGGATAATCTTTATAATAAAGTAAGGTCTACTATCTTTATTCACCATCTGATCCCTTTACTAATAATATAATTACTCGTCATCATTATGAGCCTGCGTTTATTATTTATTGAATATTTCCCAAGGCCGCTAGCCAAGGGATGTCTCAACCTTCTGTTTTTGGTTGTTCTCTCATGTCTGAAGACCGTGGTTAGCATTAACGGAACATTCTGGATTAAATGATCTGCCTCTACCGATTCTTTTAGTTGATTGCTCTATCCTATTGGAAATAGGTTGCATAATTACGCTACGTTTGCTTAAACGTCTAAGCGTGGTTTCCACTGCAAAATTTGCTTTCAAATGCGATTAACGGTTCTGCAAAATCAATTTGGTGTTTCTATATTGGTAACTCTAGTTCTGACGGACTTAGGCAGAGGTACTCCGAGTATAGTGTCTTCACCACTCGCTGGTAACTGAAATTTGACCAGGAGAATATTATTACTGACTATCCTACTATTGTCTAAAAAATAGTCTAACAGGCTTTGTAAAGGTTTGATTCAAAGTAATAATTTCAGATTGATATGGTTGACGAAGTAAGCTATAATAACGTTACGCATCCCAATTTACCGAGACATCAAGGGAAAGTAAAAGAACTCAATAAGTTTGATGCGCACTTCTTTAGAACTACATATTGGCAGGCGCAAACTATGGACCCAATGGCTAGAAAAGTCATGGAGTGTGCTTTTGGCGCAATTTATGATTCTGGTAAGTCCACAGATCCGATTATACGTCATATTCTAAGTAGATTGTTAACTGTATAAAAAAAAATCTTCATTTCATTTAGGTCTTGTTTTTAACTTGATAAAATTGGTTTAGGTGTAAATCCTGTCTCACTTGCTGGATCCAAATTGGGAGTATTTGTTGGTGCTTCATTTACTGATAATTCGACCATGAACTTGTACGACAGTTTGAGTCACAATGCTTTTATTATTTCTGGGTAAGTTTTAGATACGAGCGTCAGTCAAAGCCAAGCATATTATTATGTAACTGCCCTAGAAGCTTAGCTGGTAATAAAAACTGTTGATTATAATCACACGAATTCATAAAAACGCTCTTAACCATATAATTATTATTCTGCGTGCATATGGGTTCCGCCTGTACCCCGTAGTTTTATAATCCATTGGTTTCAACCATCATCATCATAGTGTCTCTTGCTTTTGTCTATTTGGGCAAGCTACTCGTTTTAAGTAACAATATAATTATGTATTATTAGGCTGCTTGTGTAGTAGTTGTAGCTATTACACTCATTATTATCGTCCTCTGGGATAAGCTGAGTCGGGAGACTTATGTTGAGAGTTTTGTCACATCTTTGCTTAAGTTTTGGTATCAAAATCAGATTAACAATGTAAGGTGCGCGGGGGTGTTTTCCGAGGAGTATAGATTGAGGGGCAGGGGGGGGATAACTTCGCCACGCCTCTTTAACTTGTACGTTAATCAGCTGATTTTTGAACTTAAAACACTAACATCGGTTGTCATATTGATGGAATATGCTTCAATAATATAAGCTACGTTGATGACATGGTGTTGCTGCGCTCTTAGACACCTCCTGGAAATTTGTGAGCGGTACGCGGTGGCTCAGGGACTTAAGTACAATGCTAAGAAGAGTGAATTGCTTGTGTTTAGATCGCGTGGCAAGTGTTACTCTCACGTGCCACACGTAACTATTAACGGTACTCCCCTGAATAGGGTCACACAGTTTAAGTACTTGGGTCACTGGGTCACCTAGGACTTGAGTGATAATCTGGACATGGGAGCGCAGGGCGCTGGCTGTTCGGAGCAATATGCTAATCCGCAGATTTGCACGTTGTAGCAAACAAGTAAAAATGTCACTGTTCAGGGCATATTGCCAGTCCTTCTACACGTGCAGTCTGTGGACTAGTTTTACTAAGGTCATACAACGCCCTACGTATACAGTATAACAATGCGTTCAGGATGCTGATGGGGCTTCCACGTTTTTGCAGCGCTTCGGGATAGTTTTCCGAGGCGAGGATAGATGACTATTATGCCACCATCCGGAAGCGTTGTACCTCGATTCTTCGCCGAATGCGTGCAAGCTCCCACAGCATGCTGAGCACATTGTGCGGTAGGTGGGACTGTCCGTGGATACTTCACTGGATCAGGCAGCATACGTTTGCGCGTGCGTCCTACACGCTCCGTGGTTAGGGCCTTATCTCTAAGCTACACTCTATTTAATGAAAATATTTTACAAACATTAGTTTGTTAGTATTTATCTGTTACTAACATTTAATAGGGATTCCTTATTGTCCGAAATAAACGTTTTATTATTATTATTTATTCTACAGCTGTTCTAAAACAATGTTAGCAAACAGAATCTCTTACTGGATTGACGGAAAAGGTCCTTCGTACGGCCTTGACCAGGCCTGCGCCAGTTCTATGGCTTGTTTAGAGATAGCATACAACAGTATCAAACGAGGCGATTGTGAATCTGCTCTGGTTGGAGGCTGCAACTTGTGTTTACACCCGTTATTGTGTCTTAATATGAGAATGTAAGTGGACTTCGATTTAATATTAGTATTATTAGGAAATCTCTTACGTTCCTTTGATCAAGTTGTATGTAAGAAAATATTTTGAAATATTTTATGGATTATATTGATGGATTTCAATTTACTTATTAAAAAATTATTTATACCCACATGTCTTGGTGTGTGTGCTCAAATCAAGTTATTTTTTATTTATCTACAGCGGTGGACATCTATGTTTGGACGGTAAAACAAAATGTTTTGACAAACATGGAGATGGTTACGTTAGATCAGAAGCTATCAATGTTTTATATTTGCAGAAAGCTAAAGATGCTAAGAGGTAAGGAAACAATTTATATATTTGGTACATCATCATTTCCCTAGCCTTTTTACAACTATGTTGGGGTCGGCTTCCAGCCTTACCAGATTCAACTAGATACCAGTGTTTAACGTGAAGCGACGGCCTATCAGACCTCCACAGCCCATTAACTGGGTGACACGATACCTCTTGGTTAGACTGGTTCTGGCTTACACAATATAATGACTGCCGACTTCTATCGAATGACAACGGGGACCAACAGCTTTACGTGTTTTCTATAGAGGAAGCACGTAAATTAGATACTGAATGGTTTATCATTCAGCCTACAGTTGTAGAGCATTACATAAAGTTTATATCAAGTAATTCGTAAAATCTTTTTTCAAACCAGATGTTTTTTTTAATGGTTTTTTGAATACTAATAGGTACTCAGGATTCGGATTACACCTATGTTTCTCGCCCTTTAATTTAAAAAGTAACTTTAGTTCTATAATTAGTAAATGTTATTTCTTTTTCATTTTCACAGAATTTACGCAGAAATACGTCATATCAAATCAAAATATTTCATGAGACCAGACGCAAATTTTTTACCAGTTCGGAAATCTGAAGATCTTGAACAATTTCTAAAAGAATTTTATTCGCAAGTGAAAATATCTCCGTCGGAAGTTGAATACATTGAAGCGTTTGGATCAGGTACAAAAAAGTAACAATGGCAAGGAAGTTTTTTTTCCAAGTATTAGAGAGTTGCATGGCTATATCTATTCTTAAGCGCGCTTTTTGCTTAGAAGAGCCTGGTTTAAGTGGTTCAACTAGCAAAGCCCCAGGGCCATTGAGATACACAGTTCTATGCTATCTGCGATGCAACTGACTGGACAACTACAATTAAAATAAAAAATGCTAGTTCTGACAAATGTGTTGTTTTAGGCATAGCTGAGGCTGATGGTAATGAACTTAATGCAATCGGTAACTTTTTTGCAAAGTCAAGATCAGTCAAAGTGGGTTCTGTTAAATCAAATATGGGTCACACAGAGGGTGCCAACGGAGTTTGTGCTGCAACTAAGGCAAGTTTTTAAATTCGTATTTTTGTTTTATTTAGTTATTCACATATCGTAATATTGATGAAATTAAAATTTTCTGTATCTAAATATTACGATAGCCTAATAGTTAAGGCGCCCTGCTATTGAGCGTGGTGGTGCGTTCGTAGCTGAATTCAATTTTTTATAGTCATTGACTACATAAGGAACCTATGGGATCTGTGATATTTACACTATTTAAATTGTTAATATACGGTTTCTAATGTTTGAGCCACAACAAAAGTGTATTGTTGTCTGCTAACAATACAAGGTTTACCATGGTCATCGTTAGTGTTATAAGGCAAGTTATTAATAAAATTAATAAACAAGAAAGGACCAAGAACTGAGCCCTGGAGGACCCCTTTTCTCATTAAAGAAAATGTGAGAATTTACTGTTTACATCTTCTCTTTGAATTGTTAACTCAGGTATGAAGTGAGAAAATCTAGTGATGAGGCCTAACCTCCTTAGTGATGTAGTTTATCGATCAAAGTTTTATGAGCAACGCAATCGATGCTTGTAATAGTCATAAAAATACAATCGAATGCCTTTTACAAATCATACAAAAGTCATGCTTTGCATTCAATGCATCAGTTGCTGAGAGCTTCTTTGTAAATAGCAAAGTTTACTAGCACATTATGTGCATGACTAAAAACTAGTTTATCTAAAAAATACCATATTTAGGCAGCAATATTACAATATTTAATTATCTGACCCCAGTAGTGTCAATACACTACTGGGGTCAGATTCATATTCATTCATATTCTTTATTGCACATAAAAAATAAAGTACAAACATTAGCAAAACTAAAATAATAATGATAATTTAAATAATGGTTTTATTTAGTTAGTTTAGTAATGTGGAAATTCATTAAGTAATATTTGTAAATGTGGTGTTATAAATAATGGTATATCATGAATAAACCACGTAAGTAATATACAGGTGTTAATTAATTACACTTCACTTTTGACTCATCATATATCAAACAAATAATTTCTACCTTTATGATGGAAGCGTTACAGTTTATAAACTAAAAGTCCTTTTACCTGTACCTGTGACTCAGCCCGTTTGAGATGGCATTTAATTTATTTTTAAGTATTCTAATTAAAATTTTTGCCTTTTCGTAGATGTGTTTAGCATACCAAAAGGGTGAGTTACCAGCCAATTTGCACTACAACAAACCCCAGGATCATATCCCTGCTGTAAGAGATGGAAGGATTCAGGTTGTTACTGAAAACACTCCATTCACTAGAGGCTACACCGCAATCAATAGTTATTCCTACACTGGAGCTAATTACCACGTTCTTTTAAAAGGTCATTACAAAAAGAAGGTAAGAGGTTATTATTCTTTAATACTTTTAATATTTAAGTGCAAACATTTCTTGACGAAATAGTTTAAAATATAAAGACGTTGTAAACATTATTACATTTCAGGACGTTAATCGTTATCAATCCAGTATACCCCGTCTAATCTTGCTATCAGGCAGAGAAGAAAAAGGGATGAATAAAATAATGGATATCTTAACAAATCAGTCTGTTGATCCCGAACAAATTGCTCTACTGCATAATATTTACAAACAAGACATCGCAGGACACACAGGACGTGGTTATTTGATATTAGGTAATATTATTTTTCTACATTCCGTGCACTATAATATATTAGATGACGTTAACAGTTTATAGTTAATATTGATACCCATATCCTTTTAGAAACAAATGAAAATAATCAACCAGTCAGCCTAGCAAGGAGCTTTGAATTCTATTCCGGAACAAAACGTCCTGTTTGTTTTCTATATAGTGGCATGGGATCACAGTGGTGCGGCATGGGCATTGATTTGATGCGTATTCCTATATTTGCTAATGCTATTGAAAGGTAAGAAAAAAAGCTGAAAGGATATTCAGAGAGAAAGCAAGGTTGAGTAGTCGTTAAGTTTGATCTCTATTTTCAGATGTCGGAAAGTGCTTGATCCTCTAGGAGTGGACATTATGAAAATACTTACTGATCTAGACAAAACTAAAGTTGATAATATTTTAAACAATATGGTTGGTATAATTGCAGTACAAATTGGTTTAACAGATATACTTACAGCGATTGGGATTGTTCCAGATCACATAATAGGTAAACTCATAATAATTAATTATTTTAGAAAAAAATACAATAGAGACCATACCAGAAATACATGCCTACTAACTAATTGTTTAAAATTTAAGGGCACAGTATAGGTGAACTGGGTTGTGCATACGCGGATGGAAGCTTAAATGCCGAAGAAATTCTGTTATCTTCATATAGTCGAGGACTCGTTTCTTTAAAGACGCCATTTATCAAAGGAGCAATGGCTGCAATTGGCCTGGGATATAAAGATGTATGTTTTTTTATAATATTTTATGTTTGTAACATTTTATGTTTAAAACCTTTTTAACGGCGTTAATTTCTTTTTTGGGGAAATAAATGCTAAGTTTAAGTAAAATTTATGCCTATTTGCCACAGATCCTGCCGATATGTCCTCCTGAAATTGAAGTAGCTTGCCGCAATAGCGCAGAGTCTGCTACTATATCTGGACCCGCTGAAGTTGTGGCTCAATTTGTTTCCGAGTTGACCAGTCGTGGTATTTTTGCTAGGGAAGTGGCGTGTTCTAATATCGCCTATCATTCAAGATATATTGCTAAAGCTGGTAATATTTTTATCTTATTTTTAACAAAAAAAAAAAGCATAATAAAACAATTTTATTAAATTTCTCTGATTACTAAAGCCGTTTGACAGTAGTAAAAAAAAATAGTCAGAAGAAGAATAAAAGCAAATCTAAACTCAAATATTCAAATAGTAAAAAACGAAAAACAAACTGCAGTTAAAAAAGCAAACGTCAAAATTGAATTTTTTATTGCAGGTCCGGAACTCAGGTCTCTAATGCAGAACTTTCTCAAAACCCCAAAGTTACGCAGTAAAAAATGGATATCAACGTCGGTCTTACAAGAAAATTGGAATAAAGACGCTGCAAAATATGCATCTGCTGAATATTTTACTAACAATTTATTGGTAATACATACACATGAATATAACTCTTTCATGTATCTAACATTTTGAAAACTTTATTCAGAAAATTCTTTCTTCAGAGTCCAGTTTATTTTGAAGAAAACTCTAGTTTAATACCAAAAGATGCAATCATCATCGAAATCGCACCACACGGTCTTCTGCAAGCGATTGTCAGAAGATCTCATAAGGATTGCATTAATGTTCCTTTGGCGAAACGTGGCTCATCTGATTCTGTAACTTTCTTCCTTAAGGCTCTTGGAGAGTAAGATGTTATAAATTATCATCAATAATTGTCAAAATTAAGTCTTTTCAGTTGCAATAATCAATATTTTTTTTTTATTTTAGCTTGTATCTAAATGGATTAAATTCATCAATAGATGTATTGTATCCAAAAGTGGAATTTCCCGTTTCCACAGAAACTTCAGTACTTTCGCATCTTATTGAATGGGACCATAATGTGGACTGGTAATTTTTTAATTATTTATTTTGGTCAATTTTTAAATGAAAAGTAATATATAATTTAATACTTATATTTTATCATTTCTATAGGCCTGAGACTTTGTTAACTAGAAAAGAAGCTAAAGACACTTCTGAACGTAATTTTGTCATATCCGTTCATGACGATGATTATAAATTCATAAAAGGACACGTTAGAAATGGTAAGCGAATTTTATTTGTATATTTTAAATTGGCATGATACAAGTAATCATTTTAATAGCCAATAACCTCCTTTTTAGGTAACATTGAGTTTTCCGAAAGTTCTCTTTTAGTTTTGGTTTGGGAAACTTTTGGAATGTACAAACGAAAATTTTACAAAGAAATGTCTGTAACATTTAAAGATATCACGTTTCATGATCAGATAAAACTTTATACAGAAGATGTGACTAGACTTAAGCTTATGATTCATCAAGGCACCAATCGGTTTGAGGTAACACTTTTTAATAATTATTGGAGTGCATTTAAATTGATTCCTCGAGTAGGCATGTAATATATTGGAACTATCTATTGATGATTATCTTACCGAGGCATAAAACCACTCTTGATCACATTATCTGGTAAAAACGCTGTGCTTACATGAGGTAGCTTGTACGATAATATTCAAGAAATAAATGTTATATCCAAAATATTATTTTTAGCTTACTAACGTTAATGCTTTAGTAGTAACAGGATTTATAATAGATGAAGTAGATGATATTCAAGACGACAATGAAACGAACAACACTAGTCTATTTGAAATTGATTTAAATGCAAATGATATTTATAGACTTCTTTGTATGAGAGGATATTCTTATAAGTAAGTACATTACTATCAAAATCTTTTTTGAGTACTCTAAACTTAAATAATTAAGAGTAAGAGCTATAATATTGAATATTTAATTTATTTTCTTATAATTTCTTACTCTTTTAGAGGAGACTTTCGATCTATCCATTCATTATGTGCAAATAATGAAGGACTGGTAAAATGGTCCGGTGAATGGGCCCCATTACTTGACTCACTATTGCAAATCCATGTGTTAACGAATGACCATGATGGTGTATCTCTACCAAAACTAATACAAAAACTAAGCATCAATGTTGAAGAACATAAGAAATCACTGACAACTGCACCAGGCGAGATGTCTTGTTACAAAACCGAAATATTGAAATCGAAAGCTGCTGTAAGGTACGTTTATAATGCGTTAAGTTTATCCCCAATAGACATATAGACCGACAAAAATTCTAAAAACATTTTTTTTAATATTAAACGTACAGTTTCAACTTCGCTACGTTTTTTTTTTAATGATGATCATAATAATATATTATATCTACGCGTATAGATTTTTTATTCTTCTTTAGTATATAACATAGCGCTTATAATTAAAGATGTGGAGGAGTCATGTTAGAAGGTGTAAGTTTCGAAGACGTACCAAAAATAGAACAACAGCCAGGAGCACTATTATCCCAAGAATTTATATCACATATATCAACGGACTCCGTAAATGTAAGTAGACATATTAAGATAAGGCGTTTCCGAGAACTCATAAATAATATATTACATAGTTTTATTAAATACTTGCAATGATTTTTAATTTTTTTTTAGTTCGAGACTGCTGTTTCTGTTAATCTTCAATTAGTGGCGGACAATGTTCCAGGAAGTAACAAAATAAATGTTGTAGAAGTTGTGACGCCCTTTTCTGAAAGTATTTCAGAATATATTCAAAAAATTGCAGATCGAATCCCTTCCAATGGTTTTGATATTAGATCAATAGACATCGAACAAATAAATATTTATACACAAAGTTTGTCTGAAGCAAAATTGATAGTAGTTCACGATCTTTTTGTAAACAAGAAAGTAAGTATGGTTAAGTTTTTTGTGGTTTGAATTAATATCTTTTATTATACACCTATAATTTCAAACTATATTTCAGAATCTGAACATTGTTAAACCAATGCTGCAAAAACAAACATTTGTTTTAACATTAGAACAAGCCGATGGTATTAATAACAATGACCTTTTGAATATGAGTATCATTACAATGATGAAAACACATATTGGTTTGTTGGTATTGGTAAAGATGAATAACGAACATGATAAAGAAAATGTTTTATACATGCCAATAGACCAAGATACTCAATTTTCATGGTGGCCTCGAGTACAAAGCGAAATGCAAAAAACACGAAAAGTGGTTCTAGTGTCTGAAAGACAACCTCATTGTGGATTGTTTGGTAAATACTTTCAAAGCATAACAGACTAATCTTGGTTGCAATACAATAATACGGACTACAAGATAATTTTTTTTTTAGATTTCGTCAAACAACTTAAAAATTCAGGAAGAAGAATTAGCTTGGTGGTATTAAATGATTGGCACCCATCAATGTTTACTCCTGATAATGATATTTATAAAGATCAACTACAGAAGAACCTTACTTTTAATGTTTTGACAAAGGTAATTGAATATTAATTTGTTATTTTACGGAGGGTCTCAATTCAAACTAATTTAACCGATTCATGTACAATTCTACTGGCTTTAGGGACAATGGGGCAGTTACTACTACGTATCAAAATCACAGTCATTCAAAGCATCGAATGTCAGTCTGACGAGTAATACTTTCAATGACCTGGATAACTTCACTTGGAACGAGTTACGTTCTTCATCAAAAGAAAGTTTAATACAGGTAATATTATCTCTATCGATTTGACACATATTATTTTTGTTACTTAGGTAACTCTGATCTAAAAAGATCATCTCAGTTTATAACTTTGATGTGAAAGATAGTTCCTGGACGTCATTATGTTGTAGCTGACTTCGTATTACTGTTTCCCAGATTCGCTATGCAGGTCCATCAATAAGAGACTGCCGAAAAGCTCTTGGTAACGTTAAAGACAAAACGACGTCGTTTGGTTTGGACTTCAGTGGTATCGATAGCCAGTAAGTTTCAAGCACTGTATGAATTTAATATATCTCAAGAATGGATCAAAATGATTTTAAAATTTAATAAATTATTACCTAGAGGTAAAACAGTTATGGGTATGGTGGCTAGTGGAGCTCTGGGTACCACAGTGGAGGCTGATTCGTCGCTTTTGTGGCCAGTGCCTCAATTTTGGAGTCTTGAAGATGCAGCCACTGTACCAGAACCATATATACACGCATACTACAGCTTGGTAAGAAAAAGATAATAATGTAAATTAAGGTTAGTCAATAGATTTATTTTACTTCAAATTTTTATTTAAAAGGTAATTAAAGGTAACTTACAAAGGAACCAAAAAGTGTTAATAACAGATGGATCTGGAGCTTTAGGTCAAGCTAGCATCTCAATATGTCTTAGTTTTGATTGTACTGTCTTCACAACTGTTGAGGATGAAAACAGAAGAAGGTTTTTAATGAAACTGTTCCCCCAATTGGAAGGTACGCATTATTTTTATCGTATTTTACGTGTTTGAAGTGGGTGAAAAACCTACGAGCAAGCCCGCATAGCTTTGTGTGTAGGTTTAATATTAACGTTTGATTAGGTTCATAGGTCGGAGAAGGAACACCGGGGTGGTTCTTATTTAAAAAGAGTCTGACAGACACCTTTAAGGCGGATTTGCCACTTCTGACAAAAGATATATTAAGTTAAAAGATAAATTTGCACCTGCCATCATATTTCTGCACTACCGATGGTTGACTGGTAGAGAATGCCTAAGGCATTAAGTCCGCCTCTGTACATTAATTTTGTGCATAAAGAATAAAATATAAATAAAATTAAAATATTTACGCCCTACTATCGTACACGTGTTGCATACTTTTCACATCTTTGTTTGAATCATTTATATTATTGCTTATAGCATTAATTACTTGTTTTTATTTAATATTCGATATTGTTATTTTTCAGAAGAGAGAATTATCTTGACTCATCAGGATTCTTTTTACGCTCCATTAATAATTTTAACTGAAAACAAAAAATGTGATTTTGTGCTTAATAGTTACAGTGGATTACAGCGTAAAGTAAGTATTGCGCCGGTTTTTGTAACTAAAAAATAATATTATAATTTTATTGATTTTATAGACATCTCTGATGACTCTTAGCACAGTCGAAGAAATCCTTTCGCTTTCATTATGTAAAAATGTTTTTCGAACTAAAAACATGGTATTTTTTACAAATTTTGTTGTTTATTTTAATGCTTACAATATTGTTAATCGTATTTGTTTTGTAGGCAAGTATGAAATGTGTACGCTGCTTGGGCACGTACTTAGATGTGAGCGACGTTGATATGACCGCGAATAAACCTTTTGGAATGTGGTTTCTTCAAGAATGTCCATCCTACGTTACTGTGAATTTGTCGTTTTTATTTAGACCTGAAAATTATAGGCAAAGAAAGGTGAGTAGTACATAAGTCAGCTATAAAGAAAACGAACAGTGTGATAAGAAAATCATCCAAATATGAGAAAAAAATATATAAATCAAAACCCATAATAATGAAAGGAGAAATAATTTTTGACCAACAAATTAGTTGCTTTTTTCGACAAAGTTAGTATTTTTTAGTGTTAAATTATAATAATATAGTTGATGTTTTTTAGGAACTACAAAAAATGGTTGCTGAAGGCATAGTAAATGGGACAGTGCGGCCTCTTACTCGAGTAGTATACACTCCATTTGAGGTATCTCGTGCTTTCAAACTTGTATCATCAGAAAGAAACAGAGGCAGAGCTTTGATTAAAATGACTTTTACTGAAACCGTAAAGGTTGTTCCTAGGTGGGTAGCACTTATGTGCAAAGAGATGCTAGTTGAAAATCTTATACTTCTACATTCTAAAATATATTATGATAATTCATTCACAGGATTAGTTTTTCAAATGGAGTTTATATAGTCGTATGCGATAGAACAAATGTAGGAGTTGAATTAATAGATCACTTAGTCAGAAAAGGAGTGAAAAACGTAATTGTAAATGTAAAACACGATTATAATACCAACTACCTAAAAGTGAAATCTACGTAAGTACCGCACTGACTGTAAAATATTTTGTATTTCATGAACCAAGACTGTAACCTTTATAAAACCGAACGTTCTAGGACTTGGAAGAAAAATGGTGTTAAAATAGATTTCAATTCTGAAGATCTTCAAACTATGGAAGGTTGTGAAAAATTACTGAAAGCTGGACAAAAATTAAATAATATAGCTGGCATCTTTATAGTTCAAGATTACAAAGACAAAAATAGTAACGAAATTCTTGAACAAAGCGATTTGAAAACGATATTTAGTGAAACAGTACTGGTTGTAAAAAATTTGGACGTAACTTCAAGGAAAATGTGCAGAGGGATAAGGTTTGTCTTTCTTAATACATTCAGTTAGAATTATTAAGTAAATTGTCATTCAGTCAGCGAAGTAAGAACTGTCCGGAAAATAGTCATCTTAATAGAAAATGGATTGTGAAGAGCGGACAGGGAGAACCACAAATTGACAGCTCAGAAAAGAATGCGTAGAAAAACTTATGGGACTCGTCTTATGCTTAAATAATAATAATATTTAATTGTTTTAGTTATTTCGTGCACATTTCGGTAGTGACGCCAAATATTGGAAGCAAATATGCAATGTCAGCGTGTGTAAGAATTTGTGAAGCTCGTAAGGAGCTTGGATTACCAGCTTTACTTTTAAGCTGTAGAGCTCCATCATATGAGGTTATTATTATTAGAAGTGAAAACAACTTTTTTTAGCTGCATTTAACTTGAGTCAAACAATTAACATGGAATGCTTTTTTCAGATACACAAAGAGAATGATGATTTGTTGTCACAATTGGAATTACCGACCGTCTCTGCTCTTTTTAATGCTATGGAAGTAAGTTTGAAGCAAAACACAAGTAATGTGTTTATGCTGAATCTACTGGATCAATTTTCGTCAAATTATATTCTGAAGAAATTGGAAGCTTTGATAGGTAAGAGACAATGAAACACACGAAGACTGCAATAAAAAGCAAAACAACACAGATGTTCATCATCATCTCCCTAGCTATTTCCCGACTATGTTGGGGTCGGCTTCCAGCCTAACCGGATTCAGCTGGATACCAGTGTTTTACGTGGAGCGACTGCCTTTCAGACCCCCATAACCCAGTAACTAGGTGACACGATACCTCTTGGTTAGACTGGTCGGGCTTACCCGTAACGACTGTCAAAGTTCTACGAGTGACAGCCGGGACCAATGGCTTTACATGCATTCCGAGGCACGGGATGTCAGTGTATAAGTATAACTAAGATAAACTTTAGAAAGTACATATAAATTGAAAAAGTCACATCCGTACTTGCCTGGATTCGAACCCACAACCTCTTACACGAGAGGCGGGCGCCTTATCCACTAGGCCATCACGACATTCAAAAACAACACTGGTATTACAGTACATAATTTATAAAATGATTACAGGTGTGCGAAATATTGATGATATTGATGAAAACAAAACGATTGATGAAATAAGTACTATGAATGAAGAAAGAATTGAAGAAATCAAAAGAGTATTGAGTCCAAATATTGATATCTGTGAAGATTTGGGTAAAATGCTAGTTGGCAGGTAAATTTGAATCATATTTTCAATTGTATTCCAGATTAAAACAAAAATCTTAGGTTAACTACACAATAATTTATAATTAACAACGTTTTATTTCAGTTTGAAAAAGCTGTGCAAAAGTTTTAACAGAAAGGATACAAATGTAAACAAAGGCCTTGGAGCATTTTACAATTACGTGGAAAAAGATGAATATATTGCTACCAATGCAGTTATACCAATGAATACATATTTTACTTCTTTTGAGGTAAACGCACAAATGATTGTTTTAAATGACGAATTTATAGTAACGTCTTACTGACACTTAATTCATTTTCCAGGAACTTGGATTCCTGGACAGAACTGAGACTCGTGTTTTGATGATTCCGGGTTTTGAAGGACATCATCACGTATTTAAGTCTTTAGCAGAAGGAATCAAAATACGTGCAGCAACTTTGCAATTAGGCCCTGATTTGAAATTCCAAAACATACCTGAAATTGCGAACACCATAAGCAAAGTAAGTGTACATTTAAGTGTTTCATCTTAATAACAAATCCAATAAAGCTATTTATAAAGGAGAATGGGCAAAATGGTACCCGGCTCCAATAGATATGGTTGTAGTGTGGTTTAAAAGGTCTTACCAAGAGGAACAATATTTACTATAGCCGCCAGTCTCAAATCTGATTGCGTTTGGAGATAAACGACAGTCTTACTAACTAATAAAATCTCTATTCCTTCGGTTGCCATTTACTTTCCCGGGCCACGGTTACCTATTTAGACAGTCCAGTGGCCCCGCCGATAAACATACATATACAAGAATATTAGGTACCACTTACTCTGCTTAAAAAAATGAGTAGGTACCAAGGTAATATTTTCTGCATTTTAAGTTTTCTATTAATAACGCTTTTAGGTTAGACTTCGAGCCCCGCTGCTCCTGAGCGTGGGGTGTGCGCAGGAGCAGTGAGGGCCGACAGGGGATGCGGTGGCACAGGGCAGGGTCGTCTTGGCGGTGTCTCTCGACATCGCCAACGCCTTCAATACCCTGCCTTGGGGGTGCATAGGGGCGGCACTCCGGTATCACCGGATGCCTGCCTACCTCTGTCGTGTGGTCGAGGCCTATCTGACAGACAGGGCCGTCATCTACCCCGATCACGAGGGAGTGTGGAGTCGACGAGGGATGTCATGCGGTGTTCCACAGGGATCGTTTTTGGGGCCGCTTCTGTGGGACATCGGGTACGACTGGGTGCTGCGCGCCGACCTTCCCGAAGGTGTCAGCGTAGTGTGTTACGCTGACGACACGCTAGTCCTAGCGCAGGAAGGGTCGTTCCATGCGGCGGCCGACTTAATGTCGAGTGGTGTTGCGACAGTCGTGGATAGGATCCGGCAACTGGGACTTGAGGTGGCCCTGCACAAGTCCGAGGCCATGTGTTTTCATGGCCCTCGGCACAGGCCACCTCCGGGGTCTCAGATAACGGTGGGAGGGGTTCACATCGGTGTCGAGTCGACGATAAAGTACCTGGGACTTGTCCTCGACAACCGATGGAACTTCACGGAGCACCTCCGACGCTTCGGCCCCAAACTGGCGAAGGCCGGAGCTGCCCTCAAGCGGCTCCTGCCCAATCTCGGTGGCCCAAACGCCTCCTGCACGGGGATCGTGCGGTCCATGGCCCTCTACGGGCCTCCGGTGTGGGCGCCCAATCTAGCCGCGGCTCCGGCCCGGCTTCTGAGGGCGTCCCAGAGGCTCATGGTCATTCGCATGGTGCGGGGATACCGCACGGTCTCCTGTGAGGCGGCATGCCTCCTTGCCGGCGTCCCGCCGTGGGATCTGGAGGCAACAGTCCTTGCACACACGTACCAGTGGCGCGTGGAAGTGCAACGCCGGGGTGAAATCCCGCTGGAGGAGCAGTGAGGGAGGCGTCGGTGTTCGGTGGTTGTTAGTTGATGCCGATATGTAATGTTTTAAATCTACTCACTTATTGCATATGATTATATGATTTTTATTTAAAGAATGCTTGTTTTCTTACTTCTTTTAATAATAGAATCCTAAGTGTGTTTTATTCTATTATTGAAAGAAATAAGAAAACAAGCATTCTTTGTCAATCTTTGTCGCATTGTCTAAGTCAATCATATTCTAGCTTTATTTTACTGATATAAAAAATAGTTTTTAGTGAATTCTCATTTATAAAACTTGGTGAGATTACTGCTTCCCAAACGTGAATAGCGACAAGCGCCATGGTAGACGTTTTTGTGCATCAAAACGTCTTTTCAATGATAGATTAATGATGACTATTGGAGCGGGTACCACGTCCCATACATTTTTGCCCATTCTCCTTTAAAAGGGTACCTGAATTGCATATACGCGTTTTAAATGTTTTGTTTTGGTTTACAGTTGATCAAGACAAATTACGAACTGTCATCTAAATTTTACATTTTGGGATATTCGTTAGGAGTAAACGTAGCATTGGAAGTTGCAAAGATATTGGAAGCAGAAGGTAAAATAATTTGTTTTATTATGTTACATTTTTTTTGAATTTTTTTAATAGTATTCTGAAAACCAGTCTGCTTATTTCATGACTATGAAGTTGCTTCATATTACATGAGACGTAAACGTAACTTACTTGATACTTTGTTTATAAATTATTATGAAAAAAATCATTTTCAGGAAAAACTGGTGTCATTTATTGCTTGGACAGCAGTCCTGATGCTCTAAAAGTACAACTTAATGCGTATGCTGGTCATCTTCTTAACGAGAATCTAGAAAACAATATTTTAGAACACATGTGTTACCTCATTAGTGGACATGAAGACGGTAAACTTAAACAGGACCTAGAAAATCTTGACAGCTGGTCAAAGAAACTTGACACTTGCGTTGCTAAATTGAGAAAAGAAGTCTCTTTCTCAAATGAGCATATCAGAAACATGTTACAATCGGCCTATGATCGAATTAAGATAGCAAAAGTATATGAACCAGAAATTAAGCTACAATCAGAGATTGTGCTCATTAGAGGTATCCCTCATCCAAATGCAAAGAACCTTCCAGATGACTATAATCTATCCAAGTACACTACCAAACCAGTCAGAGTGTTTGACATACAATCTGATCACGTCTCAGCTCCGTATGATTGTAGAGTATCTAATATCATAAACCAAATGTTGGACTCTAAAATATTGGAAGAATTTAAAACGAGAAATCTTTGTGAAATTTACTACAGAGAAATTCAAAATTAAATTGGGAACACCTAATTTCATATTTACTAATTTAATAAAATTCGTGTGCAGATAACAGACAGTAGGCGGGATTTTATAGAATTCTCATTTCCGATTAGAAATCTTTTTACATATACGCGCATTTTGAAAACACATGAAAGAACAACAGTAATTATAAAGTATATTATAAATCAACTTAATTATATTTATCAAATACGGTCAATTTGTTTTTTATTCAACCTACTACCTAACTCAGCAGTTCCCGTTCCCGTGGAATTTTTGGTACAAAAACTGCCCTATGTCCTTTCTCAGGCTAGGGACTAACTCTGTACTTTTCATTTAAATCAGTTCAGTAGTTTTGGCCTGAATGCGAGACAGACGGAGTTACTTTCGCCTTTAATATATTAAGTATTTCGTTCGATGACAATCTATTTTATTTTCATTCTCATTTTAGTGTTGTGATTAATTTTTTTTTTTAATTATATGTGTATAATTTATTTATTTTATTTAATTTTATTAGGGAAAAACAAACAATTGTTCATTTTGTCTTAAAACTAAGTATACAATAAATTAGGTTAATGCACAATCTTGATAAAAAAAATTGACATTATGTGTATTATTTTAATTTGTTATGTTTGACTTTATTATTTTTAATTTTTTGAACCTTTGCAATTTTTTAATTTCTTTAATTTTTAATTTGACATTTTCAAAAAATGTAACCTGCAACAATGTTAATTTAATTTGTAGCTTGTCCAAATGTAATTATTGTATGCCCTACGGGCGGGACATAGCTGATCGAAAGTTTCAAATATTTAAGAACTGTACTATACATACCTATAATCCACAATAAACTTTGATTGATTGATTGAGTATAGATTTGTATGACTGCATTGTATAATAAAGTGTTAATAGTCAGTTAGCCCTCAAATAAAATAACTGTGATATCGTAAAACCTTTTTAGCGTTCCGTACCAAAATGGTACAAAAGGGACCCTTATAGTTTCAATATAATATCTGTCTGAAATGTCGTGATGGCCTAGTGGTTAAGGCGCCCGCCTCTCATGCAAGAGGTTGCGGGTTCGAATCCGGGCAAGTACCAATGTGACTTTTTCAATTCATATGTACTTTCTAAAGTTTATCTTAGACATCACAGACATCGGTGAAGGAAAACATCGTGAGGAAACCTGGACTTGTAGTTAATATAAGTCCGAAATCGCCAACCCGCCTTGAGCAAGCGGGTTGATCAATGCTCGTGCCTTCTCTGTATGAGAAGAGGCCTTTGCCCAGCAGTGGGACAGTTAAGTATAGGCTGGTATTATTTATTATTATCTGTCTGACGGTTTGTCTGTCTATTGCAGAGACCATTTGCACCAGGAAACCGTAATTCAGTCTCAATAGAATATTAGTATAGTAGTAATTTTTATTTTCTTCAGCTACTTTCACAGTTTGATCGCTACGGCATTATATTGTAAGAAAATGCCGCCGATATTCTGACAATATTTATGTTCTGTAACAGTATCGCTGTTTTGTTCTTTTACGTTACTATTTAAATCCATTTGTCCTATTTTTACCCGACTGACAAAAGGAGGGTTATTGTTTTTTCATTTGAAAACATACTTTTCAATTTCGAATAAAACTTTGGTAGAGAGAAAGATAATGGATAATAATACAGTTTGTTTTCGTAGAATAGCATTTGAGTGATATTTAAAACGTAAATAAATGTAGTTGTTTAAAAAAAATAGAATCGTTATTAATTACATAGGTATTTTGTTCCTTTTTTTTCATAATGTTTTCTTTTGTATCTTAATTTTTTTTTCAAAAAAGAGCATAAATAATTAAAGCAATGTATTTCCCTTTTATACTTATTATTATTTTAATGAGAAAACTTAAAGCAGAAAATTTCAGCAAAAGTCAGCATTTACACGAATAGGAAGTTAATATGAAAAGTTTTGCTGAAATGTTGATAGAAGGAAATTTTCGGATACTTAGAAATCGGCAATTTGTCGAGTGTTTTCTTGTGAAATCTTTCAGAAGTTCCCGGAAATTGTTGAAGTTTTCCTTATAAGTGCTTATGTACATATTAAAAATAAATGAAGTGGCAAGTTTATTTGATATCACAATGATTTATTGATCAGTTCAGCTTCACCGGGTGTAGATACAGCAGCTATTTTAAAAAATTCAATGACCGATGAAAGAAAAGGGGTTTTTTTTTTGGTGCGTGGGAAATCGTCCAACGACTGCTCCCGTCCTGGGTGCGGCGGAAGGGCGTGTCAGACTCTTACTGACTAAAACCCACTCATGTTCTTTCGATGGCCCTTTATGTTCCAGGGTCACAGTAACTATTATAAACATTCCGCAACCCCAGCAGGCGTGGCGCTGTTGGGCCCCTTCCAAAAGAAAAGGGTTCAGATGTGCACCGTGACATAATAATTAATTGGGACGTGGTGTCTATGTCATCCATCCATCTGGACGAATAACGTAGTTTGCGACAGCCATAGGTTACGGGCAGGAGGCTGTTTATCTATAACAGCAACAATTATTATAAACTAGCTTTTGTCCGCGACTTCGACCGCGTGGAATAATAGTTTCCGTTCCCGAGGGATTTCTGGGATGAAAACTATCCTATGTCATATGTGGCATATATCCCAGATGCGGCTGTTTACCAGTGTTTTACGTGTATTCCGTGGAATGGCTATCTGCAGTATATACCTGATCGACTCCACCCAGTTATTGGGTATCACGATTTGTCTAAACCTTTTTTTTAGCATTTCTTCTCTAACACATGAGTTATACTAGTCCTAAGTTTAGTTGTGGAAAGCCGTTGGTTCAAGTGACGTGCTGCGAAAACAGCGTTTTGCGACACTAACCACCTTTTTCCCAATAAGATTTTGCGAAAGTGTCATTATGTAAAACTGACCAACTTTTCCTCAGTGACATTTTGCGAAAGTGATGTTTTGTTTCAAGACCTTGAAAATCTTTGTTAAAGCCCATTAATAACACAACTAAAACGATAGATATAGCAATGTAGTTTACAACAATCACAATTATGTACGTATGCTAAGAACAAAACTTTCAAAATAAATAAAATATTACATACAGAACAGTTATATCTCATCATCTCCCTAGCCTTTTTCCCAACCGTGTTGGGGTCGGCTGCCAGCCTAACCGGATTCAGCTGGATACCGGTGTTTTACGTGGAGCGACTGCCTATCTGACCTCCACAACCCAGTAACTGGGCGACACGATACCTCTTGGTTAGACTGGTCTGAGTTTCTGTCTAACCAGTAACGACTGTCAAAGTTCTACGAATGACAACCGGGACCAACGGCTTTACGTGCTTTCCGAGGCACGGGATGTCAGTGATGTCTAAGATAAACTTTAGAAAGTACATATGAATTGAAAAAGTCACATTGGTACTTGCCCGGATTCGAACCCACAACCTCTTGCACGAGAGGCGGGCACCATATCCACTGGGCTATCACGACTTTTCATCGAGATCGAGAACAGTTATATCTGTCTATACATATAAATTGGTAAACTGTGAAGACAAAGAAATATTTTTTAACCCCCGACGCAAAAAGAGGGGTGTTATAAGTTTGACGTGTCTGTCTGTCTGTCTGTCTGTCTGTCTGTCTGTGGCATCATAGCTCCCGAACGAATTAACCGATTTCAATTTAGTTTTTTTTGTATTACAGGTGTTTTACGGGCGAGTGTTCTTAGTCATGTTTGATGAAAATTGATTGAGCCGTTTTAAAGTTATGGGGGGTTAAAGTGGGGAAGAAAAACCGAATGTCTGCAAATATGCTCAAGTGGGGTATCAAATGAAAGGTTATGACTCGTACATCACAAAAAACAACAACTTTTATAAGTTTGACGTGTCTGTCTGTCTGTGGCATCATAGCTCCCGAACGGATTTCAATTAAAGTTTTTTTTTACTATTAAAGGTTACACACACACCTACGCAAACACACACATGCACACACACACACACACACTCACATTTACTCTCTTCTTACTTTTCATTTTTATATTATTCATTTTTAATTACTGTATTTTTTTTATCGATAAATTAACAGAGTATATCTCGCAACTGTTGGCATTAATTTTATTATTTATATCTCGAGGGAAATGGCACTGATAACCGTAATACAGGCTTTGCCTAGCGCGGTTACAGAAGCTACATCCATTTGCTAGAAAATAATACAACATTGCTACCTGTAACAATGTACTAAGTGTTTTGTGGAAATAAAGAAATTATTATTATTATTACGTATATTTAACTAAAAAGCATGCTAACAAGCATGCAACAAGCATGCATCATGCAGCAGGCATGCAGCATGCAAGCATGCAACATGCAAGCATGCAACATGCAGCAGGCATGCAACATGCAGCAGGCATGCAACATGCAGCAAGCATGCAACATGCAGCAGGCATGGCTTCTGTCACGGCTCCGGCTTAAAACCACCTGCTCCTCAGCTCGCGGGCCGCCTTGCCCCTTCGCGCCTTCGCGGGCTTAAATTACACTCTAGGGGTAGGGATGACAAGACAACGTGAAGTCGGGTTTGCAGCGATTCATTTCTGTCACTCACTTTTGTAGCACACCATAGTGATTTTTTAAACAATTTTGTTTTTTCAATATGACTAATAAATTATTTCTATCAAAATTCTGTGATCTTCGTAGTATGCTAAGGGCCGATATTTCAATCGCCAGATAACTTTTATCTGAAGAGTAAGTTTGACATTTTGACAGCTTTTGTATAGGAAATATGTCAAACCGTCATATTTATTCCTCATATAATAATCGGCGCTCTAAATAAACGTTATGCTAAACGAAATTATGCAAAATTGTAACTCTGACAAAGGTAATTCCCAATATAATAGGGATGATGACTACATCAAAAGAATGACATTCTGTTTAGTCCGTCTGTTAGACAGTCCAAAAATACTGGACACATATTTTTTGCTTGATCAAATTAATAACAAAATACAAAGATAAAGAGCATCAAAGTTCCGGAGAGGGGGCTTGCGACGTCACTTCTGAGTAAAAATTATACAAAGGCGTGACGTTTCACGAAACTTCAACGCACTGTATTGTCGTCATTTTCTGTTTACGAGAAAAAAGAAAAAATACGTGTCCCAAATTTTTTGATTATGCTCCTTGTTGTCTCGTCCTCGATGATGATAGTAAACAAGTGTAGTACGGGCATTAGCCGGCCGGCGTCACATAATTTTAAAGAAACTTAATAAAACTGAACGCATCTCTCTATGCGCGCTCCCCCGCTACTGGAAAACTAGCTTCATTCGGTTTTTATGTCGAGTAACGGCGTCACTGTGCTTCTAAGTTTAGTTCTTTTTTTGTGCTAAATTGTAGTATTTCCTATAAAAATGGGAAAAAGAAAGACACAGGAAGAAGAGAAAACGAAACGAGCATATTTATTAAAGAAAATTAAGAGACTTGAAAGAAAGATCGAAGAAATAAGTTCTGATTCAAGTGAGGAAGGTAAGATTTTTTTTGCCGCAAATCGGGATGTTTTATGCTATTAACAGCTTATAACATTGATATAATCATGCGTAGCATGGAATGATCAATAATTTAAAAGCGAATAATCGCTAATTAAAATTAAAACCTTGGCCGCAACTTGTGCTGCACGACTTGACACGTGGTTGCAACCAAGAGTGAACATTTTAAGCCTAAAAAACGACTAGCCTGACCTAGGGGCGTCCTGCGGGGGCGTACGTGGTCAATCATGGCTTTGTTGAAAACTAAGCGACCTATGGGGTGTTCTTTAGGGACACACGTGGTTGACTGTTTCTTTATAACCTTAAAGGGAAGTCCTGCGGGGACTTACGTGGTTATAATATTGCTCTGTAACCTTAAAGGGAAGTCCTGCGGGGGCTTACGTGGTTACAATGTGCAAAGGCTTGTGGCATCTAGAGCATGCATTATGTTTTCTGTTTTCAGAACATGTGAATAATTCTCCTGACTTGAATGAACATACTATTATTGACCCTCCAGAGATGGGGGAAAATATTGAACCAGAAATAGAGATAGAAGACACACCAATGGAACAGGAGGAATTGCCTCAGGAAGAGGCACTAGATGATCAGGTGCTGGAAATTTTTGGTGTCGGTCCTCAGCCAACGAAAGTAGGAGGTGAAATGCACAATGAAATAGCTCATAGGTGGGACGCTATACTCAGAAAAGGCTTAACCAAAGAGGAGAAAGACAGGATCGAACAGGAAAACCCACCATTTACAAATATAAAGATAATGCTACCACCAAAATTAAATGCTGAAGTTAGCGCTGCAGTAAATGAAATGATTAGGAAAAGAGACCAAATAATTTATAGAAGACAGCAGCAAATTGCTACTGCACTATCATGCTTAGGCTCAGGCCTTCAAATGTGTCTGAAGGATATTCAGAATAACAAAATGGACATCATTAAAAAACTGAATGATGCCTCTCGGCTAATGTGTGACTCAATGTACCTGGATACAAGGGGACGAAGATCTCTATTGATATCAGCAATTAATAAGGATATGCAAAGTCTCCTACAACAGTCAGAATCTGAAACTTACCTCTTCGGTGAAGACCTCACCGAGAAACTAAGAACTGCTAAATCAGTTCAGAAATCTGGGCAAGAACTGAAAGTCGCTGAAACAAAGAAGTTTACCCCTAGACATAATACATATGTTCCGAAGCCAAATGCAAGCAAAAATAAAACTTTAAACTGGCGGGGCCCTCCTCGCACAGAGGGAAAGAAGAGGGGGGGGCCGTCATCAAGAGTACCAGGCGTGGACAGAAAATGGGAGGAGTGGAAGCGAAACCAGCAACGCCGCAAGTAACCTCACAGGTGGGCCGACTTAAATATTACCTTTGTGAATGGAAACGAATCACAACTGACCCTGTCATACTTGACTGGGTGGTAGGGTATAAAATACCATTTCATTCTAAACCACACCAGAGTTACATACCTATGAATGACAAGTTCTCTAAATTAGAGTCTTTGCAGCTAACATCTGAAATTGAAAATTTACTATCTATACAAGCTATAGAAATATGTCAAATCACAGATGACCAGTTTTGCTCATCCATCTTTCTAATTAAAAAGCCTAATGGAACATTCCGTTTCATTTTAAATTTAAAGAAGCTAAATTCTTTTGTTAAGACAGAACATTTTAAATTGGAAGACTACAGGACAGTATGTAAACTTTTACAGCAAAATGATTTTCTAGTAACACTAGATTTAAAAGATGCTTATTATATGATCAACATCGATAACAGTTGTAAAAAATACTTAAGATTTATTTTCAAAGGAAAGTGTTACCAATTCAATGTTTTACCTTTTGGTTTGTGCACTGCTCCATTAATGTTTACGAAAATAATGAAACCTGTGATAGCTTATTTAAGAGAAAGAGGCTTCACGTCAGTAATATACTTAGACGATTTCCTTTGTATAGGAAATAGTTATAGAGAATGTCTTGAAAATATGCAGGCAACTCTAAATATATTGGAAAAATTAGGGTTTATAATTAACAAGGAAAAATGTGATTTTACACCAAAACAGCACTGTACATTTTTAGGTTTAATTTTCAATACCATTAAAATGAATCTAAATATCACAAAAGAGAAAAGAGAAAACTGTTCAGAATTAATAAAAGTTTTAATTAATAAAGATCAAATTAAGGTTAGATTTCTGGCTCAAGTTATTGGAACTTTAGTATCAGTTTGCCCAGCTATTAAATATGGCATGCTTTATACCAAAGAACTGGAACGGCATAAATATCTCACATTAAAACACAATTATGAGAATTATGATGTAAACACTACATTGAACTCTACATCTAAACAAGATCTGCAATGGTGGTTGTCTAACATAAGAACCTCAGGAAATCCTATTAGAAAGAATATTTTTAAGTTAGAAATATTTACAGATGCTTCCTCCACGGGATGGGGAGTAGCCTGTGGCTCTCAGACAGCCAGTGGGAGATGGACTGAGAAAGAGGCTCAACTTCATATTAATTCTTTGGAACTATTGGCAGCTTTCTTTGGATTAAAGTGTTTTGCGGGACAGTTAAGAAATTGTGAAATTTTATTAAGGATAGATAATATGACTGCAATATCATACATTAATAGACTAGGAGGAGTTCAATACCCCCATTTACATAATATTACTAAGAATATTTGGCAATGGTGTGAGTCAAGAAATTTATGGATTTTTGCAACATATATAAATACTAAAGATAATGTGATAGCAGATTATGAGTCTAGAAAGGAATTAAACAATACAGAATGGGAATTAGGTGATACTTATTATCAAAAGATTATTTCTGACTTTGGTAAACCTTCAATTGATCTATTTGCAACTAGGACTAACACAAAGTGCCTTAGATATGTTTCATGGTACCCAGATCCAGAGGCTGTTGCAATAGATGCATTCACTTTAGATTGGTCTCAATTTCAACTTTTTTATGCTTTTCCCCCATTCTCTATGGTTCTTAAAACTTTAGAAAAAATTATTACAGACAAAGCAATAGGTATTGTAATTGTTCCTGATTGGAGGGCTCAACCATGGTTCCCAATATACAAGAGATTGTTAATACACGAACCCATTATATTTCAACCTTCTAAAAATCTGCTAATCTTGCATAATTCCAGATTATCACACCCTCTTCACCAGAAATTGAAATTGATGGCAGGAATATTATCAGGAAAAGATTCATAGACCTTGGAATCAGTTATGAAGCGGTAGAGATAATGATGAGTTCAATATCTAGAAATACATTGAATCAATACTCACCTGCAATTGTAGGATGGGCCAAATATTGTAAGTCTCAAAATATTAATATTACTAAGCCTTCTATAACTGAAGTTATTCAATACCTTACTAAAAAATTTCACGAAGGAGTTTCCTATGGAAGCCTAAATTCCATTAGATCTGCTCTAGCTCTAATTATAGGAGCTCATTTAGGTGCAGACGAAAAAGTCAAAAGATTATTCAAAGGTTTCTTTAAATTAAGACCTCCTAAACCTAAATATAATAACACATGGGATGCATCAGTGTTACTTAAATATATTGAAAATAATTATAGTCACTGTGATAATTTGAAGACTGTTACCAAAAAAGCTGTGACATTATTAATGTTAGCCACAGGCCAAAGGGCACAGACTATATCGTTAATAAATAATAACAATATTGTGATAGAAGAAGACTGTATTATGATTAAGATTGATAAGTTAATTAAAACTTCGGGGCCAAATAGATACCAACCTTTTTTAACTATTCCTTTTTTTCATAATAGAATAGGAGTATGCCCAGCTAAAGCTGTAGTTAATTATTTAGAATTAACCAAAGGTCTGCGAACCTGTAATAATTGTTTTGTTTCAATAAGAAAACCTCATAAAGCTGTTGGCCCCAGTACAATCAGCCGCTGGGTTAAAGAAGTTATGGAAGAAAGTGGAATTGACATCAGCAAATTTTCAACACACAGTACCCGCCATGCAACAACATCGGCAGCTTACAAAAAAGAAGTTAATATTGACGACATTAGGAGAGCGGCTGGTTGGACTGGGGAGTCAACAACTTTTGCTAGATTTTATAATAGACCCATTACTAATAATAGAAGCTTTTCTGAAGCAATTTTTAGTACCAACTAAGATAAGTAGGTACTTTGATAATATTTTCTTTTTAAAATATTTTTAAGAGAAAGATAACATCTGTTATTTTCTTCCTTTCAATAAATGTTTATTGATTTTACAACTGGTCTTTGAACATCTACACTTGTTTACTATCATCATCGAGGACGAGACAACAAGGAGCATAATTGAATAGTCAAACGAACTTACCTGTAAGTGAAGTTCGACGGTAATTATGCTCCTTGTTGTCTCGTCCGAAGATGATGAGTCCCTCCCAACCCAAACATACCATGCTAATGGGCTCATGAGCATGGGCCCTGTGTTGTAAAACCAATAAAATCGCTGTGAACTTAATGAAGCTAGTTTTCCAGTAGCGGGGGAGCGCGCATAGAGAGATGCGTTCAGTTTTATTAAGTTTCTTTAAAATTATGTGACGCCGGCCGGCTAATGCCCGTACTACACTTGTTTACTATCATCATCTTCGGACGAGACAACAAGGAGCATAATTACCGTCGAACTTCACTTACAGGTAAGTTCGTTTGACTATTCAATTATCTAACTGACGGACTAATTACTTTTTTTTTGTCATCTCGCCTATTCTGCCATCTTAAAAGTATCCCATTTAAAATTCGGACATAAAAACATTAGGCCAAAAAACAATTATGTTAAATATTTTTTATACCTTAACAATGTTCGTTTAAAAAAGTTTCTGCCAAGTGAGTTATGCCAAATAGGTTTCGGTGAAACAAGTTTCTGCCAGATATAGGGCACCCCTGCCAGCGGCCGTCAGCGGCCGCCCGCGGCGCCGCGAGTGGCCGCGCGCCTCTTGTTTCTAGCGACGCTGACCGCCCGCGTGCCATTCCGGTGTGACTCGGGCCTAAAAGTAGGGAATACACCCAAAGCCTTCAAATATTGTGAGAGGAAAAATAAAGTGGAAATCCGAATTGCAGCAAATATTCTAGTATGGTCGCAAATGAAAAAGTGTCATAAGCACTTTATAAAATATTATATTTAAAAAATTAGTTGAGTCATTTCACGCGGACAAGGCCACTTGAAAGTTTTGGGGGGTGAAAGTGGGGAAGAATAACCGAATCTCTGAAAACATCCTCGTGTGGGGTCTCAAGTGAAAAGTGCACTGAAAGATTATATTAACAACTTATTCTAGAGTGTTCTTAGCTTCGTTTAATGAGAAAATTGAGACATGTAAATCCGTTTGTCAAGTTAGAGTATCAATTACTAGATCTTAGTCTTTGCAATTTTGATAAAGATGATTTGTCATGCGGATTATTAAATAGTTTTCTTTGGTCGAGTTCGCAAATTGCTACACCATCCAAGGTTTTCACTCGACTTAAAGCTACATAGGCTTGGCCTTTTGCAAAAGTACTTTTACCCAAGTAAACCACAGCTTTATCAACTGTTGTCCCTTGCAACTTATGTGCAGTAACCGCCCAACATAAAATAATGGGAAACATTGTTCTTTCAATATTTCCATATCCTCTAAGACCTTGAAAAGTGACATTATGTGGTCTTATCGGAATTCACCCATTCTCGTCAACACAACTCCGGCCGACAGTGGCATCGTCGTACTTTTTGGCCAAGCTGTTGATGAAATTGCTGAGCAACTTCCACTTCGAATAAGTAGTGCCGGCTTAGTAATTGTTTGTGAGCAATTAGATACATAGGTTAATGTATTTACAACTTAACCAGATATATTATAAGCACGCACTCCGCGCCGCCGCCGCCGCCCGCCGCCACCCGCGTATTGTACAAAATAATAATAAGTCTTAGATAAAAGATGAGATAGTGCATGTAACACTAATTGATTAGGAGCGGTCCCCCAACGCGAAGTTTTTTTTTTAAATATTAATACATACTTATACATATAGGTACTTTAGGATTAATTTTCTTTTATTATTTTTTATTTTTTAAAGGTATCTTATGTTTTTTGTGTCGGGGGTTTTTTAAATTTTTAATTTAATTTTTTTTGGAAATACTGATTCTAAAGGGTAAAAACGACAATCAAGCAAAAAGCTAGATTTTAATATAAAATTAAAATGTATTTAATATGATGTTAACGTTAACTTAAGACGTTCATGCCAGTTCTTCTTTGACGGCCCTGTTGGTCTAGTGTTCAGTGACCCTGACTGCTAAGCCAGAGGTCGTGGGTTCGATTCCCACCCAGGATAGACTTTGTGTGATAAGCATTATCGTTTGTTCTGTGTCTCGATGTTATTTATCTATAATTTATGTACGTATTTAAAATTTATATAAGTATGTATATCAGTTGTATGATTACCATAACACAAGCTCTGCTTAGCTTTGGATCAGGTGGCCGTGTGTAAGATGTCCCAGGATATTTTATTTATTCTAAGAATATTATGGAGCACTTTAAAAGCATAAAGTGAAAGACTCTTGCAAGTACAGTAAATTGTTAGTAAAGCCACAGATTGAAGAAATACGGAGAAAATGAAAAATGAATAAGTTACATTGAAAGAAAAGTAGTACCGCAGTCAAAGGAAATGCAGAAAGATAACCTGTTGATAAAAAAGACCACCAAGAAATGATCTGCTAAAAATTATATAAAAAAGCACTGAAAGCTACAAAATGTACAAATCGATGTGACAGTAAATTGTAGTTTTAGTAATGGGCTTCGTTTGGCACAATTTAGACCTTATATTAGCGCAGATCAACACTTTGGTGTAAAAATGACAGGTTTATTTAACCAAAAAAATTACGTAAATAAAAGAAACAAATAGTGTACTAAATACCTCCCATTTTTTACTACCCAATATGTATAGCTTTCGTTTTCTCGTAATTTTTTGGGTAATATAAATAAGAAAATTTGCACAAAAACACTACTTTAACTCAACTAAAGGGATCAAGGAATCGATGGTATGTTAATATAAAAAGAAGAACGACGTACATTACCTTGTGAATCGACGCCACGACGTACTAGTATGCATCCTTTTGCAAAGACGCGACGAACGCGCTCCGGTGGCGATTGTCGCTGTCGATAGCGATTGACGATGTGATTATCGCCAGCGACATAAGCGGTCGACCGGTACAAGGCAGACTAGTTTCCTGTTTTCAACCGACTTAAAAATAAGGAGGTTCTCAATTCACTGTAGGTTTTATTTGTATATTAGTTACGTGACTTTTCGGTCAATTATGAACGGATTTTGAAGGTTTTTTTTTGTTAGGTAGGTCATGTTTCAGAGGTGGTCCTATTAAAATAACAGTATAAATTTTGTGTCGATCACTTCAGCGTTTCTTGAAAATTTCAACAAAATCAAAAAGAAAAATAACGAAAATTTCGGAAGTCAGAAGCAATATAAATCAACCGACAAAAGAGAAGCCACCGACTTCTGAAATTTTAGTTATTTTTCTGTGTTTAGTTTTTTTTTAAGTTTTTATTTAATCGGCATCGTGAACAGGACTTTACAAACTTAGAAAACATTTTCACAAAAAACAACAATAAATTCTACTCTAACATCGGCGTCTAAGGCTAAGTGTGCGTCCACACTGAAGGTGCGGTGACTAGAGCCTAGGCGGGCGCGGTGAGCAGGGGCGTGCGGTGGCCACAGTGAGGCGCGGAAACTAGTAGCGGCTCGACGTAAATCAGGTGTTACAAACCATGGACGAGGATTTGCTATTTTTATTAGACAGTCCGATCCTGAGATGGGAGGTGTTGAACAATAGAGATAGTGTGCACAAAATAAATAAAAACAGAGGAATAACTGGAGAATTATTTAACTTAGGTATAAGAATTGAGATTACACCCTACAAAATTATTTGAGTATACTCAAATGCCCGTGTCAATTTACTTAACGTGGTTTAGATCGAATTGCACTTATAAACAATTCAGTATTTACTGCCATTTTACGACAAACCAATACAGAATATGCACATCCGCCGAGCGACAAGACCGAACTGGTTTGTTACGCCAGCCGCCCGCGCATTGGGTCGCTTACTGACTAGGCCCGTAGTGTGGCCAGAACGCGCGGACAGAAGCATTTGAAAACCACGCGCGCTGTCTCGCTCAGTCCCGTCGCGCTAGGCTTCCACCTTAGTCACTACAATATGGACGCAAAGGCGCGTTTCATATGTTTGATACTTCGCGCCCGTCGTCGCAACCGCGCTAGGCTCACAGTGTGGTTGTACACTAAGTATAAGTTTCTGAGAATTTGCCTCACGTTTTCATAGGTCTAAGTACCAAGAGATCTCTGCATGTTTGGCACGAAGCCTCTTTAAACGAGAATATGCATTAGTGATGTTTTCAACTGGGTTTTACAATGGTTGACACCTAGTTTCATTGTGTATGTATGCATGTCTTTCTTCGCAGTGTACAACTTCAGGTACGTTATATTGATTAGCATTTAAGGTAATTCTACCGAGTTTTAAAAACTGAAACGCTTAAACGGTAGTGTTTGCGTAAGGCATTAAGTCAGCCTTTTGAGTTTTAAAATAAGAAGAAGAATAAAAATAATTTATTTGTTTAAATGTTTGTGCATGAATTTAAAAATTTGACGGCGCTATGGTATTTCAAGAGTCAAGAAACGTCAAGAATGGCAGCTGACAAGCATGGGTTGACGTTTGCTTTACTCTGACGCGACTCTGGGCACTTTTGCATGCGACCGTTGATGGAAGACAATCCGTGGACATCGCGTAAAAGCAAAACGTGTTTGGTGGAGCGTCTCTGTATCCTAATTTGAAGGTGCTGATTGTGATTCCGTCAATACTTTGTTAAAACAAGTTACATCTCCAATACGTGGTTTGCTTTACTTCTCCTCGCCCGCCTACCCACGATATCTCGGCAGCAGTGATGAACCCTGAATCGAATGACCATGGCATTGTGCCTTTAAATATATTTACATAAAAATTCTAATCTGCTGTTCATCATTAAAATTTTTCTTTCAAAAGTAAAGAAGACTTGTTATTTGACATTTGATCGTTTGTTGAAATTGACATCAGAAAAAAATTATATTGAATTCCATAGACTTATTTAGCTTAGCGGGAGTGTTTACAGAATAGCATATTTTTATCATAATATACACTCTTTGTCTAGAAACCCTAGGATTCACGTGATACCAACACTCTAGTAAACTATCAGTTCAAAGTTAAAGTGCCTGTATTAGAAGTTAATTTACCGCACTAGTTCAATCGAAGTGGATTAAAAACTTTTTAACTAGGTTTCAATCAAAATCCTTACTTTAACTTTGGTGATTTGGTATAACTTTTGAATCAAATTAACCGCAGGAATTAGAGCTATCTTGATTTGGTATACTGTTGTAATAAAAATAATTATTTCTACTAGATGTCGTTTATTTTTTCGAAAGCTTTATACCTTCTCAATAATACAGGTTTTGTTTCTCATTGAATACCACCAGCCTATAACTGTCCCACTGCAGGGCAAAAGCCTTTTCTCATACAGATAAAATTAAAAAAATACTCGAACCCACAACCTCTTGCATGAGAGGCGGGTGCCCTAACGGTGTGAATATTATAATTTTTCAACACAGATCCGATTTAAATCCCGTTGAACAGTAATATTTTAAGTATTATTATTGTAAAAGTAACTGTATCTTTCAGTCTTACTTTTTGTTTGTTTGTGCTTTCACGGCTAAATAACTGAACAAGTTTTGACGACTTAGTTTAAACCTTCAAACACACGTGATTCGAGACACAATAGAAAGACAATAGCAGCCCGACAGCCGGCTGTCGCAAGGTCATCGAAAAGTTAAGCCTTTTTCGTCATGCATACAATACAACATTTTTTCTTATTGATGAAAACTTAAAATTAATAATTCGTGGATCCACGTCAGTGTGCCGTCGATAGATGGCATTGTGGGTTGTAAAAATAACACTTGATTTGGGACCACCTCTGAAACATGACGTACTTAACAATAAAAAAATAAAGATCAGAACCCGTTTATAATCTTGGGCGAGAAATCGCTTAATAAGTATACAAAAAATAAAATGACATACAGTCAATTTAAGAACCTCCTCCTTTTTGAACGCGGTTGAAAAAGCTAAAGATACACACCCCCCCTCTTCGTTAGGTTAATACCCATTTCTATAATTACAATGCCAAGATTAATACTAGCAAAGTCTGGCTATAGCTCAAGTACTAAGAATATTATATTAAGACATTCGCGTTACGTATTACCGGAGTTATGGTCCAGAAAGCTCATATCCCATATCCCGGACACCAAAGAATCCGAGTATTCGCCTATCTTATAAATTCTTATTCGAGAAAATGACGGAAGATATCTATTGTATTTCTCTCCTTGTATACGGTTCAGGGTTATTCTTGCAATATATTTTCCCTAAACATGTAGTTTTAGCGAAATGAGTTCCAAGATCACCCTTTTCAAGGTATAAAAGAACCCGAGAAGTACTTACCAGCTTTATGGCTGTGGTTTATTTTTTTGTGTCCTAAGAAATTAATGTTTGATGAAATAAGAAAGTATGTTTTTAACTCAACTGACTTTTAAAAAAACTATATATAAGAATATCTTATTTTTGTACATAGCCAAAAATAGATTCGATCTGATTATGGGCTCTGCTATTTGAAGTTTAGGCAAAGCCCTCATCGGTGCGTAAAAGTTCTAAAATATTCCAAAATAGTTTTAGCCTGCAATATTTAAGAATCACAGCTTTCTTAGAATCGGATTATTACATCCTTAAGTTACTCCTTCCATACAAAACAAAAAATTAACTTTACCTCTTTATAATATCAGATGTGAAGTTAGCATTCATCTCCATTTCGTGGTATCGCGATGGAAAGAAGAACATTTAAAAAAACATCCCTAGAAATGAAGCGGCTATATAAATGGTAAGAATTCCTGAAAGAGCTGTAAGTAATTAAGAAAGAGTTTGTGATACTCATATCAAAAGCGACTGGCTGAACTTACGGTTTTTCGTAGTGAAAGTACCTTGGTACTTTCGTACTTGGTACCTTGGTACGATAAATCGTGTTTATAATATCGATGATAATATTATTATGTGCATGAAAATATTTTTTTTGGGTTAAAACTAGTTTAACCGACTTCAAAAAAAACTTTTTTCAAAAAAAAAAATAACCGCCTTCAAAAACTAAAAACCCAATAATAACTAAAATTTCGGAAGTCTGTGGCAACACAAATTGAATGGCAGAAGAGAAACCACCGACACCCGAAATTTTAGTTATTATTGGGTTTTTAGTTTTTGAAGGCGGTTATTTTTTTTTTGAAAAAAGTTTTTTATTTATTACTTTTTAGTGTCGACCCCCAATGTTTGACTGTGTATAGTATCTTTCAAAGTAATTTATTTTCAAAATAAAACTACTAACAATCTTATAAAACGAAAATAGAAACTTGAAGACAAAGCACACATCGTCTATGAAAATTTCGTCAATTTTTTTTTGTTCTTGGTGAATTTTTCGAGAAGCACTGAACCGATCGCCACAAAATTTATATGGGACCACCCCTGAATCATGACTTATCAAACAAAAAAAGAACCATCAAAATCCGTTGACAATTGACGGAGTAATCGATGAAAAAACATACAAAAAAAAAAAAAAAAAACATACAAACAGCCGAACATAGTACCTCCTCCTTTTTGTGACGTCGGTAAAAAGGAGGAGACTCTTAATTTGTCTATAAGATTTTTATGTAATATGTTCACCAATGTTTGCGCCAATTGTTAAGGGATTTTGATGATTCTTTTTTGTTAGATAAGTAATATTTTAGAGATGGTCCCATATAATTTAAAAAAAAAAAAACATACAGACGAGAACCTCCTCCTTTTTTAAAGTCGGTTAAAAAAGTAAAATAAAAAAGTCTTAGTACAGCTATTTATGATGGATTTTGCTACGTACCATTACTATACTTATTTCAGCACAGCAAATTACAGTCACAACAGATGTAAGACGACAACCTCTTGACACCCGCTGACAGCGGCTGTCGGGGTATCCCATTTCATTAGAGACCTTATTACTTACAGAATACTTTTGTATGAACAAGTTTGCTTATTTACGTTCTTAGATAAACCTACTACTTGAAAAAATAAAATGTTATAATCTATGCTCGTAGGTTTTTCTTTTTGGGGTAGTTGTGGAATTTCCGCCGCCATTTTGTTTATTGCGTGATCGAGTCTCTGGGATGGTATACCGCCGTTTACCCGAATTTTATTTGCCCTAATTTCATTTGCCATAATAGTCAACAGCCATAATATCATACGACATAATACTCATTTGCCCTACTCTCATTTGCCATAATAGTCACGTGCCAGAATCATTGTTTCCCATAAAGTCACTTACCATAACATCATTTGCCATAATCATTGTAAGCCATAATTATCACATGTCCTAATTATCACATGCCATAATTATGATATGCCATAACATAATTTGCCATCGACATCGGGTGTATAACGGTTGTTTATATCAAGAGAAATTGGATGCAATTGGGACTTTAGGGCACCCCGACTCGGACAGGTTAGGTTAGAAGGGGATGGCGGGGTCGTGTGAGCGAGCGAAGCGAGCGAATAGACCCCGCCATCCCCTTCGTGGTTATTTTTTTATAAACCACACAGAAGTAGGAGCCCCGCGAAGCGGGGCTCCGTCGACCTAGCCCACCATCAACCATGCACAGAAAAAAAAACCATTACGGGGCTTAAATATTTGTCTAATACTTGTTATGCCATTTAAATATTATGCCATTTAAATATTATGTCTAATAATTATTATGGCACATAAAAATATGGCAAACAATACTTATGGCATTCGTATCTTATGGTATCTAAAATTCGGGCAATTAAAAGTATGTCATATGTCTTTTAGGGCAAATGAAACATTCGGGCAAATGAAATTCGGGTAAATGAAATTCGGGAAAATGATGATTATGGCATATAATCTTCGGGCAAACAATAGACAACCCTCTGGGATGACTGCGTAAGTCTATCACCTATGGTCTTACAGATGTCTATAGGCAGCGGTGACCCCATTACAGCAGGTTGGCTGTCTTGTTTGCCATACATGCCATAAAAAATGAAATGAAAGATGCAAACATGGAGCATTGCCAGGTGGTGTACGACAAGAACAGGAGGATAATTAGTAATGTTATCTATTCTTCCTAAATTACAAAAGGTATACCTAAATTAAATTTATTTTGAAAGTTTCATATTGTTCAAAAGTTGTAATAGACCATTTCCAACTATTATGTATTTTCGGAAGATTGTAAGAAAACCTAATTAAAAGTCCAAAATCGCCAAACTTGTTGGTGTGACTTCTCTATATGAGATGAGGCATTTGTTCTGCATTATGAATGTGCAGTATGACGATAAATGGGCTGATACTATTTTTAACAACGCTTCATTATGGTTTTTCAGTCAAATAATAATTATAACTAAGACCTCGATTTTTATTTTGACCAATGACGTGCGTCGCATAATGTTTGATGTCCACTCTTACAATTTTTACTCTTTGCGCAGTTTTCTGACGTCAAGTAATTAGCCTGGGTTAATTTTACGCATTATTTACCTACCTCGGGGTCTCGGAGATCAATTATGATTAACCCAATTTCTATGCAATATACACATAGCTGCTTTTTTAATTTTCTTAAAGTGTTTTCGTTAAAGTTTTAAGAGTTGAGAGCTTAATAAAGTATTACTCAATTTAAAACTGACTCTCAACTCTGACTGACAATTCATAAGTACCTGTAAATGGTCTAAGTGAAATAAATGCTTTGAATTTTGAATTTTTTTTTTACTGTTAATGTTTAGATTTCTTTGTGAATTGAAAAATCTGGATATTAAATTTAATTTAACTGAGTAGGTAACTAAATTGAAATAGTCACAGTGAATAAAAATAATATTTGCCTAGATCACCGAGGAATAGGCCGAGGAGAAAAAGGCATTTTTGCTACATGCGGATTCCAAATACACTACATTTTTTTTTAAATAATGCTATATTAAAAGTTTGCAAAACCACTGGCGACTGCTAGTAACTACGTCAGTTACAAATATTATGTTAATATCAAAATGCCCTTTACTCAGTCATCGAGTTCAACTCATATTTAAAAATCGACATATTAGTTATTACCAAAAATTAACAGAATATTTAAAGGTTTTTAATATAAATACTTTACAACTAATAAAATAACAACTCGAAACAATAGCGGGTCACTGCAACGGTATTCAAATTTATGATACAAGGTTGCAAAACAATTGAATTGTGAAGTCGTACCAATCTAAAATTAATCGTACATTTAAAAGTATATAATATTGATTGTATATTTTTAATTACATGTCAAATTAAAGTTAATAAGCACACTGTACAATGATTTTTTATTTTGGATGTCATGATGGCCTAGTGGATAAGGCGTCCGCCTCTCATATAAGAGGTTGTGGGTTCCAATCCGGGCAAGTACCAATGTGACTTTTTCAATTCATATTTATGTACTTTCTAAAGTTTATCCTGGATGTCACTGACATCACGTGCCTCGTATAGCACGTAAAACCTTTGGTCCCGGTTGTCATTGTTAAGACCCCTCTTCATGTCTGTCGGCAGATGCCATCTGCAGACCCCGACGTGTAGAGGGGGTAGTTTGAGCGTCTGTTGAAGGTATTTTGTATACGGTAGACGTCCGCCGATGCATCTGCCTCCAATCCGATAGTTGGCGGTTTTCGTGGCACTGATCAAAGGGTTTTTGGCGCAGACGTACGATGACTGTCCATAATTGAAGTCGCGGTTGAGAGTGCACGCGTGCTTCTTGCGATTTCATACCTACATTGCGCGCAAAGTTTACGGAAATGGCTAACAGTAGTATATTAATATATATATATATATCTATACTAATATTATAAAGAGGTAAAATTTGTAAGTTTGTATGTTTGGGGTAATCTCTGGAACTAATGAACCAATACCAAATTTTTTTTCACTTTCAGAAAGCTACATTATTCCTGAGTGCTATAGGCTATAAATTATTTTTATAACATGTTTATTAACCGAGCTATCGCAACTTTTGTCTAGCAAGTCGGAAAAAATTACCTCATAAAACAGAATTATTTGCGTGCGCTGCCTAAACAGTTGCTTAAAATTAAAAACAATGTATGGCAGTTTGGTTTGTCTTAATTGTTTCTACAAAAAAGTCCGCGATACCATATCTCTATCTTTTATATTTTATCTTTTATACTTCTTATATTGCATTAAAAATGATTTTTCGGCATACTTACGTTTGGTTGATTATTTGAGCTACAAAATATTAATTCTTATGACAATAAATTGTTTCAGTATCACAAAGACATCATACAGATAAGATTTGCCATTTACAGTATGTCAATTGGTCATATAGTTCCGGAGATAATATATAATTACTAAAACGCAAAATGCCCCTAGCGTAATTTTCATTGTGCGGAAGTCATTTATAATTTCAAAAAATACCTTTGAAGATATTCACAGTTTTAAAATTACTCCGCAGCAAGCAATATAAATAATAGTTTATATAATAGAAACTGCTTTTTAGCGAAAAAAGGCCGCCTATTGTACTCTTGCATATTTGTTTGTATTGTCCTTTACTGTTTTTGTCCTATTGGTGTACAATAAAGAATATTGGCCGATGGCTTTGCAAGAAATTCGTAGCTTATACATCAGAATAACACATCTGGGTCGTCATAAAGGCGCGTGTAAGAGGTTACCTGTTCGAATCCGGGCAAGTACCAATGTGACTTTTTCAATTCATATATACCATCTATAGTTTATCTTGGACATCACTTACATCCCGTGCCTCGGAAAGCATGTTAAGCCCCGGTTGTCATTCGTAGAACTTTGACGCTAGGGGTATTCAGAAGCCAGAAAGTCTGACCAGTCGAACCAAAGGGTATAAGGTTGTGGAGGTCTGGTAGGCAGACGCTTCACGTAAAACACTGGTATCCAGCTGAATCCGGTTCGGCTGTAACCCGACCCCAACATAGTTGGGAAAAGGCTAGGGAGATGATGATCCTCCTCACCGCACACGGACATTTCGGGAGGTTCCTATGTCGGATTCGGGCGCAAGTGACGCCTGCGTGACACGGTGTAGCATACGGTGGAGGTAGGCCCCGCTTGGGCGAACCACTACCGTGTCATTGCAGAGGCGATCGGCGCTGGGTCAGGCCATGCTTCGGGGCGAGACTGAATAGGAAGCCGTCGCCTCCTGCGAAGCGGTGGGGTGCGTGAGGCAGCGTCAAGCTTCACGCCCCGGACAGAGACCCAGGCTTAGTTGTCGAGAGTCACAAGATGATGGCCACTTGAGGCGTGGGCCTGCGGAAGGCGAGCGGTATGTAGCTCGCCGCCCGACTAGGACCAGACCCGTGTCGACGGCGTGTAGATGCTTTTAATAGTTACCGCGGCCCCAGAATATATAAGGGTAACCGAAGGGACATTATTGAATTTTAGTCAGTAAAAGTCTGACCCTCCTTCCCTCTTCAGGGGCGGGAAAAGTCACTTGATGATTTCCTATCCATCAAAAAAAAAACGCTATTGGATATGTTTTGGATGCTTTTACCATGGTCAATGTAGCTCTTTCACACTTATACAACCCCAATAATCTTTTTGTGTACGCTCAAGATATGTAGTTCCACAGTTGATCCGTACTAATATTATAAATGCGAAAGTAACTCTGTCAGTCTGTCTGTCTTCTGTCTCTTCTTCACGCCTAAACTACTAAACCAATTTTGAATGAAATTTGGTACAGACATAGTCTGGGACCCAAGAAAGGACATAGAATAGTTTTCTTCAACAACGCCTTTTTTTTGGTGTTTATCGTGCCTCAGAACAATTGAGCAACTAAGTTCTCCATTGTTCTGAGACAGTAAACACGCCCTCGGCTAGCGCTGAAAACCAGCGCCGTGGACTCGTACCTGTGTACGGGCCCGGCATTATGCTGAGCGCTAGCCCTTTCGTGCAATAAGTTTTATATATAAATCTACCTACATTATTTAAGTTCTTATGCTGTAAAAATTTTGCAACTTAGCACGAATATTTAAATTATTTCTTTTTTTCTTCTTCCCGGAAATCCCCCGGAAACGGGAACTATTAATCCACGCGGACGAAGTCGCGGGCAAAAGCTAGTATATATATATAGTTTGAATCTGAATTGACAATTTCACACACAATAAATTACAAAATTATTCCTTTTTATCCTGGGACAACACGCACACGGCTATCTGATTTGGGATCAGATAGCCGTGTAAGCAGAGCTTGTGCAATAACACAAGCTTGTTTGTTCTGTGTCATACACCCAGACACAGAACAAACAATCATGCTCATCGCAGCAGCAGCAGGGTCTTAGCAGTCAGGGTCACTTTCCACTGGACCAACAGGCCCGTTGTTGTAAGTGTAGGTACTATTATTATACTTTAATTTCATTATTTACAGTACATAATTATTTCGATTTATTGATTGAGTTGAGGCTAATGTAAACGGATACTAGCCGACTATAAAGTAATCGTACTTTTAATATAAGTTTAGGTGGGTAAATACTTACTTTTTAATTCCATTTAAATAAAAAATCTTTTTCACTCGCACTACTTCAATCATGTCATCCTACTTTGACGTGTAATGTATGTGTGCGTTAGTGTGCCGTTTTTGAAGATGGAATTTCGTTTTGGTAACCTATTTACACTTTTTTACTTATAACATCATTGGTGTCAAACGTTGGGGCCATTTATAAGGACAAAATCTCTCTAACAAACATGATTATTTAAATTAAAGGAAAACCATAAATCTTAAGAATTTTATTTTAATTAAACGAAAATTTCGACAGTTAAGTCGTCTTTTGATTTGAAAGGTTTAAATTTTATGGTTTTCCTCTTATTGAAAAAACCATGTTTGTTAGATAGATTTGATCCTTATAAAGGACCCTATCGATTAACGTCATAAAAGTAAGTTGAGCTCCTTAAAGTTTTTAGTTGAGCTAAACGATAACTGACAAATGATTGCACTGTCTGGACAGGTCCACTCAAATCTGTGTGCTTCTCTCATCTAGAGAGTACCTCAGACAAACCTTCATGGTTCTCGCACATTTTTGACCAACGATTGTATGGACTTTAAAGATACCTCGTTTCTTCTCAGAGCAGTCCAGCTACGAAACACCCCACCCCATCGTTCACTTAATTGAAAAAAAAAAACAATATTGACGTGTAAAAGTGTTATGTTTATAAATATGATTTTACTGATTTTTTTTACAGGATGTTGTTTTTTCCATTTTAAGCCAGCTCGATTCCCGAGTGTGACAAGCGAAAATCTTTGAACGCAGTTTTATTTGTTTTAAAAAATAAGGAAATGTTCCCTTTCAGTAAAATAATCTATCGTAAAGATTTAAAGTACTTTTCATTCAGGACCCATAAAAACTTGTCACTTCGAAAATGTGTCACTCCCGGGAATCGAACGGGCTGAACCGAAAAAAGACCACAAACTGTACTTTTATTACGTCAATTAATAGGGCCATTCATAAGGATTAAATGCTTCAAACAAATATGATTAATTAAATTAGAGGAAAACCATGAAATTTTACCTTTTGAAATCAAAGGACGAATTCAGCCGTCGAAATTTTTGTTCAATCAAAATAAATATCTTAAGATTTATGGTTCTCCTTTAATTTAATAACCTATGTTTGTTAGAGAGATTCAGTACTTATAAGTAACCCTATTTTTTGATGTCATAAAAATACAGCGTGTGGCTTTTTTGGATTTTAGCCGGTTCGATTCGGTAAGTGGTAAGTGAATTTTTGAAAATCTTTGAATGCAGTTTTGTTTCTCTTTAAAATTATAGAAATGTTTCCTTTAAGTAAAATAATCTATATTAATGATTTAAGGTAGTTTTCTTCCAGGGCCCATTGAAACTTTCCACCCTGTATATTAAGGCCAGCATCCAGTCTAGCTAGGTGCAAGTGAAAATCAGTCTTTTACATGTTGCAATTGGCTATCTGCCCTTCGAACCCAGGTACAGAGTTTCACGACACGACGAAAAGATGTTAGTTATGATTTGTGTTACTCAAGCACAGGAATGTTACACCTCAACTCGTCAAAATCTGGACCGCTACGGAAAAAAAAAAACAGAAAAATATTATCCGACATGAGAATTGAACCTAAAACAAAGACATGATTTTCAGGCTATTAGCAACAATAAAAAAAAATCTTTATTGGCATAAACAGCATTTAACAAATATAGTGAGGCCCTGACTCCTGCGCTAGGTATAATACATGTGTTACAGGAGCCAGTGTCTTCTCCCATTTAATGAATCCAATATTGTATGCAATAAGAGTCTAAATTACAAACAAATCAAAATCAATATGAAAATGAAAGTATTATAAACTGGAAACTAAAAACATTTTTTTTTTATAATGAGTATAAGTAAATGATGTAGCTTTGTGTAGATGACGAATGCCATGTATGAGTATGTTTGTTGGGTAGTCAACACACAACAACAGCAGTATCAACAGCTTCATCAGCGATGATAAAACATTCTCAACAGCATATATCTCAATTTTAAAAGAACTGGGCTGATTCAGCACATACTTTTCTGATTCCACAAGACCAATTTATTCTTGAGCAAGTTTTTTTGTGTAATATTTAAATTATGGCTCATCCTTGAAGTCGAAGCTGCACACTTTGTTCAAATTTGGTTAAAATCGGTAATAATTATACATCTTAGTTTTGAAAAATCGAAAACTCTTAGATAACACACTTAAAATTTTGCATTTGTAAAAATATTACATGCACAGAGACTCAGAAGAATTATAAATGACTCCAACAAAAAGAATATTCATTATATAGAATGGGTCAATCAAATGCGGTTTACATTAACCTCTGAAATTCGCAGGTGACTTAGTTACACAATACAAAATAATTTTATTTGAAATACTTTCAAAAGGTAGACGATAATTTATCCTCTTAAAAATGAGTTTATTATGAAACCTTTGTGACAAAAATCCATTTTAAAAATTGCAAGAGGTTTGATAGAGATATCAAATAAGATGTTTTCATATTCTGTATAAATAAATAAATCATCATCATCTCCCTAGCCTTTTCCCAACCGTGTTGGGGTCGGCTTCCAGCCTAACCGGATTCAGCTGGATACCGGTGTTTTACGTGGAGCGACTGCCTATCTGACCTCCACAACCCAGTAACTGGGCGACACGATACCAGAAAATAAATAAATAAATATGTTAATGAATATCTTCGGACTACTCACACACGGCTATCTGATCCCAAGCTAAGCAGAGCTTGTGTTATGGTAACCAGACAACTAATATACATACTTTTATAATTTGTAAATACATACATAATTATTTATGGAATATTTATCTTTATGGACGGGAAATCAAATGTCACCTCCCGCCCTAGGCGGGGCGGGAGGGAGTATCAGACTCTTATTGTCTAAAACCCATCCTAGTTCGTTCGGTTGCCCTTTATGTTCCGGGACCACGGTAATAGGCGAGACGACGAAAAAAAAGTAATTAGTCCGTCATTGAGATTATTAAAAAATTTTGGACACGTATTTTTTCTTTTTTCTCGTAAACGAAAAATTACGACGATACAGTGCGTTGAAGTTGTGCGTGACGTCACGATCAGTTACAATTTTTGCATTACGGTAGCGTCAAAAGCCTCCACTATGCCCCCACTCCAGAATTTTGTTGCTCTTTATCTTTGTATTTTTTTATTATTTTGATGAAGCAAAAAATACGTGTCCCGTATTTTTGGCCGATCTACAAGACGGACTAAACAGAATGCCATTTTTTTATGTTGTCGTCGTCCCTATTATTAAAACTATTCCGCAACCCCGGCACATTATATAACATCACGCTACGCCCTATGAGAGGAAATCAGTAACCAAAAATGCATATGTGTGTCATGACTACATGCAATTGAAAATTTTCAAAAAACACATACTAGGAATTTGGCTTGCATCGTGAATATGCGTTTACAAACAAATAACGTGCATACATAAATAACTAGAACAAATATATGTAGGCCAAATATTTATTTATTGCGTGAATCGAATCCGTAACCCACAGCATAGAAATTAATCGCCAATTAAGATTGATAAAAGAATTTCTGTTTTCAGGCGGTAATTATTATTTTTTTTAAACTTTCAAACTTTTTCGTTTTTTACAACTGTGATATTTTCTTGAGAACCTACTTCAAAATCGGTTACCAATAAAACCTATTCCTAATTGTGACAAATACTTTTCTGAAATCCGCATCAAATTCGGTTGAGCCAAACGCAAGATAATCGCGATCAAAAATTATCCATATACTTACATAATTATTTAATTATATACAGGTCGAACTAAGAACTTACTTTCTTTTGAACTCGGTCAAAAATAGTTAACGTTAGCGTAATGAGAACGCACTTGAAATCAAATTCAATTTGACCTTGGCAGATAGTCACAACTGCTTTGTTTTCCATTAAGCATTATAAAAATAGAATCGAATAGAGTAACATTAAAGTTGCAAGAAATCCAATAATTATCATAAAAGTGCGTCATAACATTTTCATCATAATATAGTTTGTATCGTTGAAACCATAGTTTCTCAAACTTATTTGCTCACCGCCCACTTTGAGAATATGTTTTTTTCTCCATTTTACTTTTTTGCCTTTTTAGACTATATTTTTTAATCTACCCACGCCCCCTCTGCGCCATCTCAATGCCCCCCGTATTTTCTCTGGGTCTTCTACTGCCCCCCCGAAAGTCTCAAACGCCCACAAGGGGGCGTTATCGCCCACACTGAAAACCTATGGTTTAAGGGTCCACCCTTTATAGCAGAACTTTTTACGTCATAATTTTATTTTGCATAGCAACGGATAGCATAAACCTCTTTCCGCAGAAAATCGTTTGGCATACACTCATTTACCATACTCCGAAAGCCATAATTTTGTAAGTCAGAACCATCTTTAGGCATAAATTTTATATCCATAATAATCAATAAGTATAACCATCACATCGTAGAAAGTTCAAAACCAGAATCATCTTTTGCCATATATTTTATATCCATAATAATCAAAAGAAGAACCATCATATCGCAGAAAATTCACAGCAAGAATTATCTTTTGGCATGCATTTCATATCTTATTTTGACATGCAGCAAGCATGCAGCAAGCATGCAGCAAGCATGCAGCAGGCATGCAGCAAGCATGCAGCAAGCATGCAAGCATGCAACAAGCATGCATCATGCAGCAGGCATGCAACATGCAGCAGGCATGCAACATGCAGCAAGCATGCAACATGCAGCAGGCATGGCTTCTGTCACGGCTCCGGCGCTGCGGGGCTCCTGCGGCCCCACGCGAGCTAATCGTCGCAGATGGTTTTACGTCCACCACCGCAGCTTCGGCTTGCTGGCCGGCTTCGCCGGCCAGCCTCAGCCGCGGCGGTGTGCGTTAAAACCACCTGCTCCTCAGCTCGCGGTCCGCCTCGCCCCTCCGCGCCTTCGCGGGCTTAAATTACACTCTAGGGGTAGGGCAGACAAGACTACGTGAAGTCGGTTTTCCAGCGATTCATTTCTGTCACTCACTTTTGTAGCACACCATAGTGATTTTTAAAACAATATTTTTTTTTTTCAATATGACTAATAAATTATTTCTATTGAAATTCTGTGATCTTCGTAGTATGCTAAGTCAAATTATGCCAAATAATCGGCGCTCTAAATAAACGTTATGCTAAACGAAATTATGCAAAATTGTAACTCTGACAAAGGTAATTATTCCCAATACAATTCTGCCATCTTAAAAGTATACCATTTAAAATACTGACATAAAAACATTAGGCCAAAAAACAATTATGTTAAATATATTTTATACCTTAACAATGTTCGTTTAAAAAAGTTTCTGCCAAGTGAGTTATGCCAAATAGGTTTCGGAGAAACAAGTTTCTGCCAGATAGAGGGCACCCATGGTTTAAACCTTGGAACACATGTCATTTGGCACACTATTGAAAGACAATAGGCATGGTCTTTTGTTCATTCTTCTTTTTTCATTCAGGTCATTCTTCTTTGGGATGCACTTCCTCTTCCTTGATATCAAGACAGCGACGAATCTGAATTTATTTGCAGCTCAATTAAGTAGAGTTTTCATTCTTTTATAATAATAATATAATTTGCTTATCTAGGCACGGGATGTCAGTTATGTCCAAGATCAAATTTAGAAAGTACATAGAAATTTAAAAACGTAACATTGGTACTTGCCCGGATTAGCACCTACAATCCCTTACATAAGAGGCGGGTTAACAACTGGGCTATTACCATTAAATCAAGCATTTAATACTATCATTTAAAACCTTGTTCCAATTGCTACAGGGATCCCTAATTATGATAATTATTCTTAGACCTTGCATATAAAAAGTCAGAGTAAGAATAAATTAATTAAATAGTTCGATTTAACTTGTACGGACATAGTGTGTTAATTAAAAATAAAGCGTAATACATTTTCCAACATGGCTCCATCTGGAGAGTATGAAGGTCAAAATGGCAATGGCTCAAGGCCATTGTCTGGTGAAGAAGTGGTCATCAGTGGGATTTCTGGAGTGTTTCCAAATTCAGACAGTGTTTTGGATTTCATGAACAACCTTTATAACAAGGTTAGTAGAGTATAATTTGTAAAGCCAATTATGAAAGTGACACCAATTACAACATGTGGTTTTAGGTGCGATAAATACTGATAAAAAATGTATGATTTAGTTGCACTTAATTGAAAATGTCAATCTGTTGTCCAGACCGTAGGTCTTTAATCATACGTCAGAACATCAATCCATCAGTGATATATTTTCAACTTTATCTTTGAAGCTTTAAGTTTAATGTTCTGAAGTCTGTACCCTGATGCCAGCGCGCTTGAGGACCTACTCATCACTAAGTTTCTAGGCTGACTCAATCTTATACATTTATGAGAAAAAGAAAAAAATACTTGTGCATAATTTAAACAATGGGATTGGGGCTAAAACACAACTTGTATGACGTAACTGTGTCACGCTGTGACGTATGCTGGCGGTATGCTATCGCAACCCGGGGAAGCGGGAGAAGGGTCGCATTCCAGCGAGGTGCACAAATTAGTATATAGACAGTTTTAACATAATTATAATAATTGGACAGGTTGATATGATAACTAGCGAAGAACCAAAATGGAAACTCAATGATCCAGATGTTCCCAAGCATATGGGGATGATTAAAGGAACTGACAAGTTCGATGCCCAATTCTTTGGGGTCAACTTTCAGTTAGCGTGTGCTTTAGAGCCCATGGGAAGAAAACTTTTAGAACACGTCTATGGAGCAATTTTTGATTCAGGTACGGCATGATTTTTATATTTGTATCTTATTAAAACCTCACTGGAAGACAAAACTCATGATTAATATTCCCAGAATTAGTTTCAAGCTCTGAAACCGGACTAATCACCTTTCATAAATTCTAGGTACGAGCCCTCAATCACTGAGAGGGAAGAGGGTGGGCGTTTTTGTTGGTTCATCTTTCACAGACGATAGCGCATTGTCCATGTATAATATTAATAAACGCAGTGATTTTATTGTAAATGGGTAAGTAACAATTATTTTTCTGTTACTGACATCTTATAAGTTCATTCTATTTTCTATTTAGAAATGCGAGTGCACCTAGTGCACTCTATACTTTAATAATTGTACAAAGTAAACATTTCATGATGGTAAAATGTTAAATTGTGTTTCTTTACTTGCTTTTGTTTGAACAAAAACTAATATTGAAATTTTTTTCGTGATACAGTTTTCTTAATTTGTAAAGATACCTACATGTATTCACACTTTTAGGCCCCAAAAAACTATAAATAACTGAATATCACACTCCTGTAATACCACAGCATTTAGAAATATAACTTTAAATTTGAAAGTGGGTCTTAATCTAAAATAAAAAGTTTTAAACTTTTTTGTATTTACTTCTTCATTTCAGGCTAAGTCATTTACATTTTCTTCTTTTTTTAGCTGTAGCAAAGCAATGTTAGCAAATCGTATATCATACTGGATTGATGGCAAAGGACCTTCTTACGGCTTAGACTATGCCTGCTCAAGTTCTACTGCTTGTCTAGAAATAGCCTACAAGTCTATTAAATCTGGAGAATGTGATGCAGCTATTGTCGGAGGTTGTAATTTCGGCGTTCACCCTAACTTGACGTTAAATTTGAGAAGGTTGATATTATAAATAATTGATTTTGATATCTGTTATCTTATAAGATTACAGCTTGAGGAACAAAGTAGGACCCAGTATACTACCTAGTGGAACTCCAAAATTTGGTTTTTGCTTCTATTTTAGGGCCTCTCGTTGACAACCGCTTTTGTCAACGGATGACAGGCTGTCGTTGAGTATATATAAATATTTAAGATTACAACGTATACGTGTCCGTCGCGATATAAACAAACACCCTAAACATTTTTTATTAAACATCGTCGTCCGTTATGAAAATCGGTCCGTTGGCGTCAACAAGAGATCTAAGGTCAACAATATTCCTACACGGTGCTAGATCTATTATTAATCTACTAACTTTTATTTTTTGCATATCCATACTAATATTATAAATGGGAAAGTGTGTCTGTCTGTCTGTCTCTCTGTCTGTCTGTCTGTATGTTTGTCTTTCTTTCACGGCAAAACGGAACGACGAATTGACGTGATTTTTTAAGTGGAGATAGTTGAAGGGATGGAGAGTAACACAGGCTAATTTTTGTCTCTTTCTAACGCGAGCGAAGCCGCGGGCAGAAGCTAGTAATTTTATAAATATGTAGGTTTTACGTATTTATTTTTACTATTATTTGTCTCAACGAAAGCGTGGCAATGCTATAGCCTATTATTATTTTACCTTCTATTGTAAAATCAGCCCTAACTTTTTCAATTGGTTTAAGAGCTGGCCTGCTTTGCTTGGATGGGAAGACAAAATGCTTTGACAAGAACGCCGATGGATATGTGAGAGCAGATGCTATCAATGTTATATTTTTGCAAAAAGCTGAAGATGCACGCAGGTAATTAATAATTACGCTTTTTGTGCAAGCATTTCATTCTCTAGAGACTTGAATCAATATTTTGAACTAAATTTGAAATTTCTGAATATAACAATATCTAATTTTGAAAGCACTTACAAAAATCACCTCACTTAAAAAACAGCTGTTTTCTTTATCAAAATCATAAATAAGACTATCTATCAATCCTAAAGGACTAAAAGCTTGAAAGCGAATTGGAGACGGCCTTGCATCAAATGTCTTGTGCTTACAAACACAAGTTCGATTGTGCAGCTTCGGTTGTGCAGGAAATTGGCGCAGATAACTGACGATCGCCGCAGATGACTGGTTATTGTAGTCGTGTGGAAACTCAATAGGCGTTCGATAAGATCAAACAAACTGCACAGTGAGATCGCAACGATAAATTGTTGTCGTATGCACCGAGCATAAAGTTAAAAAATATTATTTGAACAATAGCCGTAAAAAATTTAAAGGCAGAAAACACTACACTGTAATTAACCAACAAAATAATTCATTAACAAATGGATCTTTTTCTCTTTAACCATTTATTAATTTGCTCCTGAATAATAATTAACGCTTTCATAATAATGGCAAACACTCCATAATGTATTGCTTTTTGAGTTTAAAGTATGCCTGTTGAATAATTTTAATGTCAGTTTTTCCTTTAAAATTAATTATTTTGTGTACCGACCCGACCCAGGTACGTACACGTGTGACATTTTTTTGAAAACTGGCTTTGCTACCTACCAATTTAATAATATTGATGAAAATTATGAAACAGATTTAGTTCAAACATCTAAGCGTAACAGTTTTACTATATGGAGCTAATACCTAATATCTTTTAGTAGTTAAATCTGTGTATCACTATCATCGTATTTTTTTTTGTAGCAATAAATCACCGTTTTTGATTAGGTGTTTCAATCGATGGGTTTCTAATTTTTATGCGTTAATTAGTCCTTAGAAAGAAAGAGAAAGAAATAAAGTTTTATACTTTTGTCTTATTTTTTTTTCTGTCACAGAATATACGCTCAGGTATATCACGCAAAAGGTAATTACCACATGAGGCCAGATGCACAGTTCCTACCCTATAGGGAGTCTGAAGATATTGAGAAATTTCTTAACGATTTCTATAAAGAAACTGATGTGGACCCTAGAAACGTTGAATACGTTGAAGCACATGGCGCAGGTAACTGCCTTATCCATACTAATATTATAAATGGGAAAGTGTGTCTGTCTGTCTGTATGTTTGTCTTTCTTTCACGGCAAAACGGAGCGACAAATTGACGTGATTTTTTAAGTGGAGATAGTTGAAGGGATGGAGAGTAACATAGGCTACTTTTTGTCTCTTTCTAACGCGAGCGAAGCCGCGGGCAAAAGCTAGTATAATAATATTTGATTCCTGAGCCAGCTGAGTTTGAGTTTATTGCCATATCTCATTAGGATACTAGGTTACGTAACTCGGGTCTCGCCACTAACAAAATGGTTAGAGTTGTATGGAAGGAATTTTACTAGGATACACTTAGTGGTTTGTTGCCAGTCACCGCTGGTGGCACGACCAGAAATATGTGTGTATAGTGTTTCTCGCTTGTCTAGAGATACCAAATCTCTAGACAAAACGGTGGCGCTACCAAGTTTTGCAACTGGCGTCTGAGTGATGTTATGTAAAAAAAAATGGCCAGGTTTTTTTTTGCTAAACTTCCTCTAGCATTGTTCTTGAACATTTATCTTATTAAAACTATTACAAAACACTCACCATTTTACCAACAGCAATCGCAAAAGCCGATGAAAATGAATTGACAGCGATCGGCAACATTTTTGCTAAAAATACATCAGTCAAAGTGGGAAGTGTCAAGTCCAACATGGGCCACAGTGAGCCAGCCTCAGGAGTTTGTGCTGTTACTAAGGTATTGAATATAACTACTTTTGTTTTTTTATTTGATTGTTTTTGTTGTTAAGTGTAGTTTAGTATACTAAGGTTAAGTTTCGGTAACGCTGGGGCTTAAGAGAAAATGCTCTTAAATAAATAAAGATTTTAAAAAAGGAATTGATTAATATAGTTTGCTATTAAAGGACATCATCCATATTTCATACGTTTTTGATAAAAATTTGAAAATGGCGACCAAAAAAAATAAATACAATATTCTGGTAGAACTTGCTCTTCTAAGTATGTTTTTATTATGGCACTAAAACTGTGGGACTGTTTGTCTTCGAATTTATTTTAGCCGTTATTTTGTAATTTGGAACAAAGTTGATGATATCTTTTCTTAATAAGATCAAGCATAGTAGTAATGTGATACTTTAAGATATCTATATTCTTTTAAACGTATTGTGATCAAACAAATGAAAAACACTGGTATCCAGCTGAATACCGTTAAGCTTCAAGCCGACCCCAACTTAGTTCGGAAAAGGCTAGGGAAATGATGATGATGGTAATCAAACAAATTTGGTTTTGTCCACCTGCTGAGCAAAGACCTCCCAATTCTACTTTTAAACTTCAGAGAAATTAAAAAATATGGGGAGGCCTTTCACGCGCTATCTCTGGTCAAGATTGCCCAACATTCTAATATCACAAAATAATGTTATGAAAAATCTTGACTTACGGTTAAATCGATAATTACACATAGTTTTATTGTCATGACAAATTAAACGAGCAAAATTTCTGTCTTAAACATGCAATTGTAATGTATGAATATAATTTAGTAGTATTTGGTGAATTTGCTTTATTTTGCATTCAAGGTCTTTAAAAGTTAATCTTTTCATTCAACCAAAAGTATAATAAAAGTCGTCAGTAACAATTACATCATTGTATTTAATTTACACAAAATTAACATATTATTTTATAGAAATCACAATTATAATATCAATTGTAAATTCGTATAAATATTTTGAAATTTGACTTACGTGACTTATGCGTCGTGGGTAATTGTAGTTATTTTAAAATTTCATATGTAGTATTTTATGTTAATCGTAAAAATTATCGTTAAACCTAAAAAAAAAATCTTATTTTCAATTTTTCTCTAATAAAAAAGAAATAATACCAGCCTATTAATGCCTAAATCCAAGCCTATAAATGTGCATGGCCAAATAAAAATGGCCTCTTCTCATACAGAGAAGGCACGAGCATTGATCACCACGCTTGCTCAAGGCGGGTTGGCGATTTCGGACTCATTAACTACAAGTCCAGGTTTCCTCACGATGTTTTCTTTCACCGATGTCTGTTATGTCCAAGATACATTTTAGAAAGTACAATATGAATTGAAAAAGTCACAATGATACTTGCCCGGATTTGAACCCATAACCTCTTGTATAAGAGGCAGGCGCCTTAACCACTAGGCAATCAGGACATTTTTGAAATAAAAAAAAAAAAAATGGTTGCCTGTAAAGTCGGTTTTACGGGCGAAGATTTTACGTGACAACGTCTTTCATATCGATCATAGTTGAGTGGGAGAGAGACGCAAGGCATTCGGCGGGCCTCTCTCTCGTTCGGTGACTCATCGTAACGTTACCGAGCGTTACACTTTTTCATAAGTGACTCCCAGCCGCAACCTAATTTAAGACGTTGTCACGTCAAAACCCCTGAACAATAATTATTGATATTTCTAACTTTTTTAGCTTTGTCTAGCATACCACAAAGGCAAATTACCAGCAAATCTGCATTACAATGAACCTCAGGACCAAATACCAGCAATAAAAGACGGACGGATCCAGGTGGTCACCGAACATGAAGATTTTGATAGAGGTTTCACAGCACTGAACAATTTCTCCTATAGTGGAGCCAATTTCCACGTGGTGTTGAAAGGGCATTATAAAGAGAAGGTAAATTTTATTGATTTATTTGTTTCAACCAGCGCAAAGGTACGAAGGCGGACTTAATGCCTTAACCCCTAAAGTAATTTTGTTTTATTAGGTATACAATAATATAATGTATAAGAATTATCAATTTACAAAGACATAAACATGAAAAGAGTACAACACAGTTTTTTTAAAGACCTTTAGGCTTAGTTTGAAACAGTGTTTGGTTTAAACCCCTAAAACATTTAATTGGAGATACAAGTAAGTATGAAAATTTGTCATTATAAAAATATATAATACTCCAGATAGTCCAGCTGTGGGATCCAGAATAAAAATCTCCTCTCGATGACCTCTTCAGCATTTGATCATTGCGATCGCTATTTGTTTCCCAAAGAACTAAGAAAACACTTTACGTTACAAAACATTATTTTATTGAAACCTCATTATAACTTGAGATGTCGATCAGGGAAACGAAAATGCGACATCCAAAGTCTTTGAGAAGATAATTAATGTATTGTTTTTACATTTGGCGCTAGTCTAGCGTAAACGTTTGCCTAACCTACGCATTTACGCAACGTATATGCGGCGTCTACGCCTACGCTTAAGTAGTACACAAAATATTGGAAAAATAACCTACGATTATGCTATGTTTAAGATTAGACTATATTAGAGTTAGCGCTCCTGCACACGATGCCGCCACCGCGTCGTCGCCGCGCCGACGCCGCACAACTACACTGTACACACGAGTCGCGCGAAGACCGCCACCGCGCCGCCGCCGCGCCGCCACCGCGCGCGTTCCCAGTTATTTCATTATCCTGATTCATTCCATTGCCGGCCGCGTATGAACATGCGGCCGGTAATGGAATGAATCAAATAGATGCGCGGTGGCGAGACGAGGACCGCGCGCGGTGGCGGCGCGGCGGCGGCGCGGTGGCGGTCTTCGCGCGACTCGTGTGTACAGTGTAGTTGTGCGGCGTCGGCGCGGCGACGGCGCGGTGGCGGCATCGTGTGCAGGAGCGCTTACTAGCAATTTTTGCACGGTTTCTCCTGTGTTATGTTAAGTTTTGGTTACTGCTCCACTCTCTTGGGTCATAAGCGTGAGGTTATAACCAATATGTTATTTTGATGATAAACTATATTGCTGTAAAATTTCATCGAAATTCGCTGTATAGTTTTTGAATAAGAGCAACAAACACATTTACATCCATACAAACTTTCACATTAATGGTATTACTTAGTAGACGTAAAGCAGTTAAAAAATATCATGAATGCAAAAATCGGTGAGAATGATTGTATGAATATTGTTTGTTATTCGGTATTTTAAAGGTTGTTATAATTCGAATTAAGGATGAAAATGAACACACATAATATGTAGCATAATATTTTTTTATCTCGTTGATTGTTTGCATGTGATATCCAGTTTCAAGTTTTTAAATAACTTTTCATTACAGAATATTAAAAAATACAAAAGCCAAATCCCCTACATTGTGCCAGCTTCAGGCCGAGAAGAGACATGCGTGCAAAAAATTCTGGACCTTATGAAAAGTCATCCTATTGACCCTGAAGAGATTGCTCTTCTTCATAAAGTTTACGAGAACGATATACCTGGCCATACTGGACGGGGGTTCACTATTTTGGGTAAGGAACATCACACACTTATTCAGTTTTAGCCGCGTTTAGCGTCGTCAGAATGAAAGAAATCGTCAAGATTATATACATATATACAGGGTGTCCCACGGCAATGCCACATGGAAGGAAAGTACCTTAAATATTGTAGATAGAACATTTTACTGAAAGAAGACATTATTTGAATTTTGAAAACATTTTAAACTGCTTTCATGGATATTTTAATAATTACATAGTTGTAATCGAACCTGTTACTCGAGAAAATAATCAGCCTGCAGTTTTATCCTACCAATCGAAAGGCTTCATCACAAGGATTATTTTTTGCTAAATAACATAGGGTCAAAAATAAAAGAAAGACCAATTTTAACATTTTTAATACAAAATTAGTCAATTTTTCAAATGCTCAAAACTAGTCCCTTCTTCTTGAATACAAAGTGATAACTTTTGATTATTTCGTTCCCTGGCGATTTTTTGGTCTTGTTGTGGTGGATATTTATTTATTTAAATGTTGCGTACTACTCAAGTGGGTAGATTAATTAGTAATAAGTAGTTATGATTGTCAATTGTATGTCCTTACGGCAATGTAAGCTTTTAACTTATCTGAACAAAAATTTACATCAAATGTTAAATTTCACGGTCTTCCTTTTATTTGTGACACTATGTTATTTAGCAAAAAATATTCCTTATGATAAAACCTTTCGATCGATATGATAAAACTACAGGTTGATTATTTTTTCTCGTGGAACAAGTTCGATTCCCGGCTCAACCATTTAATTATTTGAAAATCTATGAATGCAATTTAAATTGTTTTTAAAATTTAAATAATGTCTTCTTTCAGTAAAATGTTCTATCTACAAGATTTAAGGTACTTTTCCTCCATGTGGCATAGCCGTGGGACACCCTGTATATATGTGATCATGACTGATTTCGGCCACAGCGACTTGGATCTGCCTATTGAAAGCATCTCTGGTGTGCCAATTTTTGCAGTAAAGGTGCGTCCACATTCACTGCAAGTTAGCACCCCTCCGATAAAATTAAATAATTAAATTGGATGGCCGCGGGTGGTCGGGCCTTAAGCTCGTCCCGCATAGCTTCGAGCTCTTCTTTACGCTGTCTTTCAAACGCAAACACCTGAGTGCTCACGGTATGCCTCCACAGTGACCGGTCTGCGGCCATTGCCTCACATCGCGACGTCTCTAGCTCACATCGCTTCATGTGACGCTGACGCTTAAGCACATCTTTGTACCGAAGCCAAATAGAGCTCTATTGACGGGCCTCTTGGTCTAGTGGTTAGTGACCCTGACTGCTAAGACGGAGGTTGTGGGTTCGATTCCCACTCGGTTTATTTCGGGATCAGATAACCGTGTATGAGTTTTTAAAGGATATTTATTTATTCAGCTTACGTCCATTAAAAACAACGATTTTATACAAAAACTGAACAGGCACTGACAGCTGAACGAAAGCGTATGTTTCTTCATACAAAATCGTATGATATAATTATTTTTATCATTGTTTTTAGACACAAATGAAAACAAAGAGACAATAAGTATAGCTGAGAGTGTGGACTACTACCCGGGGGTCAAACGGCCACTGTGGTTCGTGTACAGCGGCATGGGGTCTCAATGGGCCGGTATGGGAGCTGACCTTATGAGGATCCCGACCTTTGCTGCTGCTATTTACAAGTATGTGCTTGTTTAAATATTACCAGCCTATGGTCCCACTGCAGGGCAAAGGCCTCTTCTCAAACAGAGGAGGCACGAGCATTGATCACCACGCTTGCTCAAGGCGGAGGCATATTAACTACAAGTCCAGGTTTCCTCACTCAGGTCATGTGCTTGTTTAGGAAATTATAATTTTGTTTTAGATTTGGGAGTATGCATTTACCCTTTAATGTATTCATTTTTATTACGCTGTGTCCTAAATTCAACGCGATCACGATCGCAAAGTGTTCAATTAAATGTATTTATTTGTAAAGAAGAGCGCAGAAGAAGTGAAGCAGAGCGGTTGGAACAAACATTTGAAACTTTAACCTTTCCACGACCAACCGACAGCCGGCTGTCGGGTTGCTATTGTCTTTCTATCGTGTCTCAAATTACGTGTGTTTGAAGGATTAATATGCTGTTTCCATGGTGGGTGACTAAGCGCAATCGCGGTTGCGAAGTGACGCGGAGCGGTTCGTGATTTTACGGCGACGCGGCGGTCACACAGAACTTGAGTTTAAATTGTTTTTGCAACAGCGCTGCTTCGCTTCTCGATCATGATTGTGTTGGATCCCTCACCTAGGGCACCGGAGTTAAGTATGAAAGGATACTTGACTCTAACCTCTCTCTTGATATTTTTGTTTATTGATGTCTAAAATTAACTTTAGAAAGTTCTTAAATGAAACAGTCTCATTAGTGCGTGTCCGTACTCGAAAGCACAACCTCTTAAGATGAGTATCATCATCTCCCTAGCCTTTTCCCAACCGTGTTGGGGTCGGCTGCCAGCCTAACCGGATTCAGCTGGATACCGGTGTTTTACGTGAAGCGACTGCATATCTGACCTCCACAACACAGTAACTGGGCGACCCGATACCTCTTGGTTAGACTGGTCAGAGTTTCTGGCTAAGCAGTAACGACTGTCAAAGTTCCAGACCAACGGCTTTACGTGCTTTCCGAGGCACGGGATGTCAGTGATGTCCAAGATAAACTTGAGAAAGTACATATGAATTGAAAAAGTCACATTGGTACTTGCCCGGATTCGAACCCACAACCTCTTACACACGAGGCGGGACGAGGCGGGCGCTTTATCCACTGGGCCATCACGACTTCTCAAGATGAGTATACTTTTAAGCAATTGTGCGAGCATTAGTGCTGTAAGATTCGTGGGAATACTCGACGCTCTGTTCGGCATAATGCTCACGGCTGGTTGTGCATATTCCTGCAAGATTTCTCTCTACTTTGGGTTTAGTTAAAATGTCAGACCTCAAGCCGCTTGTTTTGCTCTAACACGTTCGAGCATTAAAATGATTTTTAACCGACTTCTAAAAAAAGGAGGAGGTTCTCAATTCGGATGTTTGTATGTTTTTTTTTATGTTTGTTCGCGCATATCTCCGTCGTTTGCCAACCGATTTGAACAATTCTTTTTTTGTTTGAAAGGGTAGACTTCCCAAATGGTCCCATGGTCATCAGGTTCAGGATCTGATGATGGCATCATGCCGAAATCGAGGGAACTCCTCAATTTTTAAAGAAAAAACGTACGTTTTTTTTAAAATAAAGTACTCTAAAACGTAGTTGGGACTCTAACCAAAAAGTAAAAAATAAAAACTTTTTCCAAAAAATAAAGATAACCGACTTCAAAAAAACTAAAAGCTCAAAAATAACTATTTCGGAAGTCGGTGGCAAGGCAACACAATTCGACCGGCAGAAGAGTAGCCACCGACTTCCGAAATAGTTATTTTTGAGCTTTTAGTTTTTGAAGTCGGTTATCTTTTTTTTTGGAAAAATTTTTTTTCGGTAAAAAGTTACAAATATATTCTCGTTGATTCCTAAAATTAAGTGTTAACATTAAATACACGATTCTGCTTAAATTTAGCAGTAGCTTTACCATGAGTTTGCACCGATAAATTCGCTAGTGTCACCGTGAATATATTTTTTTTAATAAAAAATAAATCAATAAATAAGTTGTATAAAATGTTGCACAGTACCGCTACCGGTCATCATAAATAGAATTGACAGTCAGACAGACATAAAAGGAATCTCAATAAAACCTTCGAAAAAAAAAAACACAAGTGATTCGAGTCACAGTAGAAAGACAATAGCAGCGCGATAGCCGACTGTCGCTTGGTCGTTAAAAGGTTAAACAACCACTAAATTTATAGAGTAGTTTACTAATAGCCAACTTTTCTATTTAGTCGGGATGGCTGTCACATTTTTACACTAGGGAGTAAGTTTTCGAAAACAATACTTATGGTAGGGGTACTGAACCCTTAACCTTTGAACGACCAAGCGACAGCCGGCTGTCGCGCTGCTATTGTCTTTCGATTATGCTTAGAATCACATGTGTTCGAAGCTTTAAATAACTGTCGAGTGTCGTACCTGCTGACATTTTTTTTAAACACAAATATACTTGACAATGAAATACCTTTTGTTTATTACAAATTTTTAGTTGGCTTAAGCATGACATGCTCGAGATAAAACGTTTAATGAAAAAGTAAAAAAAAATTTAAGCGAATAAAATAAAATTTAACTTAGAAACCATTTTTCATTTTAGGCGTAGAATAAACCTGTAATTTTTGTTTTAAAAATAATTATAATTCTGAGTATAATAGCTCAGTTTTCGTTACATTATTTTCGTATTACCTATTTCTATTGTTTAGTCGTGTGTAAAAAGTATGATTGAATCTCGTGTTTGTTTAGAACTACGTAAATTTATGTTTGGATTAACGTTACATTATACTAAATCTTTTTTTCGTAAACTTTAAATATAGGACTTTTTTTTTTGATGATGAAAGGTTACGGCTACGCATCCTTTAAGATAGATTTTTCTTATTAATTCTATATATGAATGCATTTTTTTGTAAAATTGTAATTTTCAAAGTGTTCAAAGATTTAATATTCTATCTAGCGTTTTGTTGCTGACTTCCTAGAAAAATAAATAAATAAGTAATAACTCAAGCAATTAATTGTACCACAAGCATTTCAACGTTTAGCAGCGTTTCAAACATTCAGAATTACCGATTAAATCTTAACCCTTCACTCCACTTCCTTGTAATCGGCTAAAAACAAAAAGACAGGAATTCCAAATCAAACTTAAGCTATTTTTAGAAGTTGAGGAGCGCTTTCAACGTATTTTGATAGATTGCCTTTGTTAATGTTTCGTTAGGTACCCTCGGAACAGCGATTAAGGTCAAATATTTGACGGCTTCCTCAAAAGATTGGAGGCTTGTAATTTGCCTAAAATTTGTAAATGAAGAAAATTACACGATGTGTCAGCTTTTATCTTTGTATTGGTCAAGCAAAATGACAAAATTTTGGAAAATTTTAATCTTCTTTTAAACTATTTCGTGGTGGCCCAGTGGTCTAGATTTCAACACGGTCATAAATTTAAGAAGCAATCTCATACGTGTGCGTTAAGCCGGGTATCCACTTAGGTTCGCCGTGGTTTGCGAACGCGCCCGCTCCGCAAACCAAACATAATGGATACGTCGTGATCGCGGAGCGCGACTGGAGCACGATCGGAGCACGGCGGAGCGCTCGGGAAGCGGTTTTTTGCGCGATCTCAAAGGGGAGCTATATGATGTTGCAGCCTAAGTGTGTACACTGTACACGTTCACGTTCGCGGAGCACACAGTGTTCGCAAAACACGGCGAACCTAAGTGGATACCCGGCTTAAGGTTGTGAATCGGGGCATGTATATTATGACATTTTCAACTCATAATAGGTTTTGTCTACGTGTTTCATAGACATCACTGGTTCGAAAGAATGAAAACATCGTGACGAAATCTGGACTTATTCATACTAATATTATGAAGTAGAAACATCTGACTAGTTTGGTTAACATTTTTGTATTGCATACGCATAGCCATTTTAATGAAGAAAACCATGTGCAGCCTTCTTACCATGACGTTTAAAGTAAGATTGTTTTAGTCCTGTTGAAGGAGTGTGCAAGTGACAGCGTTAGACACGTTGTCTAGCGCCGTCTCTTTCCCACTGAAAGTAATATCAAAGTAATACTGCCATATGCGCTTGTGGTACGCCCCCTGTACAATACACTCTACGATCAACGGGAATGTAACAGTCACCAAAGACCCGCTAGAAATACACATTTATGTGCAAATGGAATTATTGTAGACCTATTTGTCAGTCATTTTCTATAACACCAAAATCTTTAATACACACTAAGCTAAATTTCTATAAGCCAAGACGGCAAAATCTCTAAAGCCTCATGCTTTGAAGCCAAGAATATAATCTATACCTATTTCGCAGATGTCACAAAGTTTTGGAGCCAAAAGGCCTAGATCTCATAAGGATTGTAACTGAACCAGATAATACTATCTTCGATAATATCCTGAACGCGTTCGTCGGTATCGGAGCGATACAAATTGGCCTGACTGACGTCATCAAAGAGATGGGGATTGTTCCGGATTACATTATCGGTAAGTACATTACAATAATTTACTACAATTTGGGCGTATTATTAGATGAATGAAATCTATGGGTAGTAAAATTGACAGGAAAAACGGACGAGGGTTTTACGTAACGCTGAATAACACGTTTGGTTTATAAGTCTTCTTATTTTTTTTATTTAATTTAACTTTTGCAATGATTACATTCACTTGTGACCGTTTGTAGTACCGAAGGCCGTTTGTAGTAGTAACGCCGACAAGCCGAGTTAATTTATATGAGGTGACGTAACATGCGGTGAACACGCAGCTGCAGTAAAGATATTATGTATAGTGCGTTTCACGCGAGAATTCCCTTTTAAGTTCAAAAAATTACAATGTTAATAATAACGTATCCAGACTAACTGCTGCCAGTGCGCTCGACTATAATTCTGTGATTTCATAGTAAGAGTAAGCTCCTTTCTTGCATCACAAAATGTCATAAATCATATACATACATTATAATAAAAATAGGTAATTTAAAAAAGATAACTGCAGCACTGATTTTCCGTGCTACCAACATTGCGGCGAAGGGAATTCTTTCGTAAAACGCACTATATCGCCACTTTGGCGCCGTCATCTCCTTTTAGCTGACGTGACGGTGACGGCGGAGATGGTCAAACGGTGTGAAAAGCCTTTTAATAATAATTATCAAGTGTGTTTGCGCCCGTGTGCAGGCCAGGTACGCATGCGTGCAGCCCGCAACCTATATTACCATACATGCTTTTATTGTCATGCGGGCAACACCCGCGAGTCGCGGGTGAAAATCATATATTATACACTGCGTGCGGCTTGCAACAATCATCGAGACCTAGCCCGCATGCGGTCGAAAACACACGTGACAATTAAAAGGCCCAAGTAGGGTGTGTCTTGTCCGTTCTTTGCCATATAAAAACGTTGTGGAATAGGCAACTAGATTAATTTTTGTTTGGTAAATGACGTTCCAAATAATGGTCTAAATGATTTGATTTGTACTTTAAAGATTTATTATGATAATATAAACCACCAGTAGTATATCACCTAGGAATGTGTATGATAAACAGATTACTGATAACTGTATTCTACTCTACAAAACCAATGTTGCGTAAAATAAAGTTAAAAACAATAGCAGATAATACTCGTAGTAATAAATCCAAATAGTTATTCACATAACCCACTCGTTTGATTTAAATCCACGAATGAGTTGAAAATATTCAGAATTCAAGCAGTTTATAACAATCCATCAAAATCAATTTGCCAACCATACATCACTGCCGTGCTTTAAATCTGATGTTTTTGGTTGAGTGATTGCTGGTGGTTGCATCACTGTTTTTAAACTCTTTTGTACTTTATAAGGGTGGCTAGATTTGTGTCTTTAGTATAGAAAGTCATGGAAAATAATTGTAATGCAAATTTTATAGTAAGTACATAATAGTCGTTGATAGGTCAGGTCTAAATTGTTGATCGGTGCGTTTCACTCGGCGCTTAGGCAAAAGCTAGTTAGTCTTCATAATAATTTAAATGTGGATGTTTGTGTGTGTGTTTGTTCGGCAACGGAAACGGCCTGACTACGTTGCGCACACCTTTATATTCCATTAAAAATGTTGTTTAAGTCGGCATACTCGCAAAAAGTGTCTTTCGTTTCTGACCGCCCCAAAACCATAAAATGATTTCATACTGTTTTAAAAACATAAATTAGTCAACAAGATTACTTACTCTTGTTCACTAACTAAATAGTTAAGTTCAGTGCTCACTTTTTCTTCCCATTTCAACAAGCGAAGGACAGTACATAAAATATTGGTCAAATCCTGTCAAATTTAGATATTATATAGTTTAAATACGAAAAAAAAACACGACCACTTAAAATGCTTCGATTTACGTCAGGCGTGGACTAATTTGAGACAACTAAACTGTTTTTAAACTTCTTAAAAAAAGATACACAGAACTTAAATTTAGTTTAGTTTTTGAACAAGGGAATCGACACAAATCACAGTCCAGCTACTCATATACCATTTTAATTTTCAATTAAAAACGAAAACTTTTTGACTTCAAAGGTCACAGTTTGGGTGAAATGGCATGTGCTTATCACGACGATACCTTTACTGCAGAGGAGTTAATCCTTTCTACATACAGTCGAGGCAAAGTTTGCTTGGAAACAGATCTTATTAAAGGATCAATGGCAGCCGTTGGTGTAGGATATCAAGCGGTGAGTATGGCCAAAACTATGTTAATTCAATACAAACCATTAATTTAAAGTCTGATATTATAAATTTGGAAATAGAACTATTCAAATAAATTAGAGAATCTAAAAAATCTAGGATTCTCACAGACCGGCTCGGAGAGGAGAGTCGATTTTTAATCACGTTGAAAATAGTGTTTAGTTTCTCTGTGTTAAGGTTTATTTTCAAATTCACTTTTTTAATATTGAGAATGCTTGAATAAATGTTATCTGATAACGTACTCGTCCGTGCTTGTGCTTGTGGTCACATGCTTTCAAATATAACTCGCGCCAGTCTGTCTGAAAAGAAGAGAGCCGTCCGATGCGCTCGAGCTGGTGTGTGAACAAACCCTATTTAATAATAATAATAAAAACTACTAACTACTACTACTACTACTAAACTACTATTTTATGAGTCAAAGTTTGAGTTTGGCGTTCGCTACTGGCCCATTTCAAAGAAACGTCTGACAAACGGACTTTGCGATTTTAAATATGACTTAGGTAAAATAAGGTGAAAGGTATAAATTGTTACTAACCATTGTTTTTTTTTTGTTCAGATCGTAAATCAATGTCCTCCTGAAATAGACATAGCTTGCCACAACAGTTCTGAATCTTCCACTATATCAGGACCAGCTGACAAAATGAAGGACTTTGTAGGAGAACTGACGAAACGAGGAGTATTTGCTAAAGAAGTTCCTTGTGCCAACATTGCCTACCATTCTAGATATATTGCACACTGTGGTAAGTTTTATATTTTAACTAGCTTTTGCCCGCGACTTCGTCCGCGTGGAATAATATGGAGTTATGGAGTTTCTTGCTTGCTCTTCTCCATGAGACCTACTCCTTGGAACGAGCAACTAGCTTCATTTTTCTGACAGACAGAAATAAGCCATTTACAGGTACTTTTTAATCGTCAAGGTGTCATGACGATTCAAAAGTACCTGTAAATGGCTTATTTGAATAAAATAGTTTTGAGTTTGAGTTTGAGAGTTTGAGAATAGTTTCCGTTCCCGCGGGATTTCCGGGATGAAAACTATCCTATGTCCTTTCTCGGGCCCCAGACTATATCTGCACCAAACGTTCGAATCGGTTCAGTGGTTTACGCGTGAAGAAGAGACAGACAGAATTACTTTCGCATTTATAATATGAGTACGGATTAAAAGTGTAATAGAAATACGCATTTATGAATACAGCAGAAATATAAAATAAGAATAATTGTAGCTAATGTTACGTAATCCGTAAAGCCCACAGATAACTGTGCTCGTGCTCTAGTGGTTTTCACCTAGTTTTTGTAGAGCTTATTATTATTGTTATTATTGTAAAAACGTTTTATTACTAAAGGCTTTTAGGATAAAAGCGTATTAGAGGCGTATTTCTATATTTGTTTTAGAAGTACGTGGTCTATAGTATTTAAATAAACAGTGCTTATTGTTAAAAAAAACGTAGTTACAATTTTATTTATTTATTTATTTAAACTTTATGCACATATACACAATGGCGGACTTAATGCCTTAATTTTATAGTAGTTATAAACGCGGAAGTCACCTTGTCTGTCTGTCCGTCTGTTACGCTTTCACGCTTAAACTACTGAACCTATTCAGTGATAGACAGTTCATATCGACGATGGCTAAACTGCGGTTAATAGCTGATAAAAAAAAGTTTTTGACTGCCACGTTGGTGAGCGTGGTTAGCGTGGGTACTAGAATTCAATTCCCTGTTCGGAAAGAAAGAAAGGAATCTAAAATGGCGGCGCTTATCATGTTCTCTCACTCGCACACTAGTGCCGTCTATACTCACTCGCGCGCGTACCATCAACATAAAAAAATTGTCTTAATTTGCTTCCACGCTGCCTTGACGCGCTCAGTGCTCCTTTTTACGAATATCTTGTTATAGTTTTCTGTTATTTTTCCGTTGTTACCTGTTTGTTATTGTGGTAAAAGTAGGCACTATTTCCGATGAAAACAATAAAAATTCGTAAGTAATAATATTTTCTATTTGAAAAAAAAAACTTCAACTTTAAATTTTATATGCAGACTGTACTATCTGTCAACGCAAGTACATGCCGCCATTTAAGATTCCTTTCTTTAATGAACCGGCTTATAGTAGCCTGAAGTTTGAAAATTAGCGGTATGACACTCCCGTGTAGTGAAATCGAAACGCGCATGTCGAAACATTTCATCCCCTATTTTTCTACTTTACTGTTAGAATTTCCAAAATTCCTTTCTTAGTGGGCACTCACTATTCACAAAAAACATAGCCTCCAAGTTTCTTGTTTCTAGGACACGTGATTTGGCCTGTGCGTTGCTGTAGGTATCACCCGACTGGGTCTAAGGCCCGAAGACGTCACTCAATCCAGAGACGCTCTCAATTCTCTTCCTGTTCTTGTCATTCTACAGGGAAAAAATAAGGACAGCAATAGACTTGAGAGCGTCTCAGAATTTAGTGACGTCTATTAATACGGGCCATACAGTCTGGTGAAATACTATAATTATACCACTATAATTATGTGCGTCTCTGTTTGTTTTTTGTCGGTCTGATTGAGGTAAACGCATTTGGATGCAGGTTTTTTTTTATCTTATAGTAGATTATCTAGCGAAGGTTAATTAAAAATCGCCGTTTTTGAAATCATTCTGTTGTTTGCTATAATCGAGGTCTTAACAACTTCGGGGTTTTTTTGGGTTGTTCTTCAACGTTTCAGCAAAGTCAGTTCAAGTAATATTTTATTTACACTTGTAAGCTGTTACCCTATTTTGCTGGGCCCTACGGGGTCCATAATTGATCTCACACAAATTGTTACCACCTTTATATGTTCTTATGGTAAAGCAATAAAGATATTGAGTATCATCTTGCCAGTCGGAACATTCTTCAATAAATCCCCTAACTGTCGTCATTTTTAAAGATTTGGTGTATGGTGAGCGATCTGTTACGAGCACCCGTGTGTTCGCGCGACAGTTGTAGCCATTTTTTGAAGTTTTCCTTACGAGCACACGGTTGTTCGTAACGACAGTTGAGGGTGTATTGAGCTTAGTCTGTTGAGTGCAAAGCATAGTGTCATTAATAGGCTGGTATTTAAACTCTTTACAGGTCCTGAACTGCTCAGACGTTTACGAGAAGTGATCCAACATCCTAAGAAACGAAGCAACAAATGGATATCAACATCAGTCCCTCGGGACAGATGGGATGAACCGAACGCTGTGTATTCAAATGCTGAATACCATACGAACAATTTATTGGTAAGTTCTTTCTATGTGCCTGCCGGGGTTGCGGAATGTTTATAATAGTTACCGTGAACCCTGGAACATAAAGGGCAACCGAAGGAACATGAGTGGGTTTTAGTCAGTAAAAGTCTGACACGCCCTCCCGCCACACCCAGGACGGGAGCAGTCATTTGATGATTACCCACTTACCAAAAAAAAAAAAGTTCTTTCTATGTAGATGTTCTGAGTTGTCGTAGTATTAATTTAACAATAGAGTCTGAGTTTCTCGCTCATTCTTCTCCATAAAAGTGGAATGGGCAGTAGACTCACTTTTGTTTTATAATTATGACGTTACAAAGTGTCTTTTTTGGTCTAATGAAAATAAATGATTTGACTATTGAATATTTTGTGATAACAACCTGTTGATAGATACATTTTCAGTAATCTTTTTTCGAAATTTATTTCTTAGAAACAAGAACACAAACTCTACATATTTTTTATCTTGATAATCGACTGCACTGCACTGCTATAATAATAAGCAAGACTTGATTATTTAAACCTTTTGGAAACGCATTTTATTTTCTCGTAAACGCAAAATGACGACAATACAGTGCGTTGAAATTTCGCGTGACTAAACTTTGATGCTCTTTATAATGTTGACGCCATTTAGTATTATTGTTCACTTTCATGTGTTGTTTTGACCTCTGAAAAATAACTAAGAAAGGGAATGTGGCGGCTCGGTAACTGCGAATTGCTGAGTCGTAATTTTAGTAAGGTATGGAACGCGAGCGGACGGCTCGCCACACGCCCTGACTCGACACTCGCCACATGATTAACTATTGTTAGTGTTAACAAACTATTGTGGAATTGAAATTAAAAGACATTTATTTCATTAAATCATCCTTTTCTTTATTTATCATACCGGACCATAGAACACGCTCAACAGGAAAGTCTCCCTAATATACATGGGCTTTTTGATCTCTTCTGTTTTATGCATGGAGTCGCTTATTTTCAACCTTCAACAGAAACCAGTACTCTTCGAAGAAATGTCAAAGATGATACCTGATAACGCGATAGTCGTCGAGATAGCGCCTCACGGATTACTCCAGGCCATTCTAAAGAGATCACATAAAGAATGCACACACATACCCCTTACTAGACGTGGCAATCCTAACGGGGTTAAGTTTCTTTTGGAAGCCGTTGGAAAGTAAGTCGTAATGCTATCGAAATAAGGTACACCATTTGGTAATGTTAGGGCACAATTTGATAGTGTTATCAGTGGGAACGGTAAGCCAATTGTATAGTATTATTGTACTACATGCGAAAGTAACTCTGTCAGTATGCCTATCTGCTTGACTGCCTGTCTGTTACGATTTCTTGACTAAATCACTGAACAGATGTTGATGAAATTTATAAAGTAAGCCTTAATGAAGAACTTACTTACAGTTTTTTTGTCGAATACGCAATAAAGCATATAACAAAACCAAACAGAGGCATAGCAACTTCCATTATTGTAATTTAATTGTATTTGTTGAACATTATCAATTTACCAAAAATTTATACAAATAATAAACCCTAACACGATGCTCAGTTGGACAAACACAGTGTTAAGAGGATAAAACGAAATTCTGCGAAACTTAATTGTATCTTTATTTCACAGTCGTACTTACGACCTCTAGACTTTGATATAACCTTCTTATATACATAGGTAAGTACGTGCTTTAAAATATGAATCGTGATTCGAAATACAAGAAATTATGAAAAAATTACGCGTCTGAATTCCTAAATCAAACACACGAGGTACAAATATGCCATAATAGCTAAAATATTATTAAATTACATGGCATTTTTTTACTTTTTAATATAATCAATAGGGTTCACTTTTTCCAACGTTTACATCCTAAAAAAACGCCTACGATTTTTATTCGACAAATAGTTATTTCTGAAGTTTACCAATACAACCTGATGTTTACGTTTAGAGAGAGCTTAAAAATGTATATAAAGAAAAATTACTAATCTTATTTATTTTTTCATGAAAAAATCTAGTCTAAATCTTTGAATAAAAAATCTGATAAACTACATGATATTTCTAAGGGTTCTTATTGATCAGAATCATAAAATAATAATAACATTTCCTAGCTTTTCTTTTTATATTTTTTATATGTTTTTGTAAAGCTGTAAGTATATTTCCATCTCACGCGTTTGTTGCGCTTCTTTGTTGAAACGTAACTTTTAATGCGACGTTTACGCTTATCCAAATCGATGTTTACCCCTACACTGATATTTACGTTTGCGTCAAAACGCGAAGTACTTAATTTTTGGCATGGTTTGTAAAACATTGCAAAGACATAGAAATTTTAATGCTTACTAGTAAGAACGCAGTAATTATAGCTAGTACTTATGTGGTTCCATTTAACAGTAATTTAAATTTCAGATTATACGAGGCTGGTATTAATCCCAAAGTAGAAGTTCTATATCCGAAGATAGAGTTTCCTGTCTCAACTGAAACGCCTCTTTTATCACACTTTGTGGAATGGGAACACAGTGAAGATTGGTAAGTAGATATCTATATATTATATAACTCAAAGGTGACTGACTGACTGACATAGTGGTCTATCAACGCACAGCTCAAACCACTGGACGGATCTGGTTGAAATTTGGCATGCAGGTAGATGTAGGCATCCGCTAAGAAAGGATTTTGATAAATTCCAACCCTGAAGGGATAAAATAGGGGATGGAAGTTTCAACATCATCGCAGGCGAAGCTGCGTGCAGAAGCTAGTTTAAGTTATATGAGTAAAACAGAGGCCTGAACAGTAACTAAATTATTTTAGCTTCATACACCAGACGAAAACTGCGCTCTGATCGCGCGATCCAGCGGCGTATTTAAATGGCGCCCTTTGGAGCTTGTAGTGTAGATCGCTTTTTTTTTTAATTATACCCTTTACACGTATATTAAAATGGCCGTTTTGAATTCTGAAATTTGCATTGGCTGAATAAATTTAAGTAAGTAGAATTTTCATTGAATAATATTTTTGTATTGCACCATGTACAGTCAGCAAAGCAGATAAGTATGCAGGCCCGTCAGATACAATTTAAGTTTTCTTAAAATCCCATGGGTATTCTCTAATAAAAAATTAAACCGTAGTAGAAAATAACTAGTTCTTCAATTAGGTTGATTTGCATCTGAATACGTTTGATGTATTCAAGAAAACCTCAATTATAGATGATGGTCCTGCATACCTATCTAGTTTGCTGACCGTCAGCAAAGTAGATAAGTATGCAGGGCCGTCAAAAACCCACGGATATTTTCTAATAAAAATTTAAACTATAGTAGAAAATGACTAGTTCTTCAATTAGATTACATTCCATTTGAATACATTCATTGGTATTCAGGAAAACCTTAATTGTAGATGACGACCCTGCGTACCTATCTTCTTTGCTGACCGTCCCAAAATGCATCAGAAATGACTATTCAAACACCCACAAGTGGTGCTTTAATAAAATATTGCACAACATTGCAGCCCTAAGGGTAAATATTTGTACCTTTAACCTTTAGAATATTTACTGTCCATAAATTCACTCGTCCGGGACGACCCTAAATTCCGTTGTAACCTAAGCCTAGCTTTGCTCCCTCATAAACGGTTTATGGTTTAATTATCATGACGTCATGTCATGACGCTGACATCCCGTCGCGTCTCTAATTTCCCATGCTGAGTGTTCGCTTGTAGCCCGGTTTAGTTGACAAGCGTTGACGCGGAATGGTGTAATGGTAGGTATTTTATTTTATTTATTTTATTTATTTATTTTATTTTATTATGTTTGGAAAACTTACAGCTAACAAAGTTATGGTTCATGAGTGTGAAAAAACAGTGGCCATTTACAAGTTTCCGCAGATAACAAACGGTGCATAAAAAAAAAAAAACAGAGCAGTCAGTTGACGAAAAGAAGCTTACGTACGCTAGTTAGAAAATTAAAGATATTAATTCTTATGACACTGGGTCTACACTACTTCTATTAAAAACTTACACTAAAGATATCTAATGATACATTAGCAATTATGAAGAGAAGAAACTCTTACTTAAGATAGATTTGATTTGAGAAACACTGGTATGAAATAGATCGAAATCGTGCTGACGAGAAAGATCATTGAAGGACCTGCTAGCTCTTACAAGATAAGAATTACGCCTGTAAGTACTCTTAACGGGAGGAACATAAAGAAGACATGGATTACGCAATGTTTTAGGGTGTGTTCTTAATCCCACTTTACCTAATAATTCAGGGCAGTCAACCTTACTATTCACTATCTTAGACAGATACATGACATCAGCAATACATCGGCGTTCATAAAGTGGCAACATATGGAATTGCCTACACCGTTCTTCATAGCCGGATATATATTTACGTGCTCTAAATTGCAGAAATCGTAGAAAACGTTTTTGAATGCTTTCAATCCTGTCAATGTAAGTATGATAATTGGGGTTCCATATCTGCGATGCGTACTCTACGTGGCTGCGGACATACGAACAATAAAGTATTTTAAAAGTTTTAACATTGTGAAAGTCCGATGATTGTCTTAATATAAAACCAAGAGCTTTATTAGCTTTATTTATGACATTTTCAACATGAGCGTCAAAAAGCAGTTTAGAGTCAAAAACGACGCCTAAATCCTTAACAATAGCAGTACGGTTCAAAATCGTATGTATTTCTTTATAATCGTATGTATCGTATGTATCGTATGTAGTAATCGTATGTATCGTATGTAGTAATCGTATGTATCGTATGTATTTATTTATAAGAGAATGGGTGTTGAGTTGTTAGTTGGAGGAGGTTTAGGTAATAGACGCCATAAATGTTTGGCTTTATAGGTCAGTATCATGGAACACACATGAAAATATCATAATTAAAAAAAATTATGATTGGTGACCAATGCAATCTCGCGATATATATTTTAATAAAAATAACGATGGTTGCAGTGTTCCTAGCTGACTACTTTGGAAAGAAACATACAAAACAAACTTAAAGGTCAAAGTCTCTTTTAAAGTCCATTCAACTGGTACTGGTCAAGTCATGAATACTAAAAAGGTTTTTCAAGATAAATAATTTTAGTTTTTCTTTAGTTTTTTGCACTCCTACCTGAAAGAGGTCAATGCCACTTAGTCCGTACTGTAAGTACGTAGCGGGCTGCACCTTGTCAAAGGGCGGCGCGCGCCCATTGATGATTTTGGTGTATTTTTCGGGACGATCTTTGTTGCAATATAATTAATTACGCGTTCGTAGACATATTATATGCTTAACGCATACAAAGCAAAAGTTCAAACAATATTCAAATAACTACATAATATTATCGAACGTTCCATGATTTTAAACTTAATATTAAAAACTTGCATTCTTTTTACAGGCCCCAGCTTTCTTTTCTTGAAAAAGATGAAGTACGAACAGCGATGGAGCGCAACGTTGCAATATCAATACATGACGATGATTACGAGTTTCTACAAGGACATATTAGAAACGGTAAGACACAATATAAAGGAATAGCTCTAAGAACTATGGTAGGATATTGAAGGAAATACTTTTGGTGCAACGGATATTGTTTCACGTAGACAGTAGCTTTTGTTGAAGCAATAAGTGAGATAGTATCTATGTGTTTGTGTAGTTACTCTGTATTTTTTAATACAGTAGAGGAGCCGCTTAAGTACGACTTTCACTCATTTAAATGAAATGTATGGTTGTCTAAAGAAACGAGGCAAGACTAAGATTAATTTATAATTAAAAATTGCTCTTTATATTTAACGAATTTTGATACCAACCATATGTAACATAAAATTGTATTTCCGGGCATTACTACTGGGTTAAGAGGTATAAACAGGTAAATAGATAATAGTTATTTTTCACACGAAATTTCATGACCGTTTTAAATTATATTTTATTTTTAGGTGTCAACGTGCTACCTGAGTCTGCTCTCCTAGTCCTGGTTTGGGAGACATTAGCAATGCACATTGGGAAAAACTACGTAGATCAATCTATAGTTTTTCGAGATATTCACTTTCACAGTGAAGTTATTCTAAAAGCAGACAATCCACTCAGACTCTGCATAGCCATAAACAGAGGCAGTAATAAATTCGAGGTACGTATCTAGGCACAAACTTCAAAAGATTCCTTTGTTATATAAACTAAAATCAAAACCATGATTGTCAAAGTTTCAATGTGGTAAAATTTTAATTAAATTAGAAAACTTGAAAGCAATCAAGACTTTGAGCTAAATTGACATTCATAAAATTTTGTTTTTAGTACTTGGTTATATTATTAGAAAATCAAACCAATTAACGTTATAAATACCAGAGTTATTATTAGTTAGATTGTAGAGAATTGCAATGGAGGATATGCTTATGTGTATAACCTGTTTCATTAAAGAAAGGAATCTAAATGGCGGCGCTTATCATGTTCTCTCGCTCGCACACTAGTGCCGTCTATACTCACTCGCGCGCGTACCATCAACAAAAAAAAAATGTCTTGATTTGCTTCCACGCTGCCTTAACGCGCTCAGTGTTCCTTTTTACGAATATCTTGTTATACATTTCTGTTATTTTTCCGTTGTTACCTGTTTGTAATTGTGGTAAAAGTAGGCACTGTTTCCGATGAAAACAATAAAAATTCTTAATAATATTTTTGATTTGAAAAAAAAAATTTTAACTTTAAATTTTATATCGAGGGGTGAAAGGCTATTTGGTTTAAGCGACATCTGGGGCGATATTGAGTTATATATATATTCGGAATCAGCGAATTTTTCTCCGTCGAATGATGCCGGATTCATTAAAATCGAAGCACTTTTTTGGCGTTTAAAACAATACTATTTTTGGGCTGTTTCCAAAGTGGCATTGTATTAACCGACGTGAATTTTGCATTTTTTTTTAAATTATGTACATGAACCATACTATCATATTAATAACCGAGACATAAACCAGTTACCCTTTCCTAGATAAATAACTCATTATGAGTTAAAGCGTTTTTCCTGTTTAAATTTTTTGTTAAGACGTAATTTAAATCATTTTGACTTCCACCAATTACTCGGTGTAATGCCACTTAAACCATTTGTCCGTCACCCAAATACGACACCGAGTGTCGCTTAAGCTCTTTCAGCGGCATCTATTTTCCACACAGGGTGATACTTAAACCAAGTAGTCGTTTTGTTTCAGATATTTTGTTTAAAATGCATGTCGTTTAATACAGACGATAAAATGAAATGATGAATATTAAATCATTTTTCCAGTATTAATAAAAATACGAGTCGGTCTTTCAGTCATTAAATTTTGATATGATACATTTCAATTATGTCATATCATACCATATTTATTTCATTTCCCGGGTGGTGAAAATCGTGATCATTCAACTGGACTGCCGCGCGCCGGCGCTTCAGTCGAACTCTAGAGTGCATGACGTGACGCGCAGTCACCACCAGAGTTCACGTACACACAACAACATGGTCTAGGGATATATAACTTTTTTAAATAACTTAAAAATTACTGGCCTTACAAAAAAACTAATGATGACAGATTATAAAAACACTATTAACTTCCTTTTTTTTAATTCAAAATTGTATATAAAACGTTTTGTTTTAAGATGGAATTCGCATTCATTGAATTTCTTCCAAGAAGTAAATCTTTACGAACTTCTAACTTTATTAAAACTCGGTTTTAATCATACCACGTAGACACTTGACCAGGAACGAAATGTTAAGAGCAGTGGGCATGATTCAAGCTGGTGCTACCCAAATTGCGGTTTCTGAAGCCATAAGGACCAGTCAGAGCGTTATATCCAGGCTTTGGTCACGTTATCGTGTCACGGGGGAAGTGGTGGACGGGACCGAGGACCTCAACGCATTACAACACATGTACGGACTGATTCATAGTAAACGCTGCACGAAGTCAACCAAATGTAACGGCGATGCAATTGGTTCAAAGGCTACAGAGAGAGCCATGGTTTGCTGGTAAGCAGTCCAAATTGAAGAAAAAGACTGCATGAAGTCAACCTACGTGCTCGTGGACCACTTTCGGTACCAGCGCTAAGGAGAGGCAATCGAGGAAGAAGATTACAATGAGCGATTGCACACTAAAACTGGAACCATTCTCAATGGTCACTTGAGCTTTTCACTGATAAATCCAGGTTTGGTTTTCATCCTGATTCGCGAAGAGTACGCGTTTGGAGAGAACCTGGACGTTGGAAGTTGGAATCGACTGCAGCACCCACAACAAGTTCATGCATATCAAGGTGACACGATTATGGGTTGGGCAGGAATTCGTCTCGGCGGTAGAACGGACCCCGTTTGGATACAAGGCAATAATATGGCTGTTCTAAAATACTGAGATGAGGTGCTAGAGCCTGTAATCTTGCCCCACAAACAGCAAATGGGACAAATTTTACAAACTTGGTTACAGCAGCATAATATCGAAGCTTTAGACTGGCCTGCACAATCCCCTGACTTAAATCCCATTGAGCATGCCTGGGATTTGCTTCAGAGAAGAGCTCTTACGAATTTCCAAATACTAAAAAAAAAACAAAAACCAGCTTTTCTTGCATCTTAGCAGGACTTGGTTCAGTATTCTACAACAGGATATTGACACCCTTGTTTTGAGTACGCAGAACCGCTGCAGATGTGTCAGGACAATTTAAGGCAGATCCACGGATTATTAATTTTTAGTTTTCAACAGTTTTTATAAAAAAAAATAGTGGTTTTGTTTAAGTTTTGATGTTTCAAAAATAAAGTTAAGATTGAAATTTTGTCTGATATTATCCTCTTCTTTTAAGTTTTTTTTTTTATATATAACTTTATCTAAAAGTTTAATATCAGATTAGATAGGCTAATAACCTATCACAAACCTAATAACCTATAACAAGGTTTATTTTAATGTGTAGGTGACTTACCAAAAAGTTAATAGAATTTTAGTTATTTAGGGTTAATTGAAATATGGAGATGGAACATGTTGATGATTGTGTGTAATTATATAATTGATGTTCCTATTGAGACTGTTCTATATAATTATTATTCTAAATGATTGCCTTATTTATTCAATATAAGCACCTGAGATTTTCGGTGATTGCGATATATCGAGGTTGTTTTAACAGCCATTGATAGTATTAGATGTAAAAAAAATGTAACATCATACGTTACAATTTCAATATTATATGTCACATAAGTAAATTAGCCTGCCAGTCATTTTAGTCTAAATTGGTAGTTGAGATAAATAGCTTGCTACTATTAATTTTGGGCTATGTCACTTCATACTTTTTGGCTTACTCTGAAAATGTACTGCGTCGTCGCTTAATTTTTTTTTACCGTAGCCAATTGTAGTTATGGAATAACTTAAATCTTTTTTCCGTGCTCTAAAAAATAAGGGCTTAAGGCAATTTGTATTAAGCGACATTTATCTTTGTAATTAAAAGTCCGTTTTATTTCGTATTAGCATCAACAACTCGACATGTTTAATTGAATTTCAATCAAGTTTACCTCGTTTAAATAGCTTAAGTAGTTTTTTTGTTGTGATTTTTTTTCCAAAATTTCAAACTTTAAATGGCTCTCCTGTAAAGTTGCAAAAATGTCGCTTAAACCAAATAGCCTTTCACCCCTCGATATGCAGACTGTACTATCTGTCAACGCAAGTACATGCCGCCATTTAAGATTACTTTCTTTAATGAACCGGCTTATAATAACAATATATTACCTATATATCTATTTCAGATATAATCTCAATTAATATTACCTTTTAGTATGTTTATTGATAACACCTAGTAAAACGTATTTGTTTTAATTTCTATTTAAAATTTTAGGTTAGTCAAGATGACATTCAAATAGCAAGCGGTATCGTGAGCAGTGTGAGAGTACTAAAATTTTATAAAGAAACAGAAATCCCTGAGACGGACGATGAGGAAATAATATTGACTAACGAAGATGTCTATAAGATCCTTAGATCAAGAGGATATTGTTACAAGTAAGTTTAACTTTTATTGTAAACAGCTTTAAAATTACCCGCCCATTTTTATACAAAGTTCATCCCTTATTATCAATCCTTTTTGGAAATTCAACTCTAAATAATATAACCCCAAGGGTTGAATTTCCAAAAATCGCATATCAATGCGCAATTACATCATGAATATAAATAACTGTGCCAATTTAATTTGACCAGCATTTAAGACTACTATATTTAAATAAAATTTACTACGGAATACAGAAGCCTGAGAAAGAACGTAGGATAGAGTTTATCCCAAAAAAATCACCTGAACAGGAACTACGTGGGTAAAGCGGTAGCTAGTTAATTATAAGTCCGGGTTTCCTCACGATGCTACGTGATGGCTACCGGCCACTGTGGGCGCTTGCCTGAGTAATGGGCTAGCTCACCGTCAACTTCAACTTTTATATTAATTATGGCAATCCACCGAATTTTCGGTGTTTTCTGCCAATGTCCAGTTTTAAAATAATATTTCAGTTTAAATGACACGGTTATTATTATAGTATCAAGATCATACACGTGTTTTTATATTCAAAAACACGAGATGACTCCTCTTGATGAGATGAGCTCCCCGTCTATCCGTCTTTTGACGACGACAGGCCGCGTCAACGGCGCGTTCGTGTTCCACGCGCGCCATTAAGAGATCTCTTTGAGGGCCATCGCCTGCCCCTGTGGGCTGTTCGAAAGAGATACCACGGCTCTAGCCACAACTGGCTAAGAAGAAACATCGATGGGTTTTAGTCAGTAGAAATCTGAGACTCTCATCTGCTCCGCCCAGAACGGGTTTTTAAAAGGTTTCCGCACGTTTTTTCTTCCTTAGTCGATGTCAGTGTGACTTAGATAAACTTATATAAATTAAAAAAGTCAAATAATTGGAAAGAGAAAGCGAGGGATTAACCTTATTTCACATGAATTCGGCTAGATATTTTTTACAGAACAACACAGCAGGTAATATTCCAAGTTCATTCCGTTTTAATCCCAACATCAACATAAAAATAGTAGCCAATTTACGTCTAAACCATCATTTTGTCGTCGCCTTTCCTCGTCATAAAACTTGCAACATAAAATTGAAGAAAATAATGTAAACAAGGTAATACCATCAAATGAACTCGGGCAAAAAGAGGCTTATATCAATGACGTGGCTTGACTTGACGGTTCTTTCATTTATTTCTGGTTTTATATAATTTTCCCGTAAAAAATATGATAATAATTGTGTTGTGTTTGTTTTCTGTACTGTTGAAGGTAAATAAATTTAATTTACAAGACTCCAAAAAAGACCTACATAAGGTTCTGTAAAGTGTTCGTGTCTTAGATCACTATTTGATTGGAAATAGTATTCTGCGAGTTACATATTTTGATACTTTATAGACCTATTAATATTTTGAATCAAGCAATTCGCTACAAATATCTAACTAGTCAGTTTGTTTGTAATACGAAAGTGCATAGGTACAAAAAGTTTTATTTAAAAAAATGCTTGAATATTTTTTTATCAATTTGTGTTTAACGTTAACTAAGTTTGTTGTAAAACTCTTGTCGAAAGTTTGACAAAAAAAATAGGAGGAGGCAAATGTCCAGGCGTGAACTGATGTAAGCTGCTGATAATGATGACAAACTGAAACCAGAGTCAGCCAGAAACATAAATAATTACTCGGCTTCTTGGACATTTAAAACTAAGTTATATTACAACCATACGCACATTATACCAACAAAACAAATTTATATACCTATATTCCTATAAAATGGTAAACAGATTGACTAATTCTTTATATATCAACGCTCAACCCAAACCGCTCTTCCTGAAATTTTTACGGTGTGTTTTATTGTGATAAGTTGCTATACACTAAGATAGGATTTCTCGATTCGCGACCCGGGTTAAATAGTTGTTGGAAGTTCGACATCCACGCGATCGAAGCCGCGGGTGAAAGCTCCGCATTTGTAAATGTAAAAGAGATTAGGGTATTTAGTCTGAACGAACGGCCCAAATCGGAAAGGACCGGTGATAAAACTGGTAATCAAATTCAGTGTCATAAATTACATCAAGTACATTCGGGTGCAAAACTTAAAAAGTTGAAATAAAAGTTTTTTTTTTCTTAGATTTGTTTTATCTTCCTTAGAAAAACAATCAACAATAAAATAAAATGTTTACAAAGTATAAAAAATTACAATAAACAATAAGATTTAGTAAAAATCGGTCTTATTTTAAAGAAACAAATCAACAAACTATAAAAATTTACAATTAAACAACAAGGCTCATTGGTAAGGGTCATTGTTGAGCTAGCTACCTGAAGTCGTGCCAACCGGTTATAAAGATGTATTCTGTTTATTTAGGTGATTTCAAATAATTAAATAGTTAAAATTCATAAACTTAGCGACTATTACAATGTATGCGACTGTACCTTTAAATTAATTTTGAAATCATTTTATCACCGGTCCTTTTAAACGTAGATGATTTTTGTTTACGGTCGAATGGCCCGCGGTCCATTCGATTTGGGCCGTTCAGACTAAATACCCTAATCATTCTGTTTAGAAATCACAAATTAATATTTTTATCTTTTTTCAGGGACAAATTCCAATCCATTCAGTCGTCGGTCCTCAACTGTCAAACGGCATTGGTGGAATGGAACAGCAACTGGGTGACATTCCTGGATTCACTGATTCAACTGGGCACCCTATTGAGAAGTCATGAAGGGGTCTCAACCCCCAAGTTTATCAGGAAATTGAGAATCAGTGTCCTGGAACAACAGATTTCAAATATCGTTGAAGTGAATGGTGTCAATTGTTTTTCCGCTCGAGTAAATAATGTTTTGGGAGTTATAAGGTACTTCTTTTTTTAGTATAAGGCCCGAGTCACACCGGAACAGCGGCCGGCAACAGCGCGGCGAGCACCTTCAGTGTGAAATAATTTTAAACTTTAACTTTTTTTTAACTTTTATTTGTAATTGGCTTAGGGCCGTTTTTGTTAAATAAATAAATAAATAAATAAATAAATAAATAAATAAATAAATAAATAAATAAATAAATAAATAAATAAATAAATAAATAAATAAATAAATAAATAAATAAATAAATAAATAAATAAATAAATAACTACATACTTAAAAGACTAGTATCGCTTGAAAAGTTTGAAAAGGTCGCGAGGCTGCCAGCGGCCGTCAGCGGCCGCCCGCGGCGCCGCGAGCGGCCGCGCGCCTCTTGTTTCTAGCGACGCTGGCGGCCGCTGCCGGCCGTTGCCATTCCGATGTGACTCGGGCCTAAGGCTTAATTTAAGAAGTGGAAATTTTAGCTTATTCATATTTTTTTGTGTTGAGTACATTTTTTAGAGATCGATTGAATTTTTTCTAAATAGAGTTGGTTCTTTAATATTTATACTTATAAATGTCCACCTGCATTACGTCAATGTATTCGATCGTCTAATATTAAGTTTTATTTGTCTGCCCCTTTGGTCTTAAGGTCGGAATAGTAGTCATACCTAGTATCTCGTAGTTTGAAAGTTGGTACCGTGACTCCCCCGCTTTTCGAAAAGTAGTCTGTTATTGTAGGCTCTGCGCCTCACTCTACCCGGTCATGACCGATTAACAGGTCTTTAACCTTTCAACGACCAACCGACAGCCGGCTGCCGGGCTGCTATTGTTTTTCTATTGTGTCTCAAATCACGTGTGTTCGAAGGATTTAAGCTATGATATTAGGAAGAAAGTTTATCTGCCTTCTTGATTGCCTTAAATAAAATAAAGAAGTTTTATGATTGTACCCATACTTATGCAGTTTTATGGCTTATGCAGCAACCTCAATTTTCCGAAGAAGTAAAAATATAAAACAAATTTTCGAGCGTAAAAGTTGGTTTATAAGAACTTTTAACGTTTAAACTTAAGCTTAAAAGGCTTTCAGCTTACTAGTTTTAATGTTATTATTATTTGAGTAGTAAAATTTTATAATATTGCTATATATTTTATTTAATATTATTTTTATGTTTTACTAAATTGAGTTTCAAAATATTCGTTTTAAAGAAATGAAAGAAATAGAGAATATTAAAAGTACCTATTTAATTTAATATGATAGAGAAAGGCCATTTTATGGATTTGGGGTAAATAAAATAAACATTTTCATCAAAACTTGTAAGCTTGGTTAAAAAAATAAAAAACAATAAAAGCGAAATTGAAAAATGCAAATCGGCTTATATATAATTAATTAGGACTTTCGTTCAAATAAAAATATTTTATAAACAAATTCAGAATATCTTTCTTTTGAAGTCGAAAGAAAGCCGAAGTCTTACTATACGTTCTAATAATTTATTGACTTGACAAGCGTCGTATCATATTACTTAAAAAAAATTACGAAAGTCGCTTGGAAAATAAGGAATGGTATATTTTTGGATGTCATTCAATAAGTCTTTTGAAGTGTTCTTTTCTTTTTTTGTCTAAGCAAAGAAACATTTTATGAGAAATAATAAAAAATAAAATGATTTTCCTAGAATCTTCAATAAATGAGAAATATTGTGTTGTACAGTCACGATCAAAAACATGTTTACACCGAACAACATATAAAAGGAATTTTCTGAATGATCTTTTTAGGGCAGATTTTCTTAAAGTGGTACATGATTACAGCATATTCTAATATTTGTTTTAAGGCGCTGTCCATAGCGAACACCTTGTAAAAGTCTAGATTTTCGTCGCAAAGTTAGCCGTATCTATACATACCACAAGCCAGAAAAAAATACAGTGTGTAGTCTAATATATAAAGAAAAGACTTATACAAAAACAATTTACAAATGTGGTCTAGTACTACTAAAAAACTGTTCAAAAAGACCACGAAAAAAGTTTTCGTTTCGAAATTCTCAATTTTTTCAGCGACAACCATCATATTTTTCATATCTATAACAAAGAATTTTTTTTAAACTAAAGACATATCTAAAAATTTTAAAACACCGAACTATATTTTTTTAAATATTCAATTAAAACTGCAAAATAACTTACATTTTTGCGGATTTGCCTAAATATTTTCGACCTTATTTCTATTAATTTGATGCACTACCGCGAATAGCTACTTACCGCGCCCTGTAAGTTACAGCTAATTTAAGAAAAAAAATATGCTCTTTTATTTTTAACAACTGTATTCTTGTCTTTGCTCATAACTGTACACATAAAATAGAAAGAATTTTCGTATTTTTTCATCAAGTAGAAACATTTAGTGTTTAACTTATTTTGAAAATTATTAACGATTACAGCATACTTCGAAATTGAAGTATTTTTTCCCCAATTGAGAAAAAATGGGGTTAAATTTTACTAAAACGAGATACCTATTTATAAACTTTTAAATAATGGATTAGGCTAGGTAGACTTGGAAGAAGGCACGACTTTCTGACGCTTCGCGCGACGCAACTGCCCTCGGGCATGGCTACTTCGGCTGGACGCTAAGTATCACCTATGCGGCAAAGATTTGACGTTGCATACTTATATAACGTAAAAATACACACACAGAAGGAGTGTACTGACTACGTGAGCTCGACAAATGGATAGGCGTTTAACGCTTGTGCGACAAAACTGTACAGGACTCACCATAGTTCGAATGCACGCTAGTGCGACACACTGAAGATCGACATCACGCAAGTGTGACAAACGATTTCGCAACAGTAGTTCAACACTACGGTAGTACTACAGTTCTCTGATTCGACAGTACGTTGGTGTAATATTACAGTAGTTTGACAAACGGTGATATCAGTGAGTTTTATAAAATGACTTCTCATGAGGGATTGTCAGATTTATACTGACTACAACCCACTCATGTTCCTTCGGTTACCCTCCCACTCATGTTCCTTCGGTTACCCTTTATTATTGTAACGATTAGAATCATTCCGCAACCCCGGCGCGTGCCGGAGGGCCCCGTCACGTACTGACTGCTCTTTGAGTCGCGCGTGGAGCAAACACGCCATCGACACAGGCCTAGTTCTTATCGGGCGGCGAGCTCCCATCGCTCGCTGTACGCAGTTCCGTACCTACGGCGGCGGCCGGTAGTCACCGACGTCGGCTCACATAATATACCGTCATGCTCATCACGCAAATTTTGTCCTGCGTGGGAATCGGCCCACGACGTCATTCTTATCAGCCAGGGTTTCTAACAATAAGACCAAAAGACCAGTCAAAATTAATAACTTTGAATCCTTTATCACTAGCCCCGTTTCAGGAATTGAACGCAGTTTGATTAAAATAAGACTAAATTTATATTTTCAGGTGTGCTGGAGTCGAACTTGATAATATTACGTTTATAGACAAACCTTTAGTAAAACCACAGTCAGAAACTTTGCTGACTAGAGCATTTTATCCGTACTTCTCCATGGATAAAGTTGATGTAAGTATTGAAAACGCCTATCAATATTAATAAATATACCTAATACTATTACAGCTTATGAACATTTATTCAGCCTTTAGGTCTATAGAAAACAAAACAAAAATATACAAAAGCTCAATAGACGCGTAAAGTTGAACGGACGTGTACGAGTCTAAGGCCCGTATTAATAGACGTCACTCAATTTTGAGACGCTCTCAAGTTTATTGCTGTCCTTATTTTTTCCCTTTAGAATGACAAGGACAGCAAGAGACTTGAGAGCGTCTCGGAGTTGAGTGACGTCTATTAATACGGGCCTTAATACAAAATCGTTGTTTCTATGGTCATAAGCTGCATAGAGGTTAATATTAATTAGTGTGCGTTAGAAGATAAATTAGTGTGCGTAGACCCTTTCTGTACATCTTAGAACAAAGGCTTATTTTTCAAACAGAGGTTACGCTAGCAAAGCACAAGCAAGGATCGAGAATTAAACAATTAAATATAGGTTTCATTACGATGTTGTTTTTTTATTAATGTTCAAGATAAACGTGAAAAAATTTATGATTAATATTAATTTAAAGGCACGTTGGTATTTGCCCAGATTGGGGACCCTTAACTTCTTATTATTGAAACAGTAGCGGGCGCCTTATCCTTAACCATTTTAGGATATTAAAAACGTAGTTTATTTAGATGCAAATACGATATTATTACGCCAGCAACGGTCGCCTGGAGGACACGGTCGAGCACACGGTGGAGGTATGCCCCGCATGGGCGAGCCATCGCCGTGTCCTCACACAGGTGATCGGCGGCGGTGACCTCTCGCGCCCGGCCCTGGTTCAGGCCAACATAATAGGGTTTTAGTAAGTAAAAATCTGACACGTCCTCCCGCCCCGCTCAGGACAGGAGAAGTCATTTGATGATTTCCCACTCATAAAAAAAACAATATTATTTGGTTGAGCATTTTAAGATTTAATATTGTAAAACCTATATCAATATTTTTTTAAGAAATTTTTCAGATAATTAAAATTATATCTGACGAGCCTGTATTCTAATTATAATTATAATTATTTTGCTTGACTGTACAAAACAATAATTAAGTAAGTTAAAATTAGCCAAACACATTTATGATTAAGTAAATTTCATTCTTATTAAGAACCTTGTCCTTGCTTCGTTTAAATTAAAAGCGAGCTAAAGATATATCTAAGTTTGAAGGCGCCGCTTTCTCACATTTTCTCATAGGATAAGCACAGTCTTAATTGAATGTCAATCACGTCGGCGCTCTTGGCACAAGATTTAATCTGCAGCCTTGCATCTAGTTTGAAAGCCAGTGAAAATGTATGCAACAGCAAAATTGTTAAACAATATTGCTTGGTTTTAACGTAGTATACGAAAAATGCTATTGAAGACCACTAATCTAGGCTGATTGTGTTTTTAACCGACTTAAAAAAAAAGTAGGTTCTCAGTTCGACCTGTATGTATGTATGTTTGTCCGCGATTATCTCGCGTTTGGCTGAACCGATTTTGATGCGGTTTTCAGAAAAGTGTTTGTTACATTCTGGGAAAGGTTTTAGTATATAACACTAATTGAAATCCCGTGACGTTGCCCGCATAGATCGCGTTTTGCTTTCTTGGATTGTAGATTTTCAAAGACGATTGTATGTTTGACCGCGATTATCTCGCGTTTAGCTATACCGATTTTGATGCGGTTTTCAGTAAAGTCTTTGTTACATTCTGTGGAAGGTTTTAGTATATAACACTAATGGATATCCTGTGACGTTACGCGCATAGAGCCGTTTCAATTTTATAAGATTATAAGTAAGTTGTTTTATTTTGAAAGTTACTCTAAAACGTTGTCTGAGACTCTAACTAAGAAGTAAATAAAAAATAAAAAGCTTTTTAAAAAAAAATAACCGACTTCAAATACTAAAAGCTCAAAAATAACTATTTCAGAAGTCTGCGGCAACACAAATCGACCGGCCAGAAGAGAAGCCACCGACTTCTGAAATAGTTATTTTTGAGCTTTTAGTTTTTGAAGTCAGTTATCTTTTAAAAAAAAAGCTTTTTTTTAGTTATTAATTATGTCACCTTAAGTACAAATGTGACTTTTTACATCATCACTGACATCCCGCACCTCTGAAAACGCGTAAAGCCGTTGGTCCCGGTTGTCGAACTTTTACATTCGTTACGGGTAGTCAAAAGTCAGAAAGTTTGACCGGTCACCAAGGGGTGTCGTGGCGCTTCACGTAAAACACTATTATTCAGTTAAAACTAGTTGTGCTGGAAGACGTCTCTAACAAAGTTGGGAAAAGGCAAGGGAGATGACTTTGACTAATATCATCTTAATACCTTGCCATCACGTCTTAAATATGTCACGTATATTTAAGATAGTGTCGAAGTACAGCATTTCTAAGTAGTGTATGTCAAACCTGACTCGGACTAGCATCATCGTCTAAGCAGAATATCGTTGAACTTATATCGTTTCTTAGTAAAAGTCATGTCGAAGAAATACCTTATCAGAATACAGTAGCGTTGCACTTAAGTGGTTTCATAGTAACATAGTGTCGAAATGAAGACGTATTGGAGTTTCGTGTTGTCGAAGAAAAATTATGTCGTAGAACGATTTTTCGAAATTCAGTTTGGGAGTCTATAATAATATTGTTTTAATACCTAGATTGTTTTATGAATATTATAAGTGAAATGTTAACGATATTGTTTTTATTTCAGCTGAAAACTGCTCTTCAAATACAACTCCAAATTGTAGCCGAAAACACAACATTGAATGGAATTAAAGTTACCCAAATCGTAACTTCGAATGTCAATATAAATTGTATTATTCAAGAGATATCGAACTATATCCCCAATGTTACAATTGATGTTTCTTCGGTCGTAAATGTCAATATTGATTTTGATACTTTGTTAGTTCAAAATTCTGTTGACGATAAAGCAAATGTTTTTATAATAGAGGATCTGTTGGGGAATGAAAAGGTAAGAATCTTCCTATTGAATTAATATGATTTTCATTGTGTATTTATGTCAATGACGTCTTCTTTGACTTATTCGTTGGTTGAATCAATGAATATTGTTTTTATTAAGACGTTTGTTTAGGAAAGTTTGTTAGGTCGTTTAGTTTCATATTTTTGAAAATTAACAAATAATAATACTGCACTGTTGAGAAACTGACTGGCCACATTAGGGGCTGCACAACTAAAACATTAATTTACTTTATTATTTTGTTTAAGCACAGCTTAGACTAGCGGTTTGCAGCTTTGCCCACTCATTTTTGTTTCGTTGATCAGTTTCGGAAATAACTTATCTTTTCCAAATCAATTTTTATGTTATCCCTCATTTTATTGAGCCAACTTTGAAAATAAGAATGAACATGTAACACCAGTCAGACTCTCTACAAAACTACCAGTTAATTTAAAATAATTATTTAAATTAACTCCAAAGTACGACGAATCCAGCACGTTTTAATTTCAATGAAATCCCGAACGTACATTTCTCTTTTCCAGAAATTGGAGTTTCTTAGAAATATCTCGGCGAACAGTTTCGTTTTAGCGTTGGAGGCAGGAGTACCAAGAGTTCAAGGGCTTTTGAGCCACTTTAGCATCATGAGTTCTATGTCGGATGGGAAGCAAATATTATTATTATTGAAAAGGCGAAATATCAAGGAGGTTACTTATGTGCCTGTAAAGTGTGATAATAAATTGGATTGGGTGTCGCGCGTGTACGAGGAACTTAATAATAAAACGAAGCGAGTTGTGCTGGTTTCAGAAAGGCAGCCGTACTGTGGAACTTTAGGTATGACAGATTTTTGTATAAAGTTGCGTTTTTGGTACTATTTATATTTTTCAACCGACTTCAAAAAAAAAGGAGGAGGTTCTCAATTCGACTGTATTTTTTTTTTTTTTATGTTTGTTACTCGATTTCTCGGAGACGTCTGAACCGATTTCAAAAATTCTTTTTTTATTTGAAAGGGTATGCTCGTCATTTGGTCCCATATTCATCAGGTCAGGATCTGGTGGTGGAAACCCTGAGAAATTGATGGCATCTCTAGAAAGTTGTAGCCGAGCATCGGGTAAAAACTTAATATTAATGTGTATATCTGATGAGACTACAATACCATGGAGGTTTGGGGCAGACCTGATGATGGAGACGACAGAGAATCAAGGGAACTCCTCAACGGTACATCTTAGCTACATCGTCTTTGGGCTTATTTTATTCGTGATGGCAAGATCTTTACATCGAGATGCGTTATGACTGCCACTGCAAGCTTCTTGATGCAGGTGCAGTACAGTTTAGGGAACTCTTCAATGGTTGATAGCAGCTACATAGTGTTTGGGCTTATTTTATTCGTCTTGATGAGCACTTTACACCGAGATTGATTATACTGCAGATTCGATAGTGGTAGGTAGTGTATGAATCTTGGTATGGAAATTGGCAGCCTGGATACTTTAGTTAGACACTAAAAAGTAAAAAATAAAAAACTTTTTACAAAAAAAAAATAACCGCCTTCAAAAGCTAAAAACATAAAAATAACTAAAATTTCGGAAGTCGGTGGCAACACAAATTGACTGGCAGAAGAGATAAGCCACCGACTTCCGAAATTTTAGTTATTTTTATGTTTTTAGCTTTTGAAGGCGGTTATTTTTTTTTTGTAAAAAGTTTTTTATTTAATATAACAGTAACTGGTATGACGAGGGACATATCTAAGGAGACTATTCAGTATTTGATTCTCATTCCGAAGATGAAAAAACAATACTTTAATTTATGACTAAGGGCTCTTTTAATTTACGTTCGTTTGTTTGGTTGTCGGGAACCGGTACAGCGAACGCGCGGCAAGAGGCCTGCTACCGCGCCACAAGTTTTATATGAAAACAAACGACCGTACGTGCGTCGTACGGCAAACGTACCACTACGGCACTGCAGCCGTACGGCACGAAACGCACAAATTTAAACAGCCCTAATTGTCTCACACGCGCCTCACTAGTCACGGTGTGCCTATTTTTTTTTGTCAATAGAGTCCATTTTGTTATTAGAAGCATAAACAGTCGGTAACGAAACTATTGTTAGTACATAATTATGTCTCTATCTAGTAGTCTAATTAGCCATTCAATCCAACAGCTATGCAAATGAATTAGGTCTATAATATTAAACTACTTACCTATCCGGCTAATTTAGACCACTAGACATTTAGCTAAACTAATTTTGGAGCACCCAGGAAATAGGATCCACACCAAGTTGGCCTTGAATAAATGTATTGAATCATCATCATCATCATGATGATGAAGCAAATTTTTTTATAAAATTCAATACATTATACGACAAAATTATCATTCTTTATAACTAATAGGGTCATATAAATAAAAGCTAGGCTGTTAAATTAACAGCTTTATTAATCTAGTTGGTGGCGACAGATACATAGTTCATAACAATTGAAGTTATATAAATGTTTATTAAGGTTTCGTCAAAAAATTAAGAAGTAATGGAATGGATAAAGCAGGGATGGTGGTCATCGAAGATTTCCAAACACCTACTTTTAATCCCAACAGTGATGTATTCAAGAACCAATTGGAAAAAAACATGGCTATCAATGTATTCAAAAAGGTATGAAGTCTGTACTGTATTATTCTAAATTCATTTATTTTTCCATTTGTCTTTGTGATCATACCCATTTTTTGCATAATAGAGTTTAAGGCATTTATTAAGATTCCAGATACACTTTAATATAACAAATAGGTATACGATATTTTTTATTTTAAAGTATAAATAAAGAAAATGTGTTTTTAGAAGGCAAACTAACAATTTTTAGTGCTGAACCCTTTTTGGTTCCGCAGTCAACAAGAAATTTGAAAAAATCGTGTTGGAGTGAAACTTAAAAAGAGTGACAGTTGATTTTAAATATTTCTTCATTTAATTAAAAAAAACGCAAAGCTGTTTGATAGTGCAGCCGACAGAATCGTATTTTAAAAACATATATATTTTTTAAATATGTAATTTCAGCTGCTGTTAATTTACTAATGTATACTAATCTAGCAAGCACAAATCCATACTAATTATTATAAATGCGAAAGTAACTCTGTCTGTCTGTCTGTCTGTTACGCTTTCCCGCTTAAACTACTGAACTGATTTGAATGAAATTTGGTACAGATATAGTCTGGGACCCGAGAAAGGCCATAGGATAGTTTTCATCCCGAAAATCCCCCGGGACCGGCAACTATTTCACGCGGACGAAGTCGCGGGCAGTAGCTAGTATTACATAATTTTTTTTATTTGTTTTTCTCGCAAAGATAGATACATTGAACCCTATTTATAATTCCTCGCAAGTGACGATGTTGCGAAATGCTTTTCCGTGTCGCTTGGAGGCGTGCTAACGATCTGTCAATATGTCTGAAGCACAAACTTGGCCTTTTAACAGTTCGCTACATGGGGCGGGAATTTAGCGATGTTGATTTAGTCGCTGCTCTTATATAGGAAATAAGACCTTAAATATTATTTTGTTTTTAGTATATTTGTCTTTTTGAAATAGGTTTTGCCTGCGACTTCGTTGTAAGTCAAACTCACTATCATCATATCATTATCAGCCAGTCGAATGCTGGACATAGTCTAAAGACTTAGAAAAGCCTAAGGCTCGCTATTTAACCTGATAGTTGGCTAGTCGTATCCGATTGCTGCCAATTATCCTTAGCAGATGATACTTTGTCTGGTCTAGGAGCGTCCTATACTATGCTTGCTCAAACATACGCGCTTACTCCAGCGATTGTCAATTTTGCGATAGATGTGACCACCTTACCTATTATAAGTTAGTTAAATCCAATTTATGTAGATACATATTTTAAATAACTTCTTTGTTATTCAGGGACAATGGGGAGGATACTACTATACTTCAGCTAAAAAATCGGCGAATCTTCGAAACGTTATTCTGACCAGTGCAGCTCCGGATTTGGATAACTTCACATGGGTTGAAGCTCCTACTCCTGTAGCCAAGAAAAATCAAGTTCAGGTAAACATTTAACATACTTATAATGTTTATTTAGAGAAGAAGACGACTGGTGGCATTAATGTTGCTATAGCAGGTAGAATAAAAGAAGAAATTTGTGACATACAAAAAAAAAAATAGAAAGTTCAGTGCTTAAAACAACACATACAATAAATCCTATTGGTAAATTACGAGACATCTCCTTTTATCTCCGCTTTGGTGGAACCATGGCCTGACACCTGGGCGTAGAGATTGACACATGTAAAGAGAGTCTATAACTAGCTGAAGTCAACCCTCGGATGAATAATTATTAATGGGGTGTACAGTTTATTTTTTTTTTCTATATCAAAGTTTCAATCAAATCAAAGCTACATCTTGTAGCTAATTGTTAATGGAAGATTTCGGGTGCTGGTAACAAAGTCGGAGGCTTAACATTAAAACTAGGTAGATAAATTTAATGCAGGTACTTGATACTTTTTAACTTTACCTCCAAGGTATCATACGCTGGTATATCATTAAAAGATGTCCAGAAAGCGGTAAGCAACAACAGTGCAGACAAAACATCTTTTGGAATGGATTTCAGCGGTATTGATGCAGAGTAAGTTGTGTCTAACAGTATGACATAGAAGTGTACAGATATACGGAATATAACATGAAATGTAACACGCAATGAAGAATTTCCCGTTTATGCTCGTGCTCGAAAGCCAACACATAATGCTGTTATATTGCATGTCACATTTCGTTAGTCAGTACAAGCCTTTAAACCTTCGAACACACGTGATTCGAGACACAATAGAAAGACAATAGCAGCCCGACAGCCGGCTGTCGCTTGGTCGTTGAAAGGTTAAAGAGCTAAAACGTTAGTCGAAAGCTAAATAACCGACCCTTTTCATCACCAAACCTTATTTAACTGTATAAACATTACTTATAACATAATTCCTTGAAAGAATAATAAATACTCGAGATGTTAAGTCTCGAATATCGATTAATAGTTAATTCAATTTTTTTTTAATTTGATTAGTTCGAAAGAGAAAAAAAAATGTTGTGAAGCAATAGTTTTTGCCATGAATTCAGGATAAAAAGTTTTATTTTTGCTTTTTGTCTTCAGTGGCGACAGAGTAATGGGGTTGGTAGCAGATGGTTCTTTAAGAGCTACAGTGGAGGCTGATTCGTCTCTGCTGTGGCCAGTCCCAGAACATTGGAGCCTGCAAGATGCTGCTACCGTACCACTGCCGTATGCTGTCGCTTATTATTGCTTGGTAAGACATGCAAGCCTCACGTGCAAGAGGTTGTGGCTTCGAATCCGGGCAAATACCAATGTGACTTTTTCAATTCATAAGTACTTTCTAAAGATTATCTTACACATCACAGACATCGGTGAAGGAAAACATCGTGAGGAAACCTGGACTTGTAGTTAATATAAGTCTGTAATCGCCAATCTGCCTTGAGCAAGCGTGGTGATCAATGCTCGTGCCTTCTCCGTATGAGAAGAGGCCTTTGCCCTGCAGTGGAACAGTTATTGGCTGGTATTATTATTATATAAGAATATAAGAAGTTTTCAAAGGTGGTGTTTGGCAGTTGTTAAATACGAGTAACCATACTTAATATTATAAATGGGAAAGGGTATATGTTTGTTTGTCCGTCTTTTACGGCAAAACGGCGTGACGAACTGACAAGTTGAGATAGTTGACGGAATGGGAAGTGAGTGACATAGGCTACTTTTGTCTCTTTCAAACGTGAGCGAAGCCGCGGGCAAAAGGTTTTTTTTATACGTTCATAACATCATTTAATTTTGTCTTGCAAATAATTACAAAAAGAAAAAGAAAAATACGAAGTATAGGGTATTTTCAAATATCACTGCTTTTGTAAAATACCTATTATTATTTGCTTAGTAACAGCGATGTTCTAAATATTCATGAATTTAACTTTCTCTGAAAAGGAAAACAGTTTTCTCCAAAGTTCATTACAATGATTTAATAATATTTATCGAAAAAGACGCGCCTACACAGCCTAGTCACTGTCTGCTGTCTGTTTGTCCGTGTGCATGTTTAAATCTTTAAAACTGAGCATCGGATTTTGAAGCGGTTTTTATTAGATATAGTGATGCAAAAGGGAGGTTCATGTGTATAATACATGTATATATGTATAATGGAGAAATTTTACACCCATGCAAAGCTAGTGTAGGTCGCTGGTCCAAATTATGAAGACCATCATCTAGATAATTTAAACTACTAGAAATAATATATCATTTTCAAAACAAAATCGTAGTCTCACTGAAAAAAGAGAACGCGGAAAGTTCTAAATATTCGCCGAATTCTGTTTGATAAAATATTCACATAAATGGGCTCATTTTGCTCTCAAGGTAACTTTCGACTATGTATAATGTAGAATTGAATATTTTTATGTCATAATATAAGTAAAAAGGTATAGTATTCTTACAGTGGCTCTTGTTAAGTTACGTGTCAATAGTCAAATCATTTATTTCATTGGGCCAAAAAAGGCACTTTGAAACGTTATCTATAAAACAAGAGTGAATCTAGTTGCCCACGTGGATGTCACAGTTTCATCCCCTATTTTACTAATTTAGGGGTCGAATTTCCAAAAATTGTTTCATAGTTCGAAGCCTTACCCACTGTTTACAAAGAACACACTGCAAGATTCATGTCTCTAGGATCAGAGGTCTAGGCTGTGCGTTGATATATCAACTATCACTTACCGTTATATAAAATAAAATAAAAGAGGTATTACTAGCGTTTACCCGCGACTTCGTCCGCGATGAATAATAGTTCCCGTTCCCGAGGAATTTCCGGAATGAAAACTATCCTATGTCCTTTCTCAGGTTTCAGACTATATCTGTACCAAATTTCGTTCAAATCGGTTCAGTGGTTTAGACGTGAAGAAGAGACAGACAGACAGACAGATAGACTTTTGCATTTATAATATTAGTACGGAAGTACGGATTATAGTTAGATAAAGTTTTTCCTGGGCGGGAATCGAATTCCAAGATCTCCGCAGTCAGGGTCACTAACCACCAAACCAACACTAAGACATTTGTCTCGGCCGGGTAGACAAGGGACAGTCACGTGAAAATTGCGCCTCAGAGTGCCATACCAAATTACGTATATTTACTACATCTGTATATTTCAGACAGTCATGTTCGTAGCATTCAGTCACCGTTGGCAGCGTAAACTCTTGGACTATAATCTTAAGAGATTATCTCTATACTCAGGTCACTTATGGTGTTTAATTTATTCCCTTAATATGAGTAAGTTAGACTTTATGCAGGATTGCAGGATTGTATGAAATCTTAGAACAGCTTAGTTGTGCCGCTTTATGTTGTGAGGTCCGACGAGTGAGATTCTGGCATTAATTGAACTTCATGTGTGTTTAGAAATGTTAAAGCACGTGTATGGTTGGGGTTCTTTCGATTAAACAACCACATCATTCTGATAATAGTCCAGTCATTTTAGGCATTTAAAACCCCAATCTGCGAAAAAAAATCTAGTGATCTGAATTTATGTATTAAACTTCATTACAGCATTGTAATGAAGATGTGAAAAATCATTGATATCGTGCCGGTTAATTAGTCACAATAAAATTGCTTGTCGTGAAATTATCTGCAAGAAATTCCTCTTGCATATAACTGTTTTCGGAGTAGAGCACTGAGAAAGGCATAGTGCAAATTCAGCAAACACGATCACTTATGCAGGAGTGCACCTAGTTACTATAGTAAAGGAACAGACATTATTATATTCTTACACAACACACAGTTGGTTGACATTAACTTTTACTCTGTTAGACGTCGTCGTTGTGTAATTTACATTTTTTGAAATTTCTGGTGTATGACAAAATTAAAAAAAGTAGTTCATTCATAATATTGTGTATTATATTTACAAAATTAATATGATTTTATCATTTTTATACCTGCGACTTTTGAAAAAATTTTTTGAGCATATTGGGACTTTCTGGGTTCAACCTCTAAGTGCAATCATAAATGGTAATATGAGGATTTTATATCCGTACAAATCCGTACTAATATTATAAATGCGAAAGTAACTCTGTCTGTCTGTCTCTTCTTCACGCCTAAACTACTGAACCCATTTTAATGAAATTTGATCAGATATAGTTTGGGACCCGAGAAAGGACATAGGATAGTTTTTATCCCGCAAATTCCTCGGGAACGGGAACTATTAATCCACGCAGACGAAGTCGCGGGCAAAAGCTAATTTTACAATAAATGATAAAAATGATTACTCTAAAAAAATATCCCCCGATATCCATACTAATATTATAAATGGGAAAGTAACTCTGTTTATCTGTCTATCTCTTCTTCACGTCGAAAACACTGAAGCCTGGAACCTGAGAAAGGACATAGGATAGTTTTCATCCCGGGAATCCCCCAGAAACGGAGCTATTAATCCACGCGGACGAAGTCGCGGGCAAAAGAATCCTATAAAACAGACATAAATACAATACATTTTTATACACTTTTTGGCTAACATACTTAAGCTTGGCAATGTTTAGACTACTACAAAAAACAAATACCTACCATTTTTACCATCAGTTTCTTAATCCTACCGTTTTCTTCTACAGGTAATAAGAGGTCATCTGTCAGATCGTCAAACAGTATTTGTGACAGGAGGAGCAGGATCTTTGGGACAAGCAGTGATATCTATATGCCTGTCTTTAAACTGTACCGTGCTTACTACTGTCGGTAGCTTATTTAAGAAGAACATGCTGCTTCGATTGTTTCCCAAAGTTGACGGTGAGTTGGCAAAGTTAGAAACGACATCATTAGGTTAAAAATTGTCCGTGAAATTAAAAAATATGAGTCGCTGATCGACTTAGTCGGTGTTTCGACTACTAAGTTTCGCCTGGCGGAAACAGGAGTTTCATTTTCATCAATATTTTTTTAACCTTTCGACGACCAAGCGACAGCCGGTTGTTGGGCTGCTTTTGGGGTTATTCCGATCTGTCACCCCGTTTTGTCCCCATGGGTTGGTAAAATACTGAAAATACTGAGTATTTAAATCAATCAAAAGTACTAGGCGCGCAGTAGCGTGAAGAGGTTAAATAGAAAATGTGTTCCACACATTGCTAACTGGGGGACAAATCGAACTTTTTTTTCCTATCTGAGACCCGTGCGATCGGAATAATCCCTTTTGTTTTGCTATTTTACTCGAATCACGTGTGTTCGAAGGATTAGAGGTATTTCGGACGAAAATTTTTTTAAGATTATTTTGTACGGTCAGAACGAAAATCTTTTCATTGTCAATGGACAAAATAAATAAATCTTCCTTTTTCGAAAGGTAAACGAAAATTAGCTTAAAAAACTATTATCCGAAACACTTCTCAAAAGCGGGACAAACTCAGAGGGCGAAACCTCTACTAAGCCTGCTGATTGTAGCGTTGTTTTATTAAAGCAAAAGCAGAGGTGTATCTGTATTGTCCATTTAACTTAAATCTTCTTGTAACACAAGGCACCAAATACATTTACCGACTGTCTTTGTCAATTTGAAACGATTGACTGAAATAAAAGCGAAATTCATCATTTTCGCTTCATAAATGTATTTTAGCTTCATAGGCGCAAGAGAGTTTTAGAGTTTTACAATTTTGATAACATCATTTTAAACCTGTTTTGATGTTTCAGAAAATAACATCGGCTATTCCCGAGATGATTCGTTCCTAGTTATGATAAAAACGCAGGCAAAAAATAACAGCTGTGATATTGTCGTCAACTGCACCAGTGGTGGTTTGCGAGAGGTAAGATTTTGAAGCACTTTAAGTAGCCATAACTTAGGTAGTATACAGATATACTATTTTGTAATTAACTTCCTTCCTCTATTTTATACCTTTAAGATTGGAATTTTCAAAAATACTCTCTTACGTACTATAAACTTCTTCTTCTTCTTCCTGTCCTTATCCCATTTTAACATGTCTTTTTCTTTCATACCAACCTATCACCCGTCATGCTATCGCTAACTCCTTTTTCCTTCATATCATTCTTCACACTTCGTTTCTTCTTTCGGACTCCGTCGCTCGCACTCACTGCGGACAGACGTGGCACAAGCGCACTAAATAATATAATTTACCTTTTTTCACCAAGTCGAACAAAATTTAACCTTCCACTGCTAGCTTTAAAGTTGAAATTTGTTTGAGCCCAACTTCGAACACGCACCGAGCGACAAAACAACGCGTCATAGTTCCATAGTATATGCAAGATTACCAGAAGGTAATGATGCGAACACCGCCTGCTGCACGATTCGGGTCGGAACCTGAACTCTCACGAACAGAGGACACTGAATTCGTCAACTCAAGAAAAAGGAAAAATCATCCCGATAAGGAGGAAATGACTCAACTCCGCACGGACATCCAAAAAATGTTTGAAAGCCTAAAAGAGGATCAAGACTCAAAATTCCAAAAGCTTAACATTATGATTAGTGATCTGAAAGACCAAAACAAAGAATATATTATATCAAATGAAACTCTAAAAAAAACCCTTGAAGAGACTACTGGCTTGTACAGGGACTTGAAACAGAAATATGATACTTTGCTAATTGAAAATAGCGTGGCCAACAGCAAAATTAGATATCTTGAAGAAGAAGTAGACGCACTTCAACGAAAACAACTTGAAACTGTAATAGAAATCAAGAATGTTCCCATCACCGAAAACGAAAACCTTAACGAGATTGTAAACCAGTTGCACAACTCATTAGAAATATCCACTACTTCACCGGGAGTACGACAAGTGTACAGGAAAAAAATTGGTCAAAATAAACCAATCTTTGTCGAGTATCAAACTGCACAAATGCGTGCCAGTGTACTAAAAGCGATCAAGTCCTATAATATGACCAACAAAGAGGAGAAATATAACACAAAAGTACTGAAAATATCAGGTGATCCACAACCAGTCTATATCTCTGAAGCATTGACACCAAACACCAGGAGACTCTTCTATCAATGCAGAGAATTAAAAAAGAAGCACGATTTCAAGTTTTGCTGGATTTCCAATGGAAGAGTACTTCTCAAGAAATCTGAAGACCAGCCAGCAATACTGATTAAATCATCTGAACAAATTCAAGGTATCACTAACAATTTTAATACCTCATTGTTGGAACTTTGACTAATAGTTCTGATAATGTCGTCACATCCTCATTTGATATTGTTTTACATTTTTTCTTTTAGAGTATTAATAATTAACTTACTCAGTGTCTCAATGCCGCTCATAACTCATAACTCTTTACACGTATATATAATAGAACATGACTTACTTAAGACCTACTTACTTCACTGTTATCACACACACAATCTGTACACACACATGCCACAATTTCAGCACAGTTACAGGAAATCTATGCGATGTGTTGCCAACCGAGTGTCTAAAATTAATCAACAATATGGTTGAGTTACACTATATCTCGAGCGACATCGAGAAAACGATAAACGTTGGCACAGCGCATAGCATAGATATTCCTGAGAACTGTAACAAAATATTTGGTGAAACTAATTCGTACAAAATATTGACGCAAAACATAAGAAGTTTAAAACACAATTTTGATGACTTTGAGGTCCTTCTAAGTAAACTAGACATAGATTTTGATTATATAATTCTGACAGAATGCTGGCTCTCAAAAATCGCGACACTACCGAAAATAGCCTCATATAACACTTACTCCACTACTGAGACAATTAACCAAAATGATGGCATTGTTATCTACTATAAAGAGACACTCAAACCCAAAATTAGTGAACCTGTAAAAACGGTTGATGAACTGAACTGCCTAGTAACCACTATTGAAAACGATATCGCGATTATTTCAGTATATAGATCCCCCGCGTTCAAAAATATTGATCGGTTTCTCACTGCTCTAGATAATATCCTTAATAATTTAAAAACATATCGACATATACTTTTAATAGGAGATATAAACATAAATATTTTAGACCACAATAGTACTAATTCAACAAGGTATATGGATTTACTAGCCATTCATGGTCTATTGCCATCGCATAACCTACCTACAAGAAAAGAAAACTGTCTAGACCATTGCTTTCTCAAAACTACGTCTGTTTCTCAAACTGTCGTTTGTGATTCTACAATTACTGACCATTCGTCTGTTATGATTTCTATATCAAAAAAATCCAAGACCCATGTTAGCAATATTTCCAAAACTTATAAAAAACTAGATTACCAGGCTATTGTAGCAGATTTAAAACAAATGGATTGGCCATCTATCATATCACAAACCGACGACTGTAATATCGTGACAAATGCGTTTCTTACAGCAATAACGGACACGATGAAGAAGCACACTGTGACAATAAAACTATCCCGCAGGAAGCGTCCCATAAGACCATGGATAACGTCTGGCCTATGCCGCTGTATCAGGAACAGAGATCGACTCCATAAAAAACTCCGCAAAGACCCTGAAAACGTCATTCTAGGCGTAACTTATAGAAGATACCGCAACACCTGTAATAATTTGTTAAAAAAACTTAAAAATAATTATCTAAGATCCGAAATTAATAAACATAAAAATAACCTCAAAAAACAATGGGCACTAATAAAAGATACCTGCAATCTGACTGACCAAAGTCATGATCTTGACGAACTACTAAAAATCAAGCATGATGCGCAAAGTTCAATAAATTACGTAAACAGCTACTTCGCAAAAGTGGGTTACAATTTGGCCAAGGACATACAAGGGAACAACCAATCTTTACCAACAAAATCTTTTATTATGTCCTCTAACAGCAATTCGTTTGTACTTCTACCAACGGATGAAGAAGAAGTAAAAACCATAATAATAAATTTGAAGCAATCTAATGCTACTGGTTGCGACGAAATTCCAATTTCTATTTTAAAATTAGGCGTAGATAGTTTAGCTTGTCCCATAGCCATGATATGCAATCAGTGCATGACTGAAGGCGTTTTTCCTGATGTCCTCAAGAAGGCTTTGATAATTCCTATATACAAAGCGGGGGACAAAGACTGTGTCGCTAATTACAGGCCTATATCCTTGTTGCCATCCTTGTCCAAAGTTTTTGAGAAGGTTATTAATAATAGACTCACCTCTTACCTAGAATCCCAAAATCTTCTCTCAATAAACCAGTTCGGTTTTAGAAAAAATAAATCGACTGACGATGCAATAGCCAATCTAACTTCTCACATTGTTGAAAGCCTGGATAGGGGACAGAGAACCATAGGTGTATTTCTTGATCTCGCAAAAGCGTTCGACACAGTCTCTGTTCCCCTCCTTCTTGCAAAGCTGGAACGCCTAGGAATCCGTGCCACAGCCTTAAAGCTATTTACTGACTACCTGACAAATAGAAGCCAGTGTGTCAGAATAAACGGCATTGTGAGTGAGCTGGAGGAGATCACTTTTGGGGTACCACAGGGAAGCGTTGTAGGGCCCACGCTCTTCCTTATTTATGTGAATGATTTGTGTGAACTAAAGTTGAGACAGGGCCGAGTAATAGCGTATGCAGATGACACTGCCCTTTTATTTACTGGTAAGTCATGGAAAGAGGCTAATGACGTCGCTAACTTAGGCTTCCAAAAGGTTACAGAATGGCTACGGCAAAATCTACTCACCCTAAATGCACTCAAAACCAAATACATACCTTTTAGTATTACAAAAAGCAATCAACCACCTCCGGGAATTATTCACATAATAGCTCACACTTGTAATTTGACCGGGAAATGTAATTGTCATGATTTAAATAAAACTTCTTCAATTAAATACCTCGGCCTAATCATTGATCAACACTTAAATTGGCATGAACATATTTCAAAGCTTACTTCTAAAGTCAGAAAACTTACATATATCTTTAAAAATATTCGTTCCTTTTGCCCACCAAATATAATCTTACTAGTTTATTTATCTTTATGCCAATCCATTATTACCTATGCCATTACTGCTTGGGGAGGTAGTTCAAAGTCAGTACTTATTAACTTAGAAAGAGCGCAGCGTGCAGTTCTTAAGGTTATGACTCACAAAAGATACAGATATCCCACCTTTCTGTTATACTCTGAATTGTCAGTTCTTACAGTGAGGCAACTATTTATCAGAAACATATTACAAACAAAACATAAAAATGCACCCGATTTTACCAATAAAAGAAGGAAAGATATTGTTTACTCTGTGCCTCGTTGTAAAACCTCCTTTGCAAAAAGATTTATACAATTCTTAGGACCGTATTTGTATAATAAAATATCAAAGCAGATTCCAATTCGCCATCTTAATAAACATGCTTGTAAAATTGAAATTTCCAACTTCTTAAACTCATTAAATTATCATAACACGGAACAACTGTTAAAAACAACTGCGTAACTATTTCACCAGATACCAATCATTTACTAGGACAGACATACATTCATTCATACATACATACACACAAACACATACATACACAGTCAAAACACCCTTACATATACTCATACACTCATATTACCCCACCCATGCACTTCCTCAAACGAAAAACGGTATAATTGAGACCTATTTCTAATACTTTTAACTTTATATTTTTTTTTTTCTCATTATTATAGTTTTTTTTTTTATTGTTTACCTTTAATTTTAATCTAATAAAATATAAACATAAAAATATCAGTTATTCAAAAACTACTAATTAGTATTGTAAACAAACAAAGCATCTAGAGTCCTTGCATATACTACGCAACACATCAACACTTTTTGTAAGATTTTTAAGACTACCTACAAGCTTAAAATAATAGTAGTTCCAAATAATAATGTATATTATTGTCAATGTTATTTGGTCTGTTACTTAGTAAATCGAATATCTTAAGTGTCACTAGTCTAATGTAATGTAATATTTAAACTATACTGCGACCGAGGAAAACTGTTCCACCGTAATACAGTTTACACTAGTACGGGGAACAGGGTGAATCAGTTCTGTATAACTAACATCCTAATAAAAAACCGGTCAAGTGCGAGTTCTACTCGCGCAACGAGGGTTCCGTTAATTTGTTTTTTAGTGAAATAACTACAAATTTACGGTTTTCGGAGTTTTGATTCCGTTGAAAATGTCTAAATATGCAATATAAACCGCCGTATCTTTTTATTGCGTTGATTTAGAAACTTGATTTTTTCACTGCTTTGAGAGATAGCAGACTTGAGTATGTGATATTAATTTCAGCTTGATATCTCGACGCGTTTCTGAGAAAAAGGTTCTTGACAGACAAACGGACAGACGGACGCCTGATGTCAACTAACTACAAATTTACGGTTTTCGGAGTTTTCCCTTTACTTGTGCTACATGACCTTGCCTTTTGCCAAATTTCATGATTCTAGGTCAATGGGAAGTACCCTATAGGTTTTGAGTTTTGATTCTCTTGAAAATATCTAAATATGCAATATAAACCGCCGTATTTTTTTATTGCATTGATTTAGAAACTTGGTTTTTTTCACTGCTGTGAGAGATAGCAGACCTAAGTATGTGATATTAATTTCAGCTTGATATCTCGACGCGTTTATGAGAAAAAGGTTCTTGACAGACAGACGGACAGACGGACGCCTGGTGTGAACTAACTACAAATTTACGGTTTTCGGAGTTTTCCCTTTACTTGTGCTACATGACCTTGCTTTTTGCCAAATTTCATGATTCTAGGTCAATGGGAAGTACCCTATAGGTTTTGATTTCCTTGCAAATGTCCAAATTTGCAATATAAACCGCCGTATCTTTTTATTGCGTTGATTTAAAAACTTGATTTTTTCACTGCTTTAAGGGATAGCAGACCCGAGTATGTGATATTAATTTCAGTTTGATATCTCGACGCGTTTCTGAGAAAAAGGGTCTTGACAGCCGGACGGACGGACAGACGGACAACAAAGTGATCCTATAAGGGTTCCGTTTTTACCTTTTGAGGTACGGAACCCTAAAAAAGAAGAAAGTGAAACTGTTGATAGAAGAATTTTAATGTTTGTGTTAGGCTGTTAGATGTGTATGCAAATAAACTTGTTTTTTTTTTTTTTTTTTTTTTTCTTTGATCTTCCTCTCCCCTTCCAACCCTCTACATACGTACTCATAACTGTCCTTACTACGTGCGTCTCATCTTTTTTTACTTACTCTTAACAAGGAACATAAACCCAGCGGTTCGTACTGTGCGTATTTCAACAATCAGTCAGTTTACAGTTTTATAAATATATATAGAAGATTAATATCAGAAGTCACGTTTTACTAAATAAATAACGATGAAAGAACGTCAACAACTTGTCAATGTTTTAAATAGTTAAACGATTTACCAGTTTATTTTTACAAAATATAAACATTATTCTATTTCTAGCACTGTAAAAAAACAACGTCGAAACTATTACAGGCATTGACATCTACCAACAGCTAAAGCAAAACAACTTTAAGTTACGTAGTATTCTGGTTTCACTATTGCTTGAATTTTAGTGAAACTGTTCTTTGCCGGAAGGCTACCTACAAATAAATAAAATATAACTTACTCAAAGTCTAATAAATCCTAAACAGACATGACACTACTTTGGCTAGACACGAAGGTATTGGCTGTCTACCTCTTTTTCAGAAAAAAAAAATACCATGCATTTGGATTTGTGCCATAAACCGTCGTGCTTTCGAAGCAAAATATTTGTATGTCAAGTGGGAAAATTTTAGTATCTAAACAATAAAATGACCTTCAAGCCTTGTACATTATCATCTACCTAGCCCTTCTCCCAATTATGTGTGGGTCGGCTTCCATTCTTACCCGGACCCAGCGGAATTACAATGTTTTACATAGACCGACTACCTATCAGACCTTGACAACCCATACATATGGATTGAAAAGTCACATTGGCACTTGTTCAGTTCCACATCTTGTCGAGAATATAATTTCACAAGTATAATATAATTTCACGTCAATGACTCCTTCCCATTTTTTTTTGGTTTTTTTTTTGCTGTTATAATGTTTTAGTTTATGTAACGCTGGGGCTCTCATGTCTTTGGAGACAACTGTCCCTTAATAAATTGAGAAAAACTTAATTTATTGACTAAATAAGACTGAGATTAAATGATCCTACAACACTGGCAATACCGTATTGATTCATCACTCAAAAAGCTGAAACACTAAATAATGTTAATTTTTTTTAGGCAGCAATGAAGTGTGTCGGCCAAAGCGGTTTCTTCTTAGACCTCAGCAGTTATGACATGAGCGAGAATAGAGATATTGGCATGGCGTTCTTAGAAGGAGATACGTCGTACAAAGCAGTTAACTTCTCTAATGTATTCAGACCAGAGAATATTAAGGACAAAAAGGTAAGTAAAGCTATTTTTGCTGTTAAATTGTTGTAAACGCTAAATTTGTTTGTATGGATGTCTGTTACTCTTTCATGCCAAAACTTGCTAACAGATTTTGATAAAATTTTGTAATAATATAGCATATATAGCAGAATTAACACAAAGGCTACTGTATCATCACGCTAAGTCTTAGGGCAGCGGAGCAATAATCCAAGACATAACATAACGCGAGTGAAACCGCGGGGGACAGCTAGTGTTACATATTATTAAAGTATTTTTATTAGAAAAACGGTAAGCCAGTTGTAATCCGTTGAATGCTCTAATTATAGACACAATTAGAAAAGCATTGTGTCTCTCGTGGATCTACGTCCTAGACACACGAAACGTTAAACAAAATCATGTCTGCTACTATATTATTCTTGTTAAGCATTTTACACTTCATAAACGCACGAGAAGTTCGCCTTATAGTCGTAAATGTTACACTAAAAACATGCTGTAAGCAGCTTTCAGTGCTTCTAACAATTTTAGTTCTGACAGCGCCGGAAATTCACTCACTTTGCTTCCTCGGATGTTTTGGGGAAAATTAAATACCTACATGTTGACTAGCCTTACTACGAATTTGCTGTCTTGTTTTAATACTTTATAGTACTTGTATTACAATTTGCTTGTTCATTGGTACTTGTTCGAATCCGGGCAAGTACCAATGTGACTGTGTATTTTCTAAAGTTTATATATGTATAAAGAAACTACGATCAACTAACACAAAGCAGTCTTTGTAGCTACATTTTCTTAACAACCGTCTGCCTTTTTTTACATCATAAGTAATTAATCCATCAACAAAACTAAGTGTTTGCCAAAGATAAACATTTTTTTTGCTTTTTGTATGGGCCGCTAACAAAGGTGTTTTTCGAGTTAGAAAAATTACTTTTTTATAGATTTTATTTAAGCTTAGAAAGGCCCCACTTTCTTTTAATTAGTATTACGAAATTGAAGCTTGATTTATTTGGACCAGGTGGTTTGTGTATTGAAGGCACATATTATTTCGTAAAACAGGAACGTTCAAGATATTTTCATGGAATTGTTTCTCATTTATAGAACGATGAAGAGAGTTTTATACTCTCATAATATTAGATGCGAATATTACTCTGTAATGTTCCAAAATTATTTTGAGATTACTATTTATACTTAGTAGGTTATAGGAAGGTTTTTATACATGAATAATGCGTTTAATCGTGGAATGGATTGTTTTGGTCTGTGGCCAAAGTAAATAAATACATATAGTAGGACGTAGGAGTTTCTTGCTAGTTCTTCTCTGTATACATTTTGAAACAAGCAACTACCTTCAGCTTTCCTTCGCACTAACCGACCGACTCTTTGACAATTTATAAGTGCCTGTAAACTGTCTAAGTGAAATAAAATACTTTGATTTTGAAACCTACAACCTTGTATATAGACACACCATATACAACATAAAATATAACTAAAACTGCCTTTTTTACAGTTACTTCAACGCCTGATAACGGAAGGCATAGCAAGAGGCACAGTGAGACCTCTGACTCGTATAGAATACTCACCCACGGAAATCTCAAGAGCATTCCGACTACTTTCATCGAGCAAACACGTAGGCAAAGTTTTAATAAGAATGAGGAGTCCTGAGATCCTGAAACAAGGTTTTGATGTGGCACCAACGTGAGTAATAAAATAAGCCAGAGATATTCTCTCTGATTCTATATTTATCTTATTATTAACTAGCTTTTGCCCGCGACTTCGTCCGCGTGGAATAATAGTTTCCGTTTCAGGGGGATTTCCGGGATGAAAACTAGCCTATGTCCTTTCTCGGGTCCCAGACTATATCTGTACAAAATTTCATTTAAATTGGTTGAGTGGTTTAGGCGTAAAAAAGAGACAGACAGACAGAGTTACTTTCGCATTTATAATATTAGTATAGATTTTGTCTTATTCTATCCTTTTTTCTTATATATTTTATACTCGTATAATAACTGTGGAAGTTTGTAGATTGGAAGTTTGTAGATAGATGAATTTCTGCTACTTTCTGGTACTGAAATGAAATAAAGTCGTTTATTATGCAAGTTGGATTTTAAAATCACTTTTAAAAGTCATATTTTTTATGCTAGTTGGAGCCGGCATTTCCTAACTGGACTAACTCTGAGAAGAAACGCCAAAACAAACTCACTAACAAACAACTAATCGGAGTCCATTAATATTTAACAGCAATCAATACTAATTATCTTATAAATGGGACAGTGTGTGTGCCTGTTCGTCCGTCTTCCACGCCAAACTACTGAACCGCTTTAAGTGAAATTTGATACAGAGATAGATATCCCAAAAATCCTACGGTAACGGGAATACGTAGATAAAACGGCAGGGATATTTAGTACCGGATACATCAGAATAACACATAAGTATCACGTGATCCACAGAAGCAAAGCAGTACTGAAAGCCATAACACGAGTAAAACTGACTGTCTGTTTGATGCTAAGCTTTCACATCTAAACCGCTGAATGAATTTTGGCTAGGTTTAGTACTGAGTATGCTTGAGCTTTTAGAAAATAACGTATCTTACTTTTTGTCTGGTTTTTATGATTACCGATATCCATGTGGTAATGTAGTGTCACAGTAAAAAGCTAAATCTTAATTCCTTTTTATTATTTTACAAATCACTTCATATTTTTTTCCTCTCCATATTTTAGTATTTTCATAAGCACTATTTTAAGCTAGCTGTAATCTAGATAGAATATCGCCAGTTTCTTGAAAACAAAATAAATGATTAACGACTTCGTAGATTTGAGAATTGTTGTAATATCTTTATTTCGCATTTACAGGTCAACAGTCTTTTGACTTTCATTTGTAGTTTAATAATATTTGTTTTCTATTGTATCTACCCTTCAAACATTAGGAGTATTGCTTTAATATTATATTTATTGTTGATGGCCTAGCTTTGAGCAAAAAGAATTTATTTGCAACTTTTCTTTTCATAATTTTATGATTGACCGAATAGTTGTAGATATTTCTGACAGAAAATAAAGTATTGTATTGTTAATCGCTTAATATTTCGATATAAGAATTTGAGCAAAAGTAAAATAAAAAAAAAACTTCTTAGAATACTAACTAAATAATTGACTTATTACATTGCTCAAAGGTTTTATAAATAAACAGTAATTCGATGAAACAATTGAATTCAGTTAATTTCATCATATTTTTCTCCAATGATGTTGTAATAGTAAAAAGTGTAGATTATGTTACCCAAACGAAATCGAAACGAATCAAAAACGGCACACTAACGCACACATATATTACACGTCAAAGTAGGATGACATGATTGAAGTAGTGCGAGTGAAAAAGAGATAAACGTCAAATGTCAACGCGATACTCAGTATCATGTTTGCCAATTGGCAAACTTTTAATGTGCCACTTTTTGACTGCATATAACCTATCTACACTTTTTTACTTATAACATCATTTTTTTTCTCAGTGTAGTATGGCTCTTATCCCACAGCTGTTGAGAAAGCGATTAACTATTAACTATATTCACGTCCAAGAATGAGGAAAATGTGTTGTCGTGTGATTCAATCTACAGTTATTTTATAAAGCTGAAGAGTTTGTTTGTTTCAAAGCGCTGATCTCAGTAGGTACTGGATTGAATTAAAAAAAAACTTTTTGATGTGAAACATCTATAGCCGCACGTCAAACAATTTCAGCGTGGCGACGCATGCCGTGGCGACGCGCCGCCACGCTTTTTCTTTTCAATCATATTACTTTTACAAAAAAATGTCGATGTTTCACATCTGCCAGGCGTCCCGTGACGGCTCACTTTTTTTTGTGTTGGATAGCCCAATAATCGAGAAAGGCTAGGCTATATTACATCATGCTACATTCTACGAAAGCGAAGTAGTAACCAGAAGGGTAAAATTGCGAGACAGTTAGTAAAAGATATAAATTCACACTGCCAGCGAAAACTCTCTTTCTATTAGTTTTCCCAGCGACCAGAGCAAAGTCAGATATTGGCGCTAATTCTCTTGTACACAAACTTCACTAAATTCAAGTTAAGTGCATCTTAAATAGAAAATAAGTACATTTTAGTTTAATCCTGTCAAATTAGACAGCGCTTGAAGTAAATCGACGTATTTTTAGTCAACATTTTTTTGATCGCGTCTAAATTATCTATGGAGTGTCTTACAGGACTTAACTAAAATTTTATCTTCTGTCCTTTTCTTAATAAAATGGAAAGAGAAAGATGCATTTAACTTAAATTTAGTCTAGTTTGTGAATAAGAGAATCGGCACCATTATTCACAGATCAATGCTCGCTTGGTGGCTAAAACATTTACCAAGAGGCTAATCAGCGTTCATTTTACTCTACAGTGCAAGTAATTGCGCTACCTGAACACTTGCTAATAGTCCATTGATAAAACCAGAGGAACTACATCTTTTGCTTGCCAACTCGTATCTAGTTTCTAGGTTTACTCGTTTTTGGGTAATCGTTGACAACAAGCCAACAACGAGCAAATCTTAAGATAATCTAACCAATCCATACACTTGACTTAACGGGCTTACGTTCAATAGTTGAGTTAATAGGGATGACGACAACATAAAAAAATGGCATTCTGTTTAGTCCGTCTTTAGATCGGTCAAAAATACGGGACACGTATTTTTTGCTTCATCAAAATAATAAAAAAATTCAAAGATAAAGAGCAACAAAGTTCTGGAGTGGGAGCTTTTGACGTCACCGTAATGCAAAAATTGTATCTGATCGTGACGTCACGCACAACTTCAACGCATTGTACCGTCGTCATTTTTCGTTTACGAGAAAAAAAATACGTGTCAAAATTTTTTTTCTTCAATTTTATTTTTCAATGACGGACTAATTAGTTTTTTTTCGTCGTCTCGTCTATTATAGTTGAATAAAGCGTTTAGCGCATTGGTTATTTTGAACGTAGGTGAAACGAGCGTAGTTATTTTCAGTAGGCGAATCGAGCGTAGTTTAGTTGAACGTAGTTGAAACGAGCATAGTTTAGTTGATATGGAACCCTCTATCTTATCCTTGTAGTTTGATAGCTTGTGTGACAGTGACAGAAATAATGCCTCGTCAAGAATCTGCTAATTAACTTTCACTAGTCATGTCTTGTCAAAAACATTGTTTATTATGCTGCCCTGGTAATCGAGAGGCCAGTAAGTCAAAAAAAGCGGTTTCGAGAAAACGGCGCGCAAACATTTTTTTACAATTTTTGCGTTTGTGATAAAACTATACACTCGATTTTTATATTCTATATATTAAAGGAAAGGAAAAAAACTAGGTTTTTTCCTTTCCCTATATTGTTTGCGCGCCGTTTTCTCGAAACCGCTTTTTTTGACTTACTGCCCTCTCGATTACCAGGGCAGTATGATATTGGACGTATTTCCCGATCGTTATTTACGAATCTTTGGAAAAAAGCCTATAATATTGTCTTCTGTATGGGCAGTTCCTTGCTTGTGGTACTACCAGTAGGACTAAACAAACGCTTTTTCTTTCTTTCTTTACTACTATTAGAATAAAATTTTCTTTCTGCAACCTGCAACGTAACGTGTACCTATGTAAGCGGTTGTGTTTACCTATGTAGGACGCTGGTTCATTTTCTCATATCATATAAAAAAAATACTTAATTTAACGTAAAATTATTTTTTTTTTCATTTTAGAATGAACTACAGTTCAAACGCTGTATACATAGTGGTTTGTGATGAAAAAGACGTGGGAATCGAACTAGCTGACAGATTGGTAAAGAGAGGAGCGAGAAAGATTGTACTACATTCAAGATCTAAAGTCAGTGGGTACTGGCAATCAAAGTTCGCGTAAGTAACTATAGTATAAACTTAATAATATTTGAAGAGATTGGAAATTAGTTGAAAATGATTACAATTTATTAAAAAAAGTATATAATTATTATTAAAATTTATTTAGAACACATTGATTTAAAATAGCAAATAATAAATTCCTAGTGTGGGGCAATTTCACAAAAACTTTTTTTTTACTTTAATTTGTTAATACGTGAAACAATAATTTATTTTGTACCCTTTTTATAAAAAAAATAACGCAGCAAAGTAAATTAAAGAAAATAAATCTTTTCTTGAATCAGCCAAGTTGTTTGACATTGTCTGAAGAACTACGGCAGTGTAGAGCAAAACCAACATAGTATTTCATAACATTTTTCATTTTACCAGATCATGGAACAACCACAACGTTGCAATAAAAATATCCAAGGAAAATCTTCAAACACAAGATGGCTGCACGAAATTATTAAAAGACGCATCTAAAATAGGATCTATCAAAGGAATTTTCATAGTACCAGATATTGGAGATAATAAAAACGAGGAGAATGCACTAGATTTTGTTCAAATGTTCAATAAGACCGCCTCTGCTGTTATAAATCTTGACTTGACGTCTAAAAACTATTGTAATGAGTTGAGGTAAAATTTAAACCTTTATTCTAGGAGATTTACTGCTGTTACTGCCGTTTTACAGAAAGGACGTGACAAGCGGAATGGTTAAAACATAAAACATACGTAAGACGGCTCGGGTCGAGCGCTTTCTAGAAGTCTCGTTCTAAAGTCTGCTAATATTACAAATGCAAAAGTGGTTCTGTATGTCTGTTACGCTTTCACGGCTATATAAATACAAAATTGATTTTAAATAAGCTTAATGTCTTTGCAAGATAAGTATAAGTATTATTATGTATTAAAGATCTACACAATATTCCAAGGCAAAACTTCAAAACCTATAAAACAGTTTGAGCTCACGAATACTCAAGATGAACTTATTTTTATAATTTCATCCTCAATGTAAAAAATTATAATGACTTCAAAATTAATAAATACTTTGTCGATCTTGGCTTAAAAGGCACGGCTGATGTAACAGCAATATTTAAAATCTATGTTTTTACACCTCATATAAAATAATGTCAGTGGATTGGTCAAATATACAATAGCTTTTAACAAATATATTCCCAACCCGACTCGCGCACGTCTCTAGTAAGTTTTATGCTTTATGAAAATTTTAAATCTTACTTATTTTATTGTTAAACTAGCTTTTGCCCGCGGCTTCGCTCGCGTAGAATTTGGTCTGCCACTTTAATTTACGTGGCCTTTTTTTTAATACTTATATTTTTTTTATGTAACTTCACATCGTACATCCCAGATTTCTAACTTCAAAATTAGTTTCCATACAATCTTTGAACTTCTATACCTACCTAATATTTAGAGGGAATCTCTTGAGTGTGGAATTATCTGAATTCCTTTCTAAGTGCTCATTATATTTTATTTCTTCCCCGGGCTTGAGTTTATCCTATCCAGCACAAACGGATTACTAAACACTGACTAATAAACAGGTCGGACCAATGTTACTTGCATTTAATCACTACATAGTATAATACGAAGTAGCTTTCATTGCCCCTATGTAAGCCTAAAATTTTTAAAACTACGGAACGGATTTTGATGCGGTTTTGTTAATAGATTTTGTAATAAGTAAAGAATTAATATGTATGTAATTGGAATAGGTGAACATCTGTGTTTTTACTGCAATATACTCCCGTATACTATGTTATTTATTTTTTTATTCAGCGTAAATATGTACCTAGATTTTTGGATTTAGATACATGTGAGCATGGGAAAAACATTTTCACCCTTAGCTTCTCCAGTTACAATTGGTGCCTAGTTCAATGACTCGCAATCTAGTGCCATTACATAGTCTCGGGGCGTCCAAGTTGCGCCTTAACAAAACGGGTATACCGACTTTTAATCCTTCGAACACACGTGATTTGAGACACAATAGAAAGGCAGCCCGGCAGCCGGCTGTCGGTTGGTCGTTGCAAGGTTAATTCGAGCTTATGTGATGGCACCCCGGATAGCTCCAAAGAGTTAAGAAACTCCCCGAGGTAGCTCGTTTCAGTTGACATGACTGTGTCGATGGATGGAGTTGGGTTGTTGCATCGCTGGTTACTTGGCCCAAGATAATTTTATTGATTTTCGCAACTGTCTCATTTATTGGTGCTAGTATAGTTCTTTGTTCTTTCACATATCCAACCTTTATCGTGGATGTTCTGTTGCTTGCCATTAAGCGCTCCGTTCAAGTCAATCATATCGTGATAACTTTTAAACTATTCTGCCAAATTACTTAGTGTGAAAGACAAAGTTTATCTCCATTATATACTTAATGTGAGAAATGTGTTCATTTTGATAAGAGTTTGATAATTATATACTAATATGTGCATTGTAAAATAGTACCAAATTGAATTAAATTTATGGTTCACAATTTTGGTCGTACTGGCTTGCACATAAGAGGTAGATATATGCTATTGCGGACTTTTATTTAGATCTATTTAAGACAAACAATCCTGCAGAATATCATTTTTATGTAACTCCATTGGTTTAGGCAGCGCACGCCAAGATAGCTCTCAGATGGAAGATTTTTTTCCGACTTAATTGAAACTTATCGTTTAATTATGATCAAAATTACATTAAATCATTATAAATTGTAGCCTATGTGTTACTCAGATAAATAACCTAAATTACTGTAAAGTTTCATCCAAATCCGTCCAGTAGTTTTTTCGTGAAAGAGTAACAAACATACATACACACACACATACATCCATCCTCACAAACTTTCGCATTTATAATATTAGTAGGAAGGATTGTAACATAATCCAAATTAACATTTTAGACAAGTGAAGCTCGAAGTTAGCATGATATAAATCTGTAAAATATATTAAGCTAAATGCAGAAAATACACGTGCATCACGTGTCTTAGTTCTGTTTAAATTTGTTCAGTGATATATTACTGAGGAAATTATTTTCACATTTTCCTTCTCCATTAGTCAATGAGACCCATATATTTTATTCTTTACCTGTAAGCCTAATACGATTTAGAGTAAAGTATTCGGATAAAATTGGGTTTCCATTTTTATCCGAATTGGGTTGAGGATTCAACCTTGCACTTTGGTTCAATTTCATACAAAATCCGCGAATCAGAGTTATACTTATTTATTTAAACTTTATGCACAACCGTACACTGGCGAACCTTATGCCGCAGGCTGTCTCTCCATTCAACCTAGTTAACATAGGTTTCGTACATTGAAATATACAAAGCCTTTGAAGTAAATAAATCAAAGTAATAAGTCAAATTTCCGTTGATTTAAATGTAACTTCCAACCTAGGTTGGTTATCTTTCGCAGCTTATCTGCTAAGATAATTCCTGGTGCGGAAAGGGGTCAATTAAGCTTCTCATCTTATCAACAGGTCATCTTTTTGTACCATTTGATTTAACAAAAGAGTTTACAGTCACGTTTCACTGCTTAGCTTTGACTTCATTTACTTAGCTGCCTTATATTCATGACTGCCTGGTAGGGAATATCGAGGGTGTTAAGGCCGCCTCTGTACGTTTGTGCAAAAAGTGTGATAATAATAATAATAATACCAGCCTATAACTGTCCCACTGCTGGGCAAAGGCCTCTTCTCATACAGAGAAGGCACGAGCATTGATCACCACGCTTGCTCAAGGCGGGTTGGCGATTTCGGACTTATATTAACTACAAGTCCAGGTTTCCTCACGATGTTTTCCTTCACCGATGTCTGTGATGTCTAAGATAAACTTTAGAAAGTACATATGAATTGAAAAAGTCACATTGGTACTTGCCCGGATTCGAACCCGCAACCTCTTGCATGAGAGGCGGGCGCCTTAACCACTAGGCCATCACGACATCAAAGTGAAAGTGTGAACAAATCAATAAATATCTAGTGGAAAAGTAGTCAAAATTCAATGCGATTGTCATAGGTCTTCCAGTTCAAGACTCCATTCTGATCAATATTACAATATGGGTGTGTTTTCAGCCACTTTGTTATATTAACAACGCCATCACGAAGCGCCGGTATGGAGTATGCTTTCTCGGTATTAGAGAAGGTATGCCAAACAAGGTCTGAGAGTGGTTTCCCTGCGCTTATACTAAAAACAGATGGACTACCAGAGGTAAGGGTAATCAAGTAATAAAATAAAATGAATTTTATAGTATTTAAAAAGAGTTTAACACGTTTCAACTTTGTTACTATTATTTTTTGAATATCAGAACTAATGTCTCAGAACAGCGAGACATACGTTATCTTAAACCAGTTCTAATAAATTATTTGTGGTCAGTAAGTACTTATTTATACGGTTTCGTTTTGTGTAACAAATTGAATACGCATTTTAATAATGCAGTTGCAATCTCATTTAGCGACAAAATCAATCATGATATGTTGTCATAGTATTTTATAGTAATAGTTTGATAAATTAATTTAATCCTTCGAACACACGTGATTTGAGACACAATAGAAAGACAATAGCAGCCCGACAGCCGGCTGTCGGTCGTCGTCAAGAGGTTAAATTATATTGTTAGTTTTTCAAAACAAAAATTAACTGTCAACCTTACTGTCAAAGTATGATGGCAAGAAAAGAGATATAGAGACGAGCTAATTTACAATATTTTAGCCTGAGCGTTTACAAAAGTAAAATTGCCTCACTGACAGACCACTAAACAAAATGGACGTCTATTAATCCTTTCTATCCTTTATTTGCAATACATATTGTTTACTTTTTATTGACAGCTTGGCCAAAAATCTAAATTAATTTGGAAACTGCAATCATTGGCAGCATTGTTTAACGCGATGGAGGCTAGTTTGAAATTAAAACATAACAATGTTTTAACTTGTAATTTAAAAGAAATCAATATTTGCGATTATTTGAATAAACTAGCGAAAATATTTGGTAAGTATTTTTATATTAATACTAGCTTTAACCCGTGACTTCGCCTGCGTAGTTGTCGAGCTCTTATTTTACCCGGGGACGAGAGTGGACTCAACGTTTAGAGGTCGTATTTTCAATCATTTTTTCTGTGCGCGTGCATCAGCTAGTCACTTTACCGTTTTATTTACGTATAGATTACTTACAACATGAATGTTAAAGAATTAATGATTTATTAAAAAGAAAAGTAAGGTTGCCCCCTAATTTGCTACCACGAAAATGCACCATTCCTTTTTGTTTCTAAATCATGGGTGTGTTCATTTTTATTATAATATTTAAACGGATTTCCCTTCTAACTGGAATACATAATCCGGTATTTGACACCATCATCAATTGACGTACTTTTTATGAACTGTCAAAACGTGATTCTCCTATAGATTTTGAATGGCAATATCACATGGTGACGTCACAAGCTAATAACCCTATTGACTAACTATTTATTGATTATAAAGCAATTAAAAATCCAATTTTACAGTAAATTAAAAACTAATCCGATGCTTAGGACTAATGAAAAGATAGGTTTTATAAAAAATATGTCTAAGATTTATCGGTTAATAGTGTCAAATACCGTATTGGTGCACCTGAGCTCAAATAGGTAACCCAAAAAAAGAAATATTGAACATCGTTCAAAATCAAAATCAAAACTAATAACCAGTCATTAATCGTTGCTTACAACAACATCCATAGCAACATGTTCCCAATTCTAAAGTGTTATGCCTAATCCCAGAACCGAATGAGTTTGCCGTTCGGGATTCGAAACGGAATTAATGTATCTAGTATTGGTAAACGCGGTGCAATGAGCGGCAATAGTACCCAATAGGGGCATTGAACACGTATTTAGCGACCGGCAAAGTTCAACACTATCCGTAGTGGAATTTCAAATGGTACTCTAAATTATAATTTTGAATGTTAGAGACACTTTTCGGATAATTTGCTTTGTGAGTATTGTATCTAGCTTGATTTGGTTTGGTATTTTGTGTGTTACTGCGGTTATGTTACGAGATTTTATTTGTTACTAAAAAAACTCGGTTTCGTCTTTAATTTCTAAAGAACTTACTAAGATGGTGGAGATCGAAATATATTTTAAAGCTCAGGACTAACACATTTATTGGCTTTTCAGCACAGTGATGCTAACTTGTTTACCCCAAGCCGCTTCTACCCAATTCCTAATGCAAAAACACAAACAATTTACCCAACCCTAAAATCAAACCTAGGATCCTAAGCTTGTGGCTATTAGACCAATCGCGAAGTCAAAGGGTCGAAGATTTGCTAAATTATTGAACAGGCAAAATATCTTACAATTCAAATTTTGATAAATGTACAGATGAAATTCGAAAATCTTTTAATATAATTTCTGTTTCATTTACTTGAATCCGTGAATTACTTTTAGAAAGCCTCAGCCATTTGATGTTTGGGTAAAAATAAAAATAGAAATTTTCTAAGAAGTTATGCAAATTTCAATTTCAGGTGTTGCGAAAATTGAAATGGTACAGAATAACGCAATGGTGAATGATTTGAAACTTAATGAAGGCAATTTGATGGAATTACAAAATCTTATAAGAAATGTGCACAACATTGACTATCCCATTGAAAAGATTCAACGCATGACTGTTGAAAGGTAAGTCAAAGAATTTGCACGATTGTACGAAGTAAACGAAAATAGATTGATTTTTAAATTGGCAATACCCATTTTGCATTGAATATTTATTAAGTTAAAAGTAAAGACGGAACGAGTTTGCTGCCCTTAAAGTACGTCTCGTCTCCCGTTTTTAATAAATTGTACAAACACCAACAACCTTGAACTTAAAGATTCAGCGACAGAGCTCAAAATCGTTTAAAAAGATTAGACGCAAAACCGCAACACGAAAACAAACTGACATTCGCATTCATGATATTAACTTGATGCTGCAGAATATAGCTATTTCCATTTAATCTTCGATTCAAATTCAATACTTTGACGTTAGGGGCTTACATGATTGGCTTTTCAAGTAATTATTCATATTGAAATTTCTGTCTAGTGATTTAGTATGAAAGACCAGAAAATTCATTTCTATGAATAGCTTTAGTCTATGGTCTTTTTGTGAGTATTTGCTTACATTGGTGACTTTGTAAAGTCTAATAGTAATGAGAACTTTTACATAACATTGATATTTGACGGTACTACCACAATCACCACAGAAATGGTCATCGAAGGCTAAGATTAATAGAAGTTATACTCTATTTGAAAAGTACGTTTTTGCTTAGGTTTATTTATATCTGCCTATTTAATTAACCCACTTATTACTGAATACACATTTTTTGTCAAATAGCGATGAAATTCACATATTTGTATCCTTACATGATCAGATGATTAGGAAAAATACAAAAAAAAATCACAACATACTGGAAAACCAGGAAAATGGTGTCCTTTTAAAAGGACAGTAGTAATAAACACTACTTATTCATGTTGTTTAAAGAGAACTTCAAATCGAATATTTAATACTTTTACACATGAACATAATTGCAAACATTCCTTTGGAGGTATTTAAATTTACATATTTTTCACGAAAATTTTGCATTTTTATGTCAAATTTTCTCGATATTTTATAAGATGCGTGCCCTGTCCAATGCCATCTTATTTTATGATTTATAATCTGCAGTAGATGTCAAGAAGAGAAATTGCAACAGTTCTTAGAAATTGCAAGCAATCTGAATCTCTGCTGTGAAGTAAAGTTGCCGGATTTTGTGGCATTGGGTTGTTGTTGTGTTGCCTTATCTAGTGAGTGATAGATCTTTATGCTATACCATTTTAACCCCATATGGACGTGTCATGTGCCTAAACCAATAGGTATATTTATCTGCTGTTCCCTCAACCCCTATATTTTCATTGTATATCTATCTCCCTATAATTTCTTGTCAACTTGTATGCACCTTTTGTTAAGTTGTGAAATTCGTTCGGCTGGAGCTGATAATATGTTTTTTAGGAACTTCGACTAGGCTTATTTCAAATTCACTAGCTCTATCGTCTGACAAATGCAGATAATAACCTTGAGCTGAAAATAGTTTAGTTGGGTACCATGTAAATTTTGGATCTAAGCCTGATTTTCATCTCAATAATCTCCATAGATGAAGTCAGCATTACGACTTTCAGGTAAGAAAATTGTAATGCTCTCAGGATTAGGAGCTTCTTCATCATATTCCAACTCTTCAATAATTATATAAAAAATATTTTTCCATTATTTTCCAATTACTTTCCTAATAAAAAAAACATTTGCGTATTGAGAGTAGTAGTAGATATTACTATTGGGCTTTATAAAGGACACCAAATAAATTCGCTCGTTAAGTAATTAAAATCAATACATGGAATTTATATTTCCTTCAATTTACAAAATAGAGATATTAATGTTTGATAATTCATCGGCAAAAAATATATAATTGTAATAATAATAAAAAAAATACCCTCATTACGCTCGTGATAAAATTTTAGAAAAATAAACGTATTCAAACTTATTAGTAATAATAAGTAAGTTTACTGTTGTTGCATGTATTATACTGCTAAACAATGCACCTTTCAGATATCACTACCAAAGTTTGTTTATTTTACTCGCATAAATCACAATATTTTTGTTTATGTGCTGTCCTTTTAAAAGGACGCTAGTAACAAGTGGGTTAAATAGTTATTTTATGTTTTCTGCAGCTAAGTATAGTCTGCCATTAATGGTGGTCTAACCACAACGCACGAAGTTAATCCTTACTTATATTATAAATGCAAAAGTAACTCCCTCTGTCTGACTTGCTTTCACGTCAAAACTACTGAATCAATTAAAATTTGGGACAGAGATAGTCCAAAGATTGACAAAAGACATAGGTTAGTTTTTATTCTAAAAATTCTACAGGAATGGAGATTAACAGGGAACTTAATTAACAGTAAAATGAAGTATCTTTTAAAATAAAATAACTATAGTTTACTTTTGTGTAACGCCCACAGTTCTATTAGTGACCGGGCTAAACATAGTTGTAGTATAGTTGTACTACTTTTTTGGGTTCAGTCGTAAAATACTGAAAATTGGTTTGAGTTAGCAGTTTTTCATAGTCTTTGCTTCGTACAACGACTAGTGATGGATTGTTGCTGTTTATTTTTCTACAAACAAAATGACTATCCACGTGACTTTAAGGCCATTTTTGCATTTAGACCCTGCTATACCAGGTGGCTCAGTATAGCCGTTAATATCACAGAGTTAAAGAGGCCAAGTATGTATCTGGCCACGCATTAAAATATCTTTCATAAAATCTTTAATGAACCATTTCGCATATATATCGATTCCAAGGTTTAGCATTATCTGTTTCTCAATATAGGCCTCCTTAACTCCGGGACTAACAAAATTTTATAATCCGTTATAGTTTTCTTTCAAAGCACATTACATGGACTAACATCCCGATTTTTTTTCAGATTTTTTGAGCTAGCCGATTAGCTGTAGAAAGTGCTTTGTAGTTGAATTGCTCATCGCTACCTTCACATCGCTACCTTCAATTCACTTTTAATGTTTTTAAGTCGCTATCAAATATTGCAATTCCGAATTACTTTTTATTGCACTGGTAATAATAATCACCATAGTTTTAGTTTATTCTTAGGGTTGTATACTGTTATTTTAATAAATTTTTATTATTTATTTATTTATTAATGTTATTTCTAGCATCAAGAACATTGGAAATGCCGTAACAAAAAATCCGAAGAGTTATGAAGGTTTAGGCGCATTTTATACTTACATTGATAACGAGGAGGAGCATCTTGAAACATCGCATCCAATCGTACCAATGGTTACACTTCTTAACAATGGAACTCAGGTAAAATAATATCAGCCAACACGCGAGACGACGAAAAAAACTAATTAGTCCGGTAGTTAGATTATCAAAAAAATTTGGACAAGTATTTTTTTCACAGCGCCTTGAAGTTTCGCGTGCCGTTACGATCAGCTGCTCAATGACGTCAAAAGCCCTCCCCGGAACTTTGTTGCTCTTTGTAATAAAATTAAAAAAAAAACAATCATTTTTCAAATTAAGCAATAGCGTGATTAAAATAGGTTTTTTAACTTTCCAATGTTTCATTGTATTTTACAGTTCAATCTTTTAAGTGTAAATATTTTTTTGGGGAGTGGGAAATCATCAAATGACTTCTCCCGTCCTAGGCGGGGCGTGTCGGACTTTTACTGACTAAAACCCACTCATGTTCCTTCGGTTGCTCTTTATGTTCCGAGGTCAGGGTAACTATCATAAACATTCCGCAACCCCGGCAGGCATTGGCCCTGTTGGGCCCCTTCTCGTGCTGACTGCTCTTTGAGGCTTTTAAGTATACATGTGATATTACCTGCAATCACCAAGCCGTACAAAAATAAACTGTACTTTTTTACATGCACGAAATAATAAAAGTACATACTCACATTTATTTTAATGATTGTTGTAAAATATTCTTTAGAGACTTTAGGCGAAGTGTTAAAATAGATTAATTTAGTACAATCCGCACTGTTTTCACAGTCCCTTTAGGACTTTAGGGATTTGGTTAAGATAAACAAAATATATGTCGATTATTGTATAATCACAATTACTAAGATTACTGTTTTTATAGGAATTTCCAGTAATGAGTATGCTAATATTAAAATTTGTTTAAGAATTTGACCTTGTAAAAACAGTGATACAATAATAACTACCAGAAAAAAAATGACGGCATTTTTTCCTACAAGTATTAACATTTTTAAAATATTTGAATAGTAAATACCCAAGAGTCTAAGGCCAAGATAAATATACGTTGCTAAGTAAATATCGTATTTTTATTAGATGTCTACCATTTCCTCTATAATGCAAGTGCGTAATTATCAGTCCATAATATCGCATGCGTTATTGCGTCCCGACTTCTTGTACTGTGATAATCTAAGTAAGAGTAAGAAATATGTAATTTCGTAGCCGTCCTAATACATAATGCATTAAGTCCACTTTTGTACTGTGTTCTACGTTAAGTTTAGTAAATAAATAAGTTAACAATGTACTAAAAACAGATATCGCAATAACGCATGCAATTTTATTGACCGATAAAAACCTATGTGATAAAGGTTTTATAGTTGGGTCCCATTGACAGCCTTCAAGTATGGAGAACTAAAATTTCAATCACAGTCGAAAGCAATCACGATAATCGGTCTCACGATATCGATCCATATCAATCCGGGAGGGGGCCCAACAGGGCCAACGCCTGCCGGTGTTGCGGAATGCTTATAAGAGTTACCGTGACCCTGGAACATAAAGGGCAACCGAAGGAACATGAGTAGGTTTTAGTGAGTAAAAGTCTGACACGCCCTCCCGCCGCACCCAGGACGGGAGCAGTCATTTGATGATTTCTCACTCCTAAAAAAAAATACCATATCAATCACGGTCTTTCTATAATTGTTGTGTTATGGAGGGAAATGGATTTTTTTTTTCTTACTCCTCCACAGTTCTTCTGTGGTTAATTTCGTTGCGGGATCCAAGACAGTTAAATCGTTTCTCCGGGACTCGTCGAGCTTCATTGCTTCGGCGCTTTTCTGGCGGACTCCACTGTTGATTCTGGCTTTCAGGAGTTGCAGTGGTTGGGAATAGTGTGGCGGGATTGTTCTATAAAAAAAAGGTATTTCTATAATTCCCTACTTCAGCAATAACTCTGGCATTTACTTTGCAGAAAGACCTCGACCCCACAGAAACATATTTGACGCTGATACCAGGCTTTGAAGGTCGTCACCAAATTTTCAACTCAGTGGCAGAGAGACTGAAAGTGCAAGCAGTCGCTGTGCAATTGGCTCCAGATATTGAAGGAAACAGTATACCAGAAATTGCTGCTACGGTTCGAAAGGTTAGCTTTTTTAATTATTATTGTAACCCAACAATCGTGTCTCTGTGTTTTTCTTTTAAATTATCTTTCTCTTAATTACAAACGCAAAAAAAAGAATTATAGAAATCGGTCCAGCCGATCACGCGTGATGCGATGACAAAGAGTAATTAAACGGGGTTAGATTTTATATAATTACTAGCTGTCTCCCGCGATTTTGTTTACTATCTCCACGATGTCAACTACCTTTAGGAATGTAATTTCCAAAAATCTTTTCTAACTGGATACTTATTCTTCACAAAGAACACACCCTGCAAGATTCATGTTTCTAGAACCTGCAGTTTGGGCGTGCGTTAATATATCAACAGTCAGTCATCAATCAGTCAGTTTACCATTTCATATACATAGATATATGAAGTTATTTAATCCATACTTCCATACTTACTAATATTATAAATGGGGAAGTGTGTCTGTCTGTCTGTTTGTCTTTCTTTCACGGCAAAACGGAGCGACAGATTGACGTGATTTTTTAAGTGGAGATAGTTGAAGGGATCGAGAGTAACATAGGCTACTTTTTGTCTCTTTCTAACGCGAGCGAAGCCGCGGGCAGAAGCTAGTAATATTATACAACGATATCCTACTAAAGCTTTAATATACAGATACGTTATTGAAGCTATTTGCTATTAAAGAATAGTCTGAGATAAGCTTCATGTCGAGCTCCAGAATTTCGCACAATCGTATTGATACATATCCATGTTAAAATATACTGCATCTATCCAGATGCAGTACCTATATTTTCATTGCATAATCGTTATTTGTATTCCGTTGTTAATATCACATAATGCACTGTAACCAACTATGGTGTCGAAATTCCATCATTTTTTTTACTCCTTTATAGGACGTTTCCAAAAATTCTTTTTTCTTACTCTTCACATTGAACATAGTCCACCTCCATGTTGCATGTGTCTAGGATCAGCGGATTGGGTTGTACGTTGATATATCAACAGTCAGTCAGGCACTTTATAATTATTTATATAAAGGAACATTCCCTGCATTGAATTTATTTCAAACATTTCAGTCATGAACTGAATCTATGGTAAAACTTTATCGTGATTTGGTATTCCACCGAGTAAAACAAAGAATATTTGAAACAATTGCGAATCGAAATCCTTTGTTTAGTAACTTCTACCTAACTTCACATGAACGTTTATGTTTGGATCAAATCCTGTAATTTGGGTTTGGACCATTTCTTCCAAACTTTCGACTGAAATTTCGCATTGCCAATTCGAACAATGACTTAAAGTAATGCCTTAAACGAAACTCAACCAAATATTTTAAACTAGTTGTCCCCCGCAGTTTTACCCCTGTAGTTCCTGCTTTCGCGAGATTTTTGGGATAAAACCTATCCTGTATTATTTCTCAGACTATGGACTATCTCTGTCCAAAATCCATTTAATTCGGTTTGATAGTTTTGGCGTGAAAGTTTGACAAACAGACAGGCAGAGTTACTTTAGCATTTATAATATTAGTCTGTATCCAAAAGTTAAAAAAAATTGCACTAGGTAAAATATTATCTTTTTGCATGATTACATTTTGATTGTATAGAAAACCAATCGTACAAATGAACATAAAGTCGTGGGTACGACCGAATGAAATAGCATTTTTTCTATTCTTTTTTGCAATTTGCCTAAAACGTTACGTCTAAAGACGAAAGAAGATCACAATTTGTTTGCCAGCTCGAAACGGGACTTAAACCTAATTTTACTTATATTTTATATTTAAAATACCTCCGAGAGCTTACCTATTATAATAATGGCAGGCTATTTGTAATATCAAATTTCTTTTAGAAATGAAACGTCTTTATGAAAAATTCTTATAATATAAATTGTTTCAGTTCATGGACACTAAGTTTGAAAGCAAATCCAAGTTTTATTTGCTGGGATATTCGTTTGGAGTAAATGTTGCTTTGGAATTGGCCGCCATATTGGAAAAAGAAGGTAGGTGACGACAATTTCATCTCAATATATTAGTTTGGTCCTTGGATCTTCATTCCTACACGAATCTTCTCTGCTTTATCTATGAAAGGAGCACGTTTTGATAATTATCTTTAAGCAGAAACTTAGTTAGAATTCAGTGATTACTTTCGAGTTTGATCACGATAAAGACTTGTATTTCTAGAGAATTTCTAATGCATATTAATGCAATGTTGATTTCGCTCGACTTGTTTACCATAAGTGTACATGCCCCAACGTTGGAACACGGTTTTATGAATTCCATTCATAAATTATTCTCCAAAGCGCTCCATTACAAATGGTTGGTTCCCATTCAAATCTTCATGTTTACACTACTTGAAAATTACAGGACTCACTGGAGTCGTATATTGTTTGGACAGCAGCCCAGATTCATTAAGAATACAGCTGGATTCGTATTTGGGAGAGTTGACGGATTCGGAGTTACAAAATGGTATTTTGGAACACTTATACCAGTTAATGACTGGAACGGTTTCGGAGGAATTGAGCCAGTATTTAGAACAGATAAAAGACTGGCCAACAAAAGTTGATGCTTGCTTGTACACGTTGAGGAAAGTGGGGAACTATTCGAAGCAATACAAGTGGTCTATTTTAGAATCAGCGTACCGAAGGATCATGTTTGCAAGAAACTATGAACCAAATTTTAAACTGAACTCTGATATAGTTCTCATAAAGGGATTACCACATCCTAAGGCTAGAAGCCTTCAGGAAGATTATAACTTGTCTAAATATTCTCACAAACCGGTGAAAGTGTTCCAAATAGATTCTGACCATCCATCAGCACCTTACGATTGTAGAGTATCCAATATTGTGAATAAGATGCTTGACCCAACTCTGTTAGAAGAATTTAAGAAAAAGAATCTTTGTGATACGTATGTTATCAAATCTAAGTAAGATAGTGTAGGTTTAAGATACGGCCATGTAGTTTAATAAAATTTTATTAATGTCTAAAGGTTGTTTTATTTTTACTATTATCCTTCGCTCTTTGTCCTTCGTGGTAATTTTCAGGATTTTTAGTACGTACTTACTTGGATAATATTTAATAAACGAAGAATCTCTTCAACTTTGTTATAATTATGTTTCGGTTTTATGATAACTCTCAAAGGCTTCTAAGAAACAAAGAGACACACAGACGAAAAGAGAAATTTATGAGATTCGAATCAGTAATAGTGTAATTGTTTTTGAAACAATATGATGAGATTAGAATCAGTAATAATGTCAATATTTTTGTTATATCACAAATTTTGTGTATTTAATAATCAAACAATTGTATACCTTTGTCTGCTAGAACACAATAAATAGGCTATGTTTAAATGATTTCATTTGTAAGTTAACAACAAACTCGGAATTTGGTGTTGCTAATATTTACTCAGTGTAGTGGTTATTTATTCTCATCAGTCAATGTACGTACGGCTACTAATTTGGTACTTGAACGTCGTATTTAGAGTTTGAATTAAAGCGATTTCTTACGCTAGCGTTAACGTAAAAAATTGAGTAAATAATCGGACTTAATAGAATGATTAGCTGTTACTTAAGTGATTCTGTGGTTGTTTAATTTTTTTTTCTCCTATAATAAAAATTTATAAATAAATTAATATCCTGGGACAACTCACACAGGGTCATCTGATCCCAAACTAAGCAGAGCTTGTACTATGATAACCAGACAACTGATAAACATACTTATATAATTTATAAATACATACATATTATACACAAATCACACCCAGACACCGAACAAACAATCGTGCTTATCACACAAAGTTTGTCCTGGGTGGGAATCGAACCCACGACCTCCGGCTTAGCAGTCAGGGTCACTAACAACTAGACCAACAGAACCGTCAAACAAATTCTTAAAAATTAAATAATCAATATTAATTCACTCTGTTCTACGCTCGTGAATTTGACTGAAATAAACCGACCTAAGCAAGAAGGTATGTCAGTAAATCGTCACTTTATTTATAACTAGCTTTTGCCCGTGAGTTAGCCCACATGAAAGTAAAAAATATCCTGTCCTGGCAATTCAATTAGTGCTCTAACAGTTTCAGCATTCATCAAATTAAGAAGTTCATGATTTTCGCTTAATTTTGTTTTTCTAATACACCTATTCCCACTCGCGCTAAAAATAATTAATACTTAGTTGCAATTAGGAAGCTGGCTGTTGGGTTGCTATTGTCTTTCTATTGTGTCTCAAATCACGTGTGTTTGAAAGTTTAATCTTTCAACGACCAACCGACAGCCGGCTGTCGGGCTGCTATTGTCTTTCTATTGTGTCTCAAATCACGTGTGTTCGAAGGATTAATGGTAACTCGGAGTCAAAGGTTCTTTTGGACTTAGCTGGTGCAACGAGACTGTATGCATGTATTCCATCCAGGGTATCACAATGATGTTACTGTGTTTCTTAACGTTGAACGAAGTATTTCAGCTGGTATAGAAAACACGTACGGTAAAACACACAAGCAACGCCATACACGTATAATAATAATAAATATTCTGGGACAACTCGCACAACGTCATTTGATCCCAAACTAAGCAGCACTTATATTATGGTAACTAGAAAACTGATAAACATTCTTATATCATTTTTATACGTATATTTATGTATATACTTTTGATAAATTACACCCAGATACAGCACAAATGGTTTGTTCTCATTCCACAAAGTTTGTCCTGGGAGGGAATCGAACCCTCCGGCTTAGCAGTCTAGCACTGACCACTAGACAAAAGGCCCGTCAGAGATTTTGCGCGGCAGGCATATATAGATCAACGCTTTTCCGCGCGGAAACGCGTAGCAATGTGATGACCACTTTATACCGTGTCTGCACCAATTCTCAAGAACGTAAGTTTCCACATTTAGGCATCTGATTGTTTTCACTTTTGTAAACAGAAACAAGTTCAGAGCGCTTGGATCAAAACTTTCTTTATTTGCAATTAATTTTCACTCTTTCAGTTCTTGAAGAGGTTTGAGCTGAAATCAAAGTTGTTGAGTTTGGCCACGTCGCTTTAAAGTTAGTCTATTTATTTTAGAGCAAATAGCGTTATGTCGCAAAATTATATTTTGTGTATTTACCCGGAGACTACCTACTTCCTATTTTGGCGAATGAATTAAAATTTGATTTCGAGGGGTCTTAACTTGTGCTGAATAATTAATTATTTTATTCGTTCAATATTTTAGAATTGTGACAAATAATTGTTTTGCATTCATTCAATAAGAAGGATGATTGTCAAATATCTAACAACAAATAATTCAAAAATTCGACCCAACGGGTTGTTTTGTTGTACTTTACACTTATAAGCCGGTAAAGCTGAATTTTTTAAAATTTCAATTCTTGGTAGCTCCAAACAAAGCTCCTCTCCTGCTCACGCGAGTATTATATTCCCTTAATTCCGTCAATTCTCCTATGTCTTGAGCTGTCCGATGGTACTGAAGGTCTTTACCTTTTCTTTGAGAAAATCCACCACCGAGCTATTCCCAATCGTGCAACTCCAACAAAAATCTGCATGAGCCAGAATGAACAGTGGAGTACTACCAGACATGCGCCGAGCAATGAAGTTCGACAAGTCTTAGAGATGGAACAAAATTAATCAACGCAGGAATGCCCACCATACCATGCAGAAGACAGATGAGAACGAGACTTATTGGCACAAAAAGCGTGAATACAACTAGAAGAGTTTGCTTTATTTGATAGGTTTTTTTTTCATCTATAAAAGTGTTTTTGTTGTAATTTCTAACAAAGTTAGTCCTATGGCTATAGCTGCTAAATAAAATGGTTTGTTCCCGTTGTCCCCGTATGCCATATCCCCGTCACGGGGACAGCGGGACGTGATTAAATTTATTTCCCGTTGTCCCCATAACGTAGATTCGGCTAATGTATAAACTAAACTAAACTTCAAATTCACAGTAATTTTTAATTTTCATACTTGACTAATTAATTTAATCAAAAGTACTAGGCGCGCAGTAACGTGAAGTGGTAAATGGAAAACGTGATTCACCACATATTTTAAATTTTCGCACATGACTACTTCACGTTACTGCTCGCGTAGTACTTTTGTTCTCTTAAGTTTTCAATCTTTAATTGAAAAATAACGTCCTGTAACTCTGTGGGACATTTCGTTAAATAAAAAATCTTACTTGAAAACAAGGTCTAAATTCTTTATATTAATCTACCGGATCCCAAGGCTAATCTACGAATGTTCCATACTTACATTTTGTTTGTTGGGAAAAGAAAAAAACGGGGAATGTGGGCAATAATTTTTACCTATTTTATTCAATTATATTAACGCGGACAGCGTACGGGGACAACGGGAACTATTTTCAAATATTTAATTGAAGTACCGCTGTCCCCGTAGGACGGGGACACGGCGCGCGGGGACAACGGGAACAAACCAGTAAAATCTGGAGATCTGGAGAATCTTTTACAGCAAATCTAAAAGTGGTTATTACCATATCAACCAAACAATAGCGTTTTATGTAGTCAACAATCTCCCCGACCTTCCCATCTCAGATTTCACACACCAAACACAACAATAAGTAGATTAATCTCAATAATTTTCAGGTCACGTTCCATCTTGGGCATCGTCCCAGTATTCGTACTCCGAACGCTTACGTAGGTAATTTGTCATGACCGCAGCTGCTAAACAACGTTCCACAGTCCATGTATCGACTTCTAAATGGGATGTTGAAGTCATATAGTGGCGAAAATTGAGGCTTTTCAGACCACATGTGGCTTCAAAGTAATTACTACGGCTATAAGCGTTTAGCTTTTGATGTCGCTGAAATTTTAGCATTTGGTCGCGGTGATTTTGTTTGTTTATGACCTGTGCGATAAATTGAAACAACTATTTTGGCTATCGAGTTTTTTTATTGGGTGTCGTAGAAAGATCTTATTTGCCTACCGATGGTGCCTAAAAAAATTAAATTAGTTTTACAAAAAAAATGTTTTACAAAATGATTTTGATGTTGCTAATATCAATTTACTACTGTCTCCCGCGGCTTTGTCCGCATTTAGTTGTTACTGTTCCGCTCCCGTAAGTAGTAGCGTAATGTTACACAGATTGTAACCTTTCGTGATAAATGGGCTATTTAATACAAAAAGACATTTTATAGTTGTTTCTGAGATTAGCCCGTACAACCAAATAAACTCTTCAGTTTTATAATAGGTATTAGTAAAGATTATTTTATTGTCCCCCAAACTATTAGCTGGGCAAAGAGCAGGCACACACGTCAAGGCGAAATGATATAGATTAAATTAAAAACTTTTGAATACCTATACGGCGAATACTTTTAAAAAAATATAGTTCCTGCAGCATTTTCAACTAAAGCTTGTCAATATTTCGGGCCATGCTTGAAACATTGCCGGCAATATATCAAATCGCCGGAAAAATATGGGCCGTTTATGTTTCAATGGACGGAATTTACAGAAACTGTAACAGTTGACTGCTGGGTGATTACGGGATAGTTTGTATCCATACTAATATTATAAATGGGAAATTGTGTGTCTGTCTGTCTGTCTGTATGTTTGTCTTTCTTTCACGGCAAAACGGAGCGACGAATTAACGTGATTTTTTCAGTGGAGATAGTTGAAGGGATGGAGAGTAACAAAGGCTACTTTTTGTCTCTTTTTAACGCGAGCGAAGCCGCGGGCGTAAGCTAGTGTTTTTATAAAACATTGCCCCAATTCGGAATTTCTCTAGCATCCTAGGATCGTGAGTAAAATACTTGGATTATAATACTTGAATAAATCGACACATTTTAAAAACCGAAGACCGTATTTTAAAAATCATATTTATTATGTATGTACTTTCTAAAGTTTATCTTGGACATCACAGACATCGGTGAAGGAAAACATCGTGAGGAAACCTGGACTTGTAGTTAATATAAGTCCGAAATCAGCAATCCGCCTCGAGCTAGCGTGGTGATCAATGCTCGTGCTTTCTTTGTATGAGAAGAGGACTGCCCTGAAGTGGGACAGTAATAGGCTGATATCATTATTATTTTAAGTCACAAATAATAATATTCATGAATAGATGCAGTAGACTAAAAATTTAAAATACAGAAAATTAGGTAGTCACTGAAGTTTATTCTGCACTTTTCTGACATCTCAACAAGCCGCTGGGCCCGGTTGTTATTTGTTTAACAGTTGGATGACTGTGTAATTTGTAGTTGGTTTTTTGGCCTTAGGTCTAATATCCGTACTAATATTATAAATGCGAAAATAAGTCGGTCTGTCTGTCTGTCTCTTCTGAAGAAGAGACAGACAGACAAATCGGTCAAATCGGTTCAGTGGTTTAAGCGTGAACGCTTAAACCACTGAACCAATTTGAATGTGATTTGGTACAGATATAGTCTGGGACCCAAGAAAGGACATAAAATAGTTTTCATCCCGGAAATCCCCCGGGAACGGGAACTATTATTCCACGCGGACGAAGTCGCGGGCAAAAGCTAGAAGGTTAATAAAAGACAAAGAGACCGTATATAAAAAATATATTTAACTTGTTCTGTGTGTTATCAATTAATTTTGATTTGATTCAAAATTGGCTTTAATTGGTCATGTAAAACTACTATCTATTTTAGTTCTTCCATGTAAATTTTTCGGTATATTTTATTTGAAAATCACTAATATTACAACTATTGATTCTTCTAATAAAACGAAACTATTTATCTTCATAATTGTGTGTCTATCTATCCTTTTTTATTAAATACATAATTTATAACATAAAAAATGCGAAAGTAACTCTGTCTGTCTGTCTCTTCTTCACGCCTAAACCACTGAACCGATTTGAATGAAACTTGGTACAGATATAGTCCGGGACCCGAGAAAGGACATAGGTTAGTTTTCATCCCGGATATCCCCCGGGAACGGGAACTATTATTCCACGCGGACGTAGTCGCGGGCAAAATCTAGTTATCAATATCTGAGAAGTTTATTTTAATTATATCACTGCATCTAATAAAGGAATTTACAAGTAGTTGTATTTCGCTAAATGGGTAATAGAAGTATCGGTTCAGTGGTTTAGGCGTGAAGAAGAGACAGACAAACAGAGTTACTTTCGCATTTTTAAATATTAGTATGGAAGTATGGATATATGGATTATGTTTATTTGAACTGTATTTTGATGGCCCAATAGTAAAAGCGGCCGCCTCTCATGCAAGAGGTTGTGAGTTCGAATCCGGGTTTATATTATACTTTCTGAAGTTTATCTTGGACATCACATGCATCGGTAAAGGAAAACATCGTGAGGAAACCTGGATTTGCAGTAAATATAAGCCCATAATCGCCAATCAGTCTTGACTAAGCGTGGTGATCAATGCTCAGGCCATCTCTGTGAAAAAAGAGGCCTTTGCCGAGCAGTGGAGCAGTAATAGGCTAGTATTATTATTTTATTTTGAACTTAGAAATTACTCAGCTGTCACAATTATTACCACTGTAGAACTTACTCGTAATTAAAATAAAACTGACTGAGTTCGTAACAGACCACACATAGAATATAGTTCCATTATGAAACATTTTGCATTACAATTTACCGACTATTCTGCATTGTGTCGGACTCGTAATATTGCATTATCTAGAGGTTTAGCATTACAACGTTTAAAACTTGAAGTTTTTTTTTATTATTTTGGATCTGTTTTCATTCGTTGGAAAACCACCGAATGAAAACGGATCCTAAATTAAAAAAACTTTTTTCCAAAAAAAATAATAACCGCCTTCAAAAACTAAAAACCCAAAAATAACTAAAATTTCGGAAGTCGGTGGCAACACAAATTGAATGGCAGAAGAGAAGCCACCGACTTCCGAAATTTTAGTTATTTTTGGGTTTTTAGTTTTTGAAGGCGGTTATTATTTTTTTGAAAAAAGTTTTTTATTTATTACTTTTTAGTGTCGACTCCCAATGTTTGACTGTGTATAGTATCTTTCAAAGTAATTTATTTTCAAAATAAAACTACTAACAATCTTATAAAACGAAAATAGAAACTTGAAAGAAAGCACACATCGTCTATGAAAATTTCGTCAATTTTTTTTGTTCTTGGTGAATTTTTTGAGAAGCACTGAACCGATCGCCACAAAATTTATATGGGACCACCCCTGAATCATGACTTATCAAACAAAAAAAAAACCGTCAAAATCCGTTTACAATTGACGAAGATATCGCGTAACAAACATTCCAAAAATAAAAAAAAAAACAAAAAAACTCCTCCTTTTTGAAGTCGGTTAAAAAAAACTTCTTAGCAAGCACTCAATGCCTTTAAAAGACCTAATGATGATGACACTATGGGGTGGAAGTGATAAGAAAATCGTTCCCACTTTACGTGTACCCCAAAGAAAAGGTGATTTTATTTTGAACATGGTAATTCAAACATGCGTGCGAAAACTTACGCCTTTCTAGATTTAACAGTTTAAACAGCATGCCGAGGACGTATGGATAAATGGACGGACGGACGGACACTACGAAACTATAAGGGTTTCTTTGGTACCATTTTGGTACGGAGTCAAAATAATTCAAATTTAAATGTAGATATAATGCTTGATGAAAAGCAATAGGTACAATAAAACAGTTATTTAGACAATGATTTTATAAATTAAATCACATATCGAAATCTATGCATTTTTGAGTATTGTTTGTTATTAAATGTTCTCAATTTCAATGCAATTTGAAACAACATTTACAACCGCCGATTTATTACAACATGGCTGATAATTTCAACACTGCCATAAACAAAACATGTACGTAAAAATTATTGAATGTTGCAATCAAAACAGAATTAACAAGGTATTAAAATGTAAATTATCGTAATTGAATCATGCATCAGCCAATAATTGCACTTTGAGGACGTAAATAACGAACATAAGTATATTTATTACGCAATTAATATTCATTTTACCACGGCTGCGTTGGTTGTAATGTATTTGGGTATGCTATTTTTCTTGCACTTTGTAATAACTTTGCTGATAAATTTGATATGTTTTATCAAATCGTAAGATCAGGAAATATTGACATTATGGTCCAACATGCTAACTCCAACTACTTCTATCACCATGTTTTTTGGATGTTGAGTCATAAAATTAATGACTTCTCCTGCTCTGGGCCAAGAAGAAGAGAGTGTCAGACTTCGACTGACTAAAACCCACCCATGTTCCTTAACCTCTTGACGACCAACCGACAGCCGGCTTTCGGGCTGCTATTGTCTTTCTATTGTGTCTTAAATCACGTCTGTTCAAAGGATTGAGCCTTTTGTGTCCGGGGCCGCGGTTTCTCTTTCGAACAACCCGTAGCCCCAGCAGGGTTGGGCCCTTGCAATTTTGCTGTCATCTTTTTGAGGGGAACGTGAAACACAAACACGCCGTCGACACGGTTTGTCGCCGTCAATTTTATCTCCTAATTAGAGCTTGACGTAACCGTCAGGGAGTTATCCCAGACACAACGCCCGTCTGGTGAGAGTTGCAAGATGAGAAACTTTCCATCCTTTACCTCTGGAAAAGTGGCATTGTAGAATATAATAGGCGAGACGACGAAAAAAAAGTAATTAGTCCGTCATTGAGATTATTAAAAAATTTTGGACACGTATTTTTTCTTTTTTCTCTTAAACGAAAAATGACGACGATACAGTGCGTTGAAGTTGTGCGTGACGTCACGATCAGATACAATTTTTGCATTACGGCGGCGTCAAAAGCCCCCACTATGCCCCCACTCCAGAACTTTGTTGCTCTTTATCTTTGTATTTTTTTATTATTTTGATGAAGCAAAAAATACGTGTCCCGTATTTTTGGCCGATCTACAAGACGGACTAAGCAGAATGCCATTTTTTTATGTTGTCGTCATCCCTATTATATGGGAGAATAGAATTGTTGATGGTAGTCAGAAGCCAAAAAGTGTGACCAGTCTAACCAAGGAGTATCGTACGGTCAGTTATTGGGTTCAAGAGGTTTGATAAGCAGTCGCTTCATATGAAATACATCAATAATACGCGTTAATCCCTAAGGCGATCCCAATATAGTTGGGACAAAGGCTAAACAGATGATGATAATGATGGTAGAATAAGTGTGTGCAACTGACATGAGCAAACGCTATGTAATTAGACATGTCATATAGAACTTAGTTCTACCACAGATTAATAAATAGTCACTACGTAACAGATACTTCACTCCAATACAAAAACGAAAATACCTACGCTATAATAGCCTACAAAATCATAATAATAATACCAGCTGTTTGCAGCGACAAGAAATGTACCATAAGTACGAACAAAGAGAGTTGAGATTCTTTTGCCCGACAGCCCGGTGTTCGTTGTACCGTCGACGGTACGCGAAGCGGTAGGCATAAAACGCGTGGCCTTGAGCTAGTGACGGACGCCTGGTTCTACCATGCGACTTGTTTAGAGGTGCTGGCAGTTCCTCATACCTCTAATCCTATTTGTTTTATGGGAAGAAAAACGCTGTAAAAATATCCATCGGCGAATTCACATTTCCTAAATCGGAAGCTTATTTGACTGTTATGTACCGTGGAAGTTTTTCACCCACGATGGAACGGAGAAGGTGTATGTGTTTGGGGTGAGAGGTTGTGTGTGAACCAACCAATGTTTCCATTTATCTCCAGAACAGCTTGAACGATTAAGTGACATGCAGTTTTCTGCAGTGGATGCGTAATTTATTATCTATGAGTCTTAGATATTGTAATTATCGTTTTAATTAATCATCAGGAAGGGCTACAGTTATCATTGTTTCGCTCGCAAATTGACTGTTGAGTGTTCCCAATTATCTCGAGAACGGCTTGGCCGATTGGCATGCAGTTTTCGGCAGTGGATTTTAATTTACGGGCGATGGTTTTTATATAGGCATTATAGTATTTATCCTCCAGCAGGAGCTGCAGATACGATTTCTATCGCATGTAAAATGACCATTGAGTATTATCATTTTTATAACTTAAAGTCCTGGTTTAGATAGTATAAAATTGTTGAAAAAGTTTAAGTTAAAAAGCATCTTTTTTTAAACTCTCGACAACATCAATAATGTTACTAAATCGAAAAGAGATTTTTTTTTAATCTTGAACTAAGACAAAAGTTAAGTAGGTAAGTATTAAGTAGTTATTCTTATTTATCTTTTAATCCCTACCTAAGTCTTGAATAATGTCATTAAAAGAAAATAATCCTAAAACACACATGTTTTTATATTCCACGTAAAGCAATTTTATTTTATCAAACAAGAAATATCGAGTTCCGAAATGTCAAGCGCAAGCGCTCACCTCTTTTTTAGCAAATCGATTTCAGCAAAAAACTTCAGAAAGACTTCGCAACTGAAATAGAAATCGACGTACCGGTTTACTAAAATCATTTTTGATAATGTCAATAATTTTGGAAAAAATCGCTCCAAAAGTAAAAAACAATGTCCCCCCCCCCACCCCATAATAAAAAGTACTACAAGATACAAGTTCTATATACATCTCGGTATCAAAACTGTTGTAATATTTGGATTTGATAAATAAAATTACTATAAAGATGTTCACTGTCAAGAGTGTTTATTCGAAGTGACAATTCTTTTAAAAATCAAAAATACAAAAACTTAATCTAAAAGAATACATGTGTCTAGAGCACAACAGAGGTTACTATCTACAACAGCCGCCCTTAATCGAAGTTGTGCCAGACAAACACAAAAAATAATTAAGTTTCTAAACCTAAGCTTGCAGTACACCGCTTGTGTACAATAGGCTGAAGTGGTTTTGTAAGTACATCAGCAGGCATATCGCTACTCTTAATAAATTCTAATTTAATTACACTATCAGACAGTTTCTCCCTAATAAAGTGAAACCTAGTATCAATATGCTTCGTCCTGCTGTGGTGTACTGGATTTCGAACGAGATTAATGGCACTCTGACTGTCAGAAGCTAAATTAACTGTTGTAAGTTTACCTGTTATTTCATAGATAAAACGACGCAAGTAACACGCTTCTTTCGTAGCAGATGATAATGCCATATATTCACTCTCGGCTGAACTTAAGGCTACGGTAGGCTGCTTCTTGGACTCCCACTTAATTTGTAGACATATCCTGTATACGACCTTCTGTCGATTGGACAGTTTGCCCAGTCTGCATCGCAAAAGCCTTTTAAAGGTTCTCCACTCTTCCTGTAAACCAACGAGTAGTTTATAGTACCCTTCAAGTACTGCAGAACCCTTTTTGCAGCATTCCAGTGTTCCTTAGTAAAACACATATTAAACTGACTTAAGTAGCTCGTGGCGTAAGCAATGTCGGGTCGTGAGTTTACCGTTAGGTACATAAGACATCCTATTAAGTTTTGATAGGGGTAAGACTCACCGACTTGACCATCAGCTCTCCTTTCCATATTCTTTTTAACAAGAGGAGTATCCACAGTCTTGCAATCCTTCATGTTAAACTTTTCCAATAAAGAAAGAATATAATTTTGCTGATTTACTTTTATACTCTCAGAATCGTATTCAATTTGTAAACCTAAGTAACATTTTAATATTCTAAGATCTTTTAATGAAAAATATTTCGATAATTCTTTCTTGACAAAATCAAATGTCACATCAGACTTATAGATGACAATAATGTCATCGACAAATATTCCCAGTATTACGAGTTCCTTACCAAAAAGTTTTTTATACACACAGGGCTCGGAAGGAGTTACTTTGAAACCAATTTTTAATAATGTTTCATTTAACTTTTTGTTCCATGCTCGCGGTGCCTGTTTAAGGCCGTAAAGGGATTTCTTCAGCAAGCAAACCTTGTTTTCCTTATCCTTTTCGATGAAACCAAGGGGTTGCTCCATGAAAACTGCTTCGTCTAAATCTCCGTTTAAGAACGCAGTATCAACATCCAAGTGTTTCATTTTTAATCCCATATCTGCAGCCAAGGCAAATAAAGTACGCAGTGAAGAATGACGAATCACTGGTGCGAACGTCTCGTCGTAGTCTACTCCTTCGACCTGATGAAAACCTTTTACAACGAGTCTCGCCTTATACTTCTGGATATTTCCATAAGTGTCCCTTTTTATTTTGTAAACCCACTTACATGGAATAACCTTTTTGTTAGGTCTGTCAACTAAATCCCATGTATGTAGTTTCTTAAGTGAACTGTACTCATTCTCCATAGCATGATGCCACTTATCCGCATCATCGGTATGAGTAGCTTCGTAATCGTAATGGTATCCATGGCTGAAGTATTGTATGAAAAGAAATCTGGTAGCTTCCTATCTCTTCTCGGATATCTGCGCTCCGGAAGACATTCCTCTTCCATATTAGCTGGCTCTTCTACCACACTAGGCTGCACTAAATCAGTGAGAGGCTCTTGCTCTTGCAAAGTCACTGATTCATCTGTACCTTCTACATTTATTGGTAAAGATGCTTCAGCCGCAGGGTTTGTATTACAGCAGTCATAGAATTGACAATCTTGAATATTTTCAGGCTCAGACTCAGGCTCTCTTCTATCTTCAATTAATAAGATAGAGCCTGACTCAGCATTTCGTTTCTCTTCAAATAAAATTGTAGAGTCCAACTGTGCCACAGACTTGGATTGTCCTTGCTTTAAACTTGTAAAGTTATTCTCAAAAAAGGTAGCATCTCTGGATGTAAATAATTTTCGTGGGTTAGCAGGATCCCTAAAAACATACGTACCAGTATTCTCAGTATAACCATCGAAAATTGCTTCCCGTGCCTTGACATCTAATTTCCGTCGGTGACACGAAGGAACATGGACAAGTGCTCTACATCCAAACACTTTCAAATGACTAAGATCACTCTTACGTCCATACCATTTGTCATACGGAATTTGTCCACCTAAGGCTCTGTGAGGAGACCTATTCTTCAGGTAAACAGCAACTTGGAAAGCATCTTCCCAGAATACCTTTGGTAACGAGCTTTCAGCTAGCAATGTGCGCGACCTTTCTGTAATGGAACGATGTGTGCGTTCCGCGACTCCAGTTTGTTGACTGCTATACGGCGCCGTCGTTTGGTGTAAAATACCTTTTGATAAAAGATAATCAACAAACTCCTTATTAACGAACTCTTTACCGCCGTCCGTCCTAACTGCCTTTATTTTCTTGTCTAATTGGTTTTCAACAAAGTTTTGAAACAGACAGAATTTATTTATGACCTCAGTTTTGGAAGATATAAAATAGGTAAAAACCATTCGCGTAAAATCGTCTACTATTGTCAACATATACCTGTTCCCCTGAAAAGAGGTAGTAGAGACCGGTCCAAGAAGATCCATATGGATCAGTTCAAGGGGGGCAGAGGCCCTATTAAACGCTACTTTCTTAAAAGGTTTTCTAGCTTTTTTACCTTCCACGCAAGCAATGCAACGGTTTTTATCTACAACTGAATACTTTGCGCCTACCTTGTGATTCTTCAGTTGGTTCATGCCTATACGACACAAATGTCCTAATCTCTTATGCCAAAGTTTACAACTATCCTGACAGTCAGAGTGTACATCCTGCGTCAAATAATTGTCCGCCACTTTCTTAGGAACATTGACTGTACCGTCTAAAACGTACAATCTACCACAGGGCGAGGCATGAGCAACAGATTCACCTGTAAAACGAAAATTATCAGATTTATAAAAATAAAAATAAATAATTAAAAAAATTAAAAAACACGACTGCCATGACAAAAAAGAACTAAAAGGCAAAAAACAAGATTTTTCATAGAAAATTATTATATTACTGTTTACATAAAAAGTGAAAGGTCGCTCATTCAGTCACGGGCTCTATAATTATGAAAAATCCAAAACTACTTGATTAACAAAACTAAAATTTTCGTCGCAGTCGGGGGACCGCCTCGCGGAATACTCAAATACTGCGGAAAGGTCCCCCGACTGCTACGAAAATTTTAGTTTTGTTAATCAAGTAGTTTTGGATTTTTCATAATTATAGAGCCCGTTACTGAATGAGCGACCTTTCACTTTTTATGTAAACAGTAATATAATAATTTTCTATGAAAAATCTTGTTTTTTGCCTTTTAGTTCTTTTTTGTCATGGCAGTCGTGTTTTTTAATTTTTTTAATTATTTATTTTTATTTTGTACCTTTTAGTTTTTTTTATTACTTATGGGCTTGCTCTTGGTCCCAGACTAGCCCGAGGGCAAAGACGGGGCCTACGATGGAGCGAGCTCACCCAAAAGATGCCTATGCACTCGTCTCTTGAATAAATCCGGGTTATATGCATTTGGAAACACAGACGCCGGAAGGGAATTCCATTCTATTGCGGTGCGCATAATAAAAGATTTCGAGAAACACTGCGTGCGGATTCGAGGAATATCAACCAAGAAAGGGTGGTATCCCGCCGTACGTCTCGATGTCCGGTGGTAAAACGGAGACGGGGGAATGAGCTCTTGTAGCTCATGAGCACACTCACCGAAGTGCAATCTGTAAAACACCGCCAGACAGGCAACTTTACGCCGATGTGCTAGAGGTTGTAGTTGGGCCACCAGCTTCTTGCCGCCAATTAACCTCCTGGCTCTGCGTTCTACTGAATCCAATGCGGCCAGTTGGTATTTGGCTGAGCCATCCCATAGATGACAGCAATACTCCATACACGATCGGACTTGAGCTTTATAAAGTGTTAGAAGCTGTCCCGGCGTGAAATATCGCTTAACCTTGTTAAGGATGCCCAGCTTTTTCGCCGCAGTCAGCGCTTTGGACTCGATGAAAGCGGCGAAGTTGAGGTCAGAACTCAACTCCATGCCAAGGAGTTCTAGAGAGCCGGTTACATTTACAGGTGCACCTCGAAAAGTAGGAGCCAGGTCGAATGGGCTCCGTTTAGCGGAGAGCAGACACGCTTGCGTTTTGGCGGCATTAAACTGCACTAGATTGTTATCGCCCCATTGAGACACACGACTCAAGGCAAAGTTCACTCGCTCTACCATGGCCTCTCTCTGTGAACGTATATCGTCCCTACTGTCTTTTGCGCTGGCCAGATATCTCTCTACAACGGTACTGTCATCTGCGTAACGGACTATGCTAGGGTTTAGCATATCGTTTATATGGAGCAGGAATAGTGTTGCAGAGAGGACAGACCCTTGAGGAACACCCGGCATCAATGGCCATAAGGTCCGAAGAGCAGCTGTTGACGACCACTCTGATCGACCGTCCCGTCAAGTGATACGTTCCTTTAATATTGTTACTTCGTGGATAATCAAATGTTGGTTTACAAGTAGATGTTTTTATTAACTACAAACAATAACAATTTAGCACCACGACAGTAACCAATCATGTTGTATCTTACATATTAAAATCCGTTAAAATTTTGCAAAGGTTGTCAGAGTACCTATGTCCCTTATCACAATAATTATCACATGTTTCTCGTGTCATTTGTGTCGGTATCAAAAACACACTGAGTTTCTTCTTTTTATGACATTTTCATCTCACAGTTCAGCTCTACCGCTGTTTATTACTGCTTAACCAGATAATTGAGTTTCTTCCATTCGGAGCAATGCTTTTATATTCTGAGCCAGGAATATTCCCGAGAAAGACGTTTCTAGAACAATGTAGTGGCTTCGTAGGGTTCTAAAGTAGCTTTTGGCCACAGAACGTGGTGTTCCGACGCTTCTGCGTTCAAGTTCCACCGGAGTGCACAAAGACTAGTGCAACGATGTGAAGTGCTACTAACATAGATTTAAGTTTTATTACTAACACAAATGTATTACTTGTCGTCCACATTGTTAAACACCATGTTTCCAGTCACTAACTTCAGTAATGTCAGATTTTCGTTCAAGCTTTCATCCCCTATTTCACACACATAGGGGTTGAATTTCTAAATTTTTATCTCCGTCCAAAATGGTAAACACCAAGTTTCCAGTAACTTACTTCAATCAATAACGACAGATTTTCGTTTAAACTTTCATCCCCTATTTTACACGCACAGGGGTGGAATTTCCAATTTTTTATCTCCGTCTAAAATGGTAAACACCAAGTTTCCAGTAACTTACTTCAATCAATAACGACAGATTTTCGTTCAAACTTTCATCCCCTATTTTACACACACAGGGGTTGAATTTCCAAATTTATACTAGCCTATGTTACTCGGAACTATGTACGGATTGTAACGATACATCACACATCTAAATCGGTTCAGGCATTAAGAAGTTATGGTGGAATAAAGAAACTCACATACATACATACATACATACATACATACATACATGAATCTTGAAAACATAACACTCCTTTTTTTGGGCAGTCGTGTAATTACAACCATTTGTATCAAAAACACATATAAAACCTTTCTCAATAGTTTTTTGTACAGATAATAAATTAGCTTTCAAATCTGGTACACTAATCTTACAATCACTAATCTTATTAACAACGTTCTCGGGTGTGTTTATTAATATTTGTCCAACTCCGCAGCTCTTGATCTGTTCTCCATTTGCGACAGTAACTGTACCTTCGTTCTGAATATTTATACTCTGAAACCAATCTCGTCTGGAAGTCATGTGTCGAGTACAGCCAGAATCCACATAAAAAACGTCTCTGATTGAGGTGCTAGAGGTATTGAGAGCGGTTAATGAAGTATTGTTAACATTCTTCTTGGTACTTCTCAATGGACAGTCTGGTCTCTTATGTCCAGGCATCTTGCACTCATAGCATATTATTTCTCTCTTCTTCTTTGGCTTTTTCTTCGCATGGAAAACAGAATCTTTTGGTTTAGCCACATCCTTTGACATCTCATTTAGCAGTTTGGTCTTCACCAACTCAGTAGTCACGTCTACGTTGCAGTTTTCTAAAGCCATTATAAGAGGATCGTACTTTGGAGTAAGACCTCCTAATAATATTGCAGCTATAGAATTGTCTTCTATGACTACATCAATGTCTGCGAGATCCTGTGCAGTTGACAAAACTGCATTGATATACAGCTCTATATTTTCGAAGCCCGACAGACTCAGCCTGTATAATTTGCGCTCTAAAGCAAGTCTTCGTCCCATTCCCTTATCCTCAAAAGCATGCTGCAGAGATGTCCATGCTTTGGCAGCAGTTTTCGCACATCTGACATGTGTTATAGCTGCACCGTCTACTGTTAAGCATATCTTTGCCAGAGCTTTAGCGTCTTTTCTTACCTTACAAGAAGCAGGAGTCGTGTCTCCATCGGGGTAACCTGTGATTGTTTCCCACAGATCTTCATTCAAAAGGTAATTGCGCATCTTAAATTTCCAGGTAGGGTATCCATCCTTACTTTTCAAAGAAAAAGATGGAATAGATGAGCTCGACGAAAGGAAACTTTTAACACTCGAACTATCTCCATATTCGTGTGACATTTTTAAATTTTTACTATTTCCGGTCACACAAATACTTATTTAACAAATCACACTTTATTTTAGCTCTTTATTCCTTTTACTTAAGAGCTTCGTGCTGATAACGTGTTGTAATATTTGGATTTGATAAATAAAATTACTATAAAGATGTTCACTGTCAAGAGTGTTTATTCGAAGTGACAATTCTTTTAAAAATCAAAAATACAAAAACTTAATCTAAAAGAATACATGTGTCTAGAGCACAACAGAGGTTACTATCTACAACAAAAACTATTGAATTTCTTACATTTAAAATCTTGATTCTTTTTTAAAATTTCCTTTAAACAATTTTACAAACCAGAGTGCTATTTAATACTGAGGTAAAGCGAATAACGTGAAAAATTCAGTCGTACTTCACTAGATTAGGTAAATGGTTCGGGAGGATGTACGACCAAACAGAAAACCTACGTTCTAGGTGTTATTGAGGCCGATTTGCGTGTAGAAAACCGAATAAATTCAGACCATGTTTAGGGACGTTAATATTAACTTATGGCTTTTGAGAACTAATAACAAAACACATGAACTGCTTAAAAGAAATATAGTTTTAAATGAAAATAAAGACAACATTAAATTCATTGTATTTTCGTCATCATGTCCCTAGGTTTTTCTCTCCTAAATTAGGTCAGCTTTTAGTCTAACTAGATCCTTGCCTAACAGAAAATAAATAGAACACGTGGATTGAACAATCGTTAATACATGCCTAGTTTTGAGACCGCACTTCACCGAACTGCACAACCAAACTTTCTCGTAAATAAAATAAAAATCCAAAATTATAATGTAGTGGTGAAAATCAGTAGGCACTGCAAAACAGCAATTAAGACATTCATAAAATTAATAACATTGTCTTTAATGGTCACGTTAACTTTTTATGCAGCTACTTGAACTTCTATAATTTAAATAATTTAAAAACTTTCCATATAAATAGAAGAAAGCAAATTCAGTATGCAGGTACACTAACTCTTCACACAATCCGTGACTATTGGAAAGGAGGATTCAATGGAAGGTAGCTCAATGTCACTCTCAGGAGATGAAGTGGTCATCAGTGGCATATCGGTACTGTTCCCGAAGAGTGCCTCTACTGTCGACCTCATGGAGAATCTTTATAATAGGGTAAGGCTATTTCTCCTAATTTAAAAATACATCAGTATGAACCCTTTTTTGGGATTGGAAATCATTAAATGACTCCTCCCGCTTTTGGCGGAGCGGAAGACAGTGTATACTTCTATAGACTAAAACCCACCCATAATCCTTCTTACAGGACAAATTGGACATTAAATCAATAATAAGAAGATGGTAATTACTGCCACAACAATAATAACATTCTTCTTCAAACTCTCTCTACCTCGTTAGTTTCGTGTGCATTAATGTTTGTACAAACACTTATGCACAATAATATCTTTTGCGCAATCGGTTAACGTATGAGGTTGGCAATCGAGAGTTCAAATATTTTTATATTTATATTCAAATCTGTAGTGACTTACTGGTACTCCGTGCCTCGCACGTCAAGCTGTTGGTCTCGGTTGTCACTTGTAAATTTTTGACGGTGATTCAATAGCCAGATAGTCTGGTACATTTGTCTAAACAAGGGCAAATATGTTATACCTTAAGTGGTTTTGGAAGCCTGCTAGTCAGTCGATCAATGTAAACGCTGGTATTCAAGGGTTCTGGATAGATTGAAAACTGACTTTTACACAGTAGAGAAAAAGATAGACAAATAAATGATATATTAATAGTTATGGCGGGGATGGTATTACATTTTATATATCATTTTCGTTATTTCGTGAACATTTGGGTTGCAACGCCAAATATTTTTAGCGAATATGCAATGTCAGCGTGTGCAAGAATTTGTGAAGCTCGTAAAGACATTGGATTATCAGCTATTCTTTTATGTCTTAAATTTCAAAACAACATAGTGTTTATTATAAATTATGTTTTAAAATACATTCTTGTTTTAAATTGATGCAAAGAATGTGGAAATTTCAGTCATTAAAATTAATATGCGACGACTAATATCTATAAAAACCGATATAATGACCGTATGCGATTTTTTTTTCAGATTCATAAAGACCACAATGATTTACTTTCAGAGTTAGAGTTATGGACCTTCTTTGATTCGTATGACATTAAGGAAATTAGTTTGAAACAAAATACGACTAATGTAATCAAGTAAAATCTACTGAAAATTATGTTTGAAAGTAGAGGCATTAATAGGTAAAAGACCTTAGTATATGGGACTAAATTTAACTTAATACCATCATTCGTTCTTGGGATAAAGGGTCTTGAAACACATACAGGACTAAAAATACAATAGAGCATCCTATAGGAGCTTTTATACTTTTTAATATACGCAACCATGAAAACGGTGAAACAAAAAACAATACGTAGACATCTACGTCTCATAAACAAATCTTTATTTACTCTATAATTCTATTAACTTCGACCTATCAACTCCATGGGTCTGGCTTCGTTAAAACTTTACTACTAATAAATTAAATAATTAAAGCTCTTCAACTTTCATCTTCGTACACACTTAAAGCCAGAGAGAAGTACGACCAAGTTGTGCTGAGTACCTGAAATGGAATATCAAAAGTGAGAACAGGGTTGAACCTATGCCAGGACTATTAGTTCCGTAACTATAGAATTACATGATCTGAACTATATTATGACTTATTGAGTGATAAATGCGATTGTTATTCAAGAGTGCTCTATATCTTATATATAAGCTAAATCAAGACAAAAATCGTTCTAGATATCCTCCGTCCGAGACAAACGGAAGCCTTGGTCCAAATCTTACTGATCAAACTCCCACGATTCCTTTTGCTATCATATGTCAAAGGTACGGTAATCTGATGATGTATGATTCGCGCCCCTGGCAGGTACTAACCTGCTATCGGCATCTTCGCCGTTTGCAAGCGCTTTTCTTAATCTGTGTATGTACACCAAACAGTCAAACTCCAGCAAACAAGCTTGACGCTTATTTTCAACTGGATCTACCCCACATTTAAAAACTTATTGACCAATTGTTGTAGAGTGGCAAAACAGACTGTAAAGTGCCTGTGGCTTGCGGACTAGCTCTAACAGTTACCGCATAAAGGGTAACCGAAGGAACAATGGTGGATCTTAGTCAGTAAAAGTCTGGCACTCCTATTTGATGACTAAAATGAGCTACGCGAGCTCTATATTCTTGTCGTCTGGCATTTTGCTGAACTGGACATATTTGGCGCAGCCGCGAGACACGCAGTTTATTTTTTTCTTTTCTTTATCATTGTTTTTTTTTTGCATGTGGTTTTCTGCTCTGTATTTGTGTATATGTGTGCCAAATAAATATATTTCTCTTTTTATTTCTTTCTTTTTTTCTCAGTCCGCCGTCTCTGTTTTACCACCGGAAATCCAGACATACGGCGGGATACCACCCTTTCTTGGTCGATATTCCAGCGTTTCTCAAAATCTTTTATTATGCGCACCGCAAAAAAGTGGAATCCCCTGCGTTTCCAAATGCATTTACCCGGATGTATTCAAGAGAGTGCATAGGCATCTTTTGAATAAGCTCGCTCCATAGTAGGCCCCGTCTATGCCCTCGGGCTTATCTGGGACCAAGAACAAGCCCTTAAGAAATAAAAAAAAAGAATAATGCTAAAATTGAATGTCTTTAAAACACACGTCAAGCTTGAAATGATCCTAAAAAATTTCATGTAATGTTCAATTACCGTTGAAAATGTATTTAGAGTAATTGGACTGAATTTCATTGAAGTCAAACAACATGGCTTTTGAGACCTGAAAAATAAACAAATTTATCCATTATTTAATCATTCTAGACTTTTTGTTACAGCGGGGTAAATTGGGCTTCTCATACAGCGAGCGAACACTAAATGAAAATCCAGATTTTCTTATTAAACTTTCATAATTAATGGCAGCTATTTTGAATGTTAAGAAAAAAAAATTGACCTGTAACCTATATAATTGATTAAGAATTTGGCGCTTTAAGTACTTTGGGATGAATATTTTTAAATTTTACCTTCTCATGATAAACCATAGCAACTTTTGATAATCTGTGTCGCCCTGGTACCATATGTTATTGTACGCAGCATCTGCTACTCCTGCACTCTGTGATCACATTATAAATATCTTATCGAATCATATGAATACAATATAGTATATACAAAATAAAATGAGGAATAAAAAATAAATGTCTTGGGACAAGTCACACACGACCATCTGGTCCCAAGCTGAGCTAAGACTACCCAAGCATAGCTTGGGTACTGTCTTGTCTTGCCATTTTCTCTAGTTTAGCAGTCAGAGTCACTAAACAGAAGGAGCTAGTGCTTTAGAAATGTATTTTATTATTTTCTGCAATTTAAAATGAATTAACAATAAAAATAAATAATTAAAAAAATTAAAAAACACGACTGCCATGACAAAAAAGAACTAAAAGGCAAAAAACAAGATTTTTCATAGAAAATTATTATATTACTGTTTACATAAAAAGTGAAAGGTCGCTCATTCAGTCACGGGCTCTATAATTATGAAAAATCCAAAACTACTTGATTAACAAAACTAAAATTTTCGTCGCAGTCGGGGGACCGCCTCGCGGAATACTCAAATACTGCGGAAAGGTCCCCCGACTGCTACGAAAATTTTAGTTTTGTTAATCAAGTAGTTTTGGATTTTTCATAATTATAGAGCCCGTTACTGAATGAGCGACCTTTCACTTTTTATGTAAACAGTAATATAATAATTTTCTATGAAAAATCTTGTTTTTTGCCTTTTAGTTCTTTTTTGTCATGGCAGTCGTGTTTTTTAATTTTTTTAATTATTTATTTTTATTTTGTACCTTTTAGTTTTTTTTATTACTTATGGGCTTGCTCTTGGTCCCAGACTAGCCCGAGGGCAAAGACGGGGCCTACGATGGAGCGAGCTCACCCAAAAGATGCCTATGCACTCGTCTCTTGAATAAATCCGGGTTATATGCATTTGGAAACACAGACGCCGGAAGGGAATTCCATTCTATTGCGGTGCGCATAATAAAAGATTTCGAGAAACACTGCGTGCGGATTCGAGGAATATCAACCAAGAAAGGGTGGTATCCCGCCGTACGTCTCGATGTCCGGTGGTAAAACGGAGACGGGGGAATGAGCTCTTGTAGCTCATGAGCACACTCACCGAAGTGCAATCTGTAAAACACCGCCAGACAGGCAACTTTACGCCGATGTGCTAGAGGTTGTAGTTGGGCCACCAGCTTCTTGCCGCCAATTAACCTCCTGGCTCTGCGTTCTACTGAATCCAATGCGGCCAGTTGGTATTTGGCTGAGCCATCCCATAGATGACAGCAATACTCCATACACGATCGGACTTGAGCTTTATAAAGTGTTAGAAGCTGTCCCGGCGTGAAATATCGCTTAACCTTGTTAAGGATGCCCAGCTTTTTCGCCGCAGTCAGCGCTTTGGACTCGATGAAAGCGGCGAAGTTGAGGTCAGAACTCAACTCCATGCCAAGGAGTTCTAGAGAGCCGGTTACATTTACAGGTGCACCTCGAAAAGTAGGAGCCAGGTCGAATGGGCTCCGTTTAGCGGAGAGCAGACACGCTTGCGTTTTGGCGGCATTAAACTGCACTAGATTGTTATCGCCCCATTGAGACACACGACTCAAGGCAAAGTTCACTCGCTCTACCATGGCCTCTCTCTGTGAACGTATATCGTCCCTACTGTCTTTTGCGCTGGCCAGATATCTCTCTACAACGGTACTGTCATCTGCGTAACGGACTATGCTAGGGTTTAGCATATCGTTTATATGGAGCAGGAATAGTGTTGCAGAGAGGACAGACCCTTGAGGAACACCCGGCATCAATGGCCATAAGGTCCGAAGAGCAGCTGTTGACGACCACTCTGATCGACCGTCCCGTCAAGTGATACGTTCCTTTAATATTGTTACTTCGTGGATAATCAAATGTTGGTTTACAAGTAGATGTTTTTATTAACTACAAACAATAACAATTTAGCACCACGACAGTAACCAATCATGTTGTATCTTACATATTAAAATCCGTTAAAATTTTGCAAAGGTTGTCAGAGTACCTATGTCCCTTATCACAATAATTATCACATGTTTCTCGTGTCATTTGTGTCGGTATCAAAAACACACTGAGTTTCTTCTTTTTATGACATTTTCATCTCACAGTTCAGCTCTACCGCTGTTTATTACTGCTTAACCAGATAATTGAGTTTCTTCCATTCGGAGCAATGCTTTTATATTCTGAGCCAGGAATATTCCCGAGAAAGACGTTTCTAGAACAATGTAGTGGCTTCGTAGGGTTCTAAAGTAGCTTTTGGCCACAGAACGTGGTGTTCCGACGCTTCTGCGTTCAAGTTCCACCGGAGTGCACAAAGACTAGTGCAACGATGTGAAGTGCTACTAACATAGATTTAAGTTTTATTACTAACACAAATGTATTACTTGTCGTCCACATTGTTAAACACCATGTTTCCAGTCACTAACTTCAGTAATGTCAGATTTTCGTTCAAGCTTTCATCCCCTATTTCACACACATAGGGGTTGAATTTCTAAATTTTTATCTCCGTCCAAAATGGTAAACACCAAGTTTCCAGTAACTTACTTCAATCAATAACGACAGATTTTCGTTTAAACTTTCATCCCCTATTTTACACGCACAGGGGTGGAATTTCCAATTTTTTATCTCCGTCTAAAATGGTAAACACCAAGTTTCCAGTAACTTACTTCAATCAATAACGACAGATTTTCGTTCAAACTTTCATCCCCTATTTTACACACACAGGGGTTGAATTTCCAAATTTATACTAGCCTATGTTACTCGGAACTATGTACGGATTGTAACGATACATCACACATCTAAATCGGTTCAGGCATTAAGAAGTTATGGTGGAATAAAGAAACTCACATACATACATACATACATACATACATACATACATGAATCTTGAAAACATAACACTCCTTTTTTTGGGCAGTCGTGTAAAAAAGGACAGAAGCACGCGCTAGAAATTTTATAGATGTTATAAGAGACTGTTGCATATTTCGGAGAAATTATTTTCATTGAATAAAGAAAATTATTAATTATAATTAATATTAATTATAATATTGCGACCTTGTATATATAATAATTATTAATTAATTATAATATTGCGACCTTGTGAGTTTGTTTACATAAACAGATCCAATTTTAATAATCTAACGAGTTTCATACTTACTGCTTCCCTCAATTGTTCTCCATAATAAGACAAATTGAACAACGGTAATGTCACGCCGACAGCTGCTACAAGATTTTTGGCGATAGGCAAAAAACCATGAGAAGCCTGAAAATCAAAATATCACTAAAATTATAATTTGATTTTGAATATGGTGATTTCTGTTCATTTGAAAATATGCACAGGACTTTATTGTTATCTACCTTGCTCAGTATTACCATAGTTATTATTATTGATTAAACTATTTCTGTGCAAGTTTTCAAACGAACTAAAATGACTTTTGGAGTTTGTTTTTCAACATTGTTTTTTTTTTGGGTTTTGTTCTCGACCCGGGCTATCCTTCCTGAACCTACTGACATTCAGATTAGTATAAAAATCTTCATCAGACTATTGTAATGAGTTCTCATGTGAATCAGTCGCGCTGAAATTATTGTGCAAAATGCAATTTTATATATGCAAGTATTTGATGTAATGATTTAGGCTATTAATAAAAATAAATGGTTCAATTTTCTGATTCCTCTCTGGTAGTAAAAAATAAACTAGGAAGTGTACAAATTGATGGTTAAACTGAGGTCTAAACACACTAACCTTAGCGCTTAGGCCAAAGAAACACATTGAAATGCTAAGCGAAGTCATATTAACAAATATCACTTTGTCGAAAACATCATCCAATCGATCCGCCAAACTGCAGAAAAATGAGAATATAAAATGTAAATGATCGTGAAGTATTTATAGGTATTTCGTAAAAAAAATAATCTGTTTATAATGCTGACATAACAACATAATTATTGTTTATGTCGTGAGTGATAATACCGATAATAAAACACAACTTTAGCAAAGAAATTAAATTTAACCGCTCCTTGCGGGACTCCGCATTTTTATCAATGGGGAACAAATTAAATGATCACCTAAATAATCTTCTTGCCTTTCAAAAATAGTAAATGATCATCAAATGTTAGGTTTGGTTAGGTTAGAACTGTGACCATAAAACGCGCGATGGCGAGCGAGAGCAGCGAGCGTGCCGCAGCAGCGACCGCCGAGCGCCATATCTACTAGTGATTCATTTTATTTACCTTAGGCAAAATCAGAAACAGTCAATTTCATATGAAAACGAAACGAGGTTCATTTATAGAATACTTTATGAAACATTATTTGGTGATCATTTACTATTTTTGTTTGTCATATGTTATTATATCTGGTGGTAAGTTAAACACAAGCCTTATCAATGCGGATAAGCGGTCAATTGCTTCGGACGCCATGGCCTTTTATGTAATAAATGCGCCGGCTGGGTAGCATAGTACGCAACTACATATTAATGACGTTATCCGCCGTGCTTTTGTCTCCGTCAGAGAGCCAGCTGTTTAATAGAACTGGAGAACATCAAATGGGATGACCAAAACGCCATGGAAGTTGGGAAAGTGAGAGATGCAACATGACTACACCCTTGCGCCATCTCATCTTCCTAGGTATGCGTGTTGTATTGGGGCAGCTGCTGCAAACAACACGCATAAATTTTTCTAAATAAATGAAATTACCGTTGTACACGAAAACACACAATGGCTTTATTAATACTCACAAACAATAAAACGCTCACTTCCAATGACATAACTGTACGGTTTGTGCACTTAACTTGAAATAATTATCGGCTCACTGCCTAACACGCCGCACGCGCGTCCGTCCAGCTTCGTGGTTCCTCACAAAGTGAGTAAGGGAGGGGAGTATGCCACGCTCCCCCACCATACTATAGCGCGCGGTGTGAACGCATCATGAGACGACAGAACTATATAGTATAATCCACAAACACTACAATGACACTACGCAACACATACAGGTTCAAAACATGTCGTATCGCAGTCGTAGTTCCACTTCGCGTCGATGTTCGCGGTTTCGTTTTGACCGTTTGCTATTTATATATTTCGGTCACATTTTCTAAAAAGTTCGACAACCTGAGGTACACAGGTACATTCGAGAACATTCCAGTATACTCGAGAATGATCGAGTATGATAAATTCGCGAATAACCTTTCAAAACTCCATCAAACGCTGTACGTAACATAATGAATATAAGCAGTAATTGCCAATCACCGTATCATACGACGATTTGATAAAAGTAATTTGAAAGTAAAGTTACTAATTTTACCTACCTTATTAGCTTCTGATGAGTTCTAATAATGTCCTTTAGAAGAGGGTGGTTCCCTGGTTTAATATTCAGAAGATCTTCTTGAAGCAGAGTAAATTCTGTTGCTAAGAGCGAACACATCGTTACCATGAGTAACTCTGTTCCTAGATAGAAATAAGCGATGCGGAAAACTGCAAAAAGAAATAGATTTCTTGGTGTATTTGTTACAAATATTTTGCGTTACGGGTCAAAGCAATATTAAAATTATTCTATCAGCTCAAAAAATACGAAAAAGACACGTTTATTGTAAGGGGATCCCCCTTTATTTTATATTTTTTACTTTTTAGTATTTGTTGTTATAGCGGCAACATAAATACACCATTTGTGAAAATTTCAGCTATCACTGTTTATGAGATACAGCCTGGACACAGACAGACAGACAGCGGAGGTTTAGTAACAGGGTCCCGTCCCTAAAAAAAACACAATGATAAATCAAGAAGCGTCCCAAAAGGACTTTTTTCTCTTAGAGTAGGTAATAAAGCAACACTTACTGCTGTAAGTCTCAAAAATATATACACTGATATATCTTATCCAGTTCTCAGTAGGATCAAACGGAAAGCTACAAGGGAATGGAAGCAACAGCCCACATTCCTCTTGTAAAATAAATTTACGAATAAGTGTCTCGAATAAAGCGGCCAGTGTGTAATGCCAAGATTCAACGATATCAATCCAGATAACTGCAAACAAACATAATAATTAAAAATGTTGTAACATGCAACGTTGCAGTTGCTACTTGCGATAAAGTTAAAAATTCTTTGAAAAAAAGTAGATCGTGTAACAAGCAACGTTGCAGTTAAGGATTCTTATAGAGTAGTCTCGGGGTTTGTTTTTTGTGAAATCATTCTTGAAGGTTGATTTAGTAAAGTGAATTGCTCAGTTTTCTTGATACACTTTATTATAATATATTAAGAAAATAATAAAAAGCCTATTCAAACATCACGCAACGTTGCAGTTGCTAGTTGCGATGAAATTAAGAATTTGTGTAGATTAGTCTCCCCGATAATTTATGATAGCTCTTTGCACTTGATGGAGATAATTGTAGAAAAGAAGGCCAATTTTATAATTTTGTATATTTAATATTTTCATATTACTCCATATACAAATATCTAGACTTGAAAGAAAAACCTAAAGGGCATACCCATAGAGTCGTAAATTAAAATGTTATGCTTACATATACGACATAACTTTAGCCTCTTCAGAAGCGCATTCTTCTTGCTAATCTGTACTTCGGTGAGATCCTCCGTCCTCCACATGCGGCCCAGTTCCAGAATTATCGCTCTTATTTCCTTCATCTTAAGTAACACAATTGCAACTTTGAGTATCGCTGAGAAAGAGAGTTCAGATAAGTGAATAACATAAAATACGTGGACCAAAGTAATTCTTATTCATTACTATAAGTCAATTGTTAGTTTTAATAACGCATTCAACAGAATGCGTTAACTAACAATTGACTGCGTCAATCTGTTCTTTGACAAGATAATTAATTTTAATTATTTACCTTGAATACATACTACATACACGCTGACAACGTAAGCCAATTCAGCCATTTGTATTTCTCCATCAGAAATTTCGCTAAAATACTTCGTCAAAGCACACATAAAGGCAATCAAACTTAAAACGTTTAATGACATGCGAAAGTATTTTTTCCAAATACATTTTTTTAAGTCATAAACGTGAATACTGGCTCTTTGTAACATTTCGAAGCATGGCAAAAGAGACATCAAGAATTCTTCCGGCACTTCTGGCAATTCTTCCATTTTTTGAAATTCGAACGAATTAAATTTGAAAGTCAACTGTCAATTGTTTTTCTGAAAAAAAAAAATAGTGGTGTGTGCAGACCAAAGGTGGCCATTGACGATTATTTTTCGCGTCAGTCTAGTCGTAAACCTGTGGGATCACTCCAAATGGTTGATGAGGCCAACCAAGTCTGGCATGGCAATTCCACACTCACGACCAAACTTTGGACGTACGTCAGTTCAACTGACGCGCCAAAATGACCGTCAATGGCCAACTTTATGCTCGGTACACACGACACCGACTTATCCTTGCGATATGACTGCGCAGTTGGTTCGTTCAGTTTACCAAACGCCCAGTGAGTGTCGACTACAATATCTGCGGCGATTTTCGTACACACCATCGATTTAACTGAAATTCGTGTTTGCAAGGTACTCGTAGCAATAAATCGTTGCCATTGTCACCAGCATAAGGAAAACATGATGTTTTTAACGATATACAAAAGTGTTTGGGTAAAGTTTCCATTACAGTCCGTCGCATCTGGTTGGGGAGTGGTGGATGCCCCCCTATACCACTCCCAATATGCGGAGCCCCATGATTACAGAGATATCGATGATCAAAGTTTGAGGTTATGTTACGTCAATTTTGAGGATTTGAGATAGTTAGGATTTTTAACCGACTTCAAAAAGGAGGAGGTTCTCAATTCGTCTGTTTTTGGTTCTGGTTCTTTTTTTGTTTGCTAAGTCATGATTCAGAGGTGGTCCCATATAAATTTTGTGGCGATCGGTTAAGTGCTTCTCAAAAAATTCATCAAGAACAAAAAAAATCGACGAAATATACATTGACGATATTATTATGTGCCTAACTTCAATTTCTATTTTTCGTTTTATAAGATTATAAGTAGTTTTATTTTGAAAATAAATTACTTTGAAAGATGTCACACACAGTCAGACATATGTAGTTAGACTCGACACTAAAAAGTAAAAAATAAAAAACTTTTTTCAAAAAAATAATAACCGCCTTCAAAAACTAAAAACCCAAAAATAACTAAAATTTCGGAAGTCGGTGGCTTCTTTTCTGCTAGTCAAATTATCTGAATTTGTGTTTGTCCGTCGAATCTGGTTGGGGGGTGGTGGAGGAGCCCTATACCACTCCCAATATGCGGAGCCCCATGGTTACAGAGATATCGATAATCAAAGTTTGAGGTTATGTTACGTCAATTTTTTTTAATAATAATTTGAGATAGTTAGGATTTTTTCGTGTAAAATTAAATATTTTTCACTCTAATTCAAAGCCTTTAGTACTAGCTACAAATAAAATATGAACTTCCAACTCGACGGACTATAATGAAAACTTTAGCCAAGTGTTTTAGGGGGCCTTCATTATAACACTAGTGGCGCCACCGGGAAATACAGTAGAATGAAGAGTGTTTGGTATCAACTCGGTGGCGCAACCACAATTGTTACAGGCATTCAAATCACCCGATGGCAACCATTAATATGTGTAAAAATTACGTCTAAATTTCAATCATTCGAAAGCCCTAATGAAATAGGGCACTAAAGTTTTTAACTAGTGTAAAAATCTGCTATATTATTATGTCAATGTAACATTGACTTCTCACAATTATAATACTTATAATATAACAGAAAAAAAAAGGAAAAATCGTAAACATCAAAAAGTGCGAGCAAAATCTATGACTAAAACATACTATAATAATGGCTAAAACAATAATATTGTTTACTAAAATAAAATAAGGAATTAAGTTACGGTCAAATCTTCTATCCACTTTTCAAACCAGACTGAAAGAACGAACGATAGAATTATGACGAATAAAATAATTTATGACACTGGTTTTATACGTACCTTGTGTTTATGAGTAGCTATTTCACCAAGCCTATTTTAGTATTTTCACATGGTTTTGTCTGTTCAATTATTTTAACGTAAAATTACTATAATTTTTAATGAAAGAAAATGTGTGAAAAAAAACCGGTCAAGTGCGAGTTCTACTCGCGCAACGAGGGTTCCGTTAATTTGTTTTTTAATGAAATAACTACAAATTTACGGTTTTCAGAGTTTTCCTTTTACTTGTGCTACATGACCTTGCTTCTTGCCAAATTTCACAATTCTAGGTCAATGGGAAGTACCCTATAGGTTTTGAGTTTTGATTCCCTTGAAAATGTCTAAATATGCAATATAAACCGCCGTATCTTTTTATTGCGTTGATTTAGAAACTTGATTTTTTCACTGCTTTGAGAGATAGCAGACCTGAATAAGTGATATTAATATCAGCTTGATATCTCGACGCGTTTTTGAGAAAAAGGTTCTTGACAGACAGACGGACAGACGGACGCCTGATGTCAACTAACTACAAATTTACGGTTTTCGGAGTTTTCCCTTTACTTGTGCTACATGACCTTGCCTTTTGCCAAATTTCATGATTCTAGGTCAATGGGAAGTACCCTATAGGTTTTGAGTTTTGATTCTCTTGAAAATATCTGAATATGCAATATAAACCGCCGTATCTTTTTATTGCGTTGATTTAGAAACTATATTTTTCCCCTGCTTTGAGAGATAGCAGACCTGAGTATGTGATATTAATTTCAGCTTGATATCTCGACGCGTTTCTGAGAAAAAGGTTCTTGACAGACAGACGGACAGACGGACGCCTGATGTCAACTAACTACAAATTTACGGTTTTCGGAGTTTTTCCTTTACTTGTGCTACATGACCTTGCCTTTTGTCAAATTTCATGATTCTAGGTCAATGGGAAGTACCCTATAGGTTTTGAGTTTTGATTCTCTTGAAAATATCTAAATATGCAATATAAACCGCCGTATTTTTTTATTGCATTGATTTAGAAATTTGATTTTTTCATTGCTGTGAGAGATAGCAGACCGAAGTATGTCATATTAATTTCAGCTTGATATCTTGACGCGTTTATAAGAAAAAGGTTCTTGACAGACAGACGGACAGATGGACGCCTGGTGTGAACTAACTACAAATTTACGGTTTTCGGAGTTTTCCCTTTACTTGTGCTACATGATCTTGCTTTTTGCCAAATTTCATGATTCTAGGTCAATGGGAAGTACCCTATAGGTTTTGATTTCCTTGCAAATGTCCAAATTTGCGATATAAACCGCCGTATCTTTTTATTGCATTGATTTAAAAACTTGATTTTTTCACTGCTTTAAGAAATAGCAGACCCGAGTATGTGATATTAATTTCAGCTTGATATCTCGACGCGTTTCTGAGAAAAAGGGTCTTGACAGCCGGACGGACGGACAGACGGACAACAAAGTGATCCTATAAGGGTTCCGTTTTTACCTTTTGAGGTACGGAACCCTAAAAACTGGGCTTATAAACCTAATATAATGTTCGTTTCTTTTTTATTTGTTTAAGCACGCTAACCCCTGTTTATTTTTTGTAAAAAAAAAAACATTTTTATGAAATTGACAATATGCTATCACGCTTAGAACCACGGGAGCAGAGCAGTATTTAAAAAAGTTCAGTTTTTAAAAGCAAGTTTACTTTGAGTCTAAAATAAAAATAATCAATAAGGCTAAAGTAGGAATGATAATGATTGAAATGCATTTTTTTTTGGTGAGTGTGAAATCATCAAATGAGTGCTCCCGTCCTGGGTGCGGCGGTTGGGCCAGACGTCGGTGTCAGACTTTTACTGACTAAAATCCACTCATGTTCCTTCCCTTTATGTTCCGGGGTCACGGTAACTATTATAAACATTCCGCAACCTCGGATGATTGATTTGCATGCCAATAGTATCAATAGGCTTTCAATCAGTAGAATATTTAATTACGTTGGGCATTAATTAAATATACTGCCACTCAATTTCATCAAACATTTAAATAACCGACTTAAAAAAAGAGGTGCTCAGATTGTTTCTTACTAAAAGGTAGTAGCTACTACTAAGTTATTAAGATTAATAAAAGAACCGCCTCCAAAAACTAACAATTATTAGCCCAAGCTGAACTTATATACCCTTACTAATAATCACTGTGTAAAGTTATGTCATGAATAAAGCCTATGTAACCATACATTTTTTGACGTATAAATCTGTCATAGCTTTATGCAGCGATTATAAGTAAGGCGCATAAAATGTAAGTTATTTTTCTGTTTTTCTTTTTTGATGGTGAATCTTTTTTTAAGGTTTTTTTTTCTAGCAAATCCTCAATCTAAGCCTCATATTTTGCGACTAAGTCATCTTACAAACATACATACTTCTACTACTCTTTTCCTCGTAAAAGTATTATATGGAAATGCAAATATTTACCATGCATATTCTATTAACCTATTTCGTAAAATATACACATAATATTCTACTGATCACAAAGTAGTTCTGCCTTATAATATTCGCAATGGAAAAAAAAGACGTAACACACTTCATGAATTTATAATGGCCCAAATGTGACTCTTTTGTTAGACTCTTTTATTTGTAAATATTTAAACAGTAACTAATTGTTCTTGTTTTCTAAAGAACATTAATGTTTATACAGAATTCAGCTCGATTGGCTTTAATATTATTACTACGCATTAGATTATTACGCATTTGAATGAGGCCTCGACGTGTTTCAAATCTTTGAAATCCTGGCTTTTCTTTATTTTAATATGCACGTTTTATAAATAAAAACCTTTCTCTTGGATCACTCTATCGTCGCTTTTCTTTGTTACATGCAGATACTATGTTGCTGGTAGGCAGTCGCTTCATGAAATGGTATTCAGTTGCATCTAGGTTGTTGTGTTAGGCAAAGTACTCCCTTTCTCCCTTCCACTCCTCTCTATTCTGGGCTACTGCAGGCTAAACCTGCCTCCAAGCATCCATATCGCCCCGCCACCTTTGTCACACACTCTTTTACAAAATTAATTTTATTGTAAGTTATTTTTGCTGTACTGAATAATTAAATCAACAGTGCCACCCTAGACAAGTGGCATTGTAGAATAGATAGCGAAATAGAATAGATTGTCAAACGTATGGAGATGTCAAATTATTTAGCGCATGTTTTCTGTACCTATTTTCGCAATAAATGAGTTTGAAGTTTGAAAGCTTATGTCAACCCCATACATTTGACAATCTATTCTAATCTACAATCTATTACACAATGCCACTTGTCTGGGGAGGCAGGTTCAGAATAGAGTTTTTGAATTATTAGACACTCTCGTGACGTAAAAAACACTCTAGTCCTGCACCAGACTTGCTGCCCTTTGGAATAAGAGAATTAATAAAACTTGACAACACATAACATTGACATCAAACTATAAAATCTCTTGAGTCTCGGCCTAGACAAGTGGCATTGTAGAATAGAAAACGAAAACGAATAGATTGTCAAATGTATGGAATTGACATAAGCTTTCGCTAAACAATTTGAAATCTCCATATATTTGACAATCTACTTGTCTAGGTGGGTAGTCTAGTCTCTTCTGACATTGGTTGGTATGAATAAAATACAGCTATTAAAATATCTCCACTTCATAATCCGAGTATTCAAAACTTTAAACTTTTCAATTACTCAGGTTGTTTTTATGGTAATTGGTATGAAACGGTTAGGTATTTTAAATCCTCTCTAATGATGAGAAAAGATTAACAGTATGAAAGTTCCCGATGGCAATATTCATCATATAAGCATCGCTGGAGTTTACTGCTTGTCCCGCATCTTAGTTATTTTGTTCTCATTTCCTTACTGCAATATTGCCATGACAACCAGCATAACTTAACCCCTCTTATTGCCACTATACGCTCCGAACATGAACCAAGAGGCATTTATTTCCTCCTTTAATGAGATATCTACATTGGCTGGTCATGTTATCCAAATTGTTACATGTCTCGATTGCGAATGTTTTCACCATTCATATTTATGACTTATATTGTTTTCTGTCACAAAAGGTATTCCAAGAGTCTCATATTGTATTTTTTTCGTTTGATACTTTGTTAAAGTCAAAGGAAAGTTTATATGTATTGATAATTAATGAAGATAGAGATTTCAATGATTTTAAAGCTACCATTTTACGTGCTTTCCGATGCTTGGTAATGACACATCCTATCTCCGAACTGCTACTGATAGATTACTAATAAATATAATGACATTATGCACGACCTAGGAATCGAACCCAGGACATCAAGCAGTAGTAGCTTGCAACTTTGAGGCCAACAGAGCATTCCTTAAACGTTACTTATTACTTATTGTTTAAATATTAACAAAACAAAGAGCCTTTGTTACAGTCATACTTAATCTCGTTATAAATTCACAAAGTGTTTCTATTATTTTCTACTGCGAATATTATAAGGCAGAACTACTTTGTAATCAGTGAAATACTACCTAGGTGTATATTTTACGTAATAAGTTAATAGAATATGTATTGTTTTATATGGTGTTTATCACACTTGCAGTGCTACTAAATACTTTTGTCAGGAAAAGAGTATTTGAAGTATGTCTGTTTAACTGTATTTTGTGAAGTAAAATAAATAACTAAATATCCTGGGACAATTCTACTACTCAAAGTAAGCAGAGCTTGTACTACAAACATATCAAGTACGTTTAATATGTGTTTAATGTAATCTAATTTAAATAATTGGCTTGCACATAATCTTAGAACATATTTGAAAAAAAAAACGAGGTCTATTTAATTATAAAATAATCCAGAAATGAGTGCCTGAAGAAAAATACGGATTTGCCGAGGTTGACCCTGAAATAGACTATAAGGTAGTTTAAACACGAATCTAAATTCGTGGTGGCGTCAGAAAACAATATTTGGAATTAACGGCTAATCCATACTAATATTATAAATGGGAAAGTGTGTCTGTCTGTCTGTCTGTTTGTTTTTCTTTCACGGCAAAACGGAGCGACGAATTGACGTGATTTTTTAAGTGGATATAGTTGAAGGGATGGAGAGTAACATAGGCTACTTTTTGTCTCTTTCTAACGCGAGCGAAGCCGCGGGCAGAAGCTAGTTTATAATATTAGTATGGATTAGTGTTAATAAGAGTAATCTAGTATCAATTAGTAAGCACTTTAAGTTATATTTGCAGGGCTGCCACTTAAGTACGCAATCATTAAATTTTGGCAAGTATAAATTAAGCCTACTTTTGCCCATTTATCAGAAGTAAACTAAGAGCTACACTTATTTTTTTGGCTTGTAAAGAGACTAATAAAATATTAAATGTTTGTATGAGGTATATATTTTTATTATAGGTATAAACAAAATAGTTTAAAAAAGTATATTCTTGTCCTTGTAGTAAACTTTTACTATTCAAACAAGATAATTAGTATTTATAACTTACCTTGTAGAGATACTACACGCTTACGAGGTAGGCTAATTCATCCATCTGGATTTCACCTCTAATTTCTTCACCAAAATTCATCCCCAACGCACACAAGTAGGCAATTACACACACCATTATTAAATATTAGACGAAAATATTTCTTCCAAATACATTGACGGGCCTGTTGGTCTAGTGGTCAGTGACCCTGACTGACAGACACACTTTCCCATTTATAATATTAGTATGGATGGAAAAGTGTGTCTGTCTGTCCGTCTGTCTGTCTGTCTGTCTGTTTGTCTTAGGTTAAGTACGTGCTAACTAACGACCGACTATTTATCTTACCCTACAAGATAGCGAAAAGTACAAGTTATTATTCTATTTAGTAATTACAATTCAATGAGTGACACTCGTCTATACTGAATAGTTTTGTTCACGTATTTTCGCTTAGGTGTTTATCACACTGTGCGACAAAGCGCAGAGCTGCGTTTATTAGTGGTGAACCAGAATAACTGAAAATTCTAGTGGTACAGCGAACACAAAGGCATTTTCGTGTAGTGTATTTGTACCAGGCAATGTTCTCCAGCGGTCTTGTCGCAGTGTGTGGAACGCCTTAAGTGCACATTGCTAATAAAGCTAGAAACAATATTTGCAGCGTCACCGCTACTAAGGCGCCAGATAGAAACGTTAATTCGGCGCTAACTAACTGATCCGGTATGTGTTCTAGGCATTTCGGATAAATCCAGTGTTCATATAATGCGTCGGCATTTTAAAAACGACGTAAATTGCATTACCTCGAAAGATTTTTGTGTGTTTCGAAAAATATAAGCACGAAGGTTAAGGCGAGAGCTCCGCTTCGCTCTCGCCTTAGCCTTCTAAACTAACCAATCCTAGTCGGATTGCTCTGACATTTTACCTTCGCCATATTAGATAACTGCAAGTGTTTGCGCTGTATATAAAATGTCGGCCATTATTCAAACGGCAGATTCACAAAAAATGTCTGCAAGATGTACATTATGTTAACTTTTCTGTGTGGCAAGATCTATACCCTTATCTTCATGCGTTACTATTCAAACATCACGTCACCTAGTTCTCACGCCAAAATTCTTGAATACTCAGGAGTGTCCCAATTTCTCTTACATTTTTCTCCCATATTTCCTCGAAATTCAAAGAACAAAAGCCGTTTTCGCCAACGTTTTATATCAACACCTTGCATACGGAAACATCGTGTATGTGTATACTTATAACTAAACTCTGAATTTCAGCGGCACTCAAAGCTGCGATAGTGATGCTTAAGGCAAAGGAGTTAAGGGCGATAATTCTGGGGACAGGCAACATGTGGAGGACGGGAGATCTCTCCGAAGTACAGATTAACAAGAAGAATGCGATTCTGAAGAGGCTAAAGTTTTGTTATGCAGGTGGGAACTTACATTTTAATTAACGACTTTTGTAAAGCAAAGTTTTGTAGTAATTTTGACCAAGGGAGCTCTTAGCGATGTTGTTAGGTGTATAGCTAATTGAGATTTGTACTTAAAACTTCTTCGGGCAGGTGGTTCTACTTGAAGCTAATTAGTTTGGAAAGGATTATGTTGAGTGGAATTCAAGAGCTATCTTTAGTAATTTTGTTAATTCTATTAAGAGTGGATAAAAATCTCTCTTTGAGAGTATTGAACAAAGAGTTCTAGTTTTGTGAAATTATTAATCTATTTTATTGAACGTCATATGAAGATCCTTGAATAATTATTTAAATAGGGTACCATTAGACTGTAATAGTTCTAATACTCGTGATGATTTAAGAAATAAAATATATATTTTACTTACTTTTTTTAATATAAGCTCTTTACAGAGGTTTAGACTCGTTTCTGTTACGACTAAGGGTCAATTAAAATATAATTACGCCGTCGTTTGATTAGTTTTAAAAAGTGAGCGTGATTGAGCATATTATCGAAACAAAAAAAAATGTAAAGAGAAACTTTTTGACGCCAATTTATTGATTTATTGTTATACAAATAATTATTAGTCCCAATATTTTAGTTTAGTCTTAATTTAAATATATATATTTAAGTTTATAATTTTTATTACTTAGTTAGAATTTGTCTTTAATATTTGTGTTTTATTTAAACAGTTGTGCAATGGGTTTAAAAATTGCCTGAAATAAAGAATATTTAGTTTAAATTTCTAGCAAAGAGTGACAATGTACGACTTATGGTAATCTTACGACATAACTCCTAGCTTTTCGGAGTTATTGGTCGTATAAAAGTATGGTTTTCATTGTTGTTACACAATAGATTTTCTTGTCCTGATGGGGCGTCGTCACTAGTAGTCTTAAAGTCTGATTTAGTCTACGTTGAAAATCTGGTAGCGGGAATTGAATATATGTCCAAAATTCTTTTTTTGTTTATTTATCAACGTTAAAACAATAAGCAATAGAAAATACTGAAACCGATTGATGAAAATATTATAACATAAGTATTCCATCACTTTTATATAAAATGCTGTAGTGTACCAAATTAATGCATACACATAGTAAAACAGATAAATAAGAGGACTCATGTTTTTGAGACTTAACTTTGTGACATTAACACTATAACCTAGGACCAGGACCGTGTCGACGGCGCGTTTTGTTCCACGCGCGCCTCAAAGAGAAGAAGTCAGCACAAGAAGGGGCCCAACAGGGCCACGCCTGCCGGGGTTGCGGAATGTTTATTATAGTTGCCGTGACCCTAGAACATAAAGGGCAATCGAAGGAACATGAGTGGGTTTTAGTCAGTAAAAGTCTGACACACCCTCCCGCCGCACCCAGGACGGGAGCAGTCATTTGATGATTTCCCACTACCCAAAAAAAAAAACAGCACTATTTATTTAAGTAATGAGCTAAAAATAAATTGTGAGAAAATTAAGATCTACTTCTAGAAACGTAATGCAACGTCTAACTTTTAATACGGTACCTAATTAGTTTTATTTGCGCTAGAAGAAAGAATATACTACTTTAATAGAGCACTATTATCATGAAAGTTTTAAATATGAGAAACCTGCACGTCAGCTCTTATTAAAGTTTAGTTTAGTTACTTATTTGGGACTAGCTTTCACCCGCGGCTTCGCTTGCAGGATATTGAAATCTATTTGTTTCTCCCTTCCTTCATCTACTTCCCGATTACACTTTCGACGGACAACCGACAGCCGGCTGTCGGGCACCTATTGTTTTTCTATTGTGTCTAGAATCACGTGTAATCGAAGGATTAAAAGTCGACATCCCAAAACCCTTTCATAGTTGGTAACTACTCTTTACAATGAAAATACCGTCCAAATTTCACGTCTCTAGGACTAACGTCTTTTAATATTGCATTTAATATAGGTTAAAAAGGAACCTCGTTTTAAAAACATGGAATTAAATTCTTTAGAACGTACTAGCTTTCGCCCGCAGCTTCGCCCACGTGGATGACGAAACTTCATCCTCGATTTCACTCATTTAAGTTTGGAGTATCCCAAAATCCTTACTTAGTGGATACTTACACTTCTCAAAGAAAATACTCTCCAACTTTCATGTTTCTAGGACAAGCGGTCTGAGCTGAGCGTCCATATATCAACAATCACTTTACCGTTTTATATTTTTAGACTGTAATATAGTCCAGTCAAAATAGACTCAATTATGATTTAAGTTTGCATTAATTCCCCACAAGCTGGATTTTTGTGCAGGCCTTGAATACGTCATTACAAATGATATGTCAAAAGTCCCCATCGATACCGCTTGTGCGTTGTTTTTTATCCGACGACAAAGGTCACAAATTTGCGTTTTTTGCGTTTGTCTCTGATACAACGAGAGCTATCAAAAAATGGTTCAAAGAAAGTTTGTTGATCGTAAAATTGTCAACAAAATAATATCTCAACACTTTTCTTCTACAAAGCATCGCTTTCGAGATATCGTGACTTTAGACCGCAGAAAAGTCGTATTTTCGAAGTGTAACAATCAATCAATCAATAAATAGCTTCTTGGCTTTTTAGCTCCCGAGACAAAAATGGGGTTGTTATAAGTTTCCCCGCTTTGTGTGTCTCTGCGCCTGTGTGTAGCACAGCAATTCTTAGTAATTAGGTGAACTAATTTGAACACGGCTTTTTTCATTTGATTATATTACTCAATCATCAAAATCTACCGTTTACGTAACCTTTCTATCCGTTTCAATGTTGATAAAATGTTTCTTAGACGAATTTGTTTACGTTATTTCTTTTGTATGGCAAAATATGATTCTGCTAATAGACATTATGGCCTAGCTATGCGAATTAAAAATGCTAAAACTAATTAGCTTTCAAGCTAATATTATATACACAAAATGTGTGACAAAAAATATGGTATTATTATTTTGGCAAAACAAATTATATCAAACTTCTTATGCCAAAAAGTATTATGCTAAAATAAGGGATCCTATACCCAACCGAGCGTCAGCGACGACGTGCTCGACCGACATACGCAACCGACGTCAGCGTAGGAAGAAATCTAGCCTAAGGGATATTTTTTTGGGAGTGGGAAATCATCAAATGTCTCCTCCTGTCCTGGGCGGGGCCAGAAGGCGAGTCAGACTTTTACTGACTAAAACCCACTCATGTTCTATCGGTTGCTCTTTATGTTCCGGGGTCACGGTAACTATTATAACCTTATACCATACTCATGAAAAGAGCCTATACCTTAAAAGACCGACAATGCAACCCCAACTCGTCTGGTGATGCGGAAGTTTGTGGACGACGACGTTTTTTTTATTTATTTGGTAAAAAATACAACAGTTACATGTTAAAGTGATAGACTTATATGCGCTTTATAGTAGCAATTTACTTGCGCAAGACTAAATTAAAACAAACCGCTACGTGTGTTGCTACCATTAAATATAGTAGGTAAAAACATACCGTTGTACACGGATTGATGCAAAAAGTAGTAAATGAATAGATAATTAGAATAAGCTGTATATTATCAGTTGATTGATGATCTAGATTGTTTATAATGTGTTCATGATGACCTTTTCTTGCTCGTATACTCCTCTCATTTTTGTTATCTCCGTATCTAATGATTATAAATAAATTCATTTTCATTGAAATAGGGCTAAATAATTGTAACACACGTAGACACATAGATATGTATTTCCGTATAAATAATTGTAAGATACATAGATAAATAAATGCTCTTTAATTTATTTTATTTTATTAATTAAACAAATTTGTAATAGGGATGACGACAACATAAACAAAATAGCATTCTGTTTAGTCCGTCTGATAGATTGGGCAAAAATTCGGGAAACGTATTTTTTGCTTGATAAAATTAATAAAAAAATACAAAGATAAAGAGCAACAAAGTTCCGGAGTGGGGGCTTTTGATGTCACCGTCCTGCAATAATTGTATCAGATTGTGACGTCATGCGCAACTTCAACGCACTGCATCGTCGTTATTCTTCGTTTAAGAGAAAAAAGAAAAAATACGTGTCCAAAATTATTTGATTATTTATCTGACGGACTAATTACTTTTTTTTTTTTGTCGTCTCGCCTATTGTTCAAACATACTGTTAAAGCGAATTTACATAAATGAGTATTTCATGTGTAAACGACGTAACTGAATGTTGCACCTAACTCTGATAACATAACTCAAACATTTTTTGGCGCCACAATGGGCATAGTGGTTGAGCGTGTCACGGGTCCGATACCCACACGAAACAAATATTTGTAAACCATATACTATTTAGGTATTTATTTCCAATCTAGATATTTGTATGTGAGTTTATAACTAGTATGTAGTAGAAATTTTAACAAAGTTTAATAAATTGTAGAATTGGCCTTTTATCCTTCTTATATAATAAAGTCTATAAAGTACACAGAGCTGCTATAAACTGCAATCTACTTCACTAAATCGGCCTTCAACAGTAATTACATCACAAACAACCGCCGAGACTACTCTACAAGAATTCCTAACTTTATCGCAACTAGCAACTGCAACGTTGCATGTTACAACATTTAATTATTTTCTTTTCCTTGCAGTTTTCTACTGGATTAATATAATTGGATCTTGGCAATACATGCTGGCGCCTTTATTGGAAACAGTATTCCGTAAATTTATTTTACAACAGGAATGTGGGCTGTTACTTCCTTTTTCCTGTAGCTTTCCGTTTGATCCTACTGGGAACTGGATAAGATATATCATTGTATATTTTTTTGAGTGTTACAGCAGTAAGTGTAGCTTTATTGCTCTATTGTCCTTTAGGGACGCTTCTTGATTTATGATTGCGTTCTTTTTGTAACTAGGCTGGATTATAGACGTGAATTGTTTGTGTTGTTTGGAGTTACGTGCCGTACTTTTACTTTTATATTCCCTAAATGCTAACGAAGTGAAAGGCGTGTTGGCTGTTCTGTTCTGATTAATTTCATTACGGAATCTAACAATTGAACCGTTTGCGGTTCTCGTCGAGTTTCATTTTCTCGGCGCTTTTCTTGTAGCGAACACTGCAAATAGGATGCAACATGTAACATGCAACCATTTTGATCAGACTTTGTATATTTATTTAATTGAAAGCTAATGCAAGTAAGATTCTAGCTCTTTGCAGTAATGAGTAATTGCGACTTTTTTATTAGAAAAGTAAATAGGCCAAAGTTTTTACGATTACAATTATTTTAAATTAATAATAACCTGCGGAATTATTTCAAACACTGTTTAGTTGATTTTAGAATGAAACTTACGAATATTGTTTGCTTTAATTACGCCAGAATTTAAAACAAGCCTTTGAAGCTAAGATGGAACACTACTCGTCAACTGCTTAATGTTCAGTTGACAATCAGCGACAGGCAACGTAGTTGTTTTGCATTTTTGCTGAACTGAACCTATTTGGCACAGCCACGAGACACGCAGTGCTAATTTTCTTTACATATAATTTTGCATTTATTTATTAAATAATGTGTGTGTCTATGTGAGCCAAATAAAATATTTTCATGTCTTTGCTTAGACACGAATTACGGTAGTTAATACCAAAGCTGTCTTTAAGTCAACATCACTCCTGAAGATGCTCTGTAGAGCAGCTTAACACGTATCTAGTATAAATTACCAAGTTTGATTTTACTTTTGATTGAAGAGCCTGTTGGTCTAGTGGTACGTGACCCTGAGTGCTAAGCCGGAGGTCGTGGCTTCGAATTCCAACCAGGACAAACTTCATGTGATAAGCATAATTATTTGTTCTGTGTATAGGTGTAATTTATCTGTAATATGTATGTATTGATATTTGGTTTTTGCATGTGCATATTTTACGGTACATTACGGTTAAATGTTCATATTATAAGCATACAATATATATGTTTCTTTCTTACAAAATCTTCAGTAGCAAATTGTAATAACATTCCCTAAACTAAAACTAGTTCGTGTTATACTCAAACAAGTTTTCTTGCACCACTAAATTAATTCAAGACAAACATTATATTGTTCTCTTCTTGAGTAATTATTCAGTGGAATTGAATGAGTTTCGACTTATTTGCATTGTATTAGCGTCAACTCCTTTGAAAGTTTGATATGTAGATGTGTTTGCAAATAAAGACTGTAATCGTCAAATTACTTGCCAGATAAGTGGAGCGATACTAGACTTAGTTATGTGGTGATAAAGTGTTTAATTTTGTAATGGAATACTGGATCTGTATGCTTATCAGCTCCCCTAGACAAGTGGCATTGTAGAGTAGATAGTGGAATAGAATAGATTGTCAAATGTATGGGGTAGACATAAGCTTTCGCTAAGTAATTTGACATCTCCATACATTTGACAATCTATTCTATTCCAATATCTCTTCTACAATGCCACTTGTCTAGGGGGGAAGATCTTATAAACCTGGTTACTGAGTAATTCATTGTCAATCCCTCCCCTCGGACCGCAGTAGCGTTAAGACGTGTCCACTCGCAATTTTTTTATTTAAATAGTTATTTTTTCGCTAAATTACCGAGTAATAAATATCGGACGAGTACTAGGCGCTCAGAACACAGTGAAAGGTGGAAGCGGAGCGACTCAACGGGCAGAGCTGGACAACAACACCTGCGACGGCGATAGCACTCTCAGCCCTCCTTCGTGTTACGTACGTCGCAATCCATAAGCGACAGCGTTTTAGTGAGTAAACATTACTTTATCATCCCAGAAGAACTAATTCATATAAAATGTCTGTCAAGCGAACGCCACCGAAAAGTAATACTAAACTCGACAGCCCCATGCATTATGGATCCGATTCTATGCTATATAATAACCCCAATAATCAGCAACCCTCAGATTTCAATATCACAAAACGATCTAAACGTCGACTAGACGAATCTCAAAGTGATACTGACATCACTTTGTCTGACTTACTTACCAAAATGGACGAGTTAAAAACCCAGCAAGATGCCAAATTTGCTTCACTAGAAGCCCACATAAAAGAGCTTACATCTCAAAATACTGACATAAAAGATTCCATGGCACTCCTGTCAGCAAAATATGATGACGTCCTTAATAATCAGAAAATCCTACAACAGGAAAATCTCCACTACAAAAATCAAATTAAAAACCTAGAAGCAAAAGTGGAACAATTTGAAGTTAATGCAAGATCCACCACAGTTGAATTTAGAAACATTCCAGTCGGCAAGTCTGAATATAAGGACAACTTGGTCGAGATTGCTAAAAAAATTGGTGAAGTAGTTAATGTTCCCATTACTGATTCAGACATAAGAGACGTGTTTCGATTGAAAATGAAAAACAAAGAAAATGGTCCAGTAATTTTAGATTTTACCTCGACTTTAAAGCGAGAAAAGTTTATAAGAGCCACAAGAACATACAACAAAGAAAACCGTGAGAAACGCTTGACCACTGCCAGTATAAATATGACGGGACCAGTTGAGCCCATATATGTAGCTGAATCGCTCACGACATCGACTAGGCGCTTGCACTATCTCACTAGAATGTTCGCTAAAAAACACAACTTTGTCCACTGTTGGACTTCCTTCGGCAAAGTGTACCTAAAACGCAACGACAATGAACCTCGCCTTCGAATCACCTGTGCAGAAGATCTAGAAAAACTGGAAAAAAACATCTGACTAGGTTTCTTGTCTATAATCTACAGAAATACTTTTAATGCATGTTTATTGTTTAAGTTTTTATGCTTTAGCTTAAATAGCGCCTATAATACCTCTCTTAGAAATAAATTATGTAATTTAAACCTGTATGCACACAACCCACACAAAACTCACACACACACCCATACACTTCTTCTGAATTATACACATAATAATATACACTTTTCACCACATAGTCGTGTAAACATAACACACTCACAGATTCGAATTTTTTATGCACCCATTAAGCCTAAACAACCAATCAACTTCCGAAACCCAACAAATCTGAATATTAATATATGGAAAAATTACCTACATTCCAGCGATGAATTACTTATGAAACTAATAATGAATAAGCCCATTGAATATTATCCTTATTATAAAACCTATTTTACACAAATTCGATGAATTAATTGATATACAAAATGAAATCGACACCTTTAAAGTTGCTGACGTAGCTGTATGCGATGTAGATGACTGCACGTCTTTCCTGACTGTATCAAATAAAAACCTCAAAATATTTCACCAAAACATTCGCAGTTTGAAATGTAATATGACTGGACTACTTCCCATCTTGGCTAGTACAAAAGTAGACTGGGACTGTATCGTACTGACCGAGTGTTGGCTACCTTCTTCTTCATACATACCAAGTCTGGATGGATACGACAACTTCGCTTCTGCGATCAACCTCACCCAAAATGAAGGAGTTGTGGTATACTATAAAAGCAACTTGTTTATCACAGTGGAAGAATACAATATAGAGGATGCGAACTGCTTAGTCATTGTCCCTAATAAAGATACCATAGCGTTTGCTATTTATAGGCCTCCAGGTTACAAAAATCTCGATAACTTTTTTAGGTCTCTTAATTGTATGCTATCAAAATATTCATCATCACAAAATCTGATACTATTGGGAGACATCAATATTAATATAGCTGAACACTCTACAGATAACAATTACTCAGCTTACCTGGACTTACTCGGATTTCACGGCATGTTGCCTGCGTATACGCTACCAACACGCAATAAGACTTGCCTAGACCATGTATTCCTTAGGACTAAACTGTCAGCTCATTGCCTCATTCTGAATACCACACTTACCGATCACAATAGTGTAGCCTTACTCATAGCAACTCTACCTAGACAAAAGTCCCCAAAACTTGTTAAACGCATAGATTACTGTCACTTAAACCTGGAATTGAAAAATATTGACATCAACCCCTTGTATACCATGACCGACGCTAATCAAGCGGCCGATTTTCTTCACGAAAAACTAACTGAGGCTATTAATAAATGTTCTAAAAATATCAAAATTTCTAATCGTAAAAAGATCTTAAAGCCCTGGATTACCCCGGGAATGCTAAAATGCATAAAAAATCGTGATAACCTATACAAGAAACTTAAGAAAGACCCTACCAACGAGATTCTACAGTCCACATACAAAAGGTACCGAAATTTTTGTACTCGGCTATTAAAAAAACTAAAAAGAAATTTTGATAAATTACAGTTCCAGAAGGCAGGAAAAAACTCAAAAAAAATTTGGCAGGTTGTTAAAGAAATAACTTTTTCGAAAAAACATAAAGATAACCCACTGGAATTATTATGCTCAAATAATCCACAAAAGTCAGCAAACGATGCAAACCACTACTTCGCAAGCGTAGGTAAAATACTGGCTGAAAACATCACTTTGAAACATCCACAAACAACGCCACAACATTTAACACTGTGTTGTCATTCTTTTAGTCTTCTGCTAACCGATGAGAATGAGGTTGGGTCACTTATCTCAGGCTTAAAAAGTGAGTGCTCCACTGGTCTAGATGGAATACCTAGTAAAGTCTTAAAAGAAAATGCTGATATTTTGACCCCGCCGATAACATTCGTTTGTAATCTTTGTTTTTCCACCGGTGTATTTCCCAGGATTTATAAAAAATCGCGAATTCATCCCATCTACAAAAGTGGAGCCAGAGATTGTGTCAAAAATTATAGACCAATTGCCATTCTACCAAGTTTATCAAAGATCCTTGAACGTCTAATTAACAGAAGACTCATAAAATATCTAGAAGATAAAGACCTATTATCCAAAGCACAGTTCGGATTTAGAGCGAACAAATCCACGTCGGATGCGGTGTTGGACTTGACAAATTACATAATCGGCAACCTAGACAATAAAAAGAAAACTATTGGAATTTTCTTGGATTTGGCAAAGGCTTTTGACACAGTCTCTGTGCCTACACTTCTGATGAAGCTCGAATGCCTGGGAATCAGAGGTCTACAACTGAAACTGTTAAAAGACTACCTAACGGATAGAACTCAATGTGTCCAGATAGGAAATACGACCAGCGAAGAGGTCCCAGTGACCTTCGGAGTCCCTCAAGGAAGTATCTTGGGCCCAACACTGTTCCTCTGCTATATTAACGATCTTTGCCAAATCCAGATTCCCAACTCAAAAATCATCGCATTTGCGGATGACACAGCTCTGCTGTTTAGTGCTAACTCTTGGCCAGAGGTATTTATGAATGCACAGCAAGGTTTTAATTTGGTAACTCAGTGGCTAAACAAAAACCTTCTAACACTAAATACTGATAAAACTCACTATGTAGCCTTCTCAACTAGGTCCAACAATAAGCCGAATCCGGCACTTCGAATAACATCACATATATGCCCGAACTTTAGTAGTACTAACTGTCTGTGCCCTATTCTAAAAGCCCAGTCATGTGTCAAATATCTAGGAGTAATGATAGATAGTAACTTGAAGTTTCATGCACACATAGACCTAATTTCGGCTCGAGTCCGCAAACTTATGATGATCTTTAAGTCTCTAAGACACGTAACTGAACCAAATGTGATTAAATCAGTTTATCACGCACTGTGTCAATCGCAATTGAGCTACTGCATTACCTCCTGGGGCGGTGCATACAAAACATATTTCCTAAACATTGAAAGAGCACAGCGTGCACTTCTGAAGGTAAGTCTATCTCTACCATATGATTTCCCGACTAAGGAACTTTATGAGAAAAGTGGAGTTTTAACTGTCAGACAGCTTTTTATACACGCCACTATATTAAAGCAACATGACTCAGTTAAATATGATCCAGATAAATTTCAAAACCAACGTCGAAAAGATAAAATTTGCCTCGTCCCCCCATTTAAAACTAATCTAGCCCAAAGATTTTTCAGCTACCAAGGACCTAACTTATATAATAAATTAAATCGTAGCTTATCATTCTATCCCCTACCAAAAAGAAAATGCAAAGTGGTGTTTAGAAATGGGTTGCAGAAGCTAAACTATTCACACACAGAAAGCCTCCTTCATAATAATTCAATCTCATCTTGATTAAATACATCCACATCTTAAACACTCACCCACACCTTCACACATACCCCTTCACACACGCTCATACACGTCTCTCACTCTCATACATATAATCTACACTCCACAACTAGACACACAAAACACACATATACATAAGCGCAGCGTACACAAATTAAAAACACTAAGTTAATAAAACCACGCTGCCTACGAACGAAATCCGCTCCGCTTATTAAAATTAGACCGCAGTATATCACAGCTACATAACTATAACTAGACAACTGCGCCTGCGGCGCGGTAACGTCCTGCAGCGAGCGGTGGATCATTCGTCGGCCGGCATTCATGCCACATGCACGTAATCCCGCGCGACAATTCTTTCCGAATGACGATATGCGAGCTTGTATGACGAGTCAGTGCGTAAGGAAATAATAATCGCGGTTGACTTAGTTAATATTTTGTTCATGTTGTTTGTGTGCACTGCGCTTCCACAATTACTCATAATAGGTAATAGGCGTTACAAATTTCTTCCTTACAAATTTCTTTATTAAAATCTTTGTTTGCTTCTAGTAAAATCACTCCAGAATTGTATACTTACTTAGTTTTGAGTTCAATCTTTTTTTACTATTTTTTATAAGTACCTTCACGCTATGTATAAAATGCACCCAGTCAAAATCGAATGTACATGTCCGATGGGTGGGGCACTGGTGATCCGTAACACAGGCATCTCACGCCTCTCACGGACACCAGCTCCTCACATATGTAATACATACTAGACTGAGTAATTGTACCGTTCTAGCTTTAAGCATAACATTGTGAGGAGAAATAAATAAATTATTATTATTATTATAATCATTCTGGTGGTTGACTACTGTAATGCCTCTGATGAATTATCAATCACTCGAACCACCTTTTTGAGGAAGGAGGCAAGGCTTAAGGAAGTTTTTGAATTAAGAGCGTTCTCAGCGAAACAGAAAAATCTTGATTCGATGGAAATAGTAATTACTAGCTTTTGCCCGCGTAAAATTCTATTTCCCGTTCCTGGGGGATTTCTGGGATGAAAACTATCCTATGTTCTTTCTCAGGTCCCAACTATATCTGTACCAAATTTCATTCAAATCGGTTCTGTGGTTTAGGCGTGAAGAAGAGACAGACAGACAGAGAGAGTTACTTTCGCATTTATAATATTAGTACGGATTTGCATAGTACGATAGTAATTATTTGCATTGTACAATATCAACATGACAACAGACTGACTTTAAAAATAACTCGTTGTACCCTTTCCCGCATTTTTGATAACTACTCTTCTCCTGTAGATAAGTCATAAGTCATAAGTCATAAGTCATTTATTGCATTCCATAATGTTACAATGTTACATACAGGTGGTGAGTAGTAAATAGAATCAATCATGGACCCTGTTGGGCACAGCATAATTAGGTAGAGGAGAGGAAGAGCGCTTTATATTTTTATATACTGTATTATAATATCATATATTTTATCTATAAATGAAATAGTATTCATATTAAGAGAAGAGAGAATAGCGAATTATTTATGTTTTAAATAATTTTATTAATTATACAAAATATATTGACATTTAAGTTTTTAATTCACTTTTAAATTAATTTATTTTATGGCTTTATTAAGTATATTAAATTATATGTAATTATATGTTATTTTTACTAGTTTAGTTATTTGTTTGCATATTTATTATTAAATTTAGTATACCTATACAGTCTTTACAGTATTTTTGTATAATTATATTATATACCTAATTATATTTTGTATAAGTATTGTATTTAAATCGTATTTATTTTTATATTATATTTTATTGTATTGTTAATATTTTATTTATTATTACAGATTATATATATTATTATTAACTCTTTATATAACTACATGTTTTTATTTATTTATGTATTATTATTACTTATTGTGTCGGTATTCAATAATTATATTATTACATATTTCGTTTGAGATAGACTATAATGATTGTATAATATAGTTTTGTCTAGTACTGTCTTATTTTGTTAGTAATAATTATTATTTTTTGTAAATATTATTATTTTATATATTAATAATTTACATATTATAATTAATTAATTCTGTTTTATTATATTTTATTTTTATATTTATTTATGTTTTATTTTTATATTATTGATTATTTATTATTGTGTCGATCCTTAATATTATGACATATTGTACGTAGTTTTGCTTTGTACTGTCTTATTTTGTTAGTTTTTAGTTAAGTGAGTTTATCGTCAAAGAATTCTTTTATTGTGTAGTAACATTTAGTTTCCAGGAAGCGTCTTAATTTGTGTAAGAACACATTGGTTTTAGTTTCGTTTGTTAAGATTTTAGGTAACTTGTTGTATATTTTTACTGACATAGCGAGAGGGCCAGTTGAGTGCATTTTTAATCTAGATGTGGGTAAATTTAATCTATTTTTGTATCTTAAGGTGAATTTTGTTTGGATATCCTGGCGAGTGGTATAGTAGTCTGGATGATTTCGTACAAATTTGCATACTTCAAAAATGTATAAGCAAGTGAGGGTGAGTATCTTGTGTTCTTGGAAGTGTGGTTTACAACTGTCAGTCTGTTCAATGTTTGTCATTATCCGAATTAGCTTTTTTTGTAGTGTAAATATTGTGGCTGACTCAGAGCTATTCCCCCAAAGAATAATGCCATAGGTGAGCCATGCTTGGGCGTATGCATAGTAGGTTACGAGTGCAGTTTTAAAGTTGGTGGTTTTTTTTATTTCTCGCAGAGCATATGAGAATTTCGATAACTTCGCTCTTGTGTTTTGTATGTGGGATTTCCAATTAATGTGTGTGTCTATGGATAGTCCTAGGAGGGTGAATACATTAACTTGCTGCAAATGAGTATTGTTGAAGCTATAGTTTAGATTTAGGGGGGCTTTTTGATGGGGGTGGAAAGTCATAATTTTAGTCTTTGAAAAGTTTATTTCCAAGTTATGGTTGTTCATCCATTTGATAGTTGGGGAAAGAAGGGAGTTTATCTTTTCGTTGATACCTGTATTATCTTTGCATGAAGTGAGTAGGGATATGTCATCTGCGAATAAAACGCATGTTTCGTTTATAGCCTTAGGAAGGTCGTTTATGTAGATTAAAAATAGCAGACATCCCAGTATACTACCCTGAGGAATTGATGCATTTACGGTTTTTATGTCTGATCTTATTTTTGTTATTTCTTTTGTGTGATTATTGAAGTGTTCTATCTCTACTATTTGTTTTCTGTTGTTTAAATATGAGGCGAACCATTTGTGAGCATTTCCCCGAATTCCTATACCATGTAATTTATCTAGTAAAATTTTAAATTGCACCTTGTCGTAGGCTTTTGTCATGTCTAACAAAATTCCAACCGCATAGTCTTTATTATTTATTATGTTTAAGGCTTCCTGGATATATCTATAGACAGCCAGAGTTGTGGACCTATTTTTACGGAATCCGTATTGACTGTCGTCTAGTATTTTATATTTTTCGCAAAAATCGTACACGCGGTCGCACATTGCCTTTTCAAAGATCTTTGATACAGAAGGCAGTAGTGCAATAGGGCGGTAGTTAGTTGGGTCAGTTTTTTCTTGTTTTTTATGAATGGGTTTTATTAAGGCTTTTTTTAGTTGGCTAGGGAATGTTCCTTCTTCAAAAGATTGGTTTATGAGTTTATATAGGGGTAAGGTAAGTTCGTCAGCGCAATGTTTTAATAAAGATGGAGGGAGTTCATCTATTCCAAAGCTTGTTTTGTTTTTGAGGTTTTTTATTATCCTATTAATTTCATAGGGTTCTACCGGACTTAGGAAGATGGTGTTTTCTGTAGGGCAGACCACTGGGGCACCTTTTGGTTGGTCTTGGGTTTGGCTAGATTTTTCACCAATAGATGCAAAGAAGTTATTGAACATATTAGCAATTTTTTTAGGTTCGTTTGTTAATATATTGTTAATTTGTAAATTAATATTGGACTTTTCTTTTATTTTTGTTTTGTTTGTTCTTTCGTTAATTATGCTCCACATAGTTTTTACTTTATTTGTTGAATTTCTTATTTTCTTTATATACTGTAATCTTTTTGCTGTTTTAACGGATTTTTTTAACGTTTTTTCATATTTTTTATAATATTTTGATATAATGGGGTTCTTTATTTTTAGTGTAAGGATTTTTAGCAGTCTTTTGTTTAGGCATGATGTTTTTATTCCTTTTGTTAGCCAGAACTTTCTATAATTTTGTTTCAGTTTTACAACTTTTTCAGGGATACACTTATTTAGTATTGTATTAAGTATATTACTAAATGAGTTATAATTTTCTTCAATATTGTTGCTTGGTAATATTACATCTAGCCAATTTTGTTTAATTAATTCGGATTTAAACTTTTGGATATTTAGTTCGTTATAAAATCTTTTTTGTGTATACCAGTGTGTCGTTTGTTTTGTAACATTCTGTATTTTAGTGTGTAAGATTGTGGCACAGTGATCTGAGAAGCCTAATTGGACGTAGTTAAATAGAAAGGACTCAACCCACAATAAGTCGCTTTTGAGATAATTGCGTTTAAAGTTTCAGCTGTAATTTCTCTAACAGCTTGAAGATTTTTTTCTGTTTTTGCCAGTGGTTACTAAGAAGGTATTTTATATTTTATATTACTATCAATATAGTGGTATATTTTGCAATAGATTTAGAAAAAATACTTGAAATGTGGGTTGAGTCCTTACAATTAAACTTAAGTTCGATGAGACAGATATTTTTTTTCAATTTCTCAGAATGGACTCAAAACTACCTATTGACCAGAAAAAATTTGTTATAAAAAAATTAAACAAGTATTATTATAAAAGAGTTGTAAATTTATTGACCGTAATCATAAAGCTGACAACCTTATGTAAAAATGTCATCACAAAAATAAAAATAAATAGAAATATCAGCGCAATAGTTAACGATGTCAATTTCCGTCATCCTCCAGGTCGAAATCATGAGTTGGCCCGTATCCATCAACGTCCTTATTGATAGAACTGTTTCATTTAAGGTTATTATAAAATGTGTGTCAGTCTTCGGGTATTAATGAGAACATAGATCTAAGATTTTCGGTCTTTGCTTGAGGAATGGCTTTGCCCCTGAGGCTAAAAATTTTCAAAATCTTCTTCTGAAAATTGGATTGAAGTTCGGCACGTGGCGTTGCAGAATAGTTCTAATAGTTACTGTCGCCCCTGAACGTAAAGGGCAACCGAAGAAACATGGGTGGGTTTTAGTCAGTAAAAGTCTGACACTAAGTGCGGAAGTAGCAATTCGATGATTTCCCACCCACCAAAAAAAAGATTTTGTCACATTTTCAGTGGCGTTTGTTTCGCTTCCCTACTTTTAAATTTAGAATCATCGTCCCTTTTTTATATTCCAGTAATTTGATAAGCCTTTGGTCCGGTCACGCTCAGGGACGAAATGTTGAGATAACTTCGGTCCATACCTCTGGACACGTGTCGGAGTTGGAGCCACTCTGCCACCTAATGCAGGTGCCCTCCATTTAATACTGATAGCCCCAGTGCAGAGAGCTGCAAGTAATGTGATCGTCGTTGTGTCCCCTCAAAGGTGGATCCTATAGTACAGTTGGCGCAATCCAATTTTCAGAAGAAGATTTTGACGTTCTTTGGCCCCAGGGCAAAGCCATTCGTGAAGGAAAGATCGAAGATCTCAGATCTATGTTCTCATTAATACCTGAAGACTGTCACACATTTCATAATAGCCTTAAAGGAAACAGTTCTATCAATGAGGATGTTGATGGATACGGGCCAACTCTTGATTTTGACCTGGAGGATGACGGAAATTGACATCGTTAAGTTTTGCGCTGATCTTTCTGTTTTTTTTTTTAATTTTTGTGATGACATTTTTACGTAATTTAGTTCGCTTTATGATCACGGTCAATACATATACAACTTTTTTTATAATAATACTTGTTTAATTTTTTTATAACATTTTTTCTGGTCAATGAGTATTTTTGAGTTTCATCGAACTCAAGAAGAAATAACCCACATTTCACGTATTTTTTCTAAATCTATTGCAAAATATATCACTATTATTATTATATACAAAATACAACACTTTACAGGATCACTTAGTTGTCCGTCCGTCCGTCCGCCCGTCTGTCAATCAAGACCCTTTTTCTCAGAATCGCGTCGAGATATCAAGCTGAAATAAATCACGTACTCAGATCCTGCTATCTCTCAAAGCAGGGAAGAAATTAATAGTAATAATAAACCCGCAGGGCAGCTTGTGGCGAGCTGTTGGGCAGTAGCCACCCCAACGGACCTGACCTCTTGGGAGACCCTCTGTTCTTCATCTTTGGCTTGCCTTAATTGGCCGGCCAGAGTGAGCACTGACGAGGAACAAAGCTCCCACCTCACTCTTGCCTTAATGGGCTGGTTTGAGTGGAGAATCGCAAGAGCAAACGTGCTCGGGGGAAGGAAGTATTCCAGTAAGATGCTGGTAGGGATCTTGACCGTACTTCCGAGATTGTCCTGATAGCCGTGGAATACTTCTCCACTCCTCTATCACCTCGATATATGTTGCCCCCTTGTCGCTACGTCACTATGTGCTAGCGGCCGTTTTCGGGGGCCCATTTACTGAGTGTGCAAGTCACCCCCTGCCATTCTATCTGTGTATACAAACATTGATCAGGCAGGGGCCATAGCCATTCTATAGTATCTGGTACCTTATTCATTAAAGAATCCAAACCCATAGTCCAAATTTTTTGTTAGTTGCCATATTTTACAATAGTCCAACACCAACCGGGGGTTGTCCTTAGGTGAACTTACATAGTGCAGATAGGGATAATCGTCGGTTGGTGTCCCATTCTACATAAAGTTTTGCTCAAGGGGCCTCTACGAGTTGGCTTCGGCCCCTCGTACGCCTTCCAAAGGTCCGGAACCCCTGGGTCCCGAGATATGCAAATATATATAAAAATAATAATAATAATTTATTTAATTTATTTTAGCATAAAATACATAAAATAAACTTCTATGTTGCATATTTAGACATTTGCAAGGGAAGCTAAACCTATAGGGTACTTTCCAGTGACCCAGAATAAAGAAATTTGACAAGAAGCAATGTCATGTAGCACAATGCCCTATCAAAATGTTGCCACTCAAATAAAATTGGAAAGTCATGTAATTTTTTAATACATCATAACAACGCAAAATTAAATAGTTTTATCGCAGACAATAGTTTTCAAACTCGATACACTACTTGGCATATTCACAAAAAGGAGATAGGTAGTTTGAGACCTTCCAATAAAAATAAAAATAAATTTAAAATTACTTTTACCTGTAACACAAATGTTTTAAGTCGTTTCAATTGAATTAAAAGTATATGAGTGTCATCCGTACATCTATTTCTTACTAACGGCTCATTCTGCTTAAGTCGTTTTTAAATTATGTAATATTAAATGCGCTGTTCATCAAAACTTATTTTCTGAAATATCTCAAGTGTATTGAGTCGTTTCTATTATACAAAAAGGAATAGTTTATGTCAGTAAGCCTGTATCACGGAAACGACTTAATCTGTTTGAGTCGTTTTAGTTATTTGTTAAAATAATATTTCTAATCAAAACTAATTCTTAGAAAGGATTCAAACTGTTTAAGTTTATTCTGTTTTATCGACACTAAGAACACTCTCATAGCAATGTCATTACTCAGAAACAATTCAAGCGGGCTGAGTTCGTTCAGTAAATACATTTTGTATGCTCTTCATACTGTGGGTTGAGTCGGGGTAGTGAGAAAAACTAGTTTGCATGGACATTTTAAAAATAGGGTTTTCACTACATGATAGATTCGACCCTCAGGAGTACGATGGCATACTTAACTCAATTTTGGCTAAAGTGTGGATTGAGTCCTTTCTGCTTAACTACGTCCAATTCTTCAACAGAAGTATAGTTATATTTTTCATTAAAGTTTGTAAATTTTAAATCCAAACATGTAGAGGTAGTTGGTGAAATACGAGTAGGGTGTTTTATTAGTTGTTTAAACTTATATTCCAACATGAGATCTAAGAACAAGCTAGATTTTAAATTGTTTTCTAAAATATTTATATTAAAATCTCCTCCCAATATTACTTTTAATTTTCTGTATTTTTTGTCTATAAATTTCATAAGTTGTTTTAATTTCCGAATAAATATATCTTCCTCTCTTCTGTTCCAATAAATAATTACAATTAGCATTTGTTCCTTAATTAGTTCTATAGCACATATTTCAATACAATATTCAACAGACATACTCTTAATATCTAATACTTCCTTAAAATCTAAACAGTTTTGTAGTAGGATGCATACCCCGCCACCACTTCGAGTGTGACGGCAGTAGGCTGTCGCAATTTTATAGCCGCTGAAATGCAGAAGTTCCAGTTTTTCTTGTGACAACCATGTCTCGCATAGGCATATTACATTATAAATAGGTTTTTCCTCGATAAAAGCTTCTAGTAGATGACATTTATTACTAATACTTTGTATATTCTGGAATAGGACTTTAAACTGTTGTGTTGTAGTTTCGAAAAGTATTGTTTTCCGTAAAATCTGATTTGTTATGATTCTCGGTCTGGTTTCTAGATGGTGTTATTGTTTTGTTTTGGTTACTCTGGTATGGTATTGAATCCTCCTTAATTTCTTCCCCTCTGATGGGCATTTTTTTACCGTTTATAAATAGTTGGTTATTTCTTATTATCGCATATTGGCCACTCTTTCGTGCAATTAGCATTTCTTCGCGTAATAATTTTCTGTCCTGTCTTTCCTTTTCATTTAAAAATTCTGACACAAATATTTTTTTCCTTGTAGATAATATCGATTCTCTATTATATATTTGGCGGTTTTTTTACTTAACAGCTCTATTACTAGGGGTCGGGTTTTCTTGTTGTTTCTTCCTATTCTTTGTGTTTCTTCGATGCAGTGACTTACGTCCACTTGTAAAGTTTCATAGAACATCTCTGCAATTCTGTAGTGCAATTCGTACTCAGATTCGTTTGCGTATTCAGGAAAACCATAGAGTACAATCTTTTTCGAATTGATTTCATTGTATTTATTTTCCGGTAAGGGTTTAAATTTTTTAATTTCTTCTTTTAAGGCTTCATTTTGTTTGCTTAACTCCTCAATTTTTCTGTTTATGTTTTTTATTTCCAGAGTTTTCTGTTCGTTTTCTTTACATAAAAAGTTTGTTTTTCCTTCCATGTCCTCTTTGAGCTTGGCGATGGCTTTATTTATTTCTATTTCAATGGTGTTCTGTATTTCTGATATTATGTATTTATTATTTTCCTTCAATCGTTGTACTATAATTTCACTTACACTTTGTAAAGAGATGGTTGTCTGAATGACTGTATTTACAGTAGTTTGCTCTTCATCTGGTCGAACTGTGTCTCCAAAGAAACTTAAGTCTTCTGATGAAATAGTGTTGTTAATTGAGTTGTTGGTTACTTTTCTAAGTGTTATATTGTTGTCTGCTGTATCTTTCGGTGGTGAATTTAATGGCTTCATATACTTATGGTCTTGTTGTATCTGGATGTCTAGGTTGCCTGTCTTTGGAGTCCTGCAATGGCAAGCCTGACATTTCCATAAGTTTTTTTTTGTCTGAGTCATATGGATAAATTTTTCCCTAGCAATATTAGCACACTGTAAGTCGTATACTTCCTTGCATAAGGAGCAAGTAAGAATTTCTCTATTTGTTTTTTGCTGGCATCCTGCACAGTATATAGGCGCCATCTGGAGAAATTTTTGTGCCCAGGTATCTGTCAATAATATGCGGAGCCAAATGTTGCGCACTTCAGCGTCCTCTTGCAGCAATTTTTTTCGAAACTTTATTTCTTTGCGTTGTATGGTTAGCTTGATTGATTATGTAGTGGAATGTTCTGACAGGTATCACTAGATGGCGTTAGTCGTCGTTAGAGTATTGATTCATATTATTCACAAAACCCATACGAATATTAACTTGACATTTTGAGCTGGTTAGCTCGTAATTAGTATGGTCGGGTTTCACAAGATGCCGTTGTTGGGATTAATGGAGTTTGAATGTTCTCGATCGTGGATTGACAATTTGTCACCAAAGTCTATAATAATAACACTGATTGTCTATGGCTGTGACCGGCACTTTTTAGGTTATAAAACATAGTTTTTATTGAAATCTATTCTGTTTTATGCAGTTTATAATGCTTATTTAGTTTTCCTGTTGTTTTCGCGTTTATTTAACGGTTTTTGGCGGTGTTTACGGCGTTTTGTTTCACTTTATGTCACTGATTGTTGTTGGTACTTGTTTATCGAATATGTTGTTATTTTCACACTATTTCGCTGTAGTTTTTATTTGTAACCGAGTCACTGTAAGTTTGTTCGCACTATTTGTCACTGTTTCACTGCTACTTTGCACTTTATATATTTTTATTATAGTTTTAACTGCGGACTCGATGTTATCAGTAGCACAGCAGCGCCCTCTCCCCTGTGATAATTATCCTCCCCTGTGATAGATCGTACCGTAATGTTTATAAAGCATAATAAATAGCTTTTTTCCTTAAATGGGCTATCCAACACAAATATATTTTTTTAATTCAAAATTAATTCCTGAAAAGAGATTGACCAAATCTAGCATCGCTATAAAATAAGAGGGTATAGCCACAAAAATATACTCATAAATCATAACATATTATTTTGATTTTCCTAAAATAACTTCATGAAAATCTTTCCGGGGGTTAATATTTTATATTTAATTAATTATTTATTCGACTTCCTTGCATTCTTCCTTTAATGGCGTACTTAAGTGAAAACAGTGTTGCCAATTTCATAAACTTTCCCATAATCAGTCTTAACTGATAGATTACATATTATATCTTTAAGGGCACACGTTGATGTCTAAAAATAATTAAATCACGACTATAACATTTCTTTGCGTTACCAACAATTTATTTTACATTTTTAAAACAATGTTATTTTACTAACAAAAAGTATTTAGGTGTCGAAGTAATCTTTTATGGTTGATTTTTATTAACTGTGGGTAGCACTGCCACGGAAATTCAAATGTTAACAGTCAAAATTGTCACTTTCAAGTCAAACAAAGCGACGAATGTTTTGATTAAAAATTATATTGTTTATCTTGCGTTATTGCGTTATTAGATAACGAATCATTGCGTTGAGTTCGTGTCCAGCAGAGTCTTCCGATTCCTGCGCGATTAAGCAATATTTTTAAAAACTTTCGTACTGTATCCTGTGGATTGTGTAGGACGTTTTTACGACTTCGGATCCTTTCTCTCTTTGTGCACAACAATTTTGTTAAAAACGACACGCTGTGTGGACTGTACCCTTGCTCTGAAACATCCTCTACCCCGTCGTCAACTGGGGGAAGAAGCGGATGTAATGGTTACATTTCTACGATACTGGATTACTCCGGCAACGGTTAGTATCTCATTATATTATAGTATTGTATCTTGTACCGCTTTTCACAAGACACGCTTTTTTGACGTAAGTGTAGGGGAAAATGAGTGCATTATTGTTATAGGTATTATCAACAATATTATTTGTTATAATACCAAAAATGGTCCAAGTCAATAGCACTATTTGTATTTTGTTGTACAGCTAACTGTAACAGCAGATAACGTAAACAACTAATTGAAATCCTATTAGAATCCTTTTTGGCTTCCACGCGGACGAATTTCCTATTAAACTAATGCTAAGATTTTTATTTTTTATTTTCAGATGTCAGAAGAACATTCTCTTCTCTCAGGAATGTTATATTATACGCGAATGAGCATCTCTGAACTCCTGAAGAGTAATTTGCTTACATTGCTGGACTAATGCATCCAGAAGTGTAAGAAGACATACTCAGTACGATACGAATAGGCAGCAGCATATTGTTCATGAAGAATCTGTAGTATCACAAGATAATATAGATGTTTCTTCTTCAAATCATGAAATGGAAAATGTAATGTAGAAAATTCAATCAGGGATTTCTCAATACCTACACCACCACCACAACCCATTCAACTTAAAACTTCAACATTCATTGTTACCATAGGTAACGCATTTTAGTACCTACACTGTATCTTTTAAATTGTTTATTCTGTCATTTATTTACATAGTTTTACATATACAAAGCACCGAAAATAATGTAACCAAGTTTTTGTAAAACAAAGATTTGAAAAGAGTGTCCGTAGAGTTCCTTGCTTGTTCTTTTCCATAGCATCAATACCTATGTACGTTTAAGCACAAGCAACTAGCGTCACCTTTCTGAATAACCGACCTACTTTTTGACAATTCAGAAGTGCTTGTAAATAATCTAAGGGAAATAAATGCTTTTGACTTTTGAATATTTTTATTTCCACACATTAATATTACAAATGTTTAATTATACGCATTGCAATGATGACCAGAATATTTGTCTGTCTACAATAATATATTAGTTACGAATGGTTTTTACAAAAAGAACAATTATAATTTCGTCATGTCCGTCCGTCCTCGTCTTACCACCTTAACCTTTGACGACCAAGTGATAGCCGGCTGTCGCCCTGCTATTGTGTCTCGAATCACGTAAACGTTATTTTAAAAATAAATTATAACAATTAGAAAGTGGATAGCAAACCCTATTCTATGCGGGGCCTGTTTTATTTTCTACTCTTTATGCCTATAAGCCACTTAGATTTAGTATGACCTAATTACCATTTACTTGGGAACTTTCATTGGTTTGTTAAAACTATTCTGTTTTGTTTTATGAGAATAGAAATCATAATATTGTTGTAATTAGTATTTTTTGGTAGAAGTTATGATACAAAACTAACCTCAAAACTTGAACATATAAATCAAAATTCAACAAAAACCCCTAAAAATAAGTAGATAATTTTTATTTCCTTGGAAAGTACGACCTCTCCCCTCTTTTATATCCAATTTACACTAAGTTTCCATTTTTTTTTATGCGCAACGGCGTCCTATACTACGATGGGCAATGTCTTGCCTTTCAACCAAAGAAATATACAAATAAACTCCTCAGCGTTATAATATTCGTATACATTAAATTCATCACAAGCTTTTTAATGTTATTCTAGACTTCAACATGTCGTATACTGCATTAACTTTTTAATTTCGTAAATTATTAAAACCTATAGGTATTGGCGACCTAAAATAAAGGGGCAAAATTACATGAATAGTTTAACAAAAACATTATTCTAAAATTACCTGCTAATTTATAAAATCTTATTAAAATTTTTAAGACACAGTTTTAATTTGGTCCCGTCTTCGTACCCTTCTGAACTATTTTAAGGGAGGTTAAATTTCAAAAATTCCTTTCTTCCTTCATTCTGACGTAATGATTGAAGTGTGACTTAAATTTTCAGGAGTCAACGTTTCCTGGAAAGCTTGATTAATCGCGAGAGATCTTTTGTGAATATCTCACAAATATTTGACTTTGCTTTAAACATGTGAATATTACGACAAATAATTTTGGTTTGCCGGTAGTAAACATATTTCTGGGTTTAGGCGATACACACACAGCACCGCGCGCCGCCGCGAAGGGCGGTGGCGTGCGGTGCTCACACCGCTCGACCGCGCGGTCGAGCGGTGTACATGTGTTAGGTATCAACGGATTTCTAAGTGTCTTGTGCAACATGACATTCGCTTCACAGCCCTCCGCGGCGGCGCGCGGTGCCGTGTGTGAATCGCCTTAGCTCGGTATTGTGCATAAGTTATTAAGTTATTTGTGTTTTGCTATTTTTTTAGGGTTCCGTACCTCAAAAGGTAAAAACGGAACCCTTATAGGATCACTTTGTTGTCCGTCTGTCCGTCCGTCCGGCTGTCAAGACCAGCTGAAATTAATATCACATACTCGGGTCTGCTATCTCTTAAAGCAGTGAAAAAATCAAGTTTTTAAATCAACGCAATAAAAAGATACGGCGGTTTATATTGCAAATTTGGACATTTGCAAGGAAATCAAAACCTATAGGGTACTTCCCATTGACCTAGAATCATGAAATTTGGCAAAAGGCAAGGTCATGTAGCACAAGTAAAGGGAAAACTCCGAAAACCGTAAATTTGTAGTTAGTTGACATCAGGCGTCCGTCTGTCCGTCTGTCTGTCAAGAACTTTTTTCTCAGAAACGCATCGAGATATCAAGCTGAAATTAATATCACATACTCAAGTCTGCTATCTCTCAAAGCAGTGAAAAAATTAAGTTTCTAAATCAACGCAATAAAAAGATACGGCGGTTTATATTGCATATTTAGACATTTTCAAGGGAATCAAAACTCAAAACCTATAGGGTACTTCCCATTGACCAAGAATCATGAAATTTGGCAAGAAGCAACGTCATGTAGCAAAAGTAAAGGAAAAACTCTGAAAACCGTAAATTTGTAGTTAGTTCACATCCGTCCGTCCTCCCGTTCGTCCGTCTGTCAAGACCTTTTTTTTTCAGAAACGCGTCGAGATATCAAGCTCAAATTAATATCACATACTCAGGTCTGCTATCTCTTAAAGCAGTGAAAAAATCAAGTTTCTAAATCAACGCAATAAAAAGATACGGCGGTTTATATTGCATATTTAGACATTTTCAAGGGAATCAAAACTCAAAACCTATAGGGTACTTCCCATTGACCTAGAATCGTGAAATTTGGCAAAAAGCAAGGTCATGTAGCACAAGTAAAGAGAAAACTCCGAAAACCGTAATTTTGTAGTTATTTCACTAAAAAACAAATTAACGGAACCCTCGTTGCGCGAGTAGAACTCGCACTTGACCGGTTTTTTTATTTTGTGTGCAAACAAAGAAGAAATTATATTATGTAACTCGGTTTGATAAATCAAACAGATTTACTTCTAAAATTGCTGATTCAATAATATGCAATATTTTTTTGCTTTATAAAAATGGAGGCATTTATTCCATTAGTAAGTCCTCCGCGGTTTTTGGTAACTGGCCCTGTGATATAACGTCACGTAAAATAACACATGCCATTTTTTCTAAACCTGTTTATCAAAATGTAAAAACGGTTCGCTCGCCACGGTGTCCTTGGTGCGCACGTGTGTTTAGAGTTTGCTTATTTTATTTATTAGTGTTTTTGTGATATAATACATAGTACAGCTGATATTTTGTGACTTGATCTAAGCGTGTCGTCCTTGTGTTGTGCTCGTATATAGGTTTGTTTGTTTTGTGTTTAAATTTAAGTAGCCACTTTTATATCCAAGATGGATAAAAACAAACCCCCCGATCCTGATCCCCCTCCAGATTTCTTCACTCCTTCGCCATCCCTTTCCTCAAACCCTCTAACTCAGTTAGCCGATGTGGCGTGCAGTGTCTCTCTCGCATCTCAATCGCAGCCTCAGTTAACTTCCCGCAAACGTCCTAATGCTGAAGAGATCACTAATTCCAGCGTACCGAAACATACTAAACAGCAGATTGGTCGTGTTAAGTACTCGGCCATGGATAAAGCTCCCTTCCTTGTTCATGTCGCCCGCATAGAATCCACCCTAAATTCGGGAACTACTCTTCATCCTGTTAACTTTGGGAAATTCCTCATGAACAACAACATCTCTAACATTACTCGGGATGGCGTGAAAAGAGTCGGAAGAAATCGCGTCTCTGTTGAATTCGTATCTCCTCAAGATGCGAATTCTTTTCTAGTAAATAGCATTCTAACAAAACACGGATACACAGCTAACATTCCAACTTTTAACATTACCAGAATGGGTGTTATTACGGGTGTTCCCTCAGATATTTCTGAGGATGAAGCCCTTTCTTATCTGTCTGTGCCCAGTGGGTGCGGTCGTATATTAAAAGTCCGACGCATTAGTAGGAAAACACAGAATGACGGTGCGACGGTATGGAAACCCACAGAAACTTGTGTCATCACTTTTGATGGCCAAGTTTTACCACAGCGCGTATACTGTTGTTACACTTCTCTTCCTGTGGAGCAATATATATTCCCAACAATTCAGTGTCGCAAATGCTGTAGATACGGTCATGTCTCAAACTTGTGCAGGTCGAAACCTCGCTGCAGCAAATGTGGCCACGATCACCCAGGTGATGGTTGCACCATTTCTGAGGGAGAGGCCTTCTGTATTCTTTGCTCGGGAAATCACTTTGCTGATAGCAGGTCATGTCCTGAGTATGGTAGACAGAAAGCCATCAAGACCGTAATGGCTGAGAAATGCATGTCGTATGCTGAGGCTAGCAAAACCATCCCATCCCCCTCTCGTAATTATGCAAATGCCACCAAAACCCCAGTTACTCACTCATATCGCAAAACTGTATTTCTCAAGCCCAAGACCCATGCCCCTCTCTCACCTTCTTATGATAGAGCCGCACATCAGCGGTTAGTTAGTTCTCCACAATCATCACAGCCTAATGGCTGTGCTCTCAATTCCAATAATGTTTCTCCTAATAACACTACAACTCTCATTGAACTCTTAATTCAACTAATTCCATCTCTTATTTCCCCTTCTCCTAGTTCTCCCCAAATACCGTACAACGTTGCCGAACAACTTATTAACATCTTATCTAATTTAAAAAATGGCACCCAGCCAAGTATTCCTTCAATGGAATGTGAGGAGCGTGTGGCATAAGAAGCACGACCTCATATTTCTTTTAAACAAATACAAACCTCTGGTTTGTTCTATAGCTGAGACTTGGCTTATCCCAAGTCTCAGCTTTCGTATACCACACCACAACATCCTCAGATGTGATAGACCCGATGGGTACGGAGGGTCGGCTCTATTCATCAATAACCGTGTCCCACTCTTCCCCTTAGCTTTGCCTTCACTTGTTGGCGATATGAGTATTGTTGCTGCGAGGATTGAAGGCATTACAGTGTTTTCAGTATATATTGCCCACCCTCGTCATGTATTCCTCACTACCCTCAAAAATATTCTATCCAACGTTAACGGCCCGATGCTAGTCATGGGCGATTTTAACTGTCACCACTACAGATGGGGGTCTGAACGTTGTGATTCCTATGGTTTGGCTCTAGTCGAAATTTTGGATGACTTGAATCTTTGCATTCTTAATAATGGTTGCCCAACTCGCAGATCTCTCCCTGGTCAACAAAAGAGCTGCGTTGACTTAACATTCTGTTCAGTTGATGTAGCAGCCTCAGCTCACTGGGAATGCACAAGCCTGACACATGGTAGTGATCATTACCCAATTGTCATTTCATTACATAACAAAACTTATTTAGAAAAAACCTCTCCTCCACTTCTGAAATATAATTTGTCCAAACCCGATTGGTCCAAGTTTTCTTCATTATTGGAGGACAAAATTGATCATCTTCCAAATTTAAATTCAAATTTTCTAGCTCCTACTGATCACTGCCATGTCAAGAGCTGCTATGACAGTTTCACCGCTGCCATTTCTTCTAGCGCAGACTCCTCTTTCCCTCTTAAAAATAGTGCCCGAGGTAAAATTCCATCCCCGCCATGGTGGGACCCTGAATGTACCACTGCGATCAGGGAAAGAAATGAGGCAGAGGCATGTTACAACGCTGACATGAGTACTGTGAATCTTTTGGCATATCTACAGGTCAATGCCAGGACTAAACGTCTGCTACGAAAAAAGAAACGTGCAGGTTGGGTGAAGTTTTGTAACTCCTTATCCCCCTCTACCCCACTCTCAGTTGTTTGGAAAACAATCAACAGATTTAGACGAGGTTGTTCTCCTTCTATCTCATCCCCAATGACGAGGGGAATGGCTGAGCTTTTTTTTGATAGAATAGCGCCATCTTATGTCCCACTTCTTTTGGAGTGTCCACATCTTCCTCTGATTGACACGTCTGAGGACCCCCTAGATGCTCCATTTACTTTTGAAGAATTGAGTGCGGTTCTTAAATACGTCAGGGACTCAGCTCCTGGAATTGACGGTATACCGTATTCATTTCTTGTACATTCTGGGGAAAAGGCTAAACGTTACTTCCTCAATATAATAAATTTTTGTTACAGCTATGGATGGGTCCCAGATCAATGGAAAACCCAAATTATCATTCCATTGCTAAAACCAGGTAAACATGTAGATGATCCGAATGGCTATAGACCAATAGCTTTATCTTCAGTCCTAGCCAAATTACTGGAACACTTAATTAAAAACAGACTGGAGTGGTTAGTTGAATCGAGGGACTTACTGCCGAACTATCAATTTGGCTTCCGAAAGGGTCTTGGCACGATGGATAGTGTTGGCGTTTTGGTGACGGACGTACGCTTAGCGTTTTCTAAAAACGAGTCTGTTATAGCTGCATTCCTGGACATTTCCTCTGCATACGATAATGTTCTTCTTCCCATTCTCAGGCAGAAAATGCACCAGCTGAGTCTCCCGGGTAAGATGATCAAATGCATATGCGGACTACTTTTGTCCCGTTCATTGATTTTGAGAGTTCAGGGCGAGGACTTTGATGAAAGGCGAACATGGAAGGGCCTTCCGCAAGGCTCAGTACTTAGTCCCCTTCTTTATAACATCTATACTTCTGATATTGGTTCCTGCATAAACAATAATTGTCGCATACTACAATACGCAGATGACATAGCCTTGTATGTGTCAAACCCCTCTATTGTCGATGCTGCATCGTCCCTTTGCGTCTCTCTGGACTCTCTGAATCAATGGCTTTTAATCCACGGTCTTTCGCTATCCGCAGCCAAAAGTACGGCAGTAATTTTCTCTCGAAAAAAAATTGTACCTAGTATTTATATCGGTATTTCGGGTAATAGCATCCCTTTGGCAAATAAAGCAAAATTTTTAGGAGTTTTTTTAGATTCTAAATTAACTGGCAAAGCCCATCTAAGCTATGTCTCAAGTAAATGCGAACGCGTTGTCTCAATATTAAAAGTCTTAGCAGGTGTGTGGTGGGGTGCCCACCCATACACAATGAAGCTAGTATACAACGCTTTAGTACGCAGCGTATTAGATTATGGCACTTTCCATCTGGTTCCATGTAACAAGGGCGCTTTGGCGGGACTGGATAGGGTTCAGTCTAAGTGCCTTCGGATCATCTCAGGTTGCATGAAGTCCACCCCCATCAACGCTTTGCAGGTCGAGTGCGCTGAACCCCCGTTAGCCCTAAGACGGCAATTTCTAGCCTCCCGTTTCCTTACCAAAATAGTATGTAGATCCTCTCATCCACTTAATGAACTTTTGAACCAGCTTAATTTCCAATCCAGAAATTCAAGATATTGGAAAAACAAGGATGTCCCGTTAACTTTAACAGCTTACCGTGCTCTTCAAAATTTAGAATGTCCAATTGTTCAATATCCCAGGGTCCCCGTTTTTAACTTTGCTTATGAAGCTATATCTTTCATCCCGAAAATTCTTTTTAATATTGGTATTTTTAAAAAATCCCCGTCAGCCAACTCGACATTCAATGCGGTGGTGGGCGAGCGATGGAATGATTTCCAAATTTTTTTTACGGATGCATCTAAACTGACAGACATTAATTGCACTGGAGCCGCGGTATATTACCAAAGCTCCAAGATTGTTCTTCAGTTTAGATGCCCGAAGGAGTCTTCCGTGTTTACAGGGGAATGTGTAGCTTTACTTGAGGCCTGCCTTTTTATAGAGTCTCACTCGAATATTGATAAAGCTGTTATCTTTACCGACTCTCTCAGCTGTCTGCAAGCTTTGATTCAAAATCCACTCAAAAGCAAATTGTGCAGTCCTCTTGTATTGCTTATTAAAAAATCTTTACTGGCATGTGCCGGCTATCGAAAGGAAGTTCAGCTTGTTTGGATCCCCAGTCATTGCGGCATCAAGGGCAACGAAATTGTTGATGCCTGGGCCAAAGATGCCTGCACATCTGCACTGTCAGCTCTCGTACATAATACCCATCAGGGCTACGACCTGTTAGCTATTCCAAAATTGGATTTGCAGAGCTCATGGCAAGAGCGCTGGAACACGTCTAGCAGAAAAAAGGGCAGTTTTTATTATGCAGTCCAGCCATCTATTAACCCCAAACCTTGGTTTTGCAGGTTCAAGAAAGTCTCCAAAACTGTTGTTTCCGTGTTATGTAGAATTCGGTTAGGTTTTTGTTGCTCTCCAGTTTTTCTAAATAAAATCAGAATTCGCGACTCATCTCTCTGCGAGTGTGGTTTGGAGGAAGGAACCCTAGACCATATATTTTTTGAATGTCCCAATAATGTTTCCCTCGACCTATATGGCCGCCTATCCAAATTAAAAGTCCCCCTCCCGATAAATGTCCCTTCTCTCCTAACACATTCCTCCCCAGAGGTGTTACTGGCAATGATAACCTTCATTCGCCACAATAAAATAAAATTGTGATACATCTCTATGTTGGTGTGGTATGCTTGTATATATGTAAATACATTTTATGTTTTAACATTATTGTAGTATTTATGTTACTTTATATTTTGTTTGTTTCAGTCCTGTACTAACACATCAGTCTACAGTGTGTCCAGCTTACTATTTAAATTCTTTCCTTTTTTTTTTCTTTTTCTCTACACACTTGAAATCAAATACACTTTGACATTGGCAGAATAGTCGACATCGGCTTTGGTTGCCATTAAATAAAAATAGAATAGAAAATGTAAAAACAATTTTCCAATTTGAATGTAGAATTCTAGACTTCGTTTCAACAAAAAAAAAACGTATCTCAATTTTATGGTATTTTAGTATACCGTTGGCAAAAATCCTTCCAGTTAGAAAGGAATTTGGTGGAAACATTTTTCCACTAAAATGATTAGATCATGCGACAGAACGCCATTCATAATATTTATGGTTTGTTTGAGCGGGCAGCCATTTTGAATTATTCTGTGTTCTATTTTTGATAAACAAATAGGTATACAAGCAGTGAATAAAGAATATTTAAAATCAGTTGACAAACGTTGTTAACCTAACCAGTACATACGTTTGTGTATTCTGTTTCTGTCATGATTCACAGATGGCGTTGTAATTATTTTGATTTTATTTTGTCTAGTGGTTATATAGTGACTCTGACTGCTGAACATGAGCTCGTGGGTTCGATTCTGTTTTTTTTTTGTTTTATTTCATGGGACAATTTCGCCACTCTATTCAGTGGTAGAGCCATTGCAATTCTTGAATACTGTGATTTTATTCTATACTTAAAGCGGAGTTCACCGCCATGAAAAACCTTAAGCAAAAAAACTGTACGAGTCTCGGAGAAATGTTTCTACTATTCCTAGATAGTTAAGATCCTGCAAATAACAAAACTTTACCATTTCAATTTTCAAGTAAACTGTCAGTGTGATATAGGACATACTACAGTTATAGAAGCTTATTTTATTATTTACTATTATTCCTAGGGCAGAATACCTGCCTCAAAATTCCCAAAAGGAGACAATTTTTTTTCTTCGGGGATTAGGCCCACCACAAATTGTGGCATTTATTAATGAAATGCACGTTAGTTTATTCCTTATAATCTCTAGATTACAGTGGCAATATTAGCAAAATTTTACGTAACCGGAATACTGGGAAATACGACAGTCAAAACATGACTCTCATAATGACCTAAAATCTCACAATGAGCGATTATTTAATGATTGAATAGGTTTCCTAGGTATTTTATGTTAGAATAGTGCACTTTTCAATAATAATATAGGTGTAAATGACATAAAAACCTGGCTTTGGTGTGATTTTTTTTTCGATTATTCTTTTACTGTAGACGCCAATGCTTTTATAAGTAAAGTTGTTGCACATTTCGTTGAAATCGAGCTGTACAATTGTTACAACAGCTTTATATATTATGCACTGTATCTCCAGAAGCCATTTTTCTAACATCTATTGAATAAAAATACGAAAAGAACAGAAGAAGCACTTATCTGACTATCTAGAAAACTGTTGGAAACTATTAGGCTAAGTTTACATGACCGCGAGAAGCCGCGCGTCGCCGCGTGGTTGAGGCGTTCGCATGATGATGTGCATACCAGTCCGGATGTCAATGTTGCTTGAGGAGGGGGCAATTTGCTTATGGATTTTATACCGAAGGCTGAGTCGTCGCAGAAAATGACAAAGACAATAAAAAAGCTTTCTTGCATCCTGTTTTAAATGAAAGTCTTTCACTTAAAATAGGATGCAAGAATGCTTTTCAACGAACGTAGAACGCGCGGTAATGTCTACGATAATTGCTGCTTACTTTGGTCTTGTACCGCGCGGTTAATGGTACAGAGCGGTTTCGCGCGTTCGTATGAACTTAGCTTAATAATGTAGTCTGTCAGTGTCAAACTGATTGAAACTGTACCACAGAGCATCTACAACGGAATGTTAATTAGGTACGTTTCGTTTCACATAATATATTTAAATTCACGTTGAAATAAATGTAAAAACGCTCCTCAACATGCATTTTTCCGTAATAGTTTTTTACTATTATTTCATTATTCCCGTTAGATATCTATATAATTTTTAGTGGGTTAGTTATAATAAGGTGATGACTTGTTTCATGCGTAAAATTATTAATAAACGTAACCGTTTAATAGTGGGACCAAAAAAAATTGTCTCCTTTAAAATATCAATAAAATATCATTCAACGGTAAAGTATAAAAAGAACGCAGCATTTAAGCTTACAACAAACAAACGGATATTTCTAAAACTATGGACTGTAAAGTCTCATACACTACTGACGTGTAAAGGTACGCGTTTATTGACTCGCGCCAAACGCTCGGCACGCAAAAGTTTTTTTTTGCACTTTGTATGTTTTTATATAGCGTTGCGTCCACTATCCGAGCCACGGATATTAAAAGTCGGCCGGCATTTATGAACAAAATATGTAAAAAACGTTCGATCCATTGCCCCCGTGCGTGCAATGTAATTCTGTCGCGGGCCAGTGGATGTGTACCTTAACGTTCATATGTCATTGGGGCCTTGATGCCCTACGCGGATCGCGCCACCAACAAAGTGTATGGGTGTCACTGATGGCAAGATAAATAGACGCTAGTAAACACTGACTTTGGCATAGCTATGTTCCCATCTCTATCGTGCACTTGACATTTGGCAGTTGTGTAACAGTGACAGGTATAGTGCTAAGCCAAAGTCAGTGTTTAGTAACGTCTATTTATCTGAGTATGAGTATCGCCATGAGTATCTGCGACCCGTGGCGCCACTGAGTGACCCACCCGCCATTCATTTTTTTGGTAGTGCGGCCAAGTGGAGAACCTGGCAATCTAATGAAATATGGCCCTAAGGGCCCTTTCAATTTATACGTTTCGGGTCGTACGGCTGCAGTGCCGCAGCGGTAAGTTTGCCGTACGGCGCACGGACGTTCGTTTGTTTTCATACAAAACGTGCGGCGCAGCAGCAGTGCGGGCGTCGGTACCGCGAACGCTCGGCATCAGGACTGTAGCCGTATACGATACGAAACGCATAAATTGAAAGAGCCCATAGAGAACAATTTCTTTTGGCAGTGTTCCGCATCATCTACCTTCATCTTGCATCAGAATTCCTCATGATAATCTTGTGCTCTCACTTAGCAACAGATTTCACTTTGCTCCAAGAAGACCTGCTAAATAATGAGCCTGAAAACCACGCTTTTCTGAAGGACATTATTAAAACACATCAGAAACTAATAAGGTATAATTAAATCTACATTATCAGCTATACTAAGACTATAAAGCTAAGAAGTTTGTTTAATTCTAAAACCAGTTATCTGACGCAATTAGTATATTATGTCTATTATTTCAATATTGCAAGTGGACATTTTTTTTTATTTTACTGTTAAATACGTTATACTTTAAAAATTGTTTTATTACATGCGAATTCTGGCAGTTTATCTGAGCAATTGGACGATGTTTTCGACAAAGCGATTTTTATTAATCTGAGTTCTGCTACTATTACGATGTGTTTCTTCGGTCTAAGCGCTAAGGTATGTGTTTCGAGACAATTTAATTTGTAAGAGTAGATCAATATTAAGTAAAAGTTTTTTTTTGCTGACGCAGTACAATCTGAAAGGAGCAAATTTTGTATTTTTTTTTTTCAAATATTTGTCGGGAACTCGAGAAAACTTTTCAGAAAGAGAAACAAAGAAAAATGTTTGTTTGCTACAATCCAATAGCGTTTGTCAAAATGACGTCTGTCGGGTCTAGGTGTAAATAATGGAATTGCTCCAACTAGTCTCGTAGTCCATCGCGACCGCTTAGCTATGAACTGGCAGTTTAACCTTTCGACGACTAAGCGACAGCCGGCTGTCGCGCAGCAGTCTGCAGTTAGGAGGTTGATGGTGTAAAATCATAATAAATTTTATTTCGGGCGTGTTACATCCATGGATTGAAATTGAAATTGTTTATTATGCAAGTAGGATATTAAATCACTTTTACATGTCAATTTTTTTTAAACTAGATGGAGTCGGCATTTCCTAGCTGACTACCTCTGAGAAGAAATGCCGAAACAAACTCAAAAGATAAGTAAGCAAACAATCTAAAATCTACGCTAGAAATGTTTGAATATTCAAAAACAAGACTATTGTGCGCGATACATCTACGAACAAAATCAATTAATCGTGAAGAATCGTGCCTCCCTGCTACTCCTCAGAATGGAGTTGGAGATGGTCCGTACTCCGATGATGGCGTGAAAGCAATTAAAGACGTGGGTGAACCTCAGCATGGCACTCTGCACCTTTTATTATTTTCCTCCTACCTACTGAGATAGCCGATATACTATACTATAGTGACCGTGACAGCAGGCGTATATTTTAATGATTAAAAATATGCGGTTTTCAGGTTGCTCGTGGTGCAGTCCCTATGGGCAACAATTTTGTGGCAGTTGTCAATTTGACATTACCGCTGTTTAATTTATGCTATAATTTTTTTTTTGGTGAGTGGGAAATCATCCAATGACTGCTCCCGTACTTTTTTTTTTTTTTTTTTTTTGGTGAGTGGGAAATCATCCAATGACTGCTCCCGTCCTGGGTGCGGTGGGAGGGCGTGTCAGACTCTTACTGACTAAAACCCACTCATGTTCCTTCGATTGCCCTTTATGTTCCAGGGTCACGGTGACTACTAAAAACATTCTGCAACCCCGGCAGGCGTTGGCCCTGTTAGGCCCCTTCCTGTGCTGACTCCTTCACTTTGAGGCGCGCGTGGAACACTAACGCGCCGTCGACGCGGTCCTGGTCCTAGCCGGGCGGCGAGCTACCCATCGCTCGCCATCCGCAGAACCGCGCCTACGGTGGCCGGTAGTCGTCTTGCGACTCTCGACGTCTTCGCCTGGGTCTTTGTCCGGGGCGAGAGGCTCGTCGTTGCCTCTCGCGCGCCGCCGCTTCCTTCACTAGCATAACTGCTTCGCAGAAGGAGGCGATGGCATCCTATTCCGTCTCGCCCCGCAGCATGGCCTGAACCAGCGCTGGGCGCGAGAGGTCACCGCCGCCGATCGCCTCTACGAGGACACGTCTATGGTCCGCCCATGCGCGGCACACCTCCACCGTGTGCTCGACCGTGTCCTCCAGGCGACCGTTGCTGCAGTGGTGACACCCAGGCGTCGCTTCCGCCCGATTCCGACACAGGAACCTCCCGAACTGACCGTGTCCGGTGAGGACCTGTGTCAGGCGAAACGTGAGAGCGCCGTGGCGCCTCTCCAGCCACTCCTCAAAGAGGGGTCTTACCGCCGCTATTACGGCGTGCCCAGCACTAGGTTGCGACAGTCGCTGTCTCCACTCCGCCATGAGATCCCGCCGGAGCTCCGTGAGCCGCGCCGCGATAACCCGCGGCAGCGGGACTTCGCCCCGGCGTTGCACTTCCACGCGCCACTCGTACGTGTGTGCAAGGACTGTTGCCTCCAGATCCCACGGCGGAGTGCCGGCAAGGAGGCCCGCCGCCTCGCAGGAGACCGTGCGGTATCCCCGCACCATGCGAATCGCCATGACCCTCTGAGATGCCCTCAGAAGCCGGGCCGGGGCCGTGGCCATGGCTAGGTTGGGCGCCCACACCGGAGCCCCGTAGAGGGCCATGGACCGCACGATCCCCGTGTAGAGCCTCCGGCAGGAGGCGTTTGGGCCACCGAGATTGGGCAGGAGCCGTTTGAGGGCAGCTCCAGCCCTCGCCAGTTTGGGCCCCAAACGTCGGAAGTGCTCCGTGAAGTTCTATCGGTTGTCGAGGACAAGTCCCAGGTACTTTATCGTCGACTCGACACCGATGTGAACCCCTCCTACCGCTATCTGAGACCCCGGAGGTGGCCGGTGCCGAGGGCCATGAAAACACATGGCCTCGGACTTGTGCAGGGCCACCTCAAGTCCCAGTTGCCGGATCCTCTCCACGACTGTCGCAACACCTCTCGACATTAAGTCGGCCGCCGCCTGGAACGACCCTCCCTGCGCTAGGACTAGCGTGTCGTCAGCGTAGCACACTACGCTGACGCCTTCGGGAAGGTCGGCGCGCAGCACCCAGTCGTACCCGATGTCCCACAGGAGCGGTCCCAGAACCGATCCCTGTGGAACACCGCACGACATCCCTCGTCGACTCCACACTCCCTCGTGACCGGGGCAGATAACGGCTCTGTCCGTCAGATAGGCCTCGACCACACGACAGAGGTAGGCGTATCCGGTGATACCGTAATGCGGCCCCTATGCACCCCCAAGGCAGGGTATCGAAGGCGTTGGAATTTATGCTATTATGGGGAACTCAATCGTTCCCCGAAGCCGTAAGTATTTTTATTTTTTTATTATATTTATTTGGGGCAAAAAACAGTTATGCGATACAGCATTCATTAATGGAGTTTAAGCTTAAGTATAAAAAAAAAAAATAATAACATGTAAAGAACACAATAAAAAGTTAAATGGTTCTGTTTTGGGTTGCGAAAAAGATCTAATAGTTGCCAGTGCCCCGGAATATAAAGGGCAACCGAAGAAATAAGGGCAAGTTTTGGTCTGATGAAAATGGTTCTGTTTTTGTCTGGGTGTATTATTATCACCACATAAATTCATTGCTTTAGTGATTCATAAACACATGATTGTATTCATGAAACTGAACAACTTTACCAAATAAATTCTTTTTAAATATATTTTTTTTAAGCACTATTATTTCGAACATTTATTTCGTCATTGTAACTTTTGATTACTTATTATAAAACTTAACTAGGGATTCTAAAATGTTTTCAATATTTTTACAAAGTGCAGGATTAGCAGATTTTGTTAACAATAGCATATGGTACCGAGGTGACACAGGCTATTGGCATTTACTACTGTTTATCATGAGAAGGTAAGAAATAAATTAACATCTGGTTTGGCCCAATAGTTAGATACAGCTTATGTATGCATTTTTTTTTATAACTTACGGGGTTGCTCTTGGTCCCAGACTAGTCCAAGGGCATAGACGGGCAATACGATGGAGCGAGCTCACCCAAAAGATGCCTATGCACTCTTCTCTTGAATACATCCGGGTTATATGCTTTTGGAAACACAGACGCCGGCAGAGAATTCCATTCCTTTGCGGTGCGCATAATAAAGGATTTCGAAAAACGCTGCGTGCGGATTCGAGGAATATGGACCAAGAAAGGGTGGTATCCTGCCGTACGTTATGTCTGGATGTCCGGCACACTCACCGAAGTGCAATCTGTAAAACACCGCCAGACAGATACGGCGGTTCGGTTAATTCTAAATTTATTTATTTATTTATTTAAACTTCATGCACAAGCGTACAAGGGCGGACTTAATGCCTTAGGCATTCTCTACCAGTCAACCCAGAGTTGATGAGATATAAACATGGCAGGTGCATTATTAAAAACAATAAAAGGACACAAACTTACAGAAAAACAAACAATAAAATAATAATTAAAACACATAATTTAGTGGGTAGTCTTAAAACTAACACAATATAAGTTTAATACATTATTATACACATATAAATACAAATTTATCGAAGAGATATATATATATACTTTATACATAAATATGTAATATATATATGAATATATAAATATATAATATATAAATATACAAGGAAGAAAATGGTGAAAAAACTCTGCTCATTTGTTATGAAAATAGATCCTCAACTTCCGCTTAAATGCATATCGACTAGTGGCCGTCCTGATATCGAGAGGTAAGGCGTTCCAGAGAAGAATGGACTGAATATGAAAGGAAGAATGAACTATATCAGAAGTATGAGAAGGGCAAAGTAAAAGAAGATTGTTAGCTGAGCGCAGATTTCTGGCATGAGAAGAACACAAATATTGAAAATGAGACATAAGGTAAGAAGGAGGGCTGGGAGAATTGAGTAACGAGAAAAGCGTAGTCAGAGCACGCAAACTTCTTCTCTGGCGAATGGGCAACCAATTTAGCTCGGACCTGTACTTTGAAACATGATCATATTTCCTTAGATTGAAAATGAACCTGATGCTATTATTGAGGACTCTGTCCAACTTATCCAGCAAAATCGCGTTAAGGTCAAAGTAGCACACGTCACCATAATCAATCAAAGGGAAAACTAAAGTCTGCACAAGCATTGTCTTCGTCTTAGTGGGAAGAAAGTTCTTTAGACGATACAAGGAACGCAAAACCCAATTAGCTCTCTGACTGACACTGGAAACCTGCTTTTGCCAACTCAGTGACGAGTCAAGATGCAAACCGAGATCCTTCACATTTTGACTAAACGGAATGACAGTCCCATTGAACAGAATTGGAGGAAGAGAGTTAACCGTCACTCTACCCAACATACGCGAGCTTCCTATTATTATGGCCTGACATTTTGAGGGGTTTACTGATACCCCAAATCTGTCAGACCAGTTCAGAATTGCATTTAAATCTCGGTTTATATCCTCAACAGCGTCACTTAAATCGTCCACACGTGCTGCAGTATATAACTGAAGATCATCAGCATAAAGATGATACGAACACCGAAGACAGTGAGTAATAAAGCAAATCAAATCTCAATCTAAATCAACGCAATAAAAAGATACGGCGGTTTTTATTGCATATTTAGACATTTTCAAGGGAATCAAAACTCAAAACCTATAGGGTACTTCCCATTGACCAAGAATCATGAAATTTGGCAAGAAGCAAGGTCATGTAGCACAAGTAAAGGAAAAACTCCGAAAACCGTAAATTTGTAGTTAGTTCACATCAGGCGTCCGTCTGTCCGTCTGTCTGACAAGATACTTTTTCTCAGAAACGCGTCGAGATATCAAGCTAAAATTAATATCACATACTCAAGTTTGCTATCTCTCAAAGCAATGAAAAAATCAAGTGTCTAAATCAACGCAATAAAAAGATACGGCGGTTTTTATTGCATATTTAGACATTTTCAAGGGAATCAAAACTCAAAACCTATAGGGTACTTCCCATTGACCTAGAATCATGTAATTAGGCAAGAAGCAAGGTCATGTAGCACAAGTATGGAGAAAACTCCGAAAACCGTAAATTTGTAGTTTGTTCACATCAGGCGTCCGTCTGTTCGTCCGTCTGTCAAGAACGTTTTTCTCAGGAACGCGTCGAGATATCAAGCTGAAATTAATATCACATACTCAAGTCTGCTATCTCTTAAAGCATTGAAAAAATCAAGTTTCTAAATCAACGCAATAAAAAGATACGGCGGTTTATATTGCATATTTAGACATTTTCAAGGGAATCAAAACTCAAAACCTATAGGGTACTTCCCATTGACCTAGAATCATGAAATTTGGCAAGAAGCAAGGTCATGTAGCACAAGTCAAGGGAAAACTCCGAAAACCGTAAATTTGTAGTTTGTTCACATCAGGCGTCCGTCTGTCAAGAACGTTTTTCTCAGGAACGCGTCGAGATATCAAGCTGAAATTAATATCACATACTCAGGTCTGCTATCTCTTAAAGCATTGAAAAAATCAAGTTTCTAAATCAACGCAATAAAATGATACGGCGGTTTATATTGCATATTTAGACATTTTCAAGGGAACCAAAACTCAAAACCTACAGAGTACTTCCCATTGACCTAGAATCATGAAATTTGGCAAGAAGCAAGGTCATGTAGCACAAGTAAAGGGAAAACTCCGAAAACCGTAAATTTCGTAAATTTGTAGTTAGTTCACATCAGGCGTCCGTCTGTCCGTCTGTCTGTCAAGAACCTTTTTCTCAGAAACGTGTCCAGATATCAAGCTGAAATTAATATCACATACTCAAGTCTGCTATCTCTCAAAGCAGTGAAAAACTCAAGTTTCTAAATCAACGCAATAAAAAGATACGGCGGTTTATATTGCATATTTAGACATTTTCAAGAGAATCAAAACTCAAAACCTATAGGGTACTTCCCATTGACCTAGAATCATGAAATTTGGCAAGAAGCAAGGTCATGTAGCACAAGTATAGGGAAAACTCCGAAAACCGTTTTGTAGTTTGTTCACATCAGGCGTCCGTCTGTTCGTCCGTCTGTCAAGAACGTTTTTCTCAGGAACGCGTCGATATATCAAGCTGAAATTAATATCACATACTCAGGTCTGCTATCTCTTAAAGCAGTGAAAAACTCAAGTTTCTCCGCCGACCAGACACAACACCCGTCGGGTTGGAGGATCCTCCCTTTTTAACGGAGGATGAGGAACTTTACACTCTGTTTCTCATACCTCCAAACACGTTTTATTCTTAGAAATTTATGGCTGTCATAAAGTAACTCACAATTTGTCAATTTTTAAAAATGTGCTGATGCTGTTGGATTTATAAACAAAACCGCATCAACCAATCACAGCCAACCAAAAGATACCTTAGTTCATTTTATAACCCTATTACAGTAATATGCGTGAAGATATCCTAGAGAGTAAACGTCTCTGTTCTCAAGCAAACACGCCATTCTGATTCCATTTCCTATGAGTACGTGTCCTATTCAAATAATATTGAAAATCTAATATCTTGTTCGAGTTTGAGTTTAGTTCGAGAATAGTTGGTGCGACGTGATGTTGTGGGTCTCTGGTATTATGTAGAATAGGGATGCCGACAGCATTAAAAAATTGCATTCTGTTTAGTCCGTCTGATAGATCGGGCGAAAATACGGGACACGTATTTTTTGCTTGATCAAATTAATTAAAAAATACAAAGATAAAGAGCAACAAAGTTCCGGAGTGGGGGCTTTTGACGTCACCGTAATGCAAAAATTGTATCTTAATGTGACATCACGCGCACTTTCAACGCACTGTATCGTCGTCATTCTTCGTTTACGAGAACAAAGAAAAAATACGTATCCAAAATTTTTTGATAATCTATCTAAAGGACTAATTACTTTTTTTTTGTCGTCTCCCCTATTGTTATTTGGAAATATTTTATTACAAACACTAGATTAAGAGAAGCCTACCGACAGTACACTTCGTTCAAAATGTAGTCCAGGCTATTTTTTTTTTGACAATAAATTATTAAAATCTATGTTATTATGGGAAAAAATAAAAATAATAGTTACAGTTTTCTGGTCAAATAAATAAAATTTGTATGTACGCGCTGTCACCGCCACAATAGTGTCGGCTTAACGTCAATGTCATGTGACAGTTATGACATTGACGTAACGGTGCGTCAGAACGCGCGCCACGTAAAGTAGCTGTCAACATAAAAACTTCCTCTTGCGGCGGCCGACGCAACTGCAACACGCGTTCACCATCACCTCGAAGTCACCGTTTAAAAAAACCGTTCCTGGGAAATTCAAGTAAGACCGTTTTCAACTTACTACACTCCTAAACATTGGACCTTCGTCGCCGGATCGACTACGTTGAGAAGAATCCTGCACCAAAAATTCGTAATTCAATTATAACTGGATTTAACCGTCCGCCATTAAAAATTTCCGTTGAAGAAATTCATTGAAGACATTGAAGATTTAAAAAAGGTCTAAGAGGCTAGCGTGTGCGTGGGCAAAGGATAGAATTAGGCTGCATTAATACCGTGTTTTTTTGCATTTTTTGTGTTCTAATTAGCTACTCGTGTACGATCGCCGTTGGTGTCATACCTCCACGTGCTACTTGTAAGTACTCTTTTCAGTTTTCTACATAGTTACCACAATGAGTTTAGGAACAAAGGCACCTAGTAGTGTTTCTAATAGTGATGATGTCGAAATTCGTGATTTAAACAAAAAACGTGGTAATTTACGCGGTAGACTCACTCTGTTTAGTAAGTACGTTAGTTCGTTAGAAAATATTTCGTTAGATGACCAACAAATTGTTGAGTTACAGTTGCGCATAACTAATACTGAACAAATATTCGTTGAGCTCCAAAACGTTCAAACCAAAATTGAACATGCCGTTATCGAATCAGAATTAGATCAGCAATTGGAAATCAGGGATTTGATAGAATCACAATATTACAAAATTATTTCTTTAGCAAAATGTTTGACTGATAAACATGAAAAAACAAATGTACCCGACAGAGTATGTTCTCATAGCGGTAATACAAATTTTAATATGGTTAAGCTACCAACTATTTCGTTACCCTCCTTTGATGGATCATATGAAAACTGGTTAGAGTATAGGGACACATATGTATCACTCATTCACAACTCAAAAGAAATTAATTCCATTCAAAAGTTCCATTACCTACGTTCATCCTTAAAAGGTACAGCGCTTCAGGTTATAAGATCATTAGAATTCACTTCAGACAATTATCAAGTTGCATGGGATCTCTTGACTCATAGATTTAATAATGACAGGTTATTAATAAGTAATCATGTAAATGCTTTGTTTTCTTTACCAACCATCACAAAAGAATCACCCGCTCAATTGAGAAAGTTAATAGACACAGTTTTAAAAAACTTAAGATCTCTAAAAATTATGGGTGAGCCCACTGAACATTGGGACACTTTAATTATTCATTTAATTGTTAGTAAGCTTGACTCAGTTACAAATAAAGAGTGGGAAGACAAAAAAAGTTTAATTTGCAAAGATACACCCTCAGTAAAATTAGCTGAATTAATCCAGTTTTTAAGAGACCGTTCTGATGTCCTTGAAATGATCAAAGGGTCAAATAAACACATTTGTGAACCGTTAAAAAAGTCAACAAATAGTAATCCTCAAAATTCCACGCAACTACGTTCCTTTATTTCACATAATAAACAATTGTCTCGATCAAATAAGTCTGTAGCTAAGCCAATACGTAGTGACAAATGTCTCATGTGCGACGCTAATCACGCGTTATATTCGTGTTTTCGTTTTCTTAATTTACCTGTTTTAGATAGGTACAAATTCGTTTCTGATAAAGATATATGTAATAACTGTTTACGTTCAGGTCATACCATAGAGGAATGTCAATATGGACCGTGTAAGCAATGTTCACAAAAACATAACAGTCTTATTCATATAGATAACAACGCAAGTTGCAATTCTATTAGTTTCGTTCCTACTCATTCGCACACTGACGCTGCCGCTAGCGTGAATGGCGTGTCAGACGGTGCTTGTGCAGACTTACATTCGTTCAATGTTAATACAAATAACGTGAAGCAAGCCGTGCAGTCTATACCATTAGAACAGGTTTTGCTATCAACTGCCGTTGTTGAAGTGTGTTACAATAATACGCACACCGTTGCGCGTGCCCTGCTAGACAGCGGCAGTCAGCGATGCTTCGTTACCGAATCGCTGTGCAATAAATTACGTTTAAAACCAATACAGTCCACACTCACTATCACTGGGGTAGGAAATACTGTTACGCGTTCACAGCAGTGTTGTGACCTCCTCATGCGATCGAAGATTAGTAATTTTAGTACTCGTTTAAGTTGTTCCGTTTTACCCAAGATTACTTATTGTTTACCGAACTCATTCATAGATGTTCGTTCGTTACAAATACCGCAAAACGTTACACTTGCAGATCCAACCTATCACATTCCGTCCGAAATCGACTTATTAATCGGCGCTGATGTGTTTTGGAGTTTGCTACAGGAAGGCAGGATGCGTTTGTCTAGTGGGCCTTACCTGCAAAACACTCATTTAGGCTGGATTATTTCTGGAACGTTCTCCCGTAATATTCCAACTAGTAGTAGTCAATTGGTTTGCTGTACGTTCACAAACTCACTCGATAACCAGTTAAAGCGTTTTTGGGAATTAGAGGAGGTTGATGACGGCAAATCATCCCAAAATATTCTCACACCTGACGAAAAGGTTTGTGAGCAACTTTTTACTTCTACCACCACTCGCGATAGTGAAGGTAGGTTCGTGGTACGAATACCATTTCGTACATCAACCGATTCTCTCGGCGATTCATATGAGTTAGCCAAAAGTAGATTCTTATCGTTAGAAAGAAAGCTAGATCGTTCGCCTGAGATAAAACGTATGTACTCAGATTTCTTAAAAGAATATTTATCATTAGGGCATATGAGTCTGATCAATACATACAAATCACCGTATTATTTTTTACCTCATCATTGTGTGCAACGTGAAAGCACCACCACAAAATTGCGCGTGGTATTTGATGCGGGTGCAAAAACAAGTACGGGCAAATCGTTAAATGATTTGCAGTTGATCGGTCCTCCGTTATTAAACGATTTAGTGGGTATACTTCTGCGGTTTAGACAGTTTGCGTTCGTTGCTTGTGCGGACGTTGAAAAAATGTACCGACAAGTTCTAATCCATCCCGAACAACGTTCGTTACAGCTAATATTATGGCGGGAAAATAAACATGATCCGTTAAAAGTTTATCAACTAAACACAGTTACCTACGGCACTGCGTCAGCCCCATACTTAGCTATGAGATGTTTAAGACAATTAGCCTTAGACTGTAAAGACAAACAAGTTTCTCAGCAAATATTATCATCATTTTACGTTGATGATTTAATTTTCTCGCATAATAACAAACAAGAAATGTTATCGCTTTGTGAAAATATTAACAACACTTTAAATTCTGGTTGTTTTCCGTTACGAAAGTGGGCTTTTAATTTTGATAGTAGTAGTTCATCAAATAATTCAACAATATCATTGTCACTTGATAAAACTGACCAACATAAAACCCTTGGTTTAGGTTGGTGTAATAAAAATGATAAACTCACTTTTAATACTAAAATAAACTTACATGTTTCACAAATAACTAAAAGACAAATACTTTCTTTAATTTCACAAGTTTATGATCCACTAGGGTTATTAGCACCAATGGTAATTATTGCAAAAATACTAATTCAAAAGCTTTGGCTGTCAAAAATCGGATGGGATGACCCAGTTCCTAGTAATATTGCGAGTTCATTCGTTAGTATATTAAATTCATTACAACATTTAAACGAAGTTCGTATTCCGCGCCACGTCACCAGTGCGTACGCACATCAATTACAACTACACGTATTTACTGACGCTTCTCAGGAAGCCTACGGTGCTTGTGCGTACGTACGAAGCACTTGTAAACAATCAAACGAGGTCACCGTTAAGTTATTGTGCGCAAAAAGCAAGGTTGCACCCTTAAAACCGGTAAGTGTTCCCCGATTGGAGCTTTGCGGGGCATTAGTAGGTGCGCGCCTTTATAAAAAGATAAAGGATTCTATGACTTTAAAGTTTGATAAAGTGTTTTGTTGGACTGATTCTACGATCGTATTGGGGTGGTTACGCACTCATCCAATTTTAATGAAAACTTTTGTTCAAAACAGAGTTGTTGAAATTAACGATTTAACTAGTGACTGCGTTTGGTCACACGTACAGGGTATTAATAATCCCGCTGACTTGTTATCGCGCGGTGTGGATTTACTTGAGCTCATTCATAAAGATTTGTGGTGGGCCGGGCCTAAGTTTATTAGTGAGTCATCTCCTATAATTGAGCATAATCAGAACTCTGTACAATTACCATTAGATGTTTTGCCCGAATTAAGATCACACGCTGTGACAGACTCGCCACGTAACGTGTTTCCGTTTGAACGATTTTCATCATTTAATAAAATGACAAGAACAGCTGCTTACGTTAGGCGATTCTTTCACAACGTTCGGTACAAAACAGAACGTAGACAGGGACCGTTGTCCGTAAATGAGCTACATGAGTCAACTGTTACACTCGCCCGGTTATCTCAAATAGATTCATTCCCTCTCGAATATAATTCATTATTAAAACGATTGCCAAACATAAAACTTTCACGTAACCTGTCAGGCCTCAATATATTTCTAAGTAATGATTCTTTGATTAGAGTAGGAGGTAGGTTAGACAATTGTAGTAATTTTACGTATGATAAAAAGCATCCAATATTGCTTTGTGGTAAACACAGATTTACTTTTCTTTTATTTAATCACAAACATTTACGTTTATGCCATGCAGGTCCACAAGTATTACTTTCAACCATCCGCGAAGAGTGGTGGCCACTTGGTGGTAGAAATTTAGCACGTTCAATTGTTCATAAATGTGTCAGATGCGTTCGGCTGAGTGGGAAAACGTCTAGCCCAATAATGGGCAACCTCCCAGCTGAAAGGTTAATACCTGGGTTTCCGTTTCTCCGCACTGGCACTGACTACTGTGGCCCAGTTTTCATATTGAACCGTCAAGGGAGAGGTTCAAGATTAATTAAATGTTATATTTGTGTATTTATTTGTTTTGCTACTCGAGCAATTCATCTTGAATTAGTTTCAAACCTCTCCACAGATGGTTATCTCCTTTGCTTAAAAAGATTTATATCAAGAAGGGGTAAACCATTAGAAATATATTCCGATAATGGAAAAAATTATGTCGGTGCGGCTAATGACTTAAATAAATTTTTAACGACATGTTCAAACGAGATTATCGAGAAAGCCGCTACCGAAAACATTAAATTTAAATTCATTCCCCCATACTCCCCTCATTTTGGTGGCTTGTGGGAAGCAGGGGTCAGATCTTGCAAGTATCATTTGAGACGCGTTGTAGGAAATTCAAACCTCACGTTTGAGGAGTTTAACACGGTGTTGATACAGGTTGAGGCTGTCTTGAACTCTCGCCCGCTAACACCTCTCTCATCAGACCCAAATGACCTACAAGCACTAACTCCGGGGCACTTTCTGATCGGACGTCCGCTCACTGCACCTGTCTGTGATGACATCACTGCCGCGGCTATCAGTCGTCTTCCTCGTTATGATCGCATTGAACAAATGCGCCAACATTTTTGGCAACGTTGGTCGAAGGAGTATGTCAGTGAACTACAAACTAGAACCAAATGGAAGACCCATAAAAGTGATGTCACTCCAAACCAACTCGTCCTCATCAAAGATGACAACGTGCCGCCGTTACAATGGCGACTTGGACGCATCATTCGAGTATGCACCGGGAAGGACGGAGTTTCACGCGTTGCCATCATCAAGACTGCTTTTGGAGAAGTGCAGCGTTCTTTCCCAAGAATATGTCCTTTACCTGTCAAGTTAACAACCGAAGAAAGTGATGTTCCGGAACCCAGAGCTTCCAGGGGGGGGAGCATGTCACCGCCACAATAGTGTCGGCTTAACGTCAATGTCATGTGACAGTTATGACATTGACGTAACGGTGCGTCAGAACGCGCGCCACGTAAAGTAGCTGTCAACATAAAAACTTCCTCTTGCGGCGGCCGTCGCAACTGCAACACGCGTTCACCATCACCTCGAAGTCACCGTTTAAAAAAACCGTTCCTGGGAAATTCAAGTAAGACCGTTTTCAACTTACTACACTCCTAAACACGCGCCATTCATTAAATCAAAATGGCACCCAAACAAAGGCATTTATTATTTCTTTTCATTCGCACGTTATTTGAGTGAGTGAGATGTCACAAGCGCCTCTATTTCAGCTGGTGCAGAAACCATGTTTTATAAGCAAGTAAGCAGTAGCATGCCAGCTGTGTGCCTTTTTTAGGAATTGAAAGGTCTTGCACGAATCAGTTCATAATCATAAATCAAAATCATCTTAGGAAAATAATATCTACCGCTGGACATTAGACTCCTCCAACATTTTACTAAATAGAAAGATTTCTAGCGCCTTTCATCATCTTTCCGCGTCATAAAAACCTTGCCTAAGTCTCGCGCTGCGGTACTCAAGAACTTTCTCCAGCCCAGTAAACAAATATTAAAACTTAGGTATTAAATCCAGCCAGCCAGATTTTAGCTCTTGTTTTGACTGAAAGTCATACAACTGGTTAATATTGCTAGGTTTAATGTTAGGTATGGCTTTGTAAAGTACCGTCACTGTCATTCAAATTTGTTCGAGCCTGTTGAATTTGAGAAATCGCACTCTGTGACTTTGAGCAAAGTGAGTGGATGATAGCTAATATTCTGGTGAGTTGTTACCCCAACTGCAATGCTATTGCGCTGCTAACCTTTCAACGACCAAGAGACAGCCGGCTATTGCGCTGCTATTGCCTTTCTATTGTGTCTTGAATCACGTGTGTGCAAAGGTTTAACTAATTGCACTGAAGTATTAAATAGCTAACTGTAATTTACACTGTCTTAATACATAAAGTGAATTGTAATATATAAAGGGGATTGGGCAAAAATGTATGGAGCTTGGTCCAAATTTCCACCACCAATAAGAGCTATGGCATATGATGGAACACTGCGTACTGAATCATTATAAGAAGACCGCAACCAAAAATATTTACTCAGTAAAAAGTTATGACCCCATGAAAACTTGCTATTTAAATCCTTATTACGCTTCTTTATTTCACTATATCTATTAAACTACTCTTTTGATTTAGGTGTATGACATTTCGTTGTAATTCACACGTTATTCTGGTTGATATAAGCTATATGACATCAAATAAAAACCTAGTAGGTACTTCGCTGCGTCGAAAAAATCAAACCCTATCATGTGAAAGAAAATCTAACTCTATCATGATCAAATGAAAGGTCTTATACCTATAAAATATTTCACAATAGCTTTATTTAGTTATGTCTCTCAGTGTGGAGTCTGTTCTTAAAAGAGTACATCTCATATGTTTTTATCCACAATAACATTATCCAGATTCGCCGCTGGAAGTAGAATTTTGGGTTCGTGTCTCGCCCATCCAAAATACCAAATAATTACCATGACGTGAGCACAGCAACCCACAGTTCGCATTCTAGAAAGACAAGAACTGTAATATGATCCGTAGTCGCGAAATCATTTCGATTTCTCGACTACGGATCATTACATACGCGTAGTATTCTAGTCTTGCACATGTGTTTCGGGATTGTATTCTTGCGTGTAGCAACATAGCAATTTCAGGTTCAATGCCAAAATCAACTATTTCACTAAATGCATTCCATCTCTAGCTACTTCAATCTGATACACGTTACCGGTATCATTGTACACTTTGCAGACGATTTGATCGCATTACCGAACAAAGGGAATGCGTTTTTACTACTACCATATGGCTATGTCATCATCATCATCTCCCTAGCCTTTTCCCAACTATGTTGGGGTCGACTTTCAGCCTAACCGGATTCAGCTGGATACCAGTGTTTTACGTGAAGCGACTGCCTATCTGACCTCCACAACCCAGTAACTGGGCGACACGATACCCCTTGGTTAAAGGCTGGTCAGACTTTCTGGCTTCTGACTACCCGTAACGACTGTCAAAGTTCTACGAATGACAACCGGGACCAACGGCTTTACGTGCTTTCCGAGGCACGGGATGTCAGTGATGTCTAAGATAAACTTTAGAAAGTACATATGAATTGAAAAAGTCACATTGGTACTTGCCCGGATTCGAACCCACAACCTCTTACACGAGAGGCGGGTGCCTTATCCACTGGGCCATCACAACACTAACTACTATATGGCTATGTGCGAAAAGAATAAACGATTAAATAATTAAAAGTCGTATTTTTAAAACAGTCATAACTTTTTTCTGAGTGAACATTTTTTTTTCGCCTAGTAGTAAAAATTGTATGCTATTTAGCCGACTTTAAGCTTACATAGCCCCCAACAGTGGTGGAAATTTGGACCACTTCTGCTCATTGTCTTTTTAAAATACATACGGATGTAAGATACATAAGGAATTGCAAGAAACTTTATGCATAGGTTTTTCTTTTAAAACAAACGTGCAAACAATTATACTCGTCATCATGTAACCATGAAACATAATTAAATTATGCACATGAAACAATATTTGTAAATGAAATTCAAAAATATCTTATTATTGATCCTTGTTGGTATTAAATTAGTTTCATATCCGATCAGTTAAAGTCTGCACTCTTTCTTAATTATAAAGGCCGAATACTTTTAGGTAAAAATCCTTTTGTAAAACAGTTAGTAAGATAAAAAGCTCACAGACTTGAGATCGACAGATTACTTAACGTTAGCTTCACTTTAATAAATACAAACAAACATTACAGTCTCTTCTAGTATGATAGTAATTTTATTACCCCATGAGTCATTTATTGTAATTTCTCTTTATAAGGTTTGGTGGAAGATAACTCAACTTTGGGTTAAGCTCGCCATTGTACTGTTTTTTCTAATATGTGTGTGTTTTTAGGGTTCCGTGGTCAACTGGGAACCCTTATAGTTTCGCCATGTCTGTGTGTCCGTTCTCGCTTAATCTCTGTTACCGTTAGCACTAGAAAGCTAAAATTTGGTAACAATATGGATATCAATCACGCCGACAAAGTGGTAAAATAAAAATTTGAAAAAAATGTTTTATTAGAGTAGCCCCCTTTATGTAAAGTGGGAAGAATTTTTTTTTTAGATTTTTTCTCTATCGTGTGATATATTGATGGATAGGTATTTAAAAATGAATTGGGGTTTACTAAAATAATGTTTTGATAATGTCAGTAATTTCGGAAATAATCGCTCCAAAAGTAAAAAACAATGTGTCCACCCCCTACCCCTAACTTTTGAACCATAAATTTAAAAAACATGAAAAAAATCTGAAAATAGAACTTTATAAGGCCTTTTTTTTTCGAATAAAAATATTTTGAACTTAATGAAAAGAACAGTTTTTGTACAAACAAGACAAAACGGTTGTACAAAATAATTTCTGCGTACTTAGTATGTTAACGTAACAAATAGCCTTTTTTTAAACTCACAAGTGGGAACGCTTATTTTGACGGACGGGAAACTACGGGACCCTATACTGAGCGTAGCCCGACACGCTCTTGGCCGGTTATTTTAGTCATAAAGCCTAGATCATGTAGTGTCATAGTGACGGAATTAATAGTCCTGGCACAGTTCCAACCCTGTTCTCACTTTTGATATTCCATTTCAGGTACTCAGCACAACTTGGTCGTACTTCTCTCTGGCTTTAAGTATGTACGAAGATGAAAGTTGAAGACTTTTAATTATTTAATTTATTAGTAGTGAAGTTTTTACGAAGCCACAGACCCACGGAGTTGATAGGTCGAAGTTAATAGAATTATGTATTGTTTTTTATTTTAACGTTTATGGACAATGATATTTTAAGTAAAAAAGGCGTAGATAGGTTACCCAAACGAAATTCTATCTTCAAAAACGGCACACTAACGCACACATACATTAGACGTCAAAGTAGGATGACATAATTGAAGTAGTGCGAGTGAAAAAGAGATAAACGTCAAATGTCAACGCGATACTCAGTATCATGTTTGCCAATTGGCAAACTTTTAATGTGCCACTTTTTGACTGCATATTTTTACTTAAAATATCATTGTTTATGGATATAATTTGTCTTTGAGATGGGGTAGTTGAAGTGGAGCTTATTTCTTAAATACTAGAGTTTACAATTACTTTGAAGCTGTAAAAAATAACATCTACGTCAATTCTCAAAACACCAGAAAAATAAAATGGGACTGTAACAAATCCATACTAATATTATAAATGCGAAAGTAACTCTGTCTGTCTGTCTGTTACGCTTTCCCGCTTAAACTACTGAACCGATTTGAATGAAATTTGGTACAGATATAGTCTGGGACCCGAGAAAGAACATAGAATAGTTTTCCCGCGGGAACGGGAACTATTCCACGCGGACGAAGTCGCGGGCAGAAACTAGTACTAAATAAATGTGTACAAGAAGAGAATGGATTTTTTTATGCATCATTTATTTGTGTAGAAATATTTCTATTTCATTTTTTTTAATTTTCTTTTAGCGAGTGCCCAATACATGGATCCAGCAGTCCTTAGTTAATTAAGTATTATTATTACTATTTTATTATAAGCTTGAATTTTTCACTGCTGGCCAAAAGTCTCCCTACACTCTTTCTATTTCTTTCTTTATTATGCTATGTTTTTATCAAAATAGTCTAGTGCATGTTGCGAATAATAAATAAATATAAAAAAATATCCCGGGACAACTAACACACGGTCATCTAATCGCAAACTAAGCAAAGCTTGTGCAATGGTAACCAGACAGCTGATGAACAAACTTATACAGGGTTATTGGTAAAACACCGACATCCTCTCAGGACTATGTTACTAACATCATTATCAACAACTTTTGTTCTACGACAATTTAAAAAATATCTTTTAGTTCATTACATTTTCATTCAAAATGAAAAATATTTAAATTGAACACTCTAAATGTGTCGAAGTCTGCGTAGCGTACGAGGACAGTGCGCGGCAAGCGTAGGTATGTTGTTACGGCACAATACAGAATTAAAATGTGTTAGATAGGACAACGAAATCTTGAAGATTTGTTTTTGGTAAATGTATAACATTTTGTAAAAAATCATAGAACAAAGGTTGTTGTTTATGATGATAGTACGATTAACATAGTCCTGAGAGGATGTCGATGTTTTACCAATAACCCTGTATAAATTATAAATACATACAAATTATAGATAAATTGCACCTAGACACAGATCAAACAAGCATACTCATTATATAAAGTTTGTCCAGGTGAAAAGGCCTTGGTCTTGGTCTACTGGTCACTAACCACTAGACCAACAAGACCGTCAAAAAAAAAGTGTCTTAAACAAAAAATCGAAAGCCTTTATAAAAACTAAGAAATTAATTCTCTACAATTAATAACATAATTGTATCACCATAATTCATTCATTTACAAAGAGACAGTTATTCCGTTAACACTAGAGCCACATAATCTAATTACGTTCACAGCACTATTTGCTCTCCTCATTCCTTTTAATTAGAACCTTTTATTGTCAGCGTGAGGCCAATAAATTCAATTATTCAACTTGAAGAAGCCACCAGTTTTTTTTTTCACTTTTTTCCCCTCACAATTGGATTTCAGTTCATTGGCTTTGTAATAATTGTGTAAATTATCTGGATGTCGTAATTGGAAAAAATAGATTTGCAATTCCGTGGAACGTCCTCTGTTAGGGGATTACTGTGATTATTATTTGGATTCTGATTTTCATTTTAATTGGCATTATTTTTTTTTGTCCTATGAAGGTTTGTTAAAAAGATATGGCTCAAAAGTTCGTGTTGTTTTAATGCGATTTTGGACGTAACTTCGATTTTACATTTTAACCGATGGAAAAAAAAGACGTTCTCAAATCGATTGTATTTTATATAGTTTATGTTTGTTACAGCATTACATGAAAACGCCTGAAACGATATGAACATTTCGTTTTTTAAAGGTTTACTTCAAAGGTTAAGTTAAGATCTGATGTTGGTTACAAACAACACATGTTTTTTTTTTTTTGGTGAGTGGAAAATCATCCAATGACTGCTCCCGTCCTGGGTGCGGCGGGAGGGCGTGTCAGACTCTTACTGACTAAAACCCACTCATGTTCCTTCGATTGCCCTTTATGTTCCAGGGTCACGGTAACCACTATAAACATTCCGCAACAACAACACATGATCAAGTTGCTAATAACTAGCCTCCACAATTATAAGCGCAAACATAGTGATATCCCAATATCTTGGTTTCCTCTTTATATTACTCTTGTACATACTTGTACATATTATTGGCCCTAAAAAGACGGCGGCGGTGGGAAACGGCCTTAGTCTAATCAAATAGTGTCGTGTTACCTAATAATTTTACTTATACTAGGTGTATTTTTGGTCTTGCACAACCTGCTAGGATATGATTCTACTCATGAAAACAAACAACTTTTATTATGGCACCAACTCTGAAATCTAGAAAAAAATATCAGCTGTTTCATATGTTATGCTCGGGAGGGCATTGAACTTTTGTTAGAGACAGCTGATATTTTTTTCGCGATTTTAGAGTTGGGTCCATAATAAAAGTTGTTTGTATTCATGGGTAGAATCATCTACTAGCAGGTTGTGCAGGACCAAAAATACACCTAGTAATACTAACCTACTCGCAAACTTACACATAAATTGCGTTTTAGTATAGTTACTAACTACCCTATACATTAAAAGGCAAATTCATCCAAAGTTTTCACTCTATTTCTTAACATATAGCAAGTTCATAAGCACCATACACAAAACGCGAACTACTAAAACTTTCCGAAAATTCCTTGTAAGAGCTGAATTGTCAAACAAACTTCGCGACTATGAAGGCAACAAAATTCACGAACATGTTATGAACATGCAACATGCAACTCAAAGAAGTGTTAGTGCAACTTGAACTTCGTGTAACATAACATCTAGCTCATCAGTGTCTTTGTTATATGTTGCATGAAGTGTTGCGGCTGATGGTAAGAATTTACACTAACATCGAACGTTGCGTGTTATGTGTTACAGCTTGCTAATTCGGTCATTGAACTTATTTGTGGGAAATGTGTTACGAGTGTAAAGTAAGTTATGGATTACTTTAGCTGAATTAAGTAAAGAATTTGTAGCAACAGAATAAGCATGTTACATAAAAGAATAAAATACCTACATAGAAAAAAAAATTTAACAGCACGTGACTTGCAATATTAGTTATTTTTCCCTTATAATTATGGTTTTCAAAGACAGTTTTCTTTTATTGTAAGATGAACGCAATATCACAAGTAGTCCTTGCAAGATTAGCCTTTACAGTACTAGAGCTCATTTAAAAGGTAAAGAAAAAACATTTCATACCCACAGTATTGCTTAATTTAATGTTATGAATTACTCTTCGACGAATTTGGCTCAAGTATAGGTTGTGGTCGACCCGTGTGCCAAACACCTAAATCACTTTTAGGTGTTTTTTCTCGGCGCGATTCCAAACACGCATCGGTTTTCACCGCTCTCTCCTTCGGATGCTTAAAGTATGAATTTTAAATTCGCTAACAGGCAAATATTTATATTATATGTAATATCTTATATCATAGTTTTAGAAACACAGTCACGATTTGCTGGGTGTTGAGACTGTTTGTAGGAAGAAGCAGTATTTTCGATAAACCGCTTGCTCAGGCTTGCCTTGTATGGGGCAAATAAAACAGAAAAGAGACTGATTTTCGGACTATTTTACTAAGAACTTTTTTGTTAAATAACTCAATAACACATTTTCAGGACCTTACTCTTTTTTTAAGCCAGAATCACATCACCGACACGCGATGTCACGCGTCGACACGACAAATGTCGCATGCTGATTGGCTGCAGTTCACCTAGTAATGTCACTTTTAAAAGTTGAACCAATGAAAACTCGTGTTGTCGCGTCGGGTGGCGTCGAATTTTAATAGTGCGGTTCTAGCGTGTATCGTTTATGTTTTTTTTTCCTTTCTCCTTTTTTATTATTTTTTTGTTTATTGCCTGTATTGTGTCTTGTGTTGCGCTAAATAAACGCTTTATCTATCTATCTTACGCTTAGCAATTACATTGGCCACCATGATACCAACATGGCCGTCTGACCTAAATACCACTCTGACCCCAGAAACACACAAACATAGAAGCTACATACATAATTATGAATTGCTAACGCCAGATTCAATACCACCTTTAGAAGTGAAAAACATATTTTTCTTACTTCTCCGCTGTTATTTTCAGATTAATTTCGTTGCGGGATCAAAGACAGTTGAATCGTTTCTACGGGACCCGTCGAGCTTCAATCAGCTCGGCGCTTTTCTGGCAGACTATTCTGTTGATTTTGACTTTCAGGAGTTGCGGTGGTTGGGGAAAGTGTGGCGACCTTAACCACTGTGCCATCATGATATTAAACTGTTCTTTTATTTTTAACCAACTTCTTAAGAAGGAGATTTTAATTCGATGGGTATTTTTTTTATGTATTTTCATTGGTACTCAGACGCTGAGTTATGATCCAATTTACATGATTCAGTTTGATGCAGAACAGGTGCCATTTGGTCTCATAAAAAAATATATAGTTTGGCTCAGTAAGTAGTTTTATAAACGTTTTTGACTTGCATATTTGCCTAGTATAGAGGGTTGGGGAGGGTTGAAAGAGGTTTGGAGGGTTGAAAGAAACACCGAAGAAATAATGGATGGAGTGTGTGAAAAAGGATAAGAAGGAAAAAGGAGTTAGCGATAACATGACGGGCGACAGGTTGGTATGAAAGAAAAAGACATGTTGCGCCGACCCCAAGTAAAATGGCATAAGTGCAGGAAGAAGATATTTGTCTGGTTTATATCGACGACGTTATTATGTTAAGTTTAACGTCAACTGGACTTTGAGATTTAGATAACACATTCAGGCAATGAAATTCGGCTAAAAAGTGACCAGTAATTTTTTTTTGCTATCGTTCTAAAACCGCGTGCATTATGACGCAGCGATACTTTAGGTTGTCTTCAACTTATCTTGCAAAGTTTCAAGTGCACGCTAAGTGTGGTACCTTTTAAGTTTACGGCTTATAGCTGTTGTAAGTTTGTTGTGTACTCATAAAATATCTTATCGTAATAACCAGTTGTTGTGATAGCTACGTTGTTATGGAGCTTCTGTTGAAGGAAGCTGTGGGTTTTCAAACAGACACGGGTACTTAAACTAACGTGGGTTTTCCATACCCCTTTCGGTTCTTTTTTTGGTTATTACTCTGCTTTCGTTGGATGGAACACGGTTTTATTATAGTCTTATAAAATTGTAGTTCAAAATAAAGTGGTAGTTTTTATCAATTACCAGGTTTAATTAAATAAAAATCTCTTACCCAATAAGTTTAATTAATTTTTACTGGAAAGTCAGTGATATCGTGACAAAATCTTGTTTTACAATAAATGTAGCAAAAAAAACTATGAGCATCAACCATTATACTTGATCGATGTGATTTCAGACTGGTTTATGGATCTAGTTTTCCTCGCGATTTTTTCGGTGACTTATGTCAGTGATACGTGTTAGAAAATCTAGGTTAAGTAAATCTTAATAAAGTCGTTTCTAAAATTATATTTAATAGAATTAGCTATTTATTGTGGCGTCACTCGCTTATATTCACACAAACTTGAGTAAAGATACATGTAACATTTTTTAGTTTATTCATACTAATATTATAAATGCGAAAGTAACTCTGTCTGTCTGTTTCTTCTTCACGCCTAAACCACTGAACCGATTTGAATGAAATTTGGTACGGATATAGTCTGGGACCCGGGAAAGGACATAGGACAGTTTTCATTCCGGGAATCCCTCGGGAACGGGAACTATTATTCCACGCGTACGAAGTCGCGGGCAAAAGCTAGTTTCATATAAGGACATCAAACAGTTGCGTATTAAATATGACACGTAATTGGAGTACTAAAATAATAGAAGTAACAAATATACTATTCACGACTATATCCACAGATTACCATACAAAATACGTAGCGTTAATACTACTAGCTATTGCCCGCGACTTTGTCCGCGTGGAATAATAGTTCCCGTCCCGGGGGATTTCCGGGATAAAAACTATCCAGTGTCCTTTCTCGGGTCCCAGTCTATATCTGTACCAAATTTCTTTTAAATCCATTCAGTGGTCTAGGCGTCAAGAAGAGACAGACAGACAGAGTTACTTTCGCATTTATAATTAGTACGGATTAGTATGGATGACACGTGATTGGAGTACTAAAATAATAGAAGTAACTAATACACTATTCACGACGTTAGCCACAGATTAACATAAATAATAATTAGCATAGATACTATATTAATAATAACAATAAGGACAAACTTAAAGCAAATCAATACTATTTTAGCTAATTGATATTTCAGCCTGGTCTTATCTTATCTTGAATTCCTATTTATTGATTTACTTCAAATAATACGGTTACAACACCAATTACATTATCGAAGATATTTAACAGAATATAGTATTATTTTCGTACACATTAAAATTATTACAACTATTAAAAATATAAATTATATGTCACATTTACAGTTTTATAAATTACATTACAACACACAATAAAAAAATAAAATATTACAACAGCTATTGAACCATACTCAACAAATCTCATGACAATTTCGATCTGAAAAAAAATGTTATATTACAGATACCTTAATTAAGGACAAATCCAACCCTGATTACACAAATCGCGTGGGCGCGCTGACGTCATGCAAACCCTTCATAATAGTTTTTGCTTAATATTCCTTACGCTCATTTCTTATTGAATTCCCATTAAGAGACTACGCACACTTAGCCAGCTCTATTCATTTTATTTACATAGAAAACGATAATTTTGTATTGACGCTTACTTTCTAATTTAGCTTTTTGCATCGATCTGTTCAGCTGTCGTACAAAATAGTTGTAGTTACGAAGTAACATAGGTTAATATAACATCACGCTCTGTCCCACGGGAACCAAGCAGTAACGTAAGTAAAACGACAAGAGACGGTTAGTATATTATACCCACAATCTGTTTGGACAACAACTCAGTCATACAATAGAATTAGGCTCGAAGCACCATAATATGACAAGTAGCTGCTTGACATGGTCCTGGCTCCTTAATCGTGTTTCAGATGTCCAGGGCGCGTCTGTGTCTTCATCAATTAATCAGGGTGTAGATTAGTCGAATGGATTGCCGAGGTGGTCCGGCGGCGCCATCTTGGATTTTAGTCTAAGAATTTTAAGAGCTCAATGTGTTCTGAAACGAGATTGCTGGATTCAGAGAAAGACATGTATCTTGTTGTTCAATTTGTTGAGATATTTGAAGATGAAGAACGAAGGAAACTTAGTTTATGGCGTGTACGTTCAACTTTCGTTATTTCAATCATCTCTGGCAAAAGGCAATACCTGATGGTTTGTAAGTAGGCGTAAATTATCAGATTTTATACTAGGGATTCCCAAGCAGTGGCGTGTCCAAAGTTTCTTTAATTCAATGACTGTAGGTAAGTGGCGACATCCGTAGCTACAAACATTATTAGGTACAACTTAATAAGTCATCGTAATTTGAAAGACTATTACAGAAATGTTTTCCATTCTTCTTACAAGTTCTGGTTAAAATAACTGGCAAAATCAATTCTGTTCCATTTTTTAATATATATCTGGAAAATTACGTATATTGTGTGGTCGTGACAGAGGCCCTTAATTTGATGTTTAGCTATAGTACTTTAAAGTATAAACAAAACTATTTCAGTAGATTTTCTGTAAAAGAGTAACAAAGATTTAGCCATCTTTCACATTGATAATATTATCTGTATACTTTACTAAAGTCTGACCAGTCCTAACCAAGGGGTATCGTGTCACTTACTGGATTGAGGAGGACTGATATGCAGTCGCTTCACATAAAACACTGGTGTTCAGCTGAATCTGGTTAAGTCCACCTGAGAAGCCGAACCCAACGTAAGTGGGAAAAGACTAGGGATAATACTTTACTATTATATATATTATATATAGGCGCGGTTCTGCGGATGGCCAGCGATGGGTAGCTCGCCGCCCGGCTAGGACCAGGACCGCGTCGACGGCGCGTTAGTGTTCCACGCGCGCCTCAAAGAGAAGGAGTCAGCACAGGAAGGGGCCTGAGTAAGGAATGTTTTTAATAGTCACCGTGACCCTGGAACATAAAGGGCAATCGAATCGGTTTTAGTCAGTAAGAGTCTGACACGCCCTCCCGCCGCACCCAGGACGGGAGCAGTCATTGGATGATTTCGCACTCACCAAAAAAAAAAAAACATTCCCAACTTTTAAGGAAATACAAGCGTGATATTATAAAAACCGTATACAAAATTCAACCCAAACATATCCTCCATTGATGTCAAGCCCCGATTTATCTTGTATTAACAACTACAGCTAATAAAATTGACTTTCTAAGGAAAATGTTACGGCACCGATAAACTGAAGTTTCGAAGTAAATAAAATACGAAACGAAACGAAGTTTCAGTAATAAATCCGAGGGATCCTTAAGAATAGGTCCCGTTTTAAGGTAATTTTATTAAAGCGATATTCATCGGGATAAAATTAGAATTGACTTTTGATGCTTTTTGTTTATTTACAAGCAGATATTGATCAAAGATCAGGGTTTAAGATATCCGTGTCTTTAAAGGTTAAAATGGTCGTTATGCTTTCTGAAAATTTCCATATTTCTGCGCTGATTTCTTAATTTTGCGTTCCGTAAAATTTACGTTCAATTGACTGTTAGAAATGAAAACAAAAGTAAATGAAATTGGTAATCTTTCTTAGGTTATAGCGTGATCAATGATGAAGTACTAAAAGTATTGATAGCTCTGGTTAGTTTTTTGCAAAAAGTAGTTTTTTGGAAAATTATATTTATTTGCCAAAGTCATGAAAAAAGGTTAATCTTTCTGATTTTTGTATTATAGTTCAACAAATAAGCATATATGCAACTAGATTTTTTTTATATATTGATGTTTATGTCAATTCCTCGCTAACCGTACTTCATAGCCTCACCTTTACAGTAAAACTTTTAGATCATACAAATCTCCAAAATTATCTAAAGAACGTAATTTAAATGTTTTACAGACTTAGCATCTTCTATGAATTTAAGTCAATAAACCGTCTTGTAAGTCAAAATAATCACTAGTAACTTTAAATCTTGTTGATATTTTTTACTTAATTACAGTCTAATATAGTTACTTTGTTAGAACAACTGTAAAACGAATTTACAAGGGCTTAGTACAATTTACTGTTTTCACTTCAAATCGTTGTTAACTTAATTTAATCAATTTTCAATCTATGGCTTGTTGTTAGAAATTTGAGAGTGTTTTATTTGTGTTTAGACAAATGTTAGTACAAAGTTTGGAGTGTAAACAGTAACTACAACAACATTATTAGTAAATTTTAATACTAAACAAAAAGGTTTTCCCTAGGGATTGTATTGGAATTTTCGAGTACTAATCAATCTCTTATTCGTACTAATATTATAATTGTGAAAGTAACTCTGTCTGTCTGTCTCTTCTACACGCGTAAACCACTGAACCGATTTTAACGAAATTTAAAACGACCCGAGAAAGGACATAGGATACTATTCATCTCGGAAATCCCCCGGGAACGGGAACTATTATTCCACATGGACGAAGTCGCGGGCAAAAGGTAGCTTATAAGCTATTATCGCACCCCGCTCAATGTAATCATCGAAGGACTCTTTTGATTCATGCCGTTCTGGTTGAAGTGGAAGGGAGTCGCGTATTTCAGAGCCGTGATGACTCTTTCAATTAAATTCCACAATACTTTCAGTGTCATGCGTGCTAGAGGTGTTAAGTTGTGGTGTAAAATTATTTTTCCAACCACAGCAAAACTGAAATGTCCTTGTGACAATCATAGCATAGTGCAACACGTTGTGATACAAGCGGTCGGACGACAATTACGTACGTGACGTCACAAGCTTTCAACTTTGCACCGCGTGGCGTGTCTACGTGACGCGCATCCGTGCGATGCTGCAAATGTGAGCAAGCTTTCGGAAATGTATTTAGCGGAATGGCTAGCTTAGACAAGTTAATTTTCTGTGACACAATAAATAAATTTGTACCATTATTTTTATACACTGTTTTATTATTATGAGTAACTAACTGTACCTCGCGATTTAAGTTTAGTTACTACTTCATTCCATTTAATCATAGCTTGGTGTAATATAATTTGCATATTAGATACATTTTATTATGTGCCTATGAATTTATTCCGTCATCCGTACTTTTCAAATCGAAACTCATCAAATCTGCTCTTTCGTATTTTTAATATTAAAACTTAAAGAATATTTTAGAAATCACAGCAAAACGTCGTGACAATCATAGCACAGTGCAACACGTTGTGATACAAGCGGTCGGACGACAATTACGTACGTGACGTCACAACGCTCTCAACTTTGCACCGCGTGGCGTGTTTACGTGACGTGCATCCGTGCGATGCAAGTGTGAGCACTTCTCGTTTAATTTGTCATGGCTTAGGAATTGTATTTAGCAAAAGGGCTAGTTTAGACCACTTATTTAATTCAGACAATTAATTATTTGACTATACGCGCTTGGCTGCTGCGCTCCGTGAATCAGGTTTGTTTTCCACACGAAACAATTTATGTTTAAATCTATAGGTGACGTTTGTTCTGTGATTCGTTGCTTTTGTATGTCATTATGTATGTTTGTAAACGCGTCCACCCGTTTATCTAAGTACTCAAGTACGAACGAATAAAATGCATAATGTGGGGCAACGTTGTTTATAAATCATTTTTAATATCTTAGTTTATTTTATTAATATAACCTTTTAGTTATCGAAATTTGTCTTAGTGCGGGCCGAATTATTTTTTTACTTGTCTTAATAGTGAGCACATAAGCAGGCCTATATGGAAGTCCTTGGAAATTCATCATAACCGCAGTTCAGTGTTTTTTTCGTGAAAGCATAACAGATAGGCAAAGGTATTTTTTATAGTACGGATGGAGGAATTAATAAGTCCAGTTTTGTATAAAAAAAACTTACTAATGATATTACGTAGAGCCACTTTAGTATGTCCGTACCTGACTGCGAATCTACGACATCAGTCTACATAAATAAGGTACAAATCCATTTAGCGTTGCTACGTAATTTATTTTGGTAAATATTTTACCAGCGTTACTTTTATAAGAAGCCTAGTAGGTAATCTACAAGGGTGGAATTCTAAAATATAAGCGTAAAGTACTAGATTTATCAGTTACAAGTCTTGTAAGCTCTTAAAAATATGATCTTGGCCTTGCTCACAAATAGGTAGGTGCCTACGCCTTAATATTTATCCCTAAACAGTAATACCTTACGCCTTACGGTTTCGCCTTTAGAAGTTTAATCTCCAAAATTTATTTTTAAGTGGCAGCCTACTTTTCATCTAGAGTAGACCCTTCAAGTCTCACTTCTCTAGGACTAATGGTTTATGCTGTCCGGGGTTGCGGAATGTTTATAATAGTTACCGTGACCCTGGAACATAAAGGGCAACCGAAGGAACATGAGTGGGTTTTAATCAGTAAAAGTCTGACAGGCCCCCCGCCGCACCCAGGACGGGAGCATTATTTGATGATTTCTCACTCTCAAAAAAAATGGTTTATGCTGTAACGCACAGCATAAACCATTTTTTTTGGGGAGTATCATAATCATAAGTCAGTCATTCAGTCAGTTCACCATTTTATAATATAGAAAAGGAAATAAGTTGTAAATCTTTATACACTTTTGAGGTCAGTAGTTTGTTGCAATTTTACTGTTGGCGTATTTGGCAAAACATTTTCGTGTTCCATGCAAATCAATATTATAATATAGTTTATTTTGATAAACTTGGAGTACAGATTGTATTACCTAAATAAAGCAATTATATAGGGTGACTGGTCATTAGTGTACTACGACGATACTTAAACACGTGATTGTGCTCACGATAAAAAATAACAGCCGTTCAGTACATAAATGTCACAGCTGTTGCGGAATGTTTATAATAGTTACCGTGACCCTGGAACATAAAGGGCAACCGAAGGAACATGAGTGGGTTTTAGTCAGTAAAAGTCTGACAAGCCCTGCCGCCGCATCCAGGACGGGAACAGTCATTTGATGATTTCCCACACACCAAAAAAAAATTTAAAAAAAATGTCAGAGCTGATATTTTTTCGCGAATTCAGTTTTTTTTTTAATTTCGAATTTGTAATTATAGCTGTTAGGGTTGGTTCACGCATATTAAAATTCTATCGCGCAAGTGAAATAGTTTTTCCCAAAAGCCACTACAGCTACATCATTCAACATAATCTCATACTGTAAATAAAAAAAGTTTCACCAAGCTCTAAATCTGAAACGTTCGAAAAGGCGTGAGACGGGATATTAAGCGACAATTCCTACAATCGTTCGTCGCAATATGAAAGGACTTGGCAGGATACAGCTGATCCAGTTTTAGCCATCCGCTTATGAGTTATTGCAAGAGCTTACTAAAGACCTGGATATTGTCTGGATTTTAAAAGAGGTATACTGTGAGGTGTAATGTTTTTCGTTAAGTACCTACATTATTATTGCTTAAGTTAAACGAAGGAATTGGAAGTTATGACTGTCTTGGTAAATAAAGAGGCAGGTTTTTTGCTGATGATAGACTACTGAACCACTGAAGGTAGAAACTTGCCGTCGTTTTTTCAAATATTAGATTTGTAAATATTATAATTATATTGACAATTTAAAAAAAATCTTGTTAAACTTCAAATAGTTCAAAAAAAAGTTGATGGAGACATAATTCTAAAGTAAAAAAGTAACAAAAAAAAATGTAGAAACAATGCTTGATTATTTCCCATACCTAATGAAAGTCATCTCCAAAATTCAAAAACTACACGACATTTTATCGTAACAATACTCAGAATGAAATAACTTCAAATTCTACTATTATTGGTATTGCTGAACTGACAGGCACAGCTATTCGTAATAAATGGATTGTGGAGCTACTAAACTTTGAATTTGAATTGATAATATAAACGAAATATTAGTCTGCTATTTATTTAGAAATTTCTAGTGGGTGTAAAGATTTTGCTTGTAATTTTTCAGATCAAATCTCAGCTGACCTTATTCTATGAATATTACTGAAAATGTAGGCTAAATAAATATTGTAATGAACCTAATAGTATTAAAAAGTATACTTATTTCAATTAGTTTGAACGATGGAAAGACCTCCTTATGTACAATTTTTGATTGTATGATAAAACAGAGTTTTTTTTTGTAGTCATACGTAGCCGTAGCCGTAGTTTTCGTTTCGCTATCGAGATATAGAAACATTACTTCACACCTTTACTTCGTCCTTTGTTTTGTATGTTTCTATCTCTGTCTTGCAATGGTATTTGACGATTGTGCAACAAATCATCAAATGACTTCTCTCGCCCTCCGTGTCAAACATTTACTGACCAAAACCCACCTATGTTCCTTCGGTTGCCCCTTTATGTTCCCGGGCCACGGTAACTATTACAACTATTCCGCAACCCCGGACAGGATTAAGATTTAGCCCTTAGAATGACTAAGGCACCAGCACTGATTATCATGTTTACTCAGAGCAGATTTGTAATGACAGATTCATACTAAATTATTTCCTCTTTATTTTTTCTTTTGCGACATCAGCAAAAGAAAAATGAATATAAAACCTACCGTCAACTCCCTTTCGTAACTCTACGTTTACTGCAGTCACCAACAAAATGTACTATTCCCGGGACAAATTGACAGCGGAAGTCTCGAGCCGGGACAGGCTTCCCCGGCGACTGATTATTGCATTTCAATATTCAATGGATACAAGATGAACCTACAAGTTTCGATCAGAAATTAGTTTTGCATAGCACTCTAAGTTACGTTCTGAACAATCATGGAGTTTTTAAGTTTGCGTGGGTATTTGTGTCTGAGAGAACTTAAGTTTAGTGGATAGCAGATAGCTGTTTGCTATGCACCAGAGTTAAATTCTGATATTTATGACAAAATCGTATGTTGTATAAATAAATTTGAAAATATGCGTTAAATTAATATCAAGCTTATTTCCGTTCTTTTTTCAAGCGACTTTAAAAATAAGAGGTTCTTAATTCGATTGTATTTTCAATTTTTTACGGTAAGTACATAGAATTTTTTGCTGTCCTATAATTCCACGACGACTTGGTCGGCTTCCTTGAGGAAAGGCAAGACGTAGCGCAAAGTCGCGACAGATGGAAGGAATGGAGGGAGGCCTTTGCCCAGCAGTGGGACAGTACGGGCTAGTTATAATAATAATAATTCCACGTGTTTATACTAATATAATGTGTCGGGTTGCTAACCTAAAATTACATAGGTAACCAAAATCAATCACTGGCCATTAGTCACAGTTACCAGGAACGTAGATACACAAACAGGAAAAAAGCTGATTTATCAATAACTAATATAATAACATTCATTCTGATAAGCTGATAACAACATCTGCTCTAGAACAATACAAATCGACCGGTACTTGCAGCTGTTAAATCAGAAATTAGTTTTGAATAGCACTCTCGAATTAGCTTCGGAACAAAGTGGCGATATTGCTATAGCTAAATATGTTAGCTGTAGCAATTTCGGTCCGAAGTCTATTGGCGAGTACTCGCGGCTACAATTACTTGTTTGGTATTATTATAGCAGTGCACTGAGCTTTAAACTAAGCCCAATTAGGCTAATGGTTTATAATTTGTGCAGTTTATTAGAATAATTTTCGTGGAAATTATTGGGTTGTTAATTTTTGACAAATGATTATAATTATGACTGTACTGTGTAATATTTGAATAATGAATTTGTAACAATCGATTTTTCAGAGTTACATTATCCAGACAAAAGCCAGAATTAACATTATTTTGTAGGTGAACACAAATAAAACATTTCTAGGAATTCAACAAAATAGTAATCGATTCTTCCTTTTTTGTTACATAATTATATTTTAACGTACCTACTTTTTTGATAGATTTGACATTGTATTCACAGTAGTTTACATATTGTATTAATGTATTTTAACGTAAATTTTTGACAGCTTTGACATTGTATTCATACTTAATTTACACATTGTAATCATGTATACTAAATATTGTAACACATATATTTTTAAAAGAGTAAGTACGTATGGAGTTTCTTGCCGGTTCTTCTCCATATAAAATTACCTTTTGGAATGGGCGACTAGAATCAAAAATTTTTTAAATGTTGACGTTCCAAAGTGCCTCCATGGTCTAATGGAAATAAACGTTTTGACTTTTCACTTTTGACTTTCCTTTCTAATATTTTTTTACGAGGCTAGAAGAGGAGATCTTCAATCCTCTTTTCTTAATAAACATCACAACAGGTATTGTGTGTGAAACATGTTCCAACAAGCATATTTCTGCTCTGAACTAAACTAAACATAAAAATATTGTCCTCGAAGTCGGTAGCAACGTGACATATTTCATAAATGTTCTCGTCATCGCGTCAACTCCAGGACTTAGCTAGTTGTGAACTCAGGGGTACTTAATCGACTGTGTCAAACACACGTAAACTAGATACGGTAGGTGATACAAAGTTTAATGAAGCTTATGTTACTGTGAACTTTGAAATAGTTCTGACAGAAAGTTGTGAAATAAGTGAAGATGAAGGGATTATTTTGTCTTTTGCTGCCTCAAAAGGAGAGTTGGCTTAGTACTTGTTAGCCTGGTCCGACCGAAACAGGAATAAATTAACTTCTAATATTTTTTTAAATGGTGATACTTTTTTTAAGCTAATTTTATAATAATGACTACAGATGGTTAGACAAATTAGCAAGATACAACGAGCGCTTTCAAATTGCAGCCCTAAAAAGAATAAAGCTTCATTTCAATCAATGAAAGAACCGCAAATGAATGAATGGAAAGAAAATAAAAATAACAATGGAAAATTCAAAGTATGCCGAGAACAGACCACCTGGTTGGTGTAAATCAATCTTAGTGCACTTCAAAAACAAAGCTGAGGCTTAGACCGCGCTTTAGAGAAACTAGAAGGGGCCAATAAAATTTTATAACTGTAAAAAAGGATTTATAATAAGCTCTGAAATCTCGAATGTTTTGAAAGAAACAACATATTTGCCAAGCTTACCAAACTAATACCTATCTATATGTTGCAGTATATTTTTACGTCTCATTTGCTCCAAACAATGATTTTTGATTTCCAACATAAGTTTCTGTGTAAAATTATGGTACAATAATAAAGTTTATTAAAAAAAATTAGGGCCATATTTTATAGGGTTGCCAGGATGCGTAGCTTGGTCGTGCCACCGACAAAATGTATGACGCGTGTTTTGGTAGCACCACCAGTTGCGACACACAGTGACACCCATACATTATGTTGGTGGTGCCACCAAATGCACTCTTTGACTCTCATTGAATTACAATCAAGAATGCATATTCTATTGTTGCTGCATACCATAATATTAGTAATTTACATCTTACGTATGACAACATTAATAAACCTGTGGATATATCTTTCGCATCGCATTCCTACATCGCGATATAAGAGTTATCGGCGACATTCGCACATGAATATAAATGCCGACTTAAACCGCCGGCAGTAGCCCACCAGACACAACATCTGTCTGATTGGAGGATATTCCCTTTTTAATGGATGAGGGTGAAAGACTCAGAAGACCAAGACCGCTGCGATTGGCTGCTTTAAAAACCGGGGTTGTCAGCAAGCCAATAACAATATAGGAACGCCAGCGTCGCAAGAAACGCATCCGTTCCCGCCATCTGAATGTTATGTTTATAACAGTTACCGTGACCCTGGAACATAAAGGGCAATCGAAGGAACATGAGTGGGTTTTAGTCAGTAAGAGTCTGACACGCCCTCCCGCCGCACCCAGGACGGGAGCAGTCATTGGATGATTTCCCACTCACCAAAAAAAAAAACTTTACAAAACTTCATTATATTGAACAGGTACAAAAGCACACGTTTTCATAGCTTTTAAGCAACCGTGAATAATAGTGTTTTCAAAGTATTCTACAACCCTCTGTCGCCCCCTTTAACGTAGTGAAAACGCGCAGCTACATCCAAATTTGACTAGGTAAGCAGCACTAGACAAATAAAGTAAGACCAACAACACATTTGAATGTCAACATCCAACCTACCAGATGTAATTATCATAATTAATTAGATGAAACGACGCCACTGCTTTAATACTAAATGCATCGTAGGTAAAATTATTCAAGTGCCTGTAATTACATTGGTAGCCATTATTCCTCAAGCTGGAATAGCAACGTTGCTGGCAAATTAAATATATATGGTGATATGTATTTCATTAGATGACCTATGATACTATACAAAGAGGACCACACGGTTTTTACTTTCTCAAAGCCATAACAATAATATTTTTTGGCACCAAACTGAAAATGATAAATTAATATCTTGGGACACGGCCATCTTATCCAAAGCTATGCAGAACTTGTGTTATTGTAACCAGGTAACTGATGCACATACGTATATAAATTATAAACACATACATATTACACCCAGACACAGAACCACACAATTACTACACTAAGTTTGTCCTGGGTGGGAATCAAACGCACGACCTCTTAGTTAGCAGTCAGGGACACTCACTACTAGATGAACAGGTCTGCATGATACCGCAAAAATGTGCGTTCTATGAAAACCAATCCCTTGTGCTCGCTTAGATTTCATTATCATTCGTTCTATTCCTTATCTTTCCTTAAAATCCTTTTGTTTTCGTTTTATGATAATGCACTTGCCATGTTATCTCTGCACCGCATTGGGTCGACTGGTAGAGTCTAAGGCATTAAGTGAGAGGGAAGGTTCATATCTGACGGAACATGCGTGGCGTATTGTTCGTCGCGTAACGCCCCAACAGACACAATGTATAAAAAAACACTTAACCGTTCACACTTAACCGATGATACGTTGATGCAAATAGACGCGATCGACGATACGCTTGACGCATTTTACGTCTGATATGAACCTTCCTTAAGGAGCACAAATAAATAAATAAATATGTAAAGCATTCACGTTCCCAATGTCCACCTCAAGAAAACAAACACTACATTCAAAGCTCACCTTATAAATAACCAGTACACCATTTTTTTTTCGTTAAGGAAAAAGTTTTTTGCCCTTGACAACGTCTCTGACACAAGTAAGCACTTAAGGCTCTTGATGCAAGTATAAGAGTGTTGTGTACACTCCTACCCTTTGTTACCACACATTTATTTTACTGTCTTATTCGTTTTAAAAGTGTTTTCTTTATTCGTTGAAAGGAAGGCGGGGAATGAGGTTATAAGTTATGTTTGTGGGGATGTAATGGTCTTTTTCTTTTATGTGTTAATGACTGGGTGAAGTGGTTGAGCGTTTGGCTGCTTGATGTGTTGTGAGTTCGATTCTTGCACGGGGCAATTATTTGTATGACTTGGCATTTGTGTATGGTTTGTTCGTGTTTAAATGTCATCGACATTAAAATGCTCCCACGATACAGAAAAAAATCTTAGTATGGAAAAATGCAAATTGCCGGAATATTTTGTTTGATTTTAGACATGGTCTATAAATAAAGAGACGGATACTTCAGTATAACAATGGAAATTACTTTCTTGTATATAGCAATCGTCTCAAATCTAAATATCAATTGGCTTTTAATACATTTTAAAATAGTTCTTACCCGCAGCAAAAAAATATTCGAGCCTTTGTTACAAATTAACATAAACGCAAGCAATTAAACACACCTTCGCATAAAAAAATTTAAGATAATGATTAGATTTCCGTAAATTATTTGTGAATTCTACCTATATAACATATTTTTTGTTAAAAAGTAGTTTTGTTAAACAGTGTCATATTAAACTTCACTTAGAATAACTAACAATTATGTTAGTAATTCTTAGACTCAGACCACAAAGGAGTTTCTAGTTAGTTTCAACATCATTCAACCCATCCATCCAGTTGTTCGTCACAGACTGTCCAACGAACAGATTAATGAGTGAACGGAATGGACAGACGTACCCTGAAAAATAGCTTTTGAAAACGCTGAGGTGAAAGACAGCGAAGGAAATACCTTTTAAGATTGTAATTAAGTAGAGGATTATTTTTGCGTAAGTAAGATGAAAACTGTGAGATGTTTTTAAAACGTTTTCGTTGAAAATGTTTTACTTAGACGGTTTTGTTTTTGGAATTAGATGAACGACCTTGTGATGGTCCTGTGGTCACTTGATTTGACTCATCGTTACTTGCTTCTGAGGCTAGTAACAACATGATTTTTCAAACTATTTGTTCTTGTCTAAGTTTTATTAGGATATCATTGACATATTGTGTGATGGCTGGCTCGTCTTTCTTACTCCTCTATTATTTTCTGATTTATTTTGTTGCAGAATCCAAGACAGTTGAATCGTTTTTACGGGACTTATCGATCTTCATTACTCGCTGCTTTTTGGTGAATTTCAATGCTAATTATGGTGAACACAGGAGTGGCGTTGGTTTGGAACAGTGTAAGGAACTGTCCGAAAACAAACCCGTGCCTCAGAAAGTGCATAAAACCGTTGGTCCCAGTTGTCATTCGTTCATTTTAAATAGTTGTTGGTAGACAGAAGGCTAAGTCTGATCCTGACATCAGTATTTTATTGGTAAGGGAGGGATTTTTAGTTAGACATATTACATAAAAGTGTTTTATTATGTCGTAAAACCTGTGACGTAACTAAATTGACTATTAATTAATTTCAAACCAACTAAAAGTCTATTCAGTTAATTGCTAAATTAATTGCGTTTCAGGGCTAAAATAAAGTGCTTGTTTAGAGAAATTATTTCTTGAACTTAATTGTTAATGGTCTCGGTACTTACCTAGTTACTTTTCTAAAAAGTGACACGTGCAACTCTTAGCTTAGTAACAGTGTGCATAGTAACAGTTATTATACCATTGTCACCACTCCCCCCTCCACATTTTGTTGGGATATCCTTAAGGATGCCCTTTAGAAGACCAGAGGGTTATGTTGGACTTGTACCGACTAAAACTTCATGGTTCCTGCTGCTACCATACTTCGGGAGTACGGCATTTGTTTGACGCACGATCTACACTTCCGACTTGTATCAGACCGCCATCAACGAGCCCTTTCATGGAATGTGCTAGGCCGCTATGTCACTCCAAAGCAGTACACCAGGTAATAGACCCGAGCTGTAATTGGCTCAGCTCGAACCAATCATCCTGTCTTACGTACTGCTGTGTCAAATAATATCTGCCTATTACTGTAACACTGCAGGTTAGAGGCCTCTTTTTATGCTTAAAAATCACAAGCTCAGTTCACCATGCTTGCACAAGGTGGAATAGTAATGTCAGACTTGTAAAGTCAGCCCCCCTAGACAAGTAGCATTGTAGAATAGATAGCGAAAAAAAATAGATTGTCAAATGTATGAAGATGTCAAATTGTTTAGCGAAAGCTTATGACAATTTCATACATTTGACAATCTATTCGTTTTAGTTTTCTATTCTACAATGCCACTTGTCTAGGCCCTCAGGTTTCTTTACGATATTTCCCTTCACCGATGTCTGTTATGTACAAACAAACAACTAAATACATATTGATACGCACCTAAATTCAGAGGCTGAGCCGTCATGTTATTGTAACTATACCAATATTATAAAGCAGAAGAATTTGATTGTTTGTTTGGAAAAACTAAAAATAACTAAATTTTCGAAAGTCTGTGGCAACACAAATCGATTGGAAGAAGAAAAGCAACACAAGCTCTGCTTAGCTTGGAATCAGATAGCCGTGTGTAAAATGAATGTCCCAGGATATTTATTTTAAAGCCACCGACTTCCGAAATATTAGTTATTTTTGTGTTTTTAGTTTTTGAAGGCGGTTATTATTTTTTTGGTATGTTTTTTAATTTTTTACTTTTTAGTATCGAGACCCAATGTCTGACTGTGTATTACAGTATCTTTCAAAGTAATATTAAACGAAAATAGAAGCTTGAAGTAATGCTCACATCAATATATATTTCGTCGATTTTTTTTTGTTCTTGTTGAATTTTTCGAGATCGAAATCGGTTCATAAACGACGAAGTTATTTGCGTACAAACATATAAAAGCATATACACGGTCGAATTGAGAAACCTCCTCCTTTTTTTGAAGTCGGTTAATTATTATGAGGTTAATAGCTCATTTAACAAGGAAGGTTATGGGCTATGTAACATCACGTGACTTACAGAAGCGGAGATTAAGTAACTAAAACCAAAGGTAAAACCGCGGAAAATAGCTAGTATCAAATATGGATTAATGAAATGTCAATTAGTAATTTCAAACTGAATAGCAATCAGTACCTTCGTTTACCTGCCTTCAAAAATCTCATATTTACTTACGTGATACAACATGAATTGTGGAAATAGAAACAAAAGCCACAGAGCAATAGAAATGGAACAAAAATAAATAACAAGCGTTGTTCTTCCTTTTAACGTTTGAACTAAAGCCTAAAAGCCTGAAATTGCACGTGCATTGAGACTGACTGACGAGTTCGCTCGCTGAAACTTTAATAAAACGGTACATAGAAGTTTAGTTTAACCTTTCAACGACCCAGCGACAGCTGGCTGTCGGGCTGCTATTGTCTTTCTATTGTGTCTTAAATCACGTGTGTTTGAAGGTTTAAACTTGAATACCTATAATAGTTTAGTTACAGAGTATGGCAATTATTTTTAAATATACGCGAAATTAGTTATTTTGACGACCTTTTTACGCGACTGCGGCATAACACATAATTTATGTTGATCGCACCCACATGGTATACAGGCATGTAACTACAGCTTTACCTTGAGCATTTTGTAACTATGCCTTGATTGCTGTCTGAAATATTTTCTTGTTTCGTACTTTTTAGAGCACTTTTTGTTGGAGTCGAGTTTTAGTTTTTACACAATTTTTTTTTACATAAAGGTGTTTCCGCATTTAAAAAAATTGAACACAATGCAAAATTGGTCTATCTTATTAAACAATTTAGGTGTTTTTTACTTTTTTTCCTCATTTAAAGTATGTTTTTAATACTTGCGAATTCAATATCGGGTAAGTATAGTGACTTTTGTTTTATAAATTCTTTAGGTATAGATTAAATCTTACTGATGTCGGTGAACTTAAAGATTTCAATTTGTGTGTTAAAATAGTTTCGTTTTCGATGTCGGCCTTTATAACTATAAATGGGATAAATTGTAGTACGCAATAATATTATGCTACAAGCCATAGTTAAAACAACCAGATGAGCAAAATAGAGCATTACGTGAAAACATGAACAGTACGCGACTCTGATATTACGCATAATGGCGTCCTCAAGGAACCTTGAAAATATTTTATTCTTTAGAAACAAAAAAAAACACTATTTACTAGTTAGGGTTCCGTTCTAACATTGGAACGCTATTACTAAAATTCCGCTATCCTTCCGTGAATATATCTGTCAGCGGGCTGTTACTTATGAATAGTGATCGAAAAAAAAAATAGCAAATTTACCTAAACTTCATAGAATAGAGACAAAAAGAGAATTTTCCGATCACTGCCTATGAAACATAATAGTGTGAGAGTTACAATTTAAATAAGTTATTATTTAAAGAACTTCTTTAGTTTTTCCCTCGACAGGTAATAGTTGTACAGAACCCTTCATTTGCGAGTGCGATTCGCACTTGGCCTTTGTTGCCCATTTTATTTTAATAGTTGTGCCTCTACACTTGTATTTATTTATTAATTTATAAAGTAAACAAAAAAGTAACGTATTTATAAGACCACCCATTATTTACATTTCGAAGAACTTTTTTAAAATGCCAGCAAAACTGTTTTTAATTTACAATATCTACAAACACCAACAATTTATTTTAAATTCGTCTACGGAGTATTAAAGGAAAACAGATTCTCTCCGTAGACATAATAAAAGTGTAAAACTCTCATTTAATCCTCCGCTAAATTAGTTTTAATTTTCAAACTTTGTATAAGAAAATTAAATGTTCTATCTAGGAAAAATTTACAAATTAAGGAGCTGGAAAGAATACTCGGAAACTTACAAAAAGATTACACTGAAAACCTTAATTTTTTGCCTTCTTCCGCACTTGTTGTTAGCTAATTAAGTGGCCTTTGAATTTGGTATAGAAACTAAGCTTAATTCAATCCTTAATACGCAATAAAGATCAGTCATAAAAAAATGTGGAGGTTCGGTGTGTACTGTTCAGATTAAATTCCAGAGGCTCAAGTCTGCTATTGCAGTAGCGGCTCCATGATCGGTTTTTGACATGTAACGTCAAACTTTTGACATATTTCCTACTGGTCATCAAGACACGATTACAATAGCTGATCTGAGCCTCAGTTACGGCGCCGGCAGCCAATCGTAATTGAGTTGTAAGTTTGTAAGTATGCTCTCATTCTTGTAGTGCAATAGGATGGCAATGCTTCACGACCAGGGACTTCGCTCGCGTTAGAAAGAGACAAAAAGTATCCTATGTTTCTTTCCATCCCTTCAACTATCTCCACTTAAAAAAATACGTCAATTCGTCGCTCCGTTTTGCCGTGAAAGAAAGACAAACATACAGACAGACAAACAGACACACTTTCCCATTTATAATATTAGTATGGATATTGACTTACAAATTCAAGGCTTACGAAATAATACTTATGTGTATGCGTATTATCAGCGGTTACTGTAGCAGATAACCGCCCAAGTAGTTCACATACAAATATTGTCCTACAACCAGTTTTCATTAAAATTGTATCTTATTTACGTCGAATAAGCGTAAAAACCTACTTAATACTTTTTAATCTTAGCAAGGATTTAGAACAAATCCGGATGAAAGCGAAGTCCATGATGCTACAGCCAGCAATTGCAAGCGCTAGAAATGAAGGCACGGTTTTTCATTCAAACTTGCATACTTATCTTTTTTAACCCCAAAGGTGTAGTGTTTCTAGAAATCTTTTCTTAGTGCTTACTCACAGTGTAGTAAGTTTGAGCTGTGCGTTGATACGTTAATCAGTTAGTTATTATACTATATAATTATTATTTAGGATAACCAACAGACATTTCCATATTATATGTTTATACAAAGTAGATGTAATTAGAAAAAATCTTTATTATCTTCAATGATTTAAACTTTTCAAGAAAATAAAATTAAGTCAAGAAGGAAGATAATCATGTACAGCTCTTTTCCAAAAAGCTAGCGCGGGACATACAACCATGCCTGTGTGTTTTCAGACGGGTAACAAAGCGTGTGACGGCCCTCCGCCAGGTGGACGGATAACATAAATGAAGTAAGCCGCTTGTAACCAATGACTTTCCGCAGAAGCCAGGCTTGCTGCTGTCAACAGAGCCCTTTGTTTAGCAGTGGGGGTCTATTGGCTGAAATGATGATTAAGGATACGCGGCAGAAATCACTTAACATCAAGTAAACTGTCAGTCTCCCTGCCGGCGTCTGTGTTTTCAAATGCATATAACCCGGATGTATTCAAGAGACGAGTGCATAGGCATCTTTTGGGTGAACTCGCTCCATCGTAGGCCCCGTCTATGCCCTCGAGCTAGTCTGGGACCAAGAGCAAGCCCATAAGTAACAAAAAAAAAAAGACGGGTTGCACTCCGGGAGTGCCGGCAGAAGTGAAAACTTGATTATAGCTGTCTACTATCCATCCGTCCTACGCTTTTTCGATCAGGTCACGTGTCCTGGCGCGAGTTTAAGATTTTATACCCATTACAGAAAAAGTGCTCAACGCCGCTAAAGAAGTTTTCACTTCAAAAAAGTCTTCCTTCCACAAAAAAGAAACTCATAATAAAAAAAGCCCTTCTTATCTTTAAACAATCAATACTTTCTGATTTACTCTTGAGTTGAACACATCTCCTGTTTACAGTACCCCAAAGCGTTTTTATGAAATTGGCTCCTAACGTTTTGGAGTCAGCAAGTCGTAAAACAAAGGTTTATGATCCACACATTTTATTGGTGATTTACAACTATTGTGAAACCGTGATCTGTATGTTTATAGCATTTTTTTAATAACACTCTTGGCCATTTCGTTCTTCAGAAAAAAAATAATAATGTAGATGAGATTAGTAAGTATCTACTTATCAAAAAAGCATTTAAAAAAATGATAACCGCTTTCAAAAACTAAAAGCACAAAAATAACTATTTCGAAAGTCGGTGGCTTCTCTTCTGCCGGTCGATATGTGTTGCCACCGATTTCTGAAATAGTTATTTTTGTGCTTTTTTTTTTATAAATGCTTTGTATTTTTTACTTTAGCTAGAGTCCCAACATCTGACTGTGTATTAAAGTAACTTTCAAAATTAAACTACTTATAATCTTATAAAATGAAAACGGATCATCATCCATTACGGGACAACGTCACAAGATATCTACTAGTGTTAAATACTTCAATCTTCCTCAGAATGTAGCAAACACATTTCTGAAAGCCGCATCATCGAGATAATCACGGTCAAACATACAATCGTCTTAGAAAATCTACAATCCAAGAAAGCTAAACGGGGTCTATGCAAGCAACGTCACGGGATATCCATTAGTGTTATATATGTATGTTTTTATAAATTATATAAGTATGTTTTTCAAATGTCTGGTACCATAGTAAAAGCTCTGCTTAGTTTGGGATCAGATGACCGTGTGTGAGTTGTCCCAGGATATTTATTTACAATTTGTAACAAAAAATGTGTCGCAACAATTGTGGTGAAATTAATGTTCGATGCGTGCAGCGTGTGACAAAATGAAGTGCGCCCTGCTTTAACATATAATTATGTATTTCGGTCTAAAAGATTCCACGGTAATATCAAATTACAGTTAGAGGCAAATTATTAGTTTCCATTAAACCATTAGTACGTAAAAACATAAGTAAAAAGAAATTATTCTAGTTACCGTTTTCAAAAGATTTATAAGAGAGTATTAGTAAAAAGCTAATGCAAAAGCGTATTGCGAGCTGCCGTAATAAAATATTATTTACGAAAAACATTATTTTCCTAAGAGGAGTCAGAAATATTCAATAAGTCCACCATTTCATAGATAGGTTTTTTTTTATTTCTTTGTAGGTATTCTAAATCAAGGAATATGCTGCTCGTCGGAATCTGATCCAGTACAAACTTCTTGCGTTCCTCTTCCTTGTTTATTAATTTTTAACCTTTCTTTTTAGCGACAGTCGGCTGTCGGGCTGCTATTGTCTTTCTATTGTATCTCGAATCACGCGTGTATTCGAAGGATTACCTTAAAGTAAATCTTCATCACATAATTATCATAATAAAAGCAACAAACAAGCAAACAAACAAAGAATAAAAAATAAAGCAACTACTTGAGCAATTTTCGTTTTTTTTTATTGAAACTTTATTATATTAATGAAGATATTTTACAAACTTGCTTCTGATTAAACTATCCTAATTAAACACAACAAAACAATATTCGCCATACTACTCAAAACGGGCGCTGAAATTCAGCTCTTTAAAATGCCAAATAGTCAGTTTTTGAAATAAGCTGGTTAGTATTATTTTGTAAATATTGATTCTACTTACATACCCAAACTTGTACTATTATGAAATGTTTGTTTTTTTGGTTTACAACCGAACAAATATCTAATATATAAAATTCTCGTGTCACAGTTTTCGTTGCCATAATCCTCCGAAACGGCTTGACTGATTTCCAATTTTATAGGCATATTCAGTAGGTCTGAGAATCGGCTACTATCTATTTTTCATACCCCTGAGTGACCCCATTTTTAACGCGGGTGAAACCGCGGGAGGCAGCTAGTACACTTTATAAAGTTGACTGTAAATACTCGTCTGAAAATTTGAAATTTCAATTTTTCTTTTACTGATTGTTAGAACATTTGTCGAAGAAGTCTTAGGCTACAAAACATTACGCTGTGATCTACGGGAGCGGAGCACTAACCAAGGAAATGTGTGCAACAGCAAACACTAGTAAATTATGCTAGTACGTTTGTTAATTTTTTCGTACGTTCGTTAACTAGATAACATCTTTGTTATTTATTTAATGAATCACTACGCAAAATAAGAAAATCACTATTTATAAACGCAAACTTAATGCTGAGACAAAACTCGATATGACATATATTAGAAAAAAAAATCATATAAAACACTAACCTTTGAAGGTTTTATAGTATTTGAAAGCACGCAGAAAAGGTCGTCGCTCAGCGCGGTAAAAAACAATTATACAGGTACCACACCTAAATAATAATTGTTTTATTTTTTTAGAAAAAATCCGTTTTTTATATGTACTGAGTTTATCTTAGACATTACTGACAGCGGTGAAGGAAAACATCGAGAGAAAACCTGGACTTGTTTTTGGGCCGTTGGTCTAGTGGTTAGTGACCCTGACTGCTTAGCTAGAGGTCGTGGGTTCGATTCCCACCCAGGACAAACTTTGTGTGATGAGCATGATTGTTTGTTCTGTGTCTGGGTGTAATTTATCTATAATATTGTATGTATTTATAAGTTATATAAGTATGTATATCAGTTGTCTGGTTACCATAGTACAAGCTCTGCTTAGTTTGGGATCAGATGGCCGTGTGTAAGTTGTCTCAGGATATTTATTTTATTTATTTATTTAATGTGAGTGCGAAATCATCAATCCGCTTTAAGCAAGCATGGTGATCAATGGTCGTGCCTTCTCCATATGAGAAGATGCCTTTGCCCTGCAGTAGGACAGTAATAGGATGGTATGATTTTTTTAACCTACGCTTGTTTTTGCGTAAAAAAGCATATACACGATCAAATTGAGAAACCTCCTCCTTTTTTGAAATCGGTTAAAAATTACGATCTACTGACATAAACATTAACTTCTATCCTCAAAATGCATACCCTTCAAAGATTAAAGGATCACCCTAAAATGCAAAACAACAGGTCAACTCTATCGCCTTACAAAACAAAGTTTGAAGGTATAAGTTACATAGTACAACTCGTAAATAGATCGTAGTGTGCTCACGGTAGATCGATCCCTGATACAGAAGCTTGTAAAGGCTGAAACTGTTATATCCACGTAGGCCGTACATGGATGGATAAAGTTGACAAGTGACTTGTTGGATGTGGTGTGTGTGTGTGTTTTTTAGGGATGGAAAATCATCAAATGACTTCTGCCGCCCTGGGCGGGCCAGGACAGCGTGTCAGATTTTAAAGACCAAAACCCGCCCATGTTCCTTCGGTTGCCCTTTATGTTCCGGTGTCTCGATAACTATTAGAACTATTCCGCAACTCCGGCAGGCATTAGTCCTAGTGGGCCCCTTCACGTGTGTGTTGTGAGTGTTCGGTTTTGCAAAATTGACATCATCTCCCTAACCTTTTCGCCATTATGTTGGGGTTGGCTTCCAATGTAACCACTTCAGCTGGATAGTGTTTTTTGCAAAACGACCGCCTATCAGATCTCCACAATCCTTAACTGGGCGAAAGGCCAACCGTTTTTACATTGGTCAGACGTGAGATAAACTTTAGACAGTCTATAATATATGTTGAAACCATCACAATAATATTTGGTTGGGCTCATCACGATATTTTTCCAAAATTGTACTTTAGTCAAATTATAGTAGATATTTCATCAGAATTTACATAGGTAGCATAATTATGTTTTTGGACGGTAGATCTATTTATGTTAAAATCTACCATCATGATTTTTTTTCAGATTTTCGAGCTAGCCTGCTTTTAGAGGGAGAAATCCTCTATTTTAACAAAAAAATATCTTAGCAACCCACTATAGGGAAGATACGAGAAAAAACAATCATCCCCACTTTACGTGTACCCCAAAAATATTTGATATGATTTTATTTTAGCACTTTATTGACGTGGTCAATAGACATAAAATATATATATGCAAAGTGTCAGCTTTTTTGCACTTGCTATATGGGCGATACGCTGAGGACGGACGGAGGGATATGACAAACCTGTAAGAGTTTTTTTTGTATCATTTTGGTACAAGACCCTAAATCACGCTTTGAAATTTAAATTACAGATGAATGAGATTTTTGTGGTATAGCGGCACATTCCCATAAATGACCGTCTGGTCACTTATTTCATTGAAAGTGCTTGACTTTAGGTTTGCTCCAATTTGCCGCATCCATCTTTTCACACACGCAGTACCATAAACATTTGCTTGCAGCCCCCAACCGGTCAGCTCTTTAAATCTAGATCGGGACTCGAACCCGGAACCTTTTACGGGCTGACACAGCGTTCCCGTTGAAATTTTAAGCTACACCACTTTGTCTGTGGTGTGTTTATTCGGTTGAATAATCGTGATGTTTTCCTGCCTTTGATGCTTAGAGCCGTTCAGCAGTTTGGAGATTCCAGTTCTACGATTCAATGACCTGGATATGACGGATTGTCTACTATTTCGTATCAAATGTTGGAATTTCTTTTCACTAACTGCTACATGTGACTTTGTCCACGTACAAGTGTAATTTAAAAATTAAAAATCGCGACTGCGGCCAGCAAAAGAGTAGATATGTGATAACTCCAAAACTGCCGAACCGATTTTGATGAAGCATGATTATGAACAATCGTTAAAGGTTGGTTCACCCAGTCAAGAGCTACGGTACCACAGACAGACAGACAAACAGACAAACAAACAGACACACACATCTCTCTTTTTGCGTCGAATGTTAAAAATAAACAAAAAACTTAAGGCATTCTACAACAGCATAACTTTATATTGCTGAAAGATTCATTGGAGTACTTAGAATGATTACTTCTTCGAAAATGAAATCTTTATAATACAAGTTTGCTGACTTCTGAGGGTTTTATTTGAATTAAGTTAAAAATTTTACTGGTTTGTACTATCGAGGGTCACAGCTTAATGCTATATAATGGTCTATACTATACCTCTATACTATACCTACGTTATTTATATAATCTGGCTGTCATAATCCAGAAATATTTTAATCCCATAGATGGCTTCAAACAATAGCGCGTTTTTAAATATATATATTTTTTTTGTGTATTGGTACAGACGATAGATCCAATATTTGACTATTAATTTATAGATTCAATAAAATTTGGCGCAGTAGTTAAGCACTTGGCTAATACGATAAGGATTACTGGAACGATTCTTGTACGGGACAAATATTTGTACCTGAGTTTATATGTTTACTAGCTTTTGCCCGCGGCTTCGCTCGCGTTAGAAAGAAACAAAAAGTAGCTTATGTTACTCTCCATTCCTTTAACTATCTCCACTTAAAAAATCACGTCAATCATCGTCGCTCCGTTTTGCCGTGAAAGAAAGACAAACATACAGACAGACAGACAGACACACTTTCCCATTTATAATATTAGTATGGATAATTGCAGTCACAATCACAATAAAGAAGAAGACCAAAATGTGGAGCAATATTTTTATCAATATCAAAATTAAAAGGTTAGCATAAAACTTCTTTAGATCGTTTGTCCACCCTCGTCACGCATGCGTCACAGAAAACAAATATTTTTTTTGAACAAGTTTAGTATGAGGTGACGGGCATGCAGTGGACACGCTCATATATTTTCTCATTGATTATGTTTGGCGATGTCATCTTATGACGTCACTAAGTTAGCTACTCAATTGTCTAACTATTTATTGGTTACAAAGCATCTAAAATTTTTTTTGGTTTAAATTAGGACAGATATAGAAATTATGTCTAACAATTATTGTTTAATGTTATAAAATACCCCATTGTATCGTTGGGGCCGTCGTCTTCGGTGACGTAATGGTGATGACGAAGGTGCACAAGCGGCTTTAGGAAACCTACTTATCGGAATTAATACAAGAAGCTACGCTATATATACTGTTTATATTAAGACATTGTATTTTCCAGAAAGACTTGGCACGTATTTATAATAATTTACATTACAACTGGTTATCTGTTGACTCATAATGTATGTCTGGTATACAGGTTGTAGAAAGTTCTATACAACCAGTATTAAGGTATGATAAACTGTACAACAATTCTACTAACTTTTGAGTCAATACAATACAATAACTACAGTCTGAATTCATGAAAATTACATTTAATATAAAATTGATAAGAAAACGGCACACGTTCTAGAGGAGGATGGCGAAAATGGATGATTCGACGGGCCTGTTGGTCTAGTGGTCAGTGACCATGACTGCTAAGCCAGAGGTCGTGAGTTCGATTCCGACCCAGGACAAACTTTGTGTGATGAGCATGATGTTTGTTCTGTGTTTGGGTGTATTTTAACTATAATGTGTATGTATTTATTATCGAATACTTAAATAAATGTTTCTCAGTGGTCTAGTTTCCATACTAGTTTTGCCTAGTTAGGGATTAGATGACCGTGTGTGTTAATCATAACATAGCTTTTGTAGATTGTAGATCTTTTTTGAAGATCCTCGAACACACGTGATTCGAGCAGTAATAGTAATAAAAATAGCAGCGCGACAGCCGGCTATCGCTTGGTCGTTGAAAGGTTAATTTAACTTAATTTGTTTAAATATCAATCAAACTCAAACGATCTTAGCTTTAAAAACACACTGTAGTGTTCCCATAACTTAAACATAACCTGTTACATTTGAATTATTACACCCTTATTGTGCAAATTTCGTGCATTATGCGCGGTTATCAAGCTAACAGGGACGAACTCAGGTATAAAGATGGGGGTTTGTTTAGGTACGCCTATCGCTTACCGGGTTATTTCTTTGTTTATTTTGCTTTATTATTAAAGGAGAATTAATTTCGGATACGACGTTGCATACGGTTTTGGGCTCACTGTTGGGAATTAAAATTTAATGTTTTCGCGTTTTAAAACTTGTGTATTGATTCGGTGAGTGTGGTCGTTAGTAAATAAGGTTTTAAATTAACCACGAATTTGCCGGTAACTTTAGTTATTTTAACGTTAATGACTAGTTAAATTTCGTATGTAAGTCTTCAAATTCTCATAAGTTAATGACGACATAGTAATGTTCGGACAAACGGCAAGAACATCTATTTTATATCTATCACATACTATCTGATTACGTTATTTTATTAGTGTGTAACATTTTCACGCCTTAGATCCACTTGCACAACATATAACTACACAGATTTAGATTATCACTGCATCCCTGTCAAATTGTTTAAAGAAGAATGAGACGGAACCATGTTTATACTAAGTTTAGAACTAAACATGTTTAGGGATTTGTGGTACAAATAGGCCTCAACCGCTATTCAAAAAATAATGAGTTTTAGTGTAATATTACAGGTAGTCCTGACTCTGTGACACACTTTCTTGATTCTAAACCACCACATTTTTTTTCTGACGACAATCCGCATGGCTTTTCCAAATAAAACCCTACTTAATACAACCCTGTCTTCATTGAACGTAGGGCTGACAACAGTTTTTCTGACTTTAATATTTACTTTTAATTAAAAACAAGTTTTAAATATTATATCTTCAGTCATTATTTTCCTGCCCCGTTCACCCATTTTACTTGAAGGTAGTTTAATAGATTTTCCTCTTCAAAATCGTTCTGTCGACCGTCATGCTATCACTTACTCTTATTCATATTATCATTTTTCACACAATCGAATAAAAAAACAGTATTCCTGTTGCAAAATATATAATGCGGTCAAAATAATAAAAATCTCATAGGAACGGGAACTGCGCTAGGATAGCTAGTAACATAAAATAATATAATACTTGGGCCGTCGAGACAATCTCATTTCTCATTTATAGTGTGAGTATTATCTGTTTCATTTAAAACACCGGTAGTCATCTCCAGTTAAGTGAAGGGCCTGAGCGCCCGCTCAAATCGAGCATCCAGCGGGGCGGGGCGTGCGGCGTCGATATTAAACAGACGCATTAACACAACGGGTTCCTGTGTGGCGACCGAGCGGCGCGAGAACAACTTGCATGCAACGCTGCACGCTCCGCTCAACGCACGCTTAACGCTCAGCTGAACGCTCTTTACTCAATTCGTACACTAGACTGGAAGCCGACCATAACTTAGTAAGAATACGCGTAAACATAAAGCCGGCTCTACACTACTCGCGAAGTTGCCTCGACGAAGTTTTCCTCGGAGTTGATTGAAGTCCAAAGTATGTGACTACATACTCGTGCAACTTTGCGAGGAGCACTTCGATTCCTTTTACTCGGGCGCAAAAACCGACAGCGACTGGAAGTCGCCTGATGCAAGTCGAGGTTGCACGAAGCGAAGCGAAGTGCCCCTTTACACTATCGCATTCGCTCAACTTCGGCCAACTTCGCGAGTAGTGTAGAGCAGGCTTAAGACGAGTTTGGTTGACAACCCTCACAGAACGTGACATCCAGCAAAAATATTCTCCGTGACACAAAAAGTATTTTATTTTAACCGCTTAATCGGGTCTCATGTGAATTTTAAATGTGCTTGAAAAGCGTGTTCTTGCTGTGTCTCGAATATGATGTAAATTTTACATTGCGGTCGTTTGTTACCGTGACGTTACCTTATTTTGAACCGTTTGTGGTTGGCGTTGGGTGTTAAATGAATTACTTTACAGATATTCATGAAGGCTATTTTCAGGACACCTTCATGTGAACGACTTAGTACTTTGAGTAGGCAGACGTGCGATATTTGAGAATTAATGGTAAAGTTCTGATTTTAAGTGTTGGCTAAAGTTATTGGCATATGGAAATCTAGAAATAACGGATCTAAATACCCGTTAGTATGTATAAACGAGACTTAGTAACTTTTAAGAGGTATAAGGAAAAAGGTGCACAAATCTGTTTTCCGCAGAAAAGTTAGGATCTAGAAAACAAATAAAATATGTATTGTCTGAAGGGCTACAGTTACTGACCGATGGTGGTTGTAGACATTTATATACCTGTCATGGTATTTAGAAAATCTTCAGTGTTTTTACTCGTAGTCTAAAGTCATCAGCGGCACTATGTGAGACATTACCGGCTGTTTTAATCCTTCGAACACACGTGATTTGAGACACAATAGAAAGACAATAGCATCCCGACGGTCGGCTGTCGGTTTGTCGTTGAAAGGTTAAATAAAAAACTGATTAAAAATATACTTAGTAGTATATTTTGTGGAGTAGGCACATTCAACATCTTTAATATTTTTTTGTTAAAAATTACACATTCACTGAATAAGATTAAAATTTGGCATCATTTACTTCAGGTTAAGTGTTGGAAACTCAAAATGGAAAACAGCTTGACTACTGACATAATAGTTTTAATGAGAAAATAAGAACTATATATAATCTCATTATAATACCAGGTTGCCCAATTCGGGTCGCTCCAGCAACTAAATGGTGTACTCAAGTGAGATACTCGCTATGCATTAGAAAAAGGCCTTCAGTGGGGTCCATACTAAAATATTATGGTAGATCAAAACACGCCAGTTTAATAACCAATATACAAAGCCATGTTTATTTTAGTGCGTGTTTTGTTTTTTTTTATGTTCACTATTTTATCATAATTTTTTTAAAGTTTCAATAGATGTTCTGATTTTATAGAAGGATACTTATCCAACAAACCAGCAATCTTAAAAATTGGTCCTGCCGATCTAGACTTTGTTTTATTTTTATGTTAAAGAAAAGTCATAATAGTCAATCAGTAATTATATTTATTTTAAGAAGCAAGCACAGAAAGTATAAAGTATAAGTCTGCTTATAAATAAGATTTAAAAAAATGTTGCAATAAAAGGCGCTTTATGTTCCAGAATAAAATATTAATTTATCAATAAATATGTATAAGGTGAATAACAACGAAAATGCAAAATAGAAAATTTTGATCAAACAATAAAAATAAAAAGGCAATATAATTAACGTCAAAAATTTTAAAATTTTTGCCTTCTTACGTGCATAAAGCGTGTCTTTCAATCCATCTTTTATTATATACTTTCTTAAACCTATAGCCCATGTGATTACAAATTCTGTCCAGTCAATATCTGTTATGTCAAAATTAAAAATAACTTTGTCTTCTTTTGAAAGACTTTCAAATAGTTCTTTCGTATTTTGGTCATCAAATTTCCACTGGTTGCAAATGTAAGGAGACACCTTCAATACCATTTTGTACATTTTCTTGCCTATTTTTACGAAACTGAAAAAAAAAGAAAAACATTGTTAACAATATAATTTGGTGATCGATTTACCGTCTAATAAAATAGTAGTAAGATCAACATGAGATAGCCCCTATACGTCTGGCTTAACTTTCATCTAATCTTCCGATTATTAAACCAACACCCTATTTTTTATGCATTTCTATACAATGACATCGACTGCAAGATATTGTTTTTAAAATATACAAACCTAACACTAATGTAGCTAAACTCAACTTGCACTATTGGACAGCATACATTATATAATAGCATTTGATGCGTACGAAAATACATCTTTGATGATCATACCTTTGCGGCTTTCCAAAAACGATGCTAACCCCATCTATGATGTAAGCCGGAATCAGTTGAAGCAGCCAGAAGCATACCCAAAATAATATTGGATTTTTCATATACCACCCAAAAGGGTGCCCTACCATCTTCGGTGTTGGAAAGTTCAGGGCATCGTTTTCCAACACATCAAAAAGTTGCCCTGTGAAAAACGGATCGAATCAATATCAAATTAAACCAAAATTATTTATTTGGTAATATAGGTATAAGAAAGATTATTAAACCTGCAAACAGACGTGGGGGGTTTTAGAGGGTAGGAGAATGGTGTAGATCACCCATATTGCGTCTTAAAGTATGCAATTCACAGTTAAGTACTGTGAGTTGCATACTTTAAGAAGCAATTCAATACACAAAAATGCAATGCAAAAGATCATATTATTATGTGATATAATAGAAAATGTTCGTATGAAAATAATGCAAATAATCAATTTCATAATAGCTGGACAAGGTTCTGTGATTAAAAAGATTATGACATTTTGAAAAAGAGATTGCTCAAAATAGCCTATGAATTGGCTGGCATGAAACCTTTACAGTAATTACTAATTTCTTTTATAAAGTGCATTACGACTATTACAATATAATGGACAGGTGCTAATTTCGAAAACATTATAAAAAGTAACTCAATTTCGTTTCAATCTCCGGTGTCTGATATTTTTGTTTAATTTAAAGTTAGTAGTAGACTAAGGTATCGTAGCTCATGCAGCCTAGTATTACAATAAGTATGTATAGCGAAATTAAAAAAACTCAATATTCTCAGTGCTTGATCTATGAATAAGGTTTTAATACGAATATATTAAAGCGACAGAAAGTGCTGTGTGAAATGAGCAAGCCATTTATTAAAAAAAAAGATCAACATATTCTATCTCTCTATTGTCTTCCGTCAATTGAATTGACAGACGCCAACATTTGGCCAGGTTCTGGGTAATCCTGTTGTTTGTGCTCGTTTGAATTTTATTATTATTCCTTTCCGATTTTAAGTAACAACTTGGAATATATAATATATAATATATAATCTTGAAATATCGACCCCTAGCTGTGATTGACTGATTTACGGACCTACTAAGAACAACCTGGCATGTCGGTGGGTGTCAAGAGGTTAAACGGACTTTGCGGATTTAACATGGAATCCCAAAAAGATTCTATATTTTGTGTAAACTGCGGATCAGCTTCTGACTCCATGTTACTAGAAGGTGAGCAAATTCTTTATTGTATACAACAGTGGACTGCTTCTCGATTGGTTAGTAAAACCTCTCTTTTTCTCGAGTCTCGAGAAATGCTGACGATTCGTAAACTTATTTATCAAATCACCCTGCATCACTCCAGCTTAGTGTGGGACCATCAAGAAGTTTATGTTAAAGATGATAGGTAGTGTCGTATCCATGGTGACAATTAAACAAAGTAAAAAAAAAATGTCATATCTTGTGTTGTTTTAAATAAAAGTATTTTCTGGTTAAAACAATATATATTATATTAGAGGCTCTTGCAGCACATATAAAATACTAAAGGTAGCGATGGTTAGTGGTGGCTGTTTAGTAATTCCAATCTTTTTTCAGGTTCATACACATGACATATCTTCTTTGTCGGAAGCCAAGAATATAGGTAGAACACCAAATGTAAGTTACTTTGGTGAAGAATGTGCTCTGCGTTACATTGCCACCATATCGTGCACGCTCTCATCAAGTAATTGCATTGAGGATAGACTGATACCATGTGAATAATTATAATAAACATTGTCTTGGAAAGACTTCTGCCACTGCAATTATATTGGTCGAACATAAATATGATACCTGGGATGTGACATGATGTTGTTATTAAATAAACATTTTGTGAAGCAAAACATGTTGTTTTAATCTATGATGTATGTTTGTAATGGCATAATTATAACCTCAAAATCCGAAAGTATTTTGATGGCTTTTAAAAGTCTCAAGTGTCCGTAGTTTTAATTTAGTTTCCATCGAATATATATATCATTTAGAACTCAAAATGTTAAAACACCTCCCTGTCGGTTCTTAGGCCAACAATGTACGGACGCGTAGCAATGTCCTTTACGAAATCCTCAAATCTATCCCAGTTTTTTTAAAAAACATTCGAGTCACAGTTAACGTCATCATAAACCCACATTCGTTGTATCATTGAAATAAAAATATTATTTACTTCGAAGACATGATTATAGAGATAATGAGACTGAAAAAAACTGCAATGAATGTGCGCTTTGCCAATTTACCTATTTGTATTAAAAAGTCAATGGTGCCGATTCCCTTGTTCACAAACTAGACTAAATAGAAAAGGATAGAAGATAAAATATAGTTTAGTCCTGTCAAATTAAGACACTTCATAGATATAATTTAGACACGATTAAAAACATGGTGACTATAAATACGTCCAATTACTTCGGGCGCTGACTCGTTAATTTAGGTTTCGTTTAGTTAGTGACCAAGAGAATCAGCACCATTGATTTTTATTTTAGTCGTTATTTTCGATCAGTTACTTTGTTTATATACGTTGTAACATTTATCTATACTAATATTATAAAGAGGAAAACCTTGTTTGTATAAGAATAAGAATAATTTTTATTCACAAACTTTTTTTACAAAATTCCTATGAAGTCCCTGACTTCTGAGCTAGGTGAAAACCTGTGTTACAGAAGTCAGTGCCCTCTCCCAGTTTTGGTTGATATAAATTGTGAATATAAACTAAATCAAGCAATTGATGGGTTATGTTTAAGTGTATTGTGTTTAAGTGTGTGAATGATGTGTGCGTGTGAGTGTGTGTGTGTGTATGTGTGTGCGTCTGTGTGCGTGTATGTGTTATATGCATGTGTGACTGTTGTTGTTGTTATGGGTGGGATTTGTGGTTATGGGGAATATTAATTGGTTAGCAATAACATTTCAGTTTCGTCGTAATTTAATTTAAGTAGCCAATTCTTACTTTTAATTTTGGTTTCTTGAACAGTAAGAGGATGAAAGTTTAATATTTTATTTATTTTATTATATAAGTAAGATGACCTATAGGATTGCTGTCGTCTCGCGCCGTAGCTGTCCGACATCTGACAGATAAGCACACGTTATTAATAACTCTTTTTCTCCTATGTAAATTTAGATTGAAGGGAGTTTGCCTATGTTGTTTTGTTAGAATATGGAGTAAATATAATTGTCTAATCGTTAAAAGTTCGCAATTTTCATACAGTTCCTTAGTCGGATATCTGAAGGGTCTGAAAGTCATTACTTTCAATAATGACCTTTGAGCCCTTTCTAATTTGATCATGTGACTTTTACAGGCACCACCCCAGACTCCAACACAGTATCCAAGTATAGATTGAGCTAAGGCATAGTAAATATAACGGAGAAGAGGAAACTCGGCGGCATGTCTAAGTTTTTTAAAAACCCAAATTAACTTCCTAGTGCGACTCGTATCAAGGCTTGTATGTATGTTTGTTTGATTGATTGTAAGGAATAGGCTCAAAAACTATTGGACCGATTTTAAAAATTCTTTCACCATTTGAAATCTACATTGTCCCCGAGTAACATAGGCTATATGTTTTTTTGGAGAAAAGTAAGGTTCCGTAAGATATTTGGGTTTTTCGGACACAGGGTGAAAAAATCAACCAGAAAAGTTACTTTATTTATTTTATTGCGTACGCTACCTAAACTATAAAAGATAGAACTATAAAATGTTCTAATTAGTTGTAGATCTTATAAGAATCTGTAAAAAAGTCCGCGACACACTATATCTATCTATGCCGAGTGAGGCACAACAACCATTTTTTTTTAAAAAATCTTGAATTTTTTGCGGCCTACATTATAACGCGTTTATTTTACTCATGCTATTAATCTTAATCAAAATAAATTATTCTATCATTAAGTACAGTTTACAATACGCAAATACAATAGTATTTTTTTTCAAATGACTTCGTTTGGCTCAAAAGGAATCAGGGAAGGAAATTTTATGCCCACTTTTAAAATTGAAGGACAGGTGTGTCATTGGTAGCCTATTTACCACCATCAAGCTAAAACCCACAGTTCTTGCAAATATATTTTATTTCGGATGCAGACCATAGTTATCGTTTTGATCAAGCATCGCAACAATCTTAAAAATGGATTTAATTCGCGAATTACATACCCCTTTGCAAAGTCCTATCGTGTAAATACGAAGTTTTAAACAAAATTTATTAAATATTTTTATCATTAACAACATTAAAATCCACAAAAAGACAAACTGTGCAGCCTGCGGATGATGAGTGCGTCGTCGATGTTAGTGACGGTGTCTGTGAATAGACCTGCAAATCATTTTGCTGACCGTATCTTTCCTAGGTAGGCTTTTTGCAGCGGTAACCGACATCCACGCGGGCGGAGCCGCGGGCGACTGCTAGTGAGTTATAAATTCTATATGACTTGGAAAAAATCACAAAACCTTACCCCAAAGTAAAGAATTTCTAGAAGAAGAAGAAATGGCATATATCTTTGTTTTATATTGTCCAGTGGCTCGTCTCTTGGCTGTTTCCCATCCAGCCGCTATTATAGTATTATTGACATAGTCTACTGGAGCTAATTCACTTCGAACTTCTATATCTGTTTTATAAGTGTGAAATATACCCAACCCTCCCCCAACGATTATCTGAAAAGTTAAAAAAACGCCTTTAAACCACGTTATTTTTACCCTTTTTTGTTTTATAATCTTCTTGTCTTCTTTTCAATATATTGTGTGCAAGTTTTATTTTGCTATAAAAGATCTGGAAACTTTTTAACAAAAGTTATTACCCGAAAATATTATAGCCGGTCAATATGATACAATGTTATTTGAGGACTCTGAGACATCAGACGTTATAATTATATGAAAGTTTAACCCGGCGTCATGGGGGTTGGGTCTGTGGGACCCGTCACATTTTATTGTGCTTCTAGTTCGGTTAGTAGGAGTGCGACATTGCCTTTCTTCTCAGTAGCTGGAGCTGTTGAGTTGTTCTATGCAACTCAAGCAACATGTTGGTCGTGGCACATCCGCAGCGGGAGTTACAAGTGCACAAAATTGAAAAAGGTATGTGAGACCCATCCCCGCAGTCGGTGTAACAATTTCGCGCCATATTGTTTTACTTATTATCTGTGTTTTTATCCTTTTGTAATTGATTTTTTGTTGTTGTTTATATTGTATTTGCTTTTATATGGTTTAACGTATTTTATTTGTATTTTTGTAGGTTGTACTTACTTAGTAAAAAATGGATCATAAAGAGGGAGAACGACAGCGTATTCTTGCAATTTTACAAGAATCTGACTCTGATTCTGAGTTGTCAGACCAGGATTTGTGTGACGAAGAAGATCGCAAAAGGTGCCAAGTGTGTTCAGCCAAAAAAGACCGTAAGACAAACTACATCTGCGAGAGTTGCAACTAATATATTTGTGGAGAACATATAGTACCTTTTTGTGCTGACTGTACCAAATATATAAAGTGATTTTCGTTTTTTTCTTAAGGCAATTTAGTTGCCTACAAAAAAGGGCCATTAAAACATTGAAACTGATTGTTAATTAATAATAAAATTAGATTTTAATAGAAGAGGAAAATTTTGTTGACATTTGTCGTTATGTTTTTAAAGTTCCATTTATGTGATTAAAACATAAATATAACATGATATTTCTGTTTTATTTATTTACTTAGATACCTAAATAACTAAACATGAATAATATTATTTTTATTATTTATACAGTATTGGAATAATTTTGACATTAAAAAACGGGTCGGTGAGACCCACCCCAACGTCCGTGTAACACTTTTCCACCCCCATGACGCCGGGTTAAACTAAAAATAATAGTCTGCGTAATGTCGCGATTGCTTGTACTATTTTATTAGAGATTCAGTGTCATCAGTATTATTATGACATTGATAATGATGATCACTAACACTTCATTTTAAAACAAAATCTGTATTTAAAAAACTTTAACAGTAACATGACCACTTTTCGTCAAAAGCAAATTTAATCTACCGACGTAATGTACACTTACACCACTAGCTCCGTATATACATGACATATCAACCCAGCCTGGAGTCGGTTCCAGTTTAGAACAAACCACTGAAATAAAATTATTATTATGGTAACATAACATATTAATAACATTCTAGTTTGTGTGTAGAAGTGAACTGTGAGAAATACATCAGTAACTATTGCCTAAGATATTTAAGGTTTAAAACTAATGGCTTTACGTGCTTATCAGTTAAATCACTAACTGCTAAACTCTGAGCTCTTACTTGGAAATTCTTAATGGGAAAACATCAAACCCCAAAAATATTTATATTAAAATACTAGCTTCTGCCCGCGGCTTCGCTCGCGTTAGAAAGAGACAAAAAGTAGCCTATGTTACTCTCCATCTCTTCAACTATCTTCACTTAAAAATCACGTCAATCCGTCGCTCCGTTTTGCCGTGAAAGAAAGACAAACAGACAGACACACTTTCCCATTTATAATATTAGTATGGATTAGTATGGATTCTATTTCCATTACTTATGAATTGTTTTGGCGCCATTCAGTCTAATAACACCCCTCTTTTTGCGTCGGGGGTTAAAAATAAATGCAAATTGCTCGCTCTAAGCCGTAGGTTCCTATAGAGCAGAACGAGCGAGAAATTTCAATCAATTCAATTTTTAAAAACAAAATTAATTGGTAACATCATTCATGTTGAATCTAAGGTACTAATGTGAGAACAATAGTAAGTCGTGTATGTTAAGAGGTGATCTGGTGAAGCATTGTATACATAGAAAACAATTTCTGAATAACTGAACCTGTAAAGAGATGGCCAGTCCCAGCTAGCTTATTCTCAAAATCCACCTTCGTTCACTTCGTCCTATCTTGAAAAGAATTATTTACTACACAGTAGCTAACGCTCAAATATTGCGTTTGTGATGAATAAATACATCTATAATATGAACAACAGCTTAATATTTTAATCTGTATTTGATATTCATTGCAACTGTAGATTTAGCATACACATAATTAAATTCAGATATTAAAACTTATTTTATGCTCACCTATAGCTGGTCTAACCACACAAACAGGCATTTCATTTCCAATAGTATTAACCAACTCTTCAGCGACTGATTTTGAGAATGAGTACGTGTTCGGCCAAGTTTTTAGCAAACTGAAATTTATAAAACAAATAAAAAAGCCATAAAACCAGCGCAAAACATAAACTTCGAAAATATAGTTTTACTAGCTTCTGCCCCGGCTTCGCTCGCGTTAGAAAGAGAATAAAAGTAGCCTATGTTACTCCCCATCCCTTCAGTTGAAGGGATGGGGAGTAACATAGGCTACTTTACGTTTTTTGTCTTTAATTGACGTGATTTTTTAAGTGGAGATAGTTATCTCCACTTAAAAAATCACGTCAATTCGTCGCTCCGTTTTGCCGTGAAAGAAAGACAAACATACAGACAGACAGACATACAGACACACTTTCCCATTTATAATATTAGTATGGATAACAAACTGGTCTTTTCCTGCTTCATGTTAAATTTCAATATTTACTTCTAAAGTTAAAAGTAAAAGGGATCTCTGAACACCGGAGAACGATTGAACTTTGTTTTAAACTGGCCTCACACTAGGAAATTCTTCTGTATCGTGGACGTATTTACAAACACTCAAACATAAACAACCAGACTTGGAACATCAATACCAGTATATTTTTTACAAATATTTGCACTGTTCGGGAATCGATTCGCTTAACCACTGCACCAACTGTGTCGTCAAAAATGTTACTTTTTTATGTATGGGAAATCATTACATGACTTCTCCAGCAGACAACGGGGCGGGAGGGAGTGTCAGACTTTTACTGATTAAAACCCACCCATGTTCCTTCGGTTGCCCTTTATGATCCAGGGTCGCGGTAACTATTAGAACTATTTCGCAACCCCGACAGGCTATTGGCTCTAGGAAGCGCCGTCACGCTCTGTGAGATTTGTTACTTCAAACTTAAGTTTGACTTCAACCCTTGATATATTTTAAACCACACCCACATTATGTTTATGTTTCAAACAACTCACGTCGGTGTCATATTAATTATTCTTTCTTCTTCGAACGTCTCGACCAGCTGGATCAAAGCATTAGGACTTAAAGGGCTTGTGTAAAATTTCTCCAAAACTTCAGTATCTATACGGTCCAAGCTAGCATGTGAATAGGCAGTTGAAACATAGACGAAAGATCTGAAGCAGAAAACATACGATTTGCGTGAAATGATTTGATCAATGTGTAAATTGGCCTATCATCTAAATAATAGAATCATTAAAATCAATTTAAAGATCCTTGGAGGAAATGCATGTTCGGCAATAGATGACATAAAAGTTTTCTTACTGCAGATCTTTGCAAGACTTGCCAAGTAGAAGAGCTTCCCTGGTTCCTCGTACATTGATTAGTGTTGCTGAACGAAGAGCCTCTTCAAAGTTTGTCGTGGCCGCCAAATGGAAGACTACGTTGACCTGTGTGATAACAATCAGATAATTAAAATCGAGGTTATCTATGGTGTTGACAATTTTCAAAAGCTTTAAATTTTTTTTTCTAGACATAAAGGTTTATCAAACAATTATGCAACCTAAATCAAACTTATAACAGATCTATTAGCAATGGCATTTCTGTACAGTTAATTAATTTCCAAAAACTAGAACGCATTTAAAACATTTTTGATTGTTTTATCTGTCAACAATAATTCAGTTCATTTCAGTTTCAATTCTGAGTCGTGATGTTATAAAATGTTAGGATTTTCACACGTAGTTTTCATGCTTTTATCCCAAAAAATTAAGCCTATGTAATTCTCAATTTTTTTCTTCTTTTTCTTTTTGATTATTTCGAATACTTTTTTTTGGTGAGTGGGTAATCATCGTCCTGGGTGCGGCGGGAGGGCGTGTCAGACTTTTACTGACTAAAACCCACTCATGTTCCTTCGATTGCCTTTTATGTTCCAGGGTCACGGTAACTATTATAAACATTCCGCAACCCCGGCAGATTATTTTGAATCCTTCATATTTTATACGCGTTTCCTTCGACGACCAAGCAACAGCCGGCTGTTGCGCAGCTATCGCCTTTCTATTGGGTCTCAAATCACGTGTATTCAAAGGTTTAATTCATAATTTTTTAAACATTAATACGGTCAAGGTTTGCCATTAGTTTACATTTTATATGTTTAAATGCATAAATTATCATGTCTTTCATTGTTGCAGTATTACAAACCTAATGACCCAATGGATTCATTGTAACAAGTAATTATTTGTATACCTAAGTATACGTACAATTCCGCATTTTCTGTTATCTGAATGAACTGTTAACAATCGGCCATTTTATGATAAACGACGTCATCCGCGTGGATTAATAGCTCACGTTCCCGGGGGATTTCCGGGATGAAAACTATCCTATATCCTTTCTCGGGTTCCAGACTATATCTGTACTAAATTTTATTCAAATCGGTTTAGTGGTTTAGGCGTGAAGAAGAGACCGACAGACAGAGTTACTTTCGCATTTATAATATTAGCACGGAATACAATATTTAAGCGAACTGTATTTATACACATACCTTTTTAGTTATAGTGTTCCAGTCTTTTTCACTTAAGCCAAGTTTAAGTTCTGCCATATCCCCTGGTACAGGCACAAGTTTTTCTGCAAAATTTGGTTGCCGTTCTCGTAACGTATCGTACAGCTTGAAAAAAAATAATGTTTATAAGCTTAGCTATGCAAATTACAGTTAAAAAATAAACTTTATTGCGACAACGTCACTAAAAAGTCTGAATCAAGACGACATTCAAAATAGGTAATTATATTTTATAGTATAGATCTAATAATTCTATGTTAAACTAAACTTCAGCAGCTGTGAAAAAAAAAACAATAAATCATTTTTATGCAAAGAATAATATCAATAACTTACAGGATCTTGTAAGATTTCATTCAGCCTCTGTTCTATGGATTTGCCTTTTTTGCTTCTCAGTAAGATGAATATTTTTAAAACTTTAGTCGCCCTATAATTTTAGAAACTTGATTAAAAAAAAACGGTTTTATAAATGGTTATCTTATGAGAAACTTTAAAACCTCAATAATTTACGATATAAAAAAAATCCACTCAAACAGAATTAAAATTAAATGCAGTTGAAATACAGTATGAATTGACAATTTAGTTAAAATTAGAATTAAATAGCCTTAAAATAGTATTGCCTGATATATCTAAATATAATTTACTAAAGTTACCAACATGAACATTAATGAGATTTTGTTTTATAATAAAAGTCTTCTCGATGTCAAGCTAAGCTGCATCAAGCTGGGCATAGACGTTCATTTTTAGGGTTCCGTAGTAAACTAGGAACCCTTATAGTTTCGCTCGCTTAATCTCTGTGACCGTTAGCATTAGAAAGCTGAAATTTAGTACCAATATGTATATCACCCACGCCGACAAAGTGTTAAAATAAAAATTGGAAAAAAATTATTTATTAGGGTAGACCCTACATGTAAAGAGGGATGTGATTTTCTTTTTTTAAAAACCCTCACGTGTGATATATTGTTGGATAGGTATTTAAAAATGAAAAGGGGTTTACTAAAATCAGTTTTTGATAATGTCAATAATATCGGAAATAATCGCTCCAAAAGGAAAAATTAAAGCGTCCCCCCCCCCCCCTTTAACTTTTGACCCGTAGGTTTAAAAAATATGAAAAAATCTGGAAAGTAGAACTTTATAAGTACTTTCAAGGAAAATTATTTTGAACTTGATAGAAAGAACAGTTTTTGTACAAAAAAGACAAAAAGGTTGTACAAAATAATTTCTGCGTACTTAGTATGTCAACGTAACAAATAGCCTTTTTTAAACTTATAAATGGGAACACTTATTGTGACGGACGGGAAACTACGGAACCCTACATTGAGCGTGGCCCGACACGCTCTTGGCCGGTTTTTTTTCGCGTCAGTCTAGACGTAATACTGTGGCGTCAATCCATATGGTTTAGGCGGACAACCAACTCTGGAGTTATGGCAAGAAATTATATCTTGCAATAAGCATCAAAAGTCGAAATACCTTTTCTATCTGTATACCTCAAAAGTTTTTCAATGAGCTGTTTGCCCAGAAATCCAGAGCCGCCTGTAAGGAACACAGTGGTGCCGCTGTAAAACTGTTGCACGGCAGACGTTCCACGTGCTGTTATTTCATTCAGTGGTTTCATACGAGTTAGCAACTTTGCTTCAAATTCCTGTGCTGGATCCATTATTTTAACTACAACTAAAATCTGTAATACAAATACGTATAATTTATTATGCTTACGATTTTTCGTATTGCTTGTGATAATTGTATAAAAATACCACTATTTTAAAATTTGATACATTATAATATCTATAAAAGCAAAAAAAAACAGTTTTTTTAAATTAGAATATTTAAGTGGATATCGATTATTAGATTATTAGATTACTATAACTATTTCAATATCTAACAACTGAAAATAATGCGAGTTAAATGATCCACACCATTATTTTCTGTGGTCTAAGCACTTTGAGAAAGTTTACAATAAATTAAGAATTAGTTGGATAAAGTTGACCCTAGATGTGAGCCTTGTGGGACCCCAACCAAAGTTATTATTCGTATTAGATGGATAAAACTGGTTTCTTTAGCTAAACAAGATCTATGAAAGCAAAATAATTGCGATATTGTCCATTTAAGCTGGCACTGGCAAATAAGATTCAATGTTTATAATAGGGGTTATGAATAGCTGTATAAAGGCTTAACATGATAGTTAAGCATTTAATACAGATTAAAAAATATTTTTGAAGAAAAATAGTTTGCAACTAATAGAAAAATAAAATTAGACTCACCCAAAGTCCGAGATTATGCCAGTGATTTACTTATTTTTAAATTTGGCCTTAAATCAGTATTTTTTTGCCGTTAATTAAATTAGTTGTTAGTCCCGGAAACAAATCATTGTAACTAAATTGCAATAGTACTTACATTTAAATATAAACGTATAATTTGTGCGTTGCACCTACATGCATTATTTATAAATAAGAAAGTGCATACTACATTGGTCATTTAATCTAGATTATTCTTTATAATGAATTTAAATTACTTCTTTTAAAATGCTATCTTAGATGTCTTAAAACTTAATAAATTAGCTACCAGTGGTGGTAAAAATTACTGATTTAGTCAACAGTTCATATTATTATGAGCAGATCAAAAATTTATAACATAGAAAATAAGTAAATACTGCAGCTAATAGAAATCGAGATTTGGCATTTATTAAAATACTAGTTTTCGCCCGTTGCTTCGTTGCTTTGTAGATGTTGAACTTACGTCCCCTTTACGGATCGAATTACCAAAAATCCTTTCTGGCTAACTACTCTTTACAAATAAAGAAAGAAAGCAAAAGAAAAAAAAACTCTTTTCTCTCTTTCAACTGATTTGTTGAATTTGAAACCGCGTCAGTTCGCCAGCGTCGGGAGCAAAGATCAGATTTAAGTCGTTCATCAGGCCTGCAGAGTTCCGTTGTTTGATGCTGAAGACATTTTAGTAAATTTTAGTGCAAAAGAGAAAGAATATTTTGACCGGCCTGTTGGTCTAGTGGTTAGTAACCCTGAGTGCTAAGCTGGAGGTCGTGGGTTCGATTCCCACCCAGGGCAAACTTTGTGTGATGAGCACGAATGTTTGTTCTGTGTCTGGGTGTGATTTATCTATAATATGTATGTATTTAAAAATTATATAAGTATGTTTATCAGTTGTCTGGTTACCATAGTACAAGCTCTGCTTAGTTTGGGATCAGATGGCTGTATGTGAGTTGTCCCGGGATATTTATTTATTTATTTTATTTAATACTATTATTAAATCTTTGAAAAGAGAAAAGTGTCTAGACCATGATTGTCTTAGCATTGAAGACCTAATGCCACACTTGCCTAGAGTTATAGCTACGTTTATTATTGTGAGTGTAAGTCTCCTGACGATTTCATTGTAGTCCAGGAAGTAAAAGTGAATACTGGCGATGTATTGGAGCAGTCAGGTTATAGGCCTGTCTTCTTAACAACGGTTAGAGTGAAGGTAATGAATGAACAGTCTGCTTAATAGCCACTTAACAAAAAATTTGAACTGTATGATATTCTATTCAGTTTCTGTTATAATCTATCAACGGAAAGTGCGGTCTTATGCCTGAAACAAACGGTGTAATACCAGGCGTCAAATATCAAGACCAGTGTAATCGCCATCCTTGAGCCTGTCCCAGGCATTCGATTTGGTCTCATACGACTTACTGTGGACTAAGATGTTACGGGACACTACTCCGCACCCTATGATCGTATCTTTATTTCAGTATTGATATAATCATCAAAAAAATACTATTTGATGGAAGATAGAAATTCAAATGAGTTCAAGTTCAAGTGTGGGTACGGTTTGTAATGGACCACTTGATTGGAGAGCTGAGCAACACTGGGGTCGGATGTCATGTAAGTGGGATTTGCGTTATTAACATATGCTACGCGAGTGACATAACGCTGGTCGGCCCTTCAAACAGGCGGTGCGTAAGCTACTGGGTATGTGTGAAGGAGACACGAAAGCCCAAGAAATAAAAACTTATTGCATTGTACTGTGCTCATTTTTAATAAATAAATAATCTAAAACGGGAGTTTATTTAGACTGGAGAGGAAATTAAAAAAAAGACATTTTTAAAAAATAATGTATTTTATTTTATACAAAAAATTAACAACTTTGTTACATTCAGAACACTTGTTGATTTAACAAAAACAACTTCGGCTCACTATTTACTCTACCTACCTAGTAGACATAAAAAATAACGTGCACCAAAGTGAATGTATAATTTTAATTTCACGCAAACTCTTTTATGTAAGGTACTGAAAATTAAAAATAGAAGACAGTTTGCCACCTAAGCGTGACACCTAGTGTCAATAATAGTCACTATACGAGAAACAGTTTTATTAATTCAGTTAAAAATGGAGAAGGCCCAGCGAGGAATGTTACTGATTTTGCATATCACGCCGAAACTGAATGATATTGAGGTAAGTACAAAAAGTTTATAAACACGTTGTTTGTAACTCTATCTTAAGCACTATGTTTTAAAATAAAGTTGAATATAATCTAAGTTTCCTGTTTATACATACATTTTTATACACCCATTATAATATAAACACACATGCGCTACGAATATGTTGTATCATTTTGCACCACATTTAAGAACAATTGTTGCTATAATGGCCCGGCTACACGCTCAGTCTTGCCTGCGCAGTCCGGTTTGTACATTCATGACTGTGCAAAAAGACGAAACACCGTATAGTGGCCTTACGGTGCAGGTAAGCTCGTGCAAACTAACTGTGCAGTCAATATCGAAAATAATTACGTCGGACTGGTTGCGCGGCTTGAATAACCGGCCACACATTCAAGTAAAACCGTGCAAGTCAAGTTTGCGCAGTCCAAATTAGCATGTCGACGATCGCACAAGCCGCGCTTTCAGGACTGCGCTAGCTACCGTCACGCCGTCCACACGCGCGCGCTTACCTGCGCAAACAGGTTTGTACAGGCATGCTCGCAGGCAAGACTGAGCGTGTAGCCGGGCCATAAGAGACCCTTTATGTGCCAGAACAAAATATTAATTTATCAATATGTATAAAGTAGATATCAACGTCAGAACAGAATATAAAAATTTGTACAAACTATAAAAATACAAAGGCAATATAATAAACATTAAGATTTTAAAAATTGTAACCTTTTTACGTGCATAAAGCGTGTCTTTCAATCCATCTTTCAATACATACTTTCTCACACCAATAGCCCATGTGATTATAAATTCTGTCCAGTCGATATCTGTCATATCAAAATTGAAAATTACTTTGTCTTCTTTTGAAAGACTTTCATATAGTTCTATAGTATTTTGGTCATCAAATTTCCACTGATTGCAACCAAAAGGAGACAACGCCAACATCGTTTTGTACATTTTGGTCCCTAGTTTTACGAACCTGAAAAATAGAATAACAAAATTATTGGCCAATGGTACAAAATAATTTAGGTTTTGATATTAAAGTCATTTTTTTTTGCCTACAATATTCTGTTCTTTATATTTCTCAAGATAACGGTGACGTTGTACAGCAAAAAGCTGCAGCAGTTCTGTTCAAACCATATTTTTGGACGATCCAACCGCGCTATTCTTAACCACTGCAACTCGTGAAAGCCAAAATCACCAGAATCAATAGTAGAGTTCACTGCTAGTAAAGCGTCGAGCAATAAAGAGTAAAAGGTCCGAGAGAAACGATTCAACTTTCAACTATCTTAGATCCCGTAACTAAATGACTCAGAAAAAAAAAGTGTTCATTACTAATCCTCCGCGACAACAAATTGCCCCCTGTAATCTCGCTGGAGTGAGCTATAGCTGTCGGGCAGCACTGCCATAGTCACTTACGATCTACGAAAGTATATGTTTGATATTTATACCTTTTCTGCTTTCCAAAGATGACACAAATTTCATCTATGATATAAGCAGGAATCAGTTGCAACAGCCAGAAGCAAATCCAAAATAATATTTGATTTTTCGTTTTAAGCATAGAAGGATATCCCACCGTCTTTGGTGATGGACATAGTTGTCGGCATTTTTTGTGCAACACATCAAATAGTTGCCCTGTACAAAACAGATCACAGTAAGTTAATTTTGACACAGACCAATCATGTAATAGAGCAGAAAAAATTACAGATAATCAAAAGCTTACGGTTAATATGAGATTAATGAAGATAAACATTTATGCCCTTACTAATAATCACTGTGTAAAGTTATGCAATGAATAAAGCCTGTGTAACCATACATTTTGATGTATAACTTTATGCAGCGTTTATTAGTAAGGCACTTAAAATGAAGGAATAATACTGCTGTTGAACAGCATTTAAACGAAGCCAATACAAAGACCTTCTCGTAGCGAGAGCTGCCTGTACTTAAAAATATGAAGAGAAGCTTTCCAGGGTCTCTCTAGCATAGCGATTAGTATATTGTAGGTACAGATTAAAAAAAATTTTTTTTTTTTTATAATTTAACAGCTATTTTATAGGAATGTCGATACAATGTGTACTAAAACTGGAAATTAAATGGCAGAGAGTTGCTGTATTCCAAGCCGAGTTGAGTGATAGATTGTAGAGTGTGAGGGATTCATAGAGTCGGATTCCTTGGGAAGAAACGCCTGGGTGTCAACATTGTGACTACTGCCTAGAGGGCACGGTGGATGTTTGCCCCGTTTTGGCGGCCAATAGCCTGCCGGGGTAGCGAAATTGTTCGAAAACATACCTTGGCCCCAGAACATAAAGAGCAACTGAAGGAGCATAGGTGGGTTTCAGTCAGCAAAAGTCCGAAATTCTCTCCTCCCTCGCACAGGGCGGGCAAAGTCATTTGATGATTAACCATGCACAAAAAACAAGGTTGCATGTATGTCATTAAAATACAGTAAAAAGAGGGTGGGACCCAATTTGATACCTTAAAGGAACCTGTAACAGACGGGGAACTCATTGCTGGTATGGTTTTCTATCCTAACAATGTGTGTGCGGTTAGCTAGGTAACTCTGGAAAAGTCGCTGTTGAATATCTATCATAAGCATTCTTTCAAGCTTAAGTAGAATGGTAGGGGTGGGAACGGTGTCAAAAGCTTTTGCAAGATTGAAGAAAAAAGTACGAACTTTTTTATTTTTATTAAGGTGCTGTATGACATGATAAATTGTGTCTGGAACTACATAGCAGGTAGACCTATTTTTAAGTAAGTCATACAGTTATGAAAATAGCAGGTTTTTAGGTGCGTGGTAGTAATTAAATGTTCTGTTTATTAGACGTTCTAACGGGTAACTCATGACAAAAAAAAGTGAAACAAATAATGATTTTATATGGTAACTAGCTTTTGCCCGCAACTTCGTCCGCGTGGAGTAATTATTCCCGTTCCCGGGGGATTTCCGGGATGAAAACTATCCTATGTCCTTTCTCGGGTCCCAGACTATATCTGTACCAAATTTCATTCAAATCGGTTCAGTGATTTGGCGTGAAGAAGAGACAGACAGACAGACAGACAGAAAGACAGACAGACAGAGTTACTTTCGCATTTATAATATTAGTAAGGATTAATTAACCAGATATATAGGTATCTCGATATATATGTCTCACTCTTTTTAAAAAAATATCTTTATTTCGGTAACTCATGGTTAGGGGTTAAAATTAGTGCGTAAAGCCTTTTAGCTTTACCCAGAGTAGGCAGCAAGTAGGTAGGTCCCAATAGTCTCATCAGCTCATAGAAAAATACAACTAATCAAACATCACTGTTAAATAAACTGCAGAAATTATCGCCTATATTTTATTCCGATATATTTTATAATCTAAATTTCTGTAAAGTTTCATCAAAATCCGTTCAGTAGTTTTTGCGTGAAAAAGTAACAAACAAAAATACGTACAATTTTTTCCTCTTTATAATATTAGTATTGTTAATAAACAATAAGTGTAATAAATTTTCAAGTGGAAAATACAAGTATTAAAACATTTTAATCCATTTTCCCCAGTGTTGCTGCCATCCTATTTTATTTTTTATCATCAGTTACTGGTACACCTATAGTACCTTAACTAAGTAGGAACGCAATTGGACAGTATTTATTTGGTAGTTCCCATCTCCGCCCTAGAAGATTGAGTGGAATAGGAGGCATAATAATAAAGATTTAAATAGAAAAAACTGAGATTTCAAAATAGAGTTTTATAGTAATGTTGCCATTTGCCATGACAATTGCGTATATCTGTAGAAAAAGTGGTTAGATGGTATTCCAACTAGTGGTGGCGTTTGGTATCAGCGAGCCTATTCATAAACAAAAGATGTTAGGCTGGTTTTAGTGTCATGCGTACCGTCAGTACGGATCGCTCCGCGTTGACATATCTATACAAGCTTCAGGGAGCGTTTTAGAGTAATACGGAGGAGCCCGTACGGACAATCGTCCGCGCGGACAACTCCGAAGCAATCCGCACAGCGCACCCGCACCGCGGAGCTATCCGCGCGGAACGTCGCTTGCGCGTCTTTGGCTTCAGTGAGCGTTTTAGTTTCGTGCGGAGCGCACGCATCACCTCAGTACAATTATGGCGAGCTGTGATCAATCCAATATGGACACGAGCAGAGTGATTGATGAAGTTCGACTGAGAAGGTGTTTGTGGGATGCTTCTGATCCGCAATATAAAATACAAGACGCTAGAAATAAAGCTTGGGAGGATGTTGCTAATGCAATGTAATCTTCAAAAATACAACGGAAGAAAACAAGCCAGCCCTCAAACTACTGTATAACGTCACAAATTCCCCCGCGACGGCTCTCTGTTCTATTATATATATATATATATTTTTTACGTTGTAAGCATTGCGCAGTACACCGCGGCGGTCAGGGCGATACTAAAACGACACACGCGGACTAACAGTCTGCGTACCATCAGTGCGGAGTGATCCGTACTGACAGTACGCATGACACTAAAACCCAGCCTTACTGGAATGTGATTTGGTCGAGTTTGTGAGCGTGTTCCTGACTGTGACAATTTGTGGCAGGCCAGATTTTCTGCTACAGTTCTTGCAGGATTGAACTGGTGCTAACGAGTATTTGAGAAGTTGTGTGGTCCGAAGTTGCGGAATTGTTCTAATAGTTACCGTGGCCCCGGAACATAAAGTCTGAAACGCCCTCCCGCCCCGCCCAAGTCATTTGATGATTTCCCACTCGCCAAAAAATTAAAAGAAGTTGTGTGGTGATAGTTTTTGGATTATGATTATCATTATCGAGTTTGTTTGTACAGACTTGGGTTTTTTTTAAGCAATATAGTGCAATAGTTTCTGTTTCGTTACTAAAACTTCTTACCGTTATTTACAGGGTTTCCAGGAAAAGGACAAATGGCATAGATCTTTGTTTTATGTTCTCCAGCAACTCGTTTTCTAGCTGTTTCCCATCCAGCAGCTATTACAGTATTATTGACATAGTCTACCGGTACCAATTCGGCTCGGGTTTCTTTATCTACTTTACATATGTGGGCAATACCCAATCCTCCAGCAGCAACTATCTGAAAAGGTAACAAACATTATGCCTGCCATTATGCATTGTGTCTTTTATGCCCTTTGGGTGCGTCTCATAACATATAAACTCATTTGGTCTAATTTCATTTTATTATCGTTCATAAGATATAATCAACGTAAGATATATCAAATGTTGATATAATTTATTTATATATAACATTTATTTATTCTAAAACTTAATCAGTATAACGTTGTTTGATATAACATTTATGTAATCGAAAATAATTTGGTCTAACGTTTAATATGTATATCGTTTATTTAATCGAAAATCATTAGGTCTAACGTTTAATATAAATATATTATGTTACCGGCCAAACCCGATTTTAGGACAAATAAGTTTAGCCTAAGCAAAACTAATTTGCCTTAAAATCGGGTTCAGTTCAGTTCTTTCTCGCCCCGACTTAGGGCTACTCGACTCAGAGCATCCCGACTCCACTTTTTTGTAAACCATCCAGAAATAGGAGCCCCACGCAGCGGGGCTCCGGCAACCTATCTTAGACCTATCTTAGTTAGTTTTTTATCATATTAGACCAAACAAGTTTTATATATTTGTATTGGTATGTCAATATTCAATGATGTTATTTCAAACGATGTTATAATCAGTGTATGTTATGCTTATCAAAATTAGGTATTTAAAAACTATATCAATGGTTTATTAAATAAAATTATAGGTTCTGTTGTTATATGTTGTAAATATTAGAGATTTTGTTGTTATACCATCTATTACTTACACGGTCATTAGCATTGTTTTATCAACATGGCAAAAGTTTATAAACTGGGACGTTTTTTTTTTAATTTAAAGGTATAAAAAAAATACCGAGTTTAAAAGAAGCTTTGACAAAATGTCAAGACATATAAAAAGTTGCTGACTTATCAAAATGCTTTAATAGCACCCCATTGTTAGTAAGTATTACAACCAGCTACTCAAACTTCGTTTTAGAACAATAACTAAACTCGAGAGAAAAAACACCTCAATCAATATACTTATACTTACACCACTGACTCCGTATATGCACGACATATCAATCCAGCCTGGGGTCGGTTCAAGTTTAGTACAGGCCACTGAAATAAAATTAATAATACAGTAACTTACAGTGTGTGTTTGTGTGCATCAGTAACATCATATTGCCTAAGCGATAACACGCTTAGAACTAACGGCTCCAAGTGCAGTACAAGGCTCTGGGGTTACATACCATTAATTTCTTAAAACCGAGTTGTTACTGAAAACTCCTTAATGGAAAAAGCCGAAACACATTGCCCAATCTAATTTAAAATTACCTAGTAACCGTGACTTAGATATCTGTGTTTGTTCAAATTGAGAAAAGTATATAATTTAATGACGGTGATCACAAAGTCCTGCCAAACATTGCTGCATTGAATGCTGCTGAGTGAAACTACATGGCTATTACATAATGTTCAGTGTTTAACTTACTATTTATATTTAGAAGTAAAACTTATTTTATACTCACCAACAGCTGGTCTAACCACACATACAGGCAGGTCATTTCCAATAGTATTAACCAATTCTTCAGCGACTGACTTTGAGAAAGAGTATGTGTTCACCCAATTTTTTAGGTACCAAACTGGAACGTAAAAATAGCATAAAAGCAAATGTGCACCAACCAAAGGTCGCTTCTTTCGAATTCATGTCAGAAGTATTGTTCAAGAATAAATAGATATTTTATTTTATTTTATTTGATTGCTGCACGCCTATTTTAAATTTTTGCTTTAAAATCTCTGTACTCCTAAGAATTTCTCCAGTATTGTGAATATTTTTAAAATACCTGCAGGTTATATAAATATTTGCAACGTACGATTTTCTAAACCACTGCACTTTAACCATGTTGTCAAAATTGTTACTTTTATTCTGAACGGACTCAAATCCTTGGTATCTTTTTTCTATACCCACTTGGTATCTTTTTTCTTGGTATCTTGGTTTCTATACCCACTACATATGGTTGACTCACCTAGGTGTCATATTAATTATTCTTTCTTCTTCAACCGTCTCAACTGTCTGAATCAAAGCGTTAGGACTAATAGGACTAGCATAAAAGTCCTCCAAAACATCAGTATCAATACGGTCCAAGGTAGCATGTGAAAATGCGGTTGAAACATAGACGAAAGACCTGAAGAAGAAAACACATAATTTGTGTGAGATGATTTGATCAAAGTATAAACGTCCTTTTCTCTGAATAAGAGTTCCTTAAAAATCGGTTCACAGATCTTTGGAGAATTGTATTGTATTTTGGCTGAATGTCAATGACGAAAACATATGAAATTTTCTTACTGCAGTTCTTTGCAGGACTTGCCGAGTAGAAGAGCTTCCCTGGTGCCTCGAACATTGATCAAGGTCGCTACACGAAGAGTCTCATCAAAATTTGTTGTTGCTGCCAAATGGAAGACTACGTTCACCTGTGTGATAACAATCAGTTATTCTAAAATGATGTGACGTTGTTTTAAATAAATACATATCTTAGGACAACAACACACGGTCATCTGATCCCAAGCCAAGCAGAGCTTGTGTTATGGTAACCAGACAACTGATATACATACTTACATACTTTATAAATACATACATACATATTATAGAAAGTTTTCGATTTTCAAAAGTTGTAGGAGCTTTAAGATATTTTTCTATTACTGATTTTGGCTTAGCACTAATCTGTCACTGTTACACAATTTGCAAACGTTAAGTGCACGATAGAGACAGGAACTCGGCTAAGCTAATGTCAGTGCTTAGTAACGTCTATTTATATCGCCATAACAGTTTTGTAATCTAAATAAAACTTGATTGAACTGCACATACTTGCTTTATGCAACACATTTTTGTTCATCCAAACGAACGAAAGTTTGTAATAAGTTTAGCTACATTTTGTATTTTTATTTGCATAAATTATCATGTTTTTCATTGTTGCAGTATTACAAAGCTAATGACCAGTGCAATCATGTAACGAATGAAATATATAACATATACCTATGTTTATGTTGATTTTCGCATCTTCCGCTGTCTAAATAAACTTTTGATAATCTACCGTAATCTACTTCATAACATACCTGTTCAGTTATAGTGCTCCAGTCTTCTTCACTTAAGCCAAGTTTAAGTTCCGCTATATCTCCTGATACAGGCACAAGTTTTTCTGCAAAATTTGGTTGTTGTTCTCGCAACGTATCGTACAGCTTAAAACAATTAGTCAATATTAGCTTAGCCACACAAATATAAGTTGAAAACTAAAACTCGATTAGGACAAAGCCGCTGAAACGCCTGAAACAAGGAAATAATCCAGTCTAATTGTATTAAAACCTTAATAATGGTTTTTAAACAAATGTTATGTGTTATGTGGCAAAATTATTCTAAACTTCTTTTGACAGTATAACAGTCAATGGTGCCGATTTTCTTATTCATAAACTAACCTAAATTTATGTTAAGTGCATCTTTCTCTTTCGATTTCATTAAGAAAAGGACAGAAAATAAAATATTAGGTAAGTCCTGTCAAGTTAAGACACTCCATAGATAATTTAGTCGCGATTAAAAACAGCGCGACTAAAAATACGTCGATTAACTTCAGGCGCTGTCTAATTTGACAGGATTAAACTAAAATGTATCTTCTGTCCTTTTCTTTAAGAAATGGAAAGAGAGAGATGCACATAACTTAAATTTAGTGAAGTTTGTGTACAAGAGTAGACCTAGCTTCTAATTGTGAGTGTTTAAATCTTCGAACACTCGTGAATTGAGACACAATAGAAAGACAATAGCAGCCCGACAGCCGGCTGTCGCTTGGGCGTTGGAAGGTTAAAAAAAATAACCATAAAACTACGCTTTGCTCTGCTTGCTGCCGCCTTCTAACCTAACCTATCCAAATCGGATTGCTCTAAATTGGGATGTAAATTTTACTTTTAATTTAATAAAAAGTGGTTTTGATGTTTAAAACTACCTTTGGCTGATATTGCTAGTCAAAAGTTGTCCTAACTGCAATAAATATCAATCTAACATGAGTGGGTTTTAGTCAGTAAAAATCTGACACGCCCTCCCGCCCCGCCCAGGCCGGGAGAAGTCATTTGATGGTTTCCTACTCACCAAAAAAAGGGTATGTGTATAGCCGTGGTGGAATGTAGAAAAATAAATAAAATTATCTTAAAAAACATAGTACATACATGTCATACATAAACAATATCAATAACTTACAGGATCTTGCAATATTTCATTCCACCTCTGTAGAATAGATTTGCCTTTTTTGCTTCTTAGTAAGATAAATATTTTAGATACCCTAGTCGCTCTGAAAAATACTCAAACATGTATTGTTAAAGTTTGAGTGTTTAAACCCTCGAACACACTTGATATGAGATACAATAGAAAAACAATAGCAGCGCGACAGCCGGTTGTCGCTTGGTCGTCGAAAATGGTTTATTTTACTACAACAAAAGCAAACTTGCAGGCTGTTTAAATAGTAAGTTTTGAATATTTATATAATATTATACGACAATATTAACCTTTCATCGACCAACCGACAGCCGGTTGTCGGGCTGCTATTGTCTTTCTATTGTGTCTCGAATCACATGTGTTCAAAAGTTTAATAACATCACTTGATAGAAAAGTTCAAATTGCAAAACGAGTTGAATACAATTGAAACACATTACAGCCAATTGTTAAACAATCATAATCGCATTGTAAAATCTGTTTTTTTTTTCTTTAACCAACATCTTTCATTGCTTTTTGTCATTTCTTGCTAGGAACCTAGGACCTGAGATTTTGAAATACCTCTTAAGATAGACTCTAGATTATTATTATGGTAATAAGATTTAGACTATATGCTTCAATTTGTACCTTAACAGTTTTTCAATGAGCTGCTTGCCGAGAAACCCAGAGCCGCCTGTTAGGAACACAGTGGCGCCGCTGTAAAACTGTTGCACGGCTGAAGTTCCACGTGCTGTTATTTCATTCAGCGGTTTCATACGGGTTAGTAACTTTGCTTCAAATTCCTGAGCTGGATCCATTGCTTTAACTTTCATCATGAATTAGGAAAATCTGTAGTAAAATACAAGTAGCACGGGCACATTATAGTTTTGCTTCTGGTAAAGATTTTTTTTATTTAGTCAGAAAAAAGTGCAAGTCAATTACATTGTTGTAGGTGTTTAAAGCCTTAAAAAGCTTAAGGCCCTGAGAGTTATATATAATCTATTTATTTCCTTAATATTTTAAGAATTATAATGTACTATCGATAGAATTGAATCATGACCCATTTTGACGACAAATCGTTTGAAGCTGTCAAAATAATAAAACTAGACGTGTGACATTTTTAATACATGTTTACGCGATTGTCGACCTAATTGTATTTAAATGTCTTTAGTAAAATAAGCTTATGGTGGGTCATGATTCCATTTTGTCGATTGTACTTTGAGAAAGTTTACATTAGGCTGATAATTAGCTAGATAAATTTGGACCAAGAAGTGAGCCTTGTGGGATCCCATCCAAGTAATGATTCGCATTAGATTTACAACCGATAACTTTGACTTTATAAAATCTACATAAACAAAATATGAAATCGCCCATTCAAGCAAGTCGCCACTAATATATAAGCATGAAACTTTTATAATAGGATGTAACGTGTAATTTTATTGGAGGCTTAACATGATACCAAAATGATTTTTGCAACTAATAATGAGTTATGGAGATATAAGGTAGACACTAGAACTTACCTTATGTTATAGATACTTACAGAGATACATAATGATTTAACTCACCCAAGGTTCGAAAATTAAAGAGTGATCTTTTTATTTATAAATTCGCAGTTAAATCAGAAATTTGATGCTACTCCCAGTGGCAATTCATTGTAATTAAATTGCAATAGTACTTACATTTAAATATAAACGTATAATTTGCGCATTGCACTTACATGCATTATTTATACATAGGGAAGTGTATTTTACACTAGTCATTCAATCTAGAGTATTCTTCATTATTATCATGATCGATGTGCATTAAACTCTGTTAGGCAAATATTAATGATTGCAGGGGACCAATATAAGAAAGAATAGATTGTAATTTTTACATTTGTCTACGTTAACTTTGCTGGGTTTCTCGATTAACACAGTATCAGCAAACAATACATACTTTCTTGTCTTGCATGCAGATAGATTATAGATAGGACCAGCGACCACAATTTAAATTTAATATTAAATCTTAATGTTTTGATTTCAAGTCATCAGCTGTTGCGATATTCTATTGCCGCACATGCAATATTATAATCTAGCTATAGGTTTTAACCAACAATGGGCGAGACGACGAAAAAAAAACCGATCAAGTGCGAGTTGGACTCGCGCAACGAGGGTTCCGTTAATGGAAAGTACCCTATAGGTTTTGAATCCCTCGCAAATTTCTAAATGCAATATAAACCGCCGTATCTTTTTATTGCGTTGATTTAGAAACTTGAGTTTTTCACTGCTTTAAGAGATAGCAGACCTGAGTATGTGATATTAATTTCAGCTTGATATCTGGTTCTTGACAGACAGACGGACAGACGGACGCCTGATGTGAACTAACTACAAATTTACGGTTTTCGGAGTTTTTACTTTACTTGTGCTACATGACCTTGCTTCTTGCCAAATTTCATGATTCTTGGTCAATGGGAAGTACCCTATAGGTTTTGATTCTCTTGCAAATTTCTAAATATGCAATATAAACCACCGTATCTTTATTTTGCGTTGAATTAGAAACTTGTTTTTTTCACGGCTTTGAGTGATAGCAGACTTGAGTATGTGATATTAATTTCAGCTTGATATCTCGACGCGTTTCTGAGAAAAAGGGTCTTGACAGACGGACAGACGGACGGACAACAAAGTGATCCTATAAGGGTTCCGTTTTTACCTTTTGAGGTACGGAACCCTAAAAAGTAATTAGTCCGTCATTGAGATTATTAAAAAATTTTGGACACGTATTTTTTCTTTTTTCTCGTAAACGAAAAATGACGACGAAACAGTGCGTTGAAGATGTGCGTGACGTCACGATCAGATACAATTTTTGCATTACGGTTGCGTCAAAAGTCACTATGCCCCCACTTCAGAACTTCGTTGCTCTTTATCTTTGTATTTTTTTATTATTTTTATGAAGCAAAAAATACGTGTCCCGTATTTTTGGCCGATCTACAAGACGGATTAAACAGAATGCCATTTTTTTTTATGTTGTCGTAATCCCTATTGGGGCAAGCATACTATGCACATTAATTGAAAACATAAATACTCTAAAATAATAATTATATAGAATATTTTAAAAAGAGCAGTGTTTGGAAAGAGAGAAAAAATGGAAAAAAATTACAATCATAAAAAATATAATTTATTTCCTAAGAAAATTATGTTGACACATTGATAACAGATGATTAAAAAAAAACTTCGCCTCACTAGTCTCTAGACATACAAAATAACTTGCACGTGTTCAGGTAAGATTTTAATTTAACGCAAATTACTTTCTACAAAGTACTGAAAACTAAAAATAGAGGACAGTTTAAAACTTAATTGAAACACATCGTGTTAGTAAAAATTGAACACTACTCGAGAAATAACGCTGTTTTATTTATTCACTTTAAAAAAGAGCTGGACCAGCGATGAATGTTACTGCTGTACCATCAGGACATGATGCCTAAGCTGAATAAAATTAAGGTGAGCAAAATGTACTTTTAATAATACGATGGCAGCACGCGAATCCCCCAGTTAATGTGATTTTACACCACTTAATGTTTAAGAGATTATTTGAATTCAAAATTCTGTGCCCACATACCACCAAAAACCAAAAATATATGCCTAACCATTTAAGTCAACGCTGCCACGTTTTTGTAAAAATTGCTATGATTTTTTTTATTTAACATCTGCGTTTGTGTTTGGAAAGCAGGCTATTAATTGGTTCGGCATTCTCATCATCTTCTGTTTCTTCTTTCCTATTAAGTATATAACATAAAACTTTAAAATAATGCAATGAGGGACACTTTATGCGCTAGAACAATAGTTTCATTAATCTATTGATAAAATATACATAAAAACGACAAAAAATAATACACAATTTTGAACAAACCATAAAAATAAAAAGGCATTACAATATACGTTACAATTTTCAAGACTTTTCCCTTTTTACGTGCATACAGTGTGTCTTTCAACCCGTCTTTTATAATGTATCTTCTTAACCCATTAGTCCACGTAATCATATATTCTGTCCAGTCAAAATCAGTTGCGTCAAAATTAAAAATAACTTTATCTTCTTTTGAAAGACTTTCATATAATTCTGTCGTGTTTTGGTCATCAAATTTCCACTCGTTGCAACCGTAAGGAGACAACGCTGACGTCATTCTGTACATTTTGGTGGCTAGTTTCACAAATCTGAAAGTAGAGAAGAAGGCTTACAGACTAATAATTTATTATTTTAATTGTAATGTAATGATAAATTGCTTATTATAACCCTCCACAGATAATTGCATAGTTATAAACCCTTCCTAGTTATAATGATACACACGACAACGATTTATCGTTACTATCTGAATGTGCTGTATGTTTGTGCAGTTTTATCGTACGTGCGGACGAAAATCGACTCAGATATCGTAGTCATGCGGACGCTCAATGGGCATTTTGATTAACAGTTATTCCTTTAAAGTTGGCTTATTTGGTTCCTCTTTTAATTATCTTCTCTGTATATTATTAAAAATTTTGAGATAAAGATTGGCATGCAAATAGAGATCTATTTGAAACCTATGTTTTTCCAATCTCCACCTTAGCATGCAGTCTCAGAGGTGCATTAAATAAACTTTCTTTAGTGTGTACCTAAGACACTTGGGCACTGATTGGCTAATGCTATAACCCCGATGCTAACAACACCGTTTATGAAACCGACACTAAGGACGTATGTACAATCGACAAAATGGAATCATGACCCACCAATATTGTATGGACTTTAAAAGAGACTTTGACCTCTGAGTTTGTTTCGGTTGTTTCTTCTCAGAGTAGTCCAGCTAGGAAACACCGGCCCCATCGTTCGATTAAAAAATAAGAGAAAAAAAAAATGACGTGTAAAAGTGTAATTTATTACCTATTTACAGAAATAAAAATCATTTTAATCATTTTTTTTTTAACCATAAGCTTATTTTCCTACAGACATTCAAATACAATTAGGTCGACAATCGCGTAAACATGTAGTAAAAATGTCACACGTCTAGTCTTATTATTTTGACAGTATCAAACCATTTGTCGTCATGATTCAATTTCGTCGATAGTACAAAAGATAATGAAAAAACGGAATTTTGATAAAAATTTGCAGCAACCTTTATAATCACTATAAGATTGAATCATTTATATACCTCGCTTGTTTCCCAAAAAGAACACTTATTCCATCTATGATATATGCAGGAATCAGATGCAGCAACCAGGAGTATATCCAAAATAGTAAAGGATTTTTGGTAAGCCAAACAAAACCATGCCCCACCATCATAGGTGATGGGTACGCTCGACATTCTTCAGTCATAATTCTATTTAATTGCCCTGGGTAGAACAGATCTTATTAAAAAATCAAGCATTTTAGGTAAAGGAATTGGGAAGAAACATAAAATACAAGTTTCAATAGGCTCTGGAAAAAAACTACCTTAAATCGTCAAGATAAATTATTTAACTTAAAGGAAACATTCCTTTATTTTTTAAAAGAAACAAAGCTGCATTCATAGATTTCGGAAAATTTGCATGTCACACTCGGGAATCGAACCGGCTAAAATCCAAAAAAGTAACACTTTGTATTTTTTTTGGCATCAAACGTTACACAAGGACAATCATAAGAACAAAATCTTTCTAACAAACATGGTTAATTAAATTATAGGAAAAACCATCATTATTTCAATTGAACTAAAATTTATAAAGTCGTCCTTTGATTTGAAAAGTAAAAGGAGGCGAGCGACTGGGCCTTTTATATTACACTAATGAAAACTTCATCAATATTTTTTTTTAAGATTTATTATTTTTTACCACGAAATATTGAAAAACTTTGTCATGGGATAATAAATTAATTATTTATTCATAACATTACCGACTTTCTGCACTTCCGGTTTTTATCAATGTTGCCAAATGAAATATTATGTTAATCGATCAGTCGAACTAAGATTAAAATGAAAATGTAAAACAAAATAAATAAAACATTATCTGCAGAAGAAACACTGAATCATGATTTCACCTGTTGACATGTTTTATAATATATTTTAAATAAATGTTTTTATTTTTAAATATCGCACAAAATAATGTTTAATCAATCGAAGTTGCAATATATTTTTTTTTATCCACACAGTAAGAACTCATGTCAATGTCACATCTAAAGTCAAACAAATCATTCACTTCGTTGGTTTTAAACTTGCTTTGTTTGTTTTTGTTTTGTTGTGTTTTCGTGCGGTTTAATTATTTGATTGGTATTATTTTGCGACTTTGGCTACGTATAAAGGATTCTGACGGTTATTATTTTGACGACCGACCTACGCATTTCTTACATCGAACTGATATCTTGGATTACGACGTAAAATACAATTAGTGATCAACATCTTTATATTAACCTGGTGGCGTAATTCTTCTGTAGGTTTGCGCTAAATAGAAGAGGAACGAATTCTTTTATTTAGACAGCAATGGGTGGCACGCAGTCGTAAGTAATTTATTTCAAAATAAGTTCACATGGTCATAAACTGTGTTACTATTACTAAAATACTTCTGATTTATATTTACTCAAACCAAGGCTGATCATATTTAAAACATCCAGTCAATAATCCATAATTATCAATTCAAGGCTTTTATTTCAAAACAAACAAAGCTAATTTTGTACGGACTAATAACATCCTATAGGTATTTTATTAGTCCGTACAAAATTAGCTTTTTCTTCCACGTAGAAATTGTAAATATTGATATTTTTTTTTAAAGTAGTAATATCAAAGAGTAATAATGCAAGAATCGTTGCTGTATAGTTAAGCCCAATAGTGTATGAACCTCCGCCCGCCTCCTTTCATGCTTTTCCTCTAATTTAATTTACCATGTTTGTTTGAAAGATTTCATCCATATGAACGACCCTATCAATTAACGTCATAAAAGTACAGGATGTTGTTTTTTTCTTCATTATAATAAAAAAAAAACAATTTGGTTTATTTTTATATTCGGGAGTCAGTATAAGTATTTAGAAAAGATATATTTCATAGATATATTGTGATTATTTTTTTACTCTATGACAAATTGGCAATAGACTAAAAGTCCAACAGTTTATTTACATATTATCAAATTTCCAAAAATCTTACGCCATATTACAGGATTTCTTGAAGAAGGAGCAACGGTGTAGATCTTTGTTTCATGACCAGCGGCCCGATTCTTAGAATTTTGCCATGCAGCAGTTATAACAGCATTATTGACATAGTCCACTGGTATGAATTCAGTTCGACAACTTATATCTAAACGAAATGTGTGCATTACTCCTAACCCAGTTGCGAGAAATATCTGAAAGGTACAAATAAGATAATTAAACTTTTGTTATGAAGTCCGGTACCTTTGTCTGCCGAAAGCGCATATTATATGCGACACAATATTTTTTACCAATGATATTATATGCCAAAAGATGTAGATATACTTCACTGTTATTTGGGTTTTAACGCGCACGTATATTTTTATTTGTTTTTTGCTTGACGTTTATATGCAGTCAAAAAGTAGCACTTTAAAAGTTTGCTATATGTATCGCATTGACTTTGTTGTCTGTCTGTCCGTCTGTATGTCTGTCCGTCCTCGCTTAATCTCTGTGACTGTTAGCACTAGAAAGATAAAATTTGGCACCAATATGTATATCAAACCAAGTGGTAAAATAAAAATTGGAAACAAAATGTTTTATTAGGGTAGCCCCCTTATATGAAAAGTGGGAAGTGTGTTTTTTTTTTATTTCAAACCTAACGTGTGATATATTGTTGGATAGGTATTTAAAAATGAATAGGGGTTTACTAAAATCATTTTTTGATAATGTCAATAATTTCGGAAATAATAGTTCCAAAATTAAAAACAATGTGACCCCCCACTCCTACCTTTTGAACCATAAGTTTAAAAAATATGAAAAAAATCTGAAAAGTAGAACTTTATAAGGACTTTCTAGGAAAATTATTTTGAACTTGATGGAAAGAACAGTTTTTGTACAAAAAAGATAAAAAGTTGTATAAAACAGTTTCTGCGTACTTAGTATGTCAACGTAACAAATAGCCTTTTTTAACTCATAAGTGGGAACACTTATTGTGACTGACAGGAAACTACGGAACCCTACACTGATAGTGGCTCGACACGCTCTTGGCCGGTTTTTACTTATAATATCATTGTTTTTAATTGTTTTAATAATTACGGCATCCAAGAGGTTAATAATATTATGTTAGTGAATATTAATGTATACTTACACCACTGGCTCCGTAAATGCAGGACATATCAACCCAGCCAGGATTTGGTTCGAGCTTAGCGCAAGACACTAAAACGAATTAATATTACAGTAAGTAACTTAATAATTAAATTGTAGTTTGTAAATGTAAAAATTTAATAACTGATTTCTCACTAGACACTCCAGTTCTAAAAGAAAATAGACTCAGGACCAGCGGCTTCATATTTAATATGAGCTACTGAAAAACAAAAAAAAAACCAAATTCGACTAAAAAATTATGCCAGGTCTTAGTGATTCAGAAAGAAATAATGCCTATATTATTACAATTAATTGATACTGCTACATAAGAGATAAACTAGACTGTATACTATATAAACTTCAATTTACTATACAAGGTGTATTTTTGGTCCTGCACAACCCGCTAGGAGATGATTCAGACCCATGAAAACAAACAATTTGTATTATAGAACCAACTCTGAATTTTCGAAAAAAAATATCAGCTGATTCATACATTATGGTCGGGAGGGCATTGAACTTTTGCTAGAAACAGCTGATATTTTTTTCTCGATTTCAGAGTATAATAGGTAGAATCATCTTCTAGCTGGTTGTGCAAGAACAAAAATACCCCTAGTATAGTCGCAAAACTTGTTTTAAACTCACCGATGGCTGGTCTAACTATACAAATAGGCAGGCCATTTCCAATCGTATTGACCAACTCTTCAGTGACAGACTTTGAGAATGAGTAAGTGTTGGGCCAATTTTTTATCAAACTGAAATGTAAAATTAAATAACAAAAAAAAAAAAATAGTGCTTCGACAATTGGTGTCACTATAAGGAACACTAAACATTTTTACTCCTTCAATTGTCACAAATATTAAAAACATTGCTCCTACCACTGATGTCATGTAAAGAAAACTAAACATTTTTTACTGCTTTAATTGTCACAAATAACACAAGGCTATGTCGAAAATATGTATCAATAAACTGCTTTGGTAGGTTTACTTTAAAACAAAGTAAAAACAGAAACTCTTTACCTTGCAGATTGTTCGAAAATTGTTGTTCTTGTTATTAACTTTACATAATCCCTTTTCCTTTTCTCAATCTTTTTAATTAAGCATACGAATATCGTCTAGTAATAATAATAATAATAAACCCGCAGGGCAGCTTGTGGCGAGCTGTTGGGCAGTAGCGACCCCCACGGACCTGACCTCCTGGGAGACCCTTTGTTCTTCACCTCTGGCTTGCCTTCATTGGCCGGCCAGAGTGAGCACTGACGAGGAACAAGGCTCCCACCTCACTCTTGCCTTCATTGGCTGGTTTGAGTGGAGATTCGCAAGAGCAAACGTGCTCGGGGGAAGGAAGTATTCCAGTAAGATGCTGGTAGGGATCTTGACCGTACTTCCGGGATTGTCCTGATAGCCGTGGAATACCTCTCCACTCCTCAAGCACCTCGATATATGTTGCCCCCTTGTCGCTACGTCACTATGTGCTAGCGGCCGTTTTCGGGGGCCCATTTACTGAGTGTGCAAGTCACCCCCTGCCTTTTTATCCGTGTATACAAGCATTGGTTAGGCAGGGGCCATAGCCATTCAATAGTCTCAGATAAGTAATCCATCTTAGCAACCCAAACCCATAGTCCAATATTTTCCTTATTCCATGACCTGCAATAGACCACCACCAACGGGGGGTTGACCTTAGGTGCACTTGAGTGGTGCATATAGGGATAATCGCCGGTTGGTGTCCCACTTCATATTATAAAACTTTATTTAAGGGGCCTCTGCGAGTTGGCTTCGGCCCCTCGTATGCCTTCCAAAGGTCCGGGACCCCAAGGTCCCGAGATACGAAAATGTATAAAAAATAATAATAAACCCGCAGGGCAGCTTGTGGCGAGCTGTCGGGCAGTAGCGACCCCGCGGACCTGACCTCCTGGGAGACCCTTTGTTCTTCATCTCTGGCTTGCCTTAACTGGCCGGCCAGAGTGAGCACTGACGAGGAACAAGGCTCCCACCTCACTCTTGCCTTCAATGGCTGATTTGAGTGGAGAATCGCAAGAGGAAGGAAGTATTCCAGTAAGATGCTGGTAGGGATCTTGACCGTACTTCCGGGATTGTCCTGATAGCCGTGGAATACCTCTCCACTCCTCAAGCACCTCGATATATGTTGCCCCCTTGTCGCTACGTCACTATGTGCTAGCGGCCGTTTTCGGGGACCCATTTACTGAGTGTGCAAGTCACCCCCTGCCATTATATCCGTGTATACAAACATTGATCAGGCAAGGGCCATAGTCGTTAAATAGTCTTATGTAACAAATCCACCTCTACAACCCAAACCCATAGTCCAATACTTTCTTTATTCGATGACCTGCAATAGACCACCACCAACCGGGGGTTGACCTTAGGTGCACTTGAGTGGTGCATATAGGGATAATCGCCGGTTGGTGTCCCATTCCACATAAAGTTTTCCTCAAGGGGCCTCTGCGAGTTGGCTTCGGCCCCTCGTACGCCTTCCAAAGGTCCGGGACCTCAGGGTCCCGAGATACGAAAACGAAAACGAAAATAATAATAAATAAAAAAAAATATTTCATAAAAACATGAGCACATTGTACTGTTAACATTGGACACAATTACAATGGTACATTTTGTCATAATTAGCACAATTATATAGACTCTATCCCTTAAACTAGGTCTTGCCTGTATCTTAAGAGATAGGGTTCCGCCTTATAGGTAGTACATTAATTAATAATTACAACAATTGAAACGAGTGAATCAGTGTTATTGTTACATAAACCAATGTTTTCTATGAAATAAGTGTAGGTAGGTAGCTAAGTGTGATGTGTAATGTGAGTGAGAGTTAGTGTATATGTATATTGGTGTGGATGCGTATGTGTGTGAGTGTGTGTGCGTACATAATTGTTAATGTTTGTATAACAATGTATGCATAGATGGGAGAGTGATTTTTTATGAGATGTGTGCTAGAAGGTAATGATTGACTATTGTCTCTGTGGTCAATTTTGGAACCACTCACCTCGGTGTAATATTATTAATTCTTTCTTCTTCAGCAGTCTCGACTAACTGGATCAAAGCACTTGGACTGATAGGACTTTTGTAGAAATTTTCCAAGATATCAGTATTTATGCGGTCCAAGGTAGCATGTGAGTATGCTGTTGAAACATAGACGAAAGATCTGGAGAAGAAATGAAATTATTGTGATACAGAATATTTTGAGCTCAGGTATCATTTACAAGAAGACTGTCAGACAAGACCTTCGTTCTTTAAAAGCTTAAAATTTGACGATTGTAGAGAGATGATCATAAAGATAGAATTAGCTAACCTCAAATTCTTGCAAGCTTTGCCGAGTAATAAGGTTTCCCTGGTCCCTCTTACATTGATCAAGGTTGTCATACGAAGAGTTTCATCAAACCTTGTCGTCGCCGCCAAATGAAGTACTATATCCACCTGTACAAACAAAAAAATCTTAATGTTTAATGTATACAGGGTTATTGGTAAAACACCGACATCTTCTCAGGACTATGTTACTTTTATCATAAACAACAACTTTTTTTCTATAATTTTTTACAAAATGTTATATAAATTTACCAAAAACAAATTTTCAAGATTTCGTAGTCCTATCTAACACACGCTACGCTTGCCGCGCACTATCCTCGTTTGCTACGCAGACTTCGTCACATTTAGAGGGTTCAATTTAAATATTTTTAATTTTGTATGAAAATGTAATGAACTAAAATATGATAATTTTTAAAATGTCGTAAACCTAAAGTTGTTGGTTATGATGTTAGTAAATAGTCCTGAGAGGCTGAGTGTTTTACCAATAACCCTGTATATATATATATATATATGTACTAGCTGACCCGACAGACGTTGTCCTGTCAACTATGAATATTGAATTCGAATTGACATACTACCTACCTACTACCTACCCATTACCTACCCATTACCTACCCACTACCTACCCACTACCTACCCACTACCTATCCACTACATACCCACTACCTACCCACTACCTACCCACTACCTACCCACTACCTACCCACTACCTACCCCACTACCTACCCACTACCTACCCACTACCTACCCACTACCTACCCACTACCTACCCACTACCTACTCACTACCTACTCACTACCTACCCACTACCTACCCACTACCTACCCACTACCTACCCACTACCTACCCACTACCTACCCACTACCTACCCACTACCTACCCACTACCTACCCACTACCTACCCACTACCTACCCACTACCTACCCACTACCTACCCACTACCTACCCACTACCTACCCACTACCTACCCACTACCTACCCACTACCTACCCACTACCTACCCACTACCTACCCACTACCTACCCACTACCTACCCACTACCTACCCACTACCTACCCACTACCTACCCACTACCTACCCACTACCTACCCACTACCTACCCACTTTGCTATAAACCTCACGGAGCCCAAGACCTTTCCAACGAATGCAAAACCGTGGAAATCGGTTCGTGCGTTCTATGGAGGAGTTCAATGACATACACACGCACAGCAGAATTCTATACATAAAGATTTAAACTATCCTATCTCTCAAGTTGGATCGAACTGCACATGGTGTGCGAATTTTATTATAATCGGTTAAGTGGTTTAGGAGTCCATTGAGGACAAACATTGTGACACGAGATTTATATATACACACATCAAAAAAGTCTAGGGATATTTCAATTAAACCTAAACCTAAAATTCTATTAACTTTTTGTTAAGACACCAACACATTAAAATAAACCTTGTTTAATAGCCTATCTAATCTGATAATAAACATTTAGATAAAGTTAAATTAAAAAAAAAAAGAAGAAGAGGAAAAACTCAGACAAAATTTCAATCTCAACTTTATTTTTGAAACATCACATCCTAAACAAAAAAACTATTTTTTTTACAAAAATTGTTGAAAACTTAAAATTAATAATCCGTGGATCCACTTAAGACTCTCCTGACACCTCTGCAGCGGTTCTGCATACTCAAAACCTCGGGCAGGCCTGTTGGTCTAGTGGTCAGTGACCCTGACTGTTAAGCCAGAGGTCGTGGGTTCGATTCCCACCCAGGACAAACTTTGTGTGATGAGCATAATTGTTTGTTCTGTGTCTGGGTGTTATTTATCTATAATATGTATGTATTTAAAATTATATAAGTATGTATATCAGTTGTCTGATTACCATAACACAAGCTCTGCTTAGCTTGGGATCAGATAGCCGTGTGTAAGATGTCCCAGGATATTTATTTATTTATTTTTTTATTTTATTTAAACAAGGTGTCAATATCCTGTTGTGGAATACTGTCCCAAATTGCGGTTTCTGAAGCCATGAGGACCAGTCAGAGCGTTATATCCAGACTTTGGTCACGTTATCGTGTCACAGGGGAAGTGGTGGAACGGCACCGAGGACCTCAACGCATTAAAACACATGTACAGGACCGATTCATAGTAAATGCTGCATGAAGTCAACCAAATGTGACAGCAATGCAATTGGTTCAAAGGCTACAGAGAGAGTATAGTTTGCTGGTAAGCGGTCAAACTTTGAGAAGACAATTGCATGAAATCAACCTACGTACTCGTAGGCCACTTCGGGTACCAGCGCTAAGGAGAGGCAATCGATGAAGAAGATTACAATGGGCTATTGCACACGAAAACTGGAACCATTCTCAATGGTCACTTGTGCTTTTCACTAATGAATCCAGGTTTGGATTTCATCCTGATTCGCGAAGAGTACGCGTTTGGAGAGAACCTGGACGTTGGAATCGACTGCAGCACCTACAACAAGTTCATGCATATCAAGGTGGCACGATTATGGTTTGGGCAGGAATTCGTCTTGGCGGTAGAACGGACCTCGTTTGGATACAAGGCAATATGACTGCTCTAAAATACCGAGATGAGGTGCTAGAGCCTGTAATCTTGCCCCACAGACAACAAATGGGACAAAATTTCCAGCTAATGCACGACAATGCCCGTCCACATACGGCGCGTATCGTCACAAGTTGGTTACAACAGCATGATATCCAAGCTTTAGACTGGCCTGCACAATCCCCTGACTTAAATCCTATTGAGCATGCCTGGGATATGCTTCTCAGAAGAGCTTTTAGGAATTTCCCTGAAGATATTGAGGATGAAAACCAGCTTTTCTTGCATCTTAAAAGGACTTGGGACAGTGTCAGGGACAGCGCCACCTAGTCACCGAACGGTGTACTAAATGGCTTGTTAATGATCTATGCTAGGTGTGCGCCAGCGACACCGTATAATTACACTTTCTACCTAATTTAAATATACTGCCTCAGATGTCGCTAGGGTCAAAGGTAATATAAAAGCAATTGTAACTGGCATTTCGCCCCTTCTTCTTATCCAAAATATACGAGGATACAGTCGACATCATCTATCTTAGAGCCGCCTTTTCATTTCGCCCGTACCAACCTGGCTGCGTGACATTTATGGTGACCCCGACGTGATCTCTCCCGGTATCGTGGAAGTCAATCGCGAGTAACGTTCGCGAATCTGCATCGTGGAGCTGAGCAATTGAAACACGTGGCACAAGAAAAACTTATCCGGAAAAGGAGTGCACGTGGCGGAATATACCTCGAGAAGAGTACCGACCGGTCAAGTAAGTGGTGTTGGCAATCCTCTCATTCTATCCTAATCCTATTCGATATCCCTGTAGGCATCTTTCAATTTTCAAGCGAACAAACGTAACCGATTAACATCAACCGTAGTCCAAGATGGCCGAACAAAGATCGGAAACCAAATTGGAATCTGCGGATTTACAAACCTTAAAGAGAAGGCGAGGAATCTTTAAGGGCAAGGTAACATTATTTCGTAAATACCTAAATTCTTTTACCGATGATCAGCCGTCTGCGGATCAAATAGTAGAATTAAAGTTACGAACGGAAAGAATAAAGTTAGTTTTTAACGATTACGAATTGTGTCAGGAAAGTATAGAAACTGTATGCTCAGACTATGAGGTTCAGTTACAAGAGCGAGAAAGTTTTGAGACTTGCTATTACGAGGCGGTCTCCTTAGCGATGAACTATCTTCCTGAAGACGAAAGGTCTCCGGAGTTGTTCACATCCACTAGTACAGCTATAGAATCAAAGCCGGATAATCATGACAATATTAAATATCCAGACATAATTCTACCCACCTATGACGGGAGTATAACACAGTGGATTGAGTTTCGAGATACGTTTGATGCTATAATAAACCAAAGTAGTTTAAAATCTATTCAAAAATATAAATACTTGCGAACTTGTCTAAAGGACAGCGCACTTGAGGTAATCGCGTCATTAGAATTCAACGAGAGTAGTTACGAGTTGGCCTGGAAGTTGTTATGTGAAAGATATAACAACCCCAGAATAATTATATATAATCACTTAACCTTATTGTTTGATATTGAGCAAGTACCCGCGACGGCGATTGCTTTGCGGAGCTTAATAGATAATATTTCTAAACATTTAAGAACTATAAACTCATTGAATGTTAGTGTGGAAAACTGGGATGTATTAGTTATATTCTTTTTGGCCTCCAAGCTCGACCCTTCTATTCAACGAAAATGGGAGGAAAAAATTGGCTCAAAGGATTTACCTACTTTACAGAACTTCAAAACATTCCTACGAATGCGTGCCGACCTACTGGACACATTGAAAGGACCTGCACACCAAAGTCAATCGAACAATAATAAGCAAATGGCTACAAGGAAGGCATTTTTGACCACGACGACTCCACCATCCCAAACGAGATCTAAAGGTAACCCTACTATTCGATGCCCTAATTGTAACGAAGGTCATTACATTAATTTGTGTCCTAAATTTTTAGCACTTAACCTAGAAGCACGAACTCGTCTCATAAAAAAGTTGAGGTTATGTCTTAATTGTTTTCGGTCTAACCATGCTATTCAAAATTGTCAAGCCAGTCGGTGTCGAACTTGTAAGGGAAAACATCACTCATTACTACACAACCCAGCATTCACACGTCATACTACCGAATCGAATCAAACAAACCAACCCAATACTCCTACATCTACTTTGTACCATTCTCAACCGGGTCCAGAAATAACAAATAGTCAATCAACTGTTGCTTCGTTTGTACAAGCGAAGCGCAAGCAAGTCACTCATAACTCAGTCGTCCTATCAACGGCATTAGTTTACATAAACAATAACGATAATCAACGAATAAAATTGAAGGTACTCTTAGACTCGGGATCGCAGTCAAACTTCATAACACAGAGAGCTCACGAAATGCTTAGATTACCTAAACAAAATATTAAGTTGGAAGTGCGTGGTTTCAATGACAATATAACTAATGTGACCAATTTTTGTAACCTAACAATTTATTCAAGGGACAATACGTACTCTGCAGACATGATCTGTTACATAGTACCGAACCTTTGTAAATTACCGCAAATAGATAACTTAGAAAGCATTTCTATACCGAAAAAATACATATTAGCCGACGAGAACTATTATATGGCCGGCGAGATAGATATGATCATAGGCGCTGAACTATTTTATCAATTGTTATGTATAGGGCAACATAGGTTAGGCAAGGGACTACCTATTTTACAAAAAACGCGATTGGGGTGGGTCATTTCGGGCCCAGTGCCAATGCGTCATCCCACTAATAGTACGACGCGATGTAACTTAGCCGTAACCAAGGGTAGTCTATTATCGAGTTTACACATGGGGGAGGAACGGGAACTATCAGATGATGATACAAACCAGTGTGAGGAGATCTTTCGTACACACTTACGGTCAGCTGATGGTAGTTTCGTCGTAACCATCCCCCTTAAGGAGGACCCAACTTCATTGGGAAATTCACGACATATTGCATACAAAAGATTAAAAAATTTAGAACAAAAGTTTAATCGAAATCCAGATTTTAAACAAAGTTATATACATATTATGCGTGAGTTCGAGCAGGCCGGCCACATGACGAGGTTACAAACCCCTCCAGATGGCCCGTGCGTTTATCTTCCCCACCATGCCGTAGTAAATTATGAAAAAGTAACCACACCGGTAAGAGTAGTGTACGACGCATCATGTCAAACCGATAACGGACTGTCTCTAAATGACATACAATATAAAGGTAATATAGCTCAAGATGAGTTGTTCAATTTATTAATACGATTTAGAGTCAATACGTTTGTAGTTTGCGCCGACATAAAATCGATGTATACAATGATTCATATCAATCCGAACCAGCGTAAATTGCAGTGTATCTTATGGCGAGAAAACCCGAATCAACCAATTAGTACCTATACACTCAATACGTTAAGTTTTGGTTTAAAAAGCGCGCCGCACTTAGCAACGCGTTGTTTACTACAACTAGCGCAGGAAAACGTGTCGCGGTACCCTGACGCAGCGGCCGCTATTAGGACCGGCTTCTATATTGATGATCTCAACTATACCGGCGAAGACGAACACAAAATGGTAACCACTGTAAAACAAATAGATAAAATATTACAGGGAGCCAACTTTCACCTACGAAAATGGAGGTCAAACTCACCGATAATACTAAAGGCAATTAGTACAATAGACAACCACCCATCCCAGTCGCAAATGACCTTTGGGGATGGCTCGAGCAAGGTCTTAGGCCTTGCATGGTGTCAAATAACCGATAATTTAAAGTTTCAATTAAAACCGCATAAATTAACTAACCCGTTAACAAAACGAAAGGCCTTATCTATTTTATCATCAATTTTTGACCCGCTCGGATTAATAACTCCGGTGTTAATAACCGCAAAAATATTTATACAAAGACTTTTTACAGATAAAACCGGGTGGGACGAACCATTACCGAGATCGTTAGTTGACGAGTGGGAAATATTTTATAACAACATTGCTATACTTAACTCATTATCAGTACCGCGTCATGCTATTGTACGTAACTGTACACAGATCGAGTTACATGGCTTCGGGGATAGCTCAATGCTAGCCTATGGCGCAGCTATTTACTTACGATCCATTGATAAGGATAACAACATTAAGGTACGACTATTATGCTCTAAATCAAGAATAGCGCGGCAAGAAACAATACCACGACTCGAACTACGCGCCGCGGCGTTGGTAGCTTCACTTTATAATAAAGTTAAGAACGCGAGTAAAATCGAATTTCATAAAATCTATTTATGGTCGGACTCAACTATAGTTAAGTCATGGATAAGCAGTACTTGTCCAGAAAAATTTCCCCTATTCGTTAAAAACCGGGTGAGAGAAATACAAGCGATAACGGATACTAGTCATTGGCATTGGGTTAGTTCTCAGGACAATCCTGCTGATATTATAACTCGTGGGATAGCAGCGGGCGCCTTGAGTCAGTGCAGGTTGTGGTGGCAGGGACCTGCATGGCTGCAGAAGCCGCGCTCACAATGGCCGCAAACCGAAAGCCCACATATAGTGAATACCGAAAGCCTAATTGATACCAAAACCGATTTCAAAACCGAAACCGAATTTAAAACCGAAACCGAATTTATCACAGAAACCAAAATAGAAGCCATAACCGAGAAATTAGAAACCGACAACAAAACAAATACCGTAACAAAAATTAATACCGAAACCGAATCGATACTTTGCAATATCACAATGCAACCAGAACCACAGTCGTTTATGCAAAACTTGTTTTTAAAATATTCTAGTGATACTAAACTAGTTCGAGTGTTCGCATATACTTTGAGATATATTCATAACCTAAAATTAGAGAATGAAAAATTAAACGGTCCATTAACCACGAAGGAAATAAATAGTTCATTAAATAAATTACTACAATTTTCACAAAGGCAATCGTTTCCTAATGAGTACTTATTACTACAACAAAATAAACCTATTCCTAAACGATCGAATTTACTAGCAATGAAACCATTCATGGAAAACGGTGTAATTAGAGTAGGAGGACGATTGAGTAACTCACACTACTCACATGACAAGAAACATCCTATCATTTTACATCAGAAACATCCCCTTACAATTCTCATCGTACGAAACGAACACGAACGATTATTTCACGCTGGCCCTCAACTATTATTATCCTCAGTTCGAGAACGATTTTGGCCGATACATGGTAAAAGTCTAGTAAACAAAATAGTGCAAACGTGCGTAAAATGCTTTAGGGTCAACCCACAGACAACTTCGCCTATCATGGGCAATCTACCTACTGCCAGAGTCACACCATCTCCACCTTTCGATACAACGGGCATCGATTATGCGGGACCTTTCATGACGAGGGATCGGAGAGGTCGTGGTTACAAATGTTATAAATGTTATATTGGTGTATTCGTGTGTTTCAGTACGAAGGCTATTCATTTGGAACTAATATCGAGCTTGGAGTCCCAAGCATTTATATCGGCGCTACGGCGATTTATAGCACGCCGAGGTAAACCGCGGGTACTGGTGAGTGACAACGCTACTACCTTTGTAGGATCAAAGAATGAGCTAGTTGACTTATACGAGTTTTTAAGGGTCTATTCAGACGAAATAACAACTTTCAATGCTAATGAAGGCATCCAGTGGAAGTTCTTACCTGTGTATACTCCTCACATGGGGGGGCTACATGAAGCAGCCGTCAAAAGCTGCAAATATCATTTAAAACGCATTGTTGGTAACGCTTTATTAACCTATGAAGAATTTTTAACCTATTTAATTCAGATAGAAGGGATATTGAATTCTCGCCCCCTTTGTCCTATTCCTAGTTCCAATTCCGATGACATCCTCACCCTCACGCCAGCACACTTTCTGATCGGGAGGTCAATGACGTGCCTGCCCGACTACGATTACCAAGGCATACCAGCAACCAAGCTAACACACTATCAACAAATTCAACAGATGAGACAAGACTTCTGGCGGTGCTGGTCCAGAGACTACATAGGTCTCCTCCAACAACGCACCAAATGGCGAGCTGCGAAGGGACCAAGTCTCAGCGTGGGAGCAGTAGTCCTCATCAAGAACGACAAACCACCGTATTGCTGGCAGCTGGGACGCATCACAGAAACTCACGATGGACGCGACAAGGTATCCAGAGTGGCAACCATAAAAACTAACAGAGGACTCATCAAGCGAGCATTCAACAACATTTGCGTACTACCGCTGAACGGTATCGACTAACGAAATCATCTATAATAATACCAACAGAAGACTCAAGTAGATGACAATCACCTATAATAATACCAACAGAAGACTCAAGTAGATGACAATCACCTGTAATCAACCCAACTGAAGAATCATCAAAAGGGAGCATTCAACAGCATCAACGGCATCTACCTACTTAGCGTTTAAGTCGTATCATAACCCTAAATTAAATTGAAATTGTAACCTAAAATTGAAATAAATAATGTTTGGATCTGTCGTTTACTTTAAGGTATCACCTGTTTGTCGTGGTAAATAACACAGAATAGGTAGGTAGGTACACACTACACTCTCCTACCCATCAGGTAGTCAGAGTACTTACTTGTTTTTAATTTGTTCATTGTAATAATCATCATAAACCTAATACATTCCTAACTCACATAATCATAAACACACGTTTATTATTTTGTTTATAGATACACTTAACTCAATATAACTCGAAGTTAAATTCATTACCTTATAATGGTATGTTACCTACACCTATACCTAAAACCCCACCTATACCTACACCTATCATTGTAAAACTTTAACCTATAGTATAGGTAGGTAATAAGTACAATCAGTTTGTAAACCTTTTGGCCCGCAGCATGTCAGGGACAGCGCCACCTAGTCACCGAACGGTGTACTAAATGGCTTGTTAATGATCTATGCTAGGTGTGCGCCAGCGACACCGTATAATTACACTTTCTACCTAATTTAAATATACTGCCTCAGATGTCGCTAGGGTCAAAGGTAATATAAAAGCAATTGTAACTGGCATTTCGCCCCTTCTTCTTATCCAAAATATACGAGGATACAGTCGACATCATCTATCTTAGAGCCGCCTTTTCATTTCGCCCGTACCAACCTGGCTGCGTGACAGACAGTATTCCACAACAGGATATTGACACCTTGTTTTGAGTATGCAGAACCGCTGCAGAGGTGTCAGGAGAGTCTTAAGTGGATCCACAGATTAAAATAAATAAATAAAATAAAAAAGCCATTTATTCCATGCAATCTCAGAAATAACAATGTTTGACAATACAGTTACATATCGCACATCCGCTCAAATAAAGTCATAACTCGATAAAATGCAAAATGACTTTTATTGTACCATTCGTATCAGAATATCATATTATTTTTGCTCACAAAACGTCATAGACGTAGGTCTATTACTTGTCCCTAGATGACACTAGTGACGTTATATAGTTTACCGAAAGTTTTGACGCGGCAAACATAAACAGTGTCATGTTTCGACTTGCGCGAGGTGATCATACGTACGTTATTCGGTAAAAGTGAACTGTGTCGACACAAGACAGTTTTTGTTAGCGAGATAAGTAAAATTTATTTTCTCTTTCTGCAACTAAACTGATGCTTGTCGAGTAATGCCAGTATATATGATTGAAACAACGCAAAATAAAATATTTTTTGCGTCCTATGCCATGTTATGACACTATACGTGATTGAAACAATACAATAAACATATTTGTTGATCACTAGTATACTGACGATACGCTTGTCCTAGCGCAGGAAAGGTCGTTCCAGGCGACCGACTTGATGTCGCGAGGTGTTGCGACAGTCGTGGACAGGATCCGGCAGCTGGGACCCGAGGTGGCCCTGCACAAGTCCGAGGCCATGTGCTTTCATGGCCGTCGGCACCGGCTACCTCCGGGATCTTAGATAACGGTGGGACATCGGTGTCGAGTCGGCTATGGAGTACTTGGGACTTGTCCTCGACAACCGGTGGAACTTCACGGAGCACTTCCGACGTTTGGGCCCCAAACTGGCGGAGACTGGAGCTGCCCTCAAGCGGCTCCTGCCCGATCTGAGTGGTTTAAACCTCTCCGGCCGGAGGCTCTACGCGGGGATCGTGCGGTTCATGGCTCTCTACGGGGCTCTACGCGTGCGTGGAAATGCAACGCCGGGGCGAAGTCCCGCTGCCGCGGGTTATCGCGGTGCGGGGCACAGAGCTCCGGCGAGATCTTATGGCGGAATGGAGACAGCGACTGTCGCAACCTAGGGCTACAACGCCAACGCATGTCGGGGTTGCAGAATGTTTATAATAGTTACCGTGAAGGAACATGAGTTCCTTAATTTGTTTCATTTTAGAGGTGCTGGTCTCGTTTTATAAAAACTGTTGATTGTTTTAAAGTTCATAAATTGTTTTTTTTTTTATTGAATTTGGTCTATTTTGACGTGACAACGTCTTAAATTAGGTTGCGGCTGGGAGTCACTTATGAAAAAGTGTAACGCTCGGTAACGTTACGATGAGTCACCGAACGAGAGAGAGGCCCGCCGAATGCCTTGCGTCTCTCTCCCACTCAACTATGATCGGTAAAAGACGTTGTCACGTAAAATCTTCGCCCGTAAAACCGACTTTACAGGCAACCATTTTTTTTTTTCATTCAGTTATATGTTTGTAAAGGAGAGAATTTTTTTTGTTCGGGGATTAGGCCCACCACAAATTGTGGCATTTATTAATGAAATGCACGTTAGTTTATTCCTTATAATCTCTAGATTACAGTGGCAATATTAGCAAAACTCTAAGTAACGGGAATACTGGGAAATACGACAGTCAAAACATGACTCATAATGACCTAAAATCTCACAAGAGCGATTATTTAATGAGTGAATAGGTTTCCTAGGTATTTTATGTTAGAATAGTGCACTTTTAATAATAATATAGGTGTAAATGACATAAAAACCTGGCTTTGGTGTGATTTTTTTTCGATTATTCTTTTACTGTGGACGCCAATGCTTTTATAAGTAAAGTTGTTGCACATTTCGTTGAAATCGAGCTGTACAATTGTTACAACAGCTTTATATATTATGCACTGTATCTCCAGAAGCCATTTTTCTAACATCTATTGAATAAAAATACGAAAAGAACAGAAGAAGCACTTATCTGACTATCTAGAAAACTGTTGGAAACTATTAGGCTAAGTTTACATGACCGCGAGAAGCCGCGCGTCGCCGCGTGGTTGAGGCCCTGTCCAGGAAGACGAATTCGCCGCGATTCGACTCGCGCGAATTCACTCGCGGGTAGGCAAGATACTAGGCACCAATACATCGCGTCCACAAGCATCGCGCGACTAATAAACTCGCGCGTGACTCGCGCGTAATGCGCGCGAGTCTAGATACTAGGGCCGCCTTGTTGCGTCCAGATTTCGCGCGAATTTCAGAGTGAGTGCACGTATAAAAGAGAAAGAGAAGGAAATACGACTCGCGCGTACGTACGCTCTATACGCGTAGACTCTGGACGCAACACGCGCGCGTGTTACGCGCGAGAGAATCGCGGCGAATTCGCCCTCCTGGACAGGGTCTGAGGCGTTCGCATGATGATGTGCATACCAGTCAGGATGTCAATGTTGCTTGAGGAGGGGGCAATTTGCTTATGGATTTTATACCGAAGGCTAAGTCGTTGCAGAAAATGACAAAGACAATAAAACAGCTTTCTTGCATCCTATTTTAAATGAAAGTCTTTCACTTAAAATAGAATGCATGAATGCTTTCCAACGAACGTAGAACGCGCGGTAATGTCTACGATAATTGCTGCTTACTTTGGTCTTGTACCGCGCGGTTAGTGGTACAGAGCGGTTTCGCGCGGTCGTATGAACTTAGCTTAATAATGTAGTCTGTCAGTGTCAAACTGATTGAAACTGTACCACAGAGCATCTACAACGGAATGTTAATTAGGTACGTTTCGTTTCACATAATATATTTAAATTCACGTTGAAATAAATGTAAAAACGCTCCTCAACATGCATTTTTCCGTAATAGTTTTTTACTATTATTTCATTATTCCCGTTAGATATCTATATAATTTTTAGTGGGTTAGTTATAATAAGGTGATGACTTGTTTCATGCGTAAAATTATTAATAAACGTAACCGTTTAATAGTGGGACCAAAAAAAATTGTCTCCTTTTATTGTCTTTTTAAATAAGATATTTCTAATTGTGATAGTAGTAAGTTTAGGAATTTATTGTATTCCGTAAGCAGTAAAATATAGTTGTGTCATTATATTAAACAAATTATAGTAAAACTTTGTTTTTTTTGTACATATAGTGTCACAAATCGGATTTTTTCATATTTTTTTCAGGATTTTCAGGCTAGATAATAATATGAATTAATAGAGCTTAAAAAATCATTCTAACTCGCTGAAAAACGTTTTCTTCTAAAACGGTTACTTTTTGAATTATGATCCAAAAAGTGCAAAATTTAAGCAAGGTAAACTTTAAACGTGTCTGCTGAAAAAAATGATTTTCGGAGTTGTGACGTTATTTGAGCGGAGGTGCGATATATATATTTGAATTTATTTGTATTGTTAATTCATTGACATTTTCATAATTTTTTCACATTTTATAAATTAATTCAATATTGATAATTATAATATAAATATTTAATGATTGTTGTGATACTTGTACATTATAAAAAATAATTCGAATGGATTATTAGTTAATAGATTTTAAAATAATTAATTCTAGTTAAATTAAGATTATATATTTTTATTTTTGCATGGACCCCCCTCAGGTAAAGGCCTCCTCCAACAATTGCCATTTGTCTCTATCCAATGCCACTTTCATCCATTGAGGTCCGGCAAGTTTTTTAATGTCGTCCTCCCATCTTGAACATGGTTTTCCAGTTCGTCGATTGCCTGGAGGGCCTTTCCATGCCGTGACCTCGAATGTCCATCGATGGTCTTTAAGTCGAGCTATATGGCCGGCCCATTTATGTTTAAGTTTTTGAGCAAACTGGCGGGCATCTATTGCTTTGGTTGTTCCTCTGATTTTTGTGTGTCGCACTCGGTGTGTTTTCTTGATATTTAGCATACTCCGTTCCATTCCTCTCTGGCAAGTAGTTATCTTATTTTTAGTTTTACTGTTAAATTTCCATGTCTGGCAGGCGTAGGTAAGGCACGGCAGTATGCACGAATCCATAATTTTCGTCTTGAATTCTATAGGCATGTTGCTTTTCATTACCTCCTTGTAGCTCCAGAATTTGTTCCATGTGATCTGTGATCTTCGTTCGACCTCTAGGTCGTTGTTATTGCTGTTGAAACTAATCTGTTTTCCGAGATATATATATATTGATCAACATACTCTACTGGTATGTTATCTATTGAAATGGGTTTTTTATATCTATTCGTCATGACTTTTGTTTTTGATAAGTTTATTTCTAAGCCCACCTGTCTGCTAGCTATTTGTAAAGAATGCATCATAATTTCTAAGTTCCCACCAGTTTCGGAAAGCAGTACTAAATCGTCAGCAAATCTTAAATGGTTTAGATATTTTCCTCTGATTCTTAGACCATATTTATTCCAGTTTAGTTTATTGATGATTAGTTCCAGCACCGCAATAAATAGCTTCGGAGAAAGGGGGTCTCCTTGTCTCACCCCTCTGTTAATGTTGAAGCAAGGACCGGTCGATTCCAACTGAACTCTTCCTTTGTTGCTTCTATAAATACTTCTTATTAATTTTATATATTCTTTCTCTACCCCTTGTTCGGTTAGTGCTTCCCAGATACTTGTATGTTGAATTGTGTCAAAAGCTTTCTGGTAATCTATGAAAGCTATGTACAGGGGTGTTTGGAACTCTCTATATTTCTCGATAATGAGTTCCAGGGTATGGATATGGTCCACTGTTGAAAATCCTTTGCGGAACCCGGCCTGCTCTATAGGTTGTTTATTTTCAAGTGTTGTGCTTATTCTGTGGTTTATTATGGATGAGAATAGTTTGTATAGAGATGGTAGAAGACTTATGGGCCTATAGTTGCCAATATCACTTGGATTCCCTTTTTTGTACAGTAATATTATATTGGAATTTGACCACTGTGATGGTGTGTTGGCTGATTTTAGTATCATGTTGAATAGACGTGCTAGAGGTGTTGCTAGTATTTCGCTTGCATTTTTTATTGCTTCGTTAGTCACCTTGTCTGGGCCTGGACTTTTTTCTGGTTTTAGTTTTTTTATTGCTAGGATAATTTCTATTTCATCAATGGGATTTATCTTATTTGTTGGTCTTTCGCAGCTTCCACTGTCTTCATCTTGTTTGTCTCCTCCTGTCAGTTGATTAGTATTGCTGTATAACTTTTTATAGAATTCGGTCGCGATATTGATAATTTCACTACGGTTATGTGTAATTTTTCCAGCTTGGCTTAGTCCCTCTATCCATTTTTTGTTTGTCCGAAGTTCATTGTTTGCCTTTTTGTAACTCTTCCCTTGGCTGATATAAGTCTGTATTGTTTTTTCTCTATGTTTTTTGTAATCGTATTTTATATATTTGCTTGATAGTTTATATAGGGCGCTGAGTTCGTTTCTTTCCGATCGTGTTTTGTTTTTACTTTTTTGTATTTTTTGTCTCCTCTCTAATAATTGTATCGTTTTACTTGAGAGAATTTTATGTTTGGTAGAGTTGACTTTTACTGATTTTGCATGTTGTAGGCTGGCTTTGATATTATTTAACAGCTTATTGTAATAATTCTGTACTGGTATCTCGTCTTGAAGGTTAAGTAATTCAGTTGTGTAGATATTTAGTTTTTCTTTATATGCTTTTATTTCTTCTTCCGATTTAAGATTGCTGTTGCGGTTGTTTATGTATCGGGCTCGACTTTTCTTATATGTTGTTACAGAAATTGTTGCTCTGACCATTCTGTGATCTGTAGGAAAGTTCATATTTAATGTTTCCACGTTTTGAAATAGTCTCGGCTGATTGGATAACACATAATCTATTTCGTTTTTATGTAATCCATCTGGTGAGCGCCACGTCCATCTTCTGTTAGCTCTTTTATGGAAGTAAGTATTCATGATTGAAAGCCCGTTCTCATAAGCAAATAATATCAGCTTCTGACCTCTTTCATTTCTTTCTCCTAAGCCATTTTGTCTGGTTACCAAGTATTCATCTTTTGATGGCTGTCCAATTTTTGCATTAAAGTCACCAAGTATAATGAGATTTTTTGTTGACAGCTGCATGGCTGATTCTACTTGCTGATAGAATCTATTTATTTCCTCTTCATTTGCTGTACTTGTAGGAGCGTAAGCTTGAATTATGTTTAACTCAAATCCATTGCCATTCAAGTTCAATATGGCAACTCTTTCTGAGATTCCTTTGAATCTGACTATGTTTTGCTTTAAAGTTTTGTTTATTAGGAATCCTACTCCATATTGTCCTGGTGTTTGCCCTATATAACATAGTATAAAATCGTTGTATTCTTCTATATTACTACCCATTCTTCTGACTTCAGACAAGCCAACAATATCGTATTTTACTCCGTTTAGAGCTTCTTTGAGTTCTAACAATTTTTCATATGAAGAAAGTGTTTTAACGTTATAGGTAGCTATGTATAGATTGATTGAGGACTGGTTTTTGGATAATATACCATAGACACTATCATTGGCATTTTGTTTGTTGGAGGGTTTTGGTCTACTGCTCCCTCGGTGACCAACCGAGCTGGGAGAGACACAATGGTTTGGTAAATGGTTTTCTTTGTTGTGTTTACTACTTTCTTTGTTGTTTAGAGGAGGTGCCAATAGCTATTCGCTCATTATATTTTTTGGCATTGCTTGATTGGTTTGGTTTTTATTCGTAAGATAGTTGAGGATCCCAGGCTTGACTATGCTTTCTGAAGTATTCTGTGAGTTATAAGAAGTGCTTGATGTAGGCTTATTCTTCTTGTTTGGTTGAGTTCTACGTGTTGACATGTTCTGTTTATTATTGGTATAGGTTTCTTGAGGTGATGTCGGGAGGGATCTTTTATTGTTTCCCGATGGGTTGTTTATTTCTTGTTTTCCAATAATAACTAATTTGTCATATTTTAATATTGCCTTATTTCCTTTTTGTCTTTCAATGTTTACTTGCTCCTGCAGTATCCTCCTTTTCTCTAAAATATGTTGTGGATAGTCTTCCTTAATGTAGTAGTTTGTTTCAACTAATAGCTTTTTTTGTTTAAAAATTTCAATTTTTCTGCCAACGGTGGTTAGTGTTACCACAGTAGGCCTTGGTTTATCTGTTTTTTTTCCCTATTTTTCTTATTTCTTGGATTTCAGTACGATCTAGTTCTATTTTAAGGTAGGTTGATATGAAGCTAATTATTTCTAATTCCAAACCTGAGTAAGACTGGGCTGAATCATGTTCTTCGATGCCAAAAAATACAATGTTTCTGTTTCTTGCCTGTTTTTCTAATATATTCAGTCTTTGTTCTTGTTTTTCACATTGTTGTTTTAGGGTTGTGTATTTTAGTTCCAGTTTGTTGAATTTTTCGTCTAATATCGAGTTCAAGTTATCTGTCACTGTTTTTGCGACTTCAATGCCGTTTTCTTTTATTGCTATTTTTTGGTTTTCAAGATCTTTTTGAATTATGCGTAGCGTTGCCATTATTTCGTCCATTTTTATAGAACTTTAGTAGGTAATTAAACAATCCAAACACTGAACTCGTTGCGATGACTTTGTAAAATTGTAACTTCCTGTTTTAGGTTATGTGAATTAGGTTATGAATTATGTTGCTTTTATTCTGTTGTTTTAGATAATTATTCACTGATTTGTTATGTTATTAGGTTGCTTAATGGTTTTTTATAAGTCACTGAATGTTCCTGGATCACTAATACGTTCGCTTTTTTGATATTTTATCACTGGTTTTGCGAGTCCAATGATTAACGATTTTGTCCGTTTCTCGGGTTTATTTATTCGGTTCTTTTATCACACTAGTTGGTTTGTGCAAAGGGTGTTTTGTTTGTTCACTTTTTCACAGATTATTAATTTTAATTTTTCAACAATTTTTGTAAAAAAAATAGTTTTTTTGTTTAGGATGTGATGTTTCAAAAATAAAGTTGAGATTGAAATTTTGTCTGAGTTTTTCCTCTTCTTCTATTTTTTTTTAAATTTAACTTTATCTAAATGTTTATTATCAGATTAGATAGGCTATTAAACAAGGTTTATTTTAATGTGTTGGTGTCTTAACAAAAAGTTAATAGAATTTTAGGTTTAGGTTTAATTGAAATATCCCTAGACTTTTTTGATGTGTGTATTAAGAAGATTAATGACCTTGAAATTTGCTTTGAGACTATTTTCTAAGTGTCTAAACTTTTCATTAGATTGTAAATTCTGAAGCAAAACTTGTAATAGTGTAATAGAATGCAAAACTCAAAACTGAATAGTTTAATCTTAATAACAATGTCCTCCCGACTGATATCAGTCAAGCCGATCAATCTCAACAAGGGTTAGTCATCAGCGCAAAAGATATCATGATGCCAATGGATTGAACAATCGCAGTTGCACTTTCTTTTCCCTTCTTCTCCTAATCCTATAACACAGCAATTGGACACGACCAGAGTGATATCATAAGTTTGACTCACGGCTTTTTGAAGCACAGAAGTAAGTGACCTTAACAGTCTTTTGGCCATATTGGGCTTTGTTGTTTTCAAATTTCAACTGTTTAAAAAAATAATATTAATAGTTTAAACAAATCTGCCCCATACATTTGGCCGACTTTTCCGTCGACCAGAGGCCAGTTCCCCCGAACCCCTTTTAAAATTTTAACCTCAAAAAAACCTTGTCTTTGATGTTAAAATTTAGAAAAATCCTTTCTTATTGTTAACATTCTCTTCATAAACATCACACCCTGCAAATTTCATGCCTATGCAGCAGTTTGGGTTAAGCCACAGCCTAAACTGCCGTTTTTAGAGACATGGAAATACGGTAGTTTATACCATTACCAATTGACGTATTTTTTATGAACTGTCAAATCAAAATGCAATTCTCCAATAGATTTTGTATGGCAATGGCAACTTATGACGTCACTAAAATAACAACTCAGTTGACTATCTATTTATTGATTTCAAAGCAACTAAAAATCAATTTTTATAACAAATTGAAAATGAATCGAATTTATTGGGCTGAAATTAAAAGAGGTTTTATAGAAATTGTGTCTAACATTTATTGGTTAATGGTGTAAACTACCCTATTGTAGGATATGTTTTTGTGAAGTATCCACTAAAAAGGAATTTTGGTAATTTGACCCCCAAAGGAGTAAAGTAGTTAAACTTTGACATCTACGCGAGCAAAACCGTAGAAGAAAGCAAGCAATTTTTTAAATTGATTTTTAATTGACTCAAATATCGGGGCACATATATAAAGTAATATAAATTTTTCAGGTTTTCTGTCTGAATAATTGTACAATCATGCTGTTCCTTGTATTTATAATGTATTCTTTGCATATTTTTTATAGCAATATATTTAAATAGTTAAATATTTAATTAGTTAGCAATTCCATTGTGTTGTTTTGTTAATCGCTAGAATGACTCTGTGAGTGTGCAAATCCATAAATTTTGCATTTTTATAAAATTACTAGCTTTTGCCCGCGGCTTCGCTTGCGTTAGAAAGAGATAAAAAGTAGCTATGTTACTCTCCATCCCTTCAACTATCTCCACTTAAAAAGTCACGTCAATTCGTCGCTCCGTTTTGTCGTGAAAGAAAGACAAACGTACAGACAGACACACTTTCCCATTTATAATAATATTAGTATGGATTTTAGCTTAAACATCATGAATGCAAAAATAAATTAGTACGGATACTACTGATTTGATATTTTTGATAAAGAATTCTTTAGATTGAATTAGCAATTAATCCTTGGTTTTTAGGGTTCCGTAGTCAACTAGAAACCCTTATATTTTCGCCATGTCTGTCTGTCTGTCTGTCCTCGCTTAACCTCTGTGACCGATGGCACTAAAAAGCTGAAATTCGGTACCAATATGCATATCAATCACGCCAAGAAAGTGGTAAAATAAAAATTGAAAATAAAATTTTTAGGGTAGCTCCCTATATGTAAAGTGAGAAGTGTTTTTTTTTTAATTTCAACCCTAACGTGGGATACGTTAAACGAAATTATTAAAAAAATATCGTTTTTAGGGTTCCGTACCTCAAAAGGTAAAAACGGAACCCTCACTTTGTTGTCCGTCTGTCCGTCCGTCCGTCCGTCTGTCAAGACCTTTTTTCTCAGAAACGCGTCGAGATATCAAGCTGAAATTAATATCACATACTCGGGTCTGCTATCTCTTACAGCAGTGAAAAAATCAAGTTTTTAAATCAACGCAATAAAAAGATACGGCGGTTTATATTGCGTATTTGGACATTTGCAAGGAAATCAAAACCTATAGGGTACTTCCCATTGACCTAGAATCATGAAATTTGGCAAAAGGCAAGGTCATGTAACACAAGTAAAGGGAAAACTCCGAAAACCGTAAATTTGTAGTTAGTTCACACCAGGCGTCCGTCTGTCCGTCTGTCTGTCAAGAACCTTTTTCTCAGAAACGCGTCAAGATATCAAGCTGAAATTAATATCACATACTCAGATTTGCTATCTTTCAAAGCAGTGAAAAAATCAAGTTTCTAAATTAACACTTTAAAAAGATACGGCGGTTTATATTGCATATTTAGACATTTTCAAAAGAATCAAAACTCAAAACCTATAGGGTACTTTCCATTGACCTAGAATCATGAAATTTGGCAAAAGGCAAGGTCATGTAGCACAAGTAAAGGGAAAACTCCGAAAACCGTAAATTTCTAGTTAGTTGACATCAGGCGTCCGTCTGTCCGTCTGTCTGTCAAGAATCTTTTTCTCAGGAACTCGTCGAAATATCAAGCTGAAATTAATATCATACACTCATATCTGCTGTCTCTTAAAGTAGTGAAAAAATCAAGTTTCTAAATCAACGCAATAAAAAGATACGGCGGTTTATATTGCATATTTAGACATTTTCAAGGAATTCAAAACTCAAAACCTATAGGGTACTTCCCATTGACCTAGAATCGTGAAATTTGGCAAGAAGCAAGGTCATGTAGCACAAGTAAAGGGAAAACTCCGAAAACCGTAAATTTGTAGTTAGTTCACATCAGGCGTCCGTCTGTCCTTCTGTCTGTCAAGAACCTTTTTCTCAGGAACGCGTCGAGATATCAAGCTCAAATTAATATCACATACTCGGGTCTGCTGTCTCTTAAAGCAGTAAAAAAATCAAGTTTCTAAATCAACGCAATAAAAAGATACGGCGGTTTATATTGCATATTTAGACATTTTCAAGGGAATCAAAACTCAAAACCTATAGGGTACTTCCCATTGACCTAGAATCGTGAAATTTGGCAAGAAGCAAGGTCATGCAGCAAAAATAAAGAGAAAACTCTGAAAACCGTAAATGTGTAGTTATTTCACTAAAAAACAAATTAACGGAACCCTCGTTGCGCGAGTAGAACTCGCACTTGACCGGTTTTTTAATAATGTCACAATTTCGGAAATAATCGCTCCAAAAGTAAAAAACAACGTGTGTGTCCCTAACTTTAGAACCATAAGTTTAAAAAATATAAAAAAAAAACTGAAAAGTAGATTTTTATAAGGACTTTCAAGGAAAATTATTTTGTACTTGATGGAAAGAACATTTATTGTGACGGACGGGAAATTACGGAACCCTACACTGAGCGTGGCCCGCCCGACACAACTCTTGGCTGGTTTTTTCTACTGATTCTCTTTGAAGAACGCCACGCTATTTTATGTATTGAACATACCTGTTTAGTTATAGTGCTCCAATCTTTTTCGCTCAAGCCAAGTGCAAGTTCTGCTACATCTCCTGATACAATCTCAAGTTTTTCTGCAAAATTTGGTTGTTGTTCTCGCAACATATCGTACACCTGGACACGGTAAAAATATTAAGAATTGTGTGAAAATAAAGGAGCAAAAGAGGAAAGGTCATAGATCATAATTATGATGCGATGTAGTTTCTACAATCAGAACATCAATGTTCAGATAAAATATTTCCCTCCTTACTTATCAACATAAAGTAAAATAAATGAGCCTATACCCTAGGTATATATTCTAATTGACGGTGGCAGGAAAGTGCTCTAGAAATCTTCAACCACTGCGTTCAGCGAACTTCTAGCGACAACATCAACTTAAATCGTCCAGTTCTGGGGGTTCGTCGATCGACCAGATATAGGATCGGTATATGATGGTGGTCGCTGTACAGGCCACAGGTGGCGAAGTAACTCCCAGCTCGCGTGCGAATACCAGCCCCCCAAGACAAGTGGCATTGTAGAATAGACAGCGAAAACGAATAGATTGTCAAATGTATGGAGATGTCAAATAGTTTAGCGAAAGCTTATTACTTATCAACATAAAGTAAAATAAATGAGCCTATACCCTAGGTAATTCACCTAGGTAATTACCCTAGGTTTTCTAAAGTTTATCTTAGACATCACAGACATCGGTGAAGGAAAACATCGTGAGGAAACCTGGACTTGTAGTTAATATAAGTCCGAAATCGCCAACCCGTCTTGAGCAAGCGTGGTGATCAATGCTCGTGCCTTCTCTGTATGAGAAGAGGCCTTTGCCCAGCAGTGGGACAGTTATAGGCTGGTATTATTTATTATTTATTTATTTATACCCTAGGTAGATATTCTAATTGACGGTGGCAAGAAAATGCTCTAGAAATCTTCAGCCACCGCGTTCAGCGAACTTCTTAGCGACAACATCAACTTATATCGTCCAGTTCTGGGGTTCGTCGATCGACCAGATATAGGCTCTTACCTGATGCGCCAGGCTCTTAAAAACCAGATGAGTATGACATAGATCTACATCATTATGTTCATAGATTTCAAGCAGACCTTGGATAGCGTGAACAGACAAAAAATTCTGGATACCATAAAGTTACTTGGAATACTAAGTAAGCTAGTGCGCTTGGTTGAGGCTACCATGCCGAACTCCACGTAGGTAGTTGCTGTACAGATTGAAATATCAGATTCGTTCGAAATACGCTCAGGAATAAGGCAAGAAAAAGTCCTACCTACTGCGCTCGTCGCGGTAGCGGTCTTCAATCTCACGCTGGAAGCAGCTATCCAAAACGTAGGATTATAAGGGCTTGTTGATTACAACACAAGTCAACTCGCTGCCTATGCGGATGATATCGTTACCACAAGCTGATCTCAAAGCAGCATAAAAAGACAAATTGGTATGGTGCTTACCCCGAGCTTGCCCCGTTCCGAGCAAAAGGTTAGCTTAAAAACCAGTAAATCAACAGTTACTGTGGTCAAGCTTAGTATTTTCGAAATAAATATTGAAACTGCAGGCACCTTAAACCCAGTAATTGAGATACTGTGATTAATTTATGTATAACATGAATTAACTTTTACGAAAGTTTTACTCAAAACCACAGTATTTGAAGATGCCGTGTTATAGCCAAGCAAAACATATTTCAAAAAATACATAAACACATATTTTACCACAGTAAACAAGTAAATTGCTGTGTTCAAACCTAAACATTCTTACTTACTGTGTTTTTTATTAAAAATGTTTTGATTTTTAGCAAAATACTGTGTTTTTATCTACCGTATCTCGATAACTATACTAGCTACATACAAACCGAAAATTTTCCCAAATAGCGCTCGGTCTCGTGGTTTTAAAGAACTAAAACAAGTCTAAACACAGTAACTGAAGTTACTGTGATTTCAATTACGAGGGCAGTATGGTGGTCGGTGGTGTACAGGCCACAGGCGGCGAAGTAACTTCCAGCTCGCGTGCAAATACCAGCCCCCCTAGACAAGTGGCATTGTGGAATAGATAGCGAAAACGAATAGATTGTCAAATGTATGGAGATGTCAAATTGTTTAGCGAAAGCTTATGTCAATTCACATTTGGCAATCTATTCGTTTTCGCTATCTATTCTTGGCCCTCTTATCTGTTTTACGTTTCTATCTTAAAATCGCAGTTTGATAGTTGTGTGACGGTGACGAATGTCTCCGTCTCTGTTTGAAATGGGATAAGCGTTAATATTATACAGCATTCCTAGACAAGTGACATTGTAGAGTTCGATACAAGGTAACAAATATTCAACGTAAGCTTATGTCAATCCCATAAAAAAGTCTAATCTTTCTTATATCACTTATCTAGAGGCGCTGGTTTTTCTCCTGCTTCAGTCGTTGCAGAAGGAAAAAAGAGGGCCTAGACAAGTGGCGTTGTAGAATAAAAACGAAAACGAATAGATTGTCAAATGTATGGAACTGACATAAGCTTTTACTAAACAATTTGACATCTCCATACATTTGACAATCTATTCGTTTTCGCTATCTATTCTACAATGCCACTTGTCTAGGGGGGCAGGTGAGTAGTTCCTTTGACTGTCTTTTATCTTCATAAACCGTATAAATTCTAATCTTGAAAATGTTACAGACTCGGTTACTACGTAAAAATTTTTGGGTTCAAGAATTCTCTCTGTTTATCGTCGGTTAGTTTTAATTAAAGAGAAAAGGAGACAAAAATCTTACTCACAGGATCTTTTAATATTTCATGCAGCCTTTGTTGAACAGTTTTGCCTTTTTTGCTTCTTAGTAAAAGGAATATTTTTGATATTTTAGTTGCTCTGAAAAGACCAAAACTTTTTTAATAATGAAACCCTCTAATGAAATATATTTTGATTTCAATTAAATTATATTCAGACTTAGAACGACTAAATCAATTTCACTTTTTTTTTTACACTTTCCAAAATGTTCTTATCTTTTAATAGACGTGCGTAAGACGCTGGGGACAGGCAGGCATTCAAAAAAAAATATCCTAGCAACCTTTTGGCCTGGCCTAGCCAAAAACTATTGCAATCGCACACTTAATTCTATTCACTAAAGCCAAGCCAAACTAAACTACACTAAATCCTTTATATAGATACTTTACAAAACTCTATAAAGTGGCTGGACCGTAAAATAACTAGAGTATAATACATTCTATATCCCCCTTACCTTAAAAGTTTTTCAATGAGTTGCTTGCCAAGGTATCCAGAGCCACCTGTTAGGAACACAGTGGCGCCGCTGTAAAACTGTTGCACGTCTGAAGTTCCACGTGCTGATATTTCATTTACTGGTTTCATACGTGTAAGGATTTTTGCTTCAAATGCCTGAGCTGGATCCATTGCTTCAATAGTGACTGACCAAACTGTAGAAGAACAAAATATTTTAAGATCTCCTAAAATTATATCTAGGACCTTATTCATTAGAACATCAGTTTGCGCAACTTGGTGGCGTCACCAAAAAAATGTATGGCGTGTGGTGCGCTGAAAGCTGTGGTGCTGATTCTCTTGCTCATAACCTATGTCTTAATTAGACAGGACATAACTAATATTTTATCTTTTGTCTTTTTCTTTATGAAATGAAAAGAGAAAGATGCACTTAACTTAAATTGAGGTTAGTTTGTGATTAAGAGAATTGTTTTTCCCAGAAATATCTATTTTAACGCTGAACTAAAAATGTCTTCATTATTTATTATTTATTAAAAACTTTATGCACAAAGAAAAACATTGCACAATGGCGGATTTATGCCTTAGGCAATTTCTACCATTTTCTACCTTTAGGGTGTTGCAGAAACAGAACATGGTAGGTGCAAAGATACTAAAGTTAAAAAAAAAAAATCTTTACTTCTTAGACTATCTTAGTTGTCATTTGGTCAACATTCTGCATATGTAATAGCAAAGTATTAAACCTTTGTTAATTGACATGCTTTCTAACTAGAATCATAAAAAATGAACCTAAAGCGCTCTTATCTCACAAAAGGAAACGATAACGATACAGCAACACATTTATATAGAACTAGCTTCTGCCCGCGGCTTCGCTCGCGTTAGAAAGAGACAAAAAGTAGCCTATGTTACTCTCCATCCCTTCAACTATCTCCACCTGAAAAATCACGTCAATCCGTAGCTCCGCTTTGCCGTGAAAGAAAGACAAACAGACAGACAGACAGACAGACCGACAGACAGACACACTTTCCCATTTATAATATTAGTATGGATTTTTAAACAATCTTTAAAATTCTATATATCCATGACACGATGTTTCTGACACAAAATTACGGGATCAAATCCATCAGACATGACCTAAATGTAATAATAAGGTCGTTTGAATTCAGCACTACTTTCCTTGAATACTATTACAAGATTTATATCACTTCAATTTTTGAAACGGTAAACAGATAAAAAATCACTCACCCAAGTATGAGTATCAACTTCCTTCCAACGACCATGCGACACCGGCTGTCGCGCTACTATTGTCTGTCTATTGTGTCTAGAATCACGCAAGTTCGATGGTTAAAAATAGATAATGTTTTAATTTATTTTCAAAGACAAACGCGGAACTAATTTCTAGTACTGGTGTCAAATAATTGAAAGCGAAATACTTGACAATGCATATTTAAGTAAGTTATAGCTGTTAATATATTACAGTTAATCTTACATACTAGCTATGTCTACGGCTTTGCTTATGGATATTTTAATTTAAAGTAAGAAAATTAGTAAGTGTGAGCTAAATTATAATTACATAATATCCAATTATTTGCCAAATTTTTATCGTAAACGAAAAATGACGCGATACGGTGCGTTGTAATTTAGCGTGACGTCACATCTATTTGGAGGTATGAGGAATAGAGTGTAAAGTCCGTCATCCTTTGTTGAAAGGGGAAGATATTCCGACCAGATGTAATGACGGGTATGACTGGTGTACTGCCCGACGTTTCCAGTCGGGACGTTGTATATTTGCTTATGTCGTCGAAAACTCTTATATCGCGATGTAGGACGTCAGTTGTAGTTCATTTGTTCGGCGATAGATGTCGCCACACCTAGGTAAAATTTTTCGGAACAGTAAATAGGTTCTTTTCTCCTCTTCCTCATGGTATTTTTTTGATAATTTGATCAAGCAAAAAATAGAAGACATTGTCATTTCTGTTTCAACTAAAATGACTGCAGAATAGAGTATTTGTAGAAATTTCCATTGTATGTCTATTTGTAGAGATAACAACTACTCACAACTACGTTCATCACCAAAGACGATTGATGATTTCATTGTTTGACGAAAATTGTTTATTTGTAAACTAATGAAAAATATGCTCGCAAACATTATACAGCTTCTTTTTCCCAATTTATATAACTAAGTAGTTACTTTTTGTTTTATACATGTAATTTTTTGACAGAACTGATTTTTTTTTAGATTTTATTCATTCTTTTTCACATTTTACCACGAAAAAAAGTTTTTGTTACACTATTATTATTAAAAGAGTAAGTAATGGAGTTTCTTGCCCAATATTTTACAAACGAAACAGTATTTTCGAATGGGTGACTAGATTCACTTTTGTTTTGTAAATGACGATTCAAAGTGCCTTTTTTGGTCTAATGAAAATAAATGACAATGAAAGACAAATGTCTACGAGTATTGACTATTGATAATCAAACCACAAAGCAACACACATTGTTGACAAACACTTTAAAATAAACTAGCTTCTGCCCGCGGCTTCGCTCGCGTTAGAAAGAGACAAAAAGTAGCCTATGTTACTCTCCATCCCTTCAACTATCTCCACTTAAAAAATCACGTCAATTCGTCGCTCCGTTTTGCCGTGAAAGAAAGACAAACATACAGACATACAGACAGACAGACACACTTTCCCAATTTATAATATTAGTATGGATGTTCTGATATTTGGTACAACGTTGTACGGTATTTGACACCATAAACCAATAAATATAATTTATATAAAACCTCGCTCCATTGTAGCTCTTAAAATTCTGTTCTTTTTTTCAATTAACTGTAAAGTTTAATGTTTAGTTGCTTTGAAATAAATAAATAAATAGTTAGTCAGTTGAGTTAACAACTCAATTGTCAAACTAAGGACAAAATAAGCTGTCATTATTTCAGAAAATCTGTAGGAGAATTGCCTTTTGAAAATAAAAAGTACGTAAATTGATGATGGTGACAAATAACGTATTCCACGGAATAAATCAGAAACTAATCGGCAATATTGCACTTTGCTCTAGAAAAATGCTTATTACAATCTTTTTAACCTTTCATCTACCAACCGACAGCTGGCTGTCGGGCTGCTATTGTCTTTATATTGTGTCTCAAATCACGTGTGGCGACATCTATCGCCGAACAAATAAACTACAACTGGCGTCCTACATCGCGATAATATAAGAGTTTTCGACGACATAAGCAAATATACAACGTCCCGACTGGAAACGTCGGGCAGTACACCAGTCATACCCGTCATAACAACCGTCTGGTCGGAATATCTTCCTCTTTCAACGAAGGATGACGGACTTTACACTCCACTCTACCTATTCCTCATACCTCCAAATAAATCAGAAACTAATCGGCAATATTGCACTTTGCTCTAGAAAAATGTTTATTACAATCTTTTTAACCTTTCATCGACCAACCGACAGCCAGCTGTCGGGCTGCTATTGTCTTCATTTCTATTGTGTCTCAAATCACGTGTGTTCGAAAAATTAATTTGGAATCACTAATCAGACTTGAAATGCATTTGCTAACCCCTACGCGATAGACTAAAAGTTAATAAGCTGGCGATAAACAGATGGACATGTAAACTTTTAACCCTTATATACCTTATTAACCTTTGTTAACTATGGAACCTTTGAAAACTGTGTTTTGCTGTACACAGTATTTAGTTTATCTTAATAGTAGTTCAATAAACATGGCATCTAAAATCTTTTATTCGGGAGCTTTTTCGTTCATCGGTATTTTACTGAGATAACATCATTCATAAACATTATTTTTGTGCATGAGGTGTGCTTACGCAAGCTAGATATTGCTAGTTAATAAAATTTTAGTATCACGTTTCTGAACGCATCTCACATATTAAGAATATAATTCCTATTGGACGACATTATTGAGCCAATCATACTCCTTTTTCTTGTCCAATCCAATTTCCGCACTGCAAAATATGCTACACCGCAAAGCCAATGAGCGACGCTTCCGCCGAAGCCATGTTGAAGAAGAAGCCATCAACATCCGCTCTCTTGCGAATCAAGACGCCAACCGCTCAACACCGTTTTTCGTAACTCCGCATAAAATCGCTGTACCAGTGTACCTGTGCTGCGTATAACATAACTATTTAACGTGTCGGCCGACACCAGTGACAAAGTGGGATAATACAATCGATTCACCGACGCGAGTGCAAAGAACCTGTGTGTGTCTTCAGATAAGTACCTAAGTCGGCAGTCGGTGCTCCAAACCGAGATCCAGTGCTTCCAAGTAAGTCATACATATATTCCCATACCTACTCCCATTTTGCTCAATTTACTGTGTCGTCCAATATACGTCATTCGATCCAACATAAAAAAAAAATTATTTTCCCGCAAAAAAAACACAACGCTTATTGGTCCTTCGAAAGCCGCTATATCCAACTTCACCATAAGTTTTTGGTCCATTTCGAGTCGGATTCATAGAATCAGCATTTATAGGTCTCATACCTACCTAGGATTTAGGTCAAATACTTATATTCGTAAAACCGCCATATTGAAACATCTCTTTCAATATATTCCCCGCTAGGTACATTATTCATTGTGAACTACTGTACCAACTTAATAGTTCGCCTGTTGCATTGAAATAGCATAGGTAATTATTAAAACCGCTAATTATCGTGAGTTAGTTTGGCAAACTTGCCTACAACTTATACTCAACCGCAATAATTTCTTACACCCGCGATAAAATAAAAATATTCTTGAAGTCTACCCACTAGACCTAAATTATTATTATTTTATATCCGTTGTACTTTCTAAAACTATTCCAACATGGAAGATCTTAAAATCAAAGTTAAATTACTGCAAGCCAAAAATCAAGCAATCTTTGAGCGTTTATCGTCATTATATGAAACTTCAAAGAAAATAAATACGACTAGTATTGAGCTTCGTTCGGCAGAGACGTTTATGGCAGACACACAAATACTCTCGGTCATTCGTCAGGAATTTAGTACCAACATAGATAAAATAAATACATATTCTTTACAATTAAATCCTGATCATAAAATTGATTATAACAGTCAAATATCATTTGACGGCGTTTACACTCGTGTCGAGAGAATACGTTCACTTATTGAAGCGAATTCCTCAAGGTCATTGAATGACTCAAAGTCTAGCGATACCGCGACGCAGTCAAAATGCTCGGTCAAGCTGCCACCAATTCAGATTCCGTTCTTTGACGGTAAAATTGAAAATTGGCCAGTTTTTTATGAATCATTTAAATCTAATATACATGGCAATTTAAACCTTACAGATTCTCAACGTGTGCAGTATTTATTAGGTAATTTAAAAGGAAATGCATTGCAAATTACCGCCGGAATTATTCCGTCAGGGGAAAATTACGTGTCTATCTGGAACAGTTTAGTTCAAAAGTATCAAGATAAACGAGCACTAGGCTCACACTATATGTCTAACATATTAAATATCAAACCCGCAATTAATAATTCCGCATCTTTAAATAGTTTTATTGAAAGTTTTCATGCATCTGTTTCGGCACTAGAACAATTAAAAATTGAAGACTTAAAAGATTTTTTGTTTTTAAATTTGGCTTTGAAAAAGTTAGATCCCGCTATTATAAATTTATTCGAAATGCATATGAGAGATGTGGAGATCCCTACTTATAAAGATTTCGTTGAATTCATAAAATCGCAAGTTAAAATATTAGATAGATCTACTTCTTCTCGGACCGCATCATTAGGTAACAACAATAATAAAAATAATTCTTATCGTAATCAGTCACGTGATAATACAGTACATACTTTTGTTGCTTGTGATAATAATCAAACTTGTTTATATTGTAACAACAAAGATCATTGGAAGCTTTACACCTGTCCAAACTTTCAAGCAATATCGGCCAGTTCGCGTTTGGATTTTATTAAAAACAAACGTGGATGTGTAAACTGTCTTAGTGCAACACACACTGCCTCACAGTGTAAATCTATACACACTTGTAGAACGTGTAACAAAAAACATCACTCTCTTTTACATTTGGAACAAAGTTCACAGCCGCGATCGATATCGGCTGACGCTGTACCTAGTTCCGCGCATTCACAACAGGTGGCGCTATGTGCGTGTTCCCGCGTAGGTTTGAAGAATCCACAGACTACGGTTCTTTTGTCAACAGCACAAGTCTATGTTGATAACAAATATAACAAATACGTTTCTGTACGGTGTTTAATAGATAACGCTTCACAAAATAATATAATTACTTCGGCTTGTTGTAAGAAACTGCAATTAAATATTATACCGCTTTCAAATTCAGTCATAAAGGGTGTAGGCACCTCTTCCCGGCCTATCATAGGTTACGTGGAGATAACAGTTACTGCAAAAAATAAAACAAATTCTTTTAAAATAACCGCTCTTGTTATTGATTGTATAACGGATAAATTACCATCTCACTTTGTTGACACCTCTGCTGTGCAACATTTGTTCGAGTTACCGCTAGCCGACCCCCTGTGGCACGTGCCCGGTGAAGTTGAATTGCTTCTAGGGGCAAAACTGTTTCCGTATTTATTACTTCATAATAAAATTATCTCACCTACCGCGCCGTCCGCTATTGAAACCGTGTTTGGTTATATTCTTATGGGTGAGATACCCTCTAGTTTATCTAATAATAATAACAGTCTCGTTGATTTAAATACCGCTTCATATTTTTCTACCGCGTTAAATATAGATGATTCTCATTGTTTTCTGTCGTTAGACGAATCTTTACATAAATTTTGGAATATTGAAGAAATACCTTCAAAATCTTTTATGAGCCCCGCTGAACGGGAATGTGAACAGCTGTACGCTTCTACCGTGTCACGTGACTCCAGTGGTAGGTATTGTACCGCGTTACCATTCTGTAAAAATCCAGAATCACTCGGAAATTCATATGCTGTCGCTTATCGACGTTTAATTAATTTGGAAAAAACTAAGCTTCGCGACCCTGCTTTGCGCGCTAGTTATAACGAAATAATCCAAGAGTATATCGATCAAAATTATTTAACTGAAACCGCACCTAGTTCTGTTGATCAGACTATAGGATATTACATACCGCATCACCCTGTTATTAGGAATGATAAACAAACTACTAAAGTACGCATTGTCCTTGATGCAAGTGCTAAGTCTCATAATGGCGTTTCATTAAATGACTTATTGCACACAGGGCCGAATTTACAGGCTGACATATTTATATTACTTTTAAATTTCCGTTTGTTTCCTATTGCAGTTACGGCTGACATAAAACAGATGTACCTTCGAATTAAGGTTATTGATGAACATAGAAAATATCAAAAAATATTGTTTCGATTTAATACTACTGAACCTGTTCGCGAATTTCAATTTAACCGAGTTGCCTTCGGTCTCAAGCCCAGTCCCTTTCTAGCCATGCGCACTGTGCGCCAGCTGTCAGAGGATGAAAAACATCGCTTCCCGCTCGCATCCATTGTCGCTTCTCATGAGCTATACATGGATGACCTGGCTAATTCAACCCCTACTCTGGAGGAAGCCAAGATTCTATCCGCTGAACTTATCGCATTATTTAAGGCTGGGGGCTTTGACCTTACTAAGTGGGCAAGTAACTCCTCGGAATTACTAGAGGTTATTCCACATTCTCACCGCTCTTCAATTAACTTTTCTGACGGGGATAATTTAAAGATCCTTGGACTCAAATGGATGCCTTCCGAGGACTGTTTCACCTTTACTACATCTGATATAGATAAAAGTTGTACTAAACGCTCCATACTTTCCACTATTGCCCGTCTGTGGGATGTTCTCGGTCTAGTGGCACCTGTAGTTTTATTCGCGAAATTACTCATAAAAGAATTATGGAAATTAAACACAGATTGGGATGAAACTCCACCCGATTCTATCGTACTTCTCTTTCAAAAATTTAAAGAGCAGCTGCCTCTACTTTCTTCTTTAAAATTGCCGCGTCATGTAGCCGTTACTATGGGTTGCGTGACAAATATAGTAGGTTTTGCTGACGCCAGCTTGAATGCGTATGGCTGCGTCATATACTTACATGTCACTGACACAGATGGTAACACACACGTAAATTTGGTGTGTGCTAAATCTAAAGTTGCACCTGTTAAGGTCGTATCTCTGGCTCGTCTAGAGCTTTGCGCCGCTGTTCTTTTGTCTAAGCTAATTAAATTAGTTTATGTCACTTACCGCTCTCGCACCGCTATTAATAAAATATTTGCCTTTTCCGATTCTAAAATAACACTTTCATGGATTCATTCCTCACCACACAAGTGGAGCATTTTTGTTAGTAACCGCGTCGCTAAATGTCAAGAAAATCTTGATCCTGAACATTTTTACCATATTAATGGAAATGAAAATCCTAGTGACTGTCTGTCTCGAGGTCTTCTACCTGAACAGTTACTAAACCATAATTTATGGTGGCATGGCCCTGAGTGGCTTCTGCGACCAACTGCTGAGTGGCCTATCACTCCGTTTGTCTCCTCATGCAGTGAGCAATTGCCTGAGTTTAATAATAAATCTTTAACATTAGTATCTACCGAATCAGAACTTAATTTGATATATAGTCTTTCTCAGAAATTTACATCGTTAAATAAAATATTGCGCATAATTGTATACATTTTGAGATTTTTGCATATTATTCATTATGACAAGTCACATAAGGCAATTACTGTCCGTGATATAGTTACCGCTGAAATTTATTTAATTCGTTGTATTCAACAATTTCATTTTTTAGATATTTATGACGAAATTAAAAGTAAAAAACTTCGCTCACACTTTAAGAAACTCGATCTGTTTATAGACGAGCATAATATAATTAGAATTGGTGGCAGGTTGTCAAATGCGAACCTTCCTTATGAAGCTCAGCATCCCGCGCTTTTACCTAAACATGATAATTTTACACATGTTCTAATAGACTATTATCATCGCATCCATTGTCATGCCGGTGTAAGCCTTCTTAGCTCTCTGTTACGCCAAAAATATTGGATCCTCTCTTCCAGAGGTGTCATAAGACAAAGGGTACATGCTTGCAACTTTTGTTTCAAAATTTCTCCTTCTCACTCCAGCCCAAAGATGGCTGATTTACCCGCTTGTCGCGTACAAGAGACTAAAGCTTTCGTTCATACTGGTGTGGATTACGCTGGTCCCATCAAAGTAACTTTATGTCGACGCAGAGGCCAAAGAAGTCAGAAGGCTTACATATGTTTATTCATTTGTTTCGTTACCAAAGCAGTTCATATTGAATTGGTAACCGACGTGTCATCGGACACGTTTATTTCAGCCTTTAAGAGATTTATTTCCCGCAGAGGACCTGTCTCTTATTTATATTCCGACAACGGAACAAATTTCGTTGGAGCCAAGGCTCAATTACAAGAACTACTTGCTAACCGCTACCGCATAGAGTGGAAAATGATTCCACCCCGCGCCCCTCACTTTGGAGGGCTGTGGGAATCAAATATTAAATCTACTAAAACACATTTACACCGTGTTATCGGTTCTCAACTCCTTACTTATGAGGAGCTTTCTACTGTCCTCACTGAAATTGAGGCAGTTCTAAATTCCAGACCGCTCTGTGTCCTGAATGAGGACCCATACCCAGAACCGCTTACTCCCGCTCATTTTATAATGGCTTCTCCATTGACTACGTTGCCTGTCGTGAACGTTCCCGAAACGACTAAATCTCTAACTTGCCGCAAAAAATTGCTTGACCAAATGGTTTGTAGCTTTTGGAAAAGATGGCGTATAGAATATCTACATAACTTACAAGTTAGGCAAAAATGGTTGAATGCCGTCGACAATATTAAGATTGGTACAGTGGTTCTCATACATCAGGATGATGTCCCTCCTTTACGTTGGCCAATGGGCATAATCACCGAGATTTTCCCCGGCAGGGATGGGACAACCCGCGTTGCCATGGTAAAGACATGCAGTGGCTCTTTCAAAAGACCCGTTGTTAAACTATGTCCTTTACCTTCACAATAATTAAAAAATTAAAGCCTAATTTAGCTGTAGTTCACATATTTCAATCATTCCTTTTTCAATCCGCTATAATTAAATTTCTTACCTTTTGAGAATACTTCATATCCTCGAAAGCCGGGCAGAATGCTTACGCAAGCTAGATATTGCTAGTTAATAAAATTTTAGTATCACGTTTCTGAACGCATCTCACATATTAAGAATATAATTCCTATTGGACGACATTATTGAGCCAATCATACTCCTTTTTCTTGTCCAATCCAATTTCCGCACTGCAAAATATGCTACACCGCAAAGCCAATGAGCGACGCTTCCGCCGAAGCCATGTTGAAGAAGAAGCCATCAACATCCGCTCTCTTGCGAATCAAGACGCCAACCGCTCAACACCGTTTTTCGTAACTCCGCATAAAATCGCTGTACCAGTGTACCTGTGCTGCGTATAACATAACTATTTAACGTGTCGGCCGACACCAGTGACAAAGTGGGATAATACAATCGATTCACCGACGCGAGTGCAAAGAACCTGTGTGTGTCTTCAGATAAGTACCTAAGTCGGCAGTCGGTGCTCCAAACCGAGATCCAGTGCTTCCAAGTAAGTCATACATATATTCCCATACCTACTCCCATTTTGCTCAATTTACTGTGTCGTCCAATATACGTCATTCGATCCAACATAAAAAAAAAATTATTTTCCCGCAAAAAAAAACACAACGCTTATTGGTCCTTCGAAAGCCGCTATATCCAACTTCACCAAGGTGTTTTATTAATATGTATCGTTCTAATCTCATATTTTCAATCTTTGAGTTTGTAAATTGGGTTAACATAGGACCTGATATTAACTTTTGCCTACGACTTTGTTCCCATTACCGGGGGATTTCCGGGATGAACACTATCCTATGTTCTTTCTCGGGTCCCAGACTATATAATGTAGGAAAAGAGCCCATGCGCGGCACACCTCCACCGTGTGCTCGATCGTGTCCTCCAGGCGACCGTTGCTGCAGTGGTGACACCCAGGCGTCGCTTCCACCCGAATCCGACACAGGAACCTCCCGAACTGAACATGTCCGGTGAGGACCTGTGTCAAGCGAAACGTGAGAGCGCCGTAGCGCCTCTCCAGCCACTCCTAAAAGAGGGGTCTTACCGCCGCTATTACAAAGTGCCCATCCATTTGACCCATGACTTTTGTTTTTTTCTAAAAGTGCTTATTAATGATTTGGAAAACCACACTGGAAAGCCAGCCGTTCTGGAAGTGGATGTTGGTGTGTGCTGCTTAATTATATCCATACTAATATTATAAATGGGAAAGTGTGTCTGTCTGTCTGTTTGTCTTTCTTTCACGGCAAAACGGAGCGACGGATTGACGTGATTTTTTAAGTAGAGATAGTTGAAAGGATGACGAGTAACATAGGCTACTTTTTGTCTCTTTCTAACGCGAGCGAAGCCGCGGGCAGAAGCTAGTCATCAATATTATTATAGAATGTGCTAAGAGCCTCTTCGGGCTCTAGAGGGGTTAGAAGTTTTATCCAATCAGTACTCTGAATTTTACGGTTTATGTGGTCGAATGTCGCTGCCAGGCTTAAATGGGATTGGGCGGGTCACGTTAGCCGTATGAATAGTGACCGTTGGGCTAGAATCTCTACACAGTGGGTGCCAGAGGATGGACGTCGTCTCCGAGGCCGGTCCAGGAAAAGGTGGCGTGATGAGCTTGATGCACACCACGAGGGCTGGTTTGAGGTTGCGAGGGAAAAGAAAGTCTGGAAGGAGTTGGTGGAGGCCTTTGCCCAGCAGTGGGACAGCATAGGCTAGATAAAAAAAAGAAAAAAAATGTGGTCGAAGTCGGATTTATAAAAGTTGTATTTTTGAAGTGGGCGCTTTTTCATGGGAAGAATATCTATATTTAAGGTTATATCACAGACATAAGGTGGGTGATAGGTGTCAATTGGAAGAAGAGGCATCAACGCGCTCGATACCTTACATGGGTGGTTAGCTATCAGAAGGTCAAGAATTTTACCAGAAGTATTTGCCACCACATTGTATTGCAAGACATCAAGTAGCGACATAAAATTATTCAACAGGCTACAAGTCGTGGACGAGCCAATACCTAAACGTCCGCCAAATAGGGACGCATTCAGAGCCCGTATATTTCAGGTTATTTCTGGGAGATTGTAATCGCCTAATATATGAAAACAATCAATGCTAGGGCCACCCAAAAGCTGCTGTAAGTTTTCGAAATGTTGTTTATGACGGCATAAGGTGTCATTGTCACACAAAATCTATAGGAGAATTGCGTTTTGAAAATACAAAATGCGTAAATTGATGATGGTGATAAATACCGTATTCCCTGAAATAAATCAGCAACTAATCGGCAATATAGTAACTTTTTTTTAACAAAAATTTTATTAATCTTTTTTTGACTTGAAATGCTTTTGCTAACCTCCTACGGGATAAACTAAAAGTTATTAAGCTGGCAATATACTGACAGACAGATAGACAGACATAACAAACTATTTCATTACTCATGCTAACTAGGAAAACCTAAAAACTTATTAGTTCGTGCCCTTTCCTGTACACACTAATTATTTTATCTCAATAGTAGTTTAATAAACGCGGCATCAAAAATCTTTGTCAGTTTTTTACTGAGAAATAAGACCATTTAAAAAAAAAATTTCGTATATGAGAGTTTTGTAAATTATAACTTTCTAAGCCCATATTTACATTCTTTGGATACATAATTTGGACTGATTCATTATTTTAATAGTATAATATATATGCCATAGCGTAGACGAGACCACAATTAGTTCAGTATACAAATTAAGATTACAACTAAATTGGCATATTAATTTAAAAAATAATAATATATAGTGTTCGACTAGACTGAATATATTATAGAGTTTGGTTTCATTTGCTCTGTGTACAGTTAAATCTCTCTAGAAAGAAACGAGAGTAGAGAAGCATTTTCCCTTCAGTGGAAATATTCAGATTGGTTGTAATAAAAAACCGGTCAAGTGCGAGTTCTACTCGCGCAACGAGGGTTCCGTTAATTTGTTTTTTAGTGAAATAACTACAAATTTACGGTTTTCGGAGTTTCCTCTTTACTTGTGCTACATGACCTTGCTTCTTGCCAAATTTCACGATTCTAGGTCAATGGGAAGTACCCTATAGGTTTTGAGTTTTGATTCCCTTGAAAATGTCTAAATATGCAATATAAACCGCCGTATCTTTTTATTGCGTTGATTTAGAAACTTGATTTTTTCACTGCTTTGGAAGATAGCAGACTTGAGTATGTGATATTAATTTCAGTTTGATATCTCGACGCGATCCTGAGAAAAAGGTTCTTGACAGACAGACGGACAGACGGACGCCTGATGTGAACTAACTACAAATTTACGGTTTTTAAAGTTTTCCCTTTACTTGTGCTACATGACCTTGCTTCTTGCCAAATTTCACAATTCTAGGTCAATGGGAAGTACCCTATAGGTTTTGAGTTTTGATTCCCTTGAAAATGTCTAAATATGCAATATAATCCGCCGTATCTTTTTATTGCGTTGATTTAGAAACTTGATTTTTTTACTGCTTTGAGAGACAGCAGACCTGAGTATGTGATATTAATTTCAGCTTGATATCTTGACGCGTTTCTGAGAAAAAGGTTCTTGACAGACAGACGGACAGACGGACGCCTGATGTCAACTAACTACAAATTTACGGTTTTCGGAGTTTTCCCTTTATTTGTGCTACATGACCTTGCCTTTTGCCAAATTTCATGATTCTAGGTCAATGGGAAGTACCCTATAGGTTTTGAGTTTTGATTCTCTTGAAAATATCTAAATATGCAATATAAACCGCCGTATTTTTTTATTGCATTGATTTAGAAACTTGATTTTTTCACTGCTGTGAGAGATAGCAGACCTAAGTATGTGATATTAATTTCAGTTTGATATCTCGACGCGTTTATGAGAAAAAGGTTCTTGACAGACAGACGGACAGACGGACGCCTGGTGTGAACTAACTACAAATTTACGGTTTTCGGAGTTTTCCCTTTACTTGTGCTACATGACCTTGCTTTTTGTCAAATTTCATGATTCTAGGTCAATGGGAAGTACCCTATAGGTTTTGATTTCCTTGCAAATGTCCAAATTTGCAATATAAACCGCCGTATCTTTTTATTGCGTTGTTTTAAAAATTTGATTTTTTCACGGCTTTAAGAGATAGCAGACCCGAGTATGTGATATTAATTTCAGCTTGATATCTCGACGCGTTTCTGAGAAAAAGGGTCTTGACAGCCGGACGGACGGACGGACAGACGGACAACAAAGTGATCCTATAAGGGTTCCGTTTTTACCTTTTGAGGTACGGAACCCTAAAAAATTATGCATTTGTGTTACTTTGTAAATAAATACAAATAATTTCATTTAGTATAATATTTATTTTTATTAGCCTAGCTTATAAATTAACAAAATATCACCGCTCAAAGCTCTTTGCAGAATTTAACAAATAAAAATGCATTCTTATAATTTTATAAATTTCGTACTCGTATGTATAACACTGCATTATTATCATGTAGCATTTGGAATAATCAAATATTTTAAATAATAATTTATCATTAAAATATAAAAACAGAAATAGCAGAATACAAAATTTTGAACAGACAATAAAAATACAAAGGTAATACAATATATTTTAAAATACTCAAAGCTGTGTCCTTTTTGCGTGCGTATAGTGTGTCATTCAATCCATCTTTTATTATATACTTTCTTAAACCAATACCCCACGTGACTATATATTCTATCCAGTCAATGTCCTTAACATTAAAGTTAAAAATCATCCTGTCTTCTTTTGATAGACTGTTGTATAGTTCTGTTGTGTTCTGATCACAAAATTTCCACTGATTGCAAGCATAAGGAGATAATGCCGTCATCATATTATACATTTTGGCGGCTAATTTTGCAAATCTGAAAGTGAAAAAGTATTATTATTTTATGTGTTTTTGTTACTGATCTTAGGATATAATTAAGTGGCTTAATTGCAATTTAATTTCTTCAGTATAACTTCAAATCCAAATTGTTATTTCCTTTAGACCATAAAGAGGATTTATAATAGATAAATCTGGTCTTCGGATTCAAAAGGAAAACTACCTTTTATGTTTGGAAAAGGACGGGCAAGAAACTCCATGCATTGTACCATTTCAAAATAAAGCTTTAAAGACGACGGAATGTGGCAGTGCCACATAATGACAATGGCTGTCTCTCAAAAAACTTTATTTTGGCGTGTCAATGACTTAACAACTTCAGCGGTAGTAGCCACAGAAATATTGCCTCTGAGTCAACTATTACTGATGAGTGGCACAGCCATCTCTGGTCAGTGCTCTTTGGAATTATAATAACCTTACCTTCTTTGTTTTCCAAAAACGGCGTTAATACCATCTATTATGTACGCAGGAATCATATGTAATAACCAGGAGCATATCCAGAATAATGTAGGATTTTTTATGATCCACGCGAATGTAAATGCTACCATCTTCGGTGTTGGGTATTGTCGGCTTTCGGTTAATAAAACTTTTTCCGTTTCCCCTGTGTTACACAGAACATAATAAGTTAAATTGAATTAATTTTTGCAGCATAAGTACGAACAATTTACTGCAATTTGAAAATTTTAGTTGACAGTTCGACAAATTCAAATCAAATTAAGAATAGTCAAAGAGCTGGTCAGATAGTCAGAAAAGTGGAGCTAGTTGCTTGTTTTAAAACATGGTTACATCACAATGGAAAAGACACAAAAAACAAGAAATTCCACGCATAAGTAAACAAAACATAAGGTAAGTTATACTAAATATTTATTACATTATTTGGGTCATTTAAATGTTAAAAGAGAATGACAAAAAATGTATGGAGTATAATCCAAATGCCCACCACTAATGAGACCTCTACAGGGCGTCTCACGGACCGAACATTTTACTGAAGGAAGACATTATTTTGAAAACAATATTTAGTGCCATAATCAAAGTTACTCTCTATTTAATGGACAATAAGCCAATATCGATGTCGTCAGTAATGGACATTTGGACCAATCCCGATTATTGGTGCCAATTCTGTTATTCACAAACTAACGTAAATTTAAGTTAAGTGCATCTTTCTCTTCCCATTTAGTTAAGAAAAGGACAGAAGATAAAATATTAGTTAAGGCCTGTCAAATTTAGACACTCCATAGATAATTTAGACGCGATTTACAAACATGGCGTCTAAATATACGTCCATTTTCTTCAGCCACTGTCTAATTTGACAGGATTAAACTAAAATGTATCTTCTGTCATTTTCTTTAAGAAATGGAAAGAGAAAGATGTATTTAACTTAAATTTAGTTAAGTTTGTGAAAGAGAGAATCAGCGCCATTGTCTATTTTACTTAGGTGACTTAAAAGGACAAGTTGCAGAAAATTACCCCGCGTCCGACAGCTATAAAAAATAACCCAAAAGATAGATAAAACCGGCCAAGAGCGTGTTGGGCCACGCTCAATGTAGGGTTCCGTAGTTTCCCGTCCGTCACAATAAGTGTTCCCACGTATAAGTATAAAAAAGGCTATTTGTTACGTTGACATACTAAGTACGCAGAAATTATTTTGTACAACCTTTTTTTCTTTTTTGTACTAAAACTGTTCTTTCTATCAAGTTCAAAATAATTTTCCTAGAAAGAACTTATAAAGTTCTACTTTCCAGATTTTTTAAACCTACAGGTCAAAAGTTAGAGGGGGGGGGACGCTTTAATTTTTCCTTTTGAAGCGAGTATTTCCGATTTTATTGACATTATCAAAAACTGATTTTAGTAAACCCCTTTTCATTTTTAAATACCTATCCAACAATATATCACAAGTCAGGGTTGAAATTAAAAAAAAAACACTTCCCTCTTTACATATAGGGGGGCTATCCTAATAAAACATTTTTTTCCAATTTTTATTTTACCACTTTGTCGGCGTGGTTGATATACATATTGGTACCAAATTTCAGCTTTCTAGTGCTAACGGTCACAGAGATTAAGCGAGGACGGACGGACAGACAGACAGACATGGCGAAACTATAAGGGTTCCTAGTTGACTACGGAACCCTAAAAACGAGTTATAATAAATTGGAAACCTCCGACTGTCATCCTTACTGGCAATCATATTTAAAAACTGCTCCAAATATTTAATTAAGGGGAAAAATTTGGAAATTGATTGGCTTAAAGATTAAACAAATGAACATCTAAATTATTATTATTTAACAACAGGGAAGATAATTAATAATTATGTAAAATATTATCTATAAAAGTGTTGGGCTGCTAAAAGCAACTTCTTATCTAGCTGTGTTGCAGCTGTGCCCATGTAACATGTACGTATCTAGTCTCTTGAACTCGACAGTTATATAATATACTTTACTATAATTTTTTTTTCTTTGTGTATTCTGCTACATAGAAATCTGTCATTTAAGAATAGGCCGCTCTGTTGGCTGTAATTCTTTAATAATAATAAATAATAATAATAACTAAGTAAATATACTGGGACAACTCACACACGGTCATCTGATTCCAAGTTAAGCTCTGCTAAGAGCTTGTGTTATGGTAACCAGATAACTGATATACATACTTATATAATTTATAAATACATAAATATTATAGATAAATTACATCCAGACACAGAACAAACAATCATGCTCATCACACAAAGTTGATACTACTGACTATATAAATACTAACTATAGTGGATACTAACTTATATTTTTATTATAGCCATTTTTTGAGAAACTCCTCGTTGCAGTCAGAACTAAGGACAATTTTATAACTTCTTTGCCATTGTTTTTTAGAAAATAGAAGCGCATATAAAAAGATCAATTGCTATTGAGGAAACAAAATAAAATAAAAACAGTTTTAAACGTAACCCAAACCAATGAAACAGGTGGTTTTATTATCAAGTTTTAAAGTTGGGTTCATTATTAAAAATATTATATAATAGTTGTGTCACGTTGGATAGACGTCAGTTCAACTGACCCGAAAAAATTACCGTCAATGCCCAGTTATTTATTTATTTATTTATTTATTAAGGTTAGCCAACAGCTTCTGTATACAAAAGAACTTAAATATAAAACAAAAACAGCCTAGGACTTATACAGTCGCCAATTACGGGGCGGTAATTTTTTACGTTTGCAGGATCACTCTTTTTATAAACCGGCATGATTTTTGCACTCTTCCATACCTCAAGAAAGACACTTTCTTCAAGAGAAGAATTAAATATAATTAGCAATGGTAAGGCTAGTACATGACTACAACGTTCGATGAACGAAGGTGGTATAGAATCAGGTCCAGGACCTTTAGAAGCGTCTATACGTTTGAGTCTATTTAAAATTTGTTGTTCCGTGAATTTAACAGAACTTAGAACACTGTCAATACCCGAGAATCCATTGGAAGTATAGTCAGCAGAAGCAGAGTTACGACTGAGCGTCGGCTTTAAAAAAAATTTAACGGAGCAAAGTTTCAAACGGTGTTATCCTTTTATCGTTCGGGCAGTTCAATAAAGATAATGGAAAATCTAAAAGAACAGAACTCTGTGTATGTGAATTCAATCAAAATAAATTAAGCTACTTACGCCAGCTCACAGGGTTTCTCGTAGAAGGAGAAACAGTGTATATTTTTGTTTCAGTATCTCCAGCAAGTCGTTTCTTTGACGTTTGCCATCCAGCAGCTATCACAGCATTATTTACATAGTCTACAGGTATTAATTCAATTCGAGCATTCAAATCTCCACAAACCGTGTGCATAACACCCAATCCTAAAGCCAAAAATAACTGAAAAAAAAAATACACAAAGGAAATTAATCGAAAATCGTTAACTTTTTTGAGAGTTGTAGGGTTTCAGAGTGTATTAACTCGTTTGGTAAAATATCTTTTATCTTATCTATTTCAAGTGCAAAGCAGCAATGCTGTATTTCAGCTTGAAGGATGTCGGTGCTATTACAGACAATTGAGACATATTTTTGTCTTTCATTTATTTGCGAGGCTTCTTGTGTTGCAGACCTCAGTACATGGTGGAGACCTCCTAACATCAGGGGTTCAAATCTGCTATTGCAATAGTGGTTCAAAGATCGATTTTTGACGTGTAACGTCAAACTTTTGACACATTTTCTATACAAACACTGACAACATTGTCAAATATCCAATCAATGACTGGTAATTGAGACACGATTGCAATAGCAGACTTGAGCCCCTGATCGGTTACCAGCTTGTTCAAATATTTTTTTTATCGAGTATTAGCGTTTCCTAAAACATTGGTGTATAAATTCTGTCTACTTTTGGTGTTAAGACATAATCAAAATGCACTCTTATCTTTGCATGAAATGGTTTAAGAACTATTTAAAGGCCTTTGTTTTGCGTCCAAAAGATATAAACAGTGGTGAAAACTATTGCGGTATCCAATGAAATAGAATATAAAGAACGTTTAAATTAGAGATGAGATCTTCGCAGTTAGAATCATTATCATTAAGTAGCTTATATTACCCGTGATTTACCAAGTTTTTATTTGACTAGTACCTGGAACTTGCAAAGCCTTTTATACCACAAGACACTTTTGAACTTTCTTATTACTAAACCGTCCAAGTTTTATCATGATCAGCTATTTTTCGAAGACCTAAGTTCACTAACATAACCAATATCAAATATAGGGATACAAAATCATTAAGTCCTCATTGCTTTTACATGGCTAACATTTCTTAATTAAAAAGTAAATCTTGCAGCCATCTAATCTCATCTAAATACATTGTATACTTACACCACTGGCTCCATATATGCAGGACATATCGAGCCAACCTGGACTCGGTTCGAGTTTAGTACATGAAACTGAAACCAAACGAATATTACAGTAATGTAAAATCATAACATTATTTCGAGATCGAATTAACATTATGGAGGATAATCTTATTGGAGACATTCAAGCATTTAGGGTATCATTATAATATTATTAGAGTGTACTAATGTATGCAAACATTTAGTAGTCTATCTTGTTCCTCACTTTCTCGAACTCAAGACGCAGAGTAATTATCAACAGGTCACAAAATTGTACGTTATCATCTGGACCTTATGTTTAGCAATTCAGCTTAAGACTAATATCATAATAAGTATCAGTAGAAATTACTAGCTTTTCTATTTGCATTTGGTTAAAAGCTAGATTGGCATCAACTTTAACAAAGACCGAAAATATGAGCTGCGAGGTTTTTTTTTTTACGGAAAACTTACTGACAGCTGGTCGAACCACACATATAGGCAGGTCACTTCCTACGGTAGTAATCAATTCTTCAGCGACTGACTTTGAGAATGAGTAAGTGTTCGGCCAACTTTTTATTAAACTGAAAATAAAAAATTATTGATTAATATTCCAGATAACAATCACCAACTCATTTTATGGCAAAAAAATATGAGTGCTACGTAAATTTAAAAACCATGACTGGTTAAACAAGGGACATATTAAAGGCAGGTAGTCAGTATTCAATTTTCATTCCAAATATGTAAAAAAGAAACAAGAAGTACTTTAGTTACTTTCTGTCTAATTGCTTCGAAGAACAAATAAAAGAAAATCAAAACAAATAAAAAAAAAATTTTTTTCGTTCCTGCGGCTAATCAGAAGCCGGAAAGTCTGGCAATCAACTATATATCTTACCAAGGGGTATCGGCGCTTTACCCAAAAATTGGGTTGTAGGGGTCTGACCACTTACCTTGATTTAACATCATTTAATCTTTCTTCATCGACAGTTTCGACAAATTGGATCATAGCACTAGGGCTTACAGGACTTTTGTAGAACTTTTCCAAAATGTCAGTTTCAACACGGTCCAAGGTAGCATGTGAGTATGCTGTTGAAACGTAGACGAAAGACCTGAAGAACAAATTGAATTGATTATAGTACTGGAGTATACAATTTTTCTTCTTCTTCTCAGCATGTTTCTGTCCACTGCTAAACATAGGTTTCTTACTCGGCTCTCTACAGTGGCATTGATGCGGCGATTCTAGTTCAGATTGATCTAAAAATAACTTGAAGAGCGATACTTTAATGGCGGAAGATTTGGCAAACTTAAATGGCAGTGGACACAGAGCATAATGTTCTCAAAACAGACGATCAACGACACTGTCCAGTAAGAGAACGTGATTATGGTTTTTTGTCTATCATCGTGTAGAAAATTTTCTTTGACGTCCGATATGAGTCATCAGTCAGCCAAACTCTAAATGATGTTGATGAAAAAGGGTTAAAATTTTCTTACTTCAGATTCTTGCAAGACTTGCCGAGCATGATAGCTTCCCTGGTTCCTCTTATATTGATTAGGGTTGCTACACGTAGAGTTTCATCAAACCTTGTCGTGGCTGCCAAGTGAAAGACAATATCCACCTGAATAAGAAAAAAACATTGAAGAGATTATCTTCTAGGCTAGCGATGATTTTGGAAATCTGTTTGAACTTTATCGAGTTTGCTATTTTTTTGGATGCTTTGGACTTTACAATATTTTAAAATGAATTCAGTTTATAAAGCCATTGACATTTTGAAATTATATTCCATTGATTTACATTTGGGGTTTGTCTTTGTTAGAGGAGGCAGTTTCATTTCTTAGATATTAAGTGTAACCCACGGTAATTACCCCACGGCTTTCTTTATGGTTTACATTGCAGTTACACGAAAACGGTCTTACGAAACCATCTACATTTTTTATTTAATTTTGATGAATAAAAAATATTTATGTAGAGATAGCAGGAAAATGGCCCTTTTGCTCAAAAACATCACTCTTGGGCCAACAGTCAGTGAAGTACTAAGAGCACAGAATTCGTAAATTGTATTGCACGCTAAACCCAAAAAAAAACCTAAAAACACAAAAATAACTAAAATTTCGGAAGTCTGTGGCAACACAAATTAATTGGCAGAAGAGAAAGAACGCTAGGTGGCGCTCACTAGTAAACATTGCTTAATATTTTGCTCCGTTTTAAACTGGTTAAATTAATAGTTTTTCATGTATTTGGTTAATGTACTGTACATAAAAGTGAAATTAAAGCTACAAGGAAGCTGTACCAGTGTTATTTAGTGTTTATGTTCAGTAAATAACAAATAAACAGTGATAAACTAATTGTAACAATAGTGACATTTCTTTCTTATTACAGTAAAATAAGTGAACTTTGAACTGTTATAAATCGCTTCTAAGTGCTTAACTAATAAACAACAAAGTTACCCATAAAACATTTTCAAATACAGTGATTTCTGAAAATTTTACACTACGAATTCCGTTTTTTATTCAAATGTGTGGACAATTTTGATAATAACACCATCTAGTAATAAGTAGCACAACTAAACTAATCAGTGTTACAAGACTTTTCGTAATGTTGTAAGACAAAAATATTAATCTTTACAATTTAATTATTACGGATAGTGACATCTATTAGCTACGAAAGACAATATCGATAATAACACCATCTAGTAGCGAGGAGAACAACTAAACCAATCAGTGTTACAAGTCTTTTCGTAGTGTTGTAAGGCAATAATATTAGTTTTTATAATATAATTATTGCGGACAGTGACATCTATTAGCTACGAATGACAATATCGATAATAACACCATCTAGTAGCGAGTAGAACAACTAAACCAATTAGTGTTACACGACTTTTCGTGGTGTTGTAAGAAATAAATATTAATTTTACAATATAATTATTCTGAACATTATCCTCCAATATGAGTTTCTTGGATAATATTACTTTCCGACGCAACCGCAGCAGGAGACTGGAATCCAACCATGACGACAGTTGCGCTACCACATCTGAAACCTTATTAAACTGTACCACACACAGTATGCCAGAATTGTCGGAAGATGAGGAGAACAATCAAATAAAAAAATTGAAAGAAGAGATTGATGAGTTGAAGTCACAATTAAATTGCGCGCATAGGGAAATCGAAATATTATCTTTAGAAAATAGCAATTTGAAAGAAAATAATGAAGAATTATCCAGAAAAAACAATTTATTTAAAAAAATTGCTACCTCTCCTGTAAAATATAAGTCAGTAACACCCAAGAAAAATCAGTCAAGACAAACTAAACAAACACAGACAGACATAGACAGTTGGAATACTTCAACGTCGAGTACTTCTATAACTCAAGGCGGGAAAACTGAAAGCGAGGATGTTTTATGCACACAGATAGTACACATTCCAAGCATAACAAATCAAGGGATGAATGGTACAGACAGAAATTCTACAATACCTGTCTCCTTTAATTCACAGAATGTTAGGAAGAATAAATTATGCATATTAAGTGCAAACAAAACAAATACGATAACATCTATTGCTCAAGATACTTTTCGAAATACTGAAATTTGTCATTATATTACTCCGTATTGTGGAACACTTCAAATGATTAATAATTTACAAAATAAAGTAGAATCATACACGAAAGAAGATTACTGCATAATAATGATAGGAGAAGAAGATTTAAAAAAAACAAATAATTATTACGATATTATAATAGGTTTAAGAAATTGTCTATGTCATATAAAAAATACTAATATAATAATATGTCTCCCAACATACAAATGTAATAATCATTCCAATATGTATAACTGGAGAATAGAAACATTTAGCTACTTATTATATCTTGATGTGGATACGCATAAATATGCCACTATATTAGATTCAAATCTACATTTATCATATGACTATCTTATGTTTTCTAAGCGCTCAGGTAAATTAAATAATTATGGCATGAGAAACATTATGGAAAACCTTTTTCTTTTAATTGAAAATAACACTCATACTGTTAAAAGTACCAATGTTACCAAATTAAGTGCAGTAAATTCAAATACTAACTCTAATTTTTTTCTTTCCTAAATTTTGTATTATGCATCAAAATATTGCTGGGCTTCTGAATAAGTCCGATATTTTAACAGTTCATATTCATCAATTATTAGATCAACAAATAGATGTAGATATTTTATGCATAACCGAACACTTTATAATGTCTGGACAAGAAAGTTTACTAAAAATACCTAATTATAAACTGTCAGCATCTTACTCAAGAAATAATATCAAACGTGGAGGCTCATGCATTTTAGTAAAAAAAGGTATTGAATACGAAACTTTAACGGAAATATCTAAATATTCTATACCTGGAATCATTGAATGCTGTGCTATAAAACTAACTAAATTTAAGTTAATAGTTATATGTACATATAGGCCCCAAAGCCATGTAACTTATATAAATTTTATGAGATACTAGACGTTATTTTAAAAAAAGTATTTAATAATCATAAAAATACTGTAATATTATGTGGTGACCTTAATATAGACACACTGAAACGGAATAAATTATCAATAGAATTCGAATCATTTCTTTTGAGCTACAACCTAAAATTAGAGATTATGCAGCCCACAAGGTTTAGTAGTAAAACATGCTTAGATAATTTTGCCCACAATATGCGTCAAAAATGTGAATATGAAGTTATAGAACTAGCTTTATCAGACCACACCGCACAAATATTAAAAATCCCAGTTAATAAATCTAGTAACATAAAGTCCTGGCGCAAAAGAATAAGAGACATATCCAAAGAAAATCTAGTTAAATTCAGTAACCACCTCAAAAATCTAACTTTTTCAGATGTATACAATACACCAGATCCAAACATAGCATATAACAACTTCCTCGACATCTTTCTTTTACTGTACAATTTATGCTTTCCGTATAAAACAGTAACTGTTCGTTCAGAAAATAAAATTAAATGGATATCAAAAGGTATTCGAATATGTAGCAAGAGACAACGCAATCTATTATGGCAAATGAGATTAAAACCAACTGATGAAAATAAAGAAACTTTCAAAAATTATACCAAAAGATTTAAAAAAATTGTTAAACTAACACAAAAGGCGCAAAATAATCATTTGATTAACAACTCGAAAAATAAAACAAAGACGTCTTGGCAAATAATAAATAATAAGAAAAAAATAAGTGAACCTATTATGCGAATTAAAAAACAAGACCTAATAATATATGACCCAAAAGAAATTGCAGAATCGTTAAACAACTATTTTATTGATCAAATTGGTCAAATTCCAAATAATAAAAACAAAACTTTGGAAGTAAAAAAAATTGAACAAAACCCGCATTCTATATTTGTATCTCCAATTGTACCTCAGGATGTAATCAAAACTATACGTCACTTAAAATCTAAAAAGAGCCTAGGCTATGATGGCATATCGACTGAAGTGATAAAATTTGTATCTCAAACAATAGCTGGCCCATTAACCCATATCATAAATAATAGCATAACTGAAGGTATATTTCCCGATAATTTAAAAGTGACTGTTATAAAACCACTGCATAAAAAGAACGCGAAGGATGACATGACCAATTATAGGCCAATTGCATTGATTCCCATTTTCTCCAAAATTATAGAAAAAATAATATATGAAAGAATTTTTAACTTTTTAATAAATTTTAGTATTATATGTAAAGAACAAAATGGTTTCATGAAAAATAAAAATATTAATATGGCTATATACGATTTACTCGTTACAATAATGAAAAATGTTGATAATAAAATTCCTATATGTGCAATTTTTACCGATATGACGAAAGCTTTCGACTGTGTCAATCATGAACTTTTATTCGAAAAACTGTATGCTTACGGAATACGCGGAAATGCCTTAGATTTAATCAAATCGTATATCAGTGGTCGTAAGCAATTCACAGAAATTACGAGGGTTTGTACTAAAACTAGAATTGAACAGACGTATAAATCTACCTTGAGAGAAATAAAATTCGGAGTTCCACAAGGCAGTGTCCTGGGGCCACTTTTATTTTTGCTCTATATTAATGATCTCCCTCGGCAAATCCATCACCCAATGGTTCTATACGCTGACGACAGCTCAGCATTAATAAAATGCCATGATAAACAGCATTACGAAAACGATGTAAATCATACACTAAAAGTACTAATCAACTGGTTAAATCATAATAATTTACTAATTAACTTAAATAAAACAAATATAATGCACTTCTACCAAAGACTGCGTATCGAAAACTTAAACATAAATTATAATAACCAAAACATTGAAAGAGTAGAAGTCGCTAAATTTTTAGGCATTACTTTAGATAGTCAATTGACATGGAAAGCTCAAGCTGAAACAATATGCAAGAAACTAAGTTCATCTGCTTATGCATTATTTAACCTTTCGAAAAAAGTTAATATTAACGCAGCATTAGTAGCCTATCATGGCTTAGTGGTCTCGATACTAAGATATGGAATTATTTTCTGGGGCAATTGTACTTATAAAGAGGATATCTTTCGTGCCCAAAAGCGCTGCATACGTTCAATGCTCAATATTAAAGTCACCGACAGTTGTGTCCCAGTTTTTAAGGAACTTAAACTGTTAACATTTCCATGTATATATATTTCAGAAATGGCAATATTTGTTAAGACCAATCTTCATTTGTTTAAATCTTTAAAAGAATCTCGACATCGCACAGTCTCTATGAGATCACAATATCAAAATTTATTGTATGAAGGTAACTGTAAAACAGCTTTGTTTAAAAAAAGTGTCATGGGAATGGCTCCTGTTATTTTTAATAAAATTCCGAATTGCATTAAGGATCAACCTTTAAAACTCTTTAAAAAGAGACTCACCGCCTTATTGTTAAATAATTGTTATTACTCAGTTCAAGAATTCTTAAATGATCCTTCTATTACCTAATTAATTACCAATATTGTATGTTAATCAAGTTGCATTAGTTTTAAAGTTATTGTGAGCAAATGTCGCTCATAAATGTTTGTATGCCTAAATAGGCAGAATGTACAAGGATGCTTTATATATCTGTAACACCAATTGTAAATACCTACATTCTTTACAAATAAATTATTACTTACTTACTTACTTACTTACTTACTTACTTACTTACTTACTTAGAAGCCACCGACTTCCGAAATTTTAGTTATTTTTCTGTTTTTAGTTTTTGAAGGCGGTTATTATTTTATTGAAAAAAGTTTTTTATTTTTTACTTTTTAGTGTCGAGTCCTATGAATGTTGACTGTGTATTCTAAGTAATTTATTTTCAAAATAAAACTACTTACAATCTTATAAAACGAAAATAGTAACTTGAAGTAACGCACATTATCGTCAATGTATATTTCGTCGATTTTATTAGTTCTTAATGAATTTTTCGAGAAGCCCCAAACAAGTTATTGAGTAGGCCATCGCCACACGACGAAAAAGCATTGCTAGAGATGACGCGATTACGCAACTTATATTCAGTCTCTTCATTTTTATTGTTTGACGCATCAGCATGACGAGTAGGTAGTTGTTGTCCTATGTTACACTTCAATGCTGTAAATCGTTGAGGAACTCCCTTGACTGTATATGGTTTCCATCATCAGATCTACTGCAGACCTTCATTACAACCTATATGGGTGTGAAGTTCTCATCAATTTAAATGAATTAAGTCCAAACACAAGGTAGTTACCGTAAACCGTTGAAGAGTTCCCTGAACTATCCTTTGTCTTCATCATCAGACCCCTAATCTAGTCACAACCCACCTAGGTGTAAAGTTCTTATCAATACAAATTAATCAAGCCCAAACACAAGGTAGCTGCTGTGAATTGTTGAGGAGTTCCCTCGACTGTCTCTCGGCTCCATCATCAGATCTACTCCAGATCTTTATTAAATTGTAGTGCTTTTATAAAATACACACATCAAAAGTGTCTAGGGATATTTCAATTAAACCTAAACAACTAAAATTCTATTAACTTTTTGTTAAGACACCTACACATTAAAATAAACCTTGTTTAATAGCCTATCTAATCTGATAATAAACATTTAGATAAAGTTAAATTTAAAAAAACTTATAAGAAGAGGAAAAATTTAGGCAAAATTTCAATCTTAACTTTATTTATGAAACATCAAAACCTAAACCAAAAAAAACTATTTTTTTTTTCAAAAATTGTTGAAAACATAGAATTAATAATCCGTGAATCCACCTAAGACTCTCCTGACACATCTGCAGCGGTTCTGCATACTCAAAACAAGGTGTCAATATCCTGTTGTGGAATACTGTCCAAAGTCCTTTTATGATGCAAGAAAAGCTGGTTTTCATCCTCAATATCTTCAGGGAAATTCCTAAGAGCTCTTCTCAGAAGCATATCACAGGCATGCTCAATAGGATTTAAGTCAGGGGATTGTGCAGGCCAGTCTTAAGCTTAGATATCATGCTGTTGTAACCAACCTGTGACGATACGCGCCGTATGGGGACTGGCATTGTCGTGCATTAGCTGGAAATTTTGTTCCATTTGTTGTCTGTGGGGCAAGATTACAGGCTTTAGCATCTCATCTCGGTATTTTGGAGCAGTCACATTGCCTTGTATCCAAACGAGGTCCGTTCTACCGCCGAGACGAATTCCTGCCCAAACCATAATCGTGCCACCTTGATATGCATGAACTTGTTGTAGGTGCTGCAGTCGATTCCAACGTCCAGGTTCTCTCCAAACGCGTACTCTTCGCGAATCAGGATGAAATCCAAACCTAGATTCATCAGTGAAAAGCACAAGTGACCATTGAGAATGGTTCCAGTTTTCGTGTGCAATAGCCCATTGTAATCTTCTTCATTGATTGCCTCTCCTTAGCGCTAGTACCCGAATCAGCCTACGAGTACGTAGGTTGACTTTATGCAGTCGTCTTCTCAAAGTTTGACCGCTTACCAGCAAACCATACTCTCTCTGTAGCCTTTGAACCAATTGCATTGCCGTTACATTTGGTTGACTTCGTGCAGCATTTACTATGAATCGGTCCTGTACATGTGTTTTTATGCGTTGAGGTCCTCGGTGCCGTTCCACCACTTCCCCCGTGACACGATAACGTGACCAAAGCCCGAATATAACGCTCTGACTGGTCCTCATGGCTTCAGAAACCGCAATTTGGGACAGTATTCCACAACAGGATATTGACACCCTTGTTTTGAGTATACAGAACCGCTGCAGATGTGTCAGGAGAGTCTTAGGTGGATCCGCGGATTATTAATTTTAAGTTATCAACAATTTTTATTAAAAAAAAAATGTTGTTTTGTTTAGGTTTTGATGTTTCAAAAATAAAGTTTAGATTGAAATTTTGTGAGTTTCTCCTGTTATTCTAAGTTTTTTTTTATTTAACTTTATCTAAAACTTTTATTATCAGATTAGATAGGCTATTAGACAAGGTTTATTTTAAAGTGTAGGTGTCTTAAAAAAAAGTTAATAGAATTTTTGTTGTTTAGGTTTAATTGAAATATCCCTAGACACTTTTGATGTGTGTACTTAATGAAAAACTTACAAACGCACTAGTCGCCTCTACGATTTTTGAAAGTTCCCCTCGATTTCTCTGGTCTGCTATAATCAAACCCTGATTTTCTTGATGGACCACAAGGACCACCTTGGAAATGTTTTCTTTCCAACAAAAAAAAAAGAATCATCAAAATCGGTTCATAAACGACGAAGTTATCCGCAAACAAACATAATAAAAAGCATATATACGGTCGAATTGAGAAACCTCCTCCTTTTTTTTAAGTCGGTTAAAAATGTGACAATTTAACCTGTCAACAACCAAGCGATAGTCGGATTTCGGGCTGCTATTGTTACAGATTAAAAAGTAAGTACTGACGGCTGAAACCTACTGCCAATCAAATAATATAGATTTTGTTTAACCGTCATAGACAGACAAACAAACACATAATTTATGCAAAGTATTTTTTTGCAGTAATGATATTGTTTTTTTTTTTTGCTAAATACAGCTACACAGTCATTTTTTCTAATTTATTTAATGAAATTCATTGATTACATATGAGCATAAATTACTATGAATATTTCAATAGTAATTTTCGTGACACTGCTAGTTTAAAAAAGTAATCAGTATTTTTGTATTAAGTTGTTGTTTTCCTGTACTGTGTGTAATGACTAATGACTAATGACTCGATTTACGTAATTCTAGCTTAGATATTTAAATTCAAATTAATGTTATTTAAATGTTACGCATTATTTATATAATAGTACGTAATTGTCGCTAGGTACTATTGGATGCGGGGACCGATGCATGTGGAATTCTTTGGGGAAGGGTTTGTCCAGCAGTGGACAACTTTCGGCTGATGATGATGATGATATTATTGTAACGATCGGAAAAACGGATAGAGCCCAATTGTTATCGCTCCCGTTTGGCAACATTACACATACATTAATTATTTAGTAAATATATTTTTTTAACTTGAGCACACCTCAAGTACAGCCACAGTAGAAAGTACTGGTGCATCAAATATATATATATATATATATATATATATACATATATATATATATATTGTTTTTTCATTTCAAAACTATTCAAATATTCAAAATGACGTAGTACGTAAAATGCAATTTTATGAATCAGGGACAAATTCTAGAAGTTCTGATTCATTATTGTATTTGTTTTATTAAAAGTGTTGAAAGAAAGAAAGAAAAATTTATTTGTTGAATGAAGTTACAATAGGTGGTTTTATAAAGAGTAGTCTCATATATTCTACCGAATCGGTGTACAAATATTATGCTTATAATCTACTTAAAATTATGCGCTGCACAATAACAATGTCCTTGTCATCCAGAAATACTTTGGTAGAGTAATAACATTTATTAGTAAGAAACTCAAATAATTTCCTTCTGAATGACATTATGTTTAGATTTATTAGGTTGTTAAGAAGTTTATTATCAATTTTGATAGCCATACAATAAGAATTTCAACTATAAAGTGTTGTACGTTGGCTTGGTGCTGTGTTTAGTTATATTTGTTTTTATACGACTTTATATTTTATTGAACATCCAGTCAGAAGTTTACTTATAGTACTCTTGTAGATTTTAGCTCTAATTAGTTCATGAATAAATATAGTACATTGCAAAATGTACGATTATTATTAAATATAACCTTCAATAATCAAGAAAATTATTTCTTAAAATAAAAAACTTATGGCTTCTCCCGCTTTGGGCAGAGTGGAAGGGAGTGTCATACTTCTACTGACTAAAGCCCAATAATGTTCCTTCTTAGCCTTTTGTGTCCAGGGCCACGGTATCTCTTTCGAACAACTCGCAGCTCCGGCAGGGTCCGTAAATGTCTAGTTAGGGAAAAAGCTGGTATAGACTGGCCTGTGTCATTTGAGTAGTAACCCCTTAGAGCACCTTCACACTAGCGTTTGTCCAGCGTAGGCGTTCGATAAACGAACGTATGCGTATAAACGTCGCGTTGTCGCGGCGTCTGCGCTGCGCATACTTTTTTTTTTATTACGTATGGGTTTGCTCTTGGTCCCAGACTAGCCCGAGGGCATAGCAGGGGCCTACGATGGAGAGAGCTCACCCAAAAAATGCCTATGCACTCGTCTCTAGAATACATCCGGGTTATATGCATTTGGGAACACAGAGGCCGGCAGGGAGGATACGTTTATTAAACGCCTACGCTGGACCATCGCTAGTGTGAAGCCGCTCTTATTGGTAGCCAGAGGTAATGTTGTAACGCTTACCTGTTCAGTTATGGTGTTCCAGTCATTTTCACTCAAGCCAAGTCCAAGTTCTGCCACATCTCCTGATACGAGCACAAGCTTTTCTGCAAAATTTGGCTGTTGTTCTCGCAACAAATCGTAGAGCTGAAAACAATTTATTTCACTATATTTATTACAAGCTTCGCAAAATATATATTTTTGTTCAATTAATTTGACTTTAAAACATTGTTTTTTAATGTGCCCAAAAAACTGCTAGCTATTTAAATTATAATAGAAAATTTGCCAACCAATAGTAGTAACCGTAAAAGAGTTCCAATTTTTACCTTTTGATTCCATTTTCATGTCAAGTAGTTATAAGTTATTGCAATAAAACCTATGTAGAATTAAAAAAAATCCTTGTAAAATAATGTCTAATTGATATGAAAAAATATTCGAAGTTGGTAAAAAATATCACATAAATGAAAACGTAAAAATATCAATGAATAAAAAAAATGTAACGTACCGGGTCCTGTAATATTTCATTTATCCTTTGTTGTAGGTTTTTCCCTTTTTTGCTTCTTAGTAATAGAAATATTTTTGATATTTTCGTTGCTCTGAAAATAATGAAAGCTATTTTAAGTACTATATAATTTTCCTACAAGAATCCTACTTACGAAAGACTTGTATATTTTTAATAAAGATTAAAAAAAAAGAAATCGTTTACATCACTTTGGGTAAAGTTTAGTTATATAATTAAGAATAATTATTCATTTTTTACTTAAGATGTCTTATAATTTATGATTACTGAAACTATTTTTTACCATCCATACAAAAAGGAGGGGTAAGGTTAATCTAATTTAATCGGGTTAACTTGACTCTAATAATCTTTTGGTTAATATTTTATTATCATTAGTTGGTTATTTTTTTTATCACCATCTAGAAATAAATTGTTATTGTGGCTGACTTTATAATTTAAGTTTGCACTTTAAATGATCAATTAATTACACCAAGATACACAACAAACAGTCACGCTTATCATATAATAATTTATGTTGGAATGGAATCCGAGCCCCCAACCTCAAGCTTAGTTCAAGCATCCACTAGACTAGTTATTGATTAACAGTTCAAGCACATTAGTCTAGGAATATTAATTTCTGATCATAGATGAGGCTTCTGCTGTTACACGTTTCAGCACACTCAAATTTAAAAACAATTATTCAATTAAACCATTTACAGGTATTTTTGAGAAAAATAAATATATTTTGTTATAATAATACTTATTTTAATTAAGAATGTGAATGAAAACAAATTATTTGTAATTTACGACAATTTCTTACTTATATGACAAATAATAGACACCCAATAAAAATGCTCAAATTAGAATATTATCCTTATGTTATAAGCACAGAGCAATACCTATGTGAATAATAATAATATACTTGTGTTGTGAGACTGAAATTAGACTCCTTAAAATACTTATAATATTGTTGTGCCCTAGCAGGGTCATGTATAAATAATATACTATTTGTACCAACTTGTAAACTACATGAATGCAATAAATGATACTAAATACTGAATACTGAGCCTGTCAAAAAAGTGAAGCTGCTCGTTCTAAAACAGTAGGTTTCTATGGAAAAGAATAAGCAAGAAACGGCATGAACACTCTTTCGAACCAGTTTCAATTGGATTACATTATTCAATTTGAATCTAGCTTACCTAATATTGTATTACAACCTTATCGGACGAATGGTTGACCCCCATAACCATAACATAGGATTATCCTAACAATGGGGAATACACAAAAATTGAGTTATCATGCTTTGTATTTCTCTTTTTCGTGGCATAAATTATTCTATTCTATTCCAAGTGTACATTTCTTTTTACCTTAAAAGTTTTTCAATGAGCTGCTTGCCGAGAAATCCAGAGCCGCCTGTTAGGAAAACAGTGGCGCCGCTGTAAAACTGTTGCACGTCTGACGTTCCACGTGCTGTTATTTCATTCAGCGGTTTCATACGGGCTAGGATTTTTGCTTCAAACTCCTGGGCCGGATCCATTGTTTTAACTTTTATCACGAATCAGAAAAATCTGAAAGATTACAGTTATTGTCACTACTTTAAACCTTCGAACACACGTGATTCGAGACACAATAGAAAGATAATAGCAGTGCGACAGCCGGCTGTCGCTTGCTCGTTGAAAGGTTAACTTTTTAGTTTTTTTATCCTCCTTTGCGCAAATAAGAGCAAAGAAGTTATAATCATAATACATACACTGAATTTTTATTATTATGTTTAAAACACTGTTTTTTTATAAATTAGTTGTAAGTACAGATTGTGGGAGAAAATTATAGTCACATTACAAATCTACGCATGCACACAGTCGCACTTGCATAAGGGTCTAGCGTAGTAGGTATTTCATCCATTTTAGTTTGTTTTGACTGTCAGTAGCGGAAGTGTGACAGCAGTTTACGTAGTTTCAATTATTTTTGGGATAAAATATTACCTATATTAAAAATTACAAAAATTGATTCAGTAAACGATTCTGAACAAACTATTTTTATAATGTGCATTAATTCAGTTACACATTGTATATCCGGTGCCCGGCTGACACAATCTCGTTCATAAGAGCCTGAACCATTTTGCCATCACAACAATAATTATGGTAAATAAGTAAAATAAATAATAACAATAATTATAATTATGACATTAAAGTAGAAAATGCTAAAAGAAAACACTTACCTATATAACTAGGTTTAAAAAAACTTTGCACCTTAGATTAATTAAAAAATTTGCGCCAAGCGGCGAACTTGGTTCGGTTACCGATGTTAAATAATTGAAAATGAATTGCGGTAGTACTGCCTATAAATAGTCATATGATTTAGCACTATTGATAGATATATTATGTATTACACTTACATTAATTATTTACGCGTTTGTACAATGTCAGCTCACACTTAAAGTATTTATAATATCTACAACATTTAGCTAATTCATCGTTACTACTAGAAATTGCCTGTTTCAAGGTATTTTTTTCTGATTGTGGTATAATATTAAAAGTATTTAAATGTGTTGGGGTATATCACACAGCCATTTAATCCCGAATTAGGCATGGCTTGTACTATGCCAAACAGACAACTAATACTTTTTTAAGTAAAAACAAAACAATACGAATAAAATGCAAATAATAAATTATACTCAATCACAAAACAAACAAGTTCATCACACAAACATTTGTCTCAGGTTGTAATCAAACACACGACCCCCGGTTTAGCAGTCAGGGTCACTAGCCACGAGACCAACAGGCCAGTTCAGTCAAAAGTTCAGGCAAAAATATATTTATTTGGGAAATTAAACAACTTAGATATCTTTACGCTTAGTTGGCCTTAACTCATTAGTACATTTTTATGTTAACATTATGTAATTTATTATTGTTTAACGTAAATTTATATTAAAATGTATTTATGTTAAGCTTATAATTGAAATAATTTATTCATGTACATTGTATGCTTAATGCTAATTCTTCAGCAAACAAACAATCCAACCATTCCTAGATACCTCAAGAGTCAACTGACCTGGTGATGTCTTGAAAAACAAAGTGATTATTCAGTCTTGCATTATAGCTCCGAAGGTCATTTAGTCAAATTGAAAGTCAGAAGTCTTGTGAAGAGTCCCCTTCACGGGGGGAGATCTCTCCGCCGCCCGCTCATGGCTCCGCCACCGGCGGTGTCGGATGCGGACCGCGACGGCGACGACGACGACGTTCCAGAAGTGACCGAGGTAGAACTGGGAGTGACGGTGCTAAGGCTCAAGGCCAAGAATACCGCCCCGGGACCCGACGGCCTACTCTTTAGCGCATGCTTGGAGGAGGGAAAGTTCCCACTTCGTTGGAAGACCGGGAAGCTGGTTTTTATACCGAAGCTGGGGCGTCCTGCGGACGCTCCGTCCGCATTCCGGCCCATCGTTTTGCTCGACGAGGCGGGCAAGCTCTTCGAGAGAGTGATTGCGAGCCGTCTCGTCGAGCGGCTGATGCGGGTGGGGCCGGATCTGGCGGACGGCCAGTCCGGCTTCCGCAGAGGACGCTCCACGGTGGACACCATCATGCGCGTGCGGGCCATCACGACAGGGGATGCGGTAGCATGGGGCAGGGTCGTCTTGGTGGTGTCTCTTGACATCGCCAACGCCTTCAATACCCTGCCTTGGGGGTGGATAGGGGCCGCATTACGGTATCACCGGATGCCGGCCTACCTCTATCGTGTGGTCGAGGCCTACCTGACGGGCAGAGCCGTCATCTACCCCGGTCACGAGGGAGTGTGGAGTCGACGAGGGATGTCGTGCGGTGGGACATCGGGTACGACTGGGTGCTGCGCGCCGACCTTCCCGAAGGTGTCAGCGTAGTGTGTTACGCTGACGACACGCTAGTCCTAGCGCAGGGAGGGTCGTTCCAGGCGGCGGCGGCGGCCGACTTAATGTCGAGTGGTGTTGCGACAGTCGTGGATAGGATCCGGCAACTGGAACTTGTGGTGGCTCTGCACAAGTCCGAGGTAATGTGTTTTCATGGTCCTCGGCACCGGCCACCTCCGGGGTCTCAGATAACGGTGGGAGGGGTTCACATCGGTATCGAGTCGACGATAAAGTACCTGGGACTTGTCCTCGACAACTGATGGAACTTCACGGAGCACTTCCGACGTTTGGGCCGCAAACTGGCGAAGGCGGCGGCGGCTCAAGCGGCTCCTGCCCAATCTCGGTGGCCCAAACGCCTCCTGCCGGAGGCTCTACACGGGGATGTGAGGTCCATGGCCCTCTACGGGGCTCCGGTGTGGGCGCCCAATCTAGCCACGGCTCCGGCTCGGCTTCTGGGGGCGTCCCAGAGGGTCATGGCCATTCGCATGGTGCGGGGATACCGCACGGTCTCCTGTGAGGCAGCGTGCCTCCTTGCCGGCGTCCCGCCGTGGGATCTGGAGGCAACAGTCCTTGCACACACGTACCAGTGGCGCGGAAGTGCAACGCCGGGGCGAAGTCCCGCTGCCGCGGGTTATCGCGGCGCGGCTCACGGAGCTCGGGCTAGATCTAATGGTGGAGTGGAGACAGCGACTGTCGCAACCTAGTGCTGGGCACGCCGTAATAGCGGCGGTAAGACCCATCTTTGAGGAGTGGCTGGAGAGGCGCTCTCACGTTTCGCTTGACGCAGGTCCTCACCGGACATGGTCAGTTCGGGAGGTTCCTGTATCAGATCCGGGCGGAAGCGACGCCTGGGTGTCACCACTGCAGCAACGGTCGCCTGGAGGACACGGTCAAACACACGGTGGAGGTGTGCCGCGCATGGGCGGACCATCGACGGGTCCTCGTAGAGGCGATCGGCGGCGGTGACCTCTCGCGCCCGGCGCTGGTTCAGGCCATGCTTCAGGGCGAGATGGAATGGGATGCCGTCTTCGTCCTTCTGCGAAGCAGTTATGCTAGTGAAGGACTCGCCCCGGACTAAGACCCAGGCGAAGACGTCGAGCGTCGCAAGACGAATAGCGGCCACCGTAGGCGCGGTTCTGCGGATGGCGAGCGTTGGGAAGCTCGCCGCCCGGCTAGGACCAGGACCGCGTCGACGGCGCGTTAGTGTTCCACGCGCGCCTCAAAGAGAAGAAGTCAGCCCAGGAAAGGGCCCAACAGGGCCAACGCCTGCCGGGGTTGCGGAATGTTTATAATAGTTACCGTGACCCTGGAACATAAAGGGAACCCAAAGGAACATGAGTGGGTTTTAGTCAGTAAAAGTCTGACAAGCCCTCCCGCCGCACCCAGGATGGGAGCAGTCATTTGATGATTTCCCACTCACCAAAAAAAAAAAGTCTTGTGAAGAATTTGGAAGGTTTTAATTCTAATGCCGTCGCAGTTTGGTTTCTCTATACTTGCACAGTAACAACTTCAACACAGCACGTGTTAATTAAAAATAGGATGGTAAAAGAGGTGCATTCAAATAAATTAAATAGACTTCGCAAGCGTCCAGCTAAATCCAAAAACAGTAATTGCTTGATTAGAAATGTCCTTAAAATCCTTCTAAAATATAGACGAACAATACAAAATCATGAGGTATAAATGTTTCAAAATCACTTCATTGCTATCTTAAAGTAGTACTGTCCCTCATTTTCAATAATCAACGCCTAACAATGATTGTGGAGCCAAAGACATTATGAATTGAACAAAAGATGCTCTCAGTTTCAATTTGTCCCTTACATACACGAGGCGTCTCTAAGCAATAATTTAAACATGAACGTCTAAAATTGGCCATAAATTATAGTGAGAGCGCAAGGCCTCTGAATGGTGAGCAGAAAAACCTTTTACAAGATAGGTATATTTATTACAAATTACGAGATTTTCACGCCTGTCTCGTTGTATTATTTTATAGCCATGTTGCTTATCTTTGTTCTAAATTTATCCCTCCCTCACAGTTTTACACGCGTTTTACATGATGTCGTGATGGCCTAGTGGATATGGCGTCCGCTTCTCGTGTAAGAGGTTGTGGGTTCGAATCCGGGCAGGTACCAATGTGACTTTTTCAATTCATATGTACTTTCTAAAGTTTATCTTAGACATCACTGACATCCCGTGCCTCGGAAAGCACGTAAAGCCGTTGGTCCCGGTTGTCATTCGTAGAACTTTGACGGTCGTTACTGGTTAGCCAGAAACTCTGACCAGTGTAACCAAGAGGTATCGTGCCGCCCAGTTACTGGGTTGTGGAGGTAAGATAGGCAGTCGCTCCACATAAAACACTGGTATCCAGCTGAATCCGGTTAGGCTGGCAGCCGTCCCCAACACGGTTGGGAAAAGGCTAGGGAGATGATGATGACAGTTTTACACGCGTCGTGATGGCCCAGTGGAAGTGTCGTGATGGCCCAGTGGATATGGCGCCCGCCTCTCGTGTAAGAGTGTGCGGGTTCGAATCCGGGCAACTACCAATGTGACTTTTTCCATTCATATGTACTTTCTAAAGTTTATCTTGGACATCACTGTCATCCCGTGCCTCGGAAAGCACGTAAAGCCGTTGGTCCCGGTTGTCATTCGTAGAACTTTGACAGTCGTTACGGGTAGTCAGAAGCCAGAAAGTCTGACCAGTACCAAAGGGTATCGTGTCGCCCAGTTACTGGGTTGTGGAGGTCTGATAGGCAGTCGCTCCACGTAAAACACTGGTACCCAGCTGAAACCGGTTAGGCTGGAAGCCGACCCCAACATAGATGGGAAAAGGCTAGGAAGATGATGATGACAGTTTTACACGTGTTTTTAGTTATTGCACCGCTCCTATAGGTCATAGCGTGATGTTAGCCTGTAACCCTCTTCGATGAACGGGCAATTTTTCAATTCGGGTCCGCAGTTCCTAAATTAAACGAGTTTACGAGTTTCAACAACAATAAACAAACTCTTCAACTTCATAATATTAATACAGATATCACTGAAATTACGTTATTTCGGAAAATATGTAAACCCTTATGGCGAGATAAATAGACGTTACTAAGCACTGACTTTGGCTTAGCATTATAAGTACCTGTCACTGTTACACAACTGGCAAACATCAAGTGCACGATACAGACGGAACATGGCTAAGCCAAAGTCAGTGCTTAGTAACGTCTAATTATCTCGCCATTAGTCATGGTTATGTTGTAGTCATTGTTCATGTCCTCGCGGTTTGATCTGCGAACTTTCCGTTCCTGTAGAGTTTTTTGGTTAAAAACTGTCCTTGTATGTCCTTTCTTAGGCTATGTTTAAATCGATTTAGTAGTTTCGGTGTGAAAGCGAGACTGGCAGACGGACAGACGGAGTTGCTTTCGCATTTATAATATAGTAACTATGGGTTTATATACGCGAGAACCTTTCAAAAAAAAATAGGGACCAATTCCCATAGAAAACAAAATGCAGATATACAACAACATAATGATTAAATAATATGTTCTGTAGTATTTTTTATTAAAGCAATAACACAAGCATGGTACTCGCCGGCTGCTGACGGTAAGTATAAAATACACGCGACTACCAGCTACGGGGGATATCGTTTGTCATACAATTACCTCCGAGCCGCAGCCTTGTTAGTCAACTTACATGGATATAGAGAAAAGTGAAGGAATCATGGCACTGTACTGTTGTGTTAAAATATCATTTGAGGAATTTAGGTAGTGTGGGTTATCAACCCGGGTTATTATAACCTTATTAGTAATGAGATAGGCCATCTCAAGTACTGTTTTATGTGTGAATATTTCGGAAAATACTCTTAAAATTGTCAAAATTTTAAGAAAGTTGATCATGAACGGGATGGAGACAATTGGCCAATCAAAATAAGCTATCGCATTCACAGCGTCACGATAGCTCATTCTGATTGTCTAATTGTTTGACAGGCTTCTGATTGGCTGACGACGACAAAACCAAATTGCGTCTGAATAAGAATCCCAAACACATCACTCACATTTCAGGCAAATAATTTTGAGTTGAGTTTATTTCTTTGAAGGGTTATTTCGAAGGGTTTTTATCGAAGAAAAGAGTATTTAAGTACTTAATATATTATGACGACTGATAATGATGAAGAATGGTCTAATCATATTGTGGGGTAAAACCTATTTGATGATTGAAAAGAGTGTCCCTGGTTGTTTGTTCTTCTCCATTGAAATCATCTTGCTCTTTAGAACAAACAAATTGTTTTCAGTTTCTGATTATCCGATTGACTCTTTGATGATAAAAATGATGACTACTACTACGTCCAATACTGAACACATATTTTTTGTTTGATCAAATTAATAAAAAAATACAAAGACAAAAATAATATCGAAATGGGTGACGTCATTTCATAGTAAAAATTGTACCTAGATATCGTAACGCGAAACTTCAACGCACTGTTTCGTCAGTTTTCGTTTACGACAAAAAAGAAAACATACGTGTCCAAAATTTTTGAACAATTGAAGAAACGGACATTTGGATTTTGTATTGCCCATTCTAGTAAGTCATACTATCTTTGTAAGTCTGCGCTCATAAAACTAGCCTGTTTAGTTCCACCAGTAAAAAAACGAGTGGTGAAATATTTTTACACTGTGCAAATTAAGTTTAAAACTGTTTGCGTAAAGCACAAGTTTTCGCCAATTTAAAGATTTATTATAAAGTTAATTTATTATGTTCCGTACTTTTGTACCAATGGAGTATTTACTCTTGAATACTATTTAAAAAAGACAAAAATATATCTACTACTACCGTGTTCACCGCAGCGCATTAAAGCTGGGCATTGACGGTCATTTTTCGCGTTAATTTAGTCGTAATACAGTGGCGTCATTCCAAATGGTTTAGGCGGCTAACCTACTCTGACAATCAAATTTTGGACGGAGTCAGTTCAACTGACGCGCCAAATTTAAGTGACCGTAAATGCCTAGCTTTATAGGTTATTACTACTAACGGCCTGTTTCACTACCTCCAAATAGTCTGTATCAAGATAAATTTAAAAGTGGAATAGATTTTGTATGAATTAATCTGCCAGATATTTTGCCATATCTCAATTTAAAAAAAAAAACAAATAAAAATTAAAGTAGATGTGTTTTTGTTTATGTTTGTTACTCACAAAAACATAAGTGTGTCAACAAAACAGATAGCTAATTTTGTATTTATTACAATAATGTTTAAACCTTGTCATTTCTACAATAATTTGAGTTTACTTCAACGGCGATGGTTAGGATCTCATTAAATTTTAATTAAATAAAGATTTCATTTAAAAACTGACTATCGGGTTTCAAGAAAACTTTTATAATATTTGTTTTTTACTCATCTACTTTGTTAAATATCCTTGAACAAAAATATTTGGTTGAACTTTAAGTTACACGCGTGACCACTGCTGTTGCAAATGAAAATCCTGTAACCTGAATTCAAAGAGATTTTTAAACAAAGAAACAACTAGAAAAAAACCATTGAGTTATAATGTACTACGTACTAGAGGAGCTATCTCAAACAAAATATGGCGCGTAATTTGGTGACAGCGGAGCATGCGCAGTGCAAGCGGGTGCCATAGATAACACCAATGCACGCAGATGCGACATATTTTTGAAGTCGACTTCTATAATTTTATGTGCATTAGGGGTATCGTTATAGAAATAGTTATATTTAAAATAAGAAATGTATTACATAAAATTATGTGGAAAATAATAATAATAATATAACAAAATAAAAAAAATGATTGAAAGGGTAGTGAGGGAGTGTAGTGTCGATTGTGTGAGTTAGGTATTAAAGTGTCGGTCAGTGTATACGTGGAACTTAGCAGAGGCAAAATTAGTCGGGAAGTCGTGAATTTAGAAGATACATAAGTATTTTCAGTTGCCTCACAATATCTTGTATGATATTATATAAATAAAACGAATTTAAACTGTAAAAAATTTAATTCCCATGAAATAATATAAGTACTCTTCTTAACTTTGTGGTGTATTTCTTGTTTTTCTTGAAATGAACGGAACATATTCGTGAATATTCTATTGGCAATCACGTGACTTTACTGCGATTCTTCTGAATAAATTTAATCCATAATTCTCTAGTACTAGGACACGGCCAACGAAACCTTAAAAATATATATATATATATTTAATAAATAAAAAATATCAATATTACTTAAGACATTTTTTCTCATGATTATTAATAACATTTTCTTGTTCGTTATTATTTAACGTTACCCGACGATAGTGTCCATTCTGCGCATGCAACAAATATTTTACTCTTTGATATTAACATCAACATGGCCGCCGTCGAGGTGACTCGTCATACTTTCCAAATTACAAATAATAAAATTAAATTAGGCATGTTTTAATGATAATATTTTGAACTTACTGGTAAAAATCACTCCTTGAATTTTATTTATATTTCTCAAACTGTTTGAACAATATCTCAATGCACACGAAGGCATATTTTTGAACAAAACTTTGCACTCGAAATCGTCTAGCTGCTGCAAGCGCACGGAATAGACTAAGTGAGTTAGGGTGCATGCACTCTAACTCGTGTTACAAAAAATTTTGTTGAGGTGACTCCTCTAGTACGTAGTACATTATAACTCAATGAAAAAAACTTACATCGAGTAACTTTTACACATTTTTCAGTGTTCCTGACTAAAAGTATTATTTAACAAACATAAAAAATAAATCTTTTTAATGTTTACTTGAAAACACGACCATTTTAAAAAGCACTTACCCTTAATACTTATTGTACTACTTACCACTTACAACTTTAATCAATTGCATTAATTGCATCCTGCTGTTCAGTACGAGTAATTCTTGCATTCATCGAGTGCTTCACTGGAAACGGAATCTCTACGTTACTGCCCACGACATAAAGGTCAAAATGGGGTGCCGGTATATAATTTAAAAAAGACAATTTTATTTTAATCATTCGTATCGAACAATCGGACGACGGCACCACAGACAATGAGGTGTAATTACGCTTTTGTCTTTGACAAAAATCTGTTTTCTATTTTTTATTATGAGTTGGGAAAATCGAAAATTCTTCAAGACTATCTTTTGTCTTACTATTTTCTTATCCTTGGTGTTGATCTAGAATTGTATTGAGTGTATCTTTTATCTTTCTTTAGAATATAAAATGCCTCGTCCGCGAGGGACCTACTTAGATAGAGACAATCTCTTAACGTTCTTCTTTTTATTTTCCCTTTGATATTAAAACACTAATGTCTTTTTGTTTTTTTTTTTATTACAATAGCAATAATCGTAATGGCTTATAGTGTAGTTCTATCCTATACCTCTTATGCTTGCGGTGTGCATCACGACGTCATATCAGGTATGTTTTAGGGTTCTGTATCAAAATAAAACAAAAGGAAACTCTTATAGTTTCATCATGTCCATGCGTCCGTCCGTCTTCGGCTTATCGTCCTCACGGTTAGGTTAGGTTAGGTTAGTGAGGCAAAAAAAACCGTACCTAATAAGTCATTCAACGGCTTGAAAAATCTCTAAAAAAAAACACAAAGACAGACCTTGTGATATATTTTATAGGAAAACTATAACGGTTTAGATATCTTTGTTAGTTCAGTAGTTACTGCGACCTAACTTGGGAAACGCAGATAATGCCCAACTGCCCAACCTCAACATAACACAATAATACAAAACCAGTTTATGCATAATGCAATACTCAATATACCCAATACTTTATTGCTTTCCATTTGTACATAAAGCTCTTATAAAATATTGTCAAGATCATAATGTACCCTGTCGGGCACAGCAAAGTTAGGAGAGAGGACGAAAAATCAAAAACCATTTCATATTATGGAATTAATTATTTGTTATTATGTGATAAATTAAGAATTATTTTAATGTGTATTTTATTTAAATTAAATAAGCATGTTATTCTGTCCATGTATAATTGATCCATATATATATATGATGTATTATTTATATGATGTATTATGATGTCTGTTGTGTTTTTTAAGCTGTAATACGAAATATCTTATTACAGAACCCTATTTTATGTCTCTCACGAAAAGAAAAAGATCAAGTAGATCTTTTTCTTTTCTAAGGACACCAGTTATCTGAGTCAGTTATATAAAATTATTTAATTTAAAATAAATTAAATAAGCACAGTCACTAACCAGTATGCCCAGAGGCAAGTTAAAATATAGACCGTTAATATTATGTTTATCATAACAATGACATCATTTTCTAGAATCTAAAACGTGGAAATGTTAATGTTTCATTGTTATTTAAATATATACATGAATGTTCTAGATTTTATTTATGAGTATATGTTTATCATTATCGGGCGATTGAAGTGTTGATGTTGTATAATATAACTACATACAATGATGTTATAAGTAAAAAAGTGTTGATAAGTTACCCAAAAGAAATTCTATCTTAAAAAACGGCACACTAACGCACACATACATTACACGTCAAAGTAGAATGACATGATTGAAGTAGTGCGAGTGAAAAAGAGATAAACGTCAAATGTCAACGCGATACTCAATATCATGTTTGTCAATTGGGAGACTTTTAATGTGCCACTTTTTGACTGCATATAACCTATCTACACTTTTTTACTAATAACATCATTGACTACATACAATGAACTACATATAAGTGTTGGTCACGGCTTTACTAACATTCTAGATCAAATATTAAAAAAAAAACCCTTACCAAGCTTAAGAGTCATTTCCAAACCATAGTTTAGATGCCATAGTTTTGTTTTACAATGATTATACAAGCTGCATTTTTGAAACTGCAAAACTTTTTAGGAGTTTGTTGTAAAATTCGTGAGTAAACATATAAAATACGATACCCGAGGGCCTGGCCAAGTGGCATTGTAGAATAGAAAACGAAAACGAATAGATTGTCAAATGTATGGAATTGACATAAGCTGTCGCTAAACAATTTGACATCTCCATACACTTGACAATCGTTTTCGTATCGCTATCTATTCTACAATGCCACTTGTCTAGGGGGGCTGGTCGACAATAAACAGTACTTGTTTTTATACTGTTTTCCAGAATATCTTCCGTATTAAACCTGATTTGGATCTATGAAATTGTCGTTTGCGTTTCTTTGTGTGTGATCACGCGGTCATAGAATGATCACAGACAGTTCACAATTAATAACCGATATGCGGAAATAAGAATAATATAGCCTATACTGTCCCACCGCAGGTCAAAGAGCTCTTCTGATACAGTGAAGGCACGAGCATTGAACACCACGCTTGCTCAAGGGGTTGGCGATTCCGGACTTGTGTTCACTACAAGTCCAGGTTTCCTCACGATGTTTCCCTTCACCGATGTCTGGGATGTCCAAGATGAACTTAAGAAAGTACAAATGAATTATTGGAAAAGTCACATTGGTACTTGCCGGGATTTGAACCCACAACCTCTTGCAAGAGATGGTGCCTTAACCACCATCACGACATTTTTTATAAGAATGATAAAAAAAACATACCTACCCATTTTATTCTTGATTCAGGTCGTGAATTACTAACATACTTGCCTCTTCAAAAGGATTCGCAGATTCAAAAATGCACCTTAATAGGGACTATAGTTGCAAAACTTCTGAAAAATTCGAAATAATTACGGAATACTTCTGGGAAAGTTTCTTTAAATCAGAATTATTCAAAATGAATTTAAATTTAGAATTTGTATTTTTTTGCAAAATATTTTTATATTTTTTTAAATATCGAATGGAATTTTGCGTCGACCATCGATCGCCGCCGCCTGACTGTGTGCACGAGATGGCGGTGCGGGGTGCGGTAAGAGGGGAGATGCTCCCCCCCCGGAGAAGTTTTCAGAAAGATTCATACCCCGCAATCGAAAGTTTCCGCGGAATGTTTCGCCCGAATTATTCAATAAGAATAAACGTGTTTATTTTTTGTGTGGTGGGTGAATTAATTATTTTTCAGTGGCGCATAAGTTAGTAAAATATAAATGTTTATTTTATTATAAATCTGATCGATTAAGTATATTTGTTAATATTTTTATAAAAAAAATAAAAATCCCTTTTACAACAGGATTTTTACTTTTTTGTTTTTATGTAGGTTATATCGAAGTCGAATGCTATTTATCAAAATGTTAGTTGTGGAATAAAAAAACAGGCCGAGCATATTTGATTTGTTTTTTGAAAAAGGGTTACCTATGTTTTTGGTTAGTTTGTATATAGCTCTGCTGTTCGCATCGCTAAGTATTCGCGAGTCACATAGATAGGTATTACTAAATAAAGGAAAACCTAATAAATAAACTCAAAAACTATAGTGTCGCTTTCAGAAATTCTTTCACTATTGGAAAGCTACTACTAATATTATAATGCGGAGGAGTTTGTTTGTTTATTTGTTTAAACGCGCTAATCTCAGGAACTACTGATCCGATTAGAGAAATTCTTTGTTTTTTAAAGTCCATTTATAGAGGAAGCTATTAGGCTATATAACATTACGCTGCGGCTGCGACCAATAGGAGCGAAGCGTCAGTGAGAAATGTTGCAAAAACGGGGAAAATTATTCACATTTGAGGACTTTTGTTGCGTGCGCTGCATAAACGGTTTACGGGGGGCTAAGAAGTAACCAAAGGAAATTAAACGCGGATAAAACCGCGGGGGACAGCTAGTAGGCTATATTCCCTATGAACCCATTAGAGGTAACTGCTGTACTCGATTGAGTACAGCATTATTCCGAAGTGTAAATGACAGATCTTGTAAATTTTAGGTGATACACCTTATTATTTTACTTCATTACGCTGTACTAAATCGAGTACAGTGGCTTTTAATGGATTAATACAATTTCACCGGGGTTTTTTTTGGCAGTTGAAATATTCCCAAAGTTTCAGAATATTTCGGAATACTTCCGAAGTATTCGACGGGAATGTTTCGGAATTTTTCCCGCCAGCATCTATAATAGGGACCCGTACGAGCTTCGCACAGGTGTTACAAATCCTTGCAAAATCCGGGTTTTATCTATTGTTAAAAGCACAAGAACAACAAAATATAAAAAAGAGGTGGCCAAATATAAAACGGGCAATGAGGGTTCCGTAAAATGAGCACCTACATTCATTAACAATTTTTTTTTTTTGTGAAATAAGTACAAATTTACGGTTTTTGGAGTTTTTCCTTTATTGGTGCTACATGTTATTGTTAAATTTCATGAGTCAAGTCAATGGAAAGTAGGTACCCCATAGGTTTTGATATCCTTGCAAATGTCTAAACTTGCAATAAAAATGGAACATAAACGGCCATATCTTTTTATTGCGTTGACTTAGAAATTTGATTTTTGCACTGCTTTGAGAGATGGCAGACTTGAGTATGTGTCTTGACGCGTTTTGTGCTCTAACAGCATAGTTCTAATATTTTTAACGCTACCTCACAATAGTAACTGTCAAGTAAACCGCTTACTTTTTATTCTTAAACCAAAACCTGCTGTTACGATGCACGCGATGTATTCAAATGAATTCCGCGGCATCGCGACTCAGCACTGCTTGGTTCCTGAAAGAAGAATACAAAATTTAGTTTTTAAAATAATGTTACTTACTTAAATACAAGAAAGATAAAATTTGAATGTTTTGACAGTTAGAGAAACTCTCCGGAAATGAAAGGCTTTATTTTGCTTTATTTGTTTGTTTTGTAGGAGTCAAAAGTGGTTCTGGTAACTATTTAATAAACATAAAAAGCGTTTTTTTTAATTCTGCCTGTAAAAGTAAAATAGGAACTTCCATCCCATTTTTTACCCCTTGAGGAATTGAATTTCTACATAATCCTTTCTTAGTGGACTATATTTACTCTTCAGAAAGAACAAACTCTTTCCGCCTTATTACAAAACAAGGTTTTTCTCTAAACCAGGTTTAAACCATTGAGCCAGGTTTTGTAATTTGAATCTTATTCTGATACAATCAAGATTCGAAATACAAAACCTAGCTCAATGGTTTAAACCTGGTTTAGAGAAAAACCTTGTTTTGTAATAAGGAGGTCTAAGTTTGACATCACCCAGTCAAAAAGTAGTCAATTTTGTTCTAATGTTATTCTCAAAACTAAAAATTCTCGCACTGACACTATCTCACCTCAAGACCAAAGGTGAGGGTGTTGAGACGATATCGAAGCCGTAAATACAAGTTACGGCCTAGTTTACATTGAAATATAGCCGAAGGTATTATATTCGATATTCGCTGTTACATACTACGTCCAAACCTAATATTAGTAATATTAAGTTTTTAATATTGTCTTAAAGGCTTTTTCTAAGGTTCTCGAGTTCTCAAAAACGCAGCGTAGACAGGCCTCCCGCAAGATGGACTGATGATCTCATCATGATCGCTGGGTTCCGTTGGATGCCGGTGGCGCAGGACCGATGCATGTAAAAATCATTGGGGGAGCCCCTTGTCTAGCAGTGGAAGTCTATCGTCTGATGATGATAAGCGACTTTCAGTTGATAATCCCAGTGGTTTTGGATCTCTTTCCCTTTTCACATTCACATTTAAGGCAAGTTATTGTAGAATGACGGTCCTCCGCTTCACCCGCTTTCCGCCATGTTTTAGCGTTTACTATTACTGCTTTACCATTACTGCTTCGTTCCCGTAGATAATAGCGTGATGTAATATATCCTATTTTTGATTCTGATGTATAAGTAAGCTATAGTAAAGTTTAATCATAACCCGATCAGTAGTTTTTGCGTGAAAGAGTAACAAACATCCACACATACTCACACACAAACATGATAGTGGATAATGGTGGATTTTTAACTAGATCTCCGATCCTCTGCTTTACTCTGTTTACAGGAAGCCTATAAGTCAAATTGGTTCTAAGATCCCTCGTTATCTAATGTTATAAATAAGAAACGTACCAAGAAATAGAAATATTTCTAACCTTACTTTTACCCTTTCTTCTAATACTTAAGCTTTCATATTTCAGACGTCGATATAACTTTGTATGTAATATTTTTGCAACATTTTTAGGGTAGGTCTTAAATATTTTAGGGTTATAGTTCATCTGGTCTTATTGAAGTGGAAAACTTAGATTACTTGGTGAAATCTTGAACGTTATAGAAGTTAAAATGTCAAGTATTGATAACTTTTTTAATACTTTGTAATGAAAATACTTGAATTTAGGATGATTAACTTATTTTATGCCAATTGAGATAGATGATATTGATGTGAAAAGTCATCACTATTATTTTAAAAATATAGTCTCTTTCTGTCCCATTTAGTACTTTGTAATATTGAGTACTTACCTTAGTGTGTATGTATGTATTTATAAATTATATAAGTATGCACATCAAGTATTGGTTACCACTGTGCAGGCTCTGTCTTGTTTTTGATCAGTAAGCCGTTTCTGAGTTGACATTTTTATTAATTTATATAGACATCGACGGATTTTGCCTGCGTCTAAGCAAAATCGTAAATCTTTAATTATATAATTTTTAATGCAAAAACAGTACCCCTTTTACGAAAATTCTGCAAATGGAGGACTACAAAATTTCGCTTACCTTTACTTTATAAAAAGTCGGAGTTCAGAATGCTAAAATAAAAAATCATTAATAATTCCGGCAAATTCCAACCATTGATGGGTCAAAATACTCTAATCACAACTGCCGCAGTTAATCCTGACATGTCCATCCAACTTACATGTCACATAACCTAAAATGCAAAATGCAAAGCGAACGCCTGTCCTAATAATGGGCTATAGAGGAGTGCATTAGCCTGTAATTTTGGCCAGAACGCGCGGATTGCAGGCATTTGTGAACGGATAATGTAAACGACTTCGACAGTCGATTTGAACTGTATTGACAGCTGGTAGTGGTGTTGGTGACCTCGCGTTTCGAAGTCTAACCGGTGAATAGTACTGTGTAACTAACTGTACTGTACTTAAAATTGTTACTTCACTATAACTGATAGAAATTGTTCGTTGAGATCCTTACGTTTTTTTAGTTGAGCTAACGACTTTTGACAAATGCTTGCTCTGTTTGGACAGGTCCACTCAAATCTGTGTGCTTCTCTCATCAAGAGATCACTTCAGTTTACCTTCATGGTCCTCGCATAATTTGACCAATACAATATTGTATGGACTTTAAAAGAGACGTTGACCTCTGAGTTTGTTTCGGTTGTTTCTTCTCAGAGTAGTCCAGCTAGGAAACACCGGCACCACCGTTCGATTTTTTTTTGTTAGCCTGTTCTGTCCCACTCCTGGGCAAAGGCCTCCCTCCACTTCTTCTTCCATGAATCGCTATCCCTCGCTTCCTTTTTCCAATCATGCGTTCAATTAAAATAAGAAAAAAAATTACGTGTAAAAGTGTAATTTTCTACCTATTTACAAAAATAAAGTCGTTTTATCGTTTTTTTATTTATTGAAAGAGTTACCGTGGCCCCGAAACATAAAAGGCAACTGAAAGAGAATGGGTGGGTGTGAGTCAGTAAATGTCTGACATTCCCTCCAACCCCGCCCTGGGTGACCGAAATCATTTGATGATCCCATTCACAAAAAAAATGATATTCTAAATACGTCTCCTGGCCGATACCGCAACACAGATAAGTAGCTGCTACCTTTTAAATGGGGCAAAACCGCGACTTGAAATTAATACAAATTTAAAATAGCAAATCCGCCTGAAGCGTAGTGATCAAAAAATTTCTCCTAAATTAGAAGAGACCTTTGCCCGTAGAACACTATAATATAATTTTCAGCACAATAACAATTCAAAAGCATCAAATTAAAAGTGAAAATATTCCATGTTTATTGTGTGAATACAAATACTTTATCCTCTTTGAGGCCGGCGGGCGTGCCACCTGTCATGTTAAAAAATGATAAATATACGAACGTGACACTTAACCTTACACGTGTTCATGGGCCCTCTGAAATGCCAAACCTTGCGTGATACGATAGTGATCTACACATTATAATAGGGCTGTAGTATTTTTTAGGGTTCTGTAGTCAAGGACCTGTGTAGTTTTGACATGTGTGACATGTGTATTTGTCTCTCTGTCTAATCGCTTGAAAAAACCTGGCATAAAGCTGCTTAGCACGTTTTTGACTAATTTATTCTCCGTCTACCTAATGAAATTTTACAGGTGTACGACACATACTCCACAGGTTTTAGACGTGTATACATAGTTTACATCAAATTATTAACAAGAACTGGTTTAAGTAGAAGACAAGCATACCATTTAGTCATGATAAAATATCTCGCTGGTCAAAGCGTGTTGAGGGTGTCTGAATTGTTAAACCCATCACATAGCTTTAAAGAATATTTTTTGTTAGAGAAGTCACAAAACTTTTTACCAAATGAAATTCATTATATCAGAAATTGGATAGCTCTGGGCTCCGGGTACTAGGGGGCGTAATTTGATTTTAATATGAACCTACATTGTAATGGAAACCAAGTAATTGTGTAATTATTATGGCCCCAGTCTTCTCCCAACTATTGATGGGTATTCCTATTATTCTAGCCGGATTAAACGAGATATTAGAGTTGTACTTAGAATCATTGCCAATCTGATCTCCCCAACTAGTTGGTACCACGATACCGGTTAAACGGATTGTCAGATTTTCTGGCTTACAAATTGATAGAATTGATAAACCAAGTAACAAAATTGCAAACTCATAAGTCATTTTCAACCAATTCAATACGATTGGCAGAATGTGTGGATGGTTATTACGGTGTCGAAATTTAATTAAGAATATAAAAAAAATTTTAATGAAGAATCAAGTTTTGAAGAGTATGCTTCGGCAATCATCAAGGACAATGTCGTAGACGGAAAGATTTTTTCATCATATTTTTAACAAACGACTTAGGGCAGCATCGTACGTGTGTTCTATTAAAAAGTTAGCAGGCAAAATTGGTGAGAAAAGCAACACAGGATTACGCATTAAAAACGAAATATTATGTTTGCCAGCACATACTGACAAAACAGTACCTACAATGAATTGCCTGACGGCCATTTTATGACGTACATGTAAAAAAAACTGCAAGTATTTTATAAGTAGCACGATTACCTCACTTATTTTATAGTAGCGTTGCTATGTTAAGTTTGAAGGCCATGATGCCTTCACTGAAAAAAATGTTCGGTCCTATCACGATTTTTTGTTGATTTTACCAATCTGAACTAAGAAGTTCAGATTAAGAAGTTCTAATCTAAGAAGTTGTAGAACCGCGGCAGATGTGTCAGGAGTCTTAGGTGAATCCACTGATTATTAATTTCAAGTTTCCAACATTTTTTATTAAAAAATAGATGTTTTGAAAAATTAACAAAACATAGGTGTAATCTACCAAATAAATTTTGTAACGCCAACTTAAGAAGTTTGATAAAATCAACAAAAATTCGTGATAGGACCGAATATTTTGTTTCAGTGTTTGTATTTACAAGCACACGAGGCATATTATCATCTTTCTCATTAAAATGGCATCATGTCATGAGGCTTCTGGTTTTAGCTGGTCGGCGGTGTCTTAACATTAAATTAGTTGTAAACTTGTTTTCAATGAACATTTGTAAAATAGGTTTCAAAGATTCCCCATTTTAAAAAAACTAAAAGATAACAGAAATTTTCTTCGCTATAAGTTCGTTGTATTATTTTGAAAATAAAAACTTTAACAAAACTTGGTCTCAATTTTTTAATAACTAACAGCACTTCATATCGCCTATTTGGCAGTGGTTACCCCAATTAACCAAAAAATTAACATAATTATACTCGTTTCATGCAAAACTTGACACAGATATCAAACGCCTAATATTCAATACAGTACAGATATGGATATGGCTCACAGCCGTGGTATCGTTTTTGATTTAAGAAAGCACTTGCCTACTTTCAGTTCACACCCACTAAAAACGTGTTGTTTCCAAACGTCCATCTCAATAACCACAGCATCAGGAAAAAATAAAAGACAACAAAAGTTAAACCAATTGCGTAACTTTCATTTCCTCTTAATGTGATAGAAGCGTGTAACTAAATATTATGTCATTACCGCGAGAACAGAAGTTAATGTAACTTTATTTATTACTGTGTTACTTAACTCTGTTTTGGTTAACATGATAAAGCCTGCATCATGTTATAGCCCAATTCCAGTAAACCATAAAATTAATATTATTTATTTATCTTTATTCCACAAAGGTTTATAGGCAGTTGGCAGACTCGTGTCACAGTTAATTTTTTGTATTTCTCCATGTATGTATAGTATGTACCAGGTCACTCAGAAAGTTTTGAGAAAAAACGTTTTTATGTATAAGACACTGGCCATTTGTAATTATTTTGAATAATTTGGTTATTTAAAAGTAAAAATATCATTGTTTCAATTTTAAATTTTCCTCCACATTTTTTTGAGAGCCAAATCAAATTAACGTGTCTCTTTTAAAAATGGATCTGCATCGTGAACATTTTCGTGCGATGATTTTCTACGACTTTAAATGTGGCTTAAAATCTGATGAGTCATTTGATCGACTTCAAATTGCTTTTATGGATGGAGGACTTTTAAAAGCTACCGTGAACCACTAGAATTACGAGTTTAAGTGCGGTCACTTTACTTTGAGGGATAAACAAAGGAGTGGTCGTCCTAACACGGCAGTCACGGAAGAAAGTGTGCTGGCATTAAAAAAATATATTCAAGAAAACAAGCGAATTGCATACGAAGAGATTCTGCATACCCTGCAGATTGGATCGGGAAGCTTTTACCAGATTCTACACGAGCATCTTCCGATGAGGAGGATAGTATGCCACTGGGTGCCGCAAATCCTCACCAAAGCTCAGAAGCAGGCCAGTGTGGATTGGTGCCGTGATATGATTAAAAAATTTGAAGCAGGTTCGTCTTGGCGCGTTTATGACATTGTGACAGGTGACTAATCCTGGATTTATCAATACGATCCAGAAACAAAGTGTCAGTCGACAGTTAGGCCGTTTCAAAACGAACCAACGCCTATGAAAGTGAAGCAATCGAAAAGCGCAGGCAAACTTTTGATCGCTAGTTTCTTCACTTTCACGGGGTATCTGAATGCAATTTCATTACAAGACTAAAGCCGCATCAAAGACGAATGGTATACCACAAAATGCTTGCCAGAAGTTTTGTCTGCAATGAGCAACAAGCGACCGAACACCGGGCTCCGCGGGATTCTGCTTCACCATGAAAACGTGCCAACGCACTCAGCGCTCAAAACGAGGAACTTCCTGGACACCACAGAGGTTGGAGTCTTCGAGCACCCTCCTTACAATGCCGATCTGGCACCGTGTGACTTCTTATTATTCCCTAAAATAAAAAATCTTCTGAAAGGGATACAGTTTTCATCGCCGAAAATCGCGCTAGCAGTCTTCGAGAAGGCCGTGAAAGAGGTGTCCGCGTCGGACTGAAAAAAATGTGTTAAAAATTGGTTTAGACGCATAAACTTTGTATAGAGGCTGCTGAAGAGTTCTTTGAAAAAATTCAATAAAAATATTTTATCTACAGAAGATAGTTTTTTAGTTTCTCAAAACTTTCTGAGTGTCCCACGTATGTATTATATTTTAACTTCCTGTAACTTTTCTGTATTTTTGCACCTACTATGTTTTGTCTCTGCATTGTCACCCTAAGGTAGACTGGTAGAAAATGCCTAAGGCATTAAGTCCGCCTCTGTACGGTGTTTGTATATAAAGTTTAATAAATAAATAAAAATAAAGGTAAGTATCTTATAAGCTAAGCTCCACAACATTGTATTATTACTAACTGCTACCGTCCGCCTGGACAACTGGACACTGTAAGCAGCAAAAACACTATCTCCTATTTTGGCTATGGTATGGTTAGTCAACCAATGGTAATTTCAGTAAACCAAACGCGGCAGTGGCCAAAAGGGTCAATTTCATATGGCAGTAATATGAGACATGACGTTAATAACAGTTGTCACATTTGACAGGGCCATGTTTTTTTTAAAATCATCAAATGACTTCTCCTGCCCTGGGCGGGGCGGGAGTCTGACTTTTACTGACTAAAATCCATTCATGTTCCTTCGGTTGCCCTTTCTGTTCCTGTTTTATTCATCCATCAAAGGTGATACCGCCATAATACGTAGCCTATGTGTTGACTCCACCTCGTGATCTTCTTGCAAAAGAATGAAACTTATGCAGTACTTTTTACGTTTATCCCGCAGAAACATTTTTTTTTTTGAAAAAAAAAAAAAAATGTTCCCGCAGAAACATGTAGACAAAAATGAAATACTGTAAACTATATTTTTCTTTGACATCGGTTGTCGAACATGTTGTATCAAGTTTCCGTTTTAAAAATGCTTTTATAACTTACTAGTGGTTCCTCGCGGTTTCACCCGTGACGTTAGGTTTTTGGTAACTGCTTCGCTCCTGTGGGGCATAGCGTGACAATAGATAGCCTATGTAACTCAGGGATAATCTAGCTTTCTAATGAAAAAAGAATTTTTGAAATCGGTTTAGTACTTTTTGAGTTTATTCGTTACATACAAAAATAAAAGTCTTTCCTCTTTATAATATTACCAAAGATACATAGAACAAGCTGTTCCTCGCGGTGTCACACGCATTACGTTAGGTTTTTGGTTACTGCTTCGCTCCTGTGGGACCTAGCGTGATATTATATAGCCTATGTTACTCGTTGACAACGTAGCTTTCGAATAGTGAAAGAATTTTTAAAATCGGTCCAGCAGTTTTTGAGCCTATTCATTACAATCAAACAAACAAACATACAAAGTTTTCCAATTTATAATATTAGTGTAGATAATTATGACTGCAGTTAACCACCATCTTCCTAGCCAATTATTATGCTAGAGCTAGCTTCTAATCTAGGAGCTGAATATCAGTGTTACGTGGAACAGCCTGTCCGACCTTCAGAACACAATTACTAGGTAACAAGATAGTCCTCTGTGAGACGAACTGTCAATCTTCTGGCTACCCGTAATCACTCTACAGGATCTGGGAATGACAACAGGGACTAACGGCTTTACTTGCTTCGGTACGGGGTGTCTATGATGTCCTAGATGAATCTAGAAATCCATACTAATATTATAAATGGGAAAGTGTGTCTGTCTGTCTGTCTGTCTGTATGTTTGTCTTTCTTTCACGGCAAAAGGGAGCGACGGATTGACGTGATTTTTAAGTGGAGATAGTTGAAGGAATGGAGTAATTACGTGTATTAAAAAAATAGGAAACCTCAACTAGGTCTTCACTTATTAGATTCCTAGATTACTTTATAAAACAATAAATAATACATCTAAATATGTATTCTCAATATAAATCTAATTATGTACGAAACTAATTAATATAAACAATTTATAAAAAAAAAAGCGAGAAAGTACCTCAAGAAGTCGTTCGCATTGCTATCAACAGGACAGGTGCCCAAAAGGCTGGTAGCAATTCCACGTCGCATGGCAATGCAGATCCTTGATCCTTTTTTCTAAGAAAAGGCCAGCCCTCTGGTCTCTTGAAGAGTCAACCAGCCGTTTGGCGATGCCTTGAAAAACAATGTGAGCACTCGGACCTAGCCTCTAGGGTATATTGAAATTATCGTAATGTACAATAATGTATGATATAAGTTACTATAGCTGACCACGGCAGACCTAGTCTTGACCAATGTTGATCTTTATTTCATGCAAAATTTCATAGAAAAAAAATTCAGTGTTTTCCGGATTTGAAAATTTTTCAATACACTATTTTAGTTTCTAAGAATAAAACAGAACTCTTAATAAAAACCTTCCCCAACGAATATTTGACCTATTGGTTAAGGAGCTTATGGAACTACAAACGTGAGTCAGCACCATGGTTGCTTTAACCGACTTATGTTTGTTTCAACCGTACAACTCTTAAGGCGGAACCACATTACCGTGTCGTGGCGTGTCGTGGCGCGCCAGAAGCATATCGGTTTCATACATTTAGTATGGTTAGAGACACACTTGTATGGCGTGTCGTGGCGCGACACGTTCGGCCGTGTCGCCGACTGCTCGCCACCGATTGCGCCAGAGCGGTGATGGGGGTTTATGACGCGACACGACACACGGGCAAAATGTGTTTCTGTACCGGCGCGTGGCTCGTGGCGCGAACCGAACATCTGGCGGGCACTTTTGGATTTATTAATATTTGCAGCAAAATTACTGACGATCTTATTGAACTTGTAAATGGTGTTTGGAAAGAAATTGCTGAAACGTTGAAAGTCAATAAAATAGTATATTACTTTATTGTTTATTTAAAAAGGGATAAGCGAATAATTATACAAAATTAACAATCCTCTGTTTATAGGGTGAACCCAGCATTTTCGTTTATTTTTTTGCTATTAAGAAATTTCAATGCTTAGAGAAATTGAAGGTTTTCATCAAAAATAATCATTATGCACGTTTGAACGCTGCAAAGGTTCGTTAGGTACTGTTCAGAAAAAACGCCAGAATGCGCCACGACACGACACGTAAGTGTGCACACGCCAGTAAGCATCATGGCGCGCCCCGACACGGTAATGTGGTTCCGCCTTTACATATTGGTCGGGCCTGTTGGTCTACTGGTTAGTAACCGAGGACAAACTTTGTGTGAAGAGCATGAATGTTTGTTCTGTGTCTGGGTGTGATTTATCTATAATATGTATGTATTTAAAAATTATATAAGTATGATTATTAGGTGTGTTGTTTGTCAGTTGTTGTTGGCAGCATCATGCTGAGATAGGGACCGTTTTTGGCCTCGCACAGGTATTTTTTCATTTTATTTTTATATCAATTCATGTTTTTTGTTTGTATTATTTTTATTTCCTGTGTGTCCAAAACAAATGTTTTTCTTTCTTTATTTCTTTCTTTTTTGTCTGGTTACCATAGAACAAGCTCTGCTTAGTTTGGGATCAGATGGCCGTGTGTGAGTTGTCCCAGGATATTTATTATTATATTCTAGCTAGCCTACGAGTGTTAAGCGCGCCAAGTCTACGTAACCCCTGTTGTACAGCGAAGGCAATATTTCGGCACAGTGATCTGGAAGCGCTTTGTTTTAGAATGAGTCGTAAAATGAAACAAAGGTGTTGCTAGATAAGACTTTATGACACACACAGCTTATGGGTTTTTAGGTACAAAATATACAGGGTTATTGGTAAAACACCGGCATCCTCTTAGGACTATGTTACTATCATCATAAACAACAACTTTCGTTCTACGACATTTTAAAAACTACCCACGGGAGCAGAGCAGTGACGAAAAATGCGGGTGAAACCGCAGGGAACAGCTAGTAAATTATATAAGTATGTAGGTATATCAGATGTCTGGTTACCATAACACAAGCTCTAAGCAGAGTTTAACTTGGGATCAGATGACCGTGAGTGAGTTGTCCCATATTTATTATTATTTATTAACTTCGGGAGAAGAATAGGAGCCACAAATACGGGTAAAACCGCTGGAGGCAGCTGGTATTGAAAGAAGGTACAGAAATTGTTTGTTAGCTTTTTAAAATATTAAAGTAAAATATTCAAATATTAAAGTGCTTCACTTTTAATTGAGTAAAGTTGAGAGACTCAGACAGATTAACACTGCAGGTTGCAAATTTAATCTGAGTAATCAGTTTTTGCTAACTTAAATAAATGTTCTCACTAACGTAAATAAAAAAGTTAATTATCTCTGAAGCGTTTTATTTAAAAATAGATATTTACTGTAAGCCCTAGAAGTTTGTAAGTCGTGAAATATCAATTTCTTTAAAAAAATATATCCTCAAGAATTATTCAAAAGAACAATGAGCGGTTTCGTCCCAAGTGCTGTAACATTTTCCTACCTATACCGTTTGAAAGATCTCAATCAGTGTTATGTTTTTTTTTTTGTATGGGCGTAACTCTGTATCTCGTGCAGGGAAACTGTTATAGTGGTTTAATTTATTTGATAAAAATATTGAATAAAACCTAATTAATTAGTATTTCAATAACAAAAGGTCTAAAACAAGTGGAAAAAACCACACTGTCGACCGTGCGCCTACTCTAACCCAACAACCCTCTCCTTCCGTGTACCACACGCTGCCATATAGTATGCGCAGGAGCACCAAACGATATTTTATGAGACAGCGCTATACGTTAGAAAGATATGATTACCGGTGCCCGTAGATGCCATTATTTATCTAGCGCTATATGCACAGTCAGTTTTTTGTATCTGTGCTGTACTTTCGTGTTTTAAATTGTTACTCTGCTGTTTTCTTATTGACGACTTTTATTATTAAAAGACTTCTGGTGTTTCTACATTTACAACTATCGACTTCGGCTTGTTTTGTGGACTTGATTTGTTATTGATTGGTTTATTACGAACTATGGATCATTTGCGTGTGACCTGCAGTCGGTCTTTGACTCGGCCGCGAGTTCGACATGAAGTTTCAAGAACGATATTAGAAGCAAGACTTGACGTGACTTGTGCTCACAAAATAAGTATCATTTGGTAACTTGGCTGGGCTAGAAATCAGCCAACAATATTGTTACCCGCGACCTTTTTGGATGATATTATCATAGATAATAACCACTATTAAAAGTACCAGTAAACAATTTGCATATGTTTAAGCCATACTTTTACATAAGGGTATTATTTCTTTGTTATTTATGTATTTGAAAATATAAATAACAAAGGAAATAATACAATTATCAAAATTGTATTATTTTCTTTGTTATATATACATTATCAACTGAGCGTTTATTAATAACTGTCAAAAAATAACTATTAATGCCTGTGATTACTGTACAATTATTATAAATGTAATAATTATGTTTACATGTAACACAATAGGTAATAAAGTATGATTAAAGCATTATTTAAAACAAAAACCTTTTTTCACTTGAAGCCCAATAACTTTTGACCTGCATGCAATTACTATAAAAACTTGGTATATTAATCATAAAAAAGCGTAAATGATTATGTTTATACTAGTCGCAACTTGTTACAAGGGTTGGGACGCATCTCATACAATAATGCCCATTGTCCTTTAACTCCTGATTTTTATTTATCAAATTAGCGATTCATATTCATATTTTTGATAGAAACACCTAAATATCGATCACTGTTCGTCACAGCCAAAAACCTTTTAAACCTTTAAACACACGTGATTTGAGACACAATAGAAAGACAATAGCAGCGCGACATCCGGCTGTCGCTTGGTCGTTGAAAGGTTGATCGATCAAATACCAATTCATTGGCCAGGTACATGAATAACCGCCTAATTAGACCAACGAGTACTGATAGCTCTCGAGGCAATATTCTATCTATGTATACCTACTACGTACAATAACCAACAGCGCGTCAAATACGCTACACTGGAGTTCATCATTATCTCTAACAAAATCAATGATCAAAAGCATTCCCAAACCACAAGACGTAATTACCATAAAGTACCTCTTCTCAACCTGTATTTACTTGTGACAAGAAAAAACTCTGAGACAGGCAAAAAATATAATAATATTCTACTTATTTGGCTGTCAAGTAAACGGAATTAATAAATCACCCTCGTTTCAAGCCCCTTCGAATGAAAGTTGTAAGGAAAGATGAGACAAAGAGGGCTATTTCCGATGATCTATCAAAACACTCGAGCTCAGGTACAGAGGTTGACACGAGTGCTGCGAATATTGAATTTTTTGAAGGATTATTTATTTATGGTAATTGTTTGAATTACTTATGTCTGGGGATGAATTTCAGTTCATGTCTTGTGAGTAAAGTTGACATCATTTACTCACGGGACTTTAAGTAAGGTAAGTAAAAAAATTTAACTCCTTCTTTACCGTATTGTAACTTATGAGCTTTGATTAATGAGGTTAAAAGTTTGAAGTCGGGTAACAATATAGCATGATAGTTTGTCCTGTGTCTGGGTGTAACTTTTCTATAATATGTATATATTTATTTAAGTATGTGTATCAGTTGTCTGCTTACCATAGTACTCTGTTTAGTTTGGGATCAGATGGCCGTGTGTAAATTGTCCTATAATAATATTATTCCATAAATTTATGTTTAAACACAATTTTTACATTTTTAAATATTAATAATATAAAAAGAAAAATAACATTTAAAAATATAAAAAAAAATATTATTATTATTATTATATTAATATCGAATCTGATTTACTGTATTTTATTATGATGGTAAAATGAAAAAAAAAATATAAAAAAAAATTATGTCAAAATACATGTATTAATAGTAAAAAAAAACTCAAAGAGACGGAGCAGCAACAAAAACTGAAGTGTCACAGACCTCACTGGCCGAGTGACGAACACTTTTATACGATTTTCCTTGGTGAGGCCCATTGTCAGATTTTCTATTTTCTGACTACCGTAACGGTCGTTAACGACCTATGAATGACAAGTGGGACTAATGGCTTATCATGATTTCTGAGGCACAGAACACCGGCACTGGAGGCACTGATGATTTGAAAACGAATTGAAATGTCACATCGATACTATCTTGGTTTCGAACCCATAAATGAAAGACGGCGCCTTAACCTCTGGGCTTTTGAGGTTTGTTTAACTGTAGATATGGCCAAGCTTTTGTGTTTTAAACAAAATTAGGACAAGAGCAGTAAACTCAACAAAACACCTATTTAACATTCCACAAACACATTTACACATTTACAGAACAATTCTTGGAAAACAAATAATTATGACAATAATGAAATCTGTTGAGAATACCAAAGTAATCTTTGGTTTACCAAGATAATATTATGACGATAATATTAGCTCGGATTCACGATAATATTGTCTATGCCTCTAAAACAAAGCACAAAAAAATAAAATTAGCACAAAAATCTTTAATTTAGACCTTTTATATCACATACATAAGCTTTTTTGACCTATCTCAGCTCACCTTATTTTTAGCTTCTACGTTTCTTCGCTAGATGGCGGTAGTCGTTAGGCTGATAAGAACATAGTCTACTAAAGGCACTGATTCTGCGGATTAATGAGGCTGAACGATTTGCGATAGTCATCTTTCGGCGACGATATTCTTAATGCCTACCTTTTTATAAAAAAATAGATTTGTAATGCAATAGGTGTAGAAAATGATTTTTTCTTTTATACTTTACATAGAATCATAACTGAAAAGTGGGAGCCTAATGTGTGCCAATTTCGAAACATCGTTAACATACGATAATTAACACCTATATCGATAATTAACATCTATAACTTTACTAACTTTTAAAAATAATAGTTATTTAACAGTCAACCTATGCAGGTGTTTCAATTACCCGCTAATTTGGCGAGCTTGGTTTATGCCAAATAAACATCCAACAACTTATAATATATAGTTGACGGGCCTGTTGGTCTAGTGGTTAGTAGCCCTGACTGCTGAGCCGGAGGTCGTGGGTTCGATTACCACCCAGAACAAACTTTGTGCGATGAGCATGATTGTTTGTTCTGTGTCTGGGTGTAATTTATCTATAAAATGTATGTATATAAAAGTAAGTAGTTTAAGTAATCTAGAATTTCGAGATTACTTAAACCGCAGGCTGAAGTCTGGGAGGAACTTTTATCCGAATGACAGAGTAGGTGGGATAATTCTACTAATGGCCGACACCTCCATCTGTTCTTTCCATCCGTTCGTGAGCGGCTGGCTAGGACTTGGCTGGAGGTGGATCACTGTGTTGCCCAATTTCTCACAGGTCATGGCAATTTTAAGAGTAAATTATATTCCTTCAAACTAGTTGCTTCGCCTTTGTGTCAATGTTTTGCATCGGGCTGTGAATTCGAACAATCTGCACATCACATCTTATGGGACTGTGTTCTTTGGCAGAATGAGCGCAATATTAAGTTGGATAGTATACAGGTTACATACGGTGTCGTTTACTATGCGGACCTTGTGGAAACTAAAACTAACTGAAGCGTTTGCCGTACCTATTATTGGAATCAATTGTAACAGCTCACATTTTTTAGGACCCAGTAATTTTATTACAAATTGTATTCCGTGGTGCTAGGCAATTTGGGCTTTTCCCAGTTGTAATTGCCCCTTTGTGCCTATTGGCCTAGTTCTGTTCTGTCTCCTGCTTGTTATGGAGGGAAGTGGAAATAATAAGGCGATCAGAAGCACTGCATGAAATTAGAAAGCTTTTTATTATATCAACTGATCAATACTATGCGCCTTACTAATAAACGCTGCATAAAGTTATGACAAGTTTATACGTCAAAAAAATGTATGGTTACACAGGCTTTATTCATTGCATAACTTTACACAGTGATTATTAGTAAGGGCATAACAGTCAACAGTCTATTCTATTTTATATTTTATATAATGGCAAGCAGTTCCGATATCGATTATTCTTGCAATGTTAAAAAGTGATTTGGAACAGTCAATATTCGATTGTCATCTGTCAATACAAATGATGAATGGCCTATTGGCTTAAGTATAACCTAAAAATCAGAAAATATTTAGTATTGTTAGAATTCTTGAAAGTGTCTGTAGTTTTATTTATGTCTCAATCAAATATATTCGTTATTTATAAAACACAATGTCGTATCACCTCCTTGTTGGATCTTAGACGGGAATTTTCTATAGAAGACATTGCTCCTTTAGCAATATCTTCTATAGAAAATTATTTAAAAAAAGTATCTCGTTTCGGTATTCTTAATTACTTAGAACAGAATAATTTGCAAAATAGATTACCTAAATACTTTTAAATTTAGTTTTAAGCGATGATATCTCATCTCAAATTCTACTCCAAAATAATGAAGTAATTTGATGTCACTATTATAATTAAAAAACTTGAGTAAATCGCAGTGAAAATAGAGCTAAACTAAACCCTTATTCTGGCCTAACTAAATTAGATAGCTGTTAATGTATTTACTAAGATCTCAAACAACAAAATGCCTGGAATGATTACTAAAATAAACAAAATTTTAGAATATTCAAAACACAATTTAGCACTGATAGAGTTTTCAACACGAATTGAATACTAAACACGATACTGTCAAACGCAAATAATATTATATTTAAATAATTGAATTTATTTGTTGTCAGATCAGACAAACAGGCTGCATAATTTCAATTTTATTGCTGTTTTTCTTATAGTTACAACCAAATTTTTGTATGCATGCAGAGTTCACCTTTAGGTGATTATTACACTAATTTGTAATTTTATTACTGTACATGTTTACCTTAATCTTTCGAACACACGTAATTTGAGACACAATAGAAAGGCAATGGCAGCCCGGCAGCCGGCTGTCGGTTGGTCGTCAAAAGGTTAAACATAATACTGGTGTAAAATTGTTGGTGAACCAATATAAATAAATAAATAAATAAATAATATCAGGCTATGGCCCGCGGAAACGAGTAACGCATTATCAAACACAAAGTGAGTATATTCATAATAATATCTATACTAATATTGTTAAACAATGTGTTGTAATTATGTAGGTACTTTTGTTATGTTAATTATTTTTCTCTTCTTTACCTTAATTTCACAATTCAGTAGCAGAAAGAACTTTTCCGGAACCAGCGTCAGTAGCAGCCATCTTCTCAACTTCAACTTTTATATTTGTTATGGCAATCCACCGAATTTTCGGTGATTTCTGCCAATGTCCAGTTTCAAAATAATATTTTAGTGACAATTGTACGGTTATTAAATTATAGTATGGAGATCATACACGTGTTCTTATAACCAAGAACACGAGATGACTCCATCTTCTCGCTCCAATTCTTGCCTCAAAATACGTCAACTGTCACTGTCATAAACATTGACAATGACAGCTGACCTCCTTTTTTATACGTCAAAACCGTAAACAAAAGTGACTCACGCAGTCACATCACAAAATATGGCCACTACAAAAATGTAAATTATTATGATAACTGACACTAAAAAAACCCTTTTTTCGATACTTGAACATTTCAATAGGTTTAATTTAATTTATTATTGAATATGTTAATAAACTTATCCTTAATCTTTCGATGACCAAGCGACAGCTGGCTGTCGCGCTGCTATTGTGTCTCGTCTCATGTGTGTTCAAAGATTAAATACATAAAATAAATAAAACAATTAATATTATACATAATTATATAGAAAATATCTGCCAACATTTTTCAATCAGAACTTCTCAGTAAAAAGTGAAACAGACCGAAAATGTTCGACCGAAATGCCTACTAAGACTAAAATCTGTATATAAATATATAATGACATGTTATATGATCTAACAGAACAATGATGTTGCGGAATAGTTCTATTTTTTGTGGCCGAAAGAACAAAATGACTAAAACCCTTTCTTGTTCTTTCGGTCTGACGAGACACGAAGTCTGACACTGAGGACGGAAGAAATCATTTGATGACTGTCCATCCATAAAAAAAAACATAACATTAATACAATATAGCAATTTGTTTGTTTATTGTTTGAACGTTCTAATCTTCAAAACTACTAGCCCACTTCTAAACAATTTTCACTAACAAGAAGGTGTTAATTTAAGAGAGCATAGCTAGTAGAGAGAGCCTAATTTCCACGTAAGAGCTCTCAAGTGGAAATGGTAGAACGGCGGGCTAAATCCTTGCTTACTCTGACTTATTACTTTATGTTTTATTTAGTTGTTATTAGTTTCTCATTCACTAAGTTATTATATAGTTTTGACGGGCCTGTTGTTCTAGTAGTTAGTGTCTTTGACTGCTAAGCAGGAGGTTAATATTCTTAATATATTTGTATGTATAAATTATGTAAGTTTGTATATCTGCTTAGTTTGGGTTAGACGACCCTGTGTGAGTTGTCCCAAAATATTTATCCATTTCTTATCCAAAATATTAGGGAACTATGGAATGAACGCGTATATGAAAACAATTATGTAGGAGGTAAATGCTCGTTAACTTTTGTAATTCGATATAGACAGATGACATATAGGTATTTTTTCATAATAGGTATTTTTCTTTTCGCTGATAGAAAGTTTCTATTTCATTTTGTTTTTACACACATCTGTGGACGGTATGCCGAAAAATAGATCGACGTTCTCGTCAAGATCGCCGGGTCCCATTGGATGCGGGTGGCGCAGGACCGATGCATGTGGAAATCTTTAGGGGAGACATTGTCCAGCAGAAGATGTTTTTTGGTTGATGATGACTAATATATTCACTTACATTTATCAAATTTTACCTTTATTACGTGTGGCTAAGATTCTCTTTACGGCTAGTCTAATAATATCGTCTGACGTAGTTTGGATAGTGAACTTTGTGAATTAAACAAATAAAAATACAGCATAAATAGGCGAAGTCTAGACGTTCACGACATCACCATTAACGGGCTGTATATAAAAATTAAATATCTATCAAGTTGAGACAGTACAAGACATATTATCCGCTTGATGTTTTGTTCTTTCTTATGTATTTTTTTTTCATCACTACGAGTAAAAATCTTGTTAAAGCGTAATTAATATTTAAGTAACAATATTGTTGTGTAAGCGCTGTGTACGCCTGTAAATTTCACCTTATCACAATGCAAGTGCTACTATGTTTCTAGTGAATAAGTCGTTGGTGTACCTATAAATAAATAAATAATATACGCCCCGACGTTGTGGAGTAATAAAACATTTGGTTTCTTTCAAAATGGTTAAGTTTTATTATGGTGCTGATGTCACGTTTTTTTTTGTTATTATTTATTTCGAACCGACTAAAACCTCACACACAGCCCCTTCAACTACCACGAGTCGGGAACCCGGTAACTGTGGTTTAAATTACGTTTAACCTTGCGACGACCAAGGGCCAGCCGGCTGTCGCGCTGCTATTGTCTTTCTATTGTGTCTCAAATCACGTGTGTTTGAAGGTTTAAACAAGCAAACGACTCTTTGAAAATTTATAAGTGCAGGAAAAATTGTCTGTGAAATAAGTGCAAGTAAATTTTTAGACAAAATGAAGTTTGTTTCAGTTCAGAGAAAGCAGAGTTTATTTACCAGAGGACATAGCCAAGTGGCATTGTAGAATAAAAAACGAAAACGAATAGATTGTCAAAAGTATGGAATTGACATTAGCTTCGCTAAACAATTTGACATCTCCACACATTTGACAATCCATTCGTTTTCGCTATCTATTCTACAATGCCACTTCTCTAGGGGGCCTGAATTTTGAGAGAAGAAAGTAATTATAAGTGAGATATTATCGAAAGTCGTGAAGCTGAAGTGGCAATGGGCTGAACACATTGCTGGAAGAACCGACAGCCTACCATAAAAAAAAAGCACAGGAAGGGGCCCAATAGGGCCAACGCCTGCCGGGGTAGCGGAATGTTTATAATAGTTACCGTGACCCTGGAACATAAAGGGCAATCGAAGGAACATGAGTGGATTTTAGTCAGTAAAAGTCTGACACGCCCTCCCGCCGCACCCAGGATGGGAGCAGTCATTTGATGATTTCCCACTCACCAAAAAAAAATATTTCGCAGTCCAAAAAATTTGCTCGTTTACACCAAAAAAAAGTATTCATCTTTTCTTATATTTATATTATTACAAATAATAACATAACCGTGAATATCATAATACGAAAATGTTTTATCCTGTCAACACTTATGCCCACGACAGTACCTACCTATCTATCAGAGCCAAGCCTCTAATAATGGGCCTTCTATTTTTTGTGACATAATATCAGCAAGCCAGTGGTACGGACCGATGACGTAATTATATTAAAATTGCCTGTGAACATAAGCCAGCGAATGTTCTTACTGTGTCGTGATGGAAGATATTATATTTAGAAAGATATTTTTTGTACTCAAAGTTTTTCCTTTTATTTTCGCATTTTTTTATAAGACTTTTTGCCAGGGCTTGGCAAAATTGTCTTTCAATTTTTTTCTCGTAATTTTTTGTTGCCGTAACTAATTAAAGTATTCTATGAGTTCGTGTTTTATATTAAATAGTTTCGAGTCTTTTTGGTGTCTATTTTTAGATTGTTTTATTTAACACTAGCGTCTGCCCGCAGCTTCGCTCGCGTTAGAAAGAGACAAAAAGTAGGCGATGTTACTCTCCATCCCTTCAACTATCTCCACTTAAAAAATCACGTCAATTCGTCGCTCCGTTTTGCCGTGAAAGAAAGACAAACATACAGACAGACGGACAGACAGACACACTTTCCTATTTATAATATTAGTATGGATCGTTCGTTTAGTCCACTCTCGACCTCTCGACCCCTAAAAAAAGATTTGGTCATTGGTTTCCTCTCAACCCCTAAACATAATAATTCACACGATAATTTCACAGTACAATAAATTGTGTTTTTTGTTTGACACCGGAGGGCTTAGACAAATGGCATTGTAGAGTAACAAAATATTGATAAAAATAAAACAATGGTCTGACCATGTTTTCAACATGAAAAATTTTATAATAATTGACTGCCTATTCTCATACAGAAAAGATACAAGCGTTGCTTACTCAAGCTGATTGTGGTATATGCGTTCAATTTATTGTAGATCCAGGTCTCCTTCACCGATGTATGTTATGTTCAAGATTAACTTAAGAAAGTACGTCATAAATTGAATAGTCAATTTTACAACATAAAAAAACCAAGCGTAACCACAACTCGAGACAAATAGAAAACAAAAATAAAAAAACAACACGGACTTACTATTAAAACTTGATAAGTCTTAAGTTTCACCGGAAAATCTTAGGATTTTCCGTAGTTGAAGCTTTCCTGTAACTTATCCTTCCTACAAATACTGTTTATACGTCTGTATAGATTTTCTTTGTTTCTTCAAAGAGGCAGAAAGTGTCGGATGCTCGTCATTCTTGCGTTGTAGGAAATAAGTGTCGTTGTATTAGAGTTCTTGTGTCGTTGTATTAGAGTTCTTAAGTAATTGGATAGCAATTTGTCACCCTTTAATGGTCATATTGTCATGTTAGACAGTTTATTTGTCCATTTATACTTGACAAACACCGTGATTTGAAATAAATGAACAGTTTCGGATTGAATCAAGTCTTAAGTTGTTTTTTTTTAATGTTTTGGGTTATTTTGCTTTAGGTTTTTATAAATCTGAATATTAACACCCTTAAAAAAGGCATTATTACTACTCAATTACAAGATCTAGCATACAACTACAATCTGCAATTCCACATTAATGTACCAACACGTAAGACAGCATGTATAGATCACATTCTAAGCAACATTCACGACGCTACTGCTACAGTTTTGCCTCTCCACTTATCTGACCACGACACAGCGCAAATGTTAACTATTCCTCTAAAACATAAAACCCAAAATCAAGCAATGCATTATACATACAAAAGGGATTACAGCGCAGATAACATATACAAGTTTAAAGAATGCTTAGGTGGTATTTCTTGGACTGAAATATACTTTTCTAACGACGCAAACTCAGCATTCAATAATTTTCATAAAATGTTTTGCCTATTTTACAACCTTTGTTTTCCCAAATTAAAAGTAACGGTAAATCTAAACAACAAAAGGAAACAAAGCTGGATAAGCAAGGGCTTGAAAAAAAGTTGTAAAACAAAACGATCACTGCGTCACCAATTTTATAAAAACAAAACTGCAATTAATAAGACTAAATACCTTAAATATAGTAATCTTCTTAAAAAGTGCATCTTTAACTCCAAAAAAAACGCAAATATCAATTATATAGCTAAAAGCGATAACAAATGCAAAGCTGCGTGGAATGTTATAAAGGACGAGCTAAATAATGTAAACTCCAGATATAATATAGAAAATATCAAATATAACAACACACTCATTACCAATCCAGTAGAAATAGCGTCCGCATTTAATAACCATTATATTGATTCAACTAACAAATCTATACCTCTGGACATCAAAGGTAACTCCAGCAATAACGTAACCGTTGGCTCCATGTTCTTGAAACCAATGTCGATAAGTGAAGTCAAGCAGGAAATAATGCTTTTAAACAATACAAATTCCGAAGGATACGACGAAATTAACACAAAAATAATTAAAATCTGTGGCAACGAAATAATAAAAGTATTAACACACCTGATCAACTTGTCATTCTACGAAGGATTGTTTCCAGAAGCTTTAAAGCTTTCCGTTGTTAAACCACTTTACAAAAAAGGAGACAGACATGATCTGAACAATTACCGTCCTATCACGCTAATACCCATATTCTCTAAAATATATGAAAAATGTATGCACAAAAGAATTGCTAATTATTGTCAAAAGTTTAATATTATAAAAAAGGAACAGCATGGCTTTCAAAAAGGGAAGTCCACGACGCTAGCAATCTATGCCCTCATAAATGTTATATTAACTAATATTAATGACAAAAATCTAACCACAGGATTATTCTTTGACTTGTCGAAAGCTTTCGACCTAGTTTCACACGATCTACTCTTGCAAAAGTTAGAAGCAATTGGGATTAGAGGGCCAACCTTACTGTGGATAAAATCATATCTTGATAACAGGCAACAATGCGTTACCATAACAAACATGAATGAAGACAAAGAAGTAACGCAATATTCATCGAAATATAGATGTAATATGGTTGGTGTCCCACAGGGAAGCATACTAGGGCCAATCTTATTCTTGATCTATATAAATGACATTATTAATATAACGAAGCATAAATGCATATTATTTGCCGACGACATCTCTATTGTTGTGACATCCAATAGAAAATATAATACAATTTACGACCACGAAACTGACATAAACAATACAATTGACATTTTAATTAACTGGCTTTATGTACACAATTTGAAAATAAACCTTGACAAATCCGTATATATACAATTTAATAAATCTAATAATCATAAAGTTAATTTCAATTTAAATATACCAAAAATTAAACCAGTAAAACATACGACGTTTCTAGGAGTTACTATTGATGAAAATCTAAATTGGAAAGTGCATATAGACAATATTTCAAGCAAGATAAACAAATTCGTGTATGCTCTTAAACAAGTAAAAAAAACTACAAACTTAAAAACAGCTATATTAACCTACCATGCATATGTGGAATCCGTATTACGTTATGGACTTATAATATGGGGTAACGGTACCGATCAAAGCAGAACATTTATAGCGCAAAAAAAATGCATTAGGGCTCTATACGGACTTCATCCAGAGGAATCATGTCAGCCAATATTTAAGAAACTTGGTTTGTTACCGCTACCTTGTCTGTATATTAATGAAATTTGCATGTTTGTATGGAAACATAAAGAGTTATTTAAAATAGCAAATGATGTAAATCCTCGAAGTCGACGAGACCCACACAGGCTCGTACTAAACAGTGCTCCCAGGATTGCTAAGTACAACAAAAGCTGTTTAACTATGTGTGTACGCATCTATAACAAATTACCTGGTGATCTGAAAATGTTAAACTCTAGATATGCTTTTAAGACTAAATTGTATAAATGGTTAATAAATAGCAGCTTCTACAGCATAAAGCAATTCCTAGAACAAAAATAGTGTTGTTTAAATATAGTAAAAATTGTTTAAGAAAATTATTGTCATACAAATATTTGCATGCTATGTTTAATTTTGGCAAAACATGTCTGCTCTATCTTTGTACTGTACGACCTTTTCATACCATGTTTTACGCAAATAAATATTATTTCTATTTCTATTTCTATTTCTATTTCAATCTTTACCGCGGTATGCAGTTTTACCCAAGTTATGTCTTGGGTTACATAGCTCTGCTCTGCTCGGTCATAGCGTGAAGTTTTACAGCCTTAACCTTAATTTATTCCCAATACATCTGAATAACAAACACTGTTTTTTTTTAATCAATATATAAATTCTATAGATAAGAGAAGACCGAAGTTCTTTTGAAAGAATATTGGATTAAGAAGAGTAGTAGAGTTATTTGCAAAAGAGCACGTCTAGAGAAGTACTACGACCATACTTATTTCTGCTCAAAGCAGCAATACTGAGTTTTGATTTAGGGTGCTGGTATAATGTTTTTCTTTGACATAATATGATTTTTGTCTTTGGAATGGTAACACATCTGCAAGATCTGTGGTATTTAAAATGTCTATAGAGCACGTTGACTTATCATCAGGTGGCCTGTCAGTTTATTTACCACAAAAAAAACAACTTTAATTTTCTTTGTTTTAAAACAAAACCGAATATCGAATTGTCCTTTAAATAAGCAAAGAATGAAGAAAGAAAAGTTAAATTTAGTTGTGACGTTAACTCATTTTCAACTATTATATTTTATCTTGAACAAAATACTTTTCTGAGCTGTCACTTAAGAATGACAGATTAGTCACCTTAGGCTTTTTGTTAGGGTCTGTTGCTGTTTGGACAATGGCCTTACTTCGTTTAGGTTTCTTTAGTTAGTTTGTGATATTTTATTTTTAGTGATTTATATTAGTTGTTTTATTTTGGAAAATTTTATGTCATCATCATCTCCCTAGCCTTTTCTCAACTATGCAGATGTGATGTAATGGATATCAGTGTTTTACGTGGAGCGACTGCCTATCAGACCTCCACAACCCAGTTACTGGGTGAGACGATACCTCTTGGTTAGACTGGTCAGACTTTCTGGCTTACCCGTAACGACGGTCAAAGTTCTACTAATGACAATCGGGACCAGCGGCTTTACGTGCTTTCCGAGGCACGTGATGTCAGTGATGTCCAAGATAAACTTAAGAAGGTAAATATGAATTGAAAAAGTCACATTGGTACTTGCCCGGATTTGAACCCACAATCTCTTACACGAGATGCCCTAGTGGATAAGGCAAGGCACCCTTATCCACTAGGCCATCACGACACCATAAGCGATTATGAAAATATAGTCTGAGATTCGAATTTATTCATTCGAATTCTGAGCTTAACATGTTTTTATTCTCTACTGAGCTTAAACCCTTTTAAATATTTACATTGAATGCGATAGTTTGTTTATTTATTTCAATTGGACAGGAATCTGGCCAGTTTGTCCCGCCATCTCCTTCTGGGTCTGTTACTATCACACGTACACAATTAGTGGCAAAAAGTAATAGTATAACGGTCAAACTTAAACTTATAACAACCCCGCTATACACACAGTTGTGCAAGCGCAACAGTACCAGTAATAATTAATGATGATAATAACAATTTCAGCCCATAACTCTACCACTGCAAGGACTCTTTTCATACGGTAAAAGCAGGAGCATTAATCACCGCGCTTGGCGATTTTAGACTTACATTAATTACGAGTCCAGATTTTCTCACGATGTTTTCCTTCATCGATGTCTGTGATGTCCGAGATAAACTTTAGAAAGTACCTATGAATTGAAAAAAATACATTGGTACATGCCCAGATTCAAACACACAACCTATTACATGAGAGGCGGGCGCCTTAACCACCTAATAATAGACGCATAGTAATATTGCTAAGACCAATCAATACAGTTGTATTGATTGGTCTTAGCAATATTAAAATGTCTATATCACGATACAGACATTTTCTCCAACAGTATAGGTAAATTTAAGTTGCTGTTACACACAAAACGTAATATTGAGTAAGCGTTGACCTACCTCCCTACTGTTCAACTCAATAATTATATATAATTATTATTATATATATTTTTCTATAATTTTAATTTTTGTTATTTGTTCTTTTATTTTTAATACTTTATTTCCATATACTACTTAATAATTGATTGTTTGATATATTAATGCAAGTTGTGGTCTTCTGTAATTGAAGATGCACAAGGATTTGTACCTGTTTATGTTTTATTTTTAGCATGTAAGATATAATCTTTGTAAGATATAATCTTTCAAATACAAATACAAGACAAAACTCCTGCTTAGCAACGTTTATTTATTTTGACTTTGATCTTGTTGGTAAGTCTGATCCTATAAATTAAATTCAAAATTAAACGTAACTCAATATGGCAAAGGAGTTTTTGAGTTTACCACAAGTCTAGATAATATTGTTCTTATACTGTCTCAAATCTTCCTACAATTTAATTAGTTTTTGTTCAAACACCTCTTGATTGCTTTTGTATGAAACTCCGAGGCCACGAAAACAAATCTTAAGGCGTTATCTCACTACACACGTCTGAAACAATAATTTAAACTTATATAAATATCCCCGGACAACTCACACACTGTCATCTGATTCCAAACTACGCAGAGCTTGTACTATGGTAACCAGACAACTGATAAACATACTTATATAAATATATACATATTATAGATAAATTACAACCAGACACAGAAAAAACAATCATGCTCATCACACAAAGTTTGTCCTGGGTAGAAATCGAACCCATGACCTCCGGCTTAGCAGTCAGGGTCACTAACCACGAGACCAACAGGCCCGCCAAATATTAATTTTAACTATACCAGCTTATGACAGTCTCACTGCAAAAAAAGCCTCTTATATAAAATCATTAAGCTTGCTTTAATTGAATTGACGATTTAAGATTTCTCCACCTTTCTTTAATCCTCGCTTCTCCAGTTTATCTTGGATATCAGAGAAAGAAAACATTTTTTCTTCGATATTCAAGATAAACTGACAAAAGTATAATAATATGCAAATTCAAAGTCAAACTGTTTATTTCCATTATAACGGGCATTATTTTGTAGTACAGATAGAATAAATTCTATGAGCGATACGCATTCATGCTCACGGGTTAAGGTTACCCTAACCACTGTAGTGTAACAGTTGTGACATGCATCACATTTCCTTAATAACAATGTCACCCCTAGTCTCCTAGCGGACACATATTATACTGATTTCAGAATTCACGCTGTCCTTCATGGCTTTAAGGTTTAATATTCAATATCTACCTACCGACCAAGATGAATATACATTACTACGCTTGATTCGTTACGTAGCTACTTTACGTCTTAGCTATTCTCCGTAGCACTGTCGTAGATTGTCAGTTATGGGCTGGCAGTAAGGCACTGCCCACGGAGTTATAAATGGGAAAGTGTGTGTGTGTGTGTTTGTCTGTTTGTTCGTCTTTCGTCCGCAAAACGGAGCGACGAATTGACGCGATTTTTAAGTGGAGATAGTTCAAGGGATAGAGAGTGATATAGGCTTTTGTCTCTTTCGAAAGCGAGCGAAGCCGTGTGCAAAAGCTAGTGACAAATACGCGTCTATGCAGCCACACCTTCGTGGGTAGTGAGCTTAATATTGCTTATCTGATGAAGCACTAACTTAGCAACGTTTATTTTTCACGACCTCTAAATGTATCCATACTAATATTATAAATGGGAAAGTGTGTCTGTCTGTCTGTCAGTCTGTATGTTTGTCTTTCTTTCACGGCAAAACGAAACGACGAATTGACGTGATTTCGTAAGTGGAGATAGTTGAAGGAATGGAGAGTAACCTAGGCTACTTTTTGTCTCTTTCTAACGCGAGCGAAGCCGCGGGCAAAAGCTAGTATTAGATAAAACAGAGCGCGAGTTAAATCCTTAGCATGTCCTTTAGCTGAGCGATGTATAACTTTCTCTCTCTCCTTAGTAGTTTGACAGTTGAGTGTTACTGATACTGCTTAGTCATATTATATGTGAAGTATGGTTTATTTATTTACTATATATTTTACGTAGGATATTATGCGATATATATTCATAAATTGATATTAAACTTTATTTACCTTTACGCCGCGAGAACCGGAGGCAACAGTCCTTGCACACACGCACCAGACATGCGTGGAGATGCAACGCTGGGGCGAAGTCCCTGCTGCCGCGGCAGATCGCGGTGCGGCGCACGGAGCGCCGGCGAGATCTCATGGCAAAATGGAGACAGCGACTGTCGCAACCTAGAGCTGGGCACGCCGAAATAGCGGCGGTAAGACCCCTCCTTGAGGAGTGGCTGGAGAGGCGCCACGGCGCTCTCACGTATCACTTGACACAGGTCCTCACCGGACACGGTCAATTCTGGAGGTTCCTGTGTCGGATTCGGGCGGTAACGACGCCGGGGTGTCACCACTGTATCAACGGACGCCTGGAGGACACGGTCAAACACACGGTGAAGGTGAGCCCCGCCTGGGCGAGCGAGCCATCACCGTGTTCTCGCAGAGGCTATCAGTGGCGGTGAACTCTCGCGCATGGCGCTTGTTCAGGCCATGCTCCGGGGCGAGACTGAATGGGAAGCCGTCACCTCCTTCTGCGAAGCAGTAATGCTGGTGAAGGAAGCGGCGGCGCGCGCGAGGCAGCGTCAAGCCTCGCGCCCCGGACAGGGACCCAGGCGTAGACGTAGAGAGTCGCAAGACGACTACCGGCCACCGTAGGCGCGGGTCTGCGGACGGCGAGTGATGGATACCTCGCCACCCGGCTAGGACCAGGCCGACGGCGCGTTAGTGTTCCACGCGCGCCTCAAAGAGCAGTCAGCACGAGAAGGGGCCTAATAGGGCAAACGCCTGCTGGGGTTGCGGAATAATTATAATAGTTACCGTGACCCCGGAACATAAAGAACAACCGAGGGAACATGAGTGGATTTTAGTCAGTAAAAGTCTGACACGGCCTCCCGCCTCGCCCAGGACGGGAGAAGTCATTTGATGATTTCCCACTCACCAAAAAAAAAGTAGGTATTTTACTAAAAATATAATGTAGGTCACACAAGTAATTTAATTCGCCTGACATTCAAACTCGCCTCGCGCAACACGCGTCGAAAAATCGGCATTTCTTTGCATTTCTTTTTAATGTTTTTACATTACTTTTATTTTTAAAACAGCAGTAAGTAAAAAGTATTGAAAAGAAAATTGGTAAATCCATTATGCTATCCAGTTAAAGAAAAATTGAATCATTGCAATAATTTAATAGTAAAAGAAATACTATTTACTGCAAAACGGCTGCAATTATTTATTGAGTGAATGCTTTTAAAAGGCAGCTTTCAATAAAAGGAATTTACAGTTTTAATTAATCTTTTTTTTACCAGAAATTTGACCATCGTTGAAATCGGTTGAGATTTTTTTACATGCTTTTTTAACTCAAAATAAAGAAAGGTATGGTAGGTAAAAAAATAAATTATGTTGTTTTTTTTTCTGCTTATAAATGTTCTCTATCTATTTGAGAATCTGCACTTACACGAATAATCCCTTTAAACTATGTACTTTATTTAAAAGAAAAGTCAACGTGGGAAAATTGTGTGTTATTTTAAATACTAGGATGTGTTATTAGCAATTTACCCATTTATATTTGTAAAATCTTTTCAAAAGCAATTTATCTTATTTCCAAATATCTAGTAGACAAAATTCAATAATCAAAATTCTACTCATATTGTAAATATTAAAGTCCCAACTTGGTCAACGCTTGTTAAATTTTCGTGGACAATATTGCGAGCAGAAAACAATTCAAGTATCTATACTAATATTATAAAACTGAACAGTTTCTTTGTTTCGTAGAATACGCTAAACTCAGGAAGTACTAGTTCCTTTTTTTATTGGGTTGGATAAGCATATAACATTATACTACGGCCTACGGAAAAGGAGGTTACTGTAGAGACTCTGGCATATACATTGCCTTAATGAAACCAATTTGGATATATTAAGTTGAGAATAAAAAAAAAAATAAGAAAAGACTTGCCATTGTAATTATTGTGTGGCTGGCAAACGATCGCATTAAAATTAATAATAATATAAAAGAATATAATAATGTTAAAGTTGTAAAGGTGTTTCTATTATGTATTCGCAGCATTCCTAAACTCTCTTAGACATCTACATTACCAAAGGTAGGTAGCGTAGGGCAGTTACGCGGTAGGTAGCTAGTATAATAATATAGTGAACGACGTACAGTGTCTGACCCTGATTCTAACTTTGATAGAACCTTCAAAGTGTTGCTTGATGTGATACATTCATTTATCTCTACAGTACGTCTCTCGGGCACTATATCATTTCGTGTCAGTCCGAAGTCTGGACAAAATGTCAAGGACAATATTCATGTTTATGCTGTATATAAACAAACCAGTCAAGTGCGGTTCGAACGTGTACATGAACAGTTCTGCAGCTCTGTGATGTTTTCATTCTTATGTGTTATTTTTCTGAAGGTGGATAATAAATAAGTCTCGATATTATTACAGCCCCTTGACACCCTATATCTCATATGGTAGGTATCTCATTTCATTATAGTCCTTATTTTTATTACTTTCAGACTACTTTTGTATAAACAAGTTTGGTTATTTAAGTTCTTGGATAAATTTCCTACAATTAAAAAAAAAAATATAATGTATGCTTGTACGTTTTTCTTTTTGAGTTTGTAGTGTCCGCCGCCATGCGGTAGTTCACTCGCCATACGAATTGTATCACTTTGTGTACGAAGTTTATTCTCAGAAGCTGCCCAAATGTAAAATATCTACTTAGTTAGTGTACTTCAAAAGAAACTGCCATGTGACACACGAACAATATACTCTTTGTATTAGGTTCCCATTCATCACACTTATAGTACCGAACCCTAATTAGGCTACTAGCTATAGCAATGATGATGATGATATGATTATGTTTGGTACATATCGCCATATGTTGCCAGTCTGGCTGTAATATTATGTATAATTTTAGACGATTATTGATTCGTCTACTTTCTTCTCATTACAAGCTTGTCTGTGCTTTTGTTTACTTAAATTATGTTGTGAATGTCGTAAAGGCCTAGTGGAAAAAGATCGGGTTTTAAGCGTATCAACGTGGCTTTTGCGCTTGAAATGGAGTTTTTATAGTTCATTTTAGATATTACAGTTAGTCAGTAAAGAATAAAATCGTGGAGGAATTATTAACCTTTCGACGACCAAGTGACAGCTGGCTGTCGCGCAGCTATTGTCTTTCTATTGTGTCTCGGATCACGTGTGTTCGAAAGTTTAAGAAAATGAGTCCAAAATTGCTGAGCCACCTTGAACAATCACGTTGCTCAATGATCGTGCCTCTTTGCGAGGCTTTTACCCTGCAGTAATATATTTTATATATTATGCGCCTTACTAATAATCGCTGCATAAAGTTATGACAGGTTTATACGTCAAAAATGTATGGTTACACAGGCTTTATTCATTGCATAACTTTACACAGTGATTATTAGTAAGGGCATAGATATATTATCTTGGGACTAGTCACACACGGTCATCTGATCCCAAGCTAAACAGAGCTTGTGTTATGGTAACCAGACAACTAATATACATACTTATATACTTTATAAATACATACATATTATAGATAAATTACACCCAGACATCAGACAAACAATCATGCTTATCACACAAAGTTTGTCCTGGGTGGGAATCGAACCCACGACCTCCGGCTTAGCAGTCAGGGTCACTAACCACTAGACCAACAGGCCCGTCAAATATATATTTTTTTTATTTTTATTTTATTTTATGTTTATGTTTTTATGTTGTCGATGTGCTGCACTGAAACTTCAATACCTTTCTTTGTTTGTGTCAATTTAAATGTATTATGTGTCCCAGTCCGGGGTGCGAGGCTCGCCGCCGCATAACTGTTTGTGATCATTTTATGATTTGCAACGTGATTTATTTTAATACGATTTGGTCCTTTTAGCTCACGTCATAGGCACCATGTAAAATACTGTTATTTCAGCTGCTTTTGTTCAGAGTGAAAGCAACGCGAAAGGCTAATAAGCTTAATATCAGCTGTCAATCTCTAGTAATGATGTATCTCTTCATTTACCCTCAGTTTTTCACCTAAAACACACTTTAAGTGATGAGCATTGAGCATGCCTATTTGTTGTGTATCTGAGTGTGATACTCATTCATAAATTATTCAAATACTATACTATACTACTAGTAGTATTTGTTGATTGGTTACCATAGCACAGACTCTATCTATTTTGGGATCATAATATGACTGTGTGTGATTTATCCCAAGTTATTTATTTATCTAAGATATATAAGAAAACAGATCACCACTATCTACTTTTATCCAACACAACTTACAAACAATACCTTTACTAACAATAACAATTCGTTTCCCAATACAAGGATAGAAAAAACGTCACGTACTCAAATTGATTACGTCAAACGCGACTCAGCGAAATCTGTCTCATTACGTTGTCTCAGGCTGAGACAATGTCTTATTAATTAACTAATATTAGATATTACAAGTGTACCGTGTACTCTTGGAATACGAATATCAGTTCCCGAGAGTAAAATCGATGTGACGTAGGTGGAAGAAATTAATATTATACGGTAGATATATTAAAATATGTTAGATAGTTTCAAAATAAAATGTGGATATGGCGCCCACCTCTCGTGTAAGAGGTTGTGGGTTCGAATCCGGGCAAGTACCAATGTGACTTTTTCAATTCATATGTACTTTCTAAAGTTTATCTTAGACATCACTGACATCCCGTGCCTCGGAAAGCACGTAAAGCCGTTGGTCCCGGTTGTCATTCGAAGAACTTTGACAGTCGTTACTGGTTAGCCAGAAACTCTGACCAGTCTAATAGGTATCGTATCGCCCAGTTACTGGGTTGTGGAGGTCAGATAGGCAGTCGCTCCACGTTAAACACCGGTATCCAGCTGAATCCGGTTAGGCTGGCAGCCGACCCCAACACGGTTGGGAAAAGGCTAGGGAGATGATGAGATAGTTTCAAAATCAAAATCATTTATTCGCTTAAAATATGGTAGATAAATAGATAGTACATAATAATAATAAATAGTCCAAATACACATTTCGCCAATTGGTATTGGCATGCAAATATAAGTAACTTTAAAGAAATTAAAATACGACTATGCTTTGTTATTTTTAATACACACGCACAGGATAAAACTAACTATTACATGAAATAAATTCTGCTACAATGCATATCTGAAGTGGTATGACTTCTTGTTGATAAATTCACCGACTCAATAAAAACATTAATATCAGCCATTTTTTCAGTACCGAACAGATTTTTTTATGAGGTAGCTCTGTAATTCCAATAGGTAATGAGTTGTATAAAGGAGGTAGTAGGGAGGTAGCTTAGAACCAGGGGACGGACATAAAATACTTTTTTTTTATTAACCAAAAATCTATTATAACGCGGGTAAAACCGCGGGGATCTTATAAATGCTTACCAGGTTTCGAACTCAAGATAAATGTTATTTTTTTACCTACTATGATTACAATTATTTAATTAGATGGAAACACGTGTAAGAAGATAGTTTTTACACGTGCCTCTTCAAGTTAAGTAAATATTATTTATAAATCAAAATTACTCTTTCATTGTTATCCAACTTTCTTTATAACTATAAAAGTTCTAGATTTTCCTGCTTTTATCCCTATTTCTCTAAAAACAAACATTTTTTAGCACAAAAAAATCTTTATTTATCCAACATGTCTGTAACATTTTCATGAATAGCCTGATTAACGGTTTCTTCGTTTTTCAATGATGTACTTAAACTAGTGAAACGGTAAGTAAACTGTAAAAACTTCCTCACACTGTATAGACTCCGGGATTACTTTCTTCTATGTCGAGAACTTTATCTAGCCATTGAAAGACGTTAGTTAAAGCTGTATTTCTGTTACACTTCGCATTTTTTTTTCAATGCAGTATTTTTCACGATTTTTTTTAAGATTAATCCAACAAACAAAATCTAATCTAAACCCAATATAAACAAGATCAAAATTATTATTCAACACGGCTACTTTATAGTACGAACAAAAAAAAATGTCGTACCCATCGGCGTAATTAAATAAACGCGTTTATCATAATTTATGAGCGTCGTAGCGCCAACGCTACGGTGTAGCGCTACGGGCTACGCGAGTCATTTGGGAGCTGGTACGGCATGATTCGGAGACTGCGCGTCTCCCAGTGCTACGCGGGCTAGTATTCCGTTCAGACGTACTTGCCGTGTGTTGTGCGTACGAATCGGCGCGCGTTATCCGAACTACAGTTACCTACAAAGTTAAACACCGTTATCTCCTTAACCTAGTTCCTCGTGCTGCAAATGTGATTTAATAAAAAAACGGTGAGTGAAGTGTGTTTTTTTTTAATAATAATTTCTAGTGTAAAATTATTTGAAGTGCCGATATCATATTCATATGATAAAGTATTCCCCGTTATTGTTAAGAATCGTGCATTTGCATGGAAGATAATTTATTGGAGATGATTTTACGATTCGCTTAATCGTATTCTTTTCGGTAAGCATTGGATTTTGCAAGTGACATTTTTATGTGACTTCGTTGTGGAACTTTGGAGTTTTATCTACTGGAATATAAAAATAAGGTACCAACAAAATTAAGTGTCTTCTATAGATGACAGAACACGTTTTTCTGATTAGAGGCGTTCAAGTGTCCAAAATTTCAGTGACCTATGAAATCCGTTTATAGAAAATTAGTGATGGATCCTACGTTATAAATATCTAATATGATTACACGGGTCATTTTTACGTCGGAATACTTTTAGCTTAATTAAGTATCGTCCTAGAATGAGATCCTGGGTCTAACGTGCTTACTATATAACGTGCTTTATATAGCTTACTTAGGTAAATTGATGTTCCTGAAATATGAGGTTTTTTGAGACGGAAAATCTTCAATAAAGTTTCGAGTTTGTCTCCGAGGAAGCCTGAATTTATGACCCTAATTTTAGAAGGTTTTTGCCGTGAAATATGAACAATCGTTTTTCTTTTTTTAGAGTTTGAGTATAGGCAGGCGTACTGGTTTTTATATCTGATTTGTGAGACTGTAGCTTTTCTATACAAATTTTGTTACAAACCTTTATCATTTTCTTCACTTTGTAGCAAATTTTTATGAAGCGTCGAATACTATTTTATCATAATCAATTATTTTAGCCTATGAAAAATTAAAATTGTAGGTTATCATACAATACTAAAGAAAGTATAGGCCGATGTATAATTATTACCAATAATTAACATAAGGAAGCTAAATTCAGACTAAACCGTTATTTACAAAGAGATTAAACACTGATAATTTTACCGATGAGGATATTTATAATATTATTCCAAACTGTGCTTTTATTTTTTTGCAATTTTACCGATAAGGACAATACGAGTAATAATATTACTTTAAACTGTGTTTTTTACATATACCTAAACAGGTACTGTCAGTTTCGTACGCCTAAATAACTGACAATGGATGACAGATAGATCACACTATATCTAATTATATCGTCTCATACATTTCATAATTATGTATGATTTTGTAGCTTATACCCAAACTATGCTCAAACGGGTGTATTTGAGTCGACTTTCTTAATACAATTGTATCATAGATTGTATTGACAATGCAGAACTGAATATGCTAATCAAACTTATATATATAATTAGCTTTTGCCCTCGACTTCGTCCGCGTGGAGTAATAGTTCCCGTTCCCGGAAGATTTCCGGGATAAAAACTATCCTATGTCCTTTCTCGGGTTCCAGACTATATCTGTAACAATTTCATTAAAAAAAAATCGGTTCAGTGGTTTAGGCGTGAAGAAGAGACAGACAGACAGACACACTTTCCCATTTATAATATTAGTATGGATAGTATGAATAAACAAGGTAATTTTGAGTACACAATATACTGTTTACTGCTTAACCGGGCAATCCTGTGGGTGCCAAGAGTGACCCTAGGCCTCCAGCCCGGGCAACAAAATATTATGTGTATGTTTGTGCTTATTGGTGCATGTAATCGCTCAGGGGTCGTGTGATATTTCAAGTTTAGCTATAACATTTAAAATTTATTTTAAGGCAAACACGTTAAGGGGAATGGAACTCTGACCTTCATTATCTTAGCAATCAAAATATTCCCAGGTGTGGTACATTTGTGGAAACGTAACTTTTAATTTCGTTGAGTGAATTTTTATGATAGTTATACACAAATTGTCTTGACACACGAATTATGGGCGTGTAAACATCAAGATAATTGAATGGACGGCCGACCTATGAATGATTGTGAATAACAGCTTTATGCCTGATAACAATAAATTACTTACTTCATTCATAGATAGTTACTTCATTTATAGATAGTTGTTGGAATAAGATATTATTTCTTTCTTAGTAAATGGTTATACAGTTGTTATAATGTTGCCGGCGTAGAAAAATATTATAATTTAAATTAAAAGGTTATAATTTAAATAAAAAATAAAATTACAATATTAGTATTGAAATTGGGCACGCCGTTATAGCGGCGGTAAGTCCCCTCTTTGAGGAGTGGCTGGAGAGGCGTCATGGCACTCTCACGTTTCGCTTGACACAGGTCCTCACCGGACATGGTCAGTTCGGGAGGTTCCTGTGTCGGATTCGGGCGGAAGCGACGCCTGGGTGTCACCACTGCAGTAACGGTCGCCTGGAGGACACGGTCGAGCACACGGTGGAGGTGTGCCGCGCATGGGCGGACCATCGACGTGTCCTCGTAGAGGCGATCGGCGGCGGTGACCTCTCGCGCCCGGCGCTGGTTCAGGCCATGCTTCGGGGCGAGACGGAATGGGATGCCGTCGCCTCCTTCTGCGAAGCAGTTATGCTAGTGAAGGAAGCGGCGGCGCGCGAGAGGCAACGACGAGCCTCTCGCCCCGGACTAAGACCCAGGCGAAGACGTCGAGAGTCGCAAGACGAGTACCGGCCACCGTAGGCGCGGTTCTGCGGATGGCGAGCGATGGGTAGCTCGCCGCCCGGCTAGGACCAGGACCGCGTAGACGGCGCGTTTTGTTCCACGCGCGCCTCAAAGAGAAGGAGTCAGCACAGGAAGGGGCCCAACAGGGCCAACGCCTGCCGGGGTTGCGGAATGTTTATAGTGGTTACCGTGACCCTGGAACATAAAGGGCAATCGAAGGAACATGAGTGGGTTTTAGTCAGTAAGAGTCTGACACGCCCTCCCGTCGCACCCAGGACGGGAGCAGTCATTGGATGATTTCCCACTCACCAAAAAAAAAAAAAAAAAAGTATTGAAATTAAAATTAAAATTAATTTTATATAACCTATTCAGATATATGTTTAAAACATTACTCATTAACATTATCAATGAAGGAATAATATTTAATAGGAACTTTTCATACTAATAATACAAAAAGGCAAGTGTGTGTGTTTGTTTGTCCGTCTTTCATGGCTAAACGGAGCGACGAATTGACGTGATTTTTAAGTGTGATAAATGTGATGATGTTGAAGGGATGTAGAGTGAGATAGGCTACTTTTGTCTCTTTCTAATGCGAGCAAAGCCGCGGGCAAAAGCTAAGTAGTTTATAATTCAGGAAATCGTTCACACAATAGACACGTTTATCCAATCAATAGTACTTCAAATGGTATTTGAACTACTATCCTGTATTTCAAACTTATCTGGTATTTGAAATACTAACAACTTCCGTTTTCAGGCGCGCAGATTTTTAACTAACTTTGAATTATTAATGAATATCAGTTTCAGTAAACTATTTTTAATGAATGAAAACAGTGGATAACATCGGATAGACGAACTAATCAAGGAATATTGCAAGCATGATTTGGTTCTAATTGCATTATTTGCCCTGCGGCCATTCAGTGCGATCAGTATTTCTAGAATTAATTATTGTGATAAAATAATAGGTTATTATTGAAATAGGGCACTACGAATGGTATGACGTTCCGCTCCGCATCTATACTTTTGTTAGGATTTGGTTATTGCTGGTTTCTAATAAAAGTGTTGACATTACGTATAGTACGATTTTTAATTCGAGTCAGAAAAATTACATTTCCAGTGTTGCAGGGTTTTAGTCCCAAATAAATAGTGATGTGGTACAATCGAGTTTTTACAATTAAATCTTAGTCGAGAATTCTTTTACTATTCAATATCAAATTTAATTATAAAAAAAAATATTACATGTAATTTACGGTAATTAAATAGAAGACATACACGGTAGGTAATTTAATATTATTACATAAAACACTGTTATATTATTTGTTTTTGGTAAGGTCCATATTTCTAAAATTGTTTTATTTAAGACAATATGTATTCATTATTTACAATAAAAAGACGCTTTGGTACCTAATAAAACAAAGCATGACTAAATGTCTAAGTCTATCGATTGTGGAACATCACTATTGTAGCGGGTCACCCTTTTTGGTATCAGTGACAGTTGCACTTGTCATTTTACTGACTCGAATTAAAAATCGTACTATAGTATTTACCATTGCCTATCCATCATATTATAGAGTCATGTGTCATATTTTTTTATGTGCTATTCCGCTACGTGGATAAAACCAAAGGTAAAAAATATGGTCCTTTTAAATTAAACGTTTTGTATTAATCAGATATAGCATTACAAAGAATGTAACATTGTAACACAGATACCGAAATAATTGAATGACACAGTAAACGCATAAAAAAATAGTAAAATAAAATATTTCTTACAATTTATATGTTTCAGTTATCCGTCGGTCGCGCCAGTGGTTCGCTCGCAAAAATTATTGCGGCATAACCCTACCCGAAACATTTCGAATGTCAGTGAAAACCCTAATAAAATCCACTCCCATATACGCTCATATCAATCAGCCTTTATCTTTATCAATCTTGTAAAGATCAAGGATTGATATGAGAATAATCTTTAGTGAAATAAATTGGGAACAAATCGGTATAAGGGCAAAGGTTAGGTCTTGATGGTATTAAAGGAAATGATAATGTAACTGCTTGTATTTAGGTTATATTATTGCTTATCAATTTGTTATTTATCAGTCTATTGGTTCGGTACTTAGAGCGTTGTCACAACTTCCTTGGCACTTCACGCGATTCAATTACGTTGCGATATGCCTCCGTAATATCGTAAAATAAACAGAGCAAATGACTGAACGCTGACTATTAAAATTTAGGCCCAAGCAATGTTTGAGGGTGAGAATTTATGGTACAATACAAGTGTGTGATCAGAGGAGTTTCTTGCCTAATCTTTTTTATGAAATCTTGCGTTCTGGAGCTATGACATAGCGTCACCTTACTGTCTAACCGACCAACACTCAATTCATAAATGCTTGTGATTGGGCACAGTAAAATAAATACATTGATATTGCTATTCTATAATGACGTCATTTGTGACATAATTGTATTTCTGGGTGTAATAAATGTTTATTATTGATTGACTTTATATAAACGGACTCGTATAATACTTATATAAATGTAGTACATACCAAAACGCAATCCGTACAAATTCTAGCACAAATATTGTATGACAATAGAATAGAGTGACGTCAAAATCATTTCCCAACACAATTGTCTAACTACATATTTATTGATTTCAAAACTACAAAGGAACTTAATTTAGATGTATTTAATTGTTAACCATTCCGGTTTCGGAACCAACATAATGCTTTATATAAGTCTACTACTATATAAATACCGGGTTACGTGTTGTGTATATAGCCATTACCTAGATGTTAAGCCAATCATGACACGGTATTACCGTATCGTGATTGGCATTACTCCAGATGGTATTATCAGTAGTTGTAGTAGGTTGCTGTTGACGGTAAATTGACGCGACAAAGGAGTGTCGGTTCTGTGAATCCTCATCTTTCTAGTCTTTGCCCATCTATATTAGGGTCGGCTTCGGATGTCTTAAACAATTGCCGATCTGACTGCCTTGACGTACGACAAGAATATCCTTTACCCAAAACAAACCAACCAACCAACGGGAGGTTGGTTGGTTTTGGGTAAAAGATATTCTTTGGTTTGACTGACTATTAGACTTTTTGGCTTTTGACAATTTTTATCATTTGTATCGACTGTCAAAGATAAACGAATGACATGACCATGACCATGATCGGGATCAACGGGCTTTACGTGTTTCCTAAGCACGACATAACCTTAGAAAGTACATAGTTATGGTTTAAAAAGTCACTTTGAAACTTGTCCGGTTTTGAACAGTCAACCATATTATGATTGTCGTTTCTGTAAGTATGCGTACTATTTCCGTACTAATACACACATCAAAAGTGTCTAGGGATATTTTAATTAAACCTAAATAACTAAAATTCTATTAACTTTTTGTTAAGACACCTACACTTTAAAATAAACCTTGTTTAATTGCCAGCCATTCAGACGTGGCGGCCATTTTTTTCAAAATGGCGGATCTGTGACGCCATTTGCAAAAAAATGCCAAAAAAACGGGATGTATTTTTTTTTATTTAATTGGAATAATAACTTGTATAGCGGCTAATAAGAAAGCTATTCTTATTGGAATCTTTATAAAACAACCTTAACATCAAAACATTGGTTTAATTAAGATTATATTATAAATATTGTAATTTGAAACCGGGAAAAGCGGGAAAATTTCGACTTTTCCGACTGTACAAAAGTCGTTATAACTAATAAAACGTACGTTTATTTCATAAAACTGTTACTTAATTTACATAAAAATACCATAATTTACTTTAATTTACACAAGAACACACAATGCCATACATATTCTTTATTCCACAAGCTTTACAAGGTCGCCGCGATAAGGACAACCCACTTGTCAATTCCGAGAAGTGTTATTTGAAACTTCGGTGCGGCAACGTACGGACGTTCAAAACACTTGACGCGTGAATTTATGTCATCCTTGTTTTTTTGACGTGACAACGTCTTAAATTAGGTTGCGGCTGGGAGTCACTTATGAAAAAGTGTAACGCTCGGTAACGTTACGATGAGTCACCGAACGAGAGAGAGGCCCGCCGAATGCCTTGCGTCTCTCTCCCACTCAACTATGATCGGTAAAAGACGTTGTCACGTAAAATCTTCGCCCGTAAAACCGACTTTACAGGCAACCATTTTTTTTTTTCTAAACTTTGTATAAGTTAGAGCAGTCAAAATATATATTTTAAACGAAGTATTATGATTAAAATAGTGCGCATGTAAAGACGCCATTTGCATCGAGCTCAATGAGCTCGCTCCACAGATGCGCCATTTTGAAAATCGAGCTCATTGAGCGCGCTCCACAGACAAGGGGCTATCTAATCTGATAATAAACTTTTAGATAAAGTTAAATTAAAAAAAAAAACTTAGAAGAAGAGGAAAAACTCAACAAAATTTCAATTTAGCTTTATTTTTGAAATTTCAAAACCTAAACAACAAAACAATTTTTTTTTATAAAAAATTGTTGAAAACTTAAAATTAATAATTTGTGGATCCTCCTAAGACTCTCCTGACACATCTGGAGCGGTTCTGCATACTCAAAACAAGGGGGTCAATATCCTGTTGTGGAGTACTGTCCCAAATCCTGCTAAGATGCAAGAAAAGCTGGTTTTGATGCACAATATCAACAGGGAAATTCCTACGAGCTCTTCTCTGAAGCATATTCCAGGCATGCTCAATAGGATTTAAGTCAGGGGATTGTGCAGGCCGGTCTAAAGCTTGGATAACATGCTGTTGTAACCAACTTGTAACGATACGCGCCGTATGTGGACGGGCATTGTCGTGCATTAGCTGGAAATTTTGTCCCATTTGCTGTTTGTGGGGCAAGATTACAGGCTCTAGCACCTCATCTCGGTGTTTTCGAGCAGTCATATTGCCTTGTATCCAAACGAGGTCCGTTCTACCGCCGAGACGAATTCCTGCCCAAACCATAATCGTGCCACCTTAATATGCATGAACTTGTTGTGGGTGCTGCAGTCGATTCCAACGTCCAGGTTTTCTCCAAACGCGTACTCTTCGCGAATCAGGATGAAATCCAAACCTAGATTCATCAGTGAAAAGCACAAGTGACCATTGAGAATGGTTCCAGTTTTCGTGTGCAATAGCCCATTGTAATCTTCTTCCTCGATTACCTCTCCTTAGTGCTGATACCCAAAATGGCCTACGAGCACGTAGATTGACTTCATGCAGTCGCCTTCTCAAAGTTTGACCGCTTACCAGCAAACCATACTCTCTCTGTAGCCTTTGAACCAATTGCATCGCCGCTGCATTTAGTTGACTTCGTGCAGCATTTACTATGAATCGGTCCTGTAGATGTGTTGTAATGCGTTGAGGTCCTCGGTGCCGTTCCACCACTTCCTCCGTGACACGATAACATGACCAAAGCCTGGATATAACGCTCTGACTGGTCTTCATGGCTTCAGAAACGGCAATTATGGGACAGTATTCCGGCCACAACAGGATATTGACAGCCTTGTTTTGAGTATGCAGAACCGCTGCAGATGTGTCAGGAGAGTCTTAGGTGGATCCACGGAATATTAATTTTAAGTTTTCAAGAATTTTTATAAAAAAAATTGTTGTTTTGTTTAAGTTTTGATGTTTCAAAAATAAAGCTAAGATTGAAATTTTGTTTGAGTTTTTCCTCTTCTTCTAAGTTTTTTTTTAAATTTAACTTTATCTAAAAGTTTATTATCAGATTAAATAGTCTATTAAACAAGGTTTATTTTAATGTGTACATGTTTTAACAAAAAGTTAATAGAATTTTAGTAATTTAGGTTTAATTGAAATATCCCTAGACACTTTTGATGTGTGTATTATGAATGCGAAAGTAACTCTGTCTGTCAGTCTCTTCTTCACGCCTAAACTACTGAACCGATTTGAATGAAATTTTGGTACAGATATAGTCTGGGACCCGAGAAAGGGCATAGGATAGTTGGAACTATAATCCACGCGGACGAAGTCGCGGGCAAAAGCTAGTTAGTTACAAAGCTTTGCCGTTGTGATCAGCTAGTCAACTACTAGTGACGTCATTGGAAAGGGTGTTTCTTAAATACAAGGTTAGTTGTCACAGATTCTATTACTTTAAGACCCGTATTAATAGACGTCACTCAATTCTGAGACGCTCTCAAATCTATTGCTGTCCTTATTTTTTCCCTTTAGAATGACAAGGACAGCAAGAAACTTGAGAGCGTCTCAGAATTGAGTAACGTCTATTAATACGGGCCTAAATGACCAGCTCAAGTCGGTATTTAGTAGGTACGTAAAAAATCTTTTTCTATTTCAATATTTTATGTTTTTCTTTTATTTATTTTGCTACGGAGATTTTAAGTTAGGATAAAACCGCTCTTGAATATTATAAAATTGAACTCCTTTCGCAATTTTGCACTGATTAATACTGTCAAAATAAAACAAAGAGATTGGGGATAATATTTAGCTGCATTATATTGTGGGGAATCATTATTTTTATATACCAGGACTGTATTATTACTTTTTTAACGTTAATGGCATTTTATTTTGAGCCATGTTATTGAAAACACTCTTTATTGCATAATCTGTGTATACAATTACTTTTTAAATGGGTTTTTTGTTATGTAGATGAGAAATTATCGACAACTTATAACCAGTCGGAACTAGGTAGCGTGATTTATGTAAGAATAATATGGATATTCTCAATTTCTGAAATTTAATTTATGGTTTAATATAAAAGCAGATCGCTTCTTCCAAAACTATCAAAAGAATTTTAGAACTCATAAAATTTAATTTTACAAAAATATGTAGTTAGTGTCTGTCACCTTTTTTACCTGCACAGTTTTGACAATTACCTTGTATTATATATGAAGGTGACTAAATAATTATACTATTCACATCAAAATCAGGTTTCTGGACTGTTTTTTCTATTCAATCCCAGGAGATAATCCCCGATTTTCTTACCTTGATCCCATTTTACTAGGGTCAGCGCAACACAATATCCTTTTTCCGCCAATTTTCATGAAATATCACTCACTCCTTTTTGAATAAAACAAGTCAACCGATTCGCTTTTTGTTGTTATGTTACTGGTGCTACTTTCAAACTTTCTCTAGTAATATCTCTCATATTTTTATTTCATTTTATTACTTTTAAGAAGACTTACAAACTAATTACACATAATAGGTAGAATAAAACATTATCAAATTAGTAATAACAAGTCAGTTATATAACATATCAATAACATAAAGCCAAACAATTGAAGTACATTGTTTCCGTAAATATACTAGGTTAGATTTATTTATTTAAGTATTTGTGTTGATATGTATGAGTTAAAGAACCACAAGACTAAAAAAACGTTTGGCTAAGAGCGTGTTCTCGTGCGTATTTTAGTGCAAAACAAGTCAACATCATGTTCAGAAAATAGATCATTAAAGCTTTAGCAATTCTAGTTACTTCACTTTTTAACATACTCATCTTAGCCCCATACAATAAGTATGACGACAACACAAAAATGCCATTCTGTTTAGCCCGTCCGTTAGGCCATCCAAAAATACTGGACCGTTTTTAGGGTTCCGTAGTCAACTAGGAACCCTTATAGTTTCGCCATGTCTGTCCGTCCGTCCTCGCTTAATCTCTGTAACCGTTAGCACTAGAAAGCTGAAATTTGGTACCAATATGTATATCAATCACGCCGACAAAGTGCAAAAATAAAAATTGGAAAAAATCGTTTTATTAGGGTAGCCCCCCTATATGTAAATAGGGAAGTGGTTTTTTTTTTAATTACAACCCTGACGTGTGATATATTGTTGGATAGGTATTTAAAAATGAATAGGGGTTTACTAAAATCATTTTTTGATAATGTCAATAATTTCGGAAATAATCGCTCCAAAAGGAAAAATCAAAGCGTCCCCCCCCCCTCTAACTTTTGACCCGTAGGTTTAAAAAATATGAAAAAAATCTGGAAAGTTGAACTTTATAAGGACTTTCTAGGAAAATTATTTTGAACTTGATAGAAAGAACAGTTTTTGTACAAAAAAGACAAAAAGGTTGTACAAAATAATTTTTGCGTACTTAGTATGTCAACGTAACAAATAGCCTTTTTTTAAACTTATAAGTAGGTACACTTATTGTGACGGACGGGAAACTACGGAACCCTACATTGAGCGTGGCCCGACACGCTCTTGGCCGGTTTTTTTTCGCTTAATCAAGTTAGTAAAAAATACAAATATACTGAGCATTAGTTCCGGAGTGGAGGCTTGTGACGTCACTGTTCAGTAAAAATTGTACCTATAATTTAGACAAATTTGATAAAGAATACAGGTAAACAAACCTACATAATATGTGTGTATTTATAAAGTATATAAGTATGTATATCAGTTATCTGGTCACCATAACACAAGCTCTGCTTAGCTTGGGATCAGATAACAGTGTGTGACTTGTCACGAGATTAAAAAAAAAACAACTATTTATAAATCCCATTGTAGCATATTTCACTAGAATCACGCAAATAACATGCATATTACCTCGTTATTTCTAAAAACCAAGCAACGGTTTGTTTACCTCTATTCTTTATAGAATTTGGCTCAAGTATAGGCGTGACATCACGCGAAACTTCAACGCACACGTAATTTTTCGTATACGACGAAAAAGGAAATTAGAATTTCATTCATAAACAAACGCACTAATTACTTTTTTTAGTCATAATTATCGCCTATTCCAGAAATATCCATGACAATATCAACATCGTTGCAACTACACAAATTGAGCATACTCCGATCTCTGTTCACTTACATTGTTGAAAGTAGTTGCAAGTTGTTTGTATACCAAACATCGTGTTCAACTGTACTATGGCCTGTTGTTGGTTTAATTTGCATTAACTAAAGCTTTATGACTTTAATACGAGTCTTAAGAGCAAGCTTTAATACGTTTTAGGATTTATGTTCAGGTTTATCTCCACAGTGATTGCGTGAGATGTCGTAATAATCTTTTGATGACTAATAATGTGGGTATGGTGATAAGAATTTTGCACTTTGTTTTATTTTAATTGTTGACGTGACAATGATTGTTTATCAATTTATTTATTACTAGCGACCCGCCCAAGCTTAGCACGGGTGTTACAAATTATACATATAAACCTTCCTTAAAAATCACTATATCTATTAAAAAAACCGCATCAAAATCCGTTGCGAAGTTTTAAAGATCTAAGCATACATAGGGACAGACAGAGGATAGCGACTTTGTTTTATAATAATTATATTATATATACAAGTATGCAGTGAAGAGAGTTTGAGTAGATAACACTAACCATTTACAAGTTTTCACTGCTAGAAATATTATATCTTTAAAAAATTAACTAGAAAGCACAAAACAAGGTTTCTGTTGATATTTGTATTTATGCTTAGTCCTAACGCAACTAAATCCGCCTCACAGAACTATAGGCACGATATTGAATCTACTCTTCGCGAATCCTTGCAACAATTTTCCTAAAGATAACAACTAAAATTGGAATGTAAACGAAGTTCTGGTTTCCTACAGTGAAAACTTGGCTCTGACTAGTGTTTTAATCAAAATGTGAGAGGCATGATCATGAAGTTAGCGGTCTCTTTGTAAAACAGGTTTGAGCAGAACATTTACAGTCACTGGTCAATTTAATTAGCAAAACATCTTGGAGCAAGTACTAAGACTGTTTATTAGACAGATTTTTGTACTAGGAGAACATAGATGGTGAGCAAACTCGCTATAAAGTTTACAGGTGAATGTAAGGCAAATAAATGAAATTAATTTAGGGCAAATAAATTCAAAAGTGCATTAATATTCAGGGCTTATGCTAGTGGGCCAGTTGCGCTACAGGTTCAACTCACGCACGAAATGAATGTAAATATTTGTATGGCATACCCGTACTTTCTCCGTGGCTTGTTGTATGTGTATGAGATTTTCAATGAAGCTCGCTATTGGCTGGCTAATACCAGTTATATTGTCGTGGTTTTAGTCGGTAAAAGACATAACCCTACGTTTTCCCGCGACACAAAGAATCCGAATCCATAGAGGTTTTTCCGTAAAAGAAAAGGTTTACGCTGAAAACTGACGTCTAGTGATTGTGAAAATTACTATCACAATATAACATCTTATTAGTCAACCTATATTGTTCTACTGTTGGGCAAAGGTCTCATTCAAAGTCTTCCACTGTTCCTAACGTAGTGCCTTCTATTGCTAGTTTCTTATTACTGTACGTAAGTGTTCAGTCAACGTTTTCTAAGCCTCTCTTGGCGTCAACGTCCGTCTCAATAAACCCCTCAAAATGGATATAATTACTAGTCCTCTATAAAACACAGGAGAAACTGACCTCCACAAGTAGGCTTAATTAGATTGAGAACAAAGATGGTATACGCGATCAAAAATTCAGGACTAATAAAGCTTAGTCCTAATTCAAATAAATTGGGTCTATCTGATATTTTATTCAGAATTCAGGTAGCTCCAAATGTGAATGCTTTCCAAGTTAAATTAGTTGAATCTGATACTCTGCTTTGATACTGAAGTTTAGTTTTAAACTTATAATGATAGTTTTCACTTATTGAATTATAAAGTCATATTTGTATGTTTTTCTGTCCACATTTCACTTTTTTTTTGCTGTAGCGATTATTCTACTTCAGGCAACATACACCCATCTAATTACTAAATGTGATGATGCTAAGCGCGAAACTTCAAAACGGCTAGTACAAATCAGAAATTTAATAGTAACCTATTTGTTAAAATCGCTTTAAAGTTACGACCCTGTGACATGCGAATATACAATAAGGGTGCCTATCACAAGCCCTTATAGCAGTATTACTTCGATATTATTTTCAGTAGGATAGAGACGACGCTAGACAACGTGTCTAACGCTGTCACTTGCACATTCTGGAACAGGAATAAAACTATCTTACTTTAAACGTCATGATAACTCACGATGTGTTGTAGTAATATCGTATTATTCTCAAAAAATGAAACCCTTAATCCATAATCATTTTTAATTTTATTGTCGCTTTAAATAAAATTTCAACCAAAGAGATCTTACCTCAAACTCCAAAGACTAAAAGAACTCAACCACCAGAATTCACTAGCATACTTTATCAAACTCACAGTGCAGCGAAAAACTTTCAGATTTCTCTCTTTTAAAACTAATATTTCATTAGAAGCAGGGCTTCCTAAAGGCGAGTCAGGCGCGGCCCCTCAGCTGAGTTGGTATTTCGGCCGCTCCAGTCAAAACAAAAATGTGTTATTTACACATTTAATATTATGAATAGGTAACATTTTTGTTCTTAGGTTTTTAATAATTTATTTGTTTGCACGGTAATCTCAGAAGGTCCTGGTCCGAAATGAAAAAAAATATTTGAATTATTTATTTAGGATATTCAACATCATGCAACGTCCTGCGGGAGCCGTGGGGGACAACTAGTTTTTATTAATGTTTTCTATGGGTGTTTCCGATGATACTATTTTTAAGCTAATTTTGTTCAGTCAAAGTTTTTTTATTCTCAACATACGTCTTTATTTAATTTCATTTTATTTTGTGTAGTAAAAATAATTAGGTTCGGCATTTGTAACGTCCGAAACACCCCAAAAATATACTTAAAAAATACCAAAATCCCTGTTTCGACCGGATCGGGCGAATCTCAGCGGCCGAAAGACCAACAAAGCCGTCCCCTCACTTCAGATTACCGCTATAGATAACTTGAATGGTGACGTCACACGGATTATAATGACCGATGGCTCTCCTTATCCACCTAATTTATTTCGGGCGGGATTATTAGGAGTCCGCGTTCCGGAATGTGGAAAGAATTCGACATTTTCTATTTAGAGATTTAGATTCACTGATTACTTAGATGTTCTTTAAAGGTATATTTCGAATGGATGGGCATGTAATTGGGTTGTCTGATTTTCATTAAAGATCAGCCCTTCTTGTATCTTTCCGTGTTTATTCTGATTTAAGAAAATTCTAAAGAACCCTTCCGGTTGTGAAAAACAACTTAATTAAAAGATTTTGCTTCAATTAATTATTTGTTGGAAAGATAAAAATGATGTAAACATGGTTTTGGAAGAAATATTCTGCTGTTATTCAAGAAAAAAAGTTTTTTTTAACAACTAAACAAAGCTGTGGCAAGTTATATTAATTAAGAAATTGTTTCAGCGCGTTTTTTATGATTTAGTATAAATAGAACTTATAAAATAGGTGCCTTCTTTTTCCTGACTTCAACGCGAAACATTTTTAAGGTTTCAAAAAAAATATATGCTGTTATCATGAAATATTATTAAGGTTTAAAAATCATTGTTACACCCATGCTAATAGTTAATTTGACAAAGTGTTTTAGAATAATATAAAATAGAAAAGTTCTTTATCTCCTAAAAAGTCTAATAAAATTAATAACAAATCCTTTAAATGCGAGTTAAATTGAAACATTAAACATTGTTTTTTGGGAGTGGGAAATCATCAAATGAGTGCTCCCGTCCTGGGTGCGGCGGGAGGGCGTGTCTGACTTTTACTGACTAAAACCACTCATGTTCCTTCTGTTGCCCTTTATGTTCTGGGGTCACGATAACTATTATAAACATTCCGCAACAAACATAAAAGATTGAGTACAAGAGTTTTATAATAATAAACAAAATAATCTACTCACACACTACATTCACAAGATTTCTGGCACATAGAACTGAGTTACGATTATGCTCAAGAACTGGCTCGTAACATTTGGATTATTAAAGTTAAGAGCTACATCTTTGTCGGTGCAGCAATTTCAACTGTTACTTCCTAAGTTTAAAACTTCTATATACGTCAAGACTTTTGCCAACTCTCTCCTTTGAGTTTATAGAGATGTTGAAAATGAGAAATTGCAGTGGACATGATATTTATTTTTAGACAGTAAGCTCATTTGGTTAGAAGCAGTGTTTATTAGGTTACGTTTAGGAAGAGAAACTAGGTTTATTTTTGACAACTAAATTCCATTTTAACTAATAATCTTTTAACGACCAAGCGACAGCCGGCTGTCGCGCTGCTATTGTCTTTCTTTTGTGTCTCGAATCACGTGTGTTCGAAGATTTAATAAATAAATCGAACTATTTTTCAATCTACTTCAGAAGAAGGTTAATCGTATTTATATTTATTTAAAACTAGCTTTTCCCGCGGCTTCGCTCGCGTTAAAAAGAGATAAAAAGTAGCCCATGTTATTGTCCATCTCTTCAACTATCTCCACTTAAAAAACTACGTCAATTCGTCGCTCCGTTTTGCCGTGAAAGAAAGACAAACATACAGACAGACAGACAGACAGACAGACAGACAGACAGATACACTTTCCCATTTATAATATTAGTATGGATTAGTATGGATTAAATAAATACGTATTTATATTTATTTAATTTTAAGAGAACCAACAGAAGTAGTGTAAGCAACACACAGCTAGTTACAGTTTTGTATGTTTGTTACATAATTTCTTCGGCAAGTGCTAAAAAGCTTAACATTTGTACTCGTATAGGTTGTTAAGTTATTAAGCATTTCATTCAGCATTTCATTTAAGTTTTTAGTTTTATTTCATCATCGTTTTATAAACATAGCGTGCTAAAATTGTTAAAGTTTTTCACCCTTACATTCCTCATAAATCACTCTACCTATTGCTGTAAACGGCATGGAAATCAGTTCAGTAGTTTTTGAGTTTATCGCATACGAACAGGCTCGGTAGACTATGTTTTATGATATGTAAAAAAAACTATAACATATGTCTTCCGGGCAAAGCCACGGTTGGCAGCAAATATTGATATATTTTGTCGTACATTACGAAAAAACTTGACTAAGTATATCCTGTTGCGTCTCATTGAATGTAATTTGTAACAGTAATTGAGGAAAACGAACTGGTATGGCAATCTTCGACCGTGCGATAGCCGTTCATTATTACATGTCTCTATTGTTATGTTCACCCTCAATAGATTTGCTGACTTGTGAAAAGCTGAGATGTTTGTTATTAATTATTGTGTTATGAAAAAAAATATGTCGTTATGCCCTGTGGTTGAAACGCCTAGCAAGAGATTGTGATTCTTTTACAATTCATAAATGTACTTTCATATGAATAAGAAACCGGGGTTGCGGAATGTTTATAATAGTTACCGTGACCCTGGAACATAAAGAGCAATCGAAGGAACATGAGTGGGTTTTAGTCTGTAAGAGTCTGACACGCCCTCCCGCCGCACCCAGGACGGGAGCAGTCATTGGATGATTTCCCACTCACCAAAAAAAAAAGAATAAAAAAAACACCAGGCTTTAACCTAAAGTTTATGTTGCACATCAAGTAACATCCCGTGCCTCGGAAAGCACGTAAAGCCGTTAGTCAATTCTTAGAACTTTGACAGTCGTTACTAGCAGTCAGAATGATGCTGTCGTAACTTCCATCCTCTGTTTTATACTTTAGGCCTGGAGTTTCTAGAAAAATCCTTTCTTAGTGGATAATTCTTCACAAAAAACAATTCCCTCCAATTTTCATGTCTCTATGACTAACAGTTTAGGCTGTGCTGTTATATCAACGATCGGTCAGTAAGTCAGAAAACCATTTTATATTATATAGAAGACTGACAAAATTTTGGAATCATAAAACTATAATTATGATGATTTTTAAATAAAAAACCTGAAAATATATACAAATAATATTTTATTTCGTTAAAATATTCTCGTTGAGTATTTAACATTCAACGCTCTCTCACAACAACACAGTAAAAACCGCTACTTTGCATGCATTTGGTGCAACTCTTTATAATAATGTATGTGTATTACCATTGTATATTTAAAAAAATTAATTGACACAGAGAGACAACACGTAAAAACCGCGCCTTGACGTAGAGTTGCGGAAACAAGCCCGCCATACCATATAATACCATAGAGACCACAGAGAGCCCACATTGAGGTCTCTGTGGTCATTTAAAAATTTTAAATGTATTTGCGCCTCTGATATTTTTTTTATTACTCACCATGACACTAAAGACCGCAAGTACATAAATACTATTTGGACTCTTAATTTTTCGAATTAATAATTCAATTCAATACCAGAAATACCCATATTTTTCTACATTACAAGCACATAAATCACTCAACCCAATTCCGACGTCTAGTAATCACTTAAAGTAATTTCATTCACTCCTTGGGAATTACTAGAGAGAAAAGAGAAGCATCATAGAATAAATAAAAGAAAACGTAAAATAATATCGTTTCATATAAAAAATATCAACCGAAATATACAAATGAGAAACACAGTAACATCCCATTTAATTTCGGCATTTGACTTGACAAAATATCAGTTTTGCAAATGGCCGCCGTCAAAGCGGGCCAAAGGTTTACCTAGAGGAAAAAGAACATACACTTAAAGGCGCCAACACACTTACGTGTCGTGGCGTGTCGTGACGCGCCAGGAGCATATCGGTTTCATACATTTAGTATGGTTAGAGACATACTTGTATGCCGTGTCGTGTCGCAACACGTTCTGTCAAATGTATCAAAACGCGCGCCACGACACGTAAGTGTGTTGGCGCCTTTAGAATTGCGTCTTCCAGCATTCCGCCATTTCTTTTTCCTCAATATTTTTAGTATAATATTTTTCCTTTTGAAGAAATATCGTTAGGTATCGGAATCGGTTCGGCAGTTTACGAGATATAAAGGTTTTATATGACGGGAATTTTTCAAGAAATAAATTTAGGTGAGATGATTTTAAGCACCAATCATTATAATTTTCTTATTACTGTCAATAAATGTTATCGTTGCTTGCGAAAATAATATTAAGTTTCCAAATTGTTGGAAACTTCTTGGAAAAAACTGCTTATGAAACTTTTAGCGAGTCTCATTCAAATTGTGCCTAATAAAAGTTTCTAACACTCAGGATGGTCTATCTGTAGCGTACGTTATAAGAAACCAAATCAGAGCTAGAATTCTTAAGTTTTTAGTTGAGCTAAACGATAACTGACAAATAAAACCTCATCGCCTGATCTAAAGAACTCATATATGGATTTCAATAGACACTTTAACTTTTGACTAATTTCGAACGCTTTTTCAGAAACAGAGCTTTCCTAGCTCGTACATCGACCCTTTGTTCGCTTAAAATAAACAACTAAAACGTATTGACGTTTAAAAGTGTTAAAAGTTTACTTACAGCCCAGTAGATAAGAACCCAGTCTCTCACGCATAAAACTGAGAAATTCCAATGTGACTTTTTTAAATCTATACGTACTTTTTAGTTAATCCTGGACAATACTTACATCATAGTCACGGAAAGCTCAAAGCCGATGCTGCCATGACTTTTTACTTTTTATTTTAATTTTGTATTTGTTTATTTTGTTACATACTAACATTGTTTTCACATGTAGAAGCAACAAAAAGAAAATGTAACCAAGATTTTGTAAAACATGATATTTTTAAAAAGAGTGTCCGTGGAGTTTCTTGCCTGTTCTTCTCCATAGAGATCTACGTTTTGGAACAGGCAATTAGCGTCACTTTTCTTTTCTGACTAACCGACCGACTCTTTGACAATTCATAAGTACTGTAAATGGTCTAAGTGAAATAAATGCTTTGAATTTTGTTTTTTTTTTTAATTTGGTCTTGTGTTTCATTTGTAGATATTTGACAGTCATTATGGTGAGTAGTAAGTAGTAACGTGTCACCCAGTAATTGAGTTGTAGGGATTTAATAGTTAGACGCTCTACATAAAACACTGGTATTAAGCTAGAACCGACTATACTGGAAAAATATAGACTAGGGAGTTGATGACGAACAGTATAATATTTAACCAATTTACAAAACAAAAAACTTCAAGTAGAACATTTTCGCCATAATTTAAAGCTTTTCAAAAGGTATAAAAATACGAATGCGTCCCTTGCGAGTCCTGTCAGTTTTTATCACAAAATAAACAAGCCGTTCACTGATGTACACGGGTGTCCCATTATTTATGACCCGGGTAAAATAATGGTGTCTTTTACCATCGCTGGAGGGTAGTAAAATAAATTTACTTTTCCCGGTAATACCATATTCGCTACAAGTTTTTCGACGGTTTTTAAGCGGATGTTTTCGCTGAATTCAATTAATTAAACAAATTGGTATGATGTATAAAGGAATAAACAAACTATATTTAGACTCTCGCTAGTTGTTCTGCATTTAATTGAAAAATAGCTGGGTCAAAAAATATGGTTAGAATCGGATCAAGTTCAAACTTTGAAACCGTTTTGTAACCGAAATTGGTTACTAAACGTTTTCAAACAGGGAATAAATTATTTTTAAGCGCAGTCCACTTTTATTTATTTCTAAACAAACGCATCCACTTGTAACATAAATAATCTGCTTAGCTTTCTTCCAACTATGATAGGTTCAGCCTCAAAACCAATCGAATGCTCCTGAATACCAGCATTTCATTTGCACAATCCTCTAACATAGTAACTCAATATTCTTTGGCAAAATTAGTAGTTAGACTTGAGGCTTCTGTTTACTCTTAACCAGTCAAAATTCTCCGAACCACTGCCAGGGTTCCGCGCTTTCCGAAGCATAGAGTTGTTATACCACAAACTTTTAAACTCATATTCATATTCTTTATTGCACACAATAAACATAAAATATAAACTTAAAGCAAAAAATACAAAAAAAACTTATGTACAATGGCGAGCCCCAAAAATGATATATATTCTTGACGTCGAGAGTCGCAAGACGACTACCGGCCACCGTAGGCGCGGTTCTGCGGATGGCGAGCGATGGGTAGCTCGCCACCCGGCTAGGACCAGGACCGCGTAGACGGCGCGTTTTGTTCCACGCGCGCCTCAAAGAGAAGGAGTCAGCACAGGAAGGGGCCCAGCAGGGCCAACGCCTGCCGGGGTTGCGGAATGTTTATAGTGGTTACCGTGACCCTGGAACATAAAGGGCAATCGAAGGAACATGAGTGGGTTTTAGTCAGCAAGAGTCTGACACGCCCTCCCGTCGCACCCAGGACGGGAGCAGTCATTGGATGATTTCCCACTCACCAAAAAAAAAAAAAATTCATATTCTTTATTGCACACAATAAACATAAAATATAAACATAAAGCAAAAAATACAAAAAAAAACTTATGTACAATGGCGAGCTTAACCCAAACATGAGTTCTCTACCAGCAAACCAAAATCTTGTAGTGAGATTTGCAAACTCCGTGCTAGAACTGCAAATACTTTTCTAAAAACGAGATAATATTTAGCCCGCGCCGTGAGTCGAACACAATACTTCTTTGGAGTTCCAACACGTCGATGAAACAAACAAGGCACCCACCTTTACTAGATTATTATAATATATATTAAAATATTGACCGATAAATACACGATCGACTATTTTACGCTTAAGCTTTTATAATCAATTTAACACACCAAAGTGTTTACCTTTGAACTATTAAATTCACTTAAAGCTCAGTTAAAAGGAAATGGACCGTGCATACAGCGCATAAGTTTTCAATTTGCATATTCAGAAACTGATTTCTGCAAACTAATTCGACTTGGCCTGCAGTAACCTAGTTTTGGTAAACAAAGATCACATCTGGAACCCCCAAAGGGTCAGAGGTGTGTTATTGAACTGTCGCTACGGGTCACCGAAGACGGATTGTGATGATTATATATTGGGTGGTGTAGAGTGCACAAATTGAGCAATAAACGTAGCAATATTCGACTCAATGTTTCCTTAACATCTGACCGTAAATTAAAATTTCGTCGACTGTTGTTTGGAATTTTATTGTTATAACAGTCTTCGTTAACTTCCAAAACAGCTGCTTTGGGAATAAAAAGTCCTTCAAAGCTACTCCAGTAACCAATTTGGAGACCCATGTCAAAAAAAAAACTTTGCCCCCAATGGGCTGGCAAAACTTTTTAATTTTTTTAAACTCTGATGTTTTATTACCATGGTATTTTTTGCCAAGTACACGTGTAGTACGAATTTCGTATATTATAATATAAGAGCACTCCATCAAGTTTCTAAAAAGATCTTCAAGGATCTCAGAAGCCCTCGAAAAAAATAAAAAAAAAAAATTATGTTTTGCACGTGGAACCTTAATAGAAAAAATATTTACCTCTTGCGTAAAGCTAGCGTCTCGCCAGATGAATTGTGTAGGGGAAAAGATGTTGCATTTTTAAAGCCGACACAAATCGACTGCCGCAACGAACAGTATCGAATCTGCAAAATCTTAAAAAAAATGTTTTACTACCAATTGTTACAGTAAATAAGATACTTTTTAGTACATTTCTTTTTTTTTCAAAAAACGTACTATTTGACCTATTTTTGAATTGAACAATATCGATACTTCAGCTATTGAGCAAAGAACAGAATCGTACGTGGTAGTTACGATACTGTTCCACGCAGCGACACGCGCGCGCTGTGCGAAACTGCCAGGATCGTCAGTGTTCTCCGCGATTTAAGGGAAGGAGGACGCGTGGTTAACTAGTAAAACTATCGAAACTGGTATATTCGATAGTATTATAGGTTTATGTGTTTCCGGCAAATATTGTAAGTGGCTGTTTCGATAGTATTCGTGTACAACTTTTGTTTAATAACTATCGAAAGTGGTTAATTCAATAGTATTCTAGGTATATGTGTTTCCTACAAATATTGTAAGTAACTGTTTCGATAGTATTTGTGTTCATTAACAGTCAGCGAAAGATCGAGAATAGATCTTTTGGTAGTACAGTTTATAAATAATTATGTAATGGATCCTACCGTTACAAGTTTAACACAGTATACTTGTTTAATTGGCAGATTCGATAATAGACAGGTGTAAAACTGTAACACCATTACTAAGACTTTTCTGTAGATCTGTCGGTTTGTTTGTCTGTCTGACTGGCCGTTTATCACCAGACTGTATTTCATGAACCGTGATAGTTAGACAACTGACATGTTCACAGATGATGTATTTAGAAAGTAATGAATATTTAAGGGCCTCCCATACAACATACGTGTTTTTTTTGCTATTGTATTTTTGTACATGGCTGGATTTTTATTTACTCATTTATTTTGATTTCATTTTCAAAGTTGGGAAATATAATTATGTTTTTTTTTGTTATAGTATCCCTTGTACACTACAATTACTATACCCAAGAGGAAGAAGGAACTTATGATGATATTTTCGGTGACAGTCTGGCAGATGACTCCAATAATATGATACTTGGCAGTGATGAAGTCACACCAATGCCATTACCCTTCTCAGGACAAGAATTCACCTTCACATCCTCACTAACTAAAGACTCTGGGGGCCTACCACAAACCCTTATAGCAGTATTACTTTGATATTACTTTCAGTGGGAAAGAGACGGCGCTAGACAAGTCTCTTCTTCCTTCCCTTATCCCATTTTACTTGGGGTCTAGTCAAGTCTATTTTATTTTATTGAAGAGTTTACTAACAATGACTGTAACATAAGTACAATAAATGCCGTCACTGCCCTTGGGACAGGACCGTCCGATTGAAATATCTCCATTGATTACTCAAGACCCTGTCGAGACTGTTAGTGAAAAAAGTACTACAATTTCGCTTTCTAACAGACAATATTGTGTCAATGAATAACGGATCTCTGTAACTGAAGACACTGAAAACATCCCAACAATAAGTTTATTAATTTCGATATCTGACACTGAGAATCCTCATACTCCTAATTCATCCACTACACGTAAACGTAAAGTTAAATAAAAAACCGTCACATTAATAAATGGACTGCTGCTCGTAGGAAATTGTTAACAAATTCTGGCAAACAGTATATTTCTAAAAAAGGGAAGACCATACGAGCTAAAACCATAAAACTACCATGACCTGTAAGCTGAAATGCACCAACTATTTCACGGAAGACATTCGAATAACTATTTTTGAAGAATTTAAAAAATGATAGGATCACGCTAAATAATAGGAGTATATAAATAAGTTTACTAAACAAATTGAAAAAAAAAATACTACAAAATATTACATTAAATTGTAGGTAAATGGTACATTTACCTACAATTTTCTTTAATAAGACTAAAAATAAATTAAAGATTGCCATGTTGCTCTAATTACGGGTATCATCTATACTAATAATATATAATACATATCAATATTATAAAGCGGAAGAGTTTGTTTGTTTGTTTTAACGCGCTAATCTCAGGAACCCCTGGTTCAATTTGAAAATATATTTTTTGTTCGATAGTCCATTTATAGAGGAAGGCTAGGCTATTTAACATCACGGTACGACCTACGGGAGCGAAGAAGTAAACGAAGATGCGGGTGAAACCGCGGGGGACAGCTAGTTTGAAATAAAATTAGTAGGAGTAAGACTCATCTGATCTCATAGCAGATAGTAGCTAAAAATTATAATGACAATGGTGATAAATTGATTTGTTTTAGTTTCTTTTATCTGAACTTAGTTTTAAAACGAATAAAATTTTATATTGATTACGAAAGCGTTGTTTGGTTTTAATACATATTATTTCTTTTCCAAAACACAACTATTCAATCTATCGAACTATCTAAAAACAGTATCGAAACTGTTTTATTTTCTATTTTTGAATAAATTTATCAAATAATAGTATCGAAATTGGTAGATTCGATATTGAGTAAAATTTTATCAACCTTGAACACTATCGAATCTACCACTTTCGATAAAATTCTAGCTTATTCTTACGGGGTAAACGATCGAAACTGAAATATCTATAAAAATGAGTTAAATAATTATGATTGTCCTTATATTAAAAAGAAGCACCTAAAATTACCTATAATATTGAGGTATAACTTTTACTATATCATTAAAAAATATTATTCTAAGTCCAAATATAACTTTAAACCTCTCTACTGTAAAGTACGTGTTTTGCAGTTTCGATACTGTACGTTGCGGCAGTCGAAGTATCAATGTTACTTGTAATTCCTGACTTAAAAGCTTATCTTACATTACTGCTGTTCTCGTGAACGGTAGCGTAATGATAAGTAACCTACACAATAATTCATTAATTTGACTATTATATACAATAGTTTTTTATAAAGCCTTTTTTTACTATCCGGCTGGTAGTTTAAGCATAAGAATCTCTTTAGCTTTATTATATTACTAAAGATGTTTTTATCAGTATAGATCGTGATGAAAAAGTAAACAGAGACGTAACGCATCGGGGTCAACTCCAATAGTTGTAATGGCGACAGGTCTCTTGTGGCTTGCGACCTACGGAAGCCCTACAAGCCAAAGGGGAAAATGTCCAATTCCGTGATAAGACGACTGTATAGATCGGAATGTCGAACCTTGGAGAAGATGAATGAAAAAGATTGCTTGTAGCGGACATAAAAATGCTTGGATGGATGTGTGAAGTGACAAAGATGGGTAAAATGAGAAATAAGTATATTAGAGGTTTTTAAATACCGCCAGTTACAAAAAAGTTGAAAATAAATCGTGTCGCAGTAAGGCTTGTGAAGGGGAGGAATGTAACACATGCGGCTTACAGAGCTATGAAATAAATAAGGAGAGGAAGACCGTAAAAAAATTGGGAGTATTGTGTGAAGAATGTTATAGAGGAGAAAAATTGTGTGAAAGTGTATTGGTTGACAGGACGACACGGTAGTAGAAAACACGTTGACCTCAAGTAAAATGTGACTAAGGCGAGAATAAGAAGAAGATAAACATAGGTGAAGGAAAACAACGTGAGGAAATTTGAACCTTAGCTTGTACAAATCTTAAATTGCCAAAGTCTCGTAAGGAAACCAAGACTTCAGTTAACAGAAATCTGAAGTTGCCATTCTTGAGGAAACATGGTGATCAAAGCTCCTCTGTATGAGAGCACAAGCACGCCTCAAGTTTGCTGGCATTTCAGAACCAACATTCAAGAATCATTTCCACAGATTACGCAATTGTTTCACTTCGTACAATTTCATAACAGAAAGCAGAGAGCGTTAAAGTCCTCCGCTGTAGTAACTATTACTCGTTTAGTTTGTTGCGTCCTAGTTGCTATTATGTTTTGGCTTTCAATGTATTAACTAAGTATGCAAATGTTGATTTCACAAAGTGTAGTGAGTAAGTATGTCAAACAGATTGAGAAAGCAGTAACTGGGAATATAGTGCGATGAATATGTTTTAGTATTGCTGTTCGTGTGAGTTTGTGTATTTGTAAATGCACTTATAATGCAAGAGATATTGCTAATGTGCCAAGTTTATTTATAGAAAATAAATAAAAAACGCTTATTAAACATTCTTTTGGATAATGATTCCGTCACTTGCTTTTAGCTTTCCTTCATATAATCTAACTCTTGCCAGCTTCTTAGTTATACTAGTTTTTGAAAGTATTATGTGCGTCAATAATAAAAACTCGCCACACCACGCGGTCAAGTTTTCCCCGCTTTGTAGCGTGTATATTATATTTACTTGCAGAGATTTATTTTCTCAAGATGAGAGATTAAGATTTCATCCTTTATAAGTTTTGTTACTTTTATTATTTAATGTGTAAGTGGCAATTTTCGACCACAATTTAAATCAGGAATATTGCCTATTAAAGTTTGGAGTTCATTTGCGAGTAATCTTTTAGACAAAAGGTAGTTAAGATTTAGGATACAAGAATTTAATCTCCATTCTTTTTCTCTGACACTACTGCTACTCGTATATTCATTGTATGTTGTTTTAAGTGAAACATACTCGCTTAGTTTTGGCACTGCCAAGAGTATTTGTCTAGTTTCGGTGAAAATACGTAAGAATTAAAGTGACTCAGTGGCCGGAATCTTACAATATTTGTTTGTTTTTATGATTCTTCTTTCATACTTATTTTTTTATTGCCGGGCTCTAAACGCTATTATTATACGTATGGTAATCATTATGTACTATGATTACCAAAAGAACAAATAAACTTAATTTTTTTCTTGCATTTTATCGAGTCGTATGAAGATTTAATTAATGAGAAAATGTTGTTGTTGTTGTCCTAAGGCACCCCGCTGGTGCAGAGGGCCCCAACAAGTTTTTTCCAAGCCCGCCGGTCCCGCGCGATTCTACGAGCGTCTTCCCATTTAAGTCCTCCCTTCCCGAGCTCCTTGTCCACCGATCTCCTCCATGTGTGTACTGGCCGTCCGCGTCTTCGCCTACCCTCTGGCTGCCACTCAAAGGCGATTTCAGCGGAATGAGAAAATGCTCTTTACTAAATCAAAGCAAATGTACAGCAGTTTTCAAATTAATATTTTATCACACTGTATTATGAATGTCCCTGAATTCATGCACAAGCGTATGTCAGCTTTAAATGTGAATTTAATAAATCTGTCTCTATTAGACAAAGACCTTTCGCAAGGCACTTATTCTGTTTTTAAGTGACTATAATGGTAATTCATGGTGACTTAAATATTACCTATATGTACATAATAAAAATGTTGATCCCTTTATTATTTCCCTTGACCACACACACTATTAATCGGGGGGCACGGTCGTGCCCCCGGCCAAGACAAGCAAGCGAAGCGCAGGGGCACTACCTACCTTTTCTCGAAGTGTTTCGTCGTTTTTTCGAACCCTCATAGAGTTGGTATCCGATGTACCAGACACTTCATATTCACAAGAAATAATGTCAATAACATACTCAATAAACGTACAAAGTTTCAATTGAATAGCTTTTATACTTTAGATTTTATTGATATCTAAAATACACCGATTTCGTCACTGATTCACTGACACACTGACTCACTGACACACTGATGATCATCAAAATGTTTGGCTACTTCCTGAAGTGCTAGAATGCTGAAATTTGGTATGTAGCCTAAGTTTAGTATACAACCAACAGAAAAATTCATAAACTTATAGATTTCGACCTCCATCCCCTAAAATGGGGGTGTGGAAGTTTGTTTGAACAAATCAAGTAAAAATGCAAAGAGAAAGATTGGGCTATTGGGCTATGGGCTATGAAAGCCGACACTGCTGATGTGGCTACTTCCTGTAGTGCTAGAAAGCTGACATTTGGTATAAGAAGTTTGGTAAGTTTGGTATCAACCACCTAAGAAAATTATAAACTTGTGTCGTTGACGGTCGTGTTGCGATTGCAATATTTTTCGTATTCGTATAAATAAGTTTTGCGACTTATTTCAGTGGGCATAATTTTATGTATTGGTAATTGGTTAATATACATACATACCTAAACTGTTACGGTGTTGAACGGAATCGTAGCGCGATCCTCGATGACAAAAAGTTTAAGTCTTACTTCCCTAGATGGCGTTGGGATCGAAATAGATCGCGCTATGGTTTCGTTACATCGGAAAGTATAAGTACTATTTGAATTTTTATGTATCTAAGAATAATATTATTTGCACGTTTGCACGAAAACTCGTTTATAATATTGTGGAGTCTTATACTACAGTTATTCAGGAGCGCAATACAGCCTTTAATCTCCTAGATCGAAAGATCACCGTTGTACGATCAACGATCAAGTATTTTAAGAATAAAAAGTGTGGGACTTTCAGGTCAATTTAGTCAAAAGAATCTGTGAACAAAAGAAAAAAAAACACTGAAAATACTGCCTAGCAACTTACAAAAAGAACTGAAATCCCACTAAAAACATTTCATATAAATGTAGCCAAGACAATCACATAAGGTATACCCTGTGAAAAATATATCAGATCTCATGTAGAGCCAAGCTTCTGAATCTACACGGCCTAACTCTACAGACCCTAACTTCACAAACTCTACATATCAGTAAAAATGTATGGCTTGGCTGTTTCGGTACTTACTTCAAAAACTTAATTTTCGCATCACCTCCACGACGGTAGCGAAACGGCGAAGCCATACATTTTTACTGATATGTAGAGTTTGTGAAGTTAGGGTCTGTAGAGTTAGGCCGTGTAGATTCAGAAGCTTGGCTCTACATGAGATCTGATATATTTTTCACAGGTATACCCTGTGAAAAATATATCAGATCTCATATATATATATATATATATATATATATAAATGTAGCCAAGACAATCACCTTATGTGATTGTCTTGGCTACATTTATATGAAATGTTTTTAGTGGGATAAGTAATTTTCCTAAGCGTAATGGTAGTATTGCCCTTCTAAATCATTTCGGTGTCGACTGAGGTTTTAATCACTACATAGTATAAAACAAAGTCGCTACCCGCTGTCTATCTATCTCTTTATATGCTAAGATCTTTATTACTGAACAACTGATTTTAATTTTTGAAAAAAATTGGAATTTATAAAGATCATACGTGACACCCATGCGAAGCATTTTTTGGGCTAGAGCCATGAAACTTAGAGGGTGCTTTCTTTGTAAAGAGTAGGTATATTTTGAAACTTCAACCCTAAAGAAGTAAATTAAGAGATGGGAGTTCCATATTCACGCAGATAAAACAGTGGGCGAAAGCTTGTAAGTAAATAAAATAAATATGTACAATATATTATTATGTCACATAGTAAAACATCAATGTTTCACTCTACTACAGCCAGTGCATAGGGACATACTTAGAACTTTATGAGCTCTTCAGTGACCATATAACATGTCATTTAGTTGAAGTTTAAGACTTTGTCTAGACTCCTCAGTCTAGACAAGTTTAAAAGACTCAATTATATGTTTTACCTTCACCCAACCTTTTAACGTTGGCTGTCCATTAGAACCTAGAAAAAGGTATTGTTCAAAAAACATTTACTTTTTGGGAAGGGTTGCAAACAAGCTGAAAGCTCACCTGACGTTAAGTGGTCACCGTTGTTTAAAGACAATATAGATATGTAATAATGGCAGATACGTTCGTTTTTCATACCACAGTAAACGATGTTGTACTTACACCCCTATTCTTCATTCCATAAGCATTCCATAGCTGACTTATAAGGTAATCAAAATCAAGCATTTTGGTTGCTTTAAGTGAAATATGTGCACCACACCATTTCAAATTTTGAAATCAATAGAATTTACATAAAATGATGAAACTTAAAGGGGTATCTTTACATGATTTTTACAAAATAGTGTATGCTATTTCTGGTTTCTTTTTGGCTGCTTTGTACCTCTATAATTATGTATGTTTAAGACGACTACATTCAAATGACTTAGTCTGTTTACGGTGTAAAACTGTTAAACTGCTACATTAATATAGAGACCGAGAAAAATATCGTTGAAATACGTATTATTTATAAAATACTGGCTGTCCCCTCCTCCCCACGCAGTTTTACCAACATAGTTCCCGTTTCCGTGGGATTTTTTGGATAAAAACTATTCCATCCTCTCTCTGTATTAAAATAAATTAAAACCGGTTTAGTCTTTCGCCGTGAAAGCGAGGCAGACAGACAGAGTTGATTTCGCATTTATAATATTAGTATGGATTATCAGTCTCAATCAACTAATAATACTCCATCTTTGACTACATGTTGACAAATGTATGAGATCGATAGTCTCTAAAACGATTCTGAACATTCTTACTTAAGAGAATTGGCTTTGAGTGGATAGACGTCCTAAACTTGGGTTCCACAAAAAATACCCACCTACTTATTACAAATAGATTTCTATCTCGGTCAGTTTTTGCTGCCACCTAGACATTGAGTGATGTGTCTTTAAAGGTTCGATGGTGGAAGGTCACTTTTTGCCACGTAGACTATTTTTTATGGCCGCATGTGTATTTTGTTATCTACAAGGGATAGGTACTTCGTCACTTAATTTTTTTGTTTGATAAGAGTTTTGACTTCAAGAAGAAGAAAAGTACGTCTATGCTGGTTAATCTCTGTAAACCCTCTTTGAACGACAACTATATAATTGTTAAATAGATTGCATTTTTGTTAGATATTTAATATTATTGTCCCGTTGCTGGGCAAAGATCTATTGTAATAACTCAAAGAAATGACACGAGCATTGGTCACCACGGTTGCTAAAGGTGAATTGGCGATTCCAGACTTACATCCATACTAATCCGTACTAATATTATAAATACGAAAGTAACTCTGTCTGTCTCTTCTTCACGCCTAAACCACTGAACCGATTTAAATGAAATTTGGTACATATATAGTCTGGGACCCGAGAAAGGACATAGGATAGTTTTCATCCCGGAAAGCCCCCGGGAACGGGAACTATTAATCCACGCGGACGAAGCCGCGGGCAAAATCTAGTTAATTATAAGTCCAGGTTTCCTCACGATGCTTCCCTTAAACGATGTCAGTGATGTCAAATATAAACATAAAAAATAAATTAAAATTACTAGTTTAAATTAAAGGAAAATAAAAAAAATCATAAGAAAATCGCGACTGAAGTGCAACAAATGAGTTGATAACTTCAAACAATTTTGGGAAGCATTTTTTGAGAACTGTCGCTAAATTTAAAACTTATACATTTAAAAAAATATATTTTGCCTTTCAATGATTAGTAATAAGACCATTAAGTATTTAGTACTATGTTACTATAGTGCATAATGTTCAATGACAACCTCTATGCCATCTGTACTCTGTGGTACTTAGTTCTTTATAGTTAAATGTTTGGCTATGATTCCGTGATCTATGCGAGTGTTTCATTTTATATTTCTGTTACAAAATAATACAAAATCCATACTTACCTATTATATAATCCTTTATCAGGGCTAATAAATTCCATTTTTAAAGCAATGTTTTGAATAAAATCGTATTACTGGACAATGTAATAACGGGGTAGTCCATCTTTCACCAAAATTGCGCAATAATAACACCTAAATAAATGTTAATCTGCATTCCACGCTGGCGTTTCATATTATATTATTCAAATCCCTCAATAATTAAATTTTATTCCTGAAACGAAACATTACCTACCTTAAATTGGGTCATAGTGCGTACAAATAATTTATAGGCAATTTACCTGTCAGTGCTGTTCCGAAAATATGTAATTGCCAGCATTTCAGGCAGTTTATAATTAAGTATTTGAATACCATTGAGTTGTTTTGTAGTATTTAAAATAGAAGAAAAAAACGGGTTTGAATACAAGTGAAATGACGTAGACAGGATACGAACGCAAAACGAGCTGCGCACTAAACCAGGCCACAGAATAATTTACCTCGCCACAATTGTTGCGCCACAGTTGTTTGCAACAAATGAGTAATACATGTACGCTCGCAAAAAATGTGTCCTTGGTGTACGTGCCATCCAAATATGGCGCCACATTTACGGGAATACAAATGTATTATGTACGGCTTGCTTTAGGTCAACATTTATTTAGCGGTTGCTTTGACTAAGCTCCTATCACCATTGCACAGACTATTATCATTATCGCAAAGAAAGACCTCAGTCTTGGCATCAAAGTTTGGCTGATGTGTCAAAGAGAAAGCGGAGAGCATCTAAGCCAAAGGATGTGCAAAGTAATATATTATTTATCTCACCATCAAACTTTATCATTTTGAATAACGTTAGCGTGCTGTTTGACGTTAATTGAGGTTTCCTGTCAATGATCTTCATCTTCATCTTCATCATGGGCCTCCCTCTGGGAGGTTTGGTTTCCGCACTTTGTCCTTCCTGTCAATGATATTACAAATGCACCGAGGACCGAGGCCCCCGTCACGTGCTGTCTGCTCTTTGAAGCGCGCGTGGAACAAAACGCGCCGTCGACATGGGCCTAGTTCTAGTCGGGCAGCGAGCTACCCATCGCTCGCCGTCCACAGTACCGCGCCTACGGTGGTCGGTAGTCGTCTTGCGAGTCTCTCGTCAGACGACGTGCTTTATGGACATTTTAACATCAGGGATATCACAAGCGCCTCGCCGACCCTTCAAGTACATTTTTGAAGAACGCCATATTATTAGTCCTTAGGGAAAACCGAGGTAAGCTTATTTCACAACTCAAACGTTCGCTTCGCGTTTTTCAGGATAGGATCTTCTAAATAAAATACTATTGTTGATTGTTCCACTTTAGATTTTCGTTCCACTGTCTTTACCGGTTAAAAAGTATTGCGTGGATCATTAGAAATAATAACAATATTAATACCAGCCTATTACTGTTCCACTGCAGGGCAAAGGCCTCCCAAACAGAGTAAGCACGAGCATTGACCACCGCGCTTGCTCAAGGCGAATTGACGATTTCGGACTTATATTCATTACAAGTCCAGGTTTCCTCACGATATTTTCCTTCATCGTCACCGACGTCTAAGATTAAACTTTAGAAAGTATATCTATACTAATATTATTAATGCGAAAGTAACTCTGTCTGTCTGTCTGTCTCTTCTTCACGCCTAAACCACTTAACCGATTAAAATGAAATTTGGTACAGATATAGTTTAGGACCCGAGAAAGGACATAGGAAAGTTTTCATCCTGGAAATCCCCCGGTAACGGGAGTTATTAATCCACGCGCACGAAGTCGCGGGCAAAAGCTAGTATGAAATAAAAAGGTACTTGCTCGGACTCGAACCCACAACCTCTTATTACACAACATCATTTGACAAACAAAGGTTAAAAGGTAAGAACCGTTAATCTAGGCTTTAAGGTTATTAAAAGACGTAGTTAAAAGCGCTTTGACAATCTGTTAACTGTACCTGGTGCTTTGATCTTGAACTATTTCTCTCACTGTCGCACTACTGTCAAACTATGGGTGAAAGAAAGAGACAAAAACATTGCCAAAGTACGAACTAAGTATTTTTCTTGCTCTAACAAATCACTTTTATCACTCCAAATGTCACGTACCCAACACGAATTGTACAATACAATTGTAAATTTTTATATTGTGTTGCGACAATTTGTCGAATCTAGATGCCTATTTTACGCCACCTATTGTTAGACTTAGGTACTACCTGGGCTGTTAACAATAGAAAGACCTATTGTGAATCTAGCCTTGTTAAAAAGAACAAGATCGGATTATCTAAGTTTTGTTGTTGTATTGTATATGTGTTTGCTATTTTTACATGTACGTGTCATACTATAATCTTCTTCATCACATCTTGACTATTTCATTGGAGGTTCTCAATTCGTCTGTATGTTCTTTTTTTTTTTTTTGTATGTTTGTTACGCGATATCTCCGTCAATTGTAAACGGATTTTGATGGTTCTTTTTTTGTTTGATAAGTCATGATTCAGGGGTGGTCCCATATAAATTTTGTGGCGATCGGTTCAGTGGTTCTCGAAAAATTCACCAAGAACAAAAAAAATTGACGAAATATTCATAGACGATGTGTGTTTTTTCTTCAAGTTTCTATATCTACATTGGGAGTCGACACTAAGTAATAAATAAAAACTTTTTTTCAAAAAAATAATAACCGCCTTCAAAAACTAAAAACCCAAAAATAACTAAAATTTCGGAAGTCGGTGGCTTCTGTTCTGCCAGTCAATTTGTGTTGCCACCGACTTCCGAAATTTTAGTTATTTTTGGGTTTTTAGTTTTTGAAGGCGGTTATTATTTTTTTGAAAAAAAGTTTTTTGATATGGATGGATCTCAACGAACACTAGCCTACTAGCACTCAGGATGTGCCATATATGCGACTAGCTGTTCCTCACGGTTTTACCTGCGTTACGTTAAGTTTTTAGTTACTGCTTCCCTCCCGTGGGACATAGCGTGATATTATATAGCCTGTGTTACTCAGGGATAATGTACGTAGCTTTCTAATAAAAAAATGTTTTTTTTTAAATCGTTTCAGTATTTTTTTAGTTTATTTGTTACATACAGAAATAAAAATCTTTCCTCTTTATAGTATTAGTATAAATAGTTAGGAATGGGCTAAGATAAGTGGCAGGATCAACAGTTTTACGTACTTTCCAAAGTCTTACAGTGATATTTATAAACACTTTTTGAAATTACAAACATAAAATCTCAATAATATTTTACCTTACTTAAGAATCAAAGCTCATGCTCAACAGTCGCTTTTGAAATCTCGAGATCAATAAGAAATCCGAATCAACGCAGCTGTTAACAACATACACTAATCATTATGTAGGTAAGCCATGCGAGTACACCGTAACTACCCGCTCAAATAACCAACACAGTACAAAAACAGAGAATTATCAACCTTATCGCACTCAAGCCTAATAAAGTCACTTTTTGTACAAAATAGCAATTTTTATATCGCCCCGCATTAGTACTTTCCAGCAAATGTAGCGCTGAAAATTGCAGGCGGTGCACCATATCGCTAGTTTTACGTGTTCCTACGAGTTCTGTGTAAGCAATTAAAGTTGGCTGCAGAGTTAATAAAAAGCGCTGTAGCCGCTGAACGGCGTATTACGAAGTAGCACTTAGATTCGTCCAGCGTAATGATAATATTTTTAGTTTGATTCTTAAGAAGATTATGAAGCGATGAGTGCGAAAGTTGGGAATGGAAGTTTTAATCGCTTCTTGGTTATCTTTCGGATATCTTCACTTTGCTGAATCTGGTGAAAATTAGCTTCCTACATTGGTAAAAGTACCCTATTTAAAGAACATAGTGGTGCTACACTCCCGAGCTTCGGAAAGCACGTAAAGTTAAGTTCTGTCTAATCGACTGATCTTATCGGACTGTGAAAATAAGGATCAGTACTATACTAACTGATAATACACTCTTGTATATATAATAATATTATGATGTCTTCTATACTGGAATAAACCCTATTAAGATAATTCGATATCGTAATAATGTAGTCATAAAAGTCTTATGTGAAGGAACTTGTGAGGAACTTCCACCATAACTATTTATTTTTGATGAAAAACAGCGTTGCGTTTTGGCCTCAAATTGCAGCTCCATATTACCTCTGAAATTGTAATTATCCATAGGACTCGCTAGACAGTCAACGTCAGGTAAAACGTCAGCTTGTTTACAATTCAATTAGAAAAAATGCTGATAGAATTATTCCCCCTTTTCGTCAATGTTCAAACTAAGACCTGCCCCCTTACCGTGACGTTTAAAGTAAGATTATTTTATTCCTGTTCAGGAGTGTGCTAGTGACAGCGTTAAAAACGTTGTCTAGCGCCGTCTCTTTCCAACTGAAAGTAATATCAAAGTAATACTGCTATAAGGGCTTGTGGTACGCCCCTTTGTTTTAATAAGTAACAATAATACCGCTACATTTTCTTGCAAATTGTCAGGCAACAATACCTGTCACTAATCCGCTTGCCGATAGTTCTGATAGCGTCTAGAACCTGAGCAGTAATCCGAGATAAATCTTCAGGAGCAATGATCTGACGTCACTTCACTTAATAGCTATCTTGTTTTCAATAGTGTAAGGGTCATATTTCATTGCCTGTCATATTAGGGGTTGAGTAGTGTTCAATTCATAATGTACTTTCTAGAATTTATCTTAAACATCACTGACATTTCGTAACGCAGAAAGCACACAAAGCCGTTGGATCCGGTTGTCTATGTAGAAAATACGATTGTATGGACTTTAAAAGAGACTTTGACCTCTGAGTTTGTTTCGGATGTTTCTTCTCAGAGCAGTCCAGCTACGAAACACCGGCCCCATCGTTCGCTTAAAATAAATAAAAAAAAAACAAAATATTGACGTGTAAAAGTGTTATGTATATAACCTATTTACAAAATAAATATGATTTTATGATTTTTATGATTTTCTTGGCAGTCATTACGGGTAGTTAAAAGAAAGTCTGACCAGTCTGACCACAGGACAGTTACCAGTAACTGGTTTGTGAATGTCAAAAAGGCATTCGCTTCACTTAAAACATATATACCCAGCTGATTCCGGTAAGCCTGGATACCGACTCCAACAAAGTAGGGAAAAGGCTGATGAATAGCGGCATAATATAACTTAAAAAACCAGCTGGGCCTTTAATAATAATCTTTTTTTAATACCATCCTTTAAAAAAAGTCTCCACGATTTTTTCTTTACCTCTAGAATTTTCTTAAGAACCAAAACCATAACATGCTACAAGAATAGACATCATGTTCAATACAACTTTTGTTCTAGATAATATTACATAAAGTTGCGTCATATTTTCCTCACTATGTTTCACGACCGTTCCTATACAGTATCAAAAGCCAGTATTGTTACAATTAATTTTGTCGCAGTAATATTGCCGACATTCTTACAAGCTGTGTGTTTAATTAAGGTTCCTATTACGGTATGTATACCAACTTTCTAACTACTTACAGTTCCCGAAAATAATAATAATGCCTGAAGGGCAAAGACCTCATAATCTGGCTTGTTTTTGTTTACGAAAAAAACGGTGGCCTACATATTTAGGAATTCGTCCTTTTGCGTGGGTGCCTAAACGTATGAGCCCACAGCACCTCTGTGCCCGCAGATATTACTTTTACATTCGAAACCAAATACCTGTTTGGTCATATAAATATTTACCGTTGCAAGAATGAAACTAGTAGTGTTGTGGGATATGTTATAGCCAAAAATCTGTAATTTGTAAACAGGTAAAATATTACACTCTTACACGTTTTTTTTTTCTTACTTTAAGCTAACGATGGGGCCTGTGTTTCTTAGCTGGACTACTCTGAGAAGAAACATCCGAAAGAAACTCAGAGGTCAAAGTCTCTTTTAAAGTCCATACAATATTGTATTAGTCAAATTTTGCGATGACAATGAAGGTAATAACTGAAGTGATCTCTTGATGAGAGAAGCACATAGATTTGAGTATATCTGTCCAAACAGTGCAAACTTTTGACAAATCAAAAGTGGTTTAGCTCAACTAAAAACGTAAGGAACTGTTGAACTAGATTTACGTTATTATAATGCGACTGTTTACTATGCCTTTAAATAAAAAAGTCAACTATTTCAAAGTTAATTCTAGATACGGCATGAACATGGGTCCTCACACATGCTTTGTCAAGCGATAAAAAAGCAACGTCTTGTTAACTAAATGATCATAGTGATATAATTAAATCATACCCAGAAATCAAAACATTTATTTATTCATATACACAGACGTACTACAAAGTAATCTTATGAGGGTTCCTTCTCCTTTTAAAACAGTCACACATGCATATAACACATACACACACACACACACGCACCCAAACACATCATTCACACACTTAATCACAATACACCTAAACATAACCCATCAATTGCTTGATTTAGTTTATATTCACAATTTATATCAACCAAAACTGGGAGAGGGCACTGACTTCTGTAACACAGGTTTTCACCTAGCTCAGAAGTCAGGGACTTCATAGGAATTTTATAAAAAAGTTTGTAAATAAAAATTATTCTTATTCTTTTAAAGAACATAATATACTTAAAAAAGTAAGAGAAAAACTCACTTCACGAAATTGTGATGCTAAAACCGCATATTTAATTGTACAGGTTATATCCTGTGAGGGCTGAAATTTTAAGATTAAATACACCAAATATGCAGATGTACTTGCTAACTTGGATCTGTTGAAATTAGAAACAAACACAAGAGAGAATTGAATAGGGCTTATGCCTCGAATAACCAATTTAATTAAATAATCAAGTCTTGTTTAGAATTTGATGGAAGTAGACGCTGGTTTCTGAGAATTTAGGATCGTCTGCAATTGTTATAAAATATTGATGTTACGAAGACAATTATTATTTTTAATGGATTTGTTTAATGCAGCAGGTTCTGTGTTAGTTTGTATATTTTTATGTATATTTATCGATATTTCTTATTCGATAACTACAAACTCATTGATGAACTGTAAAAAAAACATTAAAAACCATCTTTATAAACTAAAAATAATTTGTCTGCCCCCCTAGACTAGTGGCATTGTAGAATAGATAGCGAAAACGTATAGATTGTCAAATGTATGGAGATGTCAAATTGTTTAGCGAAAGCTTATGTCAATTCCACACATTTGACAATCTATTCGTTTTTGCCGCTTATCTAGGCCCCCAGGTCTGTTTATTTATTAAGTGCAATTTCTTCCTGCGGATCTCTCATTTCGTATTTGGTAGCTATTGGAACCTTCTCTTAAAGTAACATATACTTTTCCTACCCTTTCTGTCTAAGAACATAATTTCTTAAGTCTATTAAAAATTCGGAAATTGTCAATGGCCATGCATTATAAGAAAAAGAGTTAAAGTTTGAAAGACTTCTGAAATGTTGCGGAATGTTTATATTAGTTACCGTTACCCTGGAACATAAAGGGCAATCGAAGGAACATGAGTGGGTTTTAGTCAGTAAGAGTCTGACACGCCCGTTTTGGCCCGCCCGCCCGACGTTTGCCACGTCCTAATCTGAGCTTGAGATAAGTAATCCTTACTTGGTGGTTTAGCTACGCAATAATACTGATACTGTTGCACCACTGCCAAACTACGTTAGCAAGAAAGAGAGGAAAATGGCTAAGCCAAAGTACGTCCTAAAAACTAAGTCATGTACACTTTTCTCGATCCTGAAATGTGAAAATTAAAACAGATGTCCCAAGTATAAGGTAAAAATGAAAATATAAATCATAACGTAGATTCGATCATCATAATTTTTAATACCGATGAAAAGAGATACGATTTTTTTTTTCAAAAGCAATTTAATATAGGTTTATTTGTCTTTCATAATTAAGTTTCTGGCACCGATATGGGTTCAAAGCCTGCGTTTGTATGACGGTTATATTTCCGAGTTAATATTTATGTTCGCAAAAATGGACAAACTGTACTCATATGAGGCAGTATTTTTTTTCCAATTCCTTTTTTGGTGCAAAAGATATTTTTTTGAATGTTGTTATGGCCCTTCTATCAAGATCTTATGCAAGTGTTTATGGGTACTATTTCAATACATAATTATGTAATAATAATAATACCAGCCTATAACTGTCCCACTGCAGGGCAAAGGCCTCTTCTCATACAGAGAAGGCACGAGCATTGATCACCACGCTTGCTCAAGACGGGTTTGCGATTTCGGACTTATATTAACTACAAGTCCAGGTTTCCTCACGATGTTTTTCTTCACCGATGTCTGTGATGTCTAAGATAAACTTTAGAAAGTACATATGAATTGAAAAAGTCACATTGGTACTTGCCCGGATTCGAACCCGCGACCGGGACCGCGGCATGAGAGCCGGGCGCCTTAACCACTAGGCCATCACGACATGCATAATTATGTACTTTCTATAATTTTCTTGGACATCATCGCTAACCCGTGCCTCTAAAAGCACGTGTAGAAACCCGTTGGTCCCGATCGTTATTCATAGAACTTTGATAGTCGTTATGGGTAATCAGAAGCCAGAAAGTCTGATGAATCTAACCAAGAGATATCGTGTCACCACGTACGTATGACAACAGTAACCAATAATTTCGTAAATATAATATAAGACTTCAGGCTACACAAACTTTACCTTACTAATTATTTCTACAAAATACATGTTATTTATTAAACAAACTTTAATGTAAATATGCTTGACTAAATAAAGTAGATTCTAAAAACCCTACTTACCCTAATTTCTGAATAAATGAAAATTCGATGAGGAATGTTTATAATAGTTACCGTGATCTTGGAACATAAAGGGCAATCGAAGGAACATGAGTGGGTTTTAGTCAGTAAGAGTCTGACACGCCCTCCCGCCAAAATTCAAACTCATTCTTTTTTACACAAAGTTCTCGAACTGCCGTCGAACAGTCAATAGTTACATTCTAACTTGCAGCCATCAAACACGATCATATTCCAGTGGTCCCATATCCCAGTTTGGGAACTAGACAGATTCACATCGTAGATTCGCTCCAACGCTCCAACTAGTTTGTGCTACCAAGTTTTCCTAAGTTAGCAGTCAGCTAGATGTATGAGCACTCAGCAAACATACATATCCGAATTTGTGTAACACAATGTCTATTCGTGTTGGATTTTGATAAACTACCGACTGTTTAGTTGTGGGCGAATATCGGAACAGGAGCCCAATTCTCGTGCGTTAGATAAATATCAAAATCGATATTTATCAAATTAAAATGGCGAATATCGAGTTATTTGGATAAATCGGTATTCTCAGTTTATCGAGTGAGATAATTATCCAACCATTTCATTCATTTGTCATTGAATTTTGTGACATTTTTGATTGATATAAGACTCTTGATATCTTATCGAATTTGATATTATATCACATAAACCGAGAATTAGGTCCCAGGTATGATATATTTGGTTAAATATCGATTGAGTAAGTAATATCATTGACCTGCGTCAGTCCCTGGTAGTCATAAGAATTTCCCAAGGTGTACTACAGAGGCCCGATCTCTGGCTTCTAGTATGTAACATAGAGTAAGATAATTCTATCATTGAAATTCCAGAATCAAAATAAAAAGGCATTAAGGCCCCAATTAAGATTATTATCACAATTTACTAAACTAGAAAAATGAAATTGATTAAATCAATCTATTGCCTGTGCGTACGTAAACTGAATTCTGAACCGATCCCAATTGCTCTAGAAAATTTTCCACCATTGCCACTGGTAGTAATCTGCAAGCACTATCGTTGATTGGGTTACTTTTTAGGTACAAAACCGAGAGACAAAAGTCCACATACACTCACACATTTATGTATTTTTCCTCCCTATACACACACAATCAAATACCCGACACACACATTGAAACAACGCACTATGGAACAAAGAAACGTCAGTACTTCAATGTTAGTTTTAGTTTTGTCCATATCTGTATTACAATATTGTGTCCAGTTTTCCCAAAAAGAACAATGTTTTAGCTTCCTTACTTTGATATGATTTTTATGACTGAACCTGTGCCAATTCCGAGATCGACATTGAGCCAACGTTTCTTTCCTAGAACCCGCTCGTCTTTTTGAGGCTATGTACTCATATTTTGTTCTATTTTCGTAGTTACTTACATACATACATATTTTTGGAGAGCACACACACCCTAGGTGGATGTGTGTGCTGTCCAAAAACAGACTGTCTAAGTCTGTACTATCGTAACCTATATCATAATAGATATAGTTTACAAATACATAATGATTTGTAATAAATACATAACACTCAGACACAGAACAAAGAATCGTTGCAGCTTTTCTTATAAGGTGTAAAATTTATAATAATAGTGGCCTTAATTTGGTAATTTTATTGTATTTTTACCGTTTGTTTTTTACAGCGGCATAATGACAACTCTCTACCTTTTACGGATTATCTGATGCAGATACTTAGTGGTAGCATCCTGCACCTTTCTGTGGACGCAAGCCTAATTTTTTTTTTTTTTATTAAAATCTAAAACAGGTTCGTAAAGTCACAGGTTTAGTCCGTTTTCTGGACTTCACTTTTTAAATAAAGGCTTTCTTCCCTTCTCTACTCGAATGAAATGTACTTTATATTCCCCACAATTAACAATGCAATATCTTCTTGTGCATTTTTAACTCGCGTGCCAAATATGACACCTCTAATTGCAATGAAATGCAAATCCCGTTTCAGAAGCCAAAACGTTACTTTAATGTCATAAGAAGATTCTGCGGTAAAAAGGGTTTTGGGAAATTTCGACCATGAAATACTTGGCCCGCGGGCCAGATGTCAGCTCTTTAAATTGTGCATGAGTAGTTTCGCCCGGATCATTTTTAGTTAAATTTTCCAGATTTCTTCTGTTTAAAAAATAAAGAAAAACATGGCAAAATAGTTGTAATTTTGTTTCAATTAATTATCAGGTAAATCTGCAAATCATAAATTCGAATGACAGTTATTTATCTGCACAATTTTTTTTTCAGGTAAATCTATCCTTTTTTTACCCGACTGCGCGACGCAAAGAAGGTATACAGTTCAGTTCACTTATAGGAGCGCCAACCTCCGTACATTTTGTTGGTGGCGCCACCAAGTTGATGATGTTGAAATATGGCCCTAAGAGTAAGATCGGGTAGGATAGGTAGAAAATACGTATTAATGTACTATATTTTAAGTACGTATGTTTTTAGGGCCAGTCAGATTCTTTCGGGTAAAGACAGGTGTAAGAAATCGATTGCTGAATCGAAAACGCCTTAAAAGCTACTAGTCCACAGTTTAGGTGAGCCGCCGATATGGTGAATTTGCCAAAGAGAATTAGAGTCGTGGACAGAAGTCAGTGGTGCCAGGGCCAAGGGAATCCGGTAACAGAACATCTGAAAGGGCTTGGGCGGTGCGTTTCCACCTCTGCTTCAAGGAACTACTTTGGACCGAGCTGTGGTTGATTTAAGTTCACGCGTTTAAGCTAAAGGTCAAGCATATGCAGCTTTGAGCCGAGTTAGGTCTCTAGAGGGACTAATCATCAGTAGTTTAGACCACCGCAAGTTACTTAATAATCCTCACGATATTAACTCCCTCAATAAATTGACTAGATTGCAAAATTTTCCATCTTATAACAAAGTCAATGAACCGTAACTAAAAAGTATAAAATAAAATAAAAATTATTGAAAAACAAAAAACCCGACTGCCTGAAAACTGAAAATAAAGAAACAAGCCCAGCAGTTTAGAATTCTGTTAAGTAAAACAAATCATAAATTCTAATGCAGAACAGAACGACTCACAGTCGGGGCCCGTTCAAATTTTACCAATCAATTCTTCCCAAGAGGCTGCTTTACCGGACAATCCTGTGGCTGCCAAAAGTGACTCTAGGCCTCCAGCCAGGGCAAAAACTTATTCTACAACGACAGCACTAAGGGCACCCCATGTGGGGTACGGTCCTCGGCTTAGGGCATCGCGTCATTGGAGGGCAGCAAAGGGACAGGCTGGATCGGTCTTCGCAAACCTATCCATGCACATTTTAAAATTTATAATAATTTTTGGCTTGCGGCCTAGAATTTTTTTTCTGAAATTATTCGAGAGCGAAACGTCCCTAACCCGGTAAAAAACATAAAACTTTCATCTGGTGCGCCACCGTGAAATGGTCATCCATCCAACCTTTTCGACAGTGCGTATCAGTCCTTGGCTTGACAGCACTACCATAGATTAATGGCAAATACTTACATCTGTAACCGCGAGCCGAAATCTATATTTGTCTCTGTCGTCCTACAAATACCTTAGATAATCGTTCCGCGCCATCGATAAGCACCGTTTTGAACCGATTTTGGATCCACAGAACGTGTTAAAAGATGTAAAAGTCATATTTCTTTCTAACAAAAAACGTTCCCTTTATGTACTAAATATGGCTGCGCAGTTATGAATAGTTACTAGCTATATTAAATGGTACTCCCCATCAAAATCGGATAATGGTACTTTTTATTGTCTGTCTTGGGTACCATATGCAGGGAACGACTTGCTTGAACATACCATGAAACTGCGAATATGGTTTACTAAAACCAAATATGGGTAATATCTGGTATGAATATAAATCTGGAGATTAACTAAGATTTATGTTTTTTTTTTTATATTTTATCATTTGATGGCCGTCACAAGCTGACGGCCCATCTATAGACATTTGCTTTGGTTTTAAAGAGGCGGATTTCCTGATACAAAATTAGGGGCTAGGGGTTCATACTCAGCTGCTAAAACTTCCTCTTCTTGAAATGTCTTTTCGTCTAAAAATGTCGAATAACTGATGTCGTATAGTAATTTTGTATTCAGTTTAATTTTAAACTGACCTTAGTTAAAACGGGTTATTGTATATTCGTCACAAAGTTAATTCGTCACGAAAATAAGTATGTGTAAACTCGCCACAACTCTACTAAATGGAAACAATATTGGTATATTTTTTTACGCAATTTGTTAAAAAGACACATCAAGATTGTTATCCGTCCTAAACCGTTAGAATATAAGCTGTGTTAGTCTTAAAGGCTATTGCTCTTATCAAACATAGGTATTCATAGTGGAAAACGCCTAGATAGATATTGATATTTTCTTCACGTTATGTATTACAGAGTGCTTGGTTAGACGCTTGAGGAGAAAACATAAACTATCAAAAAACCGTATAGCAACAAGAAATGTTTTGCTTCCATCCCATGCCGAACACACGCGCCTAAAAAAACATATTCAATACTAGCATTGGCATAAAACTACTTTACATCTGTGACCATACAGGCCCCGAGGGAAATCTGACTGTATAGTTACGAAAGTTGGGAATATTATTCATGTAATATATAATACGGATCACTCGCAACTGGCTCAAGCCGGGCACTCGTTTATAGCTAGTTACGGCTTTAGTTAAACTACTTAATGTTTGAGAGTTCTACTAATTACGTTCCTACAATTTTATATTATAGGGATAAAGTGCAAACTCTATAAGCCTGGTTATAATAATACAGTCCTGAAGGAGTCATTAAATAGACGCACGGCGGCAGAAAAAACTTCGCATCGCATATTATATTCCTTGAAGCTAATAAAGTTTTCTAAGTTTATTACCCCTGAAGGAATATTATTACGCGAAATTATTTTTTGGCGAAGACCTCTATATTCTTTTCTGTTTACGTAATGCAGTTGGTTGTTGGTTGTACGTATGTTGGTTATATTGTGTCTGTTTTTGCAGACCTCTCATTTATTAATATGAAATAGTACACTGTCTGATTGACTGTTTGTTAATATAGAATATTAATATAAACTTGCAAGATGTGTTCTTTATAAATAGTAAGTAACCACTAAGAGCTGAATGGGAAGTCGTCGCCTCCTTCTGCGAAGCAGTTATGCTAGTGAAGGAAGCGGCGGCGCGCGAGAGGCAACGACGAGCCTCTCGCCCCGGTTAGGGACCCAGGCGTAGACGTCGAGAGTCGCAAGACGACTACCGGCCACCGTAGGCGCGGGTCTGCGGACGGCGAGCGATGGGTAGTTCGCCGCCCGGCTAGGACCAGGCCCGCGTCGACGGCGCGTTAGTGTTCCACGCGCGCCTCAAAGAGAAGTCAGCACGAGAAGGGGCCCAACAGGGCCAACGGGGTTGCGGAATGTTTATAATAGTTACCGCGACCCCGGAACATAAAGGGCAACCGAAGGAACATGAGTGGGTTTTAGTTAGTAAAAGTCTGACACGCCCTCCCGCCCCGCCCAGGACGGGAGAAGTTATTTGATGATTTCCCACTCCCAAAAAAAATCACTAAGAGAGTATTTTTGGAAAATTTCAATCCTTAAGAGGTAAAATAATGGATGGAAGTATCGACAATCACGCGAGCGAAGCTAACAAAAGCCAGTCTATTTATAAAATCACTCATCTAATAAAAACTTTTTTCCTAGTAATTAATTAATAAATTGAGTGAGATGAATAATAAGGAAAAACAGAATGGTAATTCCTCAGTAAGTACCTATCTTTTTTATCGTGGATACCCTCTTATCCTCATACCTTCCGTCTGGAGAAGAAGTGCCAAAGTTTTAATTTCGCAAAATTCTAAGTTCCCTCCTGCTGCCATGCGTGGGGTGCCGTACTTCTTTGATGTCGCGCGGGGTTTCAAACACCTCTCTCCCCCCCTCCCCCTCCAGAACCGAGGAAGCCCGCAGACGCTACTAGCTGGGATCTGCATAAGTTCCATCAGTTCCGTAATCCTCGGCGTAGGCAGGAGAAGAAACACCGGGGTGGATTTAGTCAGTAAGAGTCTGAGAGACTCCTTCGCTCCTCCCTGGGCGAAAAAAAATTGCCGGATTTTAAATAAATGATTTCTTTCTTTTTTTCTTTCTTTGGGCAGAGAATATTCATGAAGGTGCCGTACTATGCATAGCTTAAGATCAACACGCACGACTGGTATTGAACCTACATCAGCGAGCAATTTCACTCAATGTGGCCTGTTATAACTGCGCTTTCCTCAAGGCAGTCTAACAGACCAGCGCACCTCGCCATAATAGGCCTATATCTGCCCGAGCATTTATCGCCCCAGGTTCACCGCCCACAGGCCTCCTAACGGTGGCCGGAGATCGTTAAGCGCCATCGCGCCTGACTGTTTTTCTGGTGAGGTCAAAGTTAGAGGTTCGTTCCCTCTCTCTCCACTGTCTCTCTACCACCTACTTGCAGGAGATAACGGCTTTCAATAAAAGTCGCACACTATCGGTTATTTTGCACTCTGTCGATTTTTGATCCTGTGACTCCTGATCTCTCTCTCTCTCTAACTTTGTTTTCTTACTGTACTTTTTGCAAAAAATAGGTACTGTGACGAATTTACACATATTTTTTATGCATGTGACGAATAAACTTTGAATGTATGGAGTTTAAAAAATGTGACGAATTTACTTTATGACGAATGTACAATAACCCCTTTAAACTTATATTAGTAGATATTTTTTGTAGTTGTTTCAGATGTTATCTGAAAAAAAAACCAGCATTAAAACCAACAAGTACTCATACCATATAATTATACTAGCTGTCCCCCGCGGTTTTACCTGCATCTTTGGTGACTACTCCTCTCCCGAAGGTTGAAGCGTGATGTTATAAAGCTTATAGCTTTCCTTGATAAATGGGTTATCCTACACAAAAAAAAATTCAATTCAATCCAGCATAATTAAGTCCTGAGATCGTTCAAACAAACAAACTCTTCAGCTTTATAATATTACTAGCTTCCGGACGCGGCTTTGTCTGCGTAAATGTTGAGACTTCCATTCCCTATTTTATCCCTTCAGAATTGGAATTTATCAAAATCCTTTCTTAGCAGTTTGGGCTGTGCGTTGATAAATCACTATGTCAGTCAGTCAGTCCCCTTTTACTTATACATATATTCCGAAGATATTAGTATAGACACATTTATTTACCTATTTTCAAAATTTATACACGTTCTCAGTATATAAAACACATTCATATCACATAAGATTTAGTAGTAATAGGCAGTAACACAACAAGGTATTGCCGTAACTACTAGTGACATTAACAATGTCATTGCGGCTACAATTAGACAGCGATGTTGACGTTCACTAAAACGACAGCTCTCACAAAATAACGCCTACGCATTTTCATTACACTTTACCTACCTCATTAGTTTTATTACTTGCTATTTTCCTAGGTGTTACGTCACCAAGTAGGGATAATGTCCGACCCTCTTTTAGCGTTAGGAAGTTTACGCGAAAATATTTGTTTGAAAGTCATCGCCACTTAACCTGCTAAGTTCGGAATTTTCAAAGGTTTTTCAGTTGTTTAACAATCAGGGTTTTCAGAGAAATTGTCCTGAAACTTTTGTTTTTTGTACGTGAGATGAATTTTAAGTGGCGTAATTGAAGAACGCGTTTTCAAAGAATCGTTTTAAATATTTTAACATGGGAATACTAATTAATTAGGGTCTTACTGGCCATCATTTGTAGCAGTATTTAATACCCGCCATTTGACAAATTTCTTTGTTGCAATTATGTGTCAAAAGCACGAAATACTCAATACCTAAAAATACGGACACATACGAAACGAATGCTTTGTAATAAATTTATATATATATGTATATCAAATCCGAGATCACAAGAGTATTTATTCGACTTATTTACCATGGTAACAGAGAGCCAATAAAGGTACCTTGTTGCCTTTCTCTCAATTTTCCTCTCGACCCAAAATAAAATCATCAACTCCTTTCAAAATATCAAATGCCAGATTTATTTGAGTTAAAATAAATGGAAATGGAACACTGTAGACAAGAAATAATACTGTCATAAAATTAACAAATCCCCAATTATTTACTCTGGTACTTGCAAAAACAGGGTCCAAGGCGTTAATGAAGTCTTTTTACGAGGCACGATTTATTTTTGCTTGTCACCGTCTGTGAATGTGAAGCTGGTGTTTTAAAAAAACCCTGGTAAGATAGAGCGTGAGTAGGCAATTTTAAGTAACGTTTTGTTCTAAGCTTTTTCTAACTACCCATTCAAAATTAATTCTCACATAATATTTTGGTTTCCAAACTTTGTTAACCATTTAATCAGCGTACTCTAAGAAAACACTCCTAAAATTGCCATCTCAAAACACGCTGTTGCGAGTAAAAGCTGTATATGCTGCCGTTATTGCTTCAGTACGACCATTTAGGTACCTATAAACGTTTTATTTATTTTATTTATCGCTCGTGACAAAATACCAACGTATTTTTCATGCCAGGCTTATGTAATGTGAGATAGATATGTACAGTGACATATATCCAGGGTGTTATTTATAAATTATGTACACATCTTTCTGGAGACCGTCAGGGACTGAACTGGGGATAATAATTTTTCGTCAGCCTTAAAAGCATCAGGTTAAGTAAGTGCTTAAGGCAGCGAGCCAGGACAAATAAGTTACGTAAGCATTTAAAGGTGCCTTTGGGAGGCGAGGTATAGTGATGTGCGGGGTTTTATCGATAAAATTGCAGAGTGATGTTTATTCGAAAGTATAATAATATTGGAATGGATTTGGCTCCGTGAAATTTTATGTAAAATATAAAATACAACCAGTTGGTAACGTTTTTTCTGATGATAATAGGAAAATAAATATTCTGATACTGTGGAAACAAAAAAAAAACGTATTACATTAACTGAAAGAAAAAAAAACTTCAACAAAATCTATCTGAAAATGTTATTTTTTATATTTTGTTAATATTACAATGGCAATGAACATGTTATTCCATTTTTGTGATACGAGGTTACTGCGTTAATATTTTACTCTGACCGTTCAATATTTTGATAGCCGTTATAACATCAATTAAATTTTTAATTCAATCTCTGTAACATGGATTTTTCTTTTTCAAGCTAAACTTGTCCCAACCATGTTAGGATTTTTTTTTTGGTGAGTGGGAAATCATCCAATGACTGCTTCCTTCCTAGGTGCGGCGGGAGGCGTGTCAGACTCTTACTGACTAAAACCCACTCATGTTCCTTCGATTCCCCTTTATGTTCCAGGGTCACGGTAACTATTATAAACATTCCGCAACCCCGGCAGGCGTTGGCCCTGTTGGGCCCCTTCCTGTGCTGACTCCTTCTCTTTGAGGCGCGCGTGGAACACTAACGCGCCGTCGCAGCTTCCTGTCTAAATGCATGCAAATAAATACCTACCAGTGTTATCCTAACTTATCAGACGTCAAAAACCCTGTTACTGCATAATAAAATACCCATTAGGACCATATTTCATTAAAGCATCTGTGTTTGCGCTACCAACAAACTGTATGGCGTGCGTCTCACTTGGTGGCGCTACTATTTGCGACAACAAAGATACTCATATATTTTGTTGGTGGAGAGACCCGAGTTCACCAACTTGGTGTCCTAATGAGATTAGGCCCTAAGACTAATTATTAGGCTACTGGCTCAGTAAATATCTACGATTGACAACCGGCATGACGTTTCATTGATGGCGCCTTGTTAACTGGGATATCACAGCATCCAATTTTGTATCGTATTATTAAGTTTTATAATTAAGTTAGCATTATCTATTACAAAGGGTGACTGGTACTTAGTGTACGATAATTAAAAACAACTGACTCATAACAAACAATTTTTAATATGGGAGCGAGGTCGAAAACGCGAAAAAATATCAGCTGTTCAGTGCGTTAGGAAAACATAAATCTTGTATAAATCTTTGCATCTGCCATGTTTTGTCTCTGCATCACCCTAAGGTAGACTGGTAAATAATGCCCAAGGCATTAAGTCCGCCGTTGTGCATTGTTTTTTTTTTACATGTGCATAAAGTTTTTTAAATAAATAAATAAATGTACTGAACAGCTGTTTTTTTCGCGATTTCAGGTTTCTTTCCATAGTAAAAGTTGTTGGTTATCATAAGCACAATCGTGTTGAAGCATCGTACGTTAATTACCAGCCACCCTATAAATTGGTCAATATTGTGAGTATCGTTTGTAAATATAGATAAAACGTCAATCTTTTATCGATATACATAATCGATACCCCCCAAGTTAATCCCTGCACTACTAAAGATCCCAACTTATCGGTCGAGTGTGTAACGGGAAAAGGCCGAGTAAATAGGCTCATTTAAAATTAAATTACTTCGTACACAAGAAACTTGTTCACTGAGATGAAACTGAAAGTAGAATCAATTTGTGATCATAAAGATATTTGTGAGAATATTAGGAAATAGGAAATTTTGTATTATAATCAGCTTTATGCCGTGTTAGTTAAGTCGAGGCATATATTTAAAGACGCGATAATATATATATGCTCATTTATGACTAATATAAATAATAATAAAACAAAATAAAAACCGTAGTTGAATTATTACAATAAGTCTTAAAAAAAGACACCCTAGCGCGTTAAGTTTGGAGGTTTTATCTTTGTAAAGAGTAGGTGTTCACTATGAAAGGATTTTTTTTTAATTTAAGAGCTACGGCCTGTGCACAACAGGCACATAGCACACATTGCGTCAAACTTTTAGCGTCGGAATTTAAAATCACAACCAAACATTCCGTTGAATACGTAAAAAAATAAGCAAATCACAACCAAACATTCCGTTGAATACGTAAAAAAATAAGCATCCGGGAAGTTCATTAACCAAATTTCGCCGTAATTTTAGTACCCAATATACAAGGTGTGACAATATTTTTACTGGTAATCCGCCGTTCATATAACCGACTCTACGAATTTCAGCCACCATTTTCCCGAAACGACACTATTTAAACCTTTGAACGAAAAAGAGCAGAAATGCATGTAAACATTTCTGTATAAAAGCCTGAATCATGCTCAGAATATGCTCGCTCCACATTCGAGGAATCCACTCGAAAACTAAAAGTAATAAAAGTACTGTCATGCACAGGTTGCTCGTTCTCCCAGAAAACACATAAGTTAAATTTTATATGAATAAAACTGAAATATTATGCAGGTGATATATCACAAGGTTTTACCGTGGCGTCGTTTGACTAAGTATTTTAGAGGTAATGCTTTCTTGGTGTAGCTGCTCGTAAAAGGACTGAGAAATGGCAGTTTTTCGTGTCTAAGTGCCGTATTAGATAGGTAACAAGATGGCTGAATTACAAACGTTATACATATAACGATGTGTTTTTATTAGTGCTCAAAAGCTAGGCTTTTAGGATAAATCTTTCGCTTTACTAACGTTAGTTTACCACCAGCGAAAAATTTTAAGGTACCAAACGTTTCTTTATTTATTTTTGCTACATTTTTGTTTCTTTTATTTGTGTGTGCAATAAAGGATAAATAAAAGCGAAGGACTCTTTATATTTTAAAACTAAATTACTTCACGTGCTTCATAAAATTGTAAGACACTTATCGATCAATCAATTCGCACAATACTCCTATAATATACTTATTATTTCGCAAATACCAATCACCCTTTAGTTGAACAGTCTTATTATTTTCTTAAGTTGAACGTCTCGCTGAAGTCAAAGTCAAGGTCAAATAAATTATTTACATTCAAATTGAAAGTCCAAGTACAGAACGGACTCACAAACGAACGGTTACACTACGTCAACTTGTATTAGAAAACCAGTAAGGCGAGTCTGTAGTTTTTTAAGTTATGGATTACTTTGTAAAAATCGCAAGATTTAATTGTTATCCAAAACTAATAAATCTAGCAATATGAGGCATCGCCCTTCCGTGGGTTTAGTTCTAATAGTTTTCTCTATAATCGACAAGTAAAGAAATGTTTTTTTTCTTAAGTTTTTACTCAGCAGTCTGTGATACAATAGGAGGGTAAACAGCACATCAGACCAACTTGATTGATACACAAAAATTCCTATTTCCATTTTGACACGTACAACCCTATACGTAGTACCCGTTACGTTGACAAAACCACGTAGGATTAAAGCAATCATTTTCCCAATCCCAAAGCTACCTTCAAGTGAAACTCCCCGAGCTCACGATGACTTAACATTAAACTTCTTAATGGTCTAAATCGACTGCAATCGTTACGGATAAGATCTGAGACCGTACGTAATGTATGAGAGGCCATACGTTCAAACATACTAAGTTTGAATCGATTTTTGGAACGGTATTGCATTCATATTCGTTTGCTCTTTATCACCTTTTTCCTTCATGGGACGTTTTGGAATATTATGAAGTTTGGTTTTGGTTGAGTAGAATGGTTTTTTTTTCATCGCTAAGTTTTTTTAATTATCACATAATATTATGTATGTATAAAAAAATGAATTCAAATAAAAATCACACAAACAAACTTCGGTCATAATTGATGACTGGATCTCCTGAACATTAAATCAGATGAAACAGGAGCTCAAAGGTTTTTTCAGCAAATCTTTAATATTATGGGCAGGTTGTGTTCTACTGCGGGGCATAAACTGTTTCGATTCGATTATATTTTTTATGCCTACGTTTGCTGAATCCTACTTATATTATTTTGTTGTATGTGTGTGTGGTTGTTTGATACTCTTTTACGTCAACTTGACTAAAACATCACGCTATTACTTAACGCGGGTAAAACCGCGGGGGACAGCTAGTTCTTCATAAAGAAGTCCAACTGCTCCACTATCTTTTTCTAAAACTACCGCATCGCCGTTCCTAGTATTCGGAACCCATGTTTTTCCCAATTTTTATAGGAATTATTCCTCCAAAAAAAGTATGCCATACTACGTGTTTCCCATGATAAAAAACCATTCTCTTTCTCCATCCATCACCGTCCCATCCCATACCCGAAAATCCGCAGCTGAGATCCGACAAATAAGATAGTTAATGCATCACACCTAGCTTATTGGACACCCTGTTACGTCACGAGCCTTCGGGTATCTCATAAAGAAAATGGCTGACAATATAATATGTGTACGGAATATAATAAGACCCTTACGTGTAACGTGAGTATCACTTACCTCGATCCCGGCCTTACACTCTCATTAGGCATGTACTGTCGACAAAATGAGTAGCCGGGTCGTTAGGCTTAAATTATAGGTTGTGTTGTGTTGTTGTGAAATTGAAATGAATAAACGAACTACTTGTATAAAACTAGCTTTTGGCTGCGACTACGTCCGCGTGAAATAATAATTCCCGATCCGGGGGATTTCCGGGATGAAAACTATTCTATGTCCTTTCTCGGGTACAGATTAAACCAGAAAACGGCCTTGAAAAAGGCGAAACGACTTTGACGCGTACCATGAAGGCGTATAGAAGGTGAGGAAAAAGAGTGACTGTAAGGGCTTGAGGGAGATTTTAGCCCAATAGTGTGACAGCATAAGCTAAAAAAAATTAGAAGCCTTCAAAATTTTTGTGTTTATATCTTTTTTTTTTGGTGAGTGGAAAATCATCAAAGTCAAAATCAAAGTCAAAGTATCTTTATTGTGGGCATATGTAAGTTACAGATCTTAACAATATATTAAGTTTCAATATGTCCTGCCTAATAGGCATACAATAATTATATGGGTAGGTATTAGCAGTGAAATATTAATAAAAATTCAGCAAAACAGGTCAACAATTCAGGAAATCTTGGATCGTGTAGTATGCTTTATCAATTAAAAATGTGTGTAGTTTATCAAATGGCTGCTCCCGTCCTGGGTGCGGTGGGAGGGCGTGTCAGACTCTTACTGACTAAAATCCACTCATGTTCCTTCGATTGCCCTTTATGTTCCAGGGTCACGGTAACTATTATAAACATTCCGCAACCCTGGCAGGCGTTGGCCCTCTTGGGCCCCTTTTTGTGCTGATTCCTTCTCTTTGAGGCGCGCGTGGAACACTAACGCGCCGTGCGTCGACGCGGTCCTGGTCCTAGCCGGGCGGTAAGCTACCCATCGCTCGCCATCCGCAGAACCGCGCCTACGGTGGCCGGTAGTCGTCTTGCGACTCTCGACGTCTTCGCCTGGGTTTTGGTCCGGGGCGAGAGGCTCGTCGTTGCGTATGGGCGCACCACCGCCGCCGATCGCCTCTACGAGGACACGTCGATGGTGCGCCCATGCGCGGCACACCTCCATCGTTTGCTCGACCGTTTCCTCCAGGCGACCGTTGCTGCAGTGTTTGTGTTTATATCTGAAGGCCTTGGTTACTTTCCAATATTGTTGACTGTACTTAAATAAAAAACTTCCACACGTGAAACAGCACGTTAGAACAGTTTTAATTATGATTTTATTCACGTTCGTAGCTCAAACTTAATGATGATTTAATTGATTTAATGAAACTACTAACATATTTTAGCCGAATCTAAGAATCTATACTCTTTTAACTTCCAGATATTATAAACCGTATTTTATAGTAGATCGGGCAGCAAGAAAAACAGGCAGTCATGAATCACAGTAAAAAAATATTAGAGGTGACGTCATCGAAGTGCAGAAATGTCTAGTTATGGCCAAGGTTTTTTATAATATTTTTCTCAAATGAAACAAGCAAATTCATACAAACACAAATAAAATATTTTCTAAGACGTGCCAATTCTCCGTGCATTTTTTACTTTATTTTTTAGTCGTTGCTTTAGATGCACTGTGTGCCAATTTTCAATTTTGTTTTAAATAAAATCTTTGGCAAAAAAATAATGTTTTGAAAAACACAACGACAGCAGATTTTTTGTGTAAACTTTATGATATCTATATGCCAACTATAAAAAGCTTTTCATACTTAATTTGCCAGCTGGTTTGATTGCCTCGCCTTATCTTGAAGAAACTTAACAAAATAATGAACTAATTTCCGACCAAATTTGAGAAAAATAAAAGTAATTTAACCTCGGCTAGTAACTAACTCTGAGTCAAGTTTTGGGGCAAGCGGCCGTATAAGGTCAAATTATTAAACTTTTGAACAAATATCGGTTGGGTAAGATTTTGATGAAGGCTATGAAATTACCTCAGTTTAACTTTGATTGTGGGCAAACTTTGATTATATTGGCAGTTCTGTATAACTAAGTTTTCCTAATGAATATTAAGTATAGGTTTCAGACAACGGTATAGAATCTAGATGGGAGAAAATAACTAAGCCAAAAATAGAACTTTGTTGAAGTTTTCAATTATAAATCATTAATAATTTTATACACACCATAATACATAATAAAGTTTTCATCGGTACCCGTATGAATCATTTGGTACACTGTACTTTCTAAAAAAAGGTAGGAGTATTTCTCATTTAAATCATTCTCAGGTAAGTTGATTAAAAAACTAATATAATTAAAATATTAATGTTTTTAAACGAAAACAGATATCCTTACAAACTTAAGCCGAGGTATAAAAAAAACGTGTCTTAGCACGTTTTGCCTTAGCCATATTCTCTATCTCTATCATTCAATGTTAGCTGGACAGTTGTGCGACAGTGACACCTACATTGCTTTGTCAAAGCATTTGCTAACCCTTTATCTGGCGATGGTTTGTCGACCACAGGTCAATTAAGAGAACTACTATACCACAGATTAAACAATAAAATAGGCAGTGATCATTTATGGGTCAATGTGGCGTGACAGTATTAATAATTACACTTGACATTAATGACAGTTGCGGAATGTTTATAATAGTTACCGTGACCCCGGAACACAAAGGGCAACCGAAGGAACATGAGTGGGTTTTAGACAGTAAAAGTCTGATACCGCACCCAGGACGGGAGCAGTCATTGGATGATTTCCCACTCACCATAAAATAAACATTAATGACAGCTGTCATATTTGACAAGGCCAGAGCTGTAACCTGTGCCTTAGGCCGTTTGTCTACCGCCGCCATCAACATCACTTCAACAAGAACGAGATGACGGCAAACCGCGGTTTGTATGTACGTTTGGTTTGTCTGTCACTCAATTTACTCTTTCATTAATATTTTCGTTATATTAATGAAGCTTTTATGTAAATGAAAAACAAATGAGGTTCCAGTTCACGATCTGTTATGAACTGGGACCGGATAATCAGATGCATATTTCAACACAATCAAATAAGTTTCTCCCTCTCAATGAAAATCAACGACAATAATTTGCTATTGTGTGGGTAAAAAGGATAGTTTCACGAAAAAGGTTGGTTTGGTTTGCCCAATAATGGCTAGTAAAAAAGTGATGTCTAAAATGTTAACAGTTTTCAAAACAAAAATTGCCAGACATTTATTTTAATTCATGGTTTGAGGGCAGTTCGAACGTTTCGTGCATTCGGCCTGAAAAGTATTTTTCACAGATCAAAACTAAGCACGTTCTTTAGCTAAGCCTTATAACTGTCAATGTCACATTAAAACTGTGAATCGACAAGTGCAAGATAGAGCACAGCCGAGACTAAAATATGCTTGCCTAGTAACTTTTATCACTGCCAATGAGTAGACGATTGTTACTAAAAGTTAATAAATATACAAAACTCTTTATTTAGAACCTAAAACAATACAATATGTTAGGTTAATGCCTTAAGCAAAAAATTTACTTTAGTCTGGAAAACATCCTCCGATACCGAAAATATCACGATTGTTTTTATTCAAACGAGCTATTTCGAAAGACTTATTCAGACTTTCCTAGCATAAAAATATCTTTAAGTAATTTCACATCCGATTACTAGGCCTCTTACCGTTTAAATATCTTCCTCAAACACACAAACCTGCTTTCAATTTAAGAATAAGTATAAATAGGGCAATTTCGAAGAGACATCGCTTAGATACGAAGTGTAAAGCAGTCACGTTTTTATCTCATGAATAAGAAAATTGAATACATAATCGTTTTTGACGTACGCTCAAAATTATTGATGTCATTTGGTTTTATGATAAATATGACAGAAATAATGTGTTTTATTAATGTTAAGCTGCTTTTTGTTGAATAAAAACATTGAAATTATACGAAATGTAGGTCATTTATGTATGAGCTGTGACAACCGTGATAAGGCAATCCCTCATACATTATGCTTTACAAGTAGAACGGCTCTTTGTTGAAGCTCGCTAAATGACAGCGTTGCTGGGTTTTGGTTGGAAGGGTGAGAATTGCGGGAACGAATGTATAGTGTTTAAAAAGTAAAGTAAAGTAGGTAAAGTCGGTAAACAAGTAAAGTCGGCATTGCGTACCATAAGTTGTTATAACATGCGCATGAGACATTTGTCTGTGAAATGCGAAAGCGTCTGCGATACCTCGGGTTCTGTTATAGACATCCATATATTTGAGATATTAGATAGATTTTTAATGAGCCTGTGGATCTAGTGGTTAGTGTCCATGACCGCTAAGCCGGAGGTCGTAGGTTCGATTCTCATCCGTTTGTGTGATGAGCGTGATTATAAGTTAAATGTCTGGGCGTAATTTATCTCTAGTACGAAATTTTTACCGTCAATTTTATTTTGTATATTAGTTTGTATTGCGATTTCTGATATAGTGAGTTAACTTTGCTGCTTTTCATACATTTAAGATGTGAAAAACTCAAGAACAATTTGCCTATAGGTTATTATTTTCCGTTTTTGCTATATTTTTATTGACATTCCGGTCCTATTGGTCATAGCGTCATGTTACAATAGCCTATGAAAATAATTTTTAAAATCGGCTCAGTATAGTTTCAGAGACTGTTCGATGCAAACAAACAATGAAATCTTTTCTCTCTGTAATATTAGTATAGAATCACCTATTTTTGAGCCACCATAGTAGTTGCGGAATGTTTATAATAGTTACAGTGACCCTGGAACAAAAAGAGCAACCGAAGGAACATGAGTGGGTTTTAGTCAGTAAAAGTCTGACACGCCCTCTCGCCGCACCCAGGACGGGAGCAGTCATTTGATGATTTCCCACTCAGCAAAAAAAAAAACCCACTCTAGTAAAAATTCTTGCCCACAAATCTCCATTTCAGTTTTCTCCACTTAATCCTTCGAAGACTTGTTTAGAGATACAATAGAAAGACAATAGCAGCCCGACAGCCGGCTGTCGCTTGGCTGTCGAATGGTTAACCTGTAAATGACCCTTTCAGTCATGTCCTTCTCAGTTATTTGAGTCAACACTGCTAGCTACAGTCTAACACCGTATTCAAATCACAGGTGTGTACAATCAGTATCAAGTTCATTTGACGAACATTCGGTGCGTTTCCTCTTCAATAGATCGTTCGCCTGAAAGCCTCGTGTCACCAAAGGGGCAACACTCCGCATTCAAAGCCTTTGGCGTTTGATATTCAAGCGGAATAGTTCAGGTACACGACAACTGGATTTAAACTTTGTGTTCTTGTGTCTACAGTTTCTTTTTGTTTGGATAGTTTAGTTTTTGGATGAGCAGACGGGTGATAATTGCAATGCTTGAAAAAGGCTGCTAAGTCTTGCACTTATCTAATATAATGTCTATTTTGTACACTTGGTTTGCAATAAACGCTTTGGCTTTCACTTTGTTAATAATTTCTTCGTTTTTTTATATTGTAGGGACAAATTTCTTACTAAGTTAAATGTGATAATAATAATTAGGCCAGACTTAATGCTACTTATACGACCCCAATTTTATTAAACTTCTAGGGATGAGGGAATTGTGGTACAGATTTTTTTTATTTGTTTTGCACGAATCACGCCTTATTTTCCAAATCCTAAAACTCAATATCATTCATATAAAGCAAACAAAAGACTTTCATAAATATATAAATAACTAAAATAATAGCTTTAATATTACCATCTTCCATTTTACCCCTTTATCGTTAAAATTTCCAATATTCTTCACATGTACCAAAATCCATATGTTTAGGTTGTGCGAGTCATCAGTCAGTAATTTTTCCCATTTTACAAAGATTTTAAATATCTAGCTGTTTGTTCCTAACTAGATTCCAAGTAACTTTACATGAAAAGTACGGTACTTATAATGCAAATAATACAACAACAAACTGAACCTATCTGACATCTTCGACATTACGATATTCCATGCCTCACAAGGTATTTAATATCGTTTTACAAGTCTTTGAATAATGACAAGGCTCTTGGTCCTCACATTACTTCTTAAGGTCTTACGTAAGAGAAACATTCACGTTATGCACTATTCCTGCTCAATCATGCTGAATAAGTAGTACGGGAATATAAGCAAAGCTTCGCTTGCTATCAGGTTTAAGTCACTAGAGAGGAAAGATAGAAGGTTCAATGTTTTGTTGAATGATGTACTACTATTAAGTAGTACATCATTCAACAAAACATTGAACACACGTGATTTGAGACACAATAGAAATACAATAGCAGCCCGACAGCCGGCTGTTATCGAAAGCTTAAAGACTATATTTACCCACGAAAGGAGAACGTGTATGCGTTTGGAGTGATAGGTTGTGTGTGCGCACACCAAACACATAAATGTAAAAGTTTGTTACTCCTTTACGCAAAATCTACTGAACGGGTTTTGATAAAACTTTAGGGTTATGTAGTTTATAAATCAAAAGAAGACATAGGCTGCATAAGATCCCATTAACCGTTACCAAAAACCTAACATAACACACGGTGGACAGCTAGTCTGAGGCCCGTATTAATAGACGTCACTAAACTCCGAGACGCTCTCAAGTCTCTTGCTGTCTTTGTCATTCTAAAGGGAAAAAATAAGGACAGCAATAAACTTGAAAGCGTCTCAGAATTAAGTGACGTCTATTAATACGGGCCTAAAATAAATAAACCATTATTGCTACATCAAGAAAACTAGCCTTCAGTATCAACTGAACATTCTGCTTTAAAGTATACAGTCAGCTTTATATAATATACTTTATTGCACATAACTGTTTAACAGAGAACTTAACTGTAATTTGTTTACAAAGGTGGACTTATCTCTAGAAGAGATCTCTTCCAGTCAACCTAGGGCATTGCGATAGACTGTACTTGAAACGGGCCAACATAGTGCAAGAGAGTGTTTAAATAATAACAACGACTAAAAATATATATTTATGAATGCAAATACATAAATTTATAAATACTGAAAACATAAACTAATAAACTAAAATATAAAATAAATACATAAATATAATATATACCTAACCTTATAGTGATGTAGTGAATCTATGATGATGATGCGTCAGATACTTGGGATAGTAGATAACTTCTCAATCTGTTTTTAAAAGAGTTAATCGATGGGCTTTCTTGAATTGCTTTCGGGAGCCGATTCCATAATTGAGAGGCACGCACGGTAAAGGAGTGGAAATAGAAATTTGTTTTGCTACTAGGCACCTCCAGCATCGTTGTGATACAGGGGCGCCTAGAGCGAGTAGGAGGTGGGAGCAGTTGGAACCTGGATCGTAAGTAAGGAGGGGAATTGGGATCATGTAGAATGTTGTAGAGGAAGGTGAGGATATGCATATCACGGCGAAAACGGATAGGGAGCCATTTAAGTTGAGCACGATATTCAGAAACGCGATCGTATTTACGCAAACTGAAAATGAATCGGATAGCAAGATTTTGAAGGCGCTCTAACTTATTAAGTAGCTCCTCTGTCACATTCAAAAAACAGACATCGGCGTAGTCGAGAATAGGGAGTAGAAGAGATTGCGCTAGCATAATTTTGGTGTTGAAAGGAAGAAAAAATTGGAGACGCTTTAGAGAATGATAAGTGTAAAACATACGTCTGCTGATATTATTGATATGAGGTACCCAGGACATATTGCAATCCATAATTATGCCCAAATTTTTGACTTTGTCACAATACGGGATAGTGACGCCGTCATAAGAGAGTGTAGGTACTGATCCCCAATCTATCTTAGATCTGAGCCTGCTACTGCCTACAATGATGGTTTGTGATTTGGTGGGATTGACAAGAAGTCCAAAGCGTTTAGCCCATAGTTGAACAGCAGCAAGGTCTTTATTTAAAATCTCAACAGCCCTGGGCAACTCCGTTAACTCAAAATGTTGGTATATCTGTAAGTCATCTGCATACAGATGGAAGGGAGAAGAGATAACCTGGGATATGTTGTTAATAAATACAGAGAAAAGTAATGGGGAGAGTACGCCGCCTTGGGGAACACCAGCAGTGAGATCCAACCAGTCCGAATTAGCATCGGCTGTTTTCACAAACTGCAGGCGACCGAAGAGGTAAGACTGAAACCAGTCAAGAACCGAAGAGGACATGTTCACTGCACGAAGAGCACCAAGAAGTATGTCATGATCAACAGAATTGAATGCGCTGCTGAAATCCAACAGCACCATTGCTGTGAGCTTGGTGTTATCCATAGCACACCTAATGTCTTCCGTTATATTCAGCAGCGCACCAACTGTGCTGTGGGACGGTCGGAAGCCGGATTGGAAAGGACATAGGAGGTTGTTGGAGGTAAGAAAGGAGTAAAGTTGTTTGTGTACAACAGATTCAAGGACCTTGGAGAGGATGGGTAGGATAGATATGGGTCGGTATTGAGAGTAAGATGTCGGGTTTGAGGTTTTCGGCAACGGTATGACAAAAGCCTTCTTCCACTGTGACGGGAAGACACTGCTACCAAGAGAGAAGTTAATAATGTGAGAGATCACAGGTGCAATGTCTTCCAGCACAGGAAGAATCATGTCGAGGCTAAGACTGTCACAACCAATTGCTTTAGTGGATATGGAGCGGACACACTTCATGACAGCATCTTCTGAGACAGGATTGAAAGTGAAATAGGGGCAGTCCGGGTGGGCCATATTAGAAATCTGATAAAGTGTGGAAGTTTTAGTAAAGGAATCTAAAATGATTGGTGGAGTAGAGAAGTGACTATTTAAAGCATTGAGGTCCACAGTGCTTTCACAAGCATCCGTGGACTTGCCCACACCCAAAGACCTCAAGAATCTCCAAACTTGCGTTTGGCAAAGATTCTGAATTGTAGAGTGAATATAGCGACGTTTTGCATCCCGACACATTCTGTTGCAGATATTACGAAGTTTTTTATACGCCTGTAAGTTTTCCTGTGAGGGATCTTTTTTGTGTCGAGCCTTAGCTCTATCCCGCTTTCCCATGGTCCTCCTGATAACAGGGGTAAGCCAGGGAGCCGGGCATGCTTTACACGAACAGGGCGTACAGGAGCATGGACATTATATAGTTTAATAAGTTCAGAAGTAAGAGCTTCTACCATTTCATCAACATTGTCAGATGACAACACTGACGACCAGTCAATGTTTCTCACATCATCTCTCAAACGTTCCAGGTTCATATGCTTAAAGTTGCGCTGAAGTAGCACTCTGCCTCTAACCTTGGGAGGGCGTACTTTATAAGATAAGAAGATTAAGTCATGGTGGGAGAAGGGTGCAGTCATTTGACCGTGAGAGATAACAAAATTTGGGTTAGAGACAGAGATGACATCAATGAGAGAAGGCCTACAGTTAGGAAAGTAATGAGTTGGGGAAGACATGGGAAGAATCTGGAGGTTAAGCGAAGACATGAGCTCTGTTAGCTTCTTTGACCTAGTGTCACCCTTTAACAGACATGTGTTTAAATCACCCATGAGGATCACGTGATCGTAACTTGCTAAAAGGCTTTCTAGAACTTCCTCCAGTTTATTAAAATAGTCTACTTTGTCATTTGGACTGTAAAGAACTCCAAGAAGAACATTTTTATGACGGATGACGATGTTTATGAAGAGAAATTCGAGAGACCCATTGAGACCAGGAGGGGTCGTGGACTGAGATACGATACTCGCAGGAATGTCGCTGCGAAGATAAATACCTACGCCACCGCCACCCCTGCCAGTACGATCGTTGCGAAACAATTTGTACCCAGGTAGTGAGCAGCTGGTGGAAGGAAGTGAAGGTTTCAGCCATGTTTCTGAAACAAGGATACAATCGACCACGCCAGCCTGAAAAGATGTGAGAAGATCAGAATGATGAGCTGCGATACTCTGCGCGTTAATATGCACCAATGATAATAAATTACCATGATTAAGTGAGAAAACCCGCGACAACTTGTCCTCGAGCAAGTCAGAATCAGAGAGAGAAGTGTTGTTACTACTATTGACGCTAGCAAATTCATCATCAGATGAGCAAGAAAAATAAACATCATCTTCATGCGAAATCATATAGAATAGTTAAATAAAATATACGTAAGTATAAAATAAATAAAAAAAAAAGATATAAAAAAAAAAGATATAAAATAAAAAATAATAATAAAATAATTAAACAAACGCTACTCATATGCCTGGTTGACCATAAAAGACCTTAACATAAACACACTTTGTAAACGCACCAGTTTGTCTATCTATGAATAATTCAAGGAGTAATTAAACGCTATGACAAAAGTTGAAATTGACATTGAAATGACACTGACGTACAACGATTAACAAAATAAGTCATCATGAATGTCATGATTCTAACAGCAAAAAGAGAGGAAATATGTTTTAAACTATTAACATTGTGTTTACCCTACATTAACAAATGAGAACAAAAAGTAATCAGTATAAAGCAACTAAATTAAAAAGCGACAAACTGCTAAAGGTGTGGTTTACAAAGTTGACAAACACTAAACTATTTTCTACCGTCAGATTCAGGCTTGGGATGATTGACTGTGAGCTTTTTCAGTTCATGCATCGAAGTTATCTTCACCCTTGTCTTGTCAGGAAGAAGAATGACAATAACACCGTCTGAAGACCAGCAATTCCGCATACTGAAGTGTTTGCGGGCTGCCACAAACACGTCTTGTCTCGGCTTAGTTAAAAACTCGGATGTGGTTATATTCGAGCCCTTTAAGAGTTTTTTGGCCTGCCACACCTCAGAGCGAAGCTTCAATGAAGAAAACCTTACAAGGACTGGCCGAGGCGTATCCTTCTTTGCACCTAACCTGTGGCAAGACTCCAGTACATCTCCAGTTACACCGGACACCTTCATTTGGCTGGATAACACGGTCAAAGTCTTCTTCACAACATCTTCATGGCTATCTTCCTTGATCCCATGGAAGAGCAAAACTTTTCTGCGGGACTGAGTCTCCATGCGGTCCAGACCTGTGATGAGGAGCTCCACCTGTGACTTCAGCATGCCGAGGGTCTTCCATATGAAGGACTTGAAGGAGCCGTATTCCGCTGCTAAGGCCTTCACTGTCGTATTGGGTGCATTGGCACCGGGCTGCTGCAGGCTCTGCTCGAACTCATCCATCCTGTTCGTGAATAAGGACGATAACTCCTCCATGCCCTTCAGTAGTTGCTCTGCTGTGTTATCCATGGCTTACAAGTGTTGATAGTGAGTGAGTTAGTGTAGAAATGGTCAACCAATGCACAGGTAGAAATACTTTTAATACATTAAATGACTTACTATTTTTAATATTTAATTTAACTGAGCTGATATTATTTGGTGTTTACACTTTCGCGTCTACCCGCCAAAAAAGCTTTAAACCTAACTACAAAATAACTCGGAGTCTAGAACACGCCTTATATACCGTGCTTATGTATTTGATCCCCGGTGCATGGCAGCTAAATCGATACTAAAATGAATAAGTGTACCGTTCTCTTTATATAGCTAAAATAATAGGTTTCTTATATTGGGTTCTTCAGTTTTATGTATTTTGTTATAAGAAAAGGAATTTCGTGTGATTAATGTTCGTCTGCGTTGAAGTTTGATAATGGTTAGCTTTCAAGGATCTGCCTAGTCATAAATGTCGTCAAATATCCATACTCCATACTAATATTATAAATGCGAAAGTAACTCTGTCTGTCTGTCTGTCTGTTACGCTTTCCCGCTTAAACTACTGAATCGATTTGAATAAAATTTAGTACAGATATAGTCTGGGACCCGAGAAAAGACATATGATAGTTTTCATCCCGCGGGAACGGGAACTATTCCACGCGGACGAAGTCGCGGGCAGAAGCTAGTGTTCATAATAACGCAAAATGTAGCTGCTTAATTTATATCCGACTACGGGAAAGCCAGAAGAAAGGCTCGCGATTTCTGTATGTATCTATGATCCACGCAAGTGACTATAATACTTAACTGATTTTGACGCATGAGCTGACAATTGATTTGATATTACAGTCAATAAATATTAAGAACGTTGCTTGGAAATGTGGTGATGGTCCAGTGGATAGGGCGCCTGCCTCTCGTTTATGAGGTTGTGGGATCAAAAAGGCAACTACTAATTTCAATTCATATCTACTTTCTAAAGTTTATCTTAGACGTCACTGACGTCCCGTGCCTTGGAAGCGGTAAAGCCGTTTGTCCCGATTGACAGGTGAAAATAGTCTGAAGCCATAAAGTCTGACCAGTCTAACCAAGGCGTCGCCTAGTAACTGGGTTCCGGAGGTCTGTAGCCAGGTAAATCCAATTAGGTTGGAAGCGGATCCCCACAATGTCTTTTTTTTTTTGGTGAGTGGGAAATCATCCAATGACTGCTCCCGTCCTGGATGCGGCGGGAGGGCGTGTCAGACTCTTACTGACTAAAACCCACTCATGTTCCTTCGATTGCCCTTTACGTTCCAGGGTCACGGTAACTATTATAAACATTCCGCAACCCCGGCAGGCGTTGGCCCTGTTGGGCCCCTTCCTGTGCTGACTCCTTCTCTTTAAGGCGCGCGTGGAACACTAACGCGCCGTCGACGCGGTCCTGGTCCTAACCGGGCGGCGAGCTACCCATCGCTCGCCATCATCCCCACAATGTTGGGAATAGGCTAGAGAGATGATGATGACGAATATAATGATACATTAAAAATGTGTGGGTCGTTTTTTCTCCTATGCAATGTCAAACGTAAAAATAGAAAAATCCGTCACTTATCGTCTGAGATGATATTTAATGTGTTTCAATTATCCCGGTAATTAGAATCTAATCATTTCTACAAAATAGGTACATTTATAGTACTTTTACTGTGTGAGATATCAACACAATGTATTTTTGTTTCCAAGTTACATTTCGTGAAGCTTTTATACCCTTTGCGACACTCCAAAGCGTACATAACAAATGCAAAACAGTATCACAAAATGAGCAAAAAATACGCAAAATGTTTGACTTATTCAAGAAGTAACTTCTTTGGGACAAAGAACTTAATATCCTCTTTAACTTACATTTGATATAACCAAACAAAGCGAAATTCCTAGATTGAAACTTATAACCAACGAACCCATTCCAACTGTATAAAATGCTGCTTAAAATTCAGAATTAAAATAAGGCGACAAAAGAATTGTGAATGAGAAAGCGCCAGTTTTGTATCTCTGTAACCCGTTTTTGTCAAAACTCATGAATAAGACGCGAAGGGTGCTAGTTTCACAAAGAATTGAGACGAGTATATCATTTATATTTTGCGCTTTAGGATTGCCAGGAGTTGCTACTGTGAATATTTTTTTAATATTGTTTTTCTAGGTTTTTGTCTGTGTGTATCTAGTGTTGTAATAATTGGTAGATACTTAAAAAAAATAGAGTTTTGAAGAGTCAGATTGAGTGATTGATAGAAATTGTGTCGTCGGACCAATACTTTCAGAGAATAAGGCTAACGTTGGCTTGCTTGTTAAATCGAATAAATGGCTTTTTATTATATACGGTGACGGATAATTAAAGCTTTATGTCAAAAAATATATATTATATCAGCCAGATTTATAACGGCAGAACAGGAACTGGTGTAATTTAAAAGCTCCCGCCACCAAAAAATATTAAGATGGCGATTGCAGGCTAACAAAAGAGTTAATAACTTGTAAACGGCTGAACCGCTTTTGACAACACAATACATGTATAAAAACTATTGCTAGATAGCTTACTTTCAAATAAAAAACCGATTCGTTTAAGAGCTACGGTCTACATACAGACAGACAGACAGATAGACGGAAAAACAGACAGACATACAAACAAACAGTGATAAAGAAACAAATAGACAGACAACCACATACAAGTGGTGGTAAAACACTTTTTTTGCGTCGGAGGTTAACAGAAGACGCAAAAATACCCGCAAAAGACAGCCAAACAAAGATAAAACAGACGTAGAACATCCACAACGCCAGTAATTCTGACAAAGCTCTAAAATCTTCAGCTCACTTAAAAAATCTTTCCTAACAAAATACAAGGAATTTTAAATACCGAGCACGCAAAGTCGGTGTTATTTTAGGATAACGTGTAATTAGTACCGCGGTTAAGACTTGAAGAGGCTCTGATGTTTTTATAACCATCCTTTGGAACCTTGAAAACATGCTTTTGCTCTCAAAGGTTTCCAACCAAATGGAGGCCTAATTTGTTACACATAATGTACAAAATATGTGTGACGTATGTTATAATGGTGGGTAAACTAGGTCAGGTAGCCGTTACCTTTATGTATTTCGCCTAGTAATAGAATGATAACGACCCGGGTGGCGCTGACTGGCAAATGGATTAATGGATGGTGTTTTTTGTTTGGTTTATAATAATACGGTACAATTTTTTCCGTATATTTTGTAGCTACATTATCGGGTATTGATTTATAAAAGAAATAACAAGGAAACCAATAATGCAGTTGGCTTAATATGTTACCAATAACGCATTTTTTTAAGACTAGCCAGCTTACTATTTGGTTGTGGCGTGATGTTATGTAACCTATAGTTTTCTTCGATTGATGGAATATTCAATGCATTTTTTTTTTGTAATCGGGCCAGTACTTCCTGAGATTAGATTAGAGTGCATTCAACTTAACAAATATACAAAATCATTATCTTTATAATATTAGTATAGATTTCACTCTAATAAACAAAAGTCTACCAGCATTTACTATTCGACTTCATATTCCTGAATTTTGACTATCGAGGATGAAGAAAAAGCCGCGGAACAAAAAGTAGCCTTTGTCTTTTTATGGGGTGGCAGCTTTTTCTGCACCCAATTTCGTCAAAACAAGCTATGCGGTTTAAGCGTAAAAGCGTTGCTCTGACAGATCTACTTTTAAATATAATTATAGGTTTATTCCACATTAAGTAAGCGTGGCGAAAAAATGCTCATCATGTTTTCTCTATATACGAAAAGGGCTTTTCTTTACAGTTGGATAATAAGGCTGCTATTAATATACTATATTAATAATGTTGTTTTTAATACCTTCGTCCCTTCGTCACGTCAATCGTGTCAACAACTAGATTGATTTATTTTAATCATCTATTCGATAGACATAAAATAAGATAGTGTGGAGGTCTTAGGGATCTTTACTATACCGGAATAATCCATAATTATTTCACCGAAAGATAAAATAAAATGTCTTTAGCAATAGCATAATATTATTTTATATTGTCGTATTCAAGTTATTTTTATAGCGACTGCTTGTCTACCATACGTCCTGTCAAATCATTCTCATTAAAAAAAAAACATATTTTTGGTCTATTTAAACAATCTATCCAAAAAGGTTTCATTAAGGCAATATCAGCCAGAGGATACAATATCGCATTTCTATCATTCACAAAATACAAGATATCGTGTTTCTATCATTCTGTCAAACGTATGAAACGTAACACATCTGTGAAGACATGGCATATGCCTTGAGGCAATTAATTTCTCATCCGACAATATTGCAATTTGATGCTGGATGCGGATTGGCCAGTATTGGGGATAGACGTTGATTGTAAGACGGTATCAATCTTTGTTAGGTGTCTAGCAATTCTGAGTTACTTGATAGGGTATTAAAATCATACCTCTGTTTATAACCTAGTAAGAGCGATTTTAATCAAATTCCCTGGTATAAATCGAAGATATCAAGCTGAAATTTATAATATCACATACTCAGGTCTGCTACCTCTCAAAGCAGTGAAAAAATCAAGTTCCTAAATCAACGCAATAAAAAGATGCGGCGGTTTATATTGCATATTTAGACTTTTGCAAGGGAATCAAAACCATAATATGTATGTATTTATAAATTATATAACTATATTTATCAGTTGCACGATGGTAACCAGACGTTACCATAGTACAAGCTTTTCCTATTTTGTGATCAGATGACTATGTGTGAGTTTTTATTTCTGTCTTTTTTTTAATCATTCTGTCCTTCTGGGAATTTGCATTTTCGCGAATCTCACGTCATACGAATAAACCCAAAGCTACAGTTATTTTGCTTTGCCAAAGTATTTTCAAAGTAAAGGAGACAATTTTTTTTGTTCGGGGATTAGGCCCACCACAAATTGTGGCATTTATTAATGAAATGCACGTTAGTTTATTCCTTATAATCTCTAGATTACAGTGGCAATATTAGCAAAACTCTAAGTAACCGGAATACTGGGAAATACGACAGTCAAAACATGACTCTCATAATGACCTAAAATCTCACAAGAGCGATTATTTAATGAGTGAATAGGTTTCCTAGGTATTTTATGTTAGAATAGTGCACTTTCAATAATAATATAGGTGTAAATGACATAAAAACCTGGCTTTGGTGTGATTTTTTTTCGATTATTCTTTTACTGTGGCTCCAATGCTTTTATAAGTAAAGTTGTTGCACATTTCGTTGAAATCGAGCTGTACAATTGTTACAACAGCTTTATATATTATGCACTGTATCTCCAGAAGCCATTTTTCTAACATCTATTGAATAAAAATACGAAAAGAACAGAAGAAGCACTTATCTGACTATCTAGAAAACTGTTGGAAACTATTAGGCTAAGTTTACATGACCGCGAGAAGCCGCGCGTCGCCGCGTGGTTGAGGCCCTGTCCAGGAAGGCGAACTCGCCGCGATTCGACTCGCGCGAATTCACTCGCGGGTAGGCAAGATACTAGGCACCAATACATCGCGTCCACAAGCATCGCGCGACTAATAAACTCGCGCGTGACTCGCGCGTAAAGCGCGCGAGTCGAGATACTAGGGCCGCCTTGTTGCGTCCAGATTTTGCGCGAATTTCAGAGCGAGTGCATGTATAAAAGAGAAAGAGAAGGAAATACGACTCGCGCGTACGTACGCTCTATACGCGTAGACTCTGGACGCAACACTCGCGCGTGTTACGCGCGAGAGAATCGCGGCGAATTCGCCCTCCTGGACAGGGTCTGAGGCGTTCGCATGATGATGTGCATACCAGTCCGGATGTCAATGTTGCTTGAGGAGGGGGCAATTTGCTTATGGATTTTATACCGAAGGCTGAGTCGTCGCAGAAAATGACAAAGACAATAAAAAAGCTTTCTTGCATCCTATTTTAAATGAAAGTCTTTCACTTAAAATAGGATGCAAGAATGCTTTTCAACGAACGTAGAACGCGCGGTAATGTCTACGATAATTGCTGCTTACTTTGGTCTTGTACCGCGCGGTTAGTGGTACAGAGCGGTTTCGCGCGGTCGTATGAACTTAGCTTAATAATGTAGTCTGTCAGTGTCAAACTGATTGAAACTGTACCACAGAGCATCTACAACGGAATGTTAATTAGGTACGTTTCGTTTCACATAATATATTTAAATTCACGTTGAAATAAATGTAAAAACGCTCCTCAACATGCATTTTTCCGTAATAGTTTTTTACTATTATTTCATTATTCCCGTTAGATATCTATATAATTTTTAGTGGGTTAGTTATAATAAGGAGATGACTTGTTTCATGCGTAAAATTATTAATAAACGTAACCGTTTAATAGTGGGACCAAAAAAAATTGTCTCCTTTATCCAAGTCTTCATATCTTATTTTGTTTTGTATTTGAAATACTTTAAGGATATTTGTTCACTTAATATTTAAATATTTGAATTGTTCAATAATTCATAACGATTCTTTTAATATGTTTCTAGTAAAAATAATTATTGCAAGACAAAACATCAATTTTGTCGGTTTGTTAATTCAAGAAGGTTTATAACTTAATTAAATACAAGAGAACTGATTTGGGGTGTTTTAGAAACTTGTTGAATAAATTTATTTTCTTAAACTTTGAAACGCTTCATCAAGTGTGTTCAAGAGTTTTCGTTTAAACTCTTATTATTCAGCTATTATAATACTTTTGTGGTACAAGACCGCTACGCAACTACCTACCCGTGTTTGACACAAAGAGACTGTCTAACAGATTTCTACAATAGAGTAACTTGGTAACACGGTAAAACTGATTGGCAAATTTTCTGGATTCTGTAACAGTAAGGCAAATCACCTTAATGCCTTTCTGATGTTGAGTGTATATTTATTAATTTTTTTGGGAGTAGGAAATCATCAAATGACTGCTCCCGTCCTGGGTGCGGCGGGAGGGCGTATCAGACTTTCACTGACTAAAACCCACTCACGTTCCTTTGGTTGCCTTTTATGTTCCGTGGTCACGGTAACTATTATAAACATTCCGCAACTTTGTAGATACGTTGCTAATCTAAAGATAAATATGAAATAGCTCATATGCCTGTAATTACACCGGCCTTGAATTTTTCAGATGTCTTGAGACGACTGATTGATTTAATGATAATAAAATAGTCTACCGAAAAGACAAGTTAATTTAGTAGTCTCCAATTTATAATGTTAATACCGATTTATTTCATGTAAGTTGTTTTAAATATACATTGCCGCATTGGATTCGGTGGATCGCAGAGCCAGAAGGTTGATTTGCGACAAGAAGCTGGTGGCCGAACTACAGGGTACGTATCAAAATCCCGAATTTTAAAAGACCGAATTTTAAAATACCGATGGTCGAAATCCCGATAATTAAAACGCCGAATGGTTGTTTGGTCGAAAGTTTTAAATCCCGAAAGTTCATTTGCCCGAAAGTTTAAAATCCCGAAATTTAAAATCCCGAAGTACAAAATCACGAAATTGAATTGGTGAAAAAAAAATACATAGTAGCTGCCCTACTGAATATGCGTACAAAATTTGGTAAACATCGGTACAGCCGTTTGGGAGGAGTAAGGTAACTAACATTGTGACACGAGATTTTTATATATAAGATGATATTATCTGTCGGTCTCTCATTCAAGCAAGCATGCAACATGCAGCAGGCAGGGTTTCTAGGACGGCTCCGGCACTGCGGGCCTCCGGCGGCCCCACGCGTGCTAATCGTCGCAGACGGCTTTCGCTCACCGCCGCAGCTTCGGCTTATTGGCCGGCTTGGCCGGCCAGCCTCAGCCACGGCGGCTCGCTCGCAACCGCCTGCTCCTCAGCCCGCGGGCCGCCTCACCCCTACGCGCTTTCACGATTTTAAATAACACTCTAGGGGTAGGACAAACAAGACTACGTGGAGTCGGTTTTGAAGCAATTCGGTTCTGTCACTAACTTTTGTTGCACAGCATATTAATTTCTTAACTAACAATATTATTTGACTGGGACAGAATTTGTGATTTTATCCATCGGTATTTCGTCCATTCGGTATTTCGTCCATTCGGGATTTCGTCCATACGGGATTTCGTCCTTTCGGGCATTTGAACATCGGTATTTTGTGTTTCGATATAACGACTATCGGCATTTAAAACTTTCGGTATTTTGAATTTCGGTGTTTTGGACGTCAGTATTTCAATCATAGGTATTATGAACTTTCGGGATTTTGATACGTACCCGAACTACAACCACTAGCATCTGCCTGGCGGTGTTTTACAGATTGCACTTCGGTGAGTGTGTGCTCATGAGCTACACGAGCTCATTCCCTCATCTCCATTTTACCACCGGACATCCAGACGTACGGCAGGATACCACCCTTTCTTGGTTGATATTCCTCATATCCGCACGCAGCGCTTCTCAAAATCGTACATAATGCGCACCGCGAAGGAATGGAATTCCCTGTCTGTTTTTCCAAATTCATATAACCCGGAAGTATTTAAAAAACGAGTGCATAGGCATCTATTGGGTAAGCTCGCTCCATCGTAGGCCCCGTCTATGCCCTCGGGCTAGCCTGGGACCAAGAGCAAGCCCATAATAATAATAATAATAAATAAATAAATGTTTTTATTTTATATTAATATTTAAAAATGTAATTTATAAGTGTCTAAATATAATAAATGGAATAATAATAAAAAAAACATTTCTGTTGTCAAGTATCTCGAAATCTTTACATAATTGTTTAAATTAAGTATAATATTTCCTCATGTAGTGTTTCATCAAGTATCATGTGTACATTGCCAAGAGTATGAATTTAACTTTGCGAAGAGTTATTTTGGCTTCAAAAGCTATCTAATTAGCAAGAAGTCCTTGAACGTATTTATTACACGTGCCCGTCAAAATTCGCCAAGTGAACATCAAATTACGTATATAGCGAATAATAAAAATATCGCTTGTCTATATTTCAATTTAGGAACGTGCTCAATAGACTGCGCACTTAAGTAGGCCCTTACATACATATCAAAGAAGATGGGGAATTACAGATTATGTTTGTACTCAGTAGTAAGTGTACGAACTGAGTGAAGAGCGTTGAGCGAAGCGTGCAGCGTTGCGTGCAAGTGGTTTTCGCGCCGCTCGGCCGCCAGTCAGGACACCTACGGGTTAGTGCGTTTGTTTGATAAGGACGCCGCACGCCCCGCCCCGCTGGACGCTCGATTTGAGGGGGCACTCAGGCCCTACACTAAGGCGTAATTTTCATTCCATGGTGCTAAGCAAGCGGGTTCGATGGTCCATGCGGTTCTAATCAGACTATGAACCCTAAGGCTACAGATCGATCGTAATGACTAAAAGTGGTCATCTATTGAGCCAAATACTATAAGGAAAAGACAAATAACATACTTATTGTATTTGTCGGCAGATGTGAACGATTATCGGATCGGGAAAAACGGGTATTATTCAGTTTTATTAATTACTTTTTAACTAACATACAATGCCGTTGGTCTCGCTTGTCCATTTAGAGGCCTTCGCCTACCCACATTGACAAATGCTAAAAGTTAATAAACTGATAACTTTGCAAGACAATCCAGTTCCTTGAAAATGAATAATATGTGTAAGATCTAGGTACAATTTACAAATACATAGCATTTTTTAGGCCTCAAAGCCCAAAGGATTAAAAAGGTTATTATCTTGATCGAGCTTTCGTATAATCGTGAAGTTTTCCCAAGCTGAGAGATTTTTTAGAAAAAGCTTTTTTAAGGCCTTAACTTATTTTTCATTTCAATGATAATTTGGTAAGGATTTAAGTCGCGACCTTTATTTTTATCGAGATTAAACTATTTACTTTAAAATTTTATAAATAAACGCATTCGGTGAATGGGGATGAAGGATCACGCTTTCGAAAATAGAGTGTATTATTTTAGATTTCGTTTTTTTGTATAAATTTTCAAACAATACATTTTATATAGAACTTTTTGACAATCAATTTAAAAAAATAATGGCATGGCTACAACAAATACATTTTGACATGTGTACATGTGCAATAACTATATTTTTTGTATTGGGATAAAGATTTAATCTGTTGAAATTCCATGAAATATAAAAAAAATATCAGATCAATCTCAAAAGATTTTTTTTTTACCACAATTAAACAAATCCAAGATTGACTTTAAAATATTAGTTAATATAAATAGGTATTTTAGGACAGAGTCTGTACCATGGTAACCAGACAGCTGATATACCTTTTTTTTTTTTGGTGAGTGGGAAATCATCCAATGACTGCTCCCGTCCTGGGTGCGGCGGGAGGGCGTGTCAGACTCTTACTGACTAAAACCCACTCATGTTCCTTCGATTGCCCTTTATGTTCCAGGGTCACGGTAACTATTATAAACAATCGCATAATTTATAAACACGTATATTCATACTATAAATAAATTACACCCAGACACTAAACAAACATGCTCAACACACAACATTTTAATATAAATATTTGTAACAATCTATCTACTATAAAAAATACAGAAAGAACTTTGTAGAAAAATATTGATTTTTCTACAAAGTTCTGTATTTGATACTTAAGTACAAATAAATTAACCATAAAAGATAGGCGGTTGTTTCTAACCTCAAGTAACGTTACTTAAAAATAAATATAATATTTATAGGTTGTTTATTCTCTCACATGGGAATCCTTTGATGTTACACATAAAGGCGCTGGAAAGTCTCATGAATTTATGTTTGAACCATCAAATTATTATAATATGAGAAGAAAAATACGGTGTAATATTTACCTTCTTTACATGTTATTAGACGGCAAATAAGCTGCGGCCCACCTGACGTTAAGTGGCTGGTACCGCATGTAGATTATTTGCAAGACAAGTATGATATGTCTCATGTGCCAGTAATTAAATAAATAAAAATAAATAAATATCCTGGGACATCTTACACACGGCCATCTGATCCCAAGCTAAGCAGAGCTTGTGTTAAGGTAATCAGACAACTGCTATACATCCATACTAATATTATAAATGGGAAAGTGTGTCTGTCTGTCTGTCTGTTTGTCTTTCTTTCACAGCAAAACGGAGCGACGGATTGACGTGATTTTTAAGTGTAGATAGTTGAAGGGATGGAGAGTAACATAGGCTACTTTTTGTCTCTTTCTAACGCGAGCGAAGCCGCGGGCAGAAGCTAGTACTTATATAATTTTTAAATACCTACATAATTATAGATAAAAAAACACCCAGACACAGAACAAACAATTATGCTCTTCACGAATCGAACCCACGACCTCTGGCTTAGCAGTCAGGGTCACTGAACACTAGACCAATAGACCCGTCATTTACACAGTTTTATATCAGCTCCCTTTATTCCAGGTGGGTAATCATCATATCCTCCCGCTCTGGGCGAAGCGGAAGAAGGAGTCAGACTTCTACTGACTAAAGTCCCCCAATTTTCTTAGTTAGCCCTTTGTATCCAGAGCCGCGGTATCTTTTTCAAACTATCAGCAGCCCCTTTAACCTTTCGACGACCAAGCGAACGCCGGCTGTCGCTCTGCTAGTGTCTTTCTATTGTGTCTCGAATCACGTGTGTCCTACGGTTTAAACCGGAACGCTGTAAGTTGCGTTGTGTCAGCATGTACTTCTATGGAGATACCTCCATAGAAGTACTATCACCATAACCCTACCCTATAGAAGTACTAACTATGCTTCACAAAGGACTCTACTACGTTTTTTGTAGATAGGAAATCCTCAAATGACTTCTCCTGCACTGGGTGGGGCGGGAGGCCGTGTCAGACTTTTACTGACTAAAATCCACCCACGTTCTTCGGTTGCCAACGTAGTTGTCTGGCATTTTTGCTGAACTGGACCTATATGGCGAAGCCGCGAGACACGCAGTGTGTTTTTTCTTTATTATTGTTTTTATTTATTGTCTTACATGTGGTTTTCTGCACTGTGGTCTCTATGTGTGCCAAACAAATATTTTTTCTTGCTTTTTTCTTTTCTTACCTAATTCTAAGTCTGTCTAAAATTCAAAAAAATACATAAATTATTAGGAGAGAGGACTTTGTGTAGTTTTTAAATATATTGCGAGTCAAAAGTGTAAGTTTGGGCAAAATTGAAGTTTACATAATATTTCTGTTCTTTCCGTACAGAAATCATCAAAAGTAATAAAATTATAATATGTGTCTCTGTATCCGGTACGGGAAAACCTTGAACGCTCCACACTTTGTGATCGCGGAACCTTTGGAATCGACAGAGGTATTTTAATCTACGACTTTGTATGCAACCGGTAGAATACCGACTTTGACATAGATATAACTACAATAAATATACATACATAAGTACATTACTTTATAAAGTCAAAATCCGGGCATTGAACGCTAGTTTATATTTATTTCTAAAAGCCTTTATGACTTGAAATAATAACTACGCTTCGAAAAATTATTCTATCAGTATTCAAACTACACTGTCACCCATTAATATTGACCGCGCCTTAATCTTTTCTCTGAAACTAATTTAGAACTACGTATGCCCGAGTTGACCCTCAATTATTTGAGGCGTACATCCCACCTGCTTATTAGCACTGGAACAAAAAGTACCGCACTGCGCAACCATTACGGACCGCCTCATGTTAAATTCAGTACACATAACACAAATTAAAGTTATCTTATGTTATATTAATAATGTAGGCTCCTCGTGTTGCACGAATTCATGCTCACTTCGAGATTTTAATTTTTTGAATTTGGTGTGTTCTTTTTCTTGTTCGGATGTGTATTTATTATGATCTGGATGAGAGTTTTTGCTATATTTGTTGTTTTATATGGCACTAACCGCCCCCTTTCGCAATAAATGATAAATTAGACAAAGTTCATAACTTATCTAGATGTAAAAGAAAGAATACACGTCCTTTATGTGAATCGGCAAAGACCATTAAAATTTATTGTGCATAGGAGAACTGTTCACCACATTTGTTCAAGATAAATAATATAAATAATAAACAATATCTGGAGACAACACACATACGACCATCTGTTTCCAAACTGAAAGACCCTAAACTGTGGTAACTATAGATATCTGATACTTACTTACTTATCCATATCCATACTAATATTATAAATGCGAAAGTAACTCTGTCTGTCTGTCGGTCTGTCTGTCTGTCTGTCTCTTCTTCACGCCCAAACCACTGAACCGATTTGTACGAAACTTGGTACAGATATAGTCTGGGACCCATGAAAGGACATAGGATATTTTTCATCCCGGAAATCCCCCGGAAACGGGCACTATTATTCCACGCGGACGAAGTCGCGGGCAAAAACTAAATAGTTAAATAATAATATTCAAACTCAAACCCAAATCATTTAAAAGGCACTTTAGAACGTCAAAAAATGAATCTAGTTGCCCATTCCAAAAAGTTGATTTGTTTATTGTAGATAAATTACACCCAGCCACCACTGTAGCAAAAGATGAAATGATTTTTGAATATGTCACATGTTTGTTATAAAACTTATATTCTTATCTCTGCAAAAGCTATTACTAGAAAAGAGAAAAAGAAACTACTTAGGTATACTCAGATGCCATCTCTTCATCAAAAATTCCTAAAGCTCCCAAACAAAATTTCACAAAGACATAGCACAATATTGTAAACTCAGAAGAAAGAACGTCAGATTAAATCAAGACATAATAAGTGATTATGCTAGCAACCCCATTAGCCACACTATCTCTAATCCAGGGCTCAGCAGCCGACTAACTTTATCTACAAGATTACCAGTTCTCAGCTTAACGAGGAACAAAACAGAATTGCCAGAGCATAATTTTATTTCTTGTACACGAGGTTACTTTTGTAAAGAAAAAAGAGGTTACATTTCGCAGTTTCAACTTAAATTTTAACTTTTTAACTTTGGTAAGAATAAATGAGAAAAGAAATCTGTTTGTTAGCCTGTTACAGTCCCACTGCCTGCAGGGTAAAGGTCTCTTCTCATACAGAGAAGGCACGAATTTTGAGCATCACCTTTGCTCAAGATTGATGGTGATTTCAGATGTACACTAGTTATAAGTCCAGATGTCTTCATGATATTTTTTCTTTACCTAGACGTTGAACTCCAATCTCTTACGTGAGTGGTAGCTTAACCATGGAGCTAACATGGCTACGAGAAAGTCATATTTCTTAACCCTAGAAAGATAATCTACGTCTGCAAGACGTATCGTGAAATTAAATTTCGTTGTAATTTTTTTATTATTAATCGCAGCACGCTAGCTGCTCTAGTTATCGCTGTCGGCGACCGGAACTAGCGCTAAGCAGCAGTAGCACCACGGTTAGTACGTTCAAATAAAAGATATAACTATGTCGTACGTCCGCGAGACGTATGATTATCTTTAATGCAACTTCTGCAATCATTTGAACTGATGGTTTATTTATTTATTTAGGAAAAACAAACAGTAACATATTACATATTAATAACTGACTTACTTACTAAAATATGATAAATATGTTACCCACTACGTTTTCCACAGATTACTAAACACAATTACAAAAACTAGAGACATAAAATTAATTTAATATAAAATAACAGTTAATTTTGTGTGATGCATATTACATGTAATTTTAAAAAGTATAAATATTTATTTATTTATTTATTTTTAAAGAAAGCTTACAGACTAATATCAACTTAAGTGACATGCATAGATAGGGACAATTTGCTAATAACAAGCTTCCACATGTATAATAATTGGAATAATATTATTATACATATAATATTATTGGAAGTTACGTAATCCGGCCACACAAATATACACCAAAGTATTTAATAGGGAGTAAAACGTAAATTTATGAAGTTGTCAACTGTCGATCCATAAGAACTGCTCGTATTTGCTTTCTGAATATATTTTTGCTAAGAAAAAGTATGTCGATTAAGCCAAATTCGTCGTTGTAAGTCTCAACCAAGCGATGAAGAGGTGATCGCGATCCGGCGTTAGATCTACAACGATTAGTAGCAAATAAGCGCCGTGTGCGTATTTCACGTACGTGTACTGTTCGAGGAACAAGGTAACATAACTTGTTTGTTAAGTCAGGACAATCAAATTTACTGCGGCATATATTAAAAAGAGTCATTACATCCAGGAGTTTTCGTTTAGACTGTAAGGTTAAGACGTTGAATTTTTTTAGAAGAAGAGGGTATGAAGATTTCCTCCGAAAGCATCTGTAGTTTAGCTTGTTTGTTTGAAATAATTTTGTAAACTTTTAAATCGTCTGCATATAGGAGAAATTTAGAATGTTGAAAACAAATTTGAATGTCATTTATAAATAAAATAAATAATAGGGGACCAAGAATAGAGCCTTGAGGGACACCAGACGTTACCTGGATCAGAGTGCTGGATTCAAAGCCATCAAACACTACTTTTTGAGTTCTGTTAGTAATGTAAGAAACAAACCACCGCAAAAGGTCACCTCTGATTCCATTATAAGCAATCTTATTAAGTAATAGTGTATGATCTATTTTATCGAACGCTTTTTGAAAGTCAGTATAAACTGCGTCGATTTGTAGCCTATTATCGATACTTTCAAATAGGTATGATGTAAAAATAAGAAGATTGCTTACACAAGATTTGTCCCTAACAAAGCCATGTTGCTCGTTTATTAAAACACTGTGTACAGCCGGATACACCTCATTATGTACCAGCCTCTCAAACAGCTTGGAAAAAGCAGATAATATGGAGATCGGTCGATAAGTAGCTACATCATGCCTTGATCCACCCTTATGAACCGGCACTATGTTTGCGTGTTTCCAGATATCTGGGAAGACTCCACATGATAAACATTTATTAAAAATGATAAATAAGGGATAACAGATGGTATCACATGTATTTTTTAGAAAAACTGGTGGTATTCCATCCGGGCCAGGACCTTTAGATGAGTCGAGCAATTTTAACTCTTTACGTATAGCATCAAGGGAAAATTGCAGTGTACACAAATTGACATCATTGTCGGCACTGTTAGTAGGGGGTTCCCAAGAATTACTGTGAAAGGTTGAGGGCTCATATACAGAGTGAAAGAAAGTGGCGAATAAGTTACACGTAGTTACAGGATCATTAGACACCATTTGATTATAATGAACCGTTGTTGGGATTTTATTTCCTGTTTTGCGGCCAGCAACATATGTCCAAAATGACTTAATATTGGTCGTGACACTATTTTCAACAGCTGTAATATAGTTGTTATAGCACCTGTCTGCTTCTTTTTTAAACTTTGTTTTGTTATTAGAGAACACCTCATAGTCGCTTAAATTACCATACTTCTTCCATTTAACCCAGGCACGGGATTTGTTGTTGTGTTTTGGAAAACCAGCTTGGAAAATGCACATTTTTGGGTTTGCAATATGGTGTGTGTGATCTTATAATGTCATAAAGTTTATCATAGAATGTTAAAACTGATTCTTCCGGTGCTAATTTATCTAGTAATAAACTCCAATCAACATTATCCATAGAGGTATTTATATTGTTATAATCGGCTTTGTGATAATTTAGTTTTTGATTGGCAATGTATTTGGAAGTATGAAAGATATGTGTAGAATATTCGAAAGAAATATGTACATAAAAAGCTGGATGATAAGCGTCAATAGGTAAGAGGGTCGTATCAGGAATAAACATTACGGTATGGGTGTTACAAAATAACAAGTCTAAGGTGCGTCCATCGGAGTTTTGTAAGTGGTTATACTGTTACTGTCTGCTGAAGACCATTCAGAGTCTACTGCCGACCAAGCTACGCCTTCTAATAGCCGCATAATTATTAGTTCTCAGCGCACACCCAGAAATAAAAATAACCATTGTTGGGCTTGTGGTCCAACAAGGGTCGAAGTCGCGGTAGAACCTTAGCAGTGAATATTGGCCGATCAGCTAGAAGGCCAGAGCGTACTACATGTGTAGAAACGTTTACAACCCCTTGTTATATTATATAATATAATAATAAGAAAATATAAACACTGAAAGTGATTTTAAATGTTCCAATAGGAGACAAGTCATTTTTTTGCTAATTTGTAAAGTAGTTTACGATTTTTGTTTGTAATTTGTCAATTAAACTTTATTATTGCTATTTTATAGTTTTATTTACTTGAATAGAATACTAACAATTATTTAAACCAATAAAGCACGATAATACATCCGTAGGCTTACTAAAAATCTTAATTAACTAAGGTACGTCTGACAGACGTATGATTATCTTTTACGCTAGTTAAAATATGATTATCTTTCTAGGGTTAATCCCCATTTTCTTCGATTCATGGCAGAAATTAAAATTTTGATCTCATTGCTTGTTAGGGATGTAATTAGTCAATAGTCAAATTGTTCCTTTCCTGCCGGAACTACTGGACTAAACGCGAGTAAACAGCATGGCATTTGTTTTTAAACTGTTTTCTTTCTATTCTGTAGCAATGGCTTTCGCGCCACGGTCAGAAATCGCGCTCGACAAAACCAAGAAGACAGTCAAAAGGGACGTTTACAATAACATTTAACTATGCTTTATCTGCAAAGCTGTAACAGAAGCACATTTACAGCAATACACGAGTAAAACAATTGTTTTGTTCCAAACAGTTTAGTTGCTCGGCTGGTATCTAAGGCAGTAGTACGTGAGGCAGCAAAGTTAGATCAAAGTTCAGTTAGTTTCGACGAGGTAATTATGAAGCAGTTACTATTTAACGTAGTTTATAACGGGAAATCAACGGTTATGGTTAGTTTAGAGGTGTCCTGTTAACTCATTAGAGTAGGAGTTTTCATGCAGAAAATTGATGTGGAAACTGCAACAGAAAGGCGAAGTTGAGGTCTCTGGTTAAATGTTTTGTAATTGGTGTTTAGGTATGTGTGGGATGTTGTGGTAATTTGTCCTTAGTTTAATTTTGTCATTTGTGTTGAGGTCTCAGTCCATTCTGTTCATTTAGTAATGGTTAAATTGAGAGGTACTGATCCACTTGTCATGTTCGTGAACTCTTCACGAATCAAACTTGCATGTAATTGATCTAATTAAAATATATGCAACTGTATCTCAAAATGCGTATGTTTCCTTTCCCTTCACAAAAAACAAGTCCTAAGCGAATCATATCATTAATAATAATGATATTATGATTAGTTTATTTCTACCAGCATCAATAATAGTACCATCAGTTATCTGGCAGCCATGAACCCTCTAACTTTGTAGCTGACTCACGTATTTCCTCAGATGTTGGTCGAACATTTAGAACAAAAGTGTTTGGTACAGCGGTTATTGTGTAGAAATAGCGAGAGGAATTTGTTCCAGCGGTAGTTAAGACTGGCTTTTGTTGGAGATTTTAGATTAACAAGTTTATGAGTTTAGGTGTTTTGTGTGGATCTTTTATGCTTATTAAAAATAAATAGCATTCTCAAAAAAAAAACTTAAGTATCCTGTTTGGCAGTCGTCAGAATTGGTTCAGCCTTTTCCAAACCAACAAAACAACGATTAGTACTGTTATTTTAATGTAATTAGTAAAGTAAAACCGGCATTAGAGCATAGTCGCCACAGCGCCTAAATGGCTGGCTGCTACGCTAGATGTAGCGTGTTCGACAAAACAATGAGCAAATATTTATAAGGCCAACAAGTATACAGGTTTCAGGTCTGGTTGTTTCCAGAATTTAGATGAAATACTTAAATGTGGGGCGTTTAAAAACAATGTATTAACAAAATATCGGTGGTGGAAATTGAAACAAAGATACTCAATAGCCAGCCAATAACAATAATTTATCCTCGATATCATCTGCACACCAACCATAATGACGCGTAAACAAAATTCCTTAACAAACTAAGCGGCTGATTCACTAGATACAACTTTCACAAAATTGTTTAGAAGAACTGTAGCAAAGGCGAATTTCAGAGTACACGCGTAGGTACATAGTACACGACAAACGACAGTTCCTAGCCAGTTTTGAAGGCAGTAAACAATTTGTAAAGTTCCACAGTTGTAAGCTTTTACTGTGGGTACCCCAGGCATACAAACTTTGTTTCGAAAATGAAACCCGATGGGCCACTTAGGGAAAGCGCCTTATGACTCCCAGATCGATATTTTGTAAGTTATACTTTAGTTGGGTGTTTTTAAATGGGCTTGGTGGTGGTTTTGCATAAGTGCTGGTTGTATATAAGTAGTTGGGGAGTATTATGGAAGTTGACGGTACTTGAAGCTCTTGAACGCTGTGCGTAGTTGCAAAGTACTGGTTCTGAAAAGTAGGTTAGAAGTGTTAAGTGTCTAGTGGATCGGTGTAAATGTTCCACATAAATATAACGGTATGTGTAAGTCGTTACTCGTTCAAGTTTGGTTTTGTATTCATTTAATACCATAAATAAATATTGTGAGGTTTTAGCCAATCAGTATATAGACATAAATACGTCATTTTACCTTAACTATATCTACGTTAGCTTAAGTGATAATAGATATTACAATTTTCTTCATGAATAAATCATAAATAATCTACTCTTTATTCAAATACAAAAACGAATACTAAAATAACAGTTTTAATTGTATTAGTATTTTTTTATAAACTGCATAACCACGTCAATTTCTTTGCTCAACAAAAAGCAATTAATATTTCCCACCTACAAAAATTTCAACATTCCAATACTGCAGCATCGTATGATAAAATCATAAATCAGAAATCATATATTAGAAAAAAATACATCATTTTATTGTATAATAGACAGAAAATCATTCTGTAAAAATTATAAGTGAAGAGAACTAAAATAACTGCAGCAATAATAGCATCTCCATAAGTGATATCAGTGCAAGTACGGAACATCAACATACCTATCAGTGATAAATCAACAAAGCCACATACATGTTACAAGGACACTGAAGATCACGTTACCACTCACTCTAAAATTCAAATCCACGCCTAATATTCATGACTCGTATTCAATTACAATTCAGCACATTAGAGCTTCACAGATTTAGTCTAGACTTAACATTACGTATAAAGGCCTTTGTCTTAGTATTAATACGTGTAGGTAATAGGGATGACGACAGCATTAAAAAATGGCATTCTGTTTAGTCCGTCTGATAGATCGGCCGAAAATACGGGACACGTATTTTTTGCTTGATCAAATTAATTAAAAAATACAAAGATAAAGAGCAACAAAAGTTCCGGAATAGGGGCTTTTGACGTCACCGTCATGCAAAAATTGTATCTTATTGTGACGTCACGCGCAACTTCAACGCACTGTATCGTCGTCAACACGAAACCCCTTTTATAGTGCGATTTCACTTGGCAACTATTTGGCAAAATTTGCATCGCTTAGGTAAAACAAACTATTCTCTAGAGTTATTAGAATAGGGTAAACGTAATACAAATATTAAGTTGCATCGAATATAGGGAAATAGTTTGGAAAATACTTACGCTAAGTGAACTTTTAGAAAACTGTATGTTTGATGGAGCAGTATAATAATCACAAATTAATTAAAAGACCAATAATAATAAAGACACACTATAGGGGAAAAACTTTATCTCATACAGATCAGCCCCTAGACAAGTGGCATTGTAGAATAGATAGCGAAATGGAATAGATTGTCAAATGTATGGAGATGTCAAATTAGTAAGCGAAAGCTTATGTCAACCCCATACATTTGACAATCTATTATAATCTACAATCTTTTCTACAACGCCACTTGTCTAGGGTCCAAGATATGAATAAAATCATAATATTTGACATTAATATTTGCGTTTCACCCATTACTGATATAAAAGTAGTTTTCACTTTTCTCTTATGAATTGTAAAATGTAAGGCTTATGTTTTTTGCCATTATTTTCGAAGAGACTGTGCAGAGATTTTTATTTAAGTAAAGCTAGTATTCAATTTAAGTGACCTTAAAAAAGATTGGCTTGAAAAATACATTTCGTAAAAAATATCTAAGTATTTGAATGTTCTTTTCTACTTTGGAAAGAAATAACCGATGCTACTTTAATATTCTTAAATCCCTCTTTGTTAAAAGAAAACAATACAATATCGCTTTTAGGTCAACATCAATCTTTCAAGGGGTAAAAGGACCCACGAATGTGATCAACTTTTATTGTGGAGACCAATTCTAAAATAATGTGAATTAGAAATCCAGATTTACCATACGTTTTTATATATTTTGTGTATATTGTGTGTACCCGGATAAGGTGCACAAACGAAAATGAGTGAAACTAGACTACAATTTATCGATAAAAAAGAGAGTTTTTCTTTTAAATTAAATTGTATTTAATATTGTTTTTTTTTATTTTTTGCCCAAACTGCGTGGATTTTGTCCAAATAAAAACAATAATGATGCCAAAATATTAACACTGTATGGTAAATAAAAAAAAAGTACATAAATGCAGTCAATAGGATGAAAAACATTTTTCTTTTCATTAATTTTGAACATAAAAGTATTAATTTTGAACATAAAAATATTAAATACAATTTAATTTTAATAACTTTTCTCTCTTTTTTATCGGAAAATTGTAGTCTAGTTTCACATAATTTCGTTTGTGCACCTTATCCGGGGACACACTGTATACCCATACATTAGGTTAGTTTTAATCATTTATTTTCTTACCTTGTTGACAAGTAAAAAATGTCTAAGACGTAGCCTTTGTATCTTTATGCATAAAGTTCAAATTCCGGATCACTACGATGTTTACAGCAAGCAAAATAATCAAAGGCAAAAGAAAAACCAAGCTTGAATGGTATTGGGAGGGCCACATCAGCCGCATACATTGTGACTGCTGGGCAAGAGTCTGGACAAAAAATGGATAAAAATGCCAAACATGGTACAGAGATGAGTGGTAAGATGGTCTGCCCCCCTAGACAAGTGGCATTATAGAACAGATAGCGAAACGAAAACGATTGTCAAAATGTATAGAGATGTCAAATTGTTTAGCGAAAGCTTAATGTCAATTCCATACATTCGACAATCTATTCGTTTTCGTTTTCTATTCTACAATGCTACTTGGCTAGGCCCTCTGGTCATGTACTATGAGTACTACTTCGAAGTGCTCCGAGAAAAGAGAGCTCGGGGCTTGGGCAATTCTTTAGGCTCCCAGGAAAATTTTATGAACTAGAGAATAAAAACATAGTTTATTCTTTAGCAAAAGTAGTCCTTATTCAGGACCATTCTACACCTAAAAAGCCCGGTAGTAAATTAAAAAACACTTTGTTTAAACAAATTACGACGTACATTTCCTTAATAACCCAAAATATTCGAAAGGCGAACAACACAAACGCTAACTACCTCACAATTTATTACAGCACTACGTCCGTTTATATTAAAAACTGTGCCTAACAAATAAAAAGCCTTTTTAAGAAATAATACGAGCTTTTCGCTCAAAGTAGAGGTCCTTCTCCGTATTATCCGGAACAACGTCACAAAGACTAAGGCCAGGCCTTATAAATATGTAAGACTTGGACTCATGTCAAAAGCATGTTGCTTATTTACATTAATATTATCAATATACGTTGTACAACCCGCCGCTTAGTATGTCTTTAGCAGAAGAGATTCGCCCGGTCCGGTCGAAACAGGGCTTTCATTAAATTTTCAGTGGAAGAAAGTGGAAGTGAAAAAGTGTTTTTTTCTCACCGTACAAAATTAATTTATTTAACATTATATTTTGTACTGTGAATGAACAGGTTTTCATTCTGACCGTACAAAATTATTAAAAAAAAAAGTATCCTCCAAAACACTACTCAAAACTATGAACAATAATATCTGTTTCGACCGCTCCGGGCAAAACTCAGCGGCCAAAATACGTAATGAGACCAACCCTCAACTTGTATAGATTATTCGATGAACATGACATAAACAGACATATTATTAGTTCAACTTAAGTCTATATACCTAAATCTAATACACAAAGGTAAAAATCGAAAATTCTCACATCGTCATTGATATGCTCCTGGTATTCGTAATAAAATAGACACAAGGCCGTACCTATTTACTTATCAAGAAAAAATGAGATATTTTTTTATAAAAGCAATAATGGCTCTTGTCATGTAATACACGTTGTAAGAAAATAGAATTCCAAAATATTGATGTTCTGAAGATGTTCGTGGAATTTCTTCATAATACTCGTAGGTGTAAGAGAACTGATGTTGTTTGTGCCATATATAGAAACCTATTTTAATACGTATATACCTGTTAGTAGTGATGAAAGTTGTGTCGTAAATGTAAACATAAATTCCATACTATCAATACTAATATTATAAAACTCTGTCTGCCTGTCTAACTGTCTGTCTGTCTCTTCTTCATGTCTAAACCACTGAACCGATTTTTTTAAATGAAATTCGTACAGATAATATCTGTACGAAATTTCATTTACACTATATTATATTTAGACTATATTATAGTCTGGGACCCGAGAAACGACATAGGATAGTTTTTATCCCGGAAATCGACAACATCTCACTCGCACCCGCTAGAACCTCCGCTTATGCAGATGCACAAGTGAAGATACTTTAGACTTGGTGGATAGGCCACGAGAATGCGTGACATTCGCAACCCATCCAGCGTTGCCTACTTAGTCTCTCTCTACTCTGCGCATACGGGCTTCCTTTGACCCTGCGTTAACCTTTCAATGACCAAGTGACAGCGGGCTGCCGGGCTGCTATTGTCTTTCTATTGTGTCTCGAATCACGTGTGTTCGAAGATTTAACTAATAGAGAATGCCTAAGTCATAAGTCCCAATTTAACCAGATAACACTGTGCATAAAATAAAAATTATACCCAGAAACCTACACGTCTCAATCACAACCAACATGGCAGTATTTTAATTTGACTTTTAATTTTAGCTTTTAAATTCCAAATTATTTTATTACAATCATTTTAAAGTTTAAAATATAGTATATAATTTTAAAGTATAAGTTGAAACTTTAAAATATATTTAGATTTCATAGTTAAGTTAGTTAGTTAACTAATACAAAACTTAAATAAATATATACAATTTGTATAAAGCCTCACAGGGCATCAAAAAATGCCACTTTGTATGGCATGGCAGTATCATCAAAATTAACAACTGTATTAGTTAGATTTACTGGAAGTGCTCATATCTAGCAATAGTAGATGTAATTTGTATTTAGATTGCTGATAGCTAGAGTCTAGTTTGCAACGTTATCTAGGCGTAACACATACGTTTTCATGCTGATAACGCTTGATGAACAAACAGTGGTATTCTGTAGGTAACATTAATCTGTCAGTTAAAACTATAAGGAAAATAATTTCTATTGTTATTTGATATGATTTTGTGTGTTCTTTGAAGTTACAAATTAAATTAGGAAGAAAAGCAATTGACTGAGGTAATGGTATTTTATTTTTGGACCGTTGATTATTCTTGTTTTATCAAAATAACTAGATTACATTTACTGTGGTGGTTTCTTCTAAAATTATTTATAACTAGCTTTTGCCCGCGACTTCGACCGCGTGGATTAATAGCTCCCGTTCCCGGGGGATTTTTTCTTTTCTCGGGTCCCGAACTATGTCTGTACGAAATTTTATTCAAAACGGTTCATTGGCTTAAGCGAGAAGAAGAGACAGACAGACAGACAGAGTTACTTTCGTATTTAAAATATTAGAATGGAAGTATGGATTACTATAGAAATTAGCACTGAGTAGATATCCTTGTTATAAAAAAAATTATGGCCTATTATATTGTTTAACATTTTTGGTTTATCATTTAACATCAATACATTTAGCTGTATAATTTAACTTTATACAGAAAATCAAATATAATTTTAAGTAATGTGTAGGTTGGAAGGGGCCCAATAGGCCACGCCTGCCGGGGTTGCGGAATGTTTATAATAGTTACCGTGACCCTGGAACATAAAGGGCAATCGAAGGAACATGAGTGGGTTTTAGTCAGTAAAAGTCTGACACGCCGCACCCAGGACGGGAGCAGTCATTTGATGATTTTCCACTCACCAAAAAAAAAGTAATGTGTAGGTAATTTGTATAAAAAACTCATGCGTTACCAGCTGAAACATTAGGTCATCAAGACTTAAAAACAAAAAATGTAACATAAGAAACTTTATAATATCACGAAACTAAAAATAGCTTTTCTTTGACATCACTTGGCTTTAAAGTTACAATGTGCTACACTTGACTTTATATGTCCTCATAATACAAGAACTTGGACATTGTTGGGCTCATAAATTTTGTTTAGTGTCTTTATTTGCATAAGTGCTTAGCGTTTGTATGGAGTTTTGGATTTCGCGAAAATTATTACCTACATAAGGATTAAGAACTTTGTTGCGGAATGTTTATAGTTGCGGAATGTTTATAATAGTTACCGTGACCCTGGAACATAAAGGGCAATCGAAGGAACATGAGTGGGTTTTAGACAGTAAAAGTCTGACACGCCCTCCCGCCGCACCCAGGACGGGAGCAGCTATTTGATGATTTCGCACTCACCGAAAAAAAAAAAAGGATTAAGAACTTTTGAAAGTGCCAATGTCACTTTTCAGTTCATAATTATGTACTTCCTAAGTTTACCTAAGACATCACTGACATTTAGGAATGATGTAAAGCCAGGTCGTAGTTGTCAGGCTGGAATAAAATTTTGGATTATTCGACAACAGAATGGGCTAAGGTTTAGAAAGATTAAGCTAAACCTGTACCTACATTATAAACTTAAATTTAGCTCTCTACCAGTCTTTCAGAAAAAAAAACCCTGTTTACTATGGTCAGCATTTTTTTAAATTATATTTTGATCTAAAATAAGTAAGTCTAAAATAAGTGTCGTGATGGCCCAGTGGATAAGGCGCCCGCCTCTCGTGTAAGAGGTTGTGGGTTCGAATCCGGGCAAGTACCAATGTGACTTTTTCAATTCATATGTACTTTCTAAAGTTTATCTTCGATATCACTGACATCCCGTGCCTCGGAAAGCACGTAAAGCCGTTGGTCCCGGTTGTCATTCGTAGAACTTTGACAGTCGTTACTGGTTAGCCAGATACTCTGACCAGACTAACCAAGAGGTATCGTGTCGCCCAGTTACTGGGTTGTGGAGGTCAGATAGGCAGTCGCTCCACGTAAAACACTGGTATCCATCTGAATCCGGTAAGGCTGGCAGCCGACCCCAACACGGTTGGGAAAAGGCTAGGGAGATGATGATTTTGATCTAAAATATAATTAATTACTAAATTTTGTCCTTTAATTGAAACGAATGCTTGAAAATATCTTGTTTAATAAAACAGTCTGTAAAAGGTTTAAAAAATTTGTCGAATTTTGGCAAAATTCTAAATTATTATAAATTGAAGGAAAAACGTCGGTCAAATAACAAAAATAAAAAATATACTGGGACATCTTACACACAGCCAACTGATCCCAAACTAAGCAGAGCTTGTGTAATGGTAATCAGACAACTGATATACATACTTATATAATTTTTAAATATATACATATTATAGATAAATAAAGCCCAGACCCAGAACAAACAATTATGCTCATCACACAAAGTTTGTCCTGGGTGGGAATCGAACCAACGACCTCTGGCTTAGCAGTCAGTCATTGTCACTGAACACTAACAGGCCCGTCAAAATATTTATGTAATAACACAATGTCTGTTGTAAACAAATCAATTTTGTATTCAAATATATTTATTGAAGGTGACAACAATAAACGCTTTAGCGAGATTTAAATTAACAACAAAACAAGCATTGCGAAAATATTCTTCGACATTTGGTAGCATTTACAAAATAATGTCAAAACACGAGTTAATGACACCTTCAACAAAGCTTTCGTCTCGAATGAGGGAGGAAATAGAGCGAAAAGATAAACGAATAATACGAAAGATACAAATACAAATTCATTTATCAATTTCCAGACAAAACCAACACACCGTCAATGACTTTACATTTTTTTATCGTTGTGTAACAAGTAACAATAACAAAAACAAATACATAGATGAAAAAAGACGGACAGACTAGACTGTATACACAAAGATTGACCTCAATACTTTTTGTTTTTTCATTTGCAAAATGAAGCCGCAAAATAACTTCATAATAGGGATGTGGACTACATCAAAAGAATGACATTCTGTTTAGTCCGTCTGTTAGACAGTCCAAAAATACTGGACACATATTTTTTCCTTGATCAAATTAATAACAAAATACAGAGATAAAGAGCATCAAAGTTCCGGAGAGGGGGCTTGTGACGTCACTTGTCAGTAAAAATCATACAAAGGCGTGACGTTTCACAAAACTTCAACGCACTGTATTGTCGTCATTTTTGTTTACGAAAAAAAAAGAACAAATACGTGTCCCAATTTTTTTGATTATCTAACTGACGGACTAATTACTTTTTTTTTGTCGTCTCGCCTTTTATATAATTCTGCTTAATTTTCTGACTAGACAAAGCAAAATAATAATAAGTAAGCCAAGTGCGAGTCGGTCCCGCAAAAAAGATTCTTAAAAATGTTCTTGTTGTCCATTAGTTAAAACACTGATTCGATAGTATTCACTGATGGTCAGATAGGGTATTATTGTATTTGTGTTTACATAATAGCGACAGCAAAATGACATGATCTGTGAAAATGGCTACTGCCTCACTATCACAGTTACAGATACAGCCTGGTGATAGACGGACAGACAGACAGTCTATCGAACAGCGAAGTCCTAACAATAGGGTCCCGTTTAACCTTTGGACAGGCACGGAACCCTAAAAACTTTTATATCTCACACGTGTAAAATTAAATTCTACTTACAACGAAGAGCTATAAAATCCAAAGCGCCTGTAAAATAAAACTTTAAATGGTAAAGCGTAAATAATCTGTAATTTACGGATGCGCCAGATTTACTACAGAAACGATTTACAATGTAAACTACTTGGAGTGCTTGCAATAATGTGGACTTAAAGAACGTAATAATACCGAAACACTGAATACTTAGTAAATGCTAGGTCATCGTTTACGAGTACCGGGGCTTGTAGAACTTTCTAGATTATTACAACTTGGTAAGCTGTCTGAGGCACTCTTTACTTTGAATTTGTATTTGTTTTAACTTTAACATTAGTCTAAAATGTAAATGTTAAATATAACATTTTATTTTAACTTTTAAATCATATATTTTGGGTACGTTACTGTTAAGCGGGATAATTTGTTAATATTTGCTTAGTTATATTTGAATATAAAACTCAGCGACCAAATACGCAATGCCACAATACGCTCCATGGCGATGAATGGCATAAAAAAGGCATCACATAGAGAGCAATGGAAGGCTATGAGTACGAGCTTTGCCTAGCAGTAGGGCAGTAAAGCACGTTAAAAAAAACCCTTACATAAAAAAATTACATACACGTGACTTAAAAATAGGACACAACTGGTTTTTCCTGTTCAATGTAAATAGTATTAATTTCACAAAGCAAAACCTGGAAAAATTGGTATTCATTTCTTTCCATACTTTCATACCAATATTATAAATGCAAAAGTAACTCGGTCTGTCTGTTTTTCTCTCTGTCTGTCTCTTCTTCACGCCTAAACCACTGAACCAATTTGAATGAACTTTGGTACAGATATAGTCTGGGACCCGAGAAAGTAGTCATAGTCATAGTATTTTATTGGTAAGGGATTCTTACAAGTCATATTCAGGTAAAAAAACACAATACATTATTAACCACATGTCAAAAATCAAGTTGTACATAGGATAGTTTTTATCCCGGAAATCCCACAGGAACGGGAACTATTATTCCACGCGGACGAAGTCGCGGGCAAAACCTAGTTTATAATATCGATACCATTTAGGATAATTTGCTACATTTTGCTACGTGTATAACAATTTCCAAGAATAAGATCCTAAATAAATACTATGTGCACATGATAATACGGAAAATTGTGATTTCCCAAAAATAAAGCAACCTCAGCTGAATCTGTATTTTTATTGGTGGGCCTTTTCAGGTATATTTAACGGTTAGAAAAACATTTATACGGGTAACATAACCTTATTCACAAAAGGCATGCGTAAGTACCTACCTAAGTTTTCTTCTTCTGATTTTGAATTGTGGGTACAAAGACAACGGACAGGTCCCTAGAGACTTAAATTCGTTACTCAAACCCAATACAGACAAAGAAATGGCATGTAAGATTATGTATGTCAATATATCAAGGAAGTGGTATAAATTGGAAAGGAAACTTTGATAAGGACTTTTCTCTCCGAAATGTTGACGGAATTATTGAATCCGGACAGGGTTTCAGGATCAACAACCTAATTGGATGGTTATTTGTGTGGCAATCTACTTTTACATTATAGTTTTTTTGGAAGAAAACGGAACTTACCGATATTTTTTTTTCATTTTGAAATATTAATAGCCTCGTAATATGTAACCCTATTTGCACCAAATGTTAAAGAATACTTTGCATGGGTTCAAAATCTGTTCAGCAGTTTTTGAGTTTAACGCGAACAACGACACGACTCGACTCGACGAAACGACACTCGACGAAACGACTCGAAAGCGATTATCTCTTTAGCCATAATAAATAATTATATACAAAATCCTGACTGACTATCGGGCAGCTGCCCAACAGACACCACTACTCTCAAATTGGAGGATCGCTTTTCACTCGAGAATGAGAAAATTTCCACAATGGTCCTACCTCAAAGCTTTTATTTTGTCAGCAAAACTCATATTTAGTGCCATTTAAACTCTTCACAGAAAAAATTTGAACATTCATTCAAAATAATTCAGTTTAGTAATACATTGGAAATACCAATTTATAGATATACTCAGTATCTGAACAAAATAACATCGTGATTGGCATGACCTAGATCTTATAGAGCAAAAACTTGTTTGTTAGAAATTTACCAAAAGTGAAATCACTCATTTACTCGGGAACAAAAATAATCACTAAAAGCCTGGTCCATCAGAATAATGACGAGGCAAATAACTTATCTAAAGTTCAAGGGAAATCGATTTTTGGGGAAACAAATTGTCCATTTTGCGGAGTCAGAATTGGAAAGAATTTTTAATTTAGGAGAGTTTGACGCATACAACTAAAATGTAGTGTGCAGAGTGTGTGTGAGTGTAGTGTGTGTGAATGTGTGTGTAGTGAGTGTGTGTGTTTGTAAGTGTGTAGTGTAATGTTTACAATGTGTGTATATTTTAGGAGTAGCAGAGTTCTTGCAGTCTACCACCATACCTTTTCTGACATAAAGCCAACGTTCCTGCATTCCGGTTTGAGGATTTGTGCTTATTGACTTAGTTCTGCTCTGTCATATAAGATTTATTACTCCTCCGCTGTTTTTTCTGATTAATTTCGTTGCGACAGTTGAATTGTTTCTCTGGGAATCGTTGAGCTTCACTGCGTCGGCCTTTTTGGAGGACTCCAATGTGTATTCTGGCTTTGAGGAGATGCAGTTTTTGGAAACAGTGTGGCGGGACTATCCCTGATAAAAAAACGAATAGGCTACTTGATGTTACGTGGTCAACGCTCCGTTGTGCGTTGATAGTTTCAAAGACAAAACAAAGGTGGATGAGGATATTATATCATGTGTCCTTAAATAACGTAGTACCCACACTCTTTAAATCGGTGCGCAGCACTACTGTGGTGCTACTTCTTCAAACAACCTTCATAAACAGTTCTATTACTTAGAAATTTCGGAATAAGCTCCGTAAATATTATATTATTTGTAGCGCTCATTTTAAAACGTTTTGTACTATATATTTTTATCTAATAATTAAAATAGATCAACTGAGATGGGTTTTGTTTTGAATAGGTTTCCCAGTAAATATATACTTACCTATTTCTATCTTAGAAATCTAAGTAAATAAATCACTATATTTATTTCCTCCATATTTTCCCATAAACGTTGTCAGAATCACAATAAAGAAGGGTTAGAAGACTCATCGCAAAACAACGTTTATCTTGTTAAGAAGCTACACAATAACTTGTGGAGCATTAGGTAATTTAGCAGAAGAAGAGGGAAGTATATTTGTCTCTTTCTAACGCGTTACGTCACCACCAAGTTCATTAAAAACAGGGTGTTGATTTAAAGCAACAAGATTAAAGGAGTAATTACAGACATGGATATAAATGAGATACACAACTGTTTAGACTTGTTTTGGAAACATTTTAATTTGATTATGTTAATCAGGGCTCTCTGACTGAGATCTTTGTTTGTATTTTACACTTTTCTTTTCATGTTTTGGGAAATCAAAAGGTGTTCTATAATCGGTTAGAATGTTGAAAAGTAAATTATTTTAGGTTTTATAACTATTCTTTCGGTTTTTGAGTGACAGTAATCGTCTGTCTCGTGCACTAGAGGTCAAAATTAGAGCAAGCGTGACAGTTTTTTACGGTATAGAAAAATACCAAAAAGCCGCTTAGCCACTCTTCCAATAGCTATCAGGTTTTAGTATTTTATTTTGGATATATTTCATTACTGATAGGCTCATGTTTAATTGTATAAATGGCAAATAGGCTCAAATAATTATTAGTAAAGCCGGGCTTTCACTCGGCTTATAAAGGCGCGCCTTTGTTTCGTACTAAATAGGTTTACTACAATAAAAATATTGACAAAACGCAATATAAACCATTAATTGAATCAATATATTATTTAGAAATAATTTGGAGGCTTTCTATTAGACTTATGAAAATAGATTTACTATTAATATTAATTACATTGTTAATAATATGAGATGGGTACAGGGTAACGGCCTCCGTACCTACTGAAGCCGTACACATAATATACGATTTTCACGTCTAGTAAGTATTTCTTTTTCTGAAGTCTCTGATGGAAATTTTACAAAATTAACTAGCTATTTATTATCCCAGTATACACCAACGTTCAATCAATCATCATCAACTAAACCTCATTAGGTACTAGAATTACGTCATAAACACTCTGCAAACCAATTCACTAAACAACTAAAAACACACTAAAAAATCTCACGTGACGTAATAAACACGAGATTGAAAGACCATGTAACACGGATAGAGTGTAGCTTACAGCATACAACTACAGGATTTTTGAACATCAAATATGTACTAGCTTTTCATTCAATCAATCTACAGAAAATATTCCAAAGCCGTGCTATAAACAGAGCTTACAAAACCAACCGACTAAAATCATACACTCAAAAATCACACAAATCAAAACATCACAGGTTCCTACTTCTGACAGAGGTAGAAACATGTAGGTAGACATGCAACTATAGGTTTTTATTTTACAAATATTAGTATTCCATTCAATATATCTAAAAAAAGATACAAAATCCATGTCATAAACACCTGCTCCAATCCACAAATAATATACGCACAAAAATCAACTATTGTATTCAATCAATCCAGAAAAAAACTTATTACCAAAACCAATCCACTAAACGACTAAAAACGTACACTCAAAAATCACACGAACAAGCACAATCCAGTTCGGACATGTTGGTGACGTAATAAACACGAGATTGAACGATCATGTCACACGGAAACAGTGACGGGGGTAGGGTTGTACGCGAGAATTAGAGTTGTCACCATATCCCGGACATGTCTGCTTTAATGACGCGCGGGTTTTCCGTCCGGAAGTCCGGATAGTCTTGGTTAATTATTACGGAGTGATTCAGCCGTGGCTTATTAAAACCTTGGGCTTTCTTGTTAGTGATTATTGGTGGATGTAATAATATGAGTGAGTATTGAGGCGGAATTATATTACGAACTGATTGAATCTGTAGCTAATCAAGGATGAAGTAGCTATCGTAATGGTTGATTGTTGTGTCGAGTCGTGTGTTATTCACGTAAAGCTAATATGAGTGTTTGGAATTCGATTATTGTTTGGTGTAATATAGACGCCAGAATATTAATCTACTACAATCTGTTAAATTAATCGATTTCAAATTTTATCGCAAAAGTATTAGGTTCAATTTTGATAGAGAAATTTTGACATGATTATAAAAATGAACGTTAAGAGAAAATGTATTAACAGAAAAACTTAAAATAAAATCCTACTTGTTCTTTATACAACATAAATCTTTCAAAAAACCCGGTATTATTCCGCAAAAAATAACTAAGAAAAAACGATTAAAGTGCAGATAGAACGAGCATCAATCCAATAGTTGGATGACACTGTGACAATGACAAGGAAACAAAAGGGGAGGCTGACACAGTTCCGTTGGACGTACTATTACGTCCGATAGACGTAGCTGCGCGAACTATAGACGTACTTGCACGTCCTATAGACGTAGCTAGGGGTGAACGGGATGACAGCACTGGGTGGGTGATTAAACTTGAATTGTCCTACATCGGCGCTTGCACGTAATATGAATGGTTTGATTTTCATTGTTTTGTACTTTTCAAACTTTACCACACAGAAATATCAACAAGGCATTATTTAAACATTTACATATAAGGCTTTGTACAAATAACAATACAATAATTCTAAATGCATCTTAATTGGTTTCGGAAAGATATTTTAATTTGTAGTTATAAAGTTCAGTTTATTTGTTGATGACACCTTTATAATGCAGCAGTGTCCTGAAGTTTATTTTATTGGTATACATAAAAAGGAAAATGATTGCATTCTACAGAAAACTTGCAGGTTTTATCCAATAAAATAAATTTGGGATTGAGTTAGAAAAACTTTTTTTTCGAAAGAAAGTTGAATTTTATTTTTATAAACTGAACAAGCTTCCGCGGGTTTGCTCGCGTTAGAAAGAGACAAAAAGTAGCCTATGTTACTCTCCAATTCTCCCTCCCTTCAACTACCTCCACTTAAAAAATTACGTCAATCCTTCGCTCCGTTTTGCCGTGAAAGAAAGACAAACAGACAGACACACTTTCCCATTTATAATATTAGTATGGATTAAATAATATATATCCTGACTTAACAATCTACCGCGATAGTTACTCCAATTACTAGTAAGAAAGGGAACGACTGGAAAACAGCCGCCAAAGAAAATTTTTCTATTCATATTTGACTGAACTGCTCAAACATTAGACATAAGTCTGATGTTTTTCATTGCCCAAATCAAAACCCGCACATTAAAAGCCTGCGCATATGAACACTTAGGTGGCACACTCATCATAATATCTCAAAAAATTATGGAAGTGTAGTGATTAATTAGAACATGTACAGTCAGCACAGTGGATACGTTTCCAGGTCTCATTAGATATTATTATTTGTTTTCTTTTTGGAGTGTTTTCAATAAAAAAGGTAGCAAATAATTAGTTTTCTAATTAATTATTTTTATTTAAATATGTTCAGAAAAAAGGCGTCTATTACACAGTCGCTTTTTTGTCAATAATTTTGACTTTTTGACTAAAGAATAATGGTTCGCATGACACAACAGTGATTTATCAATCATGCAACCATCACTCACTTTATTATGATCTTCGCAATTCCATATTGTGGTAAATCTGACAGCAAAACTTATCGTATAAACCGGATGTAACATGCAACAAGCATCGAACACAATTTTGTTGCGCCGCATTTGTTTGATATAAATGTATTATATATGCTTACAGCAAATGTTTTCTCAACCGTCCGTAAACAAATATACGGGGGCAATAAATGTATAGCGTTGCAAATTTGATGCAAATGCGTCCTATACTTGCGCCGTATGGCCGATTCTTAAATTACATCTGACGGCTGCATATTTATCTATTTTGCTCACTGTACAACAAATTAAAACACCCGTTGCCAAAACAGCTTCAAAACAATTTGATAATCCGTGTACCGACATCATTTGTTTTCCCTAAAAACCTGCCCAAACCGTTGTTCCGTTATTAAGTACTAAGACAGTGATTGAGCAGCGGCTTCTGCTATCACTCCAATGACTAAATAACATTGTCAAAGCGACAGGCACAATAGATGAGCTTGACACAGGGTCCGGAAAGGACGTACGTACAATGTTATATGGGTTGATTACATTGATAAAATCTGTCTTGTTTATGCTACGTAGTATCAAGTATCGACTGTTCTATTCCTGGACGTATCGTGGTAATGAACTTTGGGTTTGAAGGTGTTATTTGATGCCGTGATTGTAGTATTCGAACGGGTTCTGCCACGCCTACTATTTACAGTAGTTTAGAATGTGGACAAAATTAGTAGGTAGTTGTTACTGATGGTGTTTTAATTTTTTTTTACTGTTTATATTGTCGTTAGCAACACTAAAATACATCAAAAACGTAAAAAAAAACATACTATCGTCACTTTCATAAATTCCTATCACAGTACTTCAGATATAGTAAAAAAATCTCTATCTATTAAACCACAAAATAATATTTAATTTAGTATTTTTTTCTGATAAAAATCAATCCATTACTAGATATTTTTCCAATTATTTTATTTCAACAAAAAAAAAACACCGTATATTTATTCAAATAACAATGTATTTGTCTACACAATCCAAAGCTAGTCTCTTCCATAGAATTCCCCAAGCAATCTTGCTTCGAAAACATCGATTCTATTCAAATTTAAAACAAACATGGCGTAGGCTTTACAATGTTTATTCGGTTGCAGGATCCAAACTGAGCCTCAAAGGATTCAGTTTGTCAATTCTACAGTAAGCTCCCTAAAGCTTGCATAAATTTCAAAGGAAGTCGAACCGTTGGAGTAGTTACTACCGAATAATTAAGACTTTTTTAAGTAGTCTGTTAGTTCCGTCCCTCTAACTTTACTTTGATTTTATTTTACGCAAACGTTTCAATTTAAAAGTGATGAATGAAATTTTTTGAGACTGTAAAGTAAAGTAAACTAAATTGTAGCGACATCTGTTGCTCCATATGTGAATAACTATCAGGCTAAAGAATCTTTTTTTTTTTTTGGTGAGTGGGAAATCATCCAATGACTGCTCCCGTCCTGGGTGCGGCGGGAGGGCGTGTCAGACTCTTACTGACTAAAACCCACTCATGTTCCTTCGATTGCCCTTTATGTTCCAGGGTCACGGTAACCACTATAAACATTCCGCAACCCCGGCAGGCGTTGGCCTTGTTGGGCCCATTCCTGTGCTGACTCCTTCTCTTTGAGGCGCGCGTGGAACACTAACGCGCCGTAGCTAAAGAATCTTACATCGCGCAATCCTCATTTTATATTATAGTCTCAACATCAACTGTCGGGCTATAGCGTACATAATACCTGAGGGCCTAGACAAGTGGCATTGTAGAATAGATAGCGAAAACGAATAGATTGTCAAATGTACGGAATTAGCATAAGCTTTTGCTAAACAATTTGACATCTCCATACATTTGACAATCTATTCGTTTTGACTATCTATGTATTCTACAATGCCACTTGTCTAGGGGGGCTGATCTCATTGAAGGATCCTACTTTTAAAAGAAGAATAAAGAACTTTCCATTTTGTTGTGAACTTAAACTGGTGATCTCAAATTTAAATGATGTTCTTACTGGCTTCATTATGTCCTTGTGGCTACTAATTTTAATAAAAATACCTAATTTAAAGTTAACAGATTAGGGCTTTTTACCCAGAAGATCGGCATACCGTCTAATTTTATTATAGACATCACTGACATCGATGAAGGAACAACCTGGACATACCGAAGTGAGACTAAAATGCTTGTTAAAGTCCAAAACCAATCTATCTTAAACAGGCAAAGTGATCAAAACGTGTCTTCTCTGTACGAGAAGGGGCCTTTACGCAGTTGGACAATAAAAGGCTAGTTTCATAAAATAAGTGCTAAAGACCGTCTTTTGTAATAAATAAACTCGGCTAAGACTTTCTCCTTTCTGTTAACGCGACCTAGGCCAACAGTTAATTAAAATGTTGTGGTACTGTACTCATTATAAAGGCTTTCGCATTTTCATTTCATTGTTGTTCGTCTCGTTTAGTTGAAGTAAGATTGAGTTGAAGAGTATATTATCTGTCAAAAACGGTGCCTGAAAAACAGTGATAACTCTTGTTTAAGGAATGATTTGCCGTTTTCAGTAATATTGTTTGGATGTAAAGTGTGTACGTTTTTAACCTGTTTTGTTTAGCTTGATACTGCGTATTTTGTTAAAATCTTGTGATAGTTTTTCTAATGTCTCTTATTTATCGATTTCAAGGGAACTTTACACAACTTTCGGTTCTAGTGACAATACAAAATTGTGACATTAAGGTGGGCCATCCCGACTCGCATATCGTCGACGTCGAGCATGGGTTAAAAGCTTGTCGGTTTATCTAAAGCAACCCAATGTGATGTTTGATGCAAAAGTAATGCCAAAAGGGGAAAACACCTGAAAACTCTGTTAGCATTCAGTAATTCTACGATTTACTCAAATGATTCTCAAAACTTGTTCCAGGAAATACGTATTTTTATCAAACCCTTAAGGAATTTAGAAAAAAAAAATTACTGCGTTTAGAATCTCTATTAAATGCGGTAGGTTTCTATCGAAGTACTTTTTTATACTTTTAATATAGGAGTACATTATGGAGAGTCAAAGTTCACATAAAATAGCAGATTTTTAGAGGTCTTTACTGGATTACTCTGACACAAATTTACGTTTTGATTTCTATAGTAACCTAGGTAATATCCACAAGATATCTGTGTATCCAAAATATTTGAAGAAAGATGTGTAATAACTTCATAATCACGTAAGAGCGGTTGTATGAGAATGTACGTCGGGTTGGCCGCTCTTAACAATATAATTGACATGACGTGTAACTTGGTACCAATGATCTTATGGTGGTGTCGAAAGGTTACTATAACGGTTAAAACGAGACATGGGTTATTATTATTTATATTATTTATATTCGTACGTCTAACTACGGTTTTAGATATTTTTCTGTCTAACCGTATTTATGTTTGTTTGACTTCGATTCTAAAAGTTGTGTTTTAGTGTTGAACTTTCAGTTTTAATTATAAATTTACCTATTCTATCATACCATAATATCAGGATTAATATGACGCAACCAGCAAGAGTCTTCATTAATAAAATAATGTAATTAAATTCTTACAAGCGAAACCACGAGCAGAAGCTAAATAACACTGACAGTTAAACAAACGACCCGTTGATGTTACAGAAACGGAGTGAACCGTAATAAAGTAGTGCTACCAAAATAACATTGTCAAAAGGAACAATAGACTAGGTTGACATAGGACCGGAAGGGATGGTACACACTTATATCGTGTATTGTGTACCCTATACACAACCCTAGCTTCAATGAGGTAATTGTAAAGCTGAAACAATAAAAGGTCACCTCAATTGAATGACCTTGACCTCGCCTTTAAGTGACGGAATTCGGATAAGGAGACCTTTGACATTTAATAACAATAATTGCAAAAGCTAGGCATTTAATATAAGTACGTGGGTTAATGTTTTTCTTGTTGGTGACGAACTTTCAAGGGCATTGTTAAAACGATTACTGAATAATAGCGACAGCGTGGGCAAAGTTGGGACAGATGTCAACTGTCAAATTAAGTGGCAAATAGCGTTAAATAAAAAGAAAAATAACTGTCAAGAACGTTTTAGGTTGCGTGTATTGTAGTGTTCCAAAGTTACCTAATAAACATAGACACGGCAGTTAGGACACCACACTACAGACCACAGATAAAACATCAAAATTATGGATGATCATAAGAGTTCAAATTCACTGGCAATATAACACCGCCGCCGCCGCCGTCACCGTCACGTCAATGAAAATTCAGGCATCAAGGCCCATATGAACAAATACAATACTATATTATAATACAAACTTAAAAATACAAACACAATCCCTACTAGTCCCTTCTCTATCCCTACTAATATTATAAATGCGAAAGTAACTCTGTCTGTCTGTCTGTCTGTCTGTTACGCTTTCACGTCTAAACCACTGAACTGATTTTAATGAAATTTAGTACAGAGATAGAGTTAACCTTGAGCAAGAACATAGGATAGTTTTTATCCCGAACTTTTGAAGAGTTCTCTTGAAAACGCGATATAACCGACATCCACGCGGGCGAAGCCGCGGGCAAAAGCTAGTACTTTATGTAGCCGCGTATATACCGTACGTCACGTCACCTCAAACCAAACTCGTTCTCATTGAAGTGACGATGACGGCGACGGTGGATAAAAAGCTTTTTTTTTAAGATGGCTAGAAATCATCAAATGACTTCTCCCGCTCTGGGCGGAGCAGAAGAGAGTGTCAGACTTACTGACTAAAACCCATCCATCTTCCTTCTTAGACCTTTGTGTCTGGGGTCACTGGCCTGAATTGTAGATAATGAAACGTTTTGTTTTAAATCGAGAAAAGGTTTTTAAACACATCTAACATTTTTGAGAGAACTATTAAAGTACTATAAAATATGTTGAAACAAAAACTGCTGAATATTTTTAGATATTATATTTCTTAAACCTGTCTTCCTTCCCTTTCTTTACATCTTTATTTCTCGCTCAAAGACCAACTGGACACAGACGTGTAGTTGGAGAGGCGCCACAACGCTAATTTCAAGTCGTTTGTAGCGAGAGTGAATATCATTGGAGACTTTCCTCAAAGGAGAATATTGGACGGAGGGTGTCAAATATTGGAGATTTTGCGGAAAGATACGCACACAAAGATAACACGACGACGCTATATGACGCTGACAACTTTATGTAACTTTTTCGAAGTGTCAGGTGATGCTTTAAATAAAGTGATTTGTAATTTTCTAGTGACGATACATCGACACACATGTTTGTAATATAGGCCAAAATTTTCACTAGTTTTCATAAGTCACTAGATACACTGCGCCACAAAAAAAAACTTTCTCTACTTCGTAAGTAAATTCTTACTAATTTTTACAATTAACAATGTTGCCAATTTCGAAAAACAAATTTTTCGCAGATTGAATAAGAAGAATTCATAAAAATTTAAGAAGTAGCTTGTATCTTTAAAACTAGAGCTAATCGGTTCTTTTAATGGATTTTTTTTGCTCCCAGTAAACGAAAAAACATAGGATAGGACTCATTTTGAGATCGAAACAATTTTATTGTTGCGAGGTGAAGTTTTATCCTGAAGCTTCCATGGACCATAAAACTTAAAATAAATGACTTATTATTATTCACAATACTATAATCTCTATCAGAATAACACACAGGCTACATAGCATCACGTAGCGGTAGGCAAAAATCTATATTAATGCGGGAGGAACTGCAAAGCTAAGACATAGATTCACAAAACTCGACAAAATTAATAAATCAGCTGATTTTTTTGGTATTTTACGGTTCTAATAAAAATAAAGTTGGAAGTGTATTTACATACACAGTCTAGCTACGCAATATACAGGGTTATGTCAACAGTAACCAAAACGTGAGCGGAATTAAAGCACGAGATCTCATTGTTGTCATGTTAATTTGGGACGGAAAATAGCTTTATAGAAATGTGTGCGTCTGTTCGTCATTTCATGCATATACTGCTGATGAAATTTGGCAAAATAGTTTTGGGCCGAGTTTGCCTACGCTTTCTAGACTACGTATGCGATCGTCAGCTTTTTTTAGGTTCTTTATGTACCTGACCGGCGTTTATACACGTTTTAGGTTATTCAAGGGACAACCTTCGTTTGCGGGATTTCTAACTATGGGAAATTACTTTTCCATCAGGTTGTCAGGTTAATTTAGGAAAAAAATATATGTAGTAATAAAGAATAATGTGTGCGTCTGTTTGGCATTTCATGCATATAGTGCTGATGAAACTTGGCAAAATAGTTTTGGGCTGAGTTCACCATTTATCCTTTCTAGACTACGTATGCGATCGTCAGTTGTTTTTTTAGGCTCGTAACGGACGACTACCTTTAAAAGTTTTCGGTTGTTCAAAGGTCAACTTCGTTCTCGGGTTTTTTTTTATTTATTTATTCATCTTTTACTAAAATAATAATACAGAATTATTCTAATCAAAGGTATTTCTTACTATACTAAGTGACCTTTCCACCGGGAAAGGTCTCACACGATATGTGATTGTTGTCATGTTAATTTGGGGCAGTAAATAGTAATATAGAAATGTGTGCGTCTGTTCGTCATTTCATGCATATAGTGCTGATGAAACTCGAAATAGACTTGGGGTCCTCTCTCTTTATTTTCTTTGTAGCATATCTTTGCGATCGTCAGCTTTTTTTTTGGCTCGGTATGTACCTGAGCGGCGGCGCGGCGGGCACACACGTTGTGGGTTGTTCAAGGGGCTGGCTTTGTTCTAAGGGATTTCTAGCTATGGGAAATCTTGAATCTTGAACAATTTCTGCTTCTTACAAGATGTTTTTTTTTTCTTGAAATACACTTGAGAGTGATCGTTTGCCACTGAAATAAAATATAAATGCAATATATCGGTGGAGTTTAGACAATAAGATGGTATTTCATTACTCTTAACTAGACGAATATCGAGATAAAGGACCTTGAAATAGAGACAGACGGAAAACAATGTAATTCTTTAAGGGTTCCGTTTTATTGTCTTAAGGTACGGAACTCTGAAAAACTACAAACGTTTATTTATTTTGAAAAGTTTCACAAAATGATAAAAACTATACAAGAGATATACACACCTCTTAAGAAATTTTATACACATTGTTGTTGTATCTAATTTCAAAAATGAATGAAAGCTTCCAAGTTTATTTACTTATTTTTAAGCAGAAATATTTTTTTATCATTCCACTATAATAGTGGAATAATAGAATAATTCTATTACATTTCGGGACATTTTCAACACCAGATGCATTGCAACATGAAAGCGTGTCACGGGCCAGCCGGAGGCATTGTGCCCGAATAACATGTCAGGATACCGTGAGCGGACCGGACCCGTCCACTACGGCTGCCGTTGGTCATAACCGGAAGACAGGCGCCTTTCCGTATGACGTATTTCAAAAATGTTTCTATGTTTTAGTTTAAATAATGTAAGCGGCGAAAATTGTGAAGATAAAAAGTCCAACATACATCTCTAGAAACTTTGGAAATATTGAAGACGCCGCCGCCGCTATGCCTAATTTTAAAAACTAATTAAAATTAAAAGTTTATTCTTTTAAGAAACCTAGTTCTCTAATTAACGACGATTGAATTGAATTACAGATGAAGATGCAGTCTATTTATTGCTGTTATTATATTATATTATTTATATTATAATGATAAGTAATTTTGATTTTTAATAGAATTAGTCATTTTGTCGTAACTACTTGCAAAAACTGTAATTTGCGGCAAGAAATAAAAATAAATTTTCCAATACGCATTCACCGCAGTATACAACCTCATAGAGATTTACAAATTTTAATAGAGACACAAAACACCCGTTAACAAAACAACATTCCATCACTCACATTAAAAGTCGAAAAATATCAGATCCGAATCTCATTACCAACAACGCCAAGAGACGGTCAGCAAACAAAATCTCTATTTACATAAACAGAAATACGGAATTTAATCTAGCATGAAGTCGTAACAGGGATATAATCTGCATGCCCAAAAGGCACCATTTCGATACACGATTTTGCGTACCGAATTTCTATTCCTAATTAAAGTTATTTGGAGCGTGACTGAAATGACACCTCCTAGTGCCAGTAATGACATTGCTGGTGCCAAATAGACACTGTTGGCGGGCCGAGTTGGGACCGCTAGTTTTTGCAATCGTATTGTGCCAATATTGGCACTTAGTATGCAACTTCGTACATATTAACATTGAGTTATCGACGCGTTAGATTTTATTGCGCACAATATTTTTATGCTTGTGGTGTTGTACGAGATTTGTGTGTGCATTGTTTTATCGAAATCTGAAAAGAAATAACCAGCAATATTGATATTGGTTTGTTCTGTTCGATTCGAGACATTCAGTTTGGGCGTATTGAAAAATTGCGCTGTGAATTCTTTCTCAAGCAAACGTAATGGTAAATGCCTTCTCTGAGAAAATGTATCTGTAGTAGGAATGTAATATGCTGCGTAAATAATTATATATGTTACTAGCTTTTGCCTGCGACTTCGTATCCGTTCCCCGGGGGATTTCCGGGATGAAAACTATTCTATTCTATTCTTTTCCGGGTTCCCAGGCTATATCTGTACGCCTAAACTACTGATACAGATAGACAGACAGAGTTACTTTCGCATTTATAATATTAGTATGGATTTAGGAACAAAAGAGAATTTAACTATGAATAAGCTAGCTGCTGCCCGGTACGTCATCCGCGTGGGAGATACAGAGCAGCAAAAATACTGTACTTTTAGAGTTTATCTCGACCAAAAAACAAACAGACAGATAAAAATAGTGATATTCGTCAACATCCAGGGTAGATGAAAATCAATCTACTTCATTGACGGAGTAGTATTGCCAGACTGTCCGGCGATTGTGACCATGGCAAGTGTAACCCTGCCGAAACGTCAAGCAAAGAACAAAAAAGGTATGTGCGCGTTCAATCCCGCTAACTGTAAAGATATGCAACGCGAACGTTTAAAGTATAATATAGACAGACAAAAATTCTAAAAACTATACATTTGGCTTCAGCGTCGTTTGTAAAACATACAAGTATTCTCTTTCTTAATAAATATTCAATGTACACATTCGACTTCGTTACAATTTTAATAGATATCGATATCTAAAATGTAGGTCACACTAAAATTAATAATAAAATTCTATCAAATTATATTACAACACACAAAATGGCTGCAAAATTCAGTCAGAGCGGTGGAAAAACCCAACCATTAAACCATAACAAACCAACTTTACCACAAACCTTAGTTACTACATAGGTACATTTGCCATTACCAAAAACATCATAAGCTTTAACTCCAACCCATCCCCAGATATTAATTAATTGAAACAAAACTCAAAACGCGAAGACCCTAAATGTTTAATTAAACATTGTTTCTTCTGATTTCAGTATCAAAACATTTTAATCCTAAACTTCGTATTCAATTACAAATCTGAAGGGCCGTAACCAGGGATGTTATAGATATAAAATTTCGGATATGTATACGAATATAGGAGTAATAATATTATATCGGTTTCGGTTATTGTTCATTATCATTATCTCGCTAGCCATACTTTAGCTTGATTTGGGTGGGCCTCCAGCCTAACCACATTCAGCTATACCAGTGTTTTATATGAAGCGGCTGCCTATCAGACTCTCACAGCCCAGTGATTAGGCGACACGATACCGCAGTTAAACCTATGAACACACGTGATTAGACACAATAGAAAGACAATAGCACCGCGACAGCCGGCTGTCGAGTTAAGATACGAAATATTTTCGGATTGTCCTTAACGGATACTACGGTAATGACCAAGCAATAATAAACAATAAAAGGGACGCGTGTGGCCAGTAAAAGAAATTGTCATAGCATGTCCATTAGAACTTCGCCTCTCTCCGGAATTATCAGAAAATCTTAAATAGGATTCGATTACGGTTACGGATATTTATTTATCTCGGATATCCGAATATTTCGGTTGGTTACGGTTACAAAGCTCCATAACATCCCTGGTCGTAACTCACTCAAAGTACTCGTCATGAGTAGAATTTAGTGGCGCTTGTGTTGAACATAAGTTTGTGAGAAACGACCATATTAATTTTGGTTTAGACGTAATTATATTGAAATTAACTTGTTTGTTGATGCGACTGTATGGGGTTGAACTCCTGTTGGAGTTTGTGCTAGTTGGTGTGAGATTGAGGTTATGTGTTTGTCGTATCCTTGGAGGTGGGAAATAATTAGTGGCACTTTGGGTACTAGGGTAACATGTTTGCTAAGGGAAAATAATGTGTCCTCTTTTCTCTTCGAATAGATCACTCTGTTTTCTGGTATTTATTTAATTTATACACGTATAAAATAGTATGCATTTGTATAAATTTTTCATCTCTTTTACTTTTCTATACTTCACTTATCACTTTGATATTTGTGTTTCATTTCACTCGCCTGTCATAACATTCCTACGATTATTAAATTTACTTAAAATTAGGCTAATGGATGAGGATAAAACTTGGCACTGAACAGTTTATATAGACAAGAAAGAAAGGAGGTACAGCAAGCTTAAAACAAATATAATAAAACATATGAATTCCGGGCGAAATTCAATTATTGGTGGACAATTACAAGAATTTATTTTTGAAAAAGAAATAAGTTTATTTAGATTGAAGACCAATAGTGGTCCAACCAATGAAGGTGATTCTTAACGCTACACTCTTGCCGTAAAATCTTTGTAATAAAGTGGCCATACTTACCAATGCGCGTTTGTATCTTCGTCAAATAAAATTTCCATTTTCATAACAAAATAAATGAAACACAACGTGACTATTAATTGATAAGGAAGGACGTTAGTAATGAAATAAATCTTTTATATTAGGACTGTGGTTTTACGCCAATAAATTGTACGAACGGTAGCATTGAAACTTACAATCAATTTCTCCACTCCATTACATTTCTGCTACTGCTAAAAATAACTTTAAAAATACTATAAATTGGCGATGTTCGAGTTTTCGCGTTTTTGAACCTAAATGCAATTATTCTTAAGCCACTATTCGAAATCCACAAAGTGGAAATATCAAGGGAACTATAACGGAAGTTTGTTACTCTTTTACGCACACAAAGTGAACACATTTTTATGAAACCCAGATTTTGATGCCGAGATTAATATCTTAGCAAGTAAGTCAGCTAAGCATTGTTACTGTTTTTGTCACACAACTGTCAAAGTAAGTATGGCAAGACTTAGGCTTGAGGCGTGTCAAGCAAGACTGTAAGTTGTACTGTAGCATTACCGAATTTTCCGTCTACATTGACGCTCTGTGTGTGCGCTTAGTGTGGTCGGTTCGTGGTGCAAGCCGTCACCGTCACACAATAGGAATTCTGTAACATTGGTGTTATATTGCATATTACATTACAGTATTTAGACAAGGCTTTTTTTTGGTGAGTGGGAAATCATCAAATGAGACATGGTCGTGGGTTTAAAAGTACATAAGCTACTTTCCCAAGGTTACTCATCTATCTTAATGTCATATTTTATCGAAATCGGTTCTGTGGTTTACCTTAGTTTCAATTTAGTTACTTGATAAAAGACACGCGACAATGTTATTGCTGCTTACCGCAACGTACGACCAAAATGTAAAGAACTGCATGCCTTTGTAAACTACTTTAGAGGAGCTAGCATCACCGAATAGATCTAAACCACGCTCATGCTTGTTAGATTCCGTACTCGAACGGTTTATGTGTAAAATTCCTTAAACCAGAACAACATAAACGCTACACTTCATAAAGATTTAATACTAAATGGAGACAAAAGGAAACCTGTTAATTCCACGCAACCAAAACCGCGGTTGGACGCAAGCATTCAAAACAAAAGCAATGAGATCCTTGAAAATCCCTCAGCCAGTGTTTGTTTAACCATAGCTGTAGAGTTACCCAAATAAACTTTTAATTTAACCTTCTATTGTTTGCGTAAATTAGGCGCGTCCTCTGTTGAATTTTACATGTTAGTTGCGTTAATATTCTGCCCAATTTGAGGCACAAAGTTGTCTTTGTTGCTTTCAGTTACTGAAAACTTTATTTTAAATGAAAATTCTCAGTTTTTCTCGTTAACGCCTTGGTTAATAGTATTTTTATTTCTTTTTGTGTAAGACAATAGGCCTATTTTGCTGTGATAAAAAATGGCAATCATCTAAAGATGTCCATTTCAATATGTCCTGAGGAATTGTGCAGCGAAAAGCTTATCTTTTTGCTCGAGACGTTTACATTGATTGATTGATATTAATCGCGATAATATTTAAGTTAAATCAACTTGAAAATCACGTGTTACTTATAAATCCATATTATGGGGATATATTTTTTGCACGCATTACATAATAATTAGGTTTTCTCCTACTCGGGTTTTAAACAATAAGCGCCTTACTAATAAACGCTGCATAAAGTTATGACAGGTATATACGTCAAAAAATGTATGGTTACACAGGCTTTATTCGTGACATAACTTTACACAGTGATTATTAGTAAGGGCATAAGTATTAATCTTAACTTATTTGACAAATATTTGCAGAACATACCCTGTTTGTTAACATTACATAATATAGGAAGCGATGCTGTGTACGAAATGATTGTTTAGGGCTTGGCTTATTGCTTACCAAAACGCCACAAATTGTTATTTATTCATTCTGTATATTGAATTACATTAGATCAACGGCTTCATTTCAAACGAATCTGCGTAAATCAACCCTCAAATTTCTCACAATAACAAATACATTTACTAAATACCCGACGATGCGAACGTGCAACCTTTAGCTCGGCGATCCATCGCGTTAGCCCCAAAGCTACGGTCTCTTGTGACACTCGCTTGAAATTCTCCACCACTATCGGCTCATTATTTTCTGCTATCCCACAGTTCCCTTTGTTTGTCCGCACGAGATAATGAAGTATCCTTTGCAGATCAGATAGCGACAGAACCATTGTTGGGAACAATGGCTGACTTGTTTAAGAATTTCAAGCTAAAATTTCGTACTAAGTTTTTTGGTGATTAAGATAGTGGGGAACAAATACAGTTCAGTTGTTATTCGGGAAACGGGTTTTAATGTGACATCTTTGTTTTAATTGTTTATGTACGTTTTTAGTTGTATGTATGTTTTACTTTATTTGTAATAGTTTTGAAGCACATTTTACTTTTTGTTTTAGTATCACAAAACACGGCCACACAAGAGGGTTTACACCGAATATTTTACAACAAAGAGCCGAATGAAAAGTATTATATATAAAAATACTACCACCACCCCGATATGAATAAAAGCATCAAATTCAATCTAACGCTTATTTTTTTATTTGAAAGAAAACTATGCGCGATTGCGCCGCCATATTTGTTGTTTTTTATTAATCAACACCATCGAGATAAATAACAGTTTGAATTAAACAACAACGATTGCTGTCATCGTGAAAAAAGTAAGAATACAAACCTGTAGCAAGTTCTATAGCAAGAAAAAAATAAGTCAATTTACGTTCTTTTCTTTTATTTTCTCTTTATTCTAGCTGCATAGAAATGAATTAATTTAGTCAGGACTGTTCGAGATCGTATTTCTTTGTAGTCTGTGCAAAACAATATTAAATGCTGCAAAGTGATTGAAGAAGAAAAAAAGTAATAAAGCTCTTGTTGTATTTTATTTACTCAACTGTGTACTATTTATAAACCTTGTTGTCTAGTGACATATTTAGCGTAAATTGCAATAAATTTTTAGTCGTTCTATAACCAGTATCTAAAAAAAAAACTTTAGTGCAAGACCTCAGCTAACATCAGCAACGAACAAGTGTTAAAATCTTCATAACAGCAAAACCGATTTGATGAAATGTAAGAACCACCGCTAGATAACGTACTTTCAAAGAAAAAAAAAATAAACCGAATCCAAATCGGTGCTTGCGTTTTAGAACTACGGTGCATAAGATAGACAAACAGACAAATGAACAGACACACTCACGTAGTGGTCAAACTTATAATACCCCTCGGTTGCGTCGGGAGTTTAAAATTGATGACTTTTATTCGAAATTGATGATTTTTGTCCTTTTATCATATTAATTATGCATTTCAATTTTTAAATAGACATTATAAGGTCGTTATCAAATATTGCAATTCCGAATTACTTTTAATTGCACTGTTTATAAATTTAATATTAATTTATTCTTAGGATTCCTTTATGTATAGACTTTTTGTAACTGTTGCCTATGTACACTTTTGTAAACTGTTATTTGAATAATATTCTTTTTTATAAACTTTTGCACAATTTTCCATTGCGTGCTGGTCGCTAGTTTATTATAAACATCGGGTCTGATTTATCCTATAAAATCGATTTCAGGTGAAAGAAAGACACAAAACATACTATAGACAAGCCACTGTTAACAACTAACTCAGAGTTAATACAATTACCTCAGTAAAACAAGCATTAACGTGTCAACCTTAGAAACTAGACAAGAATTCTCCTTACAATAATTGCATCAAGCCAAATTGTTTCTCTCAGTCCATTATTTTTCACAGGACGTAATAATGTTGTGTGTAATTGTCACTTTGCCGAGCAAACAACTTTCCTCCTCTAAAGAACATTAATTAATCATCGCGCTTACTATGTGTTTGTTGGTCACTTCAGACGATTAAGTTTCGGTTTTCTTGTGATGTTTTTATTTGGGCCGAAATGAATAAACTAGTTATTTAGCAAACATTTTGGCTTAACTATTTATTATTATAAATAATAAATGTATGAGAAGAGGCCTTTGCCCTGCAGTGGGACAGATATAGGCTGGTATTATTATTATTATTTTTTATACATTTTCGTATCTCGGGACCCTGGGGTCCCGGACCTTTGGAAGGCATACGAGGGGCCAAAGCCAACTCGCAGAGGCCCCTTAAATAAAGTTTTATAATATGAAGTGGGACACCAACCGGCGATTATCCCTATATGCACCACTCAAGTGCACCTAAGGTCAACCCCCGGTTGGTGGTGGTCTATTGCAGGTCATGGAATAAGGAAAATATTGGACTATGGGTTTGGGTTGCTAAGATGGATTACTTATCTGAGACTATTGAATGGCTATGGCCCCTGCCCGACCAATGGTTGTAAACACGGAAAAATGGCAGGGGGTGACTTGCACACTCAGTAAATGGGCCTCCGAAAACGGCCGCTAGCACATAGTGACGTAGCGACAAGGGGGCAACATATATCGAGGTGCTTGAGGAGTGGAGAGGTATTCCACGGCTATCAGGACAATCCCGGAAGTACGGTCAAGATCCCTACCAGCATCTTACTGAAATACTTCTTTCCCCCGAGCACGTTTGCTCTTCCGAATCTCCACTCAAACCAGCCAATGAAGGCAAGAGTGAGGTGGGAGCCTTGTTCCTCGTCAGTGCTCACTCTGGCCGGCCAATGAAGGCAAGCCAGAGATGAAGAACAAAGGGTCTCCCAGGAGGTCAGGTCCGTGGGGGTCGCTACTGCCCAACAGCTCGCCACAAGCTGCCCTGCGGGTTTATTATTATTATTATTACTATAGTAGTCAGACACTCCCAGGTACTTGACTAATCTCTGCCGAAATTGGCCGCCATGACTACACAAAAAAGTCAATACAAAAATGTCTAACACAATTTTTTAATACTCAAATCATACCATAAGGTTTTTACAAAATCTTTACGACATCATACAAACCGCTTAATTATGCTAAAACCACGTAGGTTAAAAACAATGTAAAATAATGTCTATAAATAAAAGATTAAACCGTTAAGAGACGGAATCTGAAAAGACAGCGACCATTTGCTAGCATGAGCATGACGAGCATAACATCGCCCTTTCACGAGCATTAAATTGTAATGCTATTTATAAAACATTTTCGCCACTGATTTTGGGTGAACTAAATTTGATTTGAACAGCCACAGCTGGAACGAAAATTTTCTTGAAACTTGTCGCTAAAATTTAACGAGTGAGATTTTTATCTAACAAGCTGCTTGTTTATAAACAAACTGCCAATCAACATGATATCTATAGAACCCATCAAATTGAAAATTTCTTATCTTATCAATCCAGTTTGTTAGATCATAAGTTTGCTGATCAGTTTATGAGTAACGAGTTTCTAACAAATAATTTCCTTAAGTTGACTTTTGCCGACGCGGGTAACTTCGTTTCTAAGTTAATCCTCATTTTCAGACTAGAAAGAAAAGTTTTACCGAATAAATGGCATCGTATGTCTTCTAATTTGATGACTACCGTCACTAAGAGCCGATTTACTTTGTTTTTTGCGCCTATCACGATAATAAAATCGGGTTTCAATAAAACGGACAAAGACTTTGGAAAGAAACATTATAATAAACTCGAAGTCGTTGCTGAAATCACTATTGCCACTATTTTTTCGGTCGTTGAATAACACCCAAATCTAATAGAAGATAGTATAAAGTTGATTCAAAAAGAAATATTCGTTATACCCCGAATATAATCGGCAAAAATTCAAAACATAGCCCCATTTCTTTTTATTACTTATTTTCTCCTACACATACTGCGGACCTGGGGTTAAATTGACCCGATTTCATAATACAAGACGTTTCACACAAATAGATATTGCCGAGTACTCGATAAAAGTCGATTCTCAAACGAGATATCAGATTCCTTCTCGATTCGTTCGTACTCGAATTACTTTTATGAGAACGGTTTTTGTCGAGTTTTTCGTTATAAGATATGGTATCGAGTAGAGAACATAAGATATATTAAATAGGACGCCCTATTTCTATGTCTACATCGTCCAATTGATTCTTGGGTGTGATCTAGAATTCCGCAGTGTGTAGTTAGAAGGGACAACAGTTTACACATAGAATATTGATATTGCTTAGTAATTGGATTGTGGAGGTCAGATAGCAATTGCTATGTATATTGAACTAGTTGCTGTTCATGACTTTGTGAGCTTAGATTTTGGGAAAAAAACAATCAAGTGTTAATCGGACCCGTACAAATAGATTTGATTTCTTATGTGTAGGCTTTTCGGCACTCTATATGTGAAAAACGATTTTTAATTTTTTTTTATGTTAGTGTCATTAACTTCAAACATAAAGACAGACAGATACGTAATTGATCAGAAAGGTTTTTACTTTTTTAACAAGAGATGATGTTACCATTTACATTTTCATTTTGTAGAAAATCTGATCACCAAAAAACTATACGTAGACTAATCAATTTATCTTGTGTATTTTTTCTCGACAATAAACGCTATCTAGATCATTGAATAAGTCCATAATCGGATTAGTACTTCCAGAGAATACCTCTCACAAACAAGCGACTCTACCTCTTCCTAATATTAGTTTAGACTAGCCTCCTTCATAATTGGTTTAGACTAAACTTTATTATAACGACCAAGGTTTCAAACGAAGTCACGTGTTACTAAGTTCATTGACATTACTCGTAGAATTAGTACAGTCGAGTAGAAGTGAGTCGGTCATGTCTGCAGACGAACCGATGCCTATGATTGGTGGAGTTGACACGTGTAAGATTGGAGACCATGATTAAGCAAATGTCCCACACCACATTTGCTTAAACACCCTGCTGGGCGATGGACTAAGGATTTTAATCGGGTGGATGCGGATAGCGGGATAACTGGCGCTCTTTGGGGAAAGAATCGTCAGTGGGATGGTGAGGGTTAACGGCGCGTTGTGTTCCTCGCGCGCCTTAAAGTGATGTCAGCATTTACGATGAAGCCCGTTTAGGCCAGTGCCTGCCAAGGTTGCGGAATTGTTCGGAAGAGTTATCGCGGCCCTGGAACGGAAAGGGAATTAGAAGCAACACGGATGGTTTTAAGTCAGTAAAACTTTGAAACTCCTTTCCGCTTCGCCCAGAGATATTTTCTATCCATAAAAATGATGGTGAAGAGAATCTCTGATGTTTTTTTTGTAACCATAGTGAGAACAGAATTGTTTCTTAAAAAGCCCTAGTAAACCTCTCAAAATTATCGATATAAACACTGCCTGCTTATGGCAGGTTCAGACTTGCGCAACGTGTAATGTAACGTTCCATGAACTCTGTTTGTTGTCAGCGTAACATGTAACGCCCTGGGTGCTAGCTGGTTCATCGGCTGTCGGTTTTAACGCTTATACAAAGGAACTTGCTGTACTCGAGCTTACATAACACCCACAATATTGGCGTTTCATTAGGCACATAGTTACTTACTACATTATTAATTAGACCTGTCTAGCTTTAAATTGTGATACATAGCATAAGATAGACAGTGAGTCTACTAAAACCAATGAGGTTATAAGTAAAAAGATGTAGATAGGTTAGCTAGGTAGGCAGCCAGTGACACTTTAAAATTTGGCTATTTTTGACCCCACTGACTCAAATTATATTTCTCTATTTTTCACTTACAATACTTAAACTCTGTCATCTATGTGTATGTTACTGTGCCGTATTTGTACTTATAAGTACAAAAAACGATGAAACGAAAGTATGTCTTATAAGTAACCGATCTACACCTTTTTACTTATAATATCATTGACTAAAACCCATCTCTAGCAGATTAAGGGTTCACTAAACAAAAGCATTAACGCAACAATCATACCGGCAATAATAACCATGCGTTGACGCTTCTATGAGGTGATGCTTTTGTATTCATGCATAAGGCTGAGGCTACAGTAGGCAGCGATTTGCGATGCGACTGGAAGAGCGAAACGAGAAAAACGTGGAATGGCTACATTATGAGCGAAAATCTGGCGTATATTCGATTCAATTTCGCTAATCGCTGATACGTCGATGTAGCCGGTGCCGTGATTACAGTATTGTAGCTCCTGTCGCATAAAGAAATCAAAGATCGCTAGTAATATTTGATGAACGGTGTAGCCATACACGGTGAGTATTCATGTATTAGTTTCAATCGCTCATGTGTCGCAGCTCGCGTCGCAGGCTAGTGTAGCCTCAGCCTAACAGATTTAGTACCCAACGCACTGGCAAAATATTCTTATCGATATTTGAAGCTCCGTGCATGGTCCGCGTATATAGTTAATGAAGGCAAAACCAATGCCTGTTAGTAGGTACTGTAGAGAGACTATACTGTACCGGGATATTGAAACAAATCACATTTTGGTTAATAATTATTTCTTTTGTTTTTTATCATGCATATTGCGTGTTAAATACGACTGCCCCCCTAGACAAGTGGCATTGTAGAATAGATAGCGAAAACGAATAGATTGTCAAATGTATGGAGATGTCAAATTGTTTAGCGAAAGCTTATGTCAGTTCCGTACATTTGACAATCTATTCGTTTTCGCTATCTATTCTACAATGTCACTTGTCTAGGCCCTCTGCTCGACAACCAGACGGGTAGTCAATCCTTATTGTCTTTGTATCGAATTTGAATCTTTTAAACTTTAAACTCATTCATGTAGGTCTTATTACGACAATCAGACAGTCTCTACAGTATTACAGATAGCGGGATATTTCGAGACAAAAAACTTTACTGTTGAATTAAAACACAAGGGTACACACTAAAATAACTTCATTGAGAAATTTGATTATAATTTATTCAAAAATGTGTTTATACAACGGTCACAATAGAAACTGTCAACAACAATCAATTTAATCACCCACATAGAACAGAGGTCACCCACACATACACATAACATCAAACTTAGTATAGATGGCAGCCTTCTAAGTGTGCCAAGTATCTAGAACAAGCATATAGGAACAGGTATTATTGTCAGCTAAATTGATTCCCGTCCAATAATACTGCTGGTATAATATCCACCCCCGTACTACGTATAAGATACGCATGCCTTTATTATAATATTCACGGAACGGTAGGATGTCACTGTGGAATTTACTGAAGTTCAATTTATTTGTTGGCGTTGAATATTTTGTTTATCACACCGTTCTATAAGTATGAATGATTAACTTGGACACGCTGTAACTTGAGAACGATTTAACCAATTTTAATCACCTTTTTTGTTTTTAAATACTTTGTAGAAGGTTTTCTGTCATGATGATCCAGTAATTAAGGCTTCTTCTTCTCAGGCTATTTGCAATAGGACTGGGGACTTTCAGAGATTACGGGGACAAAGGTCTCTTCTCATTCAGAGAAGGCACGAACATTGAACACCACGCTTGCTTTAGGCGTATTTAATTTCTTTTCGCGATTTTTGTTCAACCAATATTTATGATGTCTAATAGAAACTACAAAGGCTTGTGAATTGCTAAAATCACTTCCATACTAATATTATAAATGGGAAAGTGTGTCTGTCTGTCTGTTTGTCTTTCTTTCACGGCAAAACAGAGCAACGGATTGACGTGATTTTTTAAGTGGAGATAGTTGAAGGGATGGATAGTAACATAGGCTACTTTTTGTCTTTTTCTAACGCGAGCGAAGCCGCGGGCAGAAGCTAGTTCTTATATAAACCAAAAACCAGCAGAAAATAAAATAGACTATTGAGCAGTTTATCTTGGCTGGATTACAACGAGAATTCAGTCGTTTGATTGAACCATAAACACTGTACCGAGAAAACATAAGGAACACAAGAAATTGGGTATATGGCAAATATGTACCTAAACGCTTACACACGACCCAAGCCGGGCTAAGTGCTGCCGCACACCGAGTAACTAGCGGCAGCCACAGCGGATCAAGGATTTAAGTGGAAAACCAACGCTCTGAACCTCTTTTCAGGACGTTTTTATATCGGTATTGTAGCTATCCGTCGATGTACTACGAATAAAAAAAATAGTGTTATACAATGTACAAAAGTATTATGGAATACACTTTTGTTGTGTCTAAACAATAAATTCTTTTTTTAATTACCTTCTTTTGCGGCGCGCAGTCGTGTAAAAAATAAACGTATGCGTAAAAATACACACTATACTACGTACGACGAACATAACGGTGGCTTAAAGACTTAACAGAACTTCTATCAATGAAAGTTTTTAGGTACAGAGCTCTAAATGATCAAACTAAGACTCAATCTACTTTTAAATTATCGAGGTGTCAGTCAGTCAAAATACAGAAGCTAATGCTCGTCCCAAGGTTTCTATAGAAAGGAACGACTGAAATTGCCATTTCATTGGACTTCAAAGGCAACTTCAAGCCGTTCAGTGTGCGGCAGAACTGACACTATCACTAACTAAATATTATGGCAGTACGTGGGTCAAAGGCTCGCAATATCCCTTCCAAACTCCATATCCGGTATCCTGCGTTTATTACTAAAGCTTAATAATGATGCGAACGTTCGGGATACGTGTTTTGATGAATTATTACTTAGTAAGGGAAAGTTGGGTGTATTTTAAAGTTAGAACGTTAGGGTGTGTTACCGACATAAGTTTAGAAAAGGTAGCATGTGTAGGGTAGGCTTTCTATGTAGTGTTATGTTGTGTGAAGGATGTTGGGGTTTAGGGGTAGTATGTTGAAAATTTGGTGTCTGCGGTTTTAATATTTGGAAATATTATGTGTGCATTTTAAGGGCTTCTATATATGTATACGTATGAAAAGTATTTCCATGTTTAAAGTTCTGAACAGAGTTTCTTGTAAATTTGCAGTAGTATTAAACATTAGAATAACATGTAGGTAACACCAAGTACACACGAGAGTACAGCAGTAACGATAAATAAACTTAACGCGAACAAAACAACAGGGGCAGCTAATTTTTGCAAAAAGTATCGACTTGGAAAATATTTTTGGATATTCCGGCCCTCAAGAGCCCTCAACATCTGCAGAAACCGCGGACGAAAGCTAGTAGAGGTACAAAAATAATATCCTCCCGGCCGATTATTGATCACGGTGAAGAGGTTTAATCTTAACAGAGACGCAGTCAAGCACGTAGAAGATATTTTTACAATAGGTAGTATACAAGTTGTTTTTATAGAAACAAATGCAACTTTGGAAAGATCAAACAATTCAATTTTACGTTTGCTTTTCAAGGCAGGAGTACCCAACCAAGTTCCTACCTCCAGCTACTACCAAGAAACTTAAAACAAACAGCCTGGCCTGGGAAATGTTCTAGAACCTCACAATCAGCAGACGCGGTTACTACCTAAAGACCAACAAGTTACTCGATGTTTATCATTCCTACAAAATTAAATTAACCCTAAGAGACTGTAGAAGTGTAGGCCCAAACTTGTCTTACAAGACACACTGGCAATCTCCTCAATACATGTCTAATAAAATCTCAAAGTTTAACAATGCCCTGGTGACTTTAGGCTCCTTGTTTAACATAATACCTTGGACGTTAATTTAGGCCAAGTCGACCTTCATAGCATGTAAGGGCATGTACCATATCACGTTTTTTAAACGCGCGGTTAACGCTCGATTGTAGCGATACAGATACGCACTGTAGACCTGTGGAAGCCTGCATAAATTCAAACACGCTTTTGTTTAGATTCAGACACGCGATGTTATCGCGCGATTAAATCAATACGAACGCATTGCTAACGCGCGCTAGTATTAATTTTTCTTTGTTTTTGTCAATAACGTTCTAAAATGCCTTCCTATATTAGCAATAAATGATTTGACTTTTCGTGTGTACACTACTACAAAGTTCTCTGTAGGATTAAAGCGTTTTTAAAACGGCGCGTTTAAAACACGCGTTGTGCCATGTCCCTAAGGGTTAACACTTATGAAAATGTAACAAAAGACCATTGTTAGTTGTTTCTTCTAAAGGGTCTGTTTGGTTATCTTAGCTAGTTGCTTTGATGCATAATTTTGTTGTACTAGTTATTTTGAGTGTTAAAGTATCGTCTGAATTGTGTGTATATATAAATAATAGACATTTCTTTGAGAAACTTTTACCACAAGTTAACTTATTTCCAATGCGCCGTTATGTTCCGCATTAAAGGGGTGTCTGTGCTGGTATTTTACTTTGGTATCTGGATGGGTAGGGTGTCAAGCTTTTGGAGTTAAAAATGTCAATAGGCCATGGGGAATCTCTTAACATTATGGGTGGTAAGGATGGTTGTCAGCTCATTTGCCGTCCGATAATTGATAAAAGATCTGCTTTAGAAAGCTTTCTGGCGTTCAATTGTTATTCCATTTACCAAATGAATATTGAATGAATATAATATCTAAAAAATACAAACCTACCAAAAATAAATACAAAAACCGAACAAAATAAAGTATACCAATTTGACTGTCCAAATAACATTTTTTTATTATTTGTTTTTTGAAAAAATAAATGTTATTACAAGTTAAAAAGCCGTAGCACTAACATAGACTAAATTCTACCGCCACATAATGATAACGGATCACTAATTACAGACATAACGCAAGTGCAACCGCAGGTGATAGCTAGTACAACATAATTTAGCAATGACACACTATCAGATAACTTGATAGAATATCGCGTGAAGTTAACGATATGCTAAAGTTCAGGGAGCCACTCGGAAAGCACTTAAAACCTATCTACGTCTTCAACTCATAGGTAATACTATTGATAAAATAGGTAATGTACTTTTTATGTTCTGTCAGTTGAAAATAAAATACGCTGTTATATCTTCAGAATATTCTTTTTTATACTGAATTCTTGGAAAAACTGATTGGGGTGCTCGAAATGAACGATGCCAGACAGAAGGATGTTATCTAGTTATACTATACTAATTGTCCCCCGCGATTTCACCCGCGTTATATCAGGTTTCTAAAAAAAGAAGATAAAAAGTATTCTATGTCTGTTCCCTGGTCCTAAGCTACCTCCCCACCAATTTTCAGCCAAATGGTTCTGCCGTTCTTGAGTTATAAAATGTGTTCACTAGAACTATTTTACACCCAAAAACTAAACAGAAAGTTTGTTGTTAACACAAGATAAAATTAATAGCTCACACTTAAAACTAACTCAAACTTCGAACCAACGGTTATAATATCAGATCACAATGCACCTTAAAATAACTTTGCAAACTCCAACAAAAGGTCAGACAGCGAAGTTATTTCAACATCATAATTTCTAGATAGACTCACAAATCAAACTGACAAACCTTCACTAAAGTCGTTAGTACGACTTCGCTGCATTTGGCCCGACTTTCAACTAGTTCAAATTGAACTAATGAAGTCGACGTGACGACTATGTTCCCATCTGTAATACCTACTGCAGTAGCATGATTGGTTTTGAAATTGAATTTATTTTTGTTAGGATATGAAAGTGTTTTTCAAAATGATTCAGCATTTTTATAAAACATTTATTTCTAAATTAAAGTGCTTATGGCATCACTAAGAAATGGTTTGATTATTTCGTTGTACAATATTATTTTTGTATTCAAAGTATTGAGCTTAGAAATTTAACTGACTGAATATTATAGCAAAGTCATGAAAGAATAGATTGAAAGAAAATAAATAATACATATCTATCATTTTTGATAGGTACTTAAATTATTTCGATCTTGGCAGTTTGAATAGAAAACAATATATTGTAAGTAAATCATATTATACAGTAATTGATTGGAAAAAAAATACATAAAAAATGAACTGTTCGATATAGTAGATTAGTAGCCAAGGGCTGTAAGGCATCAATTGCAGCCCGAGATATTTATACCTATAGTTCGAGGGTGCAATTGATACTTACACCCGAGCTAACTACTCTGCTTTACATCTCGATTGTGAGGTAAGTAGAAAAAACCGGCATTGCAAGAATAAAACATTTTATTAGTTAAAATTTATAGTAAAATGAGAACAAATTTCAAATTTTTTCAAGAACGAAATTGAGCTTCGCCTTTCGATATTTAAAATTGATGACTAACAAGACTGAATAGCGAAGCGACCTCTTTTGTCACTAGGCTGAATGTATGATGTCTATTGCCAGTATGATGGTTAGATGTACGCGAACTTTTTGAAAGAGTAAAGAGATGTTTTTTAATTACTTACCGCCCTAGGTCTTTTCTAGCTACATTATTACCCTAGAGCGCTAATTGGTTCCCTGCAAGCCCCATTTGGGGGTAATAAGGACCTACTTACCGAATATGAGAGATGTAAAATATTTTTTCCACATTAGCATTCTTTACGTATTAACCTTTCGACGACCAAGTGACAGCCGATTGTCGCGCTGCTATTGTTATTCCACAGCATCTCGAATCACTTATGTTCGGAGGTTTAAATTATCACATAACATTTACTAACTAAATATTTATTGAAGGACAAAATAAGTTACATCAAGTTCTTCTTTACAAAATATTATCCGAATACCTAGCTGAAAAATCTCCAAGTTAAAAATACCGTTACAGGCACCTGTCATTGCCGGCTGTAATTTACGGTATATTTAAGTTTATTGTGTCAACCAAGCGATGATATATAGTCCGTCCGAAGGAAGCAACTTTTAGCATGAATTTTAAAGCAGAAAACTTGCTTGAATATATTTAGTTAAGCTTGAAATCTAAGGGAAATGAATTTACATGATATGTACTAAGTTGAGGAATATACTTTATGCATTGTTTGTGTATGTGAAAGAAGACAATGTTTTTTATTAGTTAACAGCGCCTGTTTAACCTTTCGACGACCAAGCGACAGCCGGCTGCCGCGCTGCTATTGTCTTTTTATTGTGTCTCGTATCACGTGTCTTCGAAGGTTTAAACTTAATTTTAAAATGGTTCCTAACTCAAAACATATTATGTTAGTCAAACATCGAATTATGATGAGGCGTAGCATGTGTGCTACGAGTTGCGGCTATCGTAGCCATGACGTCATCACGTGTGCTACGCCGTAGCAACACCGTAGCCGCTTTGCAGATGAAAATGTTAGTGAAAGATTGAACAGTAGGCAGGTCATCGGGTATCTTCGGGTATCCTCGGGGCGTTGTGGGAGTTAATTGAATGGGTTTTTTAATGTTACCCGTGGGTCGGCCATGAAACTGTCCGTACTTAAACGCGTTTAAACCCAATACATTACTGGTAAATGTAGGTCAAGCTGACCACAAAACCGGACTGTGTAGACATCTACACAGACTTATTCAAACACTATTTTACAGGGGCCTAGTTTAAATTCCCTTTGTCATTTGCTGGCTTTTGATTAATAATTAAATACCGTAATTAAAGGTTTTACAGTACTAACTACGTTCTTGTTTATGCAAATTGCAAAACGGTTGAGACTATGATTATACCTTCTGTAAAAATGTTTTAATTTGAGGTTGACCACCGTTTCGGTGACGTCATTGGTTAGTTGCCTTTTATGATGCGTAGGGAAGGGCCGTTTATTGCCAGAAACACGGACCGTAATTGCACAGAATCGCGTGTTTTTTTAACAAGCTTCATGAATATTCAATTCGAGTTTTGGTTACGGCCAATCTCAATATAGACCGGCCAATTACATAGTATATAATTATAGAGATTAAACGTGTGTGTGTAAACACAGGTGCTTTTCTTTCTCAACCGGGAAAAGATGTGAAAACAAATTTGCCCATTTTCCGACGTTGTTGAACGATGTTGTCTTTAAAACTTGAGGCTTTTGGGCTATTGTATTCGTACTGAATTTTAGTTTTATTCGAGGTTTGCACTTCCTAGTTGATGCCTAGGTACACATACAAGATAAGTATGTTAAATTTATTGAATTGTAATTGAAGTTATATTTTAAACTAAGGCACTACTCATGATTGCACAAGTTGCGTTTGTACGATCAACATTTCTAAGATATTTAGTAATTGCATTATTATTTCTGATTTGCGCCAATAGCCCTACTGCAGTTAGTATCGTTAGCAGTGCCTAAATAATAATAATGCCCATGAACTTCTATTCCATGAACCCACGACTTCTTAGATGCCCATACGTAATGCACATCGTTGGCTGCTATAAAGAAATTACACTTAGCTCAGCTGATTTGAGAGTCGCACCAAACCATAGCAGCCACATTTGCGAGAGACCATCGAGAAAGGCGGGGCGTGTCTTCACGAATAATAAACAAATAGCACCAAAAAAACAGGGCAAGTCTTCTTAAAACACAACATTACAGAGCCACGCCTTGCCTCTAAAAACATGGGATTTTTTATTAATGTATTCCCTTTTGTTCTCGAAATAGTTTAGCTTTTGTTACACAGATAAGTTTGTGTAAACAAAGACGAATGGGTGTTTCTCCGTTATGTAGTACAATAAAAATGTTTGTTGAAGTGGTTCTGGTGGCTCCTTTTTTTTTGCGTACACTGTATTCTCGGCGACGTAAATGGTGAGAAAAATGTAATGTTCTGTACCTCGGGTTTTTTGTTTGATATGTTGCTGTGGTTTTTGTGTAAGTTCCGTATCTAGGTGCCTAATCATTCCTGGTCGCGGAGTTTTTGTTTTGTGGTTGTTCATTGTTCATTTTGTCGTCGAAGTATTATTTCCTTTTTGCTATTATTAATAAATGCAAAATATTATAAAATAAAAATTTCAACCGTAAACCTTCAAACACACGTGATTCGAGACACAACAAAAAGACAATAGCCTTGCGACAGCCGGCTGTCGCTTGCTCGTCGAAAGGTTAAGCATGAGAGTTAAGTGCACTAATTGCAAAACTGTCACTGTTAAATGTAAAAGTAACTAGGCCTGTATGACGTGTATATTCTGATTGTTAAGCTATCAGAGCTAAATCAGACAACGGATTTTGTTAAAATCTTTTTAGCAAAATGGAAACCAAGGCTACTTTATACCTGATTTTGATGTCGTATTATATTATCTGAAAAACAAGGCAAAGTTGTAAGCAAGAGCAATAATATTACTAACGAACGGAATCATAAGAGTATCTGCCTGATACGCTTCCACTATTAAACCACTGAAACGACTTTAAAAAAAAACCGGCCAAGAGAGTGTCGGGCCACGCTCAATGTAGGGTTCCGTAGTTTCCCGTCCGTCACAATAAGTGTACCTACTTATAAGTTTAAAAAAAGGCTATTTGTTACGTTGACATACTAAGTACGCAGAAATTATTTTGTACAACCTTTTTGTCTTTTTTCTACAAAAACTGTTCTTTCTATCAAGTTCAAAATAATTTTCCTAGAAAGTCCTTATAAAGTTCTACTTTCCAGATTTTTTTCATATTTTTTAAACCTTCGGGTCAAAGTTAGAGGGGACGCTTTGATTTTTCCTTTTGGAGCGATTATTTCCGAAATTATTAACATTATCAAAAAACCGGTCAAGTGCGAGTTGGACTCGCGCAACGAGGGTTCCGTTATTTTTTTTATGAAATAACTACAAATTTACGGTTTTCGGAGTTTATCCTTTACTTGTGATACATGACCTTGCTTTTTGTCCAGTTTTATGATTCTTGGTCAATGGAAAGTACCCTATAGATTTTGAGTTTTGATTCTTTTGAAAATGTCTAAATATGCAATATAAACCACCGTATCATATTATTGCGTTGATTTAGAAACTTGATTTTTTCACTGCTTTAAATGATAGCAGACTTGAGTATGTGATATTAATTTCAGCTTGATATCCCGACGCGTTTCTGAGAAAAAGGGGCTTGACAGACGGACGAACGGGAGGACGGACGGATGTGAACTAACTTTAAATTTACGGTTTTCGGAGTTTTCCCTTTACTTGTGCTACATGACCTTGCTTCTTGCCAAATTTCATGATTCTAGGTCAATCGGATGTACCCTATAGGTTTTGAGTTTTGATTCCCTTGCAGATGTCTAAATATGCAATATAAACTGCCGTATCTTTTTATTGCGTGGATTTAGAAACTTGTTTTTTTTTCACTACTTTGGGTCATAGCAGACTTGAGTATGTGATATTAATTTCAGTTTGATATTTTGACGCGTTCCTGAGAAAAAGGTTCTTGACAGACAGACGGACAGACGGACGTCTGATGTGAACTAACTACAAATTTACGGTTTTCGGAGTTTTTACTTAACTTGTGCTACATGACCTTGCTTCTTGCCAAATTTCATGATTCTAGGTCAATGGGAAGCACCCTATAGGTTTTGATTTCATTGCAAATGTTCAAATATGCAATATAAACCGCCGTATCTTTTTATTGCGTTGATTTAGAAACTTGATTTTTTCACTGCTTTGAGAGATAGCAGACCTAAGTATGTGATATTATTTTCAGCTTGATATCTCGACGAGTTTCTGAGAAAAATGGTCTTGACAGACGGACGGACGGACGGACAGACGGACAACAAAGTGATCCTATAAGGGTTCCGTTTTTTTCTTTTTGAGGTACGGAACCCTAAAAATGATTTTAGTAAACCCCTATTCATTTTTAAATACCTATCCAACAATATATTACACGTTAGGGTTGAAATTAAAAAAAACCACTTCCGTATTTACATATAGGGGGGCTACCCTAATAAAACGTTTTATTTTTTCAATTTTTATTTTACCACTTTGTCGGCGTGATTGATATACATGTCGCAGTCATCTGGTTAAATCAGCTATTTGATTGTATGACTAGCGCATTCATTGAATAGCAACATTTAATTGAATGACTAGGCCGAAAGCTGATTAAACAAGCGTCACTCAACGTCCAACTAGATAGCTGATTGAAGCATAGCCCTTTAAACAGAGCGGACGTAATATCAGTCAGGTAATTGTAATTTAGTTCATTTTTTTTCCACTGCGGCGTTAGTAGTCACCAAAACAAATATGGCGTAAAATAGCTCGCGCAGATAGCACTGTTTTATTAAATTTACTTTAAAGTGATCTTATTCTTGATAAAATAGTGTGACAGCATGGATTTACCTATTGATGCGCCGCCGCCGGCTAGTTTTAAAGTTTTTTTTTTTTAATTAAATTCATAATAAAGTGTGTCATGTCATGTCCTCATTTTTGTTATGTAAAGGAAGTTAAGTTTTTAAGTTAGGAACTTATGGTAACCCTAAACAAACATTACAAAGTCGACTATATCCCATTAAACGACAATGCTAAGTGACGTTCAGTAAAGTTGTTGAACTTTACATTAAACAACTAGACGAGTTGTCGTTTAGTCAGTCAATTAAATGTCGTCATTCAATGACGATTTTAACGAAATAAATAAGAACTGCTTTAGGAAATTAATATGAGTTATTATTTATAAGCAGAAATCAAAAAGTACAATCATTAATATTCAAATAACAAGAATGCGCTAGTTATACAATCAAATAGCTGATTTAACCAGATGACTGCGACATACATATTGATACCAAATTTCACCTTTCTAGTGCCAACGGTCACAGAGATTAAGCGAGGACGGACAGACAGACAGACATGGCGAAACTAAAAGGGTTCCTAGTTGACTACGGAACCCTAAAAAGATACGAAAAGAGCTAAAACCTTACTAAAGAATATAAACTTCTTTTTAATCAACAACATTCACGCAAAGTAACGAGTAAAAGCCCTGCCCAATAAATTTAAAAACAAAAAACATCTAAACATGTAAAAAACTCCGTACAAAGTGTCATCTATAAGGATTACTTTCAGAGCAGATAACTAAACGAGACAGCTATTGCGTGACATTAACACGCCGTTTAGTTTTATCTGCAGCTGCAGTCATTACTCAATGTGGGCGTTTGAGAGTCATTAGAGTGTTTTGTAGAGTACATTTTGTTTTTTTTTTCTTCTTTAACTTTTTAGCTTTATAGCAGCTTTTTGAAAACTATATTTAAGTCTTTGGCGGTTAAGTCTTTAAAATATTATGATATACTAGGTAGGGTACCGAAGATAATACTCATATTTTTTTTACGATTTAGGAAACCGCAACGAGTCACTGAAACAGTTTTCCTTAAAAGCAATTTGTTTTTTAAAGTATGTATTTACTACCTTTTACCCACGGTTTCACTTGCGCTAGAATGACACAAAAGTAGCCTATGTCACTCTCCATCCCTTTAGCTTTCTCTACTTTAACCGGTTGTCTGCCGTAGTTAAAAGAACAATTAAAAAGCATTGTGTCTCGCGTAGATCTGCGCCTCCGGCAGTCTAAGGGTTAAAAATCACGTCAATTCGACACACACACTTTCACATTTATAATATTAATATGGATTTTTTCGTAAGACTTATTTATTATTTGTATTTGTTTGCTGATGGGCTCACCAGTCGTATCCGTATGAATGTCGAGCTAATTATAAAAGCCTCGCCACAAGTATACAACTATGAAGTTTGAGTGCTCATTTAGTTTATCAGGACATTGCCAAACAGCTGGTTGAACTTGCTTGGCCAGAGGATTAGCGTGGCTGATGCTGTCATTTTGGCACCGATTCAATTAATGGCTAAACGAGTTCTTTTATACCCTACTAGCTTCTGCCCGCGGCTTCGCTCGCGTTAGAAAGAGATAAAAAGTAGCCTATGGTACTCTCCATCCCTTCAACTATCTCCACTTAAAAAATCACGTCGCTCCGCTTTGCCGTGAAAGAAAAACAAACAGACAGACAGACAGGTACACTTTCCTATTTATAATAGTATGGATATTAGTATGGATAAGCTTATTTTTATGAATTGTGCAAAATGGTATAAATCTACTTAACTGTACATCGAACTGTACCTACCTACATTATACAAGTAAGTAGGATCAAAACAAAATGAAACGAAGCGAACTCCAAACCCTAACTCAATTAACGTCAACTCAAATAACAAATGAAAACCCTTTTTATGCCAAACCCCATTTTCAGTTCACAAAACAAATACCCATTTATAAAATACAAATTCGATGTGACAATAAAACATTCTTGCCCCATTCATGGCAGTCAATACCACAAATTAAATCCTAGTTCATTTCTCCCCTACATTGCATTGGTTCGACAGGTACGTAGTCAATTCAGTCTTTTAAAGCATTGTGTGCTATAAATCTGTCAGCGTATACCATTTCAATGCCCATTCACAGAATCCTTTAGGGGCCTGAAAAGCTTTTAATGATTCTGAACCAAACAGGGTCTTGTTACGGCAATCAATGAGTTTATTTCACGCGGCCAACCTTTGGTTAAATAGGGGTTGGACCTATTTTTAGTAAGGATTTGAGGGTCACTGCGTAAATATTTTTTTAAAGTAGGGAAAACAGATTTTTGGGAAATAAACTTGTTAGTTAATCTTAGTAATATTATTAATGTGAGTCGTTGTGTGTATAAGTTTCTTTTGCTAAATTACGATTTACCGGTTGAATGAAATTAGCTTTATGTAAGTGTTTATCACTTAATCTTTTGCATGAAATAAATTTATTCTTACACACAGGTACATAAAACTCATTACTTTTTAGTACACATAGATTTTATTGTACTAAGCCCGTAAGATAAATTTTATCCCCGATTTTGTACCCTTGGGAGTTTAAATTGTTCCGCAATTATGACATTACCTTATCATTCCATTTTAGTGCTCAATTCAGGAGTCTCGTTAGCAAACCCGTAGTCAGAAATTAAAACAACAAAAAACTACAAGCTGTCTCCTAACATCGTGAAAAGGAAAACATAGAGCATTAAAAACAATGTAAATAAAAATTCCATTAACAATGCCATTTGCACTTTACAGACACTAAAAGAAAGTAAAAATGTAGTGTTTATCTCGCCGTGTCACTGCGAAGAAACAAAACAGAATTGGGTCACCGCCCTTGTCGAGAAAGCTTGCTGCACTCAAAGTTAAAACTCGCCACGCAAGCAATAATTGCTTCACATACACGAAGCGATTCCAACTAGTTTTAAATGGTTGCACCTCTGATACAATTTCATTTATTTTTAATATTTTTCTGACCGCATCTCAATTTGACCAGAATTTTAGTGTTACCCAGTAACTGGGCAGTCCCTTGATGTAAAATACTGGTATTAATCTGAATAAAGTTAGTCTGGTAGTTAGTTTCTAAACATCGTCAAGAAAAGGCTAGAGAGGTGATCAATCTCCTGACTGTGATCACCAAGCTTAGGTATACTTATTCCTTAATCACTCGTTTAGTTCAATTGGATGGCAACTGACACAGTGTTCTCTTAGTGTACGGACTTACTGCCCGTTCACATCGAGCGTTCAGCGGGGCGGGGCGTGCGGTGTTCGTGTCAAGCAGATAACACTTAGGTGTCCTGAGTGGCGGCCTACCGGTGCGAGAGCTTGCACGCAACACTGAACGCACCGCTGAACGCTTTTTTACTCCGCTCGTACACTTAGAACCGACAATTTTAAATAAACATTGCAATGACTTGCTTTGCAATGTCAGTCATATTCAGCTAAGAAATGTCAACGGTGCTGATTTTCTTGTACACAAACTAAATTAAATTTAAGTTAAGTGTTCTTTTCTTTTTCCAATTCATAAAGAAAAAGACAGAAGATACAGATTAACTTAGTTCTATCAAATTAGCCAGCGTCTGAAGTAAATCGTCTTATTTATAGTGGTTTTTAATCGCGCCTAAATTACCTATGGAGTGTTTTGTTTTGACAGGATCAAACTAACATTTTATTTTCTGCCCTTTTATTCATGAAATCCGTACTAATATTATAAATGCGAAAGTAACTATGTCTGTCTGTCTAACTCTTCTTCTCGCCTAAACCACTGAACCGATTTAAATGGAATGTGGTACAGATATAGTCTGGGATTCGAGAAAGGAGATGGGATAGTTTTTATCCCGCAAATCGCCCGGGAACGGAAACTATTATTCCACGCGGACGAAGTCGCGAGCAAAAGGTAGTGGAAATATAAATATGCACTGAACTTGATTACGTTTAGTTTGTAAACAAGGAAATCGACACGAATGTCTTCTAACTGTCAAACTACAAAGTTACGAAGTTTACTACAAAGATAGGCACAAAGAATATCTAAGCAAAAACTATGTGGTAAATAACGTATATTTATCTTTGCCTAAATAAAACATTGTGAGGAAACCAAAACTTAATCGTCTGAAGTGACCAACAGGCAGTGAGCACGATGATTAATTAATGCTTGTTTGCTAGAAGAGGAAAGTTGTTTGTTTCGCTAAGTGACAATTACAATCCCACTTCTGACACCATGTCTCGTCACACGGAGGTAACTTGCAAGGATCAGGACATTATGAAAACACACCAAGAATATATTTTAATGTTCATTTATTCAGGCAGCCATTACAACTGGTATAAGGCTCGATGACCACAAACTATAATAGAACATTGACAAAGTTGACAAAGGTTGAAGATCCAACATATAAAAGGTATTTTTATTCTCAGTATTGTGACACTTTGAAGAAGCCTACAGAATCCTTTGCGTGTAGAGTGAAGTTAAACTTTAAAATAGTGTTCGCAATAAATAAGTACACAGTGTAAAACAAAGTCGCTTTCTGCTGTCGTCGTTCCTATGTATGATTATATCATTTAAATTACCTATTAATATTTTATTGCTTTTTTTTAAAGATAGAATGATTCAATAGGAAAGTTTTTATGTATTATACATGCAAATTAAAGTAGAGAAATGCTGAAATTACATAAGATTTATATCACCCGTGCCAAACTGGAGCTGGTCGCTCGTTAAACACTAAAAGATTTTTCTCAAAATATTAAAACTTTAGCAGACGTGCTCACACTATAAGCCTCGGGCACGTATCATTTTATTAGAAACAAACTACTGATTCAAATATCCTTTCCAGAATTTACCTTAGTGTTGAGAAGAAATCTGGCAAAGTTTTCCAACCAGCCTTATCCATTTTTATATTTCATATTCATATCCATATCATATAATATATTTGATATACACCCTTTACAATTTCTAATAAAACTGTGCAACTTTATAATAGAGCTCAGTTATTGCCAGTTGGTCCACAAAGATCAACGGGGTAGTGGAATGCAATAAAGGCAGTTCTGTGAATAACATAGAAAATACATTTACTTGTTTTGCTACGAAAGTTAATAAAATAATAATATTTTAGAATTACTCAAAATTATTAAGGTTTTGTTAACTTATGGTCTAAATTAGTAAACCAGACTCAAATATTTTTTGGGTACTCTCATAAACTTAGATACTATTACGATAGGTAATTTAGGAATCCTTATTATTTTCTTTATTTATTTAGATTATAATATTGTTCTTTTTTATAGGACTTTTAATAGGACAGAATAGTACGATGTAGATCACAGCTTTCTAATTATTTTACTTCTCTTTTCTAGTGATATTAAAAACATAAAATATTCAAACGTTAACTTTGATACAGAAACACCCCGGAACAAACCAAACCTTGAGAATGACCCACAAATACAACAAACTGTACGAGATATGGTCATAATGACCTTAATTGTTCTATTTACTGCCCATTCTCCTCTGAAATGGTGATAAAATTGCTGATAATGATCTAATAAACAAGACATGAAGACATTCGTTTATGTCTCATAAATTAATTTGGCTCATATTTATAGCAGTCATCATTATCCCGTGTCATGTTGTTATCTGAGAAAGACTGTTAATTTGTCTTTTGTGGTTTCTGGCCAGGAAAATTGATCACACATTTTATTTTAGTTTATTTGCGTGGTACCCTAATTCGTCATTTATTTCTGTAGACTTTTCCTTCTGTGTTGGGGTCGGCTCCCAGTCTAACTAGATGAATTCTAGTGTTTTACATATAACGATAATCTATCAGTCAGCCCGCTTGCTCCAGTCGGAGTTAAATTTATACTTTAAGCTAGTATCTAACACAGGAGACATTTTGTAGTCATTTTGGGTCAAGTTTTTGTATTATATTTCTATGTCTAAATTCTCTCTTGTGCATGACAAAAGGTTCATTATTTTTTTAAGTATCATTAAATCTACATGCTTTTTAATCTAATCAACAAAAATAAAAAACTTTTTCTCAAAAAAATAATAACCGCCTTCAAAAACTAAAAACCCAAAAATAACAAAATTTTCGGAAGTCGGTGGCAACACAAATTGAATGGCAGAAGAGAAGCCACCGACTTCCGAAATTGTAGTTATATGGGACCACCCCTGAATCATGACTTATCTATCAAACAAAAAAAGAACCATCAAAATCCGTTTACAATTGACGGAGATATCGCGTAACAAACATACAAAAAAAAAACATACAGACGAATTGAGAACCTCCTCCTTTTTTGAAGTCGGTTAAAAATGGAATAAACAAACATTAACGAAATGAGACCCTTTTTCTAATAGCTAATAAACTCGGATTTATTTACACAGATTCGCACGAATTATAAATAAACGTTTACGTTCATGAAAAACCTAATTACTTATATAATTTACATATTCAGTTCGCTGTTGGCATGTCGAACCAAATAAATAAATTCATGTTTTCACATTCAACTAAGCTCCAATGAATTTCAGCAAAACGCGTTTGATTAGCAGTACAAATAAAAAAAATCGATAGAGCCGCTGGAAAAACGCCGCGGTTAAACTTTTCTGGACTTAACTTTATTGCTTGCAGTCATTGCTTAATTGCTATGGCGTATTCTGACTTACTTGACTCCGGGCTATGTAACTTCCATAACTTACTCAAAATTGGTCGTTAAGGCTAACACATTATTTCTAATTTCCAGTAAGGGTTTGTACCGAAAGGTACTGTTTGGATTTTCAACTTTGAATAATGACAAAATAATTTTCACTACGAAATTGTTTTATAGAGAGAATTATATTCTAGTTTTTAGAGAATTATAGCCTAAATGGATATTAAAAAGAACATCTTGGTTTATTTACTTTTTGACTAATAAGAAACAATGAGCTTTATTGTATTATGAAGCACTAGCTTCTGCCCGCGACTTCGTCCGCGTGGAATAGTTCCCGTTCCCGCTGGATTTCCGGGATGAAAACTATCCTATGTTCTTTCTCGGGTCCCAGACTAAATCTGTACCAAATTTCATTCAAATCAGTTCAGTAGTTTAAGCGGGAAAGCGTAACAGACAGACAGACAGACAAAGTTACTTTCGCATTTATAATATTAGTACGGATAATAATTAACATAATGAGTAAAGCACGATGTATACTAATAGTTTAGAGTTTAGACACATTTTTGCTTGTTTCATTAAATGGCCTGAAACTACCATTAACGTAAGATGGCGCTCAAACAGAAAACCACTTAATTGATAAATCAAAATTAAATTACAAATTGTTATACATAACATACAGCAACTTACTCAGCGTTAAACATAAACTTTACCGACGCAAACGAGCCTGAAAAGTACGAAACAACCTAACAAACATTTCAACAACAACGTTCCTACCAACTATCCGTCTTCTACCGCGAAATGATTCTTTCCCTTCGCTTGAACTCGCGTGGGAATATAAGCAGCAACAATAAATTTCTCTTTTATTCGAAGATCAGAATGGAAACTGCGTATTAACTGAAGGCTAATCGTAAATCTTGAAGGATCTACGGGCGGTTGGTACTGGCTTTATTTACAAACTACCCACACAGTAGATTTAGGTGTTGGACTCGTATTAGTATACAATCGAATTAGGATTTAGTTTGGGCAAGTGCTGAGAATTTGTCGTCGTGGAATTCAAATGATTTTAACATTTTTCTGGTATATTATTATTATGGTTGAAGGGATTGGTCACACCTTACTTAGGATTGCCAACTTCATTAATTTGCTTCTTGTCAAATTTCACGATTCTAGGTAGGGAACGAGACTGAAGTATCTAAAAGGTTTTGATTCTCTTGCACTAACAATTGTAACAACAAAACAAACACATATATTATTAAACCCCGATTGTTATAACTTCGAAAACATTTCACCCTTTATTTTTTGCTCATACTTCCTACAATCGGACCACTGAAGCAAAACCGCGCACGTGTGTACATATCAGCAAAGTACATGATGCAATAACGTCGGCACCATATGGAGTCCTCCTCGAATGAGAAATGAGGGTGTATATATGTACATACACGCCCAAAGTCAAAGTCATTCACTAGGAAAAAATTCTATGAAGTAAAGTAAGATGATATCTTAAGAAACTTGACTCTCTCTTTGAATAAGGATCGGGACGTGAAAAACGAATTTCAGACCTAAAACACGAAACGTTAGAGGATATTTTCGAGCAATATCAAAAGAAGAAAAAATCTCTAAATCTCAGTACCTCTTGCCAGAGCGTCAAAATCCTTTTACACAGTGGTTAGATATCAACATTCGTGGAAAGGTTTTTGTTTTCATAAGCCGTGTCTGGTGTTAAAAGGCTGGTATTTTTCATTTAACCCGACACTGCCAGCAATGCGGTCGAAACATTAGTTGAGTTAGATGTGGAGCGATCGTTATGGGGCCCTTGTGACCGTTAACCGTTGCCCTGTCGAGTCCCCCTTTTAACATTCGAAGGGTTAACCCATTCAGCGTGACAGCCATGAATGCTGAAAAAAGATAATAAGTCTATACATAAATTTTTAATGTAACAAAGGGTGAATGAAGGAATTAAAACGGCAATCTTTGCTGCGCCCACAGTATTTAACTGGGCAATTCTGGTTTAATGTGAAAATTATTTCTTTGTTTAAGGGTTATAAAAGTTCCAATATTAAAATAATTACTGTGCAACAAGTGGATAGCTACCCAATATGCCAGCTTATTGTTGCTGTGATAAAATTATAAAGGATGGTTGAAATTTTACAAAATAAATGACACTTTAACTTGGTTAATGGTCTTTTCTCTTCTTAATTGGGAACAAAATTAAACAGAGTAGCTTAGCCTTTATTATAATATGTTGTTGTGTTGTTGGGAGTGTATTCTTTGAGAAACAAAACACCAAATGAGGTTATTTCCAGTAATATTATTAAGAGCTACCTTCCGCAAGTTTTCTCTTTTGCTATGTTTTTGGGTACTAGGCTCCGTGGGCCATGGAGTGATGTTATATGGCACTTGTGTTCGATTTATAAGCTATAATCCTGAAAATTATAATTCTTTTAGTAGTATTTGTGTGAAAGAACAACTGTATTGGGGACGGCTTCCAACCTAACCGGATTCTGTTGGATACCGGTGTTTTACGTGAAAACTGCCTATTAGACCTCCACAATCCAGTAACTTGTCGACACGATAGGTTTATTTAGTTATATTAGGATTCGTTCGACTGATCAGATTTTCTGGTTTTTTACAACGACTGTCAAAATATACTGTAATAATTTTGTTTTCAATAAGAGAAAAAGGCACGGTATCATTCGTTCCAGATATTACGGCTAACCATTAAAACAACCAACCTGACCTCTTTATTATAATAGTTTACACACTGCGAATTTCATTTTCAATCAAAATGTAAAATAAAAATGCCAAACAAAAACATTCCATTCGATAGTGAATAATTCGAACAATCGATTGTATTTCCCGTTTAATTCAGCGTCCCACCGACATTCGCTGCATATTCATGACCTGAACTAGTTATGTCACACATCCTGTTTGATCAACCAATATAAAATGTCGTAAACATTCATGACGTCATTTCGAATGCATTTGTGCTTATTGCTTTTAATATTATTTTCAGAATTGTTGGTTCTTCCATCGGCTTGTGTTTGTTTAAATAAAGTTGGAGTTTCTTGCTTGTTTCTACGTTTGGATTAAGCAACTATGTAGTTTCAACTTTCTGACTAACCAACTCACTCTTTGACAATTAATTATCATTTCGGTAGCCTTTTCTCAACTATCATGAAAGCGGCTTCCTACAGTTTTAGTTTTAGTTTCGCTGGGCTTGTCCGCACTTAGCCTCATAATTGGGCCATTGTGCGTGAGTGACTTGTCGCCTATGGCTTCCTACAGTGTTTTACGTAGAGCGACTGCCTATCAGACCTCTACAATCCAGTAAACGGAGCGACACGGTACCTCTTAGTTAGACTGGTCAGACTTTCTGGCTTTTGACTACTAGTAACGATTGTCAAAGTTCTGCGAATGACAACCGTGACCAAAGGCTTCACGTGCTTTCTGGGCATGGGATGTCAGTGATGGCCAAAATTGAAAAATTATTAAAAAACGTTTCATTGTTACACGAGCAAAATCACAAGAAATAAAAAATAACTACACTTAGAAATATTTACACTTTAATAAGTGATAATAAGTAATGAATCCAAATGAAAATCGAAATTAAAACAATTTCAATATTCATTACGGTGTGTTATTCCTATAAATATCCACGTGCAATAAGATTTTATTTTAAAACCCAATTATCTTTTGTTTCAGGTGAGTATTGCGGATTTTAGCTGAAGCAGCACTAATGGTAACTGCAAATGGAACCTGAAATGCCTTCATATATTATAGTTCCAGACATTTTAAGATACGGGTTTCATTAAGATACTAGCTTTTCCCCGCGTGTTTTTTATCAGACTATGGACCATATCTGTACCAAATTTCATTCATGCGCAAAAGCGTAACACACAGACAAAATGAGAGAGAGTTAATTTCGCATTTATCATATTAGTAAGGATTGTTAATTATGTATTCAGGTGCTAATTTTACGTAAGACAAAGTTTTCTACACATACAAAGAAAACATGAGCAATAACGAGCATTGATTACCATGCTAAATCAAAATAAGTCTCACATGTTTATTAAAAGCCCAGGTCTCTTCCTCACAGAGGAGAGATGGCGCTAGTGCCACGAACAACATCAACTCCGTATAATAATAAATTATAAAAATAGTTAATTGAATTTATAAGTGTTAAAAAGTAGTGTAACAGTGAGATATAACTATGATACAGATGTGATAATGTTATCCAAGTGACTAAAAAACTAAAACAAAACTTATTATGTGAAATGCTGGAACGCTTGTATTTGCAATCGGAAATTACCCAAAACCCCTAAAAAAACGGCTTATACATAATAATTAAGTGTCTGTGTTTGAAACTGTGTTTAAAACAACGGAACATTACAATTACTAGAACTAAAAACTAAATAACAACAGTGAATTATAAGTAAACACGAAGAACATCAAACTGACTGCAAATTCCGATAAGTCAAAATATTAAACAACCGTCTTTCTAAAGAAAACAATATTTACTTACAATACTGAATATCTATTTCACATCAATCGTCAATCGCACGGCTAGCCGAGTCATAACGCCCGCTACTTTTTGACACCAGTTTGTACCCATAGTCACCGTGGTCGTGAGTTCGATCCCAGCCTAGACGAAATTCACTTTTTCATCAATAAATATGGATTTTCTAAGTAATATAACATTTCGAAGGAAACAACGCCGATCACAATCACCAACAAATACTAAAAAAAACGAATTTGAAGATTCCAATATTAGTTCCGATAATTCTATACTAGATGGCACTAGTAGTTTACCAAACACATCGGAGGAAGAATGTAATCTACAACTACGTGAGCTCAGAAATGAAATCCAAAATCTAAAAAACGAATTAGCCAAAGCGCAAGGAGCAATAAAACAGCTAACTTTGGAAAACAGCGAGTTTGAAAAGCACTGTCTCAGATATTGTGAGCAAAAAATATGAAGAAACTGTTCAAATACTTATACCGGCAGAAAATACACATTCAATACCAGTAGAAGCCAGTCCGACAAGGAACGAAGTTCCGACGCCATCCCCACCAGTTGTGAAACAACTGAAATCTTCCTATACCTCACCGAGTTCTCAAGAATTTAAAGAACAAAATTCTCTGTATAATAATAATGAACAATTGAATAAAATGTGTATTATAAGCAGCAATACAAAGAACAAGATACTACAAATAGCGGAAAGCACTGTTCAAAACTTCAAATTTTGTCATTATATTTATCCAGACTGTAACGTTATAAAATTAATAGATAATTTAGGTAAAAAGATCATTGACTTTTCAAATAAAGACTATTGTGTTATTATGATAGGAGAGGAAGATTTTGAAAAAACTACAAATTATCACAATCTGATTGCTCACATTAGATCCACATTACAAACACTTAAACATACAAATATCATTATATGTACACCTACCTATCGATATCATGACTGTTCCGTACTTTATAACTCTAGAGTTGAGGCGTTTAATAACATGCTGATTTATGATAATGACACCTTCAAATACGCTATGATTATGGATTCTAATCTAAAACTGTCTTGTAGTCATAGCATGTTTTCAGTTAACAAAGGAAAGCTGAATAACTACGGTATGAGAAACATATTTGAAAACTTAAATATTCTAATAAAAAATAACGTAATACATACAAAACAAAATAACTTAAATAAAACATCTGAAGACATGCAAAAAACTTTTTTTCGTAACTAAAAGAAAATGTATTCTCTTCCACCAAAATATTGCGGGTATTATAAATAAGAAAGATGTTTTCGAATTAACTATGCAAGACTTAGAAAGTAAATACGATCAAATTGATATCATCTGTCTTACAGAAACTTTTATGAAAAAGGGTACAGAAAGTAATCTTACTATTGCAAACTATAAATTAGCAGCATCATATTCTAGAACAGATCAACGCAGAGGCGGTTCCTGCATTCTTGTTAGAAAACATCTCGACTTTAAGCCTATATCATTTAATCTTATAAACCCTATACCGTTTCATTTTGAGTTCTGTTGCACGGAAATAGCTCAGCTTAAACTTTACATTGTTTGCATTTATAGAATACCGAACGCTAACGCAACAATTTTCTTACAAAATCTCAATGTCCTCTTAAAGAAACTTACAAATAAGTCTAGGCATATCATATTATGTGGAGATTGGAATATTGATTTATTAAAACCAAACAGTTTTTTTACCAAGGAATTACACTCTACACTAAAAAACTACAATATTACTAACCATATAACCACACCGACAAGAAAGGGGGCCTGCTTAGACCTAATAGCTAGTAACATATCTAACGTGACACCTGATACACATTTTCTGGCGCTGTCCGACCACGAAACAGGTCAAAGCATCTCCTTTCAAATCACTAATCATAACAAGGAAGGACACCTTGCGCGGTTTTGGTTTGAAAAACGTAGAGACTTTAGCACCGAGAACACAAATAAATTTATATCTTGCATGGAAGCCCTATCATTCAGTGATGTTTATGAGTGTACGGATGTTGATGAAGCATTCAATCTTTTACACGATACTATAACATTGTTCTACAACCTATGCTTCCCTATCGTAAATGTCAAAATAGCCAATAAACCCATTAAAACTAAATGGATGACTAAGGGTTTAAAAAAATCGTGCCAAAATAAAAGAACGCTCTATTTAAAATATCTTAAATCATCAGAAAATAAACACTCCCATCTCAAGCAATACAACGTCTATAAAACTATTCTAAAAAAATGTACTCTTAAAGCTCATAAATTACAGAATACTAGATACATAGTTAAATCAAAAAATACTTGTAAAGCGGCTTGGAAAATAATAAAAACTAATTCTAGTTGTGAAATTAATACTACAGATATAAAACAGATAAAAATGGATAATTGCAATTTTTATAAACCTGAAGATATAGCTAATTGCTTTAACAATTTTTTTATTAATTTAACAAAAAGTCCTAATAAAACGGACAGTAACAACCTATTTCTTAAAAACATTCCGAATAATCCAAATACAATTTTCTTAAAACCAGTTGACGATTTAGAAGTATATAAAATTATAAATTCACTTAATAGCACTAACTCTACGGGATACGATAACATCGACACCAAAATAATTAAAAAATGTGCTAAAAGTTTATCTAGTCCATTAAGCCACGTAATAAATCTATCTTATTTTAATGGTAAATTTCCCTCAAGATTAAAATATTCTATTGTAAAACCCATTTACAAAAAGGGCGATAGAACCGAAATGAATAACTACCGCCCAATAACTTTAATTCCAATAACATCAAAAATATTTGAAAAATCGTTTTACAGTATTTTATATAGTTTCTTTTTAAAACATAATATATTAAAACCCGAACAATTTGGCTTCAGAAAAAACTATTCTACAACTCAAGCCTGCTTCAATCTTATTAAAATAATAACGGAATATCTAGATAAAAAAACCCCAATTGTCGGTATTTTTCTAGATATGTCCAAAGCGTTTGACGTGGTATCACATAAGATACTCTTAAACAAGCTAAACAAATACGGCATAAGAGGCAATGCCCTCAACTGGATAGAGAGTTACCTCTCTCGTCGCTATCAGTGTGTTGAAATTCCAAGTGTAACTGGGCACCACAAATCATCTTACCGCTCGGATTACATCTTAAATGAACACGGTGTACCACAAGGTAGTATCCTTGGACCACTATTATTTCTAGTCTATATTAACGACCTACCAGACTCAACCAATTACAAATGCATCTTATATGCTGATGACACCACATTACTGATACACTCCCATAATAAAAACACTTACGAAACAGATATTAACAACACTATAGATAACGTAACTACATGGCTAAATAATAACAACTTAAATATAAATGTAAATAAAACAAATATAATTCAATTTCAAACTCACAACAGCACCCAAATTCCTCTTAATGTGACTCAAAAAGGCAAAATCATAGAAAAAGTAGAATCAACTAAATTCCTCGGACTAATTATTGATAAACACTGCAGTTGGAAACTGCATATAGATAAAATTTGTTCTAAGCTTGATAGTTATGTTTATGTTCTAATCAGGCTTAGACAAGTAGCTACTCCCAATGCTACACTATGCGCGTACCACGGTTATGTTTCCTCAGTGCTTCGCTACGGAATAGTCATATGGGGGAACTCTGTGGATTTAATCCGAGCATTCAGAGCACAGAAAAAGTGCGTTCGTGCAATATGTGGTGCAGACTATTTAGATAGCTGCGTGCCCTTATTTAAAAAGCATCGTATCCTGCCATTGCCCTGTCTTTATATATACGAAATTTCCATCTTTGTTTACAGAAACCCCGATCTCTTTATTAAGCAAAATAATGTAACTAACAGAAGTAGTAGATTCCCTAACAAACTATTCGCACCAAGCCAACGTACAACACTTTATAGTAGAAACTCATATTGCATGGCTATCAAAATTTATAATAAACTTCCTGACAACCTAAAAAATTTAAACATAGTGTCATTCAAAAGGAAATTATTTGAGTTTCTTACAAACAAATGTTATTACTCTACCAAAGAATTTCTGGATGACAAGAACATTGTTATTGTGTAGCGCATAATTATAAGTACCTAGATTATAAGCATAATATTTGTACACCGATTCGGTAGAATGTATGAGACTACTCTTTATAAAAAAACAACTATTTGTAACTACATTCTGACAAATAAATTTTTCTTTCTTTCTTTCTTTCTTTCTTTCACTCTTTAATCAATTCTAATGTCAACAATAAGCTTATTGCAAAAGCTACCATAACTAAATTAGCCTAAAATTTATAAATTTTGATTTTTCAAATAATATTTTTAAAACCATTAGGAATAGAAACAATAACCGTAAAGGGTTCTGCTAAAATTACCTTAAAAAACACTGGCCTTCTGAATCTCGACGAGTCACGTAGAAATAATTTAAAACGTCTTGAAACTCGTAACGAAATGATTCAGGTAAAAACTTTCCAAATGCGAGGCGGATTTGCACACAAGATGTTACAGAACCTAATCTATGTTAAAGTAAAAAACTATTTATGGTATTAGTTTCAAAACTCTCTTGGTCTCCGTAATCCATTAAACAGACCATGCAGATGTGAATAATTGAGTTTTTATTAGATCGCTCGCAAGTCTGTCACTTACGAGTGGTCTAATAAAAAATCATTTTTTTCATGAGGACATTACGGAACTCTAATATCAGCAAAGGAACAAGAAAGTTAACAGGTACATTAGTCGGTAAATTACAGGTAATACGTACGAAGCAAACGCAGCACCTCGGTGCAATCTAGAGCACGACAAAAAGTCTATTAACACCGGAATCGTAAATCCGACTTCAGAACGTTCAGCGTAATTTCCAAAGTAATCCATGCTGAAGAAGCATCTCATTGTTCGTATAAAGACACGAAGCGGAAAGTTAAACAATGGTATGCAAACAAAGTCTTACAATAAGGCGATTAAGTTTATAAACGAACCTATATTAGTATGAAATATTTTGCCGAACTTGTCATAATACGAGCTTGCGTTATATTTGCGCAACTCAGCTCTGCTTTCATCGGTACCAGGCTAGCAGAATTGTAAAGGAAGCCTTAAATATAGAGGTGAGGTTTCTGGAAAGTAAATCTGTTCACGTACATATGCTCCCTGTAGGTTAAGTGGTGGTCTTTAATCGAGTGAGGTATTTTCTGCCGTTATTTAGTTTCAACATTTTGCTTTACAATTTTGTTGGTATATGATATTTTATATTGCATGACCGACCGACACGGACGTCTACAGCGTGCAAACTGAATTTTATATTTCAGTACTTTGCGTTTTGTTATTACCACGTTAAAACCGTATACATAAGGTATCTTGAACAAACTTCTGAGTCAATGGAATATTGTTGTACTATTTTATTTTGGTAATAAATCAGTCCACTATTCCCAAAGCAATACTCTTTTCATACAGAGAATATACGAGCATTAAACTAAAATCACCATTCGATTTGTTTGCTTATTGTCGATTTTAAACTTATACACATATTATATTAATATTATAAAGCTAAATAGTTTGTTTGTTTTGATTACGATTTTGGGATGGGAAATCATCAAATGACTTCTCCCGCCCTGAGCGGAGCGGAAGGGAGTGCCACACTTCTACAGACTAAAAACCCATCCATGTTCCTACTTTGCCCTTTGTGTCCGGGCTCCTGCAGTTTTGCTGACATCTTTTTGAGGCATCGTGAGGAAACTTGGACTTGATTATACCTCAGAAATCGCCAATTCGCCTTGATCAATACTCGAGGCTTCTGTGTATGAGAAGTCTTTACCCTAAAGTGGGACAGTAATAGGCTGGTATTATTATTAACAATAACTTCATTTGGCGTATTTGCAAAATATTTGCGCTTCTTTGGTAATATAATAAGGTTCTAATTGCGATGCATCGAACACATATAGTGTAAATCAATAGAATAAGTCACATTTAATTTTGAAACGTTTTGAATTAGCAACTTAATACGTAAAAAGCGGACGACTGACTGTTTTTTATGACTCGATTTTAATTTGAAACTATCTTGTTTAAATTATTTTTAACTAATACTTTATACACCAGCCACAAAATATAATTTTCTGATACATAGTAATAATATGTACCTTGTGTATCAAATATAATTGAAATTTCCATTTATAATTTCCATATTCATTTATTTCCACGTCAATCGTCCGCCATTAGGCGTATTATGTTCAATATTTAAATCAATAAATTAATGCAGTTAGTCGTAATTTACACAAACAATAGGCCTCTCGCACAGTTTTCAATAAAACTACGTACCCACAAATACCAAAGTTAATAAAATGATTCCCGAAATCGTGAATTTTGTTAAAATACCTTTAAAGCGTTTGAATAAAAATGGCTAATGAAAAATGATGACATTTAATCAATATTGATTAAATTAATTTGACTAATATTAAATGTAAAAATATGTGTAGACGATGATGAATGTTTGTTAAGCAAAAACTTCTGAGCGTATTTTGATGAATCATAACAGTAATTTATGTTATACGACATAACTTGAGAAAGACTTAACAAATTTCATTTGACTATTTTTTGTTTTGTGATACTTTGCAGAAGTTATTACGGAATGTATGAATAAGAATACTGCACTGAAAAAACAATAGAAAACTTTGCCATTATTTTAACTTCCAATCACGCAGGTTTAACTGTGGGGGTAGTTAGTAAGAAGTTAAGTAAGTTTTTTATTTCATCTAACGTTTCTGATTATAATTTATATATTTTGCTGATTTCACATACTTATTTTGACCTCAGATCGCTACACCAAAACACATAGGTACAATATCTTCGATATAAAGAACTTTCTAAAAATCTTGCGACTATTACCAGCTGGAGATAAAGAAAAAAAACAAAAAGATCACAAACACTAAAGCCACAAAAATAAATAAAAAAATCTTGAACAAAGCCACATAACATCATAAAAAGTAACAAATCACACCATATTTACCGATGTAGGCGTTTGTAGCTAAAAGTTTATATTGTTCACGAGTTTTTACAACCCTCGTTGTTTGGCTAAACTACCCGTGACGAATACTGTAAATATCTGGAAACATCAAGCAAAGAATTATTATAGACCATTTATTTACGAAAACTTTTCAAGTTTCTTGGAAAATAAACAGGTGCTTTTTGTTGTAACTAGGCACTTAAAGCTTTTAAGAAAGGGGTTGAGATATGTAAATGTTGTTGAATGGGCTTGTCTGTCTTTGTCACACAACCGTCAAACTGTCACCCAGACGAAGACACAGGCAGAAGCTAGTATTTATACGTTGCATAGCGAAAAGTAGACCAATAGTATAGTTCCGTAAATATTGAATATTATTTCAAATTATCCTTCTTAATAAATGCTTGATTACGACTAGACGAGACCGCTAGATTACGCTTTATACTATTACAAATACATACCGATTCATAAATATTCAATAGAATGTTTATTACTTAATCTCAAATTTTAATTTTAGATCGGAAATTACGTTCCCTTCACTAGCTCGAACGGCTTAACTGATTTCGTTCTAAATATTTAAGTCTGTAGGTCAATCCCTACTTGCTACCAATTAATAGTCAGTGTATAATTATCTTCAGTCGTGATGGCCCAGTGGATAAGGCGCCCGCCTCTCATGTAAGAGGTTGCAGGTTCGAATCCGGGCAAGTACCAATAGCACTTTATCAATTCATATTATGTACTTTCTAAAGTTTATCTTGGACATCACTGACATCCCGTGCCGCGGAAAACACCCTTAGTTAAGCCGTTGGTCCCGGTTGTCATTCGTAGAACTTTGACAGTCGTTACGGATATTTAGTAGCCAGAAGGTCTGACCAGTCGAGCTAAAGGGTATCGTGTCGCCCAGTTACCGGTTAGGCTGGAAGCCGACCCCAACACAGTTGGGAAAAAGGCTAAGGAGATGGTATAATTATCTTCCGTAAGTAAGAGAAACAAATTTTAGTTTAGTGGCTAGTGCCCCTTACTACTAAGACTTCAGTTTAATTCCCACGCAGGACAATTTTTAGTGTGATGCGCATGATTGTTAGTTTTGTGTCTGGGTGTAATTTACATAAAATATGTATGTATTTGTAAATTATATGTAGGTATATCAATTTCCTGGTTACCGTAGTACAGGGCTTAGTGAGTGATTATGTCCCAAGAAGTTAATTTATTTTAATTTTTATATTTCGTCAACTAGCCATCCAAAAATTTCCTATCTTTGAGTTTCATTGAGTTTTGGCGACATAAAATGTTTTTAAAGAGCCGAGCTTCTACGTCCATTAAGAGCCCAAGCATTTTATTTTATTTATTTCGTTCTAATTAAAGTTACGATCGTAGCATTTGGTAAAACGTTTTTTTTTGCTCCTATAAATTTTACTAGTTATTTTCTGCGCCTTGGCTTGCCTATTTACATAAAACCTTTCACCCCCTAATTTGCCTCCTCAAGGTCAATTGAAAAAAATCAACCTTGTGACGAAATGTTTAATATATTTATAGCTCATCAACAAAATACATCTATACTAATATTATAAAGAGGTAAAATTTGTAAGTTTGTAAGTTTGTATGTTTGGGGTAATCTCTGGAACTAATGAACCAATTCCAAAAATTTTTTCACTGGCAGAAAGCTACATTATTCCTGAGTGCTATAGGCTATAAATTATTTTTATAACATGTATATTAATCGAGCTATCGCAACTTTTGTCTAGCAAGTCGGAAAAAATTACCTCATAAAACAGAATTATTTGCTTGCGCTGCCTAAACAGTTGCTTAAAATTAAAAACAATGTATGGCAACTTGGTTTGTCTTAATTATTTCTACAAAAAAGTCCGCGATACCATATCTCTATCTTTTATATTTTATCTTTTATACTTCTTTTATTGCATTAAATAAATGATTTTTCGGCATACTTACGTTTGGTTGATTATTTGAGCAACAAAATATTAACTCTTATGACAATAAATTATTTCAGTATCACAAGGACATCATACAGATAAGATTTGCCATTTACAGTATGTCAATTGGTCATGTAGTTCCGGAGATAATATAAAATTACTAAAACGCAAAATGCCCCTAGCGTAATTTTCATTGTGCGGAAGTCATTTACAATTTCAAAAAATACCTTTGAAGATATTCTCAGTTTTAAAATTACTCCGCAGCAAGCAATATAAATGATAGTATGTAATAGAAACTGCTGCATCAGAATAACACATCTGGGTCGTCATAAAGGCGCACGCGCATGTAAGAAGTTACGGGTTCGAATCCGGGCAAGTACCAATGTGACTTTTTCAATTCATATGTACTTTCTATAGTTTATCTTGGACATCACTGACATCCCGTGCCTCGGAAAGCATGTTAAGCCCCGGTTGTCATTCGTAGAACTTTGACGCTAGGGGTATTCAGAAGCCAGAAAGTCTGACCAGTCGAACCAAAGGGTATCGTCGCCCAGTTACTGGGTTGTGGAGGTCTGATAGGCAGACGCTTCACGTAAAACACTGGTATCCAGCAGAATCCAGTTCGGCTGTAAGCCGACCCCAACATAGTTGGGAAAAGGCTAGGGAGATGATGATCTTCTTCACCGCACACGGATATTTCGGGAGGTTTCTATGTCGGATTCGGGCGGAAGTGACGCCTGCGTGACACGGTGTAGCATACGGTGGAGATAGGCCCCGCTTGGGCGAACCACCACCGTGTCGTTGCAGAGGCGATCGGCGCTGGTTCAGGCCATGCTACGGGGCGAGACTGAATAGGAAGCCGTCGCCTCCTGCGAAGCAGACACGCTGGAGACGAAAGCGGTGAGGCGCGTGAGGCAGCGTCAAGCTTCACGCCCCGGACAGAGACCCAGGCTTAGTTGTCGAGAGTCACAAGATGATGGCCACTGGAGGCGTGGGCCTGCGGAAGGCGAGCGGTAGGGAGCTCGCCGCCCAACTAGGACCAGACCCGTGTCGACGGCGTGTCGATGCTTCTTATAGTTACCGCTTGATATTTGATGATTTCCTATCCATCAAAAAAAAACGCCATTGGATATGTTTTGGATGCTTTTACCATGGTCAATGTAGCTCTTTCACGCTTATACAACCCCAGTAATCTTTTTGTGTACGCTCAAGATAGTTCCACAGTTAATCCGTACTAATATTATAAATGCGAAAGTAACTCTGCCAGTCTGTCTGTCTGTCTGCCTCTTCTTCACGCCTAAACTACTAAACCAATTTTGAATGAAATTTGGTACAGACATAGTCTGGGACCCGAGAAAGGACATAGGACAGTTTTCATCCCGGAAATCCTCCGGAAACAGGAACTATTATTCCACGCGGACGAAGTCGCGGGCAAAAGCTAGTCTTAAATAAAATATTACACAATACTTATAAATTTGCTATGTTCAATTTATATGTATATGAAATGAACAAAGAACTGAACCGCATTGCTGTCTAAAGGAAAGATGCCCAAATGCTGCAGCGTTACCACGTTATACGGCAATTCTAATTCTATTTACAGTATTGATTTACGTGTCACATACAGATATCTATGCAATTTATTTCGATATCAATACCGACATAGCATTGTGACATCACCCGCAAAATGTCGCACGCAATTTCTGTAATTTCAGAGAGCGATATCCAGTAATGGAAGAATTCAGAATAAATAAATAGAATGCCTACTAGCTTTTGTCGGTTCTATGGATATAATAGGAAGTCGAATCAGTTTTCATGAAAGTCATTTCGTTTGTTTCATTGGTTTAGCTGAGAAAACATCACTCAGGCCCGTATTAATAGACGTCACTTAATTCTGAGACGCTCTCAAGTTTATTGCTGTCCTTATTTTTTCCCTTTAGAATGACAAGGACAGCAAGAGACTTGAGAGCGTCTCGGAGTCACGTCTATTAATACGGGCCTAAGTCTTAGTGCAGTGCTTTTCATACAAGCCCAATACATCCAACATACTCCAACAAATATAAAATAGTAGCTTTCGCCCTTAACTTCGCCGGCGTAGATGTCGATACCCTCAGTTCCCTATTTAATCACTTTAGGGCTAGAATTAAAAAAAAATCTTTCGTTGTGGTTACTTAACAAAGAACACACCCTACCCTACTTTCATGTCTCTACTACCAGCGGTTTGGACTGTACCGACACTAAGGTTTTCAAAATCGCAAAAATATGTTGGGATTTTACTAATTTTGACCCCCAAGTACCACTGCTTAGCCATACAAAGAGAAAGACAAAGATATATTTTCCAGTTATAATAAATAAATAAATATGCTGGGACAACTCACACACGGTCATCTGATCCCAAGTTAAGTTCTGCTTAGAGCTTGTGTTAGTTATAATAATTATAACTTTAAGAAAAATATGTCACACTCCTATATCACATAGCAGTACTAAGGTTTTTTGTGTCTCTTTCATACCATTTGATTGTAGTTTGACAATGTACTACGTTAATACCGATATTACTTAGCCAAGGCTTGCTTCGCAATATTTATTGATCTAGTACAGGTATCAAAGGAAACCTAAGAAATAAAACAATCCGAACTGCTTGTAAAACACAATATATAACCTTAACATGACTCCTAGACTATAAATTCAAAATAATAGGACGCCTTCCATATCATACGTCGGTGTGCCGTATTTCGTAAATCAAAACATGTGTCTGGATAGGATTCGGTGGCTTGTTCAAATCTCTGGAGTAATCCCGTCAATATTTTAAGTTTGGGAATTCTGAATACTTCTGATTTTGTAAATAATTCGATAAAATATTGGAATGAAGCAAAATAAATTGTTATGAAATTATTAAGCATAATGCCTTTGTTGTTAGGAATAAACAGCGTACCTGATCCAGGTGGATCACGGATGTCTATTTTTGACAGAGGTTATAAGGGTTTTTCTTCTTCGGACATTAAAGTTACTATATAGTAACGAATAATTACAATACATATAGTAATTATACCGTTTTAATATGAAACAATAACGTACACATCCATATTCATGAAGCGATACTATTGCTTATACGCTTCATAAAATTCTAGTTCTAAATTATTTTACTGATTGAAAGCTACTCTTTTAATTGCCGAGTGCCATTGACAACGTTTTGTTGTTATAGATCCCCAACTTCTACGCCGTCAAAATATACATTACTAGCTTCTGCCCGCGACTTCGTCCGCGTGGAATAGTTCCCGTTCCCGCAGGATTTCCGGGATGAAAACTATCCTATGTTCTTTCTCGGGTCCCAGACTATATGTGTACCAAATTCCATTCAAATCGGTTCAGTAGTTTAAGCGGGAAAGCGTAACAGACAGACAGACAGACAGAGTTACTTTCGCATTTATAATATTAGTATGGATTTTACACCATCATCAATTGACGTACTTTTTATGAACTGTCAAAACGCGATTCTTCCATAAAATTTGTATGGCTATGTCACCTTATGACGTCACTAAGTGACAAATCAGTTGCCATACTATTTATTGATTTCAAAGCAATAAAAAACCTATTTTAACAAAAAAATAATGAACCGGATTTGTAGAGCTATATTGTTATTTGTATAGCTAATTAAGAAATGGTTTATAGAAATTGTGTCTTACATTATATGTAGTATGTATTATGTTATATTATTTATTAGTTAACCTTTCAACGACCAAGCTACAGCCGGCTGTGGGTTGTCTTTCTATTGTGTTTAAAATCACGTGTATTCAAAAGTTTAATGATGTAAAATACGCATTTATTTCAACACATACACACTACACTTTTAACAACAACAACTCGTACACCCACAAACACACTCACACACACACATACACCCCCCCACATTTACACCCGACGTGTTGATTGACCGTGCAATGATCAGAAAGTAGGAGCTATTCACGTCACGTTTATGCTAAGCTCCATAACGCTTGACGAATTTGCGCGTTATTACTGTTCACGAGTAAGAGGGAAAATACGCGGGAAAAATAGCATGTTTTTTTCATGGGGTTTTTTGGTGCTTTAAGAGTAGAGGTAGGGGTAAAAGGCTCTTGGTTTTATACAAGATTTTTTGTTTTTGAAGGTGCGTTTTGTTATTGTTGAAAGATTGCTCGGTAAGCGTTGCATTAATATACCCGATTGTTTTTTTCAAATAAAAAAAATTACATTAATTCAAGCCCAACTTTTTTTGTTAGAAAAACTTTAGCAAGTACCTGCGAAAGTCTCAGCTACTTGCTAAAGTACACTCTTGCTAAAGTTCTGCTAAAGTGCACTCAATAGCTAAAAAACGTCATTTTAAATCACTTTATAAATTGACTGGCATATTATTTTGACTAAATTTTATTTAATTATTGTAATTGACATTTAATATATAATTCTGACATGTAATAAGTAACTCTGACATTATAATAGACATAACTAATTTTGACATTGACCTTTAGCTTTGATATTTTGTGGTGTATTTCTTATTAATTTGCAAATGTACTTAGTTTGTCTTGTTCCTAAATTATTTTAAAGTAGTGATTTTAATAGTGTTGTCATATTGTTTGTGAATATGGGTCTTCGACCTGAATTAAATGTTTTTTTTTTTTTTTTTATTATGAACTTTTCGCCTATAATAATATTACTACTTTATTATTATACTAGCTTTTGCCCGCGGCTTCGCTCGCGTTAAAAAGAGACAAAAAGCAGCCTATGTTACTCTCCATCCCTTCAACTATCTCCACTTAAAAAATCACGTCAATTCGTCGCTCCGTTTTGCCGTGAAAGAAAGACAAACATACAGACAGTCAGACAGACAAACTTTCCCGTTTATAATATTAGTATGGATTGTATTTAAGCTTTTACGCTCTGTTTTTATTTAAATTTTTATGCATATGTAAAAAAAACAATGCACAACGGCGGACTTAATGCCATGGGCATTATCTACCAGTCTACCTTAGGGTGATGCAGAGACAAAACATGGCAGGTGCAAAGATATAAATAAAATTTCATAAGTAACTGTAGAATATATATAAACATACAAATATTATACATATATTCAATAATAATAAATACATTTATATACATACATATATATACATAACACAGTCATTGAGAGATAGGGTTTTCCGACTTTGTTTCAGTTTTATTGTAGTCCTTTATCCATTAAGTAATTAAAAACTTTTCTGGCTTAGCATTACTTCTAATGCTAGTCTTTTTAAGTTGACAGCTATACAGTAGTTATAAAGAAAATTAAATAAGTAAATACGTAAATAAGTAAACAAATACAACGAGTTTTCCTCGAAGTTTTTCCCGTGTCTGTGGTTACTAGTCCGTTCCTGCGAGTCTTAGTGTGATAATAAATATACCTTTCACTCATGAGTTATAAGCGACTATATAAAAAAACTAGCCGATCCTTGCGGTTCCACCCACGTTTCGTAAGGTTTTTGGTTAGGTACTGCTTCGCTCCCATGGAACATACCGTAATATTATATAGCCTATGTTACTCAGGGATAATGTAGCTTTCTAATGAAAAAAGGTTTTTTGAAATCGTCTCAGTAGTTTTTGAGTTTATTCGTTACATACAAAAATACAAATCTTTCCTCTTTATAATATTAGTAGGTTTGACACAAATTCGACTTAGTAGTTCCAGAGATAGCGTTCAAGCAAAATAATGACACAAACATAAAATATTTAAACATTTTTATATTTTGTTCGTATACAAAATATTTTTTTATGCTATCAATATAGATTTTTTTATGCTATCAATATAGCTAATATTATAAAGAGGAAAACTTTGTATGTTTGTTTGTTTAATTGTAATGAATAGGCTCAAAAACTACTGGACCAATTTTAAAAATTCTTTTACCATTCGAAAGCTACATTGTCAACGAGTAACATAGGCTATATAATATCACGCCAAGTCCCACGAGAGATTTAGTAACAAAAAACCTAATGTAACGTGGGTGAACCGCGAGGAACAGCTAGTAAGAAATAAACCAGCCTTAACCACCACATTTACTATTTCATGCTTTCCTCGAAAAGTCGTAATAAACCATTCAAACGGAATAAAACCTAGACATAAACCTTTTTCGTAGGAAGGATTAGTTTCACTAAAACCATTTTTGGATGTTGCTTTTAGTATTCTAACTTCGAAAGAGCTAATTCCTTTTTTGAAATCGTAGCCGCGAAACAGATTAATACCACAGTGCACTGTCAGTGTGGTGACTATGGCAAAGCTAGCATTGTACGGCGGAGGTCGCGTTTGTACGTTTTTTGAATTCATTTACTACGGTAAAGTCGTGGTCGCTCTGTGGGTAAAGCCTCTCTCTCTCTAGATGTGGTTCAAATCCGCACTAGCATGTGACTTTTTTCAATATTATACGCTTATTTGAAGATCTCACTGAAATTTTCGTGCATCAAAAAGTATTTCACTAGCTTCAATTTGTGGCCTAGTCGTTACTTGATTTACATATATAAGGACTGTCCTTATGAGGAAGCAAGAAAGTCTGACAATAAGTCTAAGCAAGAACTGGGCTGTAGAGGTCTGAGAGGCAGTCGTTTCACGTAATATTTTTAATGAATCTGATATTTTACTGACTTGTTTAGGAAAAAGCTAGAATAAGAATAAGAATTGTTTATTTGCATAACATTCATTACAGTTTAAGTGAAGCCCTGACTCCAGAGCTAGATAAATAATATCTGTATTTCAGAAGTCAGTTTCTTCTTCCTAAATACATGGTGCTTACAGTATGCAATAAATTATTAAAAAAAAACGGGTCAAGTGCGAGTTGGACTCGCGCAACGAGGGTTCCGTTAATGGAAAGTACCCTATAGGTTTTGAATCCCTCGCAAATTTCTAAATGCAATATAAACCGCCGTATCTTTTTATTGCGTTGACTTAGAAACTTGAGTTTTTCACTGCTTTAAGAGATAGCAGACCTGAGTATGTGATATTAATTTCAGCTTGATATCTCGACTCGTTTCTGAGAAAAAGGGTCTTGACAGGCGGACTAACGGGAGGATGGACGGATGTGAATTAACTACAATCTTATGGTTTTCAGAGATTTTCCTTTACTTGTGCTACATGACCTTGCTTCTTGCCAAATTTCATGATTCTAAGTCAATGGGAAGTACCCTGTAGGTTTTGAGTTTTGGTTCCCTTGGAAATGTCTAAATATGCAATATAAACCGCCGTATATTTTTATCGCGTTGATTAAGAAACTTGAGTTTTTCACTGCTTTGAGATATAGCAGACCTGAGTAAGTGATATTAATTTCAGCTTGATATCTCGACGCGTTCCTGAGAAAAACGTTCTTGACAGACGGACGAACAGACTGACACCTGATGTAAACAAACTACAAATTTACGGTTTTCGGAGTTTTCCCTATACTTGTGCTACATGACCTTGCTTCTTGCCAAATTTCATGATTCTAGGTCAATGGGAAGTACCCTATAGGTTTTGAGTTTTGATTTCCTTGAAAATGTCTGAATATGCAATATAAACTGCCGTATCTTTTTATTGCGTTGATTTAGAAACTTGATATTTTCATTGCTTTGAGAGATAGCAAACTTGAGTATGTGATATTAATTTCAGCTTGATATCTTGACGCGTTTTTGAGAAAAGGGTTCTTGACAGACAGACGGACTGACGGACGCCTGATGTGAACTAACTACAAATTTACGGTTTTCGGAGTTTTTCCTTCACTTGTGCTACATGACCTTGCTTCTTGCCAAATTTCATGATTCTTGGTCAATGGGAAGTACCCTATAGGTTTTGATTCTCTTGCAAATTTCTAAATATGCAATATAAACCGCCGTATCTTTTTTGCGTTGAATTAGAAACTTGATTTTTTCACGGCTTTGAGTGATAGCAGACTTGAGTATGTGATATTAATTTCAGCTTGATATCTCGACGCGTTTCTGAGAAAAAGGGTCTTGACAGACGGACAGACGGACGGACGGACGGACAACAAAGTGATCCTATAAGGGTTCCGTTTTTACCTTTTGAGGTACGGAACCCTAACAAACAAAACTTTACATTACGACAAATCAACAAAAAAGCTTAAGAGATAATGACCCTACACACACCACAAACAATAATGCTATGTCAGCTACGACATTTAGGTAAGGATTAAGCATTCAAGGTTAAATTATCAAAATATCTGAACACAAAAGTGCAGTTCATGTTAAGATATTTTTATGATGCCAATAGGTCGCATTGAGTATTAGTTACTAGGCATCAACCAATCAGATGATTTAAGTCCATCAGACCATTAACCCGTCGCGCGGTTTAAAAATATAACAATAGTTTTAACAATAGCTTAGGTACGAACGTAGTACTTATTGCACTTAAAGAGTTAAAGTAATACCAAAGAAGTACCAGGCTACCATGACACAGCAGGGATCCAAGTGTTAAACCGTACACAGTCGATTGAGTTTTTTTATCCAGTTGACGCGTTCACAGCACCGGCACCGTGCAAATTTTAAAAGTTCAAACTGTGCACGTACGACGCCAGGTCGACAAACGTCACGTATAAACTATATTATGTAAAAAAAACAACACAGTCTGTGTGCCAAGTGCACTATGCACTGTTTCTGCATCATGTTGGTCCGTCTTTCACACATTAGAAGTGCGTGACAAAAGTTGTTCGAAGGTTTAAGCAATATTCTACCATGATATAGAATATTGCTTAACCTTCGAACACATGGGATTCGAAACACAATAAAAGACAATAACAGCGCGACAGCCGGGTGTTGCTTATTTATTTATTTATTTATTTATTAAAAACTTTATGTACAAACACCGTACAATAAATTATTAATTGCTTAGTCATCGATAGATAGCTTTGAATTTTATACATTTGTCTCAAATGGACAAATGAACGTACAGACGAGACCACAAAAAAAACTAAGACGACCAGAAATCAGGGAATTAAATAATAACTGCATTAGAAACAACGTAATGAAATTATAGTCATTATACGTATACGTATACGTATAATGGCTATAATAGGGATGTTGACTACATCAAAAGAATGACATTCTGTTTAGTCCGTCTGTTAGACAGTCCAAAAATACTGGACACATATTTTTTGCTTGATCAAATTAATAACAAAATACAAAGATAAAGAGCATCAAAGTTCCGGAGAGGGGGCTTGTGACGTCACTTCTGAGTAAAAATTATACAAAGGCGTGACGTTTCACGAAACTTCAACGCACTGTATTGTCGTCATTTTCTGTTTACGAAAAAAAAGAAAATATACGTGTCCCAAATTTTTTGATTATCTAACTGACGGACTAATTAATTTTTTTTTGTCATCTCGCCTATTTCATTCTTGGTAAAACTTTGATCAAAGTAGCATTCCCGGGAATTTTAGCTCCTTTCCATATTTTTGATAGTAATAGCAACCAAATTCCGATCACTGCCAATTACGCAGTTTTTTTTTCGCGCATTAAATAAGCAACAGTAATCTTTGATCGTTATACTTACAAAAAAAAAACTCGCTTATAGAGAATTATACCTTTAACCTTTTCTAAAATTGATCTCAAATACATAAGCGTCTAAAACTTCAAGTTTAAACATTATACTCTTCAAAGATATTCGTCTTGATACTTTAAGGTAGGAGTTGTTCTAATTCGCGCGTTCGCTAATCTAGATACTGGCTTTTTGCTTACTCTCTCTAAGATAACAAGTCAGTGATAGTGTTTCCTTAATGTTACGACTTTTTCTGCTTACGAAGGGATAGTAACCTAGGTAGAATAATCGCTTTGTGTTCGGCACGGAAACTAAAGAGTTTCCGTGTACCTAATGTTTTTATTGCACGATATATCTTTTTGTTTATCATAATATTTAAGTAGAACAGTTCAAAATAAAATATGAGGATAGGTATGAAGGGTTATTTTTTTGCTTATTTTTGAATTGAATAATACGGTAGTTTCCACCATTATCAATTGACGTACTTTTTATGAGCTGTCAAAACGCCATACTCCAATAGATTTTGTATGGCAATGGCGACTTATGACGTCACTAAAATAACAACTCAGTTGACTATCTATTTATTGATTTCAAAACAACTAAAAATCAAATTTTATAGCAAATTGAAAATGAACCGAATTTATTAGGCTGAAATTAATAGAGGTTTTATAGGAATTGTGTCTAACATTTATTGGTTAATGGTGGAAACTACCCAATTGAAAACCAAATAAAAAGATTGCTATAAGGCATAACATTATTGATTCAATAATAATTTAATAATATCAGATCTAATTTAATCTTTAGTTTTAACAAAATAAATAAATATCCTGGGACAATTCACACACGGCCATCTGATCCCAAACTAAGCAGAGCTTGTACTATGATAACCAGACAACTGATAAACATACTTATATAATTTATAAATACATACATATTATAGATAAATTACACCCAGACACAGAACAAACTATCATGCTCATCACACAAAGTTTGTCCTAGGCGGGAATCGAACCCACGACCTCCGGCTTAGCGGTCGGGACCACCTACTACTAGACCAACAGGCCCGTCAAATGAACAAAATGTACTATCACTATGCATTATATTATAAACAAGATGTATCCCGTGGTTTTGCCGGTTCCCGTGGGATTTTTAGAATAAAAACTAGCCTATGTCCTTTCTCAGACTGTGGACTATTTCTGTACCAAATTCACTTACTCCCATATTGTACACAGGTACATACATTTACTGAGGCGCTATTTCTAATTAATTACACTTTCCAAGGAAAATCAAGCTCTATCAAAATAACCCATTTAAATTCTTCCAATTTCCTAAAACCAAAGGTTTCCAAGTTATTTTCTTAACATTTGCGATCAGCATTACAAATATAACCGGAATATACCTATGTTCCCATTCCTTTATCGACCCTGTATATACAGTCAGGAGCATAAATATCTTATACAAGCTGCACCTCTATATAAATTTACTTCTGCGAATACTACCAAGATTGTAGCGCGATGTTCGTTATGAATCTAGCTATCATAAAAATGCTTAAGACAATCCGACTGGTAGTTCTATAGATTACCGCGTCTTAACAGACAAACAAAAACCATACAGAAAATAGCTTTTGAAATTTAAAAAAAAAATCAAAATTTCAAAAGCTATTTTCTTATGGAATAATATATTTTACTAGCTTTTGCCCGCGACTGCGTCCGCGTGGTTAATAGTTCCCGTTTCCGGGGGATTTCCGGGATGAAAACTATCCTATGTTCTTTCTCGGGTCCCAAACTATACCTGTACCAAATTTCATTCAAATCGGTTCAGTAGTTTTGGCGTGAAAAGGTAACAGACAGACAGACAGAGTTACTTTCGCATTTATAATATTACTAGATGACCCGGTGAACTTCGTATCACTTACCTATCAATGTAAACTTTATTTAAACTATATCACCTTTTTTCATAAAAGATTTGTATCGATTTCGCCACATTATCACAATCTGGATTGACGTGTTTAGGGGCGGCCTAATAGTTGTTTAGTAATCTGGCAATACTGTCATTGTCCCTTAACTTTTGACGAAAAGATTGTTGAAAGGAGATGTTATGGAATGGGCTTATAATAATTTTGTTTTTGAACAACTATCATGTGCGGTTTTTCTGGTAGGGAAAATTGTCCAGGACGGCCATACAGAAACAAAAAAAAATATTAAAAGCACCATTATTTAATAAATAAATATTTTAAATCTAGATATTTTTTACCCATAAAACCAACAATAATAGGTGTACTGATGACAAAAATGGTAAATAAAATATGATGACAGCAACACTGGGGAAAAAGATTAAAATGTTTATAGCAATACTAATATTATAAAGAGGATTTTTTTTGGATTTTTGTTTGTTACTCTTTCACGCAAAAACGACTGAACAGATTTTGATAAAACTTTACAGAAATATAGGTTATAAAACATATCGTTCAACAACTGATGCCGGTGTTGAACTTTTAGGACATATTTATAATGCATGGGAAGACAAATGCGATGCATTGGGCGTTTTTTGCGACTTGTCCAAGGCATTCGATTGCGTTCTCCATGAAACTTTAATCAGGAAGCTACACCACTATGGAATCCGGGCCTCCTCTCTGAATCTTCTCTCTTCGTACCTGAGTGATAGGATTCAAAGAGTTGATGTGAACGGTAAAAGGTCACCTGGATCTGTTGTGACAATGGGGGTTCCCCAGGGCTCAATTCTTGGCCCTTTTTTGTTCCTTATTTATATAAATGACTTGCCTTATCTAATTAAAGATAAGCATGATATAGTGTTGTTCGCAGACGACACTTCCCTTTTATTTAAACCAAGACGTCAACAACTATGTGTTGACGTCATAAATAGTTCTCTCGCGTCAATAGTCAACTGGTTCAACGTAAATAATCTACTGCTGAACGAGAAAAAAACTAAACTTGTTAAGTTCACGCTACCAAATGTTAGACAAATAGAAACCAGCGTACTAATAAAGGGACAGGAACTGAAGCCCGAAGATTCCACAGTATTCTTAGGAATAACTTTGGATGCTAAACTTCAGTCGGGCCCCCACATATATAAATTATCTAAGAAACTTAGCTCTGCAGCATACGCCGTCAGAAAAATTCGTAGTTTAACTGATTTGGAAACAGCCCGTTTAGTTTACTTTAGTTATTTTCACAGTTTGATGTCGTACGGCATTCTATTGTGGGGAAATGCAGCCGATATTCAGACTATATTTGTTTTGCAAAAAAGGGCTATTCGTTCAATTTATAAACTGAGTCCTCGACACTCCCTCAGAGACAAATTTAGAGAGGTAAATATTATGACTATGCCGTGCCAATATATATATGAAAATTTGTTGTACGCGCATAAAAATATTAATCAATTTAAAAAATACAGTGATATCCATAATATAAATACAAGAAATAAGGACAAATACGTAGTTCCTTCAACTAGGCTTAAGAAAATAGGTGGCTCGTTTAAATGTCAATGTATACGCTTTTATAATAAACTACCCAGACAAATTCAAGAACTTAGCATTACTAAATTTAAATTATTTATAAAACGTAAACTTTGTCAGAAAGCTTTTTACTCTGTTAAAGATTACATTGAGGATTCAAATGCTTGGGATTGAGCTGTTTCGATTAATACATTGGCCATTATTTACTTTACGTACATTTTTTTTTTCTCTTTGAGATTTATTTATTATTTTGACATTTATTTGTACTTTTTAAAGTATATAATCTTTTTTTTTATGTATTTCTATTTGACATTGATGTGTACTTTTTAAAGTATAATCTTTTTTTATGTATTTCTATTTGACATTGATTGTACTTTTTAAAGTATTATGTATATGTTTTCGTGACATTTTTTTTTTGTTAATGTGGGGACTATGGAGGTCGTTGGTTTTTTTTCTTTGTTTTTCTTTTTTAATATATTCGGTCTGACGGTTTGAGTATTTAATGCGGCCTACCCAAATGTCCTTACTTTGGTACTGTTCGTCAAGACGTTGGGCTCCTTAGTTTTTAGTTGAGCTAAACGATTACTGACAAATGCTTGCACTGTCTGGACAGGTCCACTCAAATCTGTGTCCTTCTCTCATCAAGAGAGTGCCTCAGACATTAACCTCCATGGTTCTCGCACATTTTTGACCAATACGATTGTATGGACTTTAAAAGAGACTTTGACCTCTGAGTTTGTTTCGGATGTTTCTTCTCAGAGCAGTCCAGCTACGAAACACCGGCCCCATCGTTCGCTTAAAAAAAAACAAAAAACTTGACGTGTAAAAGTGTTATGATATAACCTATTTACAAAATAAATATGATTTTATGATTTTTTATGTTTTTTTTTTTATCAGAATAAGACAGGCGATAATTTGTGCAGTTTATTTAACAGTGATGTTTGATTAGTTGTATTTTTCTATTAGCTGATGAGATGATTGGGACCTACTTGCGGCCTACTCTGGGTAAAGCTAAAAAGACTTTAGGTACTAATTTTAGCCCCTAGCCATGAGTGACCAAATAAAGATATTTTTTAAAAGAGAGTGAGATATATCGAGATATATATATCTGGTTAATCCATTCTAAAATTATAAATGCGATAATAACTCTGTCTGTCTGTCTCTTCTTCACGCCTAAGCCACTGAACCGATTTGAATAAAATTTGGTACAAATATAGTCTGGGACCCGAGAAAGAACATAGGTGTTCATCCCGGAAATCCCCCGGGAATGGGAACAAAGTCGCGGGCAAAAGCTAGTATAAAATAAATTAAGATAAACCCAATCATTATAATATAAGTACTTTATTTACACAACAAAGATGAAAGAAATGGTAGGTATTTCGCTTTGTGATTAGTATCCCAGTTTGGTTGGGGCATTGCAAACTTTAATTCAACCTTATTGCCCGTTAAAAAAAATGATTCTGTACTTTGTCAAGATTATGACTATGGTAGTGATCGTCACATAAGGCAAGTTAAACGTCTTTAGGCGGCTCATGTGAATCTGACACCAAGGCTACTGACTTCTTCATCTGCCTTCTGCAATAATTCGTCGTGTAGCACTATTACACACCCCTGTAATAAGCCAAAGTTGTATGTTACGTACCTAATATTATACAAATGTTAACCCCATATGGATATGAAACAAAGTATCAACCTTGGCGAGGCACACGGTCTAAAATCGAAATTGCGTGTAAGCTACACCCTCTTCTTTACAGATTTATCGGTAGACGTTATAAACAGTGCTTCTGGATTGTGACCGCGGTGATTTCGTAGTCATTCTTTCACTTTTTACTTAAAAATTCTTGAAAATAACAGAATATGTAAACAAACAAACGTAATGTCACTTGACAGATGACATGATAACAATACCATATAAAAATCAATATTTGTTTAACTTTTTTTTTGTCATGAGTTACTGGTACATCTATAATTATCTGCATGATTTGGATTTAATTTTATGAAAATGATTCCTTTGCGTCTTTTGAAAACAATTAAACATTACTTGTGTCAGGTTGACGGGTTGTAACCTCTATGGTTGTAATTGTCACACTTGAATTTGACACTTGATTTGCGGGTACTTTTAAACTTTTATATTGAAAAATGAAATTGTTGTTTTACTCTATCTTTCTCGCAATTTTTTCATATTTTCTCACCGTTTAGACCTACCCTGGACTACGACAAACATTTTAAACCCAAAATCAGCTCAATCGGCCCAGCCGTTCTCGAGTTTTAATCAGACTAACGAACATCAATTCATTTTTATTTATATAGAAGATAGTACGAATATAGTACGGATTATAATCCTTTAAAAATCTATACATAAACAAGCTTTTTTGTCTATTATGTTAGAGTCGCGACGACCAGTCACTGTCAAATACCAATGATTAATGTGAAACTACTGTCTATCAGATCTCCATCCCAATTACTGGACAACACGACACACATTGGCAACGCTGGTACCATACGTATAACCTACTTCATAATAATATAGTTTAGAAAATACAACGTTCGTTAAACCATTATCAAAACTTTAAGAGAAAATCGCTTTTGAATTTTGCGTAATTGTAATATATTTAGGCTCGCGACTGTACATGCCCCTCGTATGAAGCCCCATATGAAATAACTTTCAGAAACAATTTAAATTTTACTGTCCTACCTAAAATACCGAGCATTATTACAACGAATATTTGTCCTGTTACCGACGGAAGTGTGGCCACAGTAAAATAAACTTTGCCTTCATAATCATACTAAAAAGGAAAGTTTTGTTTTTGTTAGGGACTCCAGCGAAACAGATAATCAAATTGATAAATTACAAACCTTATCTATTGTAAAGTGTTGTCGGGTATACCTACAAAAAGTAATGTTTTGGTTTTATCTATGGCAACCAAATAATTATAATTATGGAAGACTAGCTTAGAAGCTAGCTTAGAAGTTTGACATCCCCACGGAAAAAGTTACGGGCAAGAGCCCGTAGCTTTTTCCGTGGGGATATCAAACTTCCATCGATTGTTTTGCACCTTTAGAATAATAATAATATATTAATGAAAATGTTTTATTATGCCAAAAAACAGTTAAACATTTTTTTAAGAGGTCGAATATACTTTCTTTTTGGCTTTTTTTTTTCATACAAACAACACGCCCTCCAAGTTTCGTGTCTCTAGGACCAGCGGTTTGGGCTGTGCGTTGATATAGCAATCAGTTTGCCATTTTATATACATACATAGATGGACCACTGATCCAGCAATAATTATAAGGTTGGGTTTGGTTACTTTTGAATTTTCAACCGTTTGCAACTGTTCTTGGGATGAAAATATAAAACAGAAGATAACCCAAAATATATCAGGTAATTCCAAAGCATTTTGCTCCAGAACAAACCCATTTTGGTTAGAAAATGCGAATATCCCAGAGGCAATCGCTACTCTAGCGACCAACACTGAATTTGGACCCGTTTGCTTCAGATCTGTAGCAGTGTTTACTCCGTCTAGGCCAATGAGACGACCTTTTTCCCTCATTTGCGGCCCCATGGTAATATGGATTACTTTTACGGGTAATTTTCCCTCAAAACTTGCGGGTAAATTGAAATAGATGGAAGGGTTTTGTAATGTGGGCTACAAAATGGGACTGTTTGCTTCCCATTTGCGCTATTATGGCGTTGTGTGGTAAAATTAAGGAATATTTTGGAGATCTTTAAATGTGTATGGGATGAAATTATTGTGTCAGCTCACTAGAAATGTTATTAAGTTTTGGGCTGAAAAAGTATCAATGATAAAAATATGTTGAAAGTTATTTCTTTTTACCTCTACAATTTTTTTTTCTAATGGTGATTAACTATTTTATTTTTAATCAAAAACTGACAATCATGAAACAATTCATCAATCTCAACCGTAACTCGTTTTGCAAAGATCGAAATCAAATTAAACGCTTACTCGCTTATTCATTCTTAAATTAAAAATCTAATCAAATTCTAAATATAGTTTTCATGAACCAATCGAGTTTACAGAAGATCATAACGACAATAAAAATCACAAACTTGCAAAAAAATCTTCAAATCAAAGCGTCCTCTTTGTTTGCGTAACAAGAGCCTAAAAACAAACAACACAAAGATTTATAGGCCCAAAGATAAATCAGAATAAGGTGTGGTGACTAACAGATTAAAGTAATAAATATTTATTTAAACGACAATGCACGATAAACAAATAAATCAGAGCAAGAAAAACGGTAAGCTAGTTGTAATATGTCACCCACTAAGGATTGTATATTAATAAAATATTTTATCAGATAAACTTGGATTTATGGTTGATCTAGTAAACACGTTGTTTGTTTACGTTTGGCAACGATATTTCTGTTAATGACGTGCTGGAGAAAATAAGTAGTTTTGTGCCGGTGGCTTTACTCTCAGACATCTTAGGGATTAAGTATTGAATACGAATTGAATAAGAAATTGCTATGCGCTGTCTGTCTGTTTTTATGTATTTTTAGATCTTTAAAACTGAGTAAATGATATTGATGCGGTTTTTTTAATATATAGAGTGATTGAAAAGTAAGTTTTATACATTTATAATTAAGAAAAGAAAAACCGAAATTTACAAATATTTCCAACTCTTGTGTGAATCTGGGGCGGGTCGCTAGTAAGAAATAATTAATACATATTCTTTTGTATTCAAATAGGTCATGACAATCCTTAAGAGGTCCCGCAATATATAATCGTGCCTTTGCACATACTTTGAATAAGATTCATAATACTTCCTGTCACTGTCCCACATTACTGTCATACTACTAGTCCGATAAAGACAGAACACAGCTAGGCCAATAAGTAAGTGCTACATTTATTTTTCTCGGCCCTAATTTTTTATGCTATGCTAGTAAGCTTGGCAAAGGCCGTCAGTGCGGACAAGACCGTACAGCAAGCAATGATTAAGACTGAATAAGCACAACAATGAAAATCTATGATAAACTAAAAAAAAACAGTTTAAAGTTTTTGTATCTTGGGTTGTCATTGTTATAGCTATTTAGAATACGTCGCATTCCTAACAGTACGGTCTTGCCCGTACTGACGGTCTTCGCCGAGCTGATATAATAAAAAGAAATATCCGGGGACAATTCACACACAACCATCTGACCCAAAACTAAGCAGAGCTTGTACTATGGTAACCAGACTACTGATAAACATACTTATATGATTTATAAATACAAATATATTATAGATAAATTACACCATGCTCATCACACACAGTTATGGTCATCACACAAAGTTCGTCCTGGATGGGAATCGAACCCACGACCTCTGGCTTAGCATTCAGGGTCACTAACCACTAGACTAACAAACCCGTCAAATATATATACTACAGATATTTTATGTAACTTTCCATGGATGTGGTATTAATTCTACTTCCTACTTTGAATAATTTGGTGCATTTTGTGTTGTGTTATTTACAATAATTAAGGACGGGTCCATCTGTAACTGTTCCTTGGGGTAATTTCGGCAACGGGTAGTCATTTGGGAACGGTGGTAATTTCAAAGGGGATGTTCACAATTTATTCAGCTGTGTTTATCTACTGTTGGTTGGTGCAGTTTATAAATTATACAGGGCAGTGACAGGTGGACAAAGTTTTATTTTGTAACAACGGAAAAAAGGAGTTATAAAAGTTTGACCAGTTTGTGTATGTGTCGGTTTGTTTGTCTGTGGCAACGAAGCTGTTAAACGGGTAATTCGATTTGAATGCGATTTTTTATTTGAATGTAGGTTATCAAGCGATGGCTCTTAGATACGTTTCATCGAAATCTGTTCCGCCATTTGGAAGTTATTATCGCAGCCGCGATTTTCATAACTTCAGAGGGAATTTTTACTTTATTGCTAAAACTTAAGGTTCAATATAGCTAAAAAAATTAAAATTTTGTGTAGCCTGAGGTGCGTTTGTAATTTCCCACTGTCGTGCATGTAAAAATAAACAAATTTCCATAGAACAATAAAATAATATGACGGGAGATGAAGAAAAAAATAGTAAAAAGGATATAAAACCAACCAACATAATAGACTTTAAATCCTTAACACAATTACACTACATTACCGCCCACGAGCTCATATTTCTTAGCAAACTACGGCACGACAGGAAAATAATAGCAACACAACAAGAAAAAGAAATTAATAACGACTCTTTGGACACTAAAAAGAAACTTCGCCTCTAAAGAAAGAGGATTTTCTTCAAATCGCTTAACCTGATTCAGAACTGTTCGGTGTCGGATCGGATATAAAATATCAAGTTTTCAGTAAATTCATTTGCCATTTCTAACTATGAGTGTATCATTTTTAAATCATTTATACTGAGATTGGTGCCGGTTGTCATTGACGGGTAGTCAGAGTCTCAAAATTCATTGCGTTTATTTCACTTAGACCATTTACATTTGCGTTGCGTTGGCTCCGTCTCGACTAATTTCCCATCTCTCTCTGTCAATACCGGAAATATGAAAGAGATAATGCTCAGTACTCGTTTGTTAAAAAAAATAGGCTATAGTGGCTTGTTCTAAAACGTAGATCTCTATGGAGTGGAACAAGCAAAAAACTCAATGGGCACTCTTTTCAATCATAAAGTTTTACAATATATATTTTAGTTACATCAATCGTGTTGCTTCTATATGTAAAAACAATGAAGGTAAGGAACAATATAAAATAATTCTAAGAAATAAAGAATTAAACTATGGCAGTTAAGAGTTGACCAATCTCAAATGACAGCGCCCGTTCACGAGCTCGACGCATGTAATAATTATAAAATAAAATAATAAAATTTATTTATTGTTTACAAGGACCAGATTACACAAATAGATACAATTGGCATTTAATAAGAGTAAAACAAGAATCTAGTAAGCGGGTGAAGCACTGTACTCCTAAATAGGCTATAAAGCAACCTGAGCTTAGGAGAGACAGGACTGATCCCGATTATACAATATAAATATAGAGGTAATATATGACGCGAAAATTAAAAAATCTGCCAGGCACGTCAGCGTCGCTGTGCAGTGTCCCATATAACTCTGTGCATATTCGTGCACGACCGATGTCATCATCATTATCAGCCCGTAAGCATCCACTGCTGAATATAGGCCTCACCTAGCTTTTTCATCAGCATGCGGTCCTGTGCCGCCCGCAACCAACGGTTCCCCGCAACCTTCATAACCACCTCCTGCGAAAGGCTTTCCCACAGCCAATACGATCGACATCAGCGTAGGAAAAAATTAAGCCTAAGGGAAGCACGTGTCAGTCAGAAGCTTGGTTGTGGATGTTTGCTAAGCAGTTGTCCTGGTATTCAGCCGGATTTGGTTAGATTGGAAGCTGATCTCAACATATTTGAATATAGGCTTAGTGGAGGTCTAACTTTCTTAATATAGGTATCTATTAAATAGAAGATTTTTATTTCGATTTTTATCTTGTATTTTCATTCACAAAATACAAGAATCTATAAAACAGAAGTTTAAAGAAAAAGCTGTGAAAAACTACGCCCACCACTGGAAATAAAAATGGCGTCTATGTTTTTAAAAATGTTGCCGAGATTTTACAAGTAACTTTAATTTTTTTGAACATGAACATGAATATGTAGGTATATTAATTATCTCTCTGAGTCTGCAGCGATAATTACTCATGCGTTCGAGTTACCTAGTTAGCTTGCATATTGATAGAATATTATATTAGAATTCTGTACTAATATTGCCGCTCATTTGTAGTTGTAAACGTCAGTCACATTATTGATTTATGTTTTCTTCGGTAAAATTTGGTTTTAGAATGATTGTAGGGACCATAACAGGTCACTGTCTCAAGAACAAGCACCTATCCATAATAATAGACAGTCCTCTTTGCTCTTTGTTGTATAGACAGCTCACATTTTAGGACCCATTTATTTTAACAGATTTTATTTCGTGCTGCTAGGCAATCTGGGCTTCTTCCAGTTGTAACCGCTCCTTTGTGCCGGCCTAGTTCTGGTGTGTCTCCTGCCTGTTATGAAGGGTGTGTGGAAGTGGAAATATTTATTTTTCTTACTCCTCCGCAGTTCTATTCTGATTATTTCGTTGCGGGATCCAAGACAGTTGAATCGTTTCTCCGGGACTCGTCGAACTTCATTGCTCGGCGCTTTGCGCTGGCTTTCAGGAGTTGCAGTGCTTGGGAATAGGGTGGTGGGATTGTCCCAAAAAAAAGTCCTCTTTGTTGAATTTCCAAAAAGCCTTGCTTAGTGGCTACCTACCCTCTACGTTTCTGTGTTTAGGACCAGCGGTTTGGGCTGTGCGTTGACCCCATCAATCAGTTTCCAGATTACTTAGAAAATAAAATTATTTCTAAATAGTGGTAAAATATATCTGACATTCAAACATTTAAAAACTACACCATTGATCAGTGAATGCGACTTAAAAACATTTTACAACGAACGTCAATGTAGCTGAATGTGTTGTGGATGTTATTTGTTTGCTTGACAAAAATGTGACCTCACACCAAACGGGTAAAAATGGTGGGCGTTCGAAATACTCATGTATATTTTACTATGTTTTATAACAAACTAGCTTTTTCCCGTGACTTCGTCCACATGGAATAATAGTTCCCGTTCCCGGGGGATTCCGGGACGAAAAGTACCCTATGTCCTTTCTCAGGTCCCAGACTATATCTGTACCAAATTTCATTTAAATCGGTTCAGTGGTTTAGGCGTGAAGGCGAGACAGACAGATAGACAGAGTTACTTTCGCATTTAAAATATTAGTACGGATCTATCGAATATAAATATTAAAAAAATACAAACATATATGAGTGGTTTTGAATGAATAAGCTTTATTTCAGGCTTCATAAGGTGATATACACCGTGACTGGTGAGACGAGAGTCATATTGAAACAGGCTATTTAGTATACGATTTTCAACAACAATCCCTTAACCTGTCAACGACCTAGCGACAGCCGGCTGTCGGTCTGCTATTGTCTTTCTATTATATCTCGAGTTACGTAGTGAGTTCGAAGGTTTAATGTGACTAATCTTGTCACAAAATAAATAAATTGCTGACACGCGTGCTACTCGTAAATTATATCTTATTATTATTATTATATCTTGGGACAACTCACACACGGCCATCTGATCCCAAGCTAAGCAGAGCTTGTGTTATGGTAACCAGACAACTGATAAACATACTTATATAATTTTTAAGTACATACATATTATAGATAAATCACACCCAGACACAGAACAAACATTCATGCTCATCACACAAAGCTTGTTCTGGGTGGGAATCGAACCCACGACCTCCGGCTTAGCAGGCAGGGCTACTGACCACTAGACCAACAGGCCCGTCACAAATGCCCAACGAACCCCCCTAGGCAAGTGGCATTGTAGAATACATAGCGAAAATGAATAGATTGTCAAATGTATGGAGATGACAAATTGTTTAGCGAAAGCTTATGTCAATTCCATACATTTGACAATCTATTCGTTTTCGTTTTCTATTCTACAATGCCACTTGTCTAGGCCTAAAGATCATCACTCTCTTATGAGTGGGTGATTGACCAGATGCATCTACAAGCGCAAGGGCGTCTTTTTTAAAGACTTTAAGAGTCTTATTGCTATAATTTTATTCTGGTTTTCTTCGGGGGTGTCATACCACTGAATATGAAAAATGTAGACAATAAAAATAAAAACAGTTTCCTAGACTCGGTGTATGAATCCAGGTCATCAGTCCGTCTTGTACCTATAAAACCAACGGGGTAGCTATTCACTTATAAGATATCGGAGACATCCTCCTCTCAAATAGAAAGTCGCTGAAACGAAAAAATGTCGTATCTTAGCTCGGGTCAAAGCCTGAGACAATGCGTAAACCTTATCACCTCCACCGATACAGATAAAACCTTTTTCCTTAATGAAAACTCAGCAAAAACTCCTTGTTTACCATTTCCAAAACTGCTGTTATTTAGAAACGTAACACCTAAACAATATCGTAAAACAAAAAGTATTGACAATTTACAAAAAGCATTCCGTTTGTTTTTACTTTCTCTGTCGATCGCCTATCTATAATTTTATTGAACACCATCATCTCCCTAGCCTTTTCCCAATCGTGTTGGGGTCGGCTGCCAGTCTAACCGGATTCAGCTGGATACTGGTGTTTTACGTGGAGCGACTGCATACCTGACCTCCACAACCCAGTAACTGGGCGACACGATACCTCTTGGTTAGACTGGTTATAGTTTCTGGCTAACCAGTAACGACTGTCAAATTTCTACGAATGACAACCGGGACCAACGGCTTTACGTGCTTTCCGAGGCACGGGATGTCAGTGATGTCTAAGATAAACTTTAGAAAGTACATATGAATTGAAAAAGTCACATTGGTACTTGCCCGGATTCGAACCCACAACCTCTTACACGAGAGGCGGGCGCCTTATCCACTGGGCCATCACGACACAACCAATAATTACTACTATAAACACTACTATAATTTTATTGAACACCCCGACAACTATATCGTCATTTCAACATTTCAATCGGCTTTAATTTTAACTGCAAACAAAATGTAATTATCATTTTAATTATTTTCGAAATTGCTTTTTCTGCGAAATTTTCCTTAAACGAAGCCGTTATTGAAATATATTTTACTGCGTTTTAAAGGTGAAACTTCAAATCGAGCTAGCAACAATGGCTATCAGACTGTTTCAGCCTTTTGAAATTTATTAAAATTTCATCGGAGCGTGGTCATGGTTTAATCCTTAGAAACCAATTGAGGGCTCAATCTCCTCCCAATTTTGTTGAAGGTTTTGAAGTTTTAATAAAACAAAATCTAATCAAGATTAGCGACCCAACTAATATTCATTCTTTATTCTTGGCAGATTTTTTAGTATAACAGACTTGGCAGGCAGGGTTTTTGTGCTAGTATTTTTAGAGGGTCGTTTCCAAAAAAATATAGATAGGGTTGGGCGACAACCAAAATAGTTTTGTGAGTTATGAACAGAGATCGGAATTAAGTAGGGTCATAAATCACAACAATAATATTCCCAAAATTCCAATACCAATTTCCGAAATTAAAATAATTTTTAACTATATGATATTATTAAATTCATAATCAGTAAATGATCCATTATTTACAAATTCCACTGAGTACCGCCATGGGCATGTACTGGCCAGTAACCCACTGATAGTAAAATAAAAAGTATTTATTTATTTATTGTCTTTAACACAAAATCCAAATCAAAATACAAAAAAAAAAAAACATTCAATTGCGTGAAATAAAATAATAACAGAATATTGTATTTTTGTAATTATCCCTACAATCTTATAAAACATCACAATACAAAACAAACTATATAAATAAAAATATACTATGTATTCGAACTAATCCCAGAGGTGCTTTTGTGAATACCGATTTATTTCGTTCTAAGTAAGTAACTAACATTACCTAATTCCAATTTCTGGTTATGTGACGAGTTTTTGGAATAGTGTTATTTAGTTTCTAAATCACAGTATATTTATTTAAACACAATAACAGGAATTTTCTATGGAAATAAATGCAGCGTTAATTACGCTATTGCCCTGGCCAGCAGAGTTATTTTGAAATCTGAATCTTCATTGCCCAAAATCATTACTGAATTTGCAGTGATATATCAGGTGAGATTGTAGTTTCGTATTCCTAATGTGTTCGATACCATCAAGTGATGACAAAAGCGAGTATTTTAACGTTTTTCAAGTCAGTAGTTTTTGAAACTAACTTCAATTCGTTCGGCAATATTTTTTGTATTGGTATATATATATACATATATACTAGCGGGTGATCAGATAGCCAGCAACAACTTGTGTCGCCGCCAACGTGTCCTAATGAAATAATCTCCTCACAACTATACTAGGTGTATTTTTGGTCTTGCATAACCCGCTAGGAGATGATTCTACCCATGAAAACAAACAACTTTTATTATGGACACAACTCTGAAATAGCGAAAAAAAATCAGATGTTTCTAACAAAAGTTCAATGCCATCTTGACCATAATGTATGAAACACCTGATATTTTTTTTTAGTTTCAGAGTTGGTTCCATAATAAAAGTTGTTTGTTTTTATTAGTAGAACCATCTCCTAGTGGGTTTTGCAAGACCAAAAATAGACCTTGTATAGAAGATTTTGTTCGTGGCGCGACCCGATTAGCGCAACCTGATGTCCTAATGAGGTATATTCATAGTTCTTAGAGTTTGCTATTACGTGTAATTTCAAATTAGAAACTGGGTCAGTTTGATTATTAGCTTAACTAACATATTTATGGTATGGACGCTAGTGGGTTTGCAAGTAATATCGTTTAAATATTTGATAATCAAACAAATATAGTAATATTATGTTGGAATAGCGTGTCAATGATAGCACACTGTGTGAAAGAGCTAGTCGTTATAGTGTGAGTGGGATAGACGCTGTATGAAGTCTTATGATTTAGATGACATCTAAGAATTTCAGAAAGGGGATTTTGAAAGTGATGTTTGTTTGACAAATTAAAATGATAAACTGAAAATGGATAACTCACTATGGAGAATGGATGACTCAATATTAATTAACCTTCCGACGACCAAGCGACAGCCGGCTGTCACGCTGCTATTGACTTTCTATTGTGTCTCAAATCACGTGTGTTCGAAGGTTTAAGAAAAAATAATAATAATAAATATCCTGGGACAACTCACACACGGCCATCTGATCCCAAGCTAAGCAGAGCTTGTGTTATGGTAACCAGACAACTGATAAACATACTTATATAAATTTTAAATATATACATATTATTATAGATAAATCACACCCAGACACAGAACAAACATTCATGCTCATCACACAAAGTTTGTCCTGGGTGAGAATCGAACCCACGACCTCCGGCTTAGCAGTCAGGGCTACTAACCACTAGACCAACAGGCCCGTCAAGACAAATAGAATAAGTAGTGTGTGACTCTATATGTACACTCTATTGCCACGTGGTAGGTAAAGGTCTAGTTTGCCAGGCAGAGCGCTTATAATATAACTATTAATAAAACCAGCCTATTACTCTCCTACTGCAGGGCAAAGGCCTCTTTTAATACAGTGAAAAGCACGAGCATTGATAAAGTATCAATATATTTTTCTTGATAAAATCATTAAGTCAGTCGTCGTTTAATTATTTTGAACAAAAACTAATATGCATCTTCATTTCTTACTAGCATATTATTATGCTTGAAGCTTCGCTCAAGTAAATGTGGATACTTAATCCTATTTTACCCTTTTGGGTATCATCAAATGACTGCTCCCGTCCTCCTGGGTGCGGCGGGAGGGCGTGTCAAACCTTTACTGACTAAAACCCACTCATGTTCCTTCGGTTGCCCTTTATGTTCCGGGGTCACGGTAACTATTATAAACCTTCCGCAACCCCACCCTTTTGGAGTAAAAATTTCAAAAAATCCTTTCTCAATTACCTACACTTCACAAAGAACACACCATGCAAGTTTCATGTCTCTAGAACCAGTCGTTTGACAAACTCAAACTCAAAACTATTTTATTCAAATAAACCATTTAGAGGTACTTTTGAATCGACAAGGTGTCAGTCTGTCGGAAAAATGAAGCTTGTTGCTCGTTCCAAAAAGAAGGTCCCATGGAGAAGAGCGAGCAAGAAACTCCATGGACACTCTTTTAAAATCAATAGATTACAAAAACTTGGTTACATCATTCATTGTTGAATCTGAGGTACTATGTGAGAACAACGTAACAAGTCGTACATGTTAGAAATATTAAAATAAACAAATTTAAAAATAACAGACATACAGTCAGTCATTCCGTCAGGCACTTTGTCATTTAATATTATTGTAGATAAGATGTCATTGAGTTACTCGACGTTTAATTATTTCGAGGAGAACCTAATAGCGCATGAAATCCGACAATGTCGCCTTACCTTTTCATATAACGGCCTCATTTTTTGGTTACTTTTTTCACGTACCCTACATTAACGTACGAGCCTATTATGTTTGTGTTGTCGCTTAATACACATTTTTCTTTCACATACTTACATTTTGTTGATACGCAACGACCTTTTTTTTTTAAACACGACTATGACGCTGCCAAACAACCTATTACTTACTTACTGGTTACTTAAATATTAAAGCATTCCACACTTTTATTGTTTATCTAATTGATGATATTCTAATAATAATTGATTATATAAATATTTTTATTTTACCCACAAGTGAGCCGAAAAAACGTCGTATGACACTCGCGCGCTTTTGTCATTTTATATACTTCATTATTACATACTCGGCTTTCTTGTTGTGCTCGCCTACGGCTCACGCACAATATCGCATATGACCAACACAGCACACTTGTATCATTATGTACTATTACCAAACTATACATGTTACGTTTAATTTGAAACGTATCTAACAAAGTATTTCGCCAATTCCTCTATTTCCAAGTCGTACCAGGCTCTGGCAGTATTGCGTAATTTTTGCAACACTTGATATTGTAAAACACGATCAGACCAATGGAAACCACGAGCATTGGCTTCTTATCGGAAATCACAAAAGATAATAAAACATTCTGACTCACAGAAGATAATAAAACATTCTGGCTCACAGAAGACAATAAAACATTCTGACTCACTGCGGGAGACACACGCCTGGTGTGTCTCCTTTTCCTTTTCCTGTGTCCATCAGAGCTACTCGATGAAGGTGACCTAAATTCTGAAAAACGAACTACTCGTATCACTCGGGCTGGATGAATACTTTTCTCCCCCGAGTGCGCTTGCGACGTCGCGGCATATTTGAGCGCGTTTTCTATCCCACTTCTGATGTAAGAACTTGGCAAAGGAACACTAAATAACTGCCAATATAATATTTAATCAAATATTTTACATACAATTGACTTAACACGTTTACCGGCATTATAACCTCAAAACATAAAAACAACTGTCAGTGATAACCGAAGAGATGTTGTTCACGCTGTACCCGCCAAAAAAGTGCACGATTCAGTCTAAGTGTTGGCCCACCAGTATTGACAGCCTAAAAAATAGCGAACTTTAACTCTGACACAAGTCTTTTAAGCAAATAAATCGACTAATACTAAAATCATCAATTCCACTGACATTAAAATAATTAAATATCTATCTCTAAACAATTAAATGTCAAACTCTAATATTCGTTAAAATGTGTAGCGACAACATTTGTTGCTTTATTTTTGTACTTACATACGAAGTAAATATTTCAGGACGCCTTACATTTCGCTGAAACGCGGTCGACCAAAGACATTACCCTTTTCATTTGTTTTTGTTCCCCTGAATGTGAATGTTTTCGAAATTCTCCTTGTAAATACATAAATCTCGGCTTGGCTCAACCTATTCCTGTTTTTTTATTCTTTCTCCTTGTTTTTCGCTGCAATCGTAGTGAGTGGTATTAAAAAGTATCAAGTGAAAAATATGAGTTGGATATTTTCCTTTGGATTCAAAGCGTTTGGATATTCAAGGCTCTTTGGATGTTCAGGCTCGCTTGGACTTTTAACTTTGAACGTTGCACGCATTTTAATGTGTGACGCAATGAAATTTGCAGCTGTGTGAGCTTTTAATATTAAAGTTAAACGGTTTCTGCTTTAGAATCCATTGTGTTTTAGTCCTTACTTTGTTGAGTATTGCCTTTAGCTGGGGTTTATTATTTTTTATATAAAAGTAGGTCGGGATTTAGACTGCCTTCCTTCTAGGTAGGTACTTGTTAATTTGGTATGATATTATTTTTTCGCTTCAATGGAGCTTTTATACAGTTTTTTAAAAGAACGTTTTAATATAAGTAAGGAAAAATTTTGCCGCTTACTGGGATCAACTATGATCATAGTTTTGATTGGGGACTTCCAAAGTATTTTTGATTGAGGCACAGACTGGTTTATAGGGTTTCGCAGGTGTCGATGAAAATAAAACTCCGTTGTATGCAGTCTTGTCTGTTACCAAACTGTCTCTCAAGAAACGTAATGGGTAGAAAGTTGAAACTTATACAGAAGATATGTTTTATCGCCGCTAATGAAGGCAACAATTTATGGTAATATCACTTTTGTTCAAAATGAATATATTTTGTTCCGATGTTTGCTCAATATTAATATTATATCGCGGTTATAGTATGGATTTTTTTTATGTGCAAGAACAATTTATACATGGTTAATTTTTCCGATTATATAATGTACTACACATTATAATATGTGTAGCTAACTAAGAAGCTATTTCTAGCCAGGTTTGTGTAATATAATAACCTTTACATTACCTAAAAATAATACATTTTCCTCAAATACCGCATAAATCAATATCTAATAACCCAAAGACTCATCATAAAACAATAAATTAGGACCCATTATCGTATCAACATAAAATATGAGTCCTAACAAAAACAGGGGTAATTAATTCCCGTTTTCCCACGCGATAAGGCCGGCCATCACTTTTTACTGTTATTAGCGAAGACAAATATCCGAACTGAAAGGATTTTATCATAGTTGGAAAAACAAATGACCCAGTTCTCTGGCATAAATCTATTTATATCTTGATGATCGGTCAACCAACTTGGAAGTCTTTGGAAGTAGCAAAGTCTTTGAACTGTGTCTTTCGTTCAGTACTAACTTATATCTATATATATAAAAGAAAGTCGTGTTAGTTACACATTTTATAATCAAGAACGGCAGAACCAATTTGGCCGAAAATTGGTGGGGAGGTAGCTCAGGACCAGGGGACGGACTACTTTTTATCTTCTTTTTTTAGTAACCAAAAATCTGAGATAACGCGGGTGAAACCGCGGGGGACAGCTAGTTTTATATAAACTTTTGCCCGCGTCTTCGTCCGCGTGGAATAGTTCTGGTTCTCGGGAGATTTTCAGGATAAAAACTATCTTATGTCCTTTTTCGGGTCCCAGACTATGTATATGTTATAGGCAATGTGTATAATCCGGCATTGTATAGAATGCCTAGGCATTATATATATTGCCTAAAACTTTCAGGCAATGTATATAATACGATTCATTTCACACATTGCCTAGGTATTGTATAAAATGCCTAAAGCGTATCAGGCAATGTGTATAGTGAACGACCACGAGAAGGAGACACGTGTTTCTATTATTTCAATATGTCATTTCTATTATTACTTTTAATAATTAAATGGTAAATAATATTTCCCATACTTGACTTCACATTTTTAATACCTACATAATATGAAACCTTTTTAGAAGATTTTTAATTTATATTATTTAGAGTAATGTTTGTGTTAAATTAAAGTTTAATAATGTTGATTTTGAATGGTTTAAACCAAACTTTACCTAAGTATTTTTTTAATTCGGCGGCGGTGACCTCTCGCGCCCGGCGCTGGTTCAGGCCATGCTTCGGGGCGAGACGGAATGGGATGCCGTCGCCTCCTTCTGCGAAGCAGTTATGCTAGTGAAGGAAGCGGCGGCGCGCGAGAGGCAACGACGAGCCTCTCGCCCCGGACTAAGACCCAGGCGAAGACGTCGAGAGTCGCAAGACGACTACCGGCCACCGTAGGCGCGGTTCTGCGGATGGCGAGCGATGGGTAGCTCGCCGCCCGGCTAGGACCAGGACCACGTAGACGGCGCGTTTTGTTCCACGCGCGCCTCAAAGAGAAGGAGTCAGCACAGGAAGGGGCCCAACAGGGCCAACGCCTGCCGGGGTTGCGGAATGTTTATAATAGTTACCGTGACCCTGGAACATAAAGGGCAATCGAAGGAACATGAGTGGGTTTTAGTCAGTAAGAGTCTGACACGCCCTCCCGCCGCACCCAGGACGGGAGCAGTCATTGGATGATTTCCCACTCACCAAAAAAAAAAAAGTATTTTTGAATATATGTTTAATTTGATAACGTAGCGCATAGATTTTGTGTCGATTACTGAACTGAACATGATTGTGAAGATATTTAAAAAAACAATTGTTTTCAAATCAAATTTCTATAATCAAGTAGTAAGAAATGAACAGGGCGACTTTCTGCAGCAATTTTTTGGTGCGTTGTAAATGTAAATGTTTATCCGAAGGCAACTGGAGAAACGCTCTCTACGCAAAAACTCGTATGTACTTAGGCATACAAACCAATAGAACACATGTCTTATCGCTGTCTGATAATGGAAGTCGAAATTAGGATTAGCTCTCAAAAGATCAGTACCTATCTAACTAAATCGTAGAGAAGAAAAATCGATTACATACATTGCCTGTGCTTCAACTGGCATTCTATACAATGCCTAGGTATTTTATACATTTCCTAGGTAAAGTGTAAAATGGTTTAAACATTGAACATCATTTCATACATTGCCTGAACGACCCCGGCATTCTATACATTTCCTAGGTATTGTATAGAATGCCTGCATTGTACACATTGCCTATAACATATATACCAAACTTCATTCAAATCGGTTCAGTGGTTTAGGCGTAAAGAAGAGACAGACAGACAGAGTTACTTTAACATTTAAATTATTAGTACGGATGATGGTAAACAGACTGACTGATTGTTGATGTAAATAGATGATAGCTAGTCCAAACTGCTGGTCCTAAAGACATGAAACTTGGAGAGTATGTTCTTTGTGATGAGTAGGTATTAAATGAGAAATTCGACCACTAAAAAGATAAAATAGTGTATGGAAGTTCGACATCTACGAAGGCAAAGCTACGGATAAAACCTAGTCTTTATTTAAATAAATGTTTTGGTTTAAAAAAAATTGAATACGAATACTTTGTCACGTATAAGCAAAATTTATTATGCCTATGATAAATAACACACACATTGCTTTTACTAAAAAGGTCATCCTATTAAAATTGATTATGTTATTTGAGTAAATTTAGTCTGAATTTGAATTTAGAGTGCTAACTTTATGCATTGTAATTTAGAAATTGACATAAAGGTTCATAGTCATATCTAAATGGGAACTAAATAAACTGTCAACACGAAATCATCGTTTCTACTGAAAGACTTTCACTACTGGACCGTGTAGATTAGTTTAGTTTTGCTGGGCTTGTTTGCTTGTATACTTAGACTCTTGTGTAGGCCATTGCGTGTGTATGACTTGTGCCTACTCCAGCCACCCTACACAATCCCAGAACATTAGCAGACTCTTAAGTTTACCAAGGATTTCTCGGAGATTTAGTTCTAGACATTGACTATCGAGACTAAAATATAGATCGGTCAGTGATCCGTTACTCGTCCACCAGTCATCGGTCGTAGTCATGGATCAATCACTCATTGGTGTAATAAAGTTGGCTATCTATATTATCAGTGAAAATGTAAAAAAAAAAGTATAGTAATAAATAAAGTAATAATTGTGTCATATATTATAGTATGGAATAGAATATACATATTATATTCTCACCTCTGGTCGTCGTGACACAGAGTAACTTTCAACACACGTGGCATTTTATGTTATAGGAATAAGTGGATAATAATGTAAGTAAGTCATCGATTTCTCAGACTCTACACTAAAACATTATATTTAAGAAACTTTCACGGCAAATCGAAACCTATCTCAATCAAAGATATCGGAAACTACTCAAAATTTCTCAACAAACAAAAACTACAATAAAACAAAGCAGCAATATCTACAAACGTTATTACAAATAGGTACAATTCCTTCTCCTCGTAGCAGGCTCACAAATGGTTTGGTCTACCGTAATAATAAATACTTGGTTGCTTGCTCTCATAACCAGGACATTTTCCACTCAGTTTCATCTCAACTTGTTGAGAATTTATCGGTAGGCGATCAACTAATGGCCAGCAATTGTGTTCGCGTAATTAACTTTGCCTTAGTTTATTATTTATTCGTTATTTCTTCGTGAAAGTTCGTCTATTTTCGTCGAAAGTTCTTTTTTTGTGAAGTTGGGTTTTTCCTTGTTATTGAATATTGGAAGACTCTGATAAGTTTGAGGATCGAAAACACTTTTTTGGGCCAATTAATTAAATGTCTTTGACGTAACAGTTTTAGGTCATCAGTAGTATGTAGGAATATTGTTTTATTATTTTTCTGTTTTGAAGAGAAAAATGATTAATAAATAAATAAAATAAATAAATATACTGGGACAACTCACACACGGTCATCTGATCCCAAGTTAAGCTCTGCTTAGAGCTTGTGTTATGGTAACCAGACAACTGATATACATACTTATATAATTTATAAATACAGACACAGAACAAACAATCATGCTCATCACACAAAGTTTGTTCTGGGTGGGAATCGAACCCACAACCTCCGGCTTAGCAGTCAGGGCTACTAACCACTAATACACCAACAGGCCCGTCAAATTAGTAATGTCTAACTAGATATTTGCTTTTAACAATTTTAAAACCCCAACTGCTATGTGAAATCAATTAAAAAATAATCTTGGCTAAATAAGTCTTAAGTTAGTATCGTGAAAGAAATCAGTTTTGTAAATTTAATAATGTAATCACGCATAACACAACTGCTTCAAATAATTAGGAATGTTTTCATTGCTTGTGCAGGTATCTCACTAGACAAATATGGTTGTCTAAAGACAACTGCATGCAAAATGTAGATAGCAGATGTGTCTTTTAACCGACTTATCTAACAATCAGTCTAACAAAACGTTTTAAGTGACAGTAGTTAGATTGTGGATACAGACGTTTGGTTATTCAGCTGGATCCGGTTCAAACCCATAATCAAAACAAGGCTTGAAAACACCACACGGAAACCAGGACTTATTTAGTCTAAAATCGCCAATCCATATAGAGCACACGTAGTTATCAAAGCTCAAGCGTTTATGATGGGAAGAGGCCTTTTCCTGTGGTCATTCTATACATAGACGGAACAATACCCAAACGACTTATGGCTAAAATCCGTACTTAATATTATAAATGCGAAAGTAACTCTGTCTGTCTGTCTCTTCTTCACGCCTAAACCACTGAGCCGATTTGAATGAAATTTGGTACAGATATAGTCTGGGACCTGAAAAAGGACATAGGGTACTTTTCATCCCGGAAATCTCCCGGGAACGGGAACTATTAAAAGCTAGTCTTGATATAAAATGGTAAAATGACTGATGGACTAACTGTTGATACATGTATAATATATTATATCAACGTACAGGTACAGCCCAATCCCCTGGTGTGTTCTTTGTAAAGCGTAAGTATCCACTAAGAAAGGAATTTTATAAGTTCGACTCTTAAAGGGGTAAACTACGGGATGAAACCCCTCAAAAGATTAAATAGGAGTTCAACATCCACGCAGGTAAAGCCGTAAGCAAAAGCTAGTTTAATTATAATAGTACATTATGATACAAGAGCGCCGTGTTGGTCATTACATACGAGGCGATATTTGTGCGCGAGCCGCAGGCGAGCGCAACAAGAAAGCCGAGTACGTAATGACAATAGCGCGCGAGTATCATACGACGTCTTTCAACACACTTGTGAGTAAAATAAACATATTTTCTGAAAATAACTGCGCTTTTTCACTACATGAAACTATCGTACGCATCCTTTGACTTCGGCGGCAACAAATTCTACGACTCGCATTTTACGCCTTCATAATTATTTCCGGCGGAGTTAAAAATACAGTTTCTTCTTTACTCGATATATTTAAATACTTATATCTTCTAATCTAATTAATTAAGAATATCATCAATTAGATAAATAATAAAAATGTAGAATGCCGCGCAACGCGTAACTTTTTTTTTCGCGCTCTGCCAATACCCGGGCATTATCACAGGTAATATACTAAACTCTTAATACAGACAAAATTCAAAACTAAATGTATTTTAGCTTAAAAAAATCGGGTTTGGGTGAATTTTTAATAATTTGTCTTAGTTATAGTTATTTATCATTGTTTTATTTAAATTCCTTTGTTATTTTAATATTTAAGTAAGCAGTGAGTAATAGGCTGTTTGGCAGCGTCAAAGAGTCGTGTAAAAAAAAAAGTCGTTGCGTAGCAACGAAACGTTTTTAAAAAATAAAGTGGATTAAGCGATAAATTTAAGAATGCGTACTGGACATACTTTTATTTTGCAATCTTGAATAAATTAGAATTGGTCGTGTTAAGATTACCGCACGCGCGCGATAATGTAAAGTAAAACGCACGCGTGCCTAATATACTCAATAACGGGTCTAAATGCAAGGTAATAAGACCCACTTTACGAGCAAGTGTGTTGAAAAGATACTAACCTAGTACGTTAGTATCTAACCAAAATCGATACCAATCGGGCAACGTAATGTTCGCCGAGGCACGAAGGCACATGTCTATCTATCATCCAATTATTAGCACAAAAAGCCGCTGTTTAATCATCCCTGACTAACTAAACTGTGATTATCGAAGCCCTTACTACTGTTGATTTAGTAATAAGCTATTTTGATTATTAGGGTTTCCATTTTGGCACAAATTTGGGTATATATTCGCTTGCTTAAGATGCGGCTTTTGCGAGAATTATCACGTAGTTTTTGTTTACTATGTTTTGCATGTAGCTAACTATAATAACTCACTAAGATAAGCAACTACAATTGCACGTAAGATGCAGTGCAGCAGTCAATCACTGTCGGCATAAATCGTACATCTTTTTTATTTTGCGACATTTAATGTAGGTATAAAAGACCACTATTTTCGTTTGTAATATTTGGCCAGTATACCATAATGTTCATATTAAATGGAATAATATTGTGAAATCTGATATGTGGTAGGTATATTTCAAATATCACTCGGCAATGTTGAGGTGAATGGGTTTATTTATGAAATATATTAGTCCTCTTCGCAGAATATCGTTGATTAACCTGACACACTTTTCATCTATATTTATTTATTTATATTTATTTTCTATATTTTTAAAATTCTGATATCTTAGTTCCTGGTATTTTAAAACGTGAAACCTCCATTGTAACATAAGAATTTTGTTTCGTGTCACCACCTTAAAATAATGTTCGTATTTTAACGTGGTATTAATGCAAATAAAATGTTTGTTTGAGATTCTGTAAAAAATATTGATTTAGTTATAACTGGTTACATATACATCTGAAAATTATGTTAAAACTTCTAATCAAACTTTCAAACACTCGTAATTCCAGACACAATAGAAAGACAATAGTAGCGTGACAGCCGGCTGTCGATTGATCGTTGAAAAGTTAAAACAGTAAAACGTTTGTATGAGAGATTACATCATAAATACTGTGGGAATCATCACTACTCTCAAAATGTAAAAACTATTTCAATAAAATGTTGGCTGAATCATGTCTGGCTGCTTGCCGCGTTTTCTCACACAAGAATATATCAAAACAGATCTGTTGATGCAATATTATCCAATATTTTCCAAAAATGTCTTCTTAGACGAGTTCCTGTTACACAAAGTTAGTTTTATAATGATCAAAAATATATTGTCTTAATATATTGTATAAATTATTTGAAACGCATATAAGTATAACGAGAGGGTACAATCAATTTGTTTTCATTCCAAATGAAAAGCTACTATAATTTTAAATAAGCAATCTTAACAAACAAACTATGCTACATATCATGTTCTATGAAATTAAGTCTAGTCTATTACAATTCTACGATTTCATTTGAATTACCAACTAAGCAACACTTGCATGGCGATAAAAGTAATCAAAAAAACTTCACAAGAGCGATAAAATAACTACAACTTCGTACTTCAAAGGCGTCAAATGGATCCAAGTAAAATATTTCCACATCTCCCAATAGCACCTTATATAATATTCAAGTCATAAGCAGCATATTCCGTTCAATCATTCGACCATTAGTAAGTGAAATTCGCACTAACATATAAAAATTGAATTGGGTCGAACGTCGACACAAGCGTGATGGATGTTTGAATAAGAGGAACACTTTGCCATCACACGAATAAAGTGAGAAAATATTAAAATTTATGTACAACAGCTTTTCACGTTTCGTATGACGGCGCATGGTAAGCACCGAGTTGTCACGAGATGACGGGAAAGCGAGACTAATATGAATGTCGTCTTATATGAGGTAGTACCGAATCTTGCTCACAATTCAGGTTTCAATTGAAAATGAAATAAAAGATGAAGTAAGCGTTTTCATGAAAGGAATAAAGCCTTATTTGCTTTGCACGGTCTGTTAATTCACTGATTGTTGCCGCCTTCTCGGCTTTATGATTTCCTGGTAGGTTGGTATAAAAGAATATTCTTGTTGATATTTCAGGATGTGGTGTGACGAATGGTTTGTTTGATTGTGCATTGTTATTAACGGGCATTAAGATGTTTCTTTCTTATTGTCTGACATAAAATATTATAATGAGAATTAATTTGAATAATTGGCCAAGTGCGTGTCAGGCCGCGCATAGGTTAGGGTTCCGTATTGAATCATTTTGCAATACAGCTTAACCACCATTTTTACAACCAGTTCGTAATTTACCGGGTATGTAATATCGTATTAAGTTAAGGTTTAGGATTCACTGCGTTCATAAAGTTAGGCCTCTGTAACTCCTGTAACTTAGCCGTTTTAGTTTTCCTTGAAAGTTGGACTTGGTTAAACATGGACTGCAAACACAATTTTTTTTTCGAATTTCGGTACACATCCTTTTGTACTATTTTGGTGCGGAACTCTCAAAAGCTGACGACGTTGCATACGAATCAGCATCAAAAACGAAAACAAACTTACGTCTAGTTGACGATCAAATATGATAATCACAGCGAAGCACTTCTAAACAAGCGCTAATATTTAACTAAGCAAACCCCATCAGATGTCTCAAATCAAACATGACTATCATAAACAGGCTATTAAATAACAAAACAGTCCATAAACTCGAATCCAGGGGCTGATTAATTCACCGTTCCTAAATCCAAGAGTTAACGCCAAGGCTTTTAATCATAACAGTAAGGATAAGGAAGGTGATAAATGTGATAAATTCGGCCGCAAGATCTCTAACACTTCTTACCCGGGATAGTATTAAGCTTAAGAGAGAGATTGGTATATATTTCGTGTAGTTTCCTCATAGGCAGGCAGCTGCGAAGTCAATAGATGAATCCTTGCTAATATTATAAATGAGAAATAGTTTTGTTTGCTTTTACGCCTTAACCACTTAACTAACACTCATCATGCATTATAGAACATTTTCATTTTTAATGAACAATTAATTTAATAAATATACCTAGAACACTTGATCCTGAAAAAAAAGGCTCTCGAGAGATGACTAAAAGTATTTAATGAAGTTTTAATCAATCTACTTTTAAATAATTGTAATCATAATAAAACTGAAAATAATGATTTGTATATTTTAAACAATGCATCTACTTAATTACTGCTATTAATACACATTTCATTTAAAGGATTTTGAACTCATTCTCAATAAGTATTTAATTATTAGTCTCACTACACGAAAATCCCCAAATCCCCGAACGAAAAAACTCTAACAAAATATCTAAATATCTCATCAAAACATATGAACTCTGTAAACCATGTTAATTAACAAAGTCTGTGTTCTAATGCCCAGTCTAGGCAGACGAACGATAGAATATTTCGAGGTTTCAGTTTAAAGCCGATTTGAAACTTAATTTTGTTTTAGATCATTATTCTATATTTTTGGTGCCGTAGTAATTAAATTGTCGTATTGTCTCTGATGGCAGCGTAATCTTTAAATAATTGGTCTGTTACTACTCATTTTATAATTAAGAGCATGTCTGAGATTTTGAAAGTTAAATGGTCTTTTATTGTATTGGTGTTCGTTGGTGATATTTCTTCTTCTTTTGTGTGAGTCGAATTAACTGTATTTAGCAAGGCGGCTAAATTGATGCTAAGAATGCAATTGTTTACATTATTTTGTTGCGACTTGAAGCTTTATTTCAAGCATTTATTGTTTTCTTCCGACTTAGCAGCGTTCTTAGAAAAGTAATTTTCCTTCCCATAATCTTAGATTCTAGAAACAGATCATAAATTGCCATCTTCGTTTATCCTTAATCACTTTCTTTAAAGTAAGTATTACCGAACAAGGTTCATTTTCGAATCTGCAAAAGCTTATTAGGAGACTTTATGTTAGTGACTTTCGACCTGAATCAACAATTAAAGGGATCGATATATTTCATATTTTGTTTTATTTACGCATTTTCGTTCTTAAAACGCGGCCAGTCAAATGATCAGGTGTCATATTTTTATAAAATTTGTTACGAGTTTTATAACAACTTCCCGAAATGTTTGACAGTTTCAAAAATGCACCTTGTATATTTTTTACCGTACCTTTAAAGTCTTTATAAGAAACATAGATAATACTTATTCACGTAATTTTATCTCCAAGGCCATGTACTCCCCAAATCCCTGGAACAGTTTATTTTTCGTCTAAACCATTATCGCGTCAAATGATAACATCGCTCGCATGACTGGGCTTATTGATAAACGATTTGAAAACAGAACGAGTAACGAACCAACTGTTATTGACGCTTTATTTTATTATTCGAACGACACAGTTATTATAAATAAAAATAAAATACATCTGTCAGTGTTTCATTCTGTCACTAACTGCGCGTGTTTGTTTTAGCAAATTGAACTGATAACTCTTGCAAAACTGCGTCAGCAAGTGTGAATGTATTGAGGGATTTTTGTGTTTATTTATATCTTGTTAAGGTTCTATTTTGTAGAGCCTATGAATTATTATTTACGCTTGTCTTGTAATGAAACATGAATGAGAATCAATTAGTTATTACTCTGGGGAAAACTTAATTTTTATATCTTTTAATTTTTATTAAGTGTAAACTGACATGATTGATGGAAAATGAACAAACTACTCAAATAGGCTTATTGCCAATCAATGTTTGGGATTTCTCTTTGTGGTGTAACTTCACGTATTTGCGTATTATATGATCCTTATTCCAATACATTTAGGGTATAGTTTTCATTATCCAAGTAACGCAAATATTTGGCCAATTAGCCAAGTGAAATCGCATCATTAGGATTGAGAAAAAGTTGGAGTGCTATTTGTAAAGTAGCACGCCCTTAGAAATACTACCGAACCTATTTCTGTCGCAAATCTAGTTTGTAGTGAATTGGCGCTTGTATATGGGTATATGGGACATGTCATTTTTGTGTATTGCATATGTCTGTTAACGGCGGTAATAGCAACAGGCGGGCCGTCAGCATATTTAATAAAGAAAGAACAATTCTTTGTTCTGCATTAAAACAATAATCATCTCACTTCCAATACAGACACCGAATTAAATAACTTACAATTTTCTCTTCGCAGCCAGATGTACTGGACAAAATAAAAGCAAATTTTCATATTAAAATAATTTAATTAAAAATGCTTCCGGATCATTCATTACTTATACATTTTCCTCTTAATCGTTGAAATTCGTATTTGTAATTGGAAACTCCAAATGTTGAGTTTTTTTTTTATTTTCATAACATTGCCGTTAAGCTGCTTACTCATTTGTGAGGTTCGCTTACAAATGTAATACTGAGATTACGTTTAGAAGCTACTTATTTTTATTAGTAGATATTTTGTGTCTTATTACGCAAAATGGAACCGTAAGAAAATGTTTTGGTATTATAATAATATCCGCATTGCAGAAAAAGATTTTATCAAAATTAAATGTGGACTAGAATTTAGTTTGGATGAGACTTATAATTAAATTTCACTTTTGTTTTTCAAACAAAAATGCCCGTGATATTAAATTAAATTTTATACCCAATCACAGATAAAAGATTTTAATTTTAATATTAAATAAGCAGGTGCACCTTACTTTATGCAAACTCTTTTATTAAATTCGTTTTTTTTTGCTTCATATTCAAAAGCACGTAAAAAAATGCTATTTAGGTACTGTTATTTCCCCGCGACAACGAGATTCACAAAGACCTACCATGTGATCAAGATTAAAACAGATAGATATAATTATTTTAGTATGAATTCTTTCTGTAAAACTAAAAATTCATAACAAAAATAGACTTAAAAAAGCTAACATGAAAATCCTGTCGTATTAAAAACTCAAAATGAAATAGCTTAATTCCCTTTATCTTTGTTTCAGGTAGGAGGTATGCGGGCTCCGAAGGTACCCGCTACCTTGCTACTGTTGCTCTTTGCAATAGAAGCTCTAGATGCCAACAGAAGAAAACAGAAAGAGAAAATCATACCAGCTGCTATAAACATATGTGACATCAGCGACAGAGACTCCAAAGTCCATTGCTACTGCGAATTCAGCCAAGAGATCAACGAAGCTGTTAAGACAGAATGCTGGGTCTTCAATGGAGGAATAGAAAGAACAGACCCACTATGGACAAGCTTCACCTCACAGTCAAACATAGAAACACTAGCCTTCAATGTAAGAGCAGATGGAGGTCTAGACTTTGTACCATCAAAAGTACTACGGTACTTGAGAAAAGTAAAACAGTTTAGCATAAAATACAGCTCAATCCACAAGATAGAGAGCTACACATTCGTAAACGTAACTTCAGTACAAGAAATGACGCTGACTAAGAATCAAATCGTCTTTCTTAGTAAACATGCGTTTTATAACTTGCCAAATTTAACCGTTCTTACCTTAGATGAGAACAGAATAGTTGAGCTAGAAACTGAAGTGTTCTACGAACTGCCAGCGCTTCAGAAATTATACCTTACTAGTAATAACATTACCGTCATTCACGATGGAGCGTTCAAACATCTTGTCAACTTAGTTGACTTAGAACTCGATAGAAATAATATAAGCGAACTCAAGAAGGAGTGTTTCTACGGACTCGCAAATCTAAAACGCTTAGATTTAAGAAGAAACAAATTATCCAAACTTAATTCGTTTACGTTTACCGAACTGTGGAATCTCCAGACATTGTTATTAGATTATAATGAAATTTATATTTTGGCCCAGAGGACGTTTGATGGATTATCGCAATTAAGGAAGTTGAGTTTAAGCCATAATAAACTTGTAAATTTGGCCAACAGCCTTTTCGAAGGAGTTAGGGGACTGGCCGCACTAGACTTAAGACATAATAAATTAAAGAGGTTCACTTTCGAAAACCTCCATCCCATCTACGATAACATGAAGAACCAAAACAGCTACATCTACTTGGAAGGTACGTAAATCTTCATTAATTAATTTAAGAATTAAATGATAGGTAACAAAAGCATCGACAACACTCTTAATTAGAAAATTATTCTCACATTGACGATGTTTAACTTAACTACTGAATAAAAATCAATTAGTTTGAACAGATGGCGCTCTCAGAAGTCGACATTGCTCCAATTAGGAAATTAATTGACGCATCAATTGTTACAGGGAACGAATTCCCGTGCGACTGTCATCTCGCATGGATGCATAAGCTTCGTCACGAGGCTAAAAGCGTCAAAGTGCGAACATCTCTCGAAAATTTCATTTGCAAATTCAACGCGGAGCCTTCGTTAAATTCACACTTTACTTATTTCGAAAGGAGCGTTATCGGATCAAACAATTTGTACGATAGCGATGACAAAAGTCAAATAAGAGATTATTCGGATAATCCGGATGATTTTTTTCAAGACGAAACAGACGACGCTTACGTTGATGAACCAAAAGCCGTTAAGGGTGAAAATGAGAGGGCATTACTCCAGATACCAGTAGAAACGCTGCCGTGCCCTCCAGACGTCAAAAGCGTGACCGATAGAACGTATACCTACCCGTCGCAAAATGAGGCGAAAGATTACAGGAACTTAATCCAATCTTCAAAGTCGTCATCGATCCACTTCAACATCGCCGCTTCTCTGTCAGCATTTATTATATTAATATGGACCATGCGAATGTAAATAGTAAAAGGGATGGTAACGTTTGTGTTTACTTTGTTCTCCTTTAAAGGAATATTAAAGTCGTCTTATTTGCCAAGCTCTGTTTTTTTTATAGGACATTAATATGTCTACCACAGAATGTAAATAAGAAAAGTCTACCACAAACGGATATGCGCATTTTTATCTTGTAAAAAATATTTGGCTTCTTGGATTTCAAAAACCTTATGAAATTGTATATAGTAACATAATTCTATGTAAAAAATGTGATATAAAGTATAAGTATAATTATGATAGACTTTGTCTCGAAATAATAAATTTTATCGGAGGTTACTTTTCTAAAAGGAAACTTGAATATTTCTCATCATGGATTTCATTTATTGATACGAATCTAAGAACTTATGTAAATACTTGAGATATAAAATAATTATTGTACATAATGCGAGTATTAAATATTAAGAAAGGAATGAGAATTTGAATGTATTATTAATGTAAAATAATAATAAAAATGTCTTTTGCCAATGTCATTGTAATGATAAAATTTTAGACTATTGATAATGGACGAGATAACAAAAGTATTGTATTTAATCTTAGCGTCATATTTTGAGTGAAATAAGAAATGGTTTCTTACCACGAAAGAATATCTATTGACAATTTTATCTGCAATATGTTCATGCTTTGGTTGGCATCTTTTTGTGGTGACTGAACGCAAAGAATAATAAAAATGTAAATTATCAACACACTTCAGTAGTTCTATTCTTTGCCTTGTGAGCGACGCATGCATAAACCATAGTAATATTGAGAACGACTTCTTTAACCTTCACGGTCTAGTTACCTAAAGGAAAATGTACCTTGTATGTATTGTCATATGCATTCAATTGGAATGAAGTTAAACGTTTTACGTACACAAATATTTAGAATATAATTTCAAATAAGACACTATATGCTTTATAGGAACTCATTAAAAGTATAATTCTGTTCTTGTCATCCTCAAACATTTTTACAGAGAGCAGAGACGAATCAGATGTAAAGTACATTACGTAAGTGCTTTCAGTAAGCTTAGAAACCTTAATCAGAAAGTATGATATGTTTTAGAAGATAAATTGACAGAAATAAAAACGGTAGACTCAATGCCGTAAATCATGATAGAAAAGATAAAGACCAAGACGGGATCCAACTATCGGTAATCCTGATAAATGCACGGATGTTCCAAAGTATCTACAAATAGTAAATAAATCAATAAGAGAGGGTCTCGTCCATTACCAAGTAAAGCCTTGTTTCCCTTATTTAACACAATTTTGTTTAAAGCCCAAGTATTGGGAGGGCAAAGAACCCAACTGACCGCAAACATAGCATATAATTGAATCACTATACACAAATCTGAGGTTGTGTTACTATTAGATATTCTGTTAATAGCGCAAACAGCCCTTAATTCTAATGTTTCAATCAGTATGTTTAGAGGTGAATTAAACGCGTTGTGTGCTAATTTTACCACATGTTTACTTATTTTGATGTTTACATTTGGATCAATGAATTTATTGCATTATTATGTTAGTAAGTTCACACGACTAAATTCTAATGAAGTTGTTATAATGTTAAGAGATATTTGTCTATTTATTTTGATGTTTACATTTGGATCAATGATTTAATTGCATAATTCAGTTGATAGCACCAACATCCTTAAATTCTAATGATCCAATTAGAATATTCAGATGTAATTTAAATGATTTGTTTATGTATTCCGATGTTTACATTTTGATCAATGAATTAATTGCATTATTTTGTTAACGGGACAAACTTTCCTTAATTATAATGATTTAATTTGAATGTTTTGAGGTTATTTATTAAATAGATTGTTTGTTTTGAGGCACTTACTAATACCTTGAATGGTAGGTTTATCTATGAAAATGTCATTAAAAATATTTTGGTTGTATGAAAAAATAACCGCTTCTACCAATGAATGGAGAAGATAATTTTTGTATTATTTCCTTTTTTTGTGAGGATATAAGTACAGTCATAAATATAGCCTGTACCCCTTTGCTAATTAACATAAATATGAATTATAAGTTTATTACTGTGTATGTGTCGCAGTCATCTGGTTGAATCAGCCATTTGATTGTATAGCTAGCGTGTTAACTGAATAGCGACATTTAATTGAATGACTAAAGGACAATTCGTCAAGTTGTTTAATGTAACGTTCAACGTCTTGACTGAACGTCATTTAGCGTTGTCGTTGAATGGGATATAGCCGACTTTGTAATCATGGAACAAAAAAAACAGTGGAAGTGCTAAGTAGGCGTGGCACGCGTGGCACAATTAAGCGTTGTAACTCTTAACCGATACCAGTCGCGTTCTGACAACGCGACGAGTTGCTTGTCTCGCCACAAATTCATATTTCCCTAGCTATGCCGTATTGTTACGTTTTAGAGAGCAAAAATGATAGTAGGAGAATAAATCTTAAAAATGGAGGTATTTCGTATTATCGTTATGTATGATTTTCACTGTTTTCCAATAAAAATCTTATTTTGTTTCAATTTACTAATATTTAATAGAACAGTTAGTCAAAATCAACCTTATTCCATTACGAGAAAGTTTATTTTGGATTGATTTATTACAATAGTACAACTGCGCTACTCAAGTAGTGATGTGGTCAAGTCGAATATTGAATTTGTCGATTGATATCGATACAAAGAATAATTTGTGTTTACTTAAAAGTGGCGATAAAACAAATAATGCGAAAGTTAATAAGAAACCTAACAATTAATATATTTTATTTCAAGGGCAATAAATACATTATTCATAACGTTGCAGTAATTGTGTAAAATTTAAATATACAAGTATACCAGCACTTTTATTTTATTTTAAATTTACCTGTCTATCTATAATTATCTATTAATTATTGTTTTAAATTAAACAGCGGTTTGTGTACCAAATAAATAAATGTAAGTACTCGCAAGAAGTCTTATTTATGCTAATTGATCAAAATATCGGGTATCTATCGATATCGATAAAGAATTATAATATGCTACGTGGTGCAGCCTTGACCGAGTAGGAGCTGAATTCGACCGATCACGCAAATGTCAGCCGTATGAATAATGCAATTAAGTTGATAATTGCGACCTCTGAGAATAGCGCCATCTGTGATCAAGTAGCGGAATTAACTTGTTAACCGAATCTTAGAGTGACTGTAGACCGTAAATACGTTTTGAAGCTAAAGAAAAATAAATCTTATTTGGAGGTCACGCTATTTTATTACTAATAAGTCACTTTAATATAAATTTTGTCAAAAAAATATCAAGATAGTGCTATCTACACAAGCTGTTTTACGCCATATTTGTTTTGGTGACTACTAACGCCGCAGTGGGAAAAAAATGAACTAAATTTCAATCACCTGACTGATTTTACGTCCGCTCTGTTCAAAGAGCTATGTTTCAATCCGCTATCTAGTTGGACGTTGAGCGACTCTTGTTCAATCAACGTTCGGCCTAGTCATTCAATTAAATGTCGCTATTCAGTTAACGCGCTAGCCATACAATTAAATAGCTGATTCAACCAGATGACTGCGACATATGTATACTGAACTTTAATAATGTGTTAATAAAATTTTAGGTTTAAAATTAAGGTGCATATGATAATATTTGTGCTTCTACGAATAATTAGTTATAGTGGCGTAACTCATTAATATTTATTTACAAAAAGCTAATGTTTATCTTTATCCAAATCAGTGATGATGTCTGCTGGGAGTTAATATCATGTGAATATTATAATTACTGTGTCGACAAATTTAATTATTTCCTCCCAACCTGATATTGATAATTATGTTAACATAATATAATTTAATGACGTTAGTTTGAATATTAGTTTCCTCCTAATCATGTTTATTTTGGCTTTAGGGTATGTTTCATCGGTTCAATAAAGTTTCAACAAAATTTATGGACGTTTCATGGCAATTTACACGTTAATTAATAATAAAAAAAAGTGAGCCGTCACGGGACGCCTGGCAGATGTGAAACATCGACATTACATCATCGCCACACAAGACTGTGACTGTATATACCTATACACCATCATATAGCGTGGCGACGCGTCGTCACGGCATGCGTCGCCATGCCAGAAATAATTTGTTTTACGTGCGGCTATAGATGTTTCACATCAATAATTAAATAAACAAAAAACTAACTGCAATTTCGAAAGTCGGTTGCTTTGTTTCTGTTCAATGTAAATGCCACCAACTTCCGAAATCACGGTTGGGTTTCTTGATTGAATAATAATATTTTTTTTAATTCTGAGCTGCAATTGTATTTCTATTGACGGGCCTGTAATGTTGGTCTAGTGTTCAGTGACCCTGACTGCTAAGCCAGAGGTCGTGGGTTCGATTCCCACCCAGGACAAACTTTGTGTGATGAGCATAATTGTTTATTCTGTGTCTGGGTGTTATTTATCCATAATATGTATGCATTTAACAAGTATATAAGTATGTATATCAGTTGTCTGATTACCATAACACAAGCTCTGCTTAGCTTGGGATCAGATGGCCGTGTGTAAGGTCTCCCAGGATATTTATTTAATATTATTTATTTTTTATTGTGTCTCAAATTACGTGTGCTCGAAGGATTAATGCACTCTATGTGACTCCCACAACTGAGACGAATTCAATGACACCTCTGATGTCGAAATCTCTCAAGCGGTTTAGGCTGTAGAGCGTGTGTGAATCAGAAAATACTTAGCCCTCCTTTCGGAAGTTGGTAAAAATATAGTAGTTGACTTTTACCCAATTTAATAATTTAAAATGAGCTACAGACATTTTTTAACAAAAATCAGACGGTTCAATTTTTTTTTTGTATATGTATATTTGCCCACTGTTGAAAAGTAAGTACACCAGGCGAGAATTTTCGTTGGAACTCAATGCAATTCACAAGCATTCAACCGAATTGTTGCTTTAAGGGTAGAACGCGAAAATAAGTAAACATACTCTTTCCGTTTAAACGTATGTCATGAAAGTATTCGGCGAATACGTTTATTTTGTAACTTAATGATGTTCTGCGAATCTAGGCGTCAGTATTTTTATTCGTTGATCACTGCAATGTCCAAATGTCAAAGTTCAGATTTATGAGCGTAGGATCACATACTATATCAGTGATAAAAAATTGACTATTTTTCCTTCCATCGAAAATATACACATCTTTAAATATATAATTCTTCTGTGAGTGTGTATGTCATTGAACTCCTCCTAAACGACTGGACCGATTTTGATGAAATTTTTGTGAGTGTTCAAGGGGATCTGGGAATGGTTTAGATTCACAAATCAACCCGGCAGATGGCGCTGATTGCTTGAAAAAGCATGTGATCTCCAAAACGGCCCTAACGATTTTGCTAAAATTTGATATGTGGGGGTTTTCGAGGACGAGAAAGCGATCTAGCTCAGTCTTATGTCTGGGGAAGCGCATGTTTTCAAGTTTTCTCTTTCGCAATATTTCACGCATAATATGGGCGCTAATTAGGCTATATTTATTGTCATCTACCCGTGCGGCCCGTTCAATGACATATCATTGAACTCCTCCTAAACGGCTTGACCGATTTAAATGAATTTTTCATGTCATCTGTAGGGATGGCAACATTTACAGAATTCTAAGTTTTAAAACGTTTTTGTAATCTATGCTTTTTGTTTTGTAGTCTTGTATTTGTTGCAAACAAAAGGCGATCGTAGGCGCGTTGTAGTGTTGAATTGTTTTGTTATATGCTTGCAATTTTTTTCGATAAATCATATTAACCATTATGTTTCATTCAAATGATATCTTTTTCGAAAGGCTGCCAGTTTTTACACTTCTTTTTAATTTCATTTAATAAAAATTAATAACCCTTCGAAGACATAATTATTATGATTCGAGACACTACAGAAAGACAATATCAGCGCGACAGCCAGCTATCGCTTGGTCGTGGAAAGGTTAATATCGAAAGCAGCTGAAAAGTTCTCTTAAATTCTCTCAAGTTTATACATTTAAGTTTATACTGCAATAAATAAACAACAAACCCGTGTATTTACAGAGACAAGTTACCACGGCAAGCTTTCAAGTAAGGCTCGTAAAATAAAAATAAAGCAACATTAAATACTATTCATTGAAACTGTAACATTTCTTTGGACTGTCGCCAATCGGATACAGATAGTACCAAGTAAGTGAAAAATAACTACCTTTTAGAGATTTGGGGATACAATTTCTTTAGTATGTGATTATTTACACGATGCTGCGTATGTGCGCAACATTATAGTATATTTTTATCCGACTGCCGAGAGAACGGTTTTGTTTTCATGCGAATGTTTGTATGTATGAATCATTCTACGGCAAGCCCAAACCGTTAAACGGATTTTTCGTCATAGGAGGTGTCATTAAATTTGTTTCAGTTATGACATAGGGTATTATACATATATTATTAATTTGAAAAAAAAAGGAGAAATAACAAAATTATTATTAAATCATCAAAAATCCTATTGCAATTTTGGAAGTTATAAGCAATTACATAAAACAGGAACTTCCGATATTGCAGTTTGGTTTTTTTGGTTATTTATTTCGCTGAAAACACCGTTATATAATAAAGTACAACTGACTTACGGTTTTGTATCTGCGTACGTATGTACAAATTGTAATATGCGTTTATGCGCAATACAGATAAAGTATACACATTGCTTAAATAAATTATAAGCTTGCATTATCTACCTTTCTGCACTAATTTTGTAAGGAGGCAAACTTTGCTTTATGTTTTTTTGTAGGAGGTAATCTCAAAACTTTTTTGTGTTAAATAGCCAATTATATTCGCAATCTTTGGTATCTACTCAACTGGTTGAAATGAATATTATTTTTTAGTTTTTGTGGTAAAATTAACACAATTCTAATAATATTTCTAATAAATTCATCATACCATGTCTATTAAAGTATGTCTTTATAATAAAATAAAAATACTTTCTTTGTGTATGATATTTTCATGCCTACTTAAGTTACTCTAGGTTATGAATGTAAATAGTTCTTTGTAAAGTAATTTATTAATTAATAATTTATACTTAATTTCATTAAAGGTTGATGTTGGAAAAGTCCTTGTTTTTTTCTTTTGTATGTTTACAAACCTAGATAATTTATTAAAAAATAAAGCGTAATTTAATGGACGTGTTTGTATACACATGTCCATCAATTTACGCTTTTATTAATCTCTCCATTTCTTCTTCTGTTTCCTTCTGTCCATACATAAGTCTTTTTTCTTCCATGTCAACCTATCCGTCCGTATACCGTCATGCCATCACTTACTCCTTCATGTCATTCTTCACACAATACATCCATTTTTTCTTCGGTCTTCCTCTCCCCTTCCATCCCTCTACAATCATACTCATAATTTGTCCTAGATAAATGCGCTTAACTCCTCCTCATTACAAGCATGTCTCTCCATTCTAACTTATGGAGCATAAATTTGGTCTTTAATTAACTTCCAAACGTCCAAACTTATGGTCTGCTAACAAGCGATGGAGCGCGCTATACTTCATACGAAGCACGCATTGCTAAAATGGCGCAAAAAGTGGTCCAGCTTAAATGGAACTAAGCTGAACATGTCTGCCGCATGCTGCATTAGCTATGGGCCTGCAGCGATTTAAATTAGTGTCCCGCAATGGCACGATGGGACCACGGTAAATCACGAAGAAGATGAGACGTCCGTGATGGCTTTTTTGAGGGTCAAAAAAGGGGTTGCGTTGAATTGTTGTCCATCGAAAAGATGTGGGGGGGCCTTTACCCAGCAGTAGGATGGTACAGGCTTCTTATGAAAATAATAAATTGTGGACTTATGTAAGTAAACAGAATTATTAGTTGACCTAATTTTTACCAAAGAATTAATGATCGAAGCAGTTTGATGATGGCGATATTTATGTACTGTTTTACAACCTCTAGATACAAATTGCTCATAAAATAGTTATTTTAAAATATGAATTAAATTTCTCGTGAAGTTTAGATATTTCCATTAGCACCTTAAACTCAATGCGTATAACATAAAGTATATTATGCAATTACCTCCGTGAAGATTCTGTGAAGTAAGATTGCACATGCACTTTACTGTCTTCTGCTTAGACGGCAAATCGTTAAGAAGTGCCTTTACGACCGAAGATTCAATACAGAGGATATGAAATTGTCATCTCTTGCTTCTTTCGAGCCTACGAACCTTCTTTCGAAAAAGAATAAAGACTAGGTAAGTCTTTATTCTTTATCAGGCCGCACATTGGGCAATCATTGGTACCTCGGTAAATGTAGCGCTACATTTGCAATGAGACACATGTAATTGCCTATTATATTGCCTAGTATATTTGTTTGCAGGCCTCACACTAAGGACACGTTTTTTGGGCGTAAACATCACATTTAAAAAATCAATTATTTTACTTTTAAATAACAGCATCGATTCGAATTCTAAACCATATTCAAATTCAAAATTCGAATAACATCTGGGTGAAACAAGGACCAAGCCTAATAGTTGTCTTGCCAGTAATGCTGCATTTGTTGCGTGCGTATACAATACTTTTGTACAATTGCGGCGCAACAATTGTGGCGATGTAAATCTTTGTAGCTTGCGGTCCCGGTGAGCGGCCCCGTTTATAAGTCTACTCAAATAAAAAGCCAATGCCCTTACTAATAATCACTGTGTAAAGTTATGCAATGAATAAAGCCTGTGTAACCATACATTTTTTGACGTATACACCTGTCATAACTTTATGCAGCGTTTATTAGTAAGGCGCTTAGTGTTCTATCAAATATTGTTTATCCAGTAAAGGAAATAGAACTATTAGAAATACGGCTTCAGGAATATTGTAATATAGTCAGAATTAATATTGTGTTTGATGTAAGCACACAAATTAGTTAGAGCATGGTTGCCATAACCATAATTATTTAGGAAAATGATTAACTATATTATTGTTTTGTTAGTTAGATAGATGTGTTTTAGTATGGTGAAATATAATTATTGAAGTATCCACGGTGATGAGCAAAACATATAAAAAAATATATATTTTTTTGCGACCCGCCCCAGCTTTGCACAGGTGTTACAAATCTTTAAGAATCGCGAATAATTTCAAAAAAAAAATTCAAAATTATATTAATCATACGTAAAAACCTTCCACTTGATCACTTTATCTATTAAAAAAACCGGATCAGGATCTGTTAGGTAGTTTTAAAAATCTAAGCATACATAGATACAGACAGCGGAAAGCGCTTTGTTTTATATTATGTAATAATAATGATGTGGGTTCAAACAGAGAATGAGTGTCAAAGTATTTTTCAATTGTCTAGTCGTCCTTGTTGCCATTCATAAATCTCTGACACTATAGTTAGAAGACAAAAAATCTGATGATCTGTCTCACCTACTACATTTGTATTTCTAGTAAGTAAGTATCGTACACTGATCACCAGCCACCCTATATAATATATAGGGTGGCTGGTGATCAGTGTACGATACTTAAACACGTGATGGTGACCATGATAATCAACAACTTTTACTATGAGACCAAACCTGAAATCGCGAAAATAAAAACAGCTTTTCAGTACATTTCTGTTTGCCTATTGTATGTGGTTTTTGTGCAACCTAGTGACTGGGCTGTAATGGATAGTTTGGAAGCCGACCCGAACATCATCTCTCTAGCCTTTTCCATACTATGTTGGGGTCAGTTTTTGTCTTCTAAGGTATACTGAAGTAAAGATGGCCTACTTTTGTTTTGAAACGACCTTGAAAACACAGATAGTCCCTACATCAAAATACCAAACTACACTAAAGTTCCCTATATTAACATATAGAGCAACCAAACTAAATTGTACCTTATAACATAGTAAATAGACTTGATTTAATCTTGAGCGCTTCACATTAGCTTCAGCTAAGTTTCGAGTTGGCCTGCATTCGGTTCTGTGGTAACTTAATATGTTAGTGCATTGCATCACTCTTTAAGAACTTCGGTGAGCATATCAAACGGTAGAGATATTAGACGACGGGCCTGTTGCGATAATAGGGCCTAGGGCCAATGCTTGCGGGGTTGCGGAATAGTCCTAATAATTACCGAGGCCCCAGGACGTAATGGGCAACCGAAGGAAAAATTTGACCTACCACCCGCCCCGCCCAGGGCGGGAGGAATCATTTGGTAATTTCCCGTCTACACCAAAAATTTGCTTAGCCGGAGGTCGTGGGATTGATTCCTACCCTGGACAAACTTTGTGTATTGAGCATGACAAATTGACACTTCTTGAGGAAGATAATCCATACTATCCATACTTTTATTATAAATGCGAAAGTAACTCTGTCTGTCTGTCTGTCTCGCTTTTACGCCAAAACTACCAAACCGATTTAAATGAAATTTGGTACAGAGATAGTTTATAGCTTGAGAAAGGACATAGAATAGTTTTTATCCCCAAAATTCAACTGGAACGATAACTTCGTCGGTAAAATCGCCGGGGACAGCTAGTAAATGATTCACATTAACTCTCCTCCGCGGTTATACACGCATTCTTTGTTACTCCTGCTGAACCGTGATGTTGCGAACACAGCTTATAACCTTTCTCAGTAAAACTACAAAATAAACTCTGCAGCATAATGCCAAGAATTCCAAATATTTGTAATAATTGTGAAATGCTAGTGAATCCATCGTAAACGGCACAAACTAACAGCGCAATCAAATCGTAGCGATAAATTGTTGTCGTGTGTAAACCGAGCACTATGTTGATGTGCCAAAAGTCTGCTGAGCAAGATGCCGTGTCGGTTCCACTCATGTTAAGTTATTAATGAATCGATATTCGAATCCGTACTAATATTATAAATGCGAAAGTAACTCTGTCTGTCTGTCTCTTCTTCACGCCTAAGCCACTAAACCGATTTGAATGAAATTTGGTACAGATATAGTCTGGGACCCGCAAAAGGACATAGGATAGCTTTCATCCCAGAAATCCCCCGGGAACGGGAGCTATTAATCCACGCGGACGAAGTTGCGGGCAAAAGCTAGTTAACGATAAATCGTTGTCGTGTGTACCGAACATTAGTAGAAAGCTTACCGAAGACTTCAAACTGCTAATGTTCACAATAAAACATCTTATAGGATAGAAAGCGCTGGCTGCCAGAATTGCAAAATTTATATCTATAATATGTTTTCAATGCGAACGTTGATTGGTGCCAAGAGACCGCTTAGCTTGTGGCACTGTTGGCAAGATACGAGAAGGAATTGGCTATTAAGAAAAAAAAGAAAGCAAGATTAAAAATAGAACTACTAGCATTTATACTTGCTAAATATAAGGATCTTATTTCGCAAAAAGAGAGCTTTGGTAATTATCTATCTAATATCCTCAGAGCCTGTATCAAAAGAATAAAAAAAAAAATAAAAAAAACTATTTCTTTATTCATACTTTATGCACAAAATACAGAGGCGGACTTAATACCTTAGGCATTCTCTACCAGTCAACCATTGGTAGTGCAGAAATATGATATGATGAAGTATTATGTTTTACCAACCTTTGAAAAAAGTCATACATCAATAGATAGTGACAATTAGTCAACCATTCAGCCTAAACGGCCATCATTCAAAAAACATAAGTCGTTTATTATCCCATACATATTTAATTCTTTACGGAACGAAAATCCAACTGAATCGCCTATTTATCAAACCGCATTGTGAAATTTAAATGAGGGTATAGGATTAACATGATCCGGCGCTGTCATTAATTATGTACATGAGGAACATCTGATGCTAAAGATATTTTAAGTCGAAGCTTGCGACTTTGATGTGGGAACATAACTTGGCTTGATCCTATTTGTACTTCCTTGTTTCTTATTGGGTTTTTCTCTATTTTATTGGAAATAAGATGACGGCTTAAGTATTAATTACAGAAACCTGTATTGCCTTGCCATTTTAAAGATAAAGATGATAAGTCTCATGTGCCTGCAATACGCGAGACGACAAAAAAAGTAATTAGTCCGTCAGGTAGATTATCAAACAATATTATTCGAGATGTATTTTTACTTTTTCTCACAAACGTAAAATGAGGCCGATACAGTGCGTTGCAGTTTCGCGTGACGTCAAGCCTATACTTGAGCCAAATTCGATAAAGACTAGAGGTAAACAAACTTTATATTGGTTTTTCGAAATAACGAGGTAATAATTATGCTTGTTATTTCAGTGATTCTAGTGAAGTATGCTGCAATAGGATTTCTTAATAAATAGTTAGCGTGAAAAATGCGATAATCATGTAAATAATAGAAGATTTGTAAAAGAGAGTTGTGATAACCCTATATTGGTTTGTTTACCTGTATTCTTTATCGAATTTGGCTCAAGTATAGGTACAATTTTTACTCAACAGTGTCGTTATAAGTCTAAAATTTTGAACTTCTATGCTCTTTGTATGTTCATTATTTTTGGACGGTCTAACGGAAGGCCTAAACAGAATGTTATTTTTTTATGTTGTCGTCATCCCTAACACACTGGCACCAATATTCTTTAAATTGAATCACAGCAAAGCTGCTTTTAGCAAGTAATGGGCAAACATGGTAGTTATAATGCTTTGGGGTGTACGAACTGTTTTGAAATAGCAGACTTCTAGTAGTAATTTTCACATTCATGTAGTTTAACCCAGATTTTAACGCTGCGTTGTGTGTATGACTTTGGCGTTTTAGAGCAACGATTTGAGTGGGCAGCTGGAAGTAACTAGACGCAAGTAGCCGATGATCAGCTTTTAAGTGGTGAGCCTTGAGAGAGTCCTGTGTTTAGCAGTGGACTGACGTATGCTGAACTTTATTGTTTTATTACTTTTTAAGCTTTATTTGTCAAAATGTGTGTTATAGCGTCCCATAATATGTCCCTCGTTTAACCTGCTACGGTATATATGTAGTTTAAAAAAGATGTTCTAATTTGAACCACCTAAACACTAACATTTCGGTATTATGCCTCCCAGAAGAAAAATTGCAAAATAATAAGAACCTAGAGATTTTTTTTTTGGTGAGTGGGAAATCATCCAATGACTGCTCCCGTCCTGGGTGCGGCGGGAGGGCGTGTCAGACTTTTACTGACTAAAACCCACTCATGTTCCTTCGATTGCCTTTTATGTTCCAGGGTCACGGTAACTATTATAAACATTCCGCAACGACAACCTAGAGATCAAAACAGTACCCTTTGATCAACAGAGCTCATGTTAGACTAATGAGGCGATGAAATCTGTACACGTAAAACATAAAAGGGTCCAAGGAAACCAGTACAGAACCAGTTTCAAAGCCCCCGAAATTCCATGTGAGGACATGTTGAAAAGTTTTTACTACTCCCAAAGGGCAAAACTTCCACACTGTTTTAATTAGTTTGGAGTCATTCCAACATAAAATAAAGGTGAACACTCAACGCGGTTGCCTGTACTTTATCTTCATATTGAAGTAGTTCGGTATTCGTGTCGGGTAATATTTTTGTTGTGTACAGAAAAGTTTTTGGGTTTTATGGTAGCTACCTTCAAAGAGGTGGGATTTTTATGTAAGTGTGTTTTTATGTAATTTCTGTCAAATATGGACTGATTTATTGATACAAATATTAAAATGCTGAAATCTTCATGCGTTTGTTTGGTTTCACCCAAACAAACAAACTGCGCTCATCTCAGGAGCTACTGCTCCAAATTTTTTTGTTTTGTTGGATAGCCGGTTGATAGAAGGTCTACGATAGTCTACGTAACTCCACGCTACGATTTACGGGAGCAGATCAGTGACCAAAAACGCGGGTGGAACAGTGTAAGTATAATTTTAGCCTAACATAAAAAAAAGAACCAGCTCGTCTGTCTTTTTAAACAGACGATTCAACATCAAAGTACACCATCATCTCCCTAGCTTTTTCCCAACTACATTGGGGTCAGCTCCCAGCCTTACCAGTTTTAGCTGAATACCAATGTTTTACTTGACGCGACTGCCTATCAGACCTCCACAACCCAGTAACTGGGCGACATGATACCCCTTGGTTAGGGCTGGTCAGATTTTCTGGCTTCTAACTACCCGTAACGACTGTCAAAGTACTACGAATGACAACCGGGACCAACGGCTTTACGTGCTTTCCAAAGGCACGGGATGTTAGTGATGTCAAAGATAAACTTAAGAAAGTACATAGAAAGTCACATTGGTACTTGCCCGGATTCGAACCCACAACCTCTTACACGAGAGGTGGGTGCCTTATCCACCGAATCACGACCATAGCACACATAGCTGTCAAATTATTCAAACGAACTTGGAACCTAATGAACTTGGAACCTAAAATTTAACTATACGATCGCAAATCTGTTAAATGCCAGATTATCTGCACACTCACGAAGTAAGTACATGCTTCGTGTGTACACCGATTTGCCATAAATTATGAACAGAGTTCAAAGAATGTTTAATTACAAAGGGCTACCTCTTGAGGTGATCCCGTATACATTTTGTAAAGGTCAGATATAGACCTTCGAATATAGCAAATAGAGCTACTTAATGAGAAACTTAACTATGCACCTCGCGTTATGACGTAACGCTGTCAAAATGCTATCGCTACTAAACGAAAGAGGCGAACACGGGACGCTTGCGGCGAAGCGGGAGGCAGGTCGCATTTCAGCGAGGTGCACAGATAACTGGGTAAGTAATAGATGATATAACAACAAAATCTCTTCTATTTAAAACATATAACAACGGAACCTATAATTTTATTTATTATAACGATTCATAAATATAGTAAACCATTGATATAAATTTGAAAAGAACTATTTTTTATAAGCTTAACATACATTAAATATAACATCGTTTGACATAACATACATTAAATATAAAATCGTTTGACATACCACTCAAAAAATATAACAATTGTTTGGTCTAATATGATGATAACTAACTAAGATAGGACGAAGACAGGTCGACGCGGCCCAGCTGTGCGGGGCTCCTATTTCTGGGTGGTTTTAAAAAAAATAACCACGAAGGCTAGGGCAAAACTATTTTGTCCTGAAATTGCGTATGGCCGGTAACATAAATTTATATTAAACGTTAGACCTAATGATTTTTGATTATATAAAGTTATATCAAACAACGTTACTAATTAAGTTTTAGAATAAATCAATGTTATATGTAAAGGAATTATATCAACAGTTGGTATATCTCATGTTGATTATATCTTATGAACAATATTAAAATGAAATTAGACCAAATGATTTTGTATGTTATGAGACGCACCCCAGATAACTCGTACGGTTTGTATACATGAGTTTAAGACAATGAAAGATGAATGCAGTTTTTTTTTAATAGTTATTAAAGAAAATGAAACTGTTGATAAGTCCGTATTTTCAAAGATTTGTAACATTTGTTTTAAGCTGGGGAGGGTCGCAAGTATTATTAAAGTTTAATTATTTAAAGCTTTTGATAAGCTATGAACAAAGATAAGGCAAGATATTATGTTAACGCAAGTTATGATCGGTATTTCAGCCTTTCTGTGAAGGTCTACCTTTGGTTTGTAATGGAACAAAAATAGGCCGGTATTACTTACTGCTTTTGGCAGCGGATTAAGCGCGTAAGGTCGGAAATATTATTTTCCGGGAAAGCAGGGATAAAAGACCCGAAGTTTAAATAAAATCATTATGGCATTAAAAATCTCGTTACTTTGTTCCGAAAAAGACGCGATTTTGGCTTTAATTCGAAAATAAAGGAAGGAAACAAAGCATATTAATACAATCATGACAGTAAGGTGAATATTTAATATATGTATATTCATGAAAGTGCCTTTGTAAAAGAATAGAGATAGCTCATAAAATGTTCATATTACAATTTACTAAAGAAAAAAAACAGTATTAACAAATTATTAGTAGCAAAATTAATAAAGGCTTCTTGCTTTTTTATTTGGTAAAAAAAACTGCTTGTTAAATATAATATGAGGCTAGTATCTCGTTACTTCAAAAGCTTGTCACATGCAAAAGAGGTATATATATTATATATTACTAGCTGTTCCTCGCGGTTTCACCCGCGTTACGTTCAGTTTTTGGTTACTGCTACGCTCCCGTGGGACATAGCGTGATATTATAATAATATAGCTTATGTTACTCAGGAATATGCAGCTTTCTAAATAAAAAGATTTTTTTGAAATCAGTCCAGTAGTTTTTGAGTTTATTTGTTACATACAAAAATACAAATATTTCCTCTTTATAATATTATGCCCTTACTAATAATCACTGTGTAAAGTTATGCAATGAATAAAGCCTGTGTAACCATACATTTTTTGACGTATAAACCTGTCATAACTTTATGCAGCGTTTATTGGTAAGGCGCTTAGTATAGAAAAATATACAAAACTCCAACAAAAAAAAAACAGAAATAAAACAAGACAAAACAAATACAACTCAAATCCAATATTAGGTATACTGCACATAGAACAAACTAAAAGAAATCCTATCCCACTAGCAACTGATTGGACCAGAAACTTCCCTAATTAAACCGGCTGGTATTCAGACCACAAGTTTGCATGATCTGCGCTTCGTCTTGAATTCACAATGAAACATAAGGATTGGCATCTCCGTAATTATCTTCGTACATTATTTATATTACGTTCTTGGTTAGCTAGTTTTCTTGGATGGGGTAATAAATATATTGGGACTACTCGCACGTGGCCATCTGATCCCAAAGTAGGCAGTCTCTACTACGCTAACCTGAATATTGCTATACATTTTTTTTAATGAGATAATCCCGCTACACCAATTCCAGCCACTGCCATTTCTGAGAGCCAAAATCAACAATGGAGTCGGTTAAAAAGCGCCGAAGCAAGTGTTCGATGAGTCCCGGAATAACGATTAAACTGTTGTGGATCCCGCAATTAAATTAATCAGAAAGAACAGCAAAGGAGTAAGATAAATAATTATGTTTTCCAGTTTTTATGATATGTGTTCTTGATATACTTATAAAATTTAAATACACATTATAATAATAACACCCAGACAAAAAACAAACAATCATGCTCATCACTTTATTCTGAGTGGAAATCGGTCCTATGACCTCCGGCTTGACGTTCAGGGTGACTAACTACAAGACCAAAAAGCCCTTTAAAGGGGGTGTTTTGAAAACACCTACACCACAAAATTGCAGAACACGTTAGATAAACAAGTAAGGTGTAGGGTCCCCCCGTTTTTGGTGTAAGTTGGGATCGAGTCGGCTGGGATCGAGCCGGTTGGAATGTCGTTAGGACTATGTCGACACTCTCTTGCCACATAATTTGATGTACGGTGTGACCATTAATATTAATAAAGGGAATCATGAGATGCATAGTTTGATATAATTATAATATTTAATAAACAACAGCTTAAGCCAAATCATCAGTTGCAGTTATTTTTTAGATTATAAATAATTTACAGGCCTTATAGAATTGCCCAAGAGTCTGTTAGTTAGCCAGAAAGTTGAATTTAGTTCCAATTCAACGATTATGTCTATATAGAGAAAAAACAAACACCAAAATTCTTATCCCTAATTTTTTTACGAAAAATCTGGTTACATTATTGTTATGACATTTTTATGTAAGAACAATCTGTAGATTAGCATAAATGTTTACGCCATCAAAGCTGATTATGTATTTAAATCAAATTTGCCAATGGGGTGGCAAAAATACATGAAAATTACAAGAAGCATAAATTAATTACATATTTTTTTATGCAGCTCGAAAGTTAGTAATAATTGGATACAAAATAAAAATAAATCAGATTTTAGGCGTTGTCTTAAAAATATTTATTGTAAGTGTGAAATACTCAATTGAACACTTTTAATATTAATTTCACCGTTGATCAAAGAGATTAAGCTGCAATTGCCCTCTCACTATTAATTATGACGGTTCTCGGAAGTGATAATTTGTCCGATCAAAGACAAGAGCAGTTCAGTGGAATAACTTTCTAGTTCACAGATTTCAGATTGTATAATCTGTGCATTCAAGCTCTATTCTGTTCTTTACGTATATTATAACTGGGTAAAGTTTTTTTTATTTAGTAAGGAGTTATTGACGAAAGTAATGATAAATCAAAAATATTTTTAACACTTATGGAAAGTAATTAATAGTGCAATAACAAAACTACAATACAAAATACTAATGTCCTTACTAATAATCACTGTGTGAAGTTATGCAATGAATAAGGCCTGTGTAACCATACATTTTTTGACGTATAAACCTGTCATAACTTTATGCAGCGTTTATTAGTAAGGCACTTTATGTCGTTTAATTGTAATAAAAAATATTGTTCAACCAAATCAATTTTAAATATTTGTATAGGCAAATATATTATGCATGTATTTTGTATTTTTATTCTATAGTTTACTTTGTTCTCTTGGTGTCGTGATGGCCCTATGGCAAAAAAGAACCACCCTCTTATGTGCGAGTTTGTAGGTTAGCAGCCGTGCAAGAACTAATGTGATTTTTTTTGTCATGTTACTTTATAAAGTTTATATTGGACAACACTGACTTATTGTAATATTTTTAAACGCAATTTTTTGCTTCATACATAATTCTAAGTTAATATAATTTATATAAAATATGCATTTCCTATGGCCTCTAATCCAAGTTTGGTTGACTAGTAAAGACTGCCTTTTATCCATACTTCCATACTAATATTATAAATGCGAAAGTAACTCTGTCTGTCTGTCTGTCTTTCTGTCTGTCTGTCTCTTCTTCACGCCTAAACTACTGAACCGATTTGAATGAAATTTGGTACAGATATAGTCTGGGACCCGAGAAAGGACATACGATATATTTTATCCCGGAAATCTCCCGGGAATGGAAACTATTAATCCACGCGGGCGAAGTCGCGGGAAATAGCTAGTTATCTTATAATTGTTACTTATTATTTCATTCTGCCATTTCCGTGCATAAAACACAAACAAATATAAACTTCTAGCTGTGTTTGTTAAGTTTATTATAATATTTAGAGCAATTATACTTGATGAAGGACTTACCTACTTCACTTAAGTACTTCAGTCGTTAATCTTAGTGAAACATGTGGAGGAAATTGTTGGAGTTACATCAATGTTTGTAGAAGACAAAGTAACAGTACAGAGTACATAGTTTCTTGCCTATTTTTCTTAATATATAACCTATTATACTGGGACGTCGAGATTTATCGTCATGAAATGACTTCTCCCGCACCTATATGTCAGACTTTTACTGGCTAAAACCCACCGTTGTTTCTTCAGTTGCCCTCTATATTCCGGGGCCGGGGTTTCTACTAGAACCATTTCGAAACCCCGGCAGAGTATAGCCCCGTTACGTACTGAATGCTCTTAGAGGCGCGCGTGGAACAAAACGCGCCGTCGACACGGGCCTGGTTCTTGTCAAGCAGCGAGCTACATATCGCTCGCCGCCCGTCCGCAGGCCCGCGCCTACGGTGGCCGGTAGTCGACTTGCGACTCTCGACGACTAATTATCGATGCTTACGGGCTGATTATGATAATAAACATCAGCGCGTAAGCGTTCGCTACACATAGACCTGTAACCAAAGGTTCTCTGCGAGTTTAAGAAGGTCAGTCGTTCACCTGGTGGAATGCCTTTTCAAGCTGCGCTTGCCAAAACGGGGCTGCCGTTCGAGAACCTTTTTCTCCCATCGGCAATCGGTTGTTCGAGCTATGTGCCCAGCCCACTGCCACTTTAGTTTTGCGTCTCTTTGGGCTGTGTCGGCGATTTTAGTCCTCCTTATCGTTTCTAATTCGATCACGTAGGGATTTTTTATACACCCGATCAAACATAGTGATCAATTTTCGCGCCTTCTTTGTATATGAAGAACCTTGTACCCAGCTGAGCAGATAATATTTAATAATGCTTTGAAACGGTTTAGCCCGCCATTGTACATAAGTTATTTGTATTTTGTGCTATTTGTTTGTATGTACATATTTTCATTTTAATGTGCAAGAAAGAATATGGAAAAAAAGACTAACTAAAACATAACGCTAGTAAAACCGCGGTGCACAGCTATATTGGGTTATTTAACCTATTCAAAAAGTTCAAGCTTAATTTTACCTTACTTTAACAAATCAAAATCTCGATCCTTTACGATTCAAAAAGTCTTCAATGGATGGCCAATATAAAATAAAGTGAAGGTCACAAAGAAAGGAAAGAATCGTACGCACGCTTGCCTGAACACACTAAACTCACGAGTCGTACTGTCTTTTCTTTTTAGAAAACTTCCTTTATCCATGACATAGCGGATATCCTGAGAGAATTCACACAGTTGTGCTGTGCAATCTTTAAGTCGTTCGTTTCTTAAGCCCAATTGAACAGAAAAGTTAATCTACCGTTAGTTGCTTGCACGGGAATAAATTAAGAAAAAAATGTTAACTCCTGGTTACGATTTTGTCTCTGTGGAAGTTCGTATGTATGCCATAAAACACGTTTTGCTCAACAATAGTGCAGTTTTCTTTATTAATTTCGTGTGTATGCCATAAAACACTTCTTATTACGCTCAACAATAGTGCAGTTTTCTTTATTAATTTCGTGTGTATGCCATAAAACACTTCTTATTACGCTCAACAATAGTGCAGTTTTCTTTATTAATTTCGTGTGTATGCCATAAAACACTTCTTATTTCGCTCAACAATTAAGTGCAGTTTTCTTTATTAATTTCGTATGTATGCCATAAAACACTTCTTATTTCGCTCAACAATTAAGTGCAGTTTTCTTTATTAATTTCGTATGTATGCCATAAAACACTTCTTATTTCGCTCAACAATTAAGTGCAGTTTTCTTTATTAATTAATGATAATTGATGATTTTATTACTGTACCAACGAATCCTGAAATTATCATTACCGATCAATATTTTCATCTGATTGTACAATCAGTACAAATAGGCTTTGGTCCATCCAAAGCCGGCCACTGACTAGGAGTTACAGAAATACACGGACAAGGACAAGCCTTCGAAATTATTGTCGAATATTTGTGATCATAAACGCTATGGATATCAGGCCTTAAGCAAAGATTAAAGTACTTACAAATAAATCCAAACGCCAAATTCCACGTAACTAAGGACCGTATTCCTAAGCCGGTATTTCTGCAAAACCCTTCTCAACTCCATATTACTCTAATATTCAACAAATTCTACAGCTTTACATTTAGTACTAAAAACAAGGGCTAAATTGTGTATAAAGTTTACGCCCTGTCGCAGTACACGTGCGGCATTATATATTGCGTAAACAATCTCATGTGTTACATAAAGTCGTAAGGGATCCGTGTCGTCATACGTCATTTTATTAAATATTGTACAGCGTCTCATGCCTCCTAATTTGGATATTCTCGGCTGTTTCTTTGTGCAAATTATATTCCCGTTCCTGACTCCTGATTGACCTAATTCTAGAAAGTGAACGGAGTAATCCGACGTTTTTGAATAGGAAAGCAATCGTGATTCAGAGAATCAGTAATGACCTGGAAAAGGAAATGAGAAAAATTGTATTTTCTAAAATGTTTTTTGGAGATACTGGAAATCAAAAACACGGAGTGGAATCACAAAATGATGCTAATGGTGATTACTGAGTAAAGCTGGAAATGTGAACGAAACATTAAATGTTTTGTTGGATGAGTGAAATGAATGACAGATGTAAAGTATAATTGAGCAAAAGTCATGACCGTTTCCAATAAGAACGGTGGAAAATAGACTGACTAAGTGATATTATTATATCAACGCACAGGCCAAACCGTTGCTCCTAGAGACTTGAAGGGTGGATTCTTAGGTATTCATAAATAAAGAATTTTTGTAATGTTACCGCTAAAGTGAGAAAATTGGGGGTGGCGGATATTTTTCGACATTTTCGAGGGTAAAACCACGGGCATAAGCTAGTTGTTAATATGTAAAAGAGTAATGCTGACTGAGGACAAAAGTCTGTAACGACAATGTTTATAAAGAATTTAAATAATTTAATTTTAAAGAAAGCTCAATAAATTTGGCTACAATAAAACTAATTTTATATGAACATTTTTTTTTTTTGGTGAGTGGGAAATCATCCAATGACTGCTCCCGTCCTGGGTGCGGCGGGAGGGCGTGTCAGATTCTTACTGACTAAAACCAACTCATGTTCCTTCGATTGCCCTTTATGTTCCAGGGTCACGGTAACTGTTATAAACATTCCGCAACCCCGGCAGGCATTTTATATGAACATTATTTTTCCACTCAAATTACCCTGCTAAAAACATTGAATTCATAAAAACTTTTACCCAAATACCGCAGTACTTTCTACACAATTTCATTCAAAACAAAAATTTTGAGCTGGTTTTTTCAACCGAACACTGTGAATCCGGAAAGTGCAGTCAGTCACTTTGAGCGACGTTGCCAGACACACGCCCTCACGTCCCTCGTACATTTCTCCCCTTAAAATCTATCGCTCCTGTCTCCAATGTAGGTTCCAGAATAGTTTAAGTTTTGCTAACATTCCCCCGATTAGCGGTTTTGGTTCAGTGCCCTAAATTATGAATACAGAGGAAAATCTCTTAGAACTTCTAAGTTTGCTCATTTGTTGACTGTGATAGCAATCTGTTATTAATGGTAATCTTAGGCCTCAAGTTTTGATGTCTTTAATGTAAAAGGCACTTCGAATATACGTTCTCGCTCTTGTAATTACATAAGAGATAAAATATGTGAACCGTTGTTACGTATCAGAACTTGAGACGTTTCTCTAATATGCGAGCATTATGAGCTCATGAAATCGCTGGCTGACATTATTGAAAAAGTTTTGATTGACGTCTTGACGTGTATCCGGACGGATGGCAAAATTTCCTTTGTAAATGTTAGGCGCCCTCCAATTGGTTTAAATTGTTGCTATCTTTGAACATAAATTAATTTTCTTTGACTTCTTTTTGACAGAAAGTATAAAAGAAAACGTTTTGTTGAAATAAAGATTAGCAGTGACCTTTTGAGTAATAACACCTACTTATTCTTTTTGTATGAAAATGTTCTATGTTCTATTTGTAATATATAAATACTAACTACCACCCGCAGCTTTGCCTGAGTAGATGTCCAAACTTACATGCCCTATTTTACCAGTTTTGGGTCGGAATTTCCAAAAATCCTTACTCAGTGAATGCCTACTCCACACAAAGAACTTATAAACCATATCGTAAATTAAGATAATCATAACACGTCCACCAAAGCTAACTTTCAGATGGCATAATATGACTTAGCTATTGTATTCCCAGCCCTAAGGAGTTACAAATGATAACTAACATGAATAAGCACTTTATTTACTAGACTTAATGTCAAACCTTTTATCACTTTTAAGAAATAGTAGTTATAATGTTACTGATTATTTTTTTGTTTATTTTACGGGCTTAGAGATTTTGTATTTTCAGTTTATTTGGCTAGACTCTGGTAGAAATTCGGCAGGGATTTTTTTATCACGTTGCTCCTAACTAGGAATATAATATACTGTATCATAAATGTTTACAAACATTCAAACTAGTATGCAATAAAGCATTATGATATTTATTCAAATCTAGACTAGAAACAACTATATTTAGGCCTTACAAATATTTGTCCCGCGCGCAAACAATCACTTAACAAAATGGGCTGTGGGATAATAATTGCCATTGTTCACCACCACTGTATATTTTTGCCCACTGTATTATTTATTTATCCATAATATGTATGTATTTATAAATTATATAAGTATGTATATCAGTTGTCTGGTTACCATAACACAAGCTCTAAGCAGAGCTTAACTTGGAATCAAATGACCGTGAGAGAGTTTTCCCAATATATTTATTTATTTACTGTCTTCTACTACACCTAACAGTAAACAATTTGGAGGCAAAAAATTTACTCTTAAAAATAATAATCCATTTGCACTAACAGCTAGTTTTCCTTCCACAAAAAGTCATAAATTATTTATCAAACACACATTATCATACATTACGTGACAACGAATGTTCGAATTTATTTTTTACATATTCTCTAAACCAATTTATAAAGGCACCTGCCGCCAAACATTAAACATTTCTTGTTCCATTTTATTTTCATGTACAAATAACAGAAACACGTTTATTTTATTTATTATCATTATTTATGTTAGTTCACAAAACCAAATGTCATTTTGTCGCGCCGTTTGTGGTTAGGACATTTGAATTAAAGGTTTTTGTTATAACATTTTGAACATGAACTGTTCCTGGGCACGTGTTGTTTTAAATATGAAAATATGTTGTTACATCTACGTTAATTTAGCATGGAGCCAAGTTTTATAGCTATATTTCATTACAACAAAGAGTATAGATGAGTCGTGATTTCCCAGTGGATAAGGCGTGTTATGGTTTTGGATGAAATGTCTTGCCTCGGAAAACATGTAAAGCCGTTGGTCTCGGTTGTCATTCGTAAAGCTTCGACAGGGGGTATCGTATCGCCCAGTAAATGGGTTGTGGACAACACTGGTATCCAGCTGAATCAGATAAGCAACAGCGATAGTCGCTGTGGCCAGAGTTGTTGCTGGTGACCGTTTAAAAGTGGCAGTGGGCAGGACACATGTGTTGTAGGACTCACGGCCATTAGGGCAGAAAGGTTCTCGAGTGGCGACCGCGTACCGAAAAACGCAGCGTGGGCAGGCCTAATGCAAAATGGACCGACGATCTCGCCAAGGCCGTCGCAGGTCCAAATTATGTGGAAATCTTTGGGACAGGCCTTTGTTTAGCAGTGGACGTCTTTCGGCTAATGATAATGATGAAAAATCTTTTGTACTTATTTTAAATTATTGTTAGTTTATCGGTACAAAAACTTTGTACCGTCAATGTAAAATCATAACAACGCTTCGTGATTCGCCCTTAAAAGTAATATTGAGATAAGTGGGTTAAGTGCCTTCTAGATATTTGAATAACGATACATCATTGAAACTAACTGTGATGTTCGTCTTTTTAACGACATCTTCATTAGACGACATCATCCTTTTAGTGATCTATATTTTATACATCACGTAGATGTAGTGATAAGTTTTTTGAACTAAGTTTATATTGTAAAATATTTATACCCGACAAAAACAGAGGGGTATTATAAGCTTGACCTTTTGACCGTTTCACTGCAATGTGGGTCTGTGGCATTTAGATCTGGGTCTTTTATTTAAGAGTATCTAGTGTTGATTTTAAGTTCAAAGTCGGTTCAGGCGTTTCGGAGTTTTGTTAGCTAATCAAAATCACGGTTTTGATAACTTCTGAGGCGGAGGTTTTTTTTTAGTATTGTAATAACATTTAATGGCTCATATGCAGGCGACCTAACTATTAAGTGATAGCCGCATAAAGACATTTGTAATTGAGAATCTTAGAGACAAAAATGACATGAATGACTCATGACCCAGGGGTGGACGTCGAGAGTCGCAGAACGACTACCGGTCACCGTAGGCGCGGGTCTGCGGACGGCGAGCGATGGGTAGCTCGCCGCCTGACTGGTACCAGGCCCGAGCGGACGGCGTGTTTTGTTCTACGTGCGCCTCAAAGAGCAATAAGCATGTGAAGGGGCCCTCTATGGCCAATGCCCGCCGGGGTTGCGAAATAGTTACCACGGCCCCGGAACGTATAAGGCAACCGAAGAAACATGAGTGGGGTTTAGTCAGTGGAAGTGTGACATGCCCTTTCGCCGCGCCCAGTACGGGAGAATTCATTTGATGATTACCCACTCAACAAAAAAAAAACCCTGTAAATACACGAAATTGAATGAAATTGTTTATTACGGAATTAGGATACTTAAAAAAAGTAAGTATTAGTATTGTGGTAGAAATTCTCGGACGACCTCCATCACAAAGATATTACATATGACTTAATTTTACAGTTCATCATTTAACAAACGTTTAAGTCCATACTCGCCTTAAATAAACAAACACAATATAAATCCAAAGCCCTAATAAATTACAAAATTCAAACTAACAAAACGTAATATAGTTCGTCACAATATCCATACATCGTAAAGAGATGGAAACAGGTGTCTTTAATTTAGAAATATAAATCAACCACTTTTACATGACCTTCCCTTCAAATCTGTGCATTCACATTATGGATCATAAAGGGGTTATACTGTATATGGTGATATGTCAAGTTACGCTGGATAGTGTAGAATTTACTGTAAGGGACGGAAATTAAGGGGGTTTAAAAGGTTGAAGAGATTATTGGAATTGTTCGACTTTACAGCCGAAATCTGAGCTCTTTAGTTTAGGAAACACTGTTGTTAATTTAGATTATATGTGCCTTTGTTTTATGTAAATTTAACGTTGATTAAGTATTGGTAGCTTGTGTAAGGGATACGGCGTATCGCACAGTTAATTGAGCCGATATGTTAGCCGGGTACGTATTTAAAATAATTATAGGTTCTTTTTTGTGTTCAAAAATACTGTTGTTATGTTTCAATTTAGATCATATTATAGTCAAAAGGTCAGTCAAGTTTGTTGTTTTAAAAAACGTTGCGGACCAACGTTTTGACCGCTAGGAATTTCTCCTATATTTTAGACGCGTTGACAGGCGTATAAATAAACTCAAATTCTCCAACAATTAGACTCGTGACAAATACCCTGGCTATACGAAATTTGTAACAGGACTGAAAAAAGCTATATGAAAATCAGTAACCAATCGTATGGAAATGTTTGGAGTAAGTTTTTAATAACTTTGTAAAAAGTTTATCTTGTTTATTTATTGCTACCAGTCAACTAGGGGTGGAAAAAAGGTGTCACAGAAGGTAACAATAACAATATCTTATATATATATATGTTACCGGCCAAACCCGATTTCAGGACAAACTAGTATTGCCCAGGCTAAACTAGTTCTTTCTCGCCTCGACTCAGGGCACCCCGACTCGGACAGGTTAGGTTAGAAGGCTAAGGCGGGAGCGAAGCGGAGTGGAGCTCCCGCCTTAGCCTTCAATTAATCAATCAATCAAATCATCTTTATTGTGGACTATAGGTACTTATACATCATAAATACAGGTCTTAAATAATTAAAATAAGTTCCGCTATGTCCCGCATATGCGTATGTATGTCGTCTTCGTGGTTATTTTTTTTAAACCACCCAGAAATAGAAGCCCTGCTCAGCGGGGCTCCTATTTCTGGGTGGTCTCTAGTTAGGGCTAGTTTAGCCTAGGCAAAACTAGTTTGTCCTGAAATCGGGAACATATATAAAATTCTCGTGTCACAATGCTAGTTACCTTACTCTTTCGAAACGGCATTACCGATTTTTACCAAGTTTCATATGCATATTCAGTAGGTCTGAGAATCGGCTACTATCTATTTTTCATACCTCTAAGTGCTAAGGGTTGTTTACCCCCAGGCGAAGACGTCGAGAGTCGCAGGACGACTACCGGCCACCGTAGGCGCGGTTCTGGATGGGTAGCTCGCCGCCCGGCTAGGACCAAGACCGCGTCGACGGCGCGTTAGTGTTCCACGCGCGCCTCAAAGAGAAGAAGTCAGCACTGGAAGGGGCCAACAGGGCCACGCCTGCCGGGGTTGCGGAATGTTTATAATAGTTACTGTGACCCTGGAACATAAAGGGCAACCGAAGAAACATGACTGGATTTTAGTCAGTAAAAGTCTGACACGAAGGGACGGGAGCAGTCATTTGATGATTTCCCACTCACAAGAAAAAAAAGGGTTGTTTACCCTTAACATTTTAATGCGGGTGAAACCGTGGGAGGCAGCTAGTAAATAATAGAAATATTAGAAGTCACTTAAAAAAAATGGTTGTCATTTTTTTACTTAAATAAAAAAAAAGTGTTAACTATTTTAATACAAGCAAAAACGAACTCATTTTGCAATAAAAGTGGAAAAGACGAACGTAGTAAATATATTTTCTTTTGGTAATAAAGATTTCCGAGCAGTCTTTACCTACTAATAGTATCGATAATATGTCTGCCAACAACAGACCCAGGCTTAATTGGTAAAGCCGTATCGGGGTTTAGCGGAAATAATTAGTAGTACCTAGAAAGTCTTAACCATTTAGAAGGTATTTTAGCTGTAAGCCTAGGCATTACAGTAATAGGACTAAGTGACAATATAATAGAACAGTCGGTTTGTGATAGTCTGTAATTTGTTTGTTTAGATTTATGAGTTTTATAAACTGTTATTGTACGTAATTTAAGTTCTTTGGTGAATACTTCATAAACCAATGCTTTTGGAGACATTTTTTATTTTTTAAACAGTATTTAAAATTTTAATACATATTTCAGCGGCCAAGCGACAGCCGGCTGTCTGGCTGCTATTGTCTTTATATTGTCACTCAAATCACGTGTGTTTGAAAGATTTAAAACCATTACAGTCATGTCAAGCGTTGTTTTACATATTTAGGTCAACCAATAACCAGGCCCCATAAACAAGTGGCATTGTAGAAAAGATAGTAGATTGGAATAGATTGTCAAATATATGGGGTTGACATAAGCCTTCGTAATTAATTTGACATCTTCATACATTTGACATTCTATTCTATTCTGCGCTATCTATTCTACAATGCCACTTGTCTAGGGGGGCAGCACCTATTTTGTTCGATTAAAATAACCAACAAATAGTATTGAAGAGTAAAAGTGATTTTGAATTTCCTAGTGTAACAAACTGTTTAAATAGATTATTTTATTCGTCGATTTTAAACATTTTATTTCTTTTCACATTCCAATTCCAAAAAACACAATTTAAATAATCAAAAACCCATAAAACGCAACAAATTTTAATCTAGCCAATCAACAAAAGGAGCAAAAGCTAATACCATTAATAATAACTGACGCAAAGACAGAACAAATGTTCGACCCTTGCCTTATACGTCAAGACACTAACACTCCACACATGCCCTAATGACTGCCATCAATTAAAGCATTACTTCCCTTATAATGCTTCCATTGTCCTACGTGAGCGTCACACGCTATATAACGTTATGTGGAGGGAAATGAGCTGAGAGGCCGGTGATGTTAGATAATACGTCATGTTATAATAGGGACAAAGTACAAGGGGTTTGAGTTGAAGTGACTGTTTGAAAATAAAAATAATAATTTCAAAGTACACTGGTACACTAGAGCACCTCCTCGTAAAAACTTTATTTTGTGTCACGGTGGTGTTTTTTCTCTTGCTTACTTCACTCTGATAAGTGACCCCCGTATCTAAAACGCATTAATGTTTAACTGGTCGAAAGTTTTATGTGTATGTACCAAAAAACTAAATTGCTTTAGCTTATCTGAAGTAAAATGGCCTGTCCGGCAGAAAGGCAGACTTAAGTTGCTGTTAGAAAGGTGTATGTAAGTACCGTTTACACGACATGGCCCTAAAACCAACTTTACTAACTTTATTTGTTACTTTTCCTTTTTTTCTTTGAACAACCTTTGATCACGACTTGTCCGGCTTGAAGATAGCAACTACTTATAATTTATTGTACATATTACCTATCTACTCACATTGCGTTCTAGCTAATATTCTTAGAACCATACCATACTTAGAATCCTGATTGAAACATCTTGGGGCGATGAATACGATTACATGAAGTCAAGTAGTAAATACGGCGTGTCGACGGCGCGTTTTTCTCCACGCGCGCCTTTCAGAGCGATCAGCACGTGACGGAGCTCTCTAGGGCCAATGCCTGCCGGGGTTGCAGAATAGTTATAATAGTTACCGCGGCCCCGGAACATAGTGGGTAAACGAATGAACAAGGGTGGGTTTTAGTCAGTCAAAGTTTGACACAACCTCCAACCCCGTCACGTGCGTTCGGAGTAGTTATTATTTGATGATTTCCCATCCATACAAACAAGTAGTAAATCCCCCGGATAGTGCATGTTACTAACATTAGTTTTAAGATTTCATTCTTACTAACACACTATCAAAATAATTTCTGAAATTAACTGACTTAATTCAATAATTAATATAACGTAGTTCTTTCGACCACAGGTTCTCAGACCACATGAGGAGTGGAATGATGAAACTCGGCACAATGTAGCAAAATGAAAACCACAAATAGATTCGAATTCTATTCAATTTCTATTTACTGTTCCCTAATTACGTATCATGAAGGTATGACACGAATAGATGTGACCTTTACATTGTTCGGTAAATTGATGATTATCTATTGGGTTTAGCTCGATCGAAATGAGGAAAATTATAATCTCTTTATAATTGAATTGATTACGTCAATTAATGTATTTAAGTAAAATTATCATTAATTTCAAGGTTTTCGCATCTATTTTTTGCATTACAAAAAATTACGAAGATGCAAACCGCACTTTACTTAACCCCTTAAGTAAAGTGCGGTTTGCATCTTGCATAGTCTGAATAAAGTAGTCGATTAAAAACGGAACTCTTTATAAGATCACTCGTATGTGTAGTACTCAAATATTACTATACCCGGTGATACGGACTCTGTATAATTCACACATATTTAGTTTTTATTTTAAATGCACTTAAGTGCGTTGCAGAGCTGTGTAAGCACTAACATTTCTACATCGTACCTTTCGCCGCATTATTCCTCTATCTAGGACGAGCTCTAAGAGGTACCTGTGCCTCCCCCTTCCCCTGCAATCCCCCCTTGGTCTGCCTTCCCATCTCGTTGGAACGTCTTAAGCCTCTCCTCACGAAGTGCCATTTGGCTTGCAGTAATCCTTTTTTGTTTAGCTTTAGACCCTTTTGACGGTACTAGGTTAAACATACTTGGAAGATATACAAAACTCCCGGCAACTGCACGCCATTATAAAAGTACCTATTCGATTTTTATTCCAATTTCAAATTATATACGGCTCACCTTTAGTATTTTAAACATAAAAAAACACCTTTAACATCCTTACTAATATTATAAATGGGAAAGTGTGTCTGTCTGTTTGTCTTTCTTTCACGGCAAAACGGAGCGACGGATTGACGTGATTTTTTAAGTGGAGATAGTTGAAGGGATGGAGAGTAACATAGGCTACTTTTTGTCTCTTTCTAACGCGAGCGAAGCCGCGGGCAGAAGCTAGTAAAAAAATATATAAACGGTTAACCCATTTAAAAATCGAAAGAATTTATTCTTCGCTCGCTCTCCTATGCACAAAGGGCTTTTCAAAAACAACTGCTTTGATTTCTCAAAATTATGTGGAGATTGAATGTTACTTATTAATATGCTCAGTCTATCAGAACTGTTGTAGTATATTCCTTTATTAACACTTGTTCGCGCAGCGACTGCCTTTATTACGCTATGTAAGATTGGCCTGACTGACACCACAAGTAACATACAGCAAACATGAACCTGCACATGAAGTTAAAATAAATGAATTAATAAAACCAGTAATTGTGGGTATTGACGCAATTATTGTAAAATCATTGAAGAAATAACGGGCTTTCTTTTAGTGTCATACCATCATTTTAACAACAAATGATTTAGTTTATTTTTTGACCAGAAGAATCTACGTGTGTGCGGCGACGCGTAATTCGTCAAAAAACCGACTGAGGGATGTAGCACTCACAGCGAGCAACAAGCCCCTCGGTACTCGTTGTTACCTTATTTCCCCATACTGACTGTACAAACGCTATCTGTGTAGCATGTAAAGGCGGATGCAGACTTTGCGAGGCATGCGCCACGAACGGCGCACAATGAATGCCTCTAAAGGTGTGTACAGTCAGCATAGTACGTAAGTATGCAGGGCCGTCAGATATAATTTAGGTTTTCTTAAAAATCGGTGGATGTATTCAAATTAAATTTAAAATAATCAAAGAACTAGTAATTTTCTACTTTTATTAAAAAAATATCCATCCGTTTTTGAGAAAACTTCATTTATATGTGACGGCCCTGCATACCCATCTAGTTTGCTAACTGACCTTAATATTCGTGGCGAGGCATGTGCTACGCAAGTGTGAGGGCGAGCCAACGTATTTCGGTAAATGTTTCAAAATCAAAGTGCTTCAGTGCAAGCATTACATTTTTTGTTAGTTGTTAGTTGTGAACTTTTCGCCAATGGACGTTAGATCACTTGAAGACAGACAAATGAGGTGGTGGCTTGACCCGAGTATATGTTGGTATAATTTTTCAACACGCACGCCTCAAGCAGAGGCATTCGTTGTCCACCGTTTGTGGCGCATGCCTCGCAAAATCTGTATCTGTATCCGCCTTAACATTACGGCCAATAAGTACCCATCCTCAGAGCAACAAACTAAACAAATTTCTTGACTAAGACAAAGATTCCTAATCAATTAGAAACAGGGTACCGTTACCTTCAGTTTTAAAGCCCATTTCGACGAATCGACAACGTTTTGGTTAATTACAATTATTATTCAAAAACAAACCAAGAAACAAGGTTAGTAATGAAATTGTTTGAATAATATTTACTTCAATTATTCAAGAATTATATAATACTAGTACATAGTTTATCATTCAAAACATCTGTTGTAACAATTATGATAATTTATTGCCTAGGGTATATTATTTTCAAGGTCATTGCCAGTAGAAAATATACAAGGTTCCGAATGATATCTATCACTAACCGAGAATTATTAGACTTATATAAGACCATAAAATTAAGGATTTTTCCAAATTCTAGTACACTTATGTGGCAAGTCAATTCGTTCATTTGTAAGACATTGGACCAGAACTGAAGTTCCAATTCTAAAAATCATTGCAAGAAAGCTATTTTTTTTTTTCTGAGAGCTATTCTATTTTTATTTAATATAATAAATGTAAAAGTTTCCGAGGATTAATATTTGTTAATCCTTCATGCAAAAACTACTAAACGGATTTTTATTGAAACTTTACATGATTGTAGCCTACACATTTGAAAAAAATGCCGAAGCTACCATCACCCTGACACCCAGAAGTACAGCAATACCCAAATACCTCACTTATTGCGGGTTAAAATGCAGGGACATTCACAAAAAAACAAATTCACAAGCAAAAGCCAGTGTCAAATTAAAGTTTACGATGACTAAACTAGCCAGTCTCCTCTGTAGCACTTGAACGTTTACTAAAGCATCTACTCATTTTAAACACGTTTAATTTGTCCTTTAACGCTTATACTAAACTTGATAGCATGAGATCGTCACTTGAGTTTGCTGTACTGCTGTACTAGTGTATGTTCTTTGATAATAATAATATTAATACGTAGATTCAGCAGTCATTGTGCCGATAGTCGTGACGGACAATGGCATAATAGCTAAGAGCCTCGATCAACACCTGAGGAGGCTCTCGCAGCTGGACTAAGGGTCTGATGCAGAAAGCAGAACTCCTGGACACGGCGCGTATTGTCCGGAGGTTCCTCTCTCTGGAGCCCTGACCACCAGAAGCTTGAACACTGTTCCCGATAGGCTACTATTTTATATTTTTTTAAAGGTTGTTTTTTATATTAATATTAAAAAATGTAAATGATCTTTATGTTTCTTGAATAAATATTAATACAAGCCTACGTCTCACTACAGGGCAAGGGCCTTTCTCATTCTCATACAGAGAAGGTACGAGCATTGGTCACCACGCTTGCTCAAGGCGGATTGGTGATTTCGGACTTGTGTTCACTATAATACTTCGGTCACATTGCAAGGAAAGATGGTGATAACCTCGAGAAGCTCATTGTGACCGGAAAAGTAGAAGGGAAAAGACCTAGTGGACGCAGCCCAATACGCTGGTCTGACCAGATCCGCACCACCCTTGACTCCACAGTCCACGAAGCCCTTCACACCGCCAGAGACAGAGTAAGATGGAAAAAAATCGTCCGAGAGAAAGTGATGAAGAAGGGAGGTCATGACCCTCAGCACTGAGGAATACGACGCAAGGAGGGAGGGGTTCACTATAAATTCAGGTTTACCTTCTAAATTGATTCAGACACTTTAGAGTAATCAACGAAAATACTAAAAAAACCAGCAAATTGGCAACCGCTTCCCTTTTGAAGTCGTTTAAAAATACGTTTACTTTGCCCTCTAACGCTCATACCAACACACGGCACGAGATCAACACCCAACCTTCCTAGTGACACGAGTACGAGTATTTCACACTCAACTAACTCGTCGTGTTTGTGAACTGTTTCGACTAATGTCAATAGGAACGTAATGGCGTTCAAACACAAAATAAGCGTGTTTATTGTTTCTGTATATATTTCGTGTGAGGTTTACTTGCTCCTTCACTGGAAAGTTTTCAGTTGTTTGTGGAATGAAATTGTCTGTACAGTTTGTATAAACTAGCGCTACAGCCTCGTATGGATAATAAATAAAGATCCTGGGACATCTTACACACGGCCATCTAATCCCAAGCTAAGCAGAGCTTGTGTTATGGTAATCAGACACCTGATATACATACTTATATAATGTTTAAATACATACATATTAAAGATAAATAACACCTAGACACAGAACAAACAATTATCGCTCATTACACAAAGTTTGTCCTGGGTGGGAATCGAACCCTCGACCTCTGGCTTAGCAGTCAGGGTCACTGAACACTAGACCAACAGGTTGATCAAAATGGATGTTACAAGTCTTTGAAAATCTAGACTTTTCTCTACTATAATCTGCAAAATCCGTACTAATATTATAAATGGGAAAGTGTGCCTGTCTGTCTGTCTCTCTGTTTGTCTTTCTTTCACGGCAAAACGGAGCGACGGATTGACGTGATTTTTTAAGTGGAGATAGTTGAAAGGATGGAGAGTAACATAGGCTACTTTTTGTCTCTTTCTAACGCGAGCGAAGCCGCGGGCAGAAGCTAGTATTATATATGTTTTACATACGTACCAGTTAACCTGCCCCAGCTTAAACCAATAAACATGCATAGATGCATTAAACCCATTAACATTTCTCTTTAATAACTCTATAAAAAAAGTTGCATTAAAGTATGTTGCGTAATTTTAATGATCTCAACGTACAAAAAAACTTTGTTTTATACAATGCGTTTAAAAAACTTCTTCTTCAATCACTCTATCTAATCTGAGGATAAATCCATTCAAAGCCAATTCGATGTTTACGGAAAATTTGAATTTTTACTACTTAAAGAAAATACGTGACTGCCCAGCGGTTAAGACCCTCGTCTCATGGATAAGGTTACGTGTTCAAAACCGTGCAAGTACTATTGTGACTTTCAAAATTAATAATGTACTTTCTGAGTTTATCTGGTTCTCGTTGACGTGACAGGTGGACAAACGGTCTAAAGCCAAAATAGTGGTCACTTTGGTCAGTGTTAGTTAATGCTTTATTTTTCATATTTTCCCATGGATCAGATAATTACCGAGGCCGCAATGGAGTACCAGTAATGGCCCCATTGCGACGGTGCGTTAGTGTTCCACGCGCGCCTCAGGACGTGTCAGCATGGGAAGGGGCCCAACATGGCCAACGCCTGCGGGGTTGCGGAATGTTTATAATAGATAATAGTTACCGTGACCCCGGAAAATAAAGGGCAACTGAAGGGACATGAGTGGATTTTAGTCAGTAAAAGTCTGACAAGCCCTCCCGCCCCGCCTAGGACAGGAGACGTCATTTGATGATTTTCCACTACCCAAATAAAAAAACACCCAAAATTACAAAATACTATATTTGAATGTCAAACAAATTGAGTTATCTTAACAAACTAACGTGGAGTTAATAAAGTAACCCATATTTAAGCAAGCGTACCCGAGAGTATTAGAGAATATTCTGAAGTAACAGAAATGACGTCTTAAGGGAAATTTAGTTGCCGTTTTCCGTATAACTTTAAAATTATTATCATAGAGAAGGAAGCAAGTATAATGTTCTATCGAGTCGGAGTTCCATTTGATAAAACAAGTGAAGATCTTGCTGAGCTTCATTAATTAATGCCATACTTTAAGAAGACTGAAATATATAGTTTAGTTATCCTATTTGTATGTTTTCTTACTTTATTAATCAAAACAGCTTTTACAATAATAAATTTCACAACAATGTTTGATGCAGACGTGGTCCATAGCCTGAGAAAGGACTTACGATGGAGAACCCTGTGTTAGCCTTTATTCGCGGTTTTGCCCTCGTTGAGATCTAAAAAGTTATATCAAAAGTTAAAGTTTGTTTTCGAAGTTTGATTTTGTTGAAATTGTTCTTTATGCTGCTTATTTATTAGAAAAACACATAGGCTACACATAATATCTAGCTCTGACTTTAATTGTCACTGAGATATAAGTACAACTAGATTTTGAACAATAATGTTAGCACGGTTGTCGCAGCTTCGATTCCCACTTGTGAGAAATGGCTGTACTGTGACTTATTAAAAATTTGGTTGTTTTTTATTGTAATATGGTTGTAAACGCACCCACGGAATAGGAAAATATCCTAGCGTAAAAATAAAAATATAATATTTTCATAAATACATTTCTAGGAAAAAGACTTCCTTTTCCTTAAAAATAAAATATTGAAACCGTCGACAAGAAGTAATTTGATACTGTAAAGCCACTTAACGTTTTACTTAACGCCCGAAAAAATATTTTCTATCGTTCTTTTAAAATAATTGTTTTGTATTTTAATGATGCGCTGTTTATGTAACTTTATATCCATAAGCAATGACGTCATAACAGTGATGTCGTTGTAACAATGATGTTTGGATAGCCCAGTGGTTAAGATACACTATAAGTGTTACTGGGTTATACGATACGTGTCGCTGGGTTACAGGATACGAGTTACTCAGTAACTTGGTTGTAAAAGTTCGATAGAAAGTGAAAACTAGCCAGATTCATCTAGACTGGAAGCCAACCCTATCATAATATTAGGAAAAGACAAAGAACTTATGATCATTTGAGCGTTCTAGAAGCCAGAAGCAGTACTAGCAACCCTGATAATAAATTCATAGGCCACGTTCACACGGCGATTATTTTCCCGTATACCGTATACGAGATTTTATCGAATAGAGTAGTGACAACAGAATATATATGAAAACTAAAAAATTGTTTACACAGCGTTCATACGGGAAAATCCCGTGTTCGAGAAATATATTTTAATGTATACCGTGCGAAGTTGTCACCGGAACGCCGCGTCTCGAAACGATTTTATCGAATACGACACGCAGTGGCGCTTTCATGTTGTCTCTTTCACACGATTCGCATTGAAAATCGAATCGAATGGTTGCCGTGTAAACGATTGCATCGTATACGGTAAAACCGTATACGTGAAAGAATCGAATCGAAAGGTCGCCGTGTGAACGTGGCCTTATTAGTTTAAAGGTATGAGGAATAGAGTGTTAAATTCCGCATCTTGCATTGAAAACGTAAGATCCCTCGACAGGTCTGGTGGCCAAAAAAAAAACACTCATATATCGCGATGTCACTTGTAGTTCATATGTTAGGTGATAGATGTCACTACAACTGTATAGAAAACCCTTGGGAGACGCTACACAACCAAGCCAATGTATGTGCTATAAAATCATAACTCATACCTAAATACATTTAAATAAATAAAAATCCTGGGACATCTTACACACGGCCATCTGATTCCAAGCTAAGCAGAGCTTGTGTTATGGTAATCAGACAACTGATATACATACTTATATAATTTTAAATACATACATTTTATAGATAAATGTGCACGTTGTATATAAAATCGCATATACATATAAAAACTTTTCGCTTAAACTAAGAAATTACTTAGTCACCTCTAAAAGGGTTCCTATACGAGAATTCCTTTCAATACAAAATTATATTTATCTCAAAGCCCCGATAAGTTTGTTTTTGTTGTATCACGTTGATACATCGTACATAACATAGTTTCTGGTTACCCACGAACTTGCACAATGTTTATTTTTGCCTTTGTTGTGGTGAGATAAGAGCCAGTACAAAGGCTTCATTAAGAACGCTGAAATCTTCGCGACTGTAACGGCTTAAGCCCCTCCACCGAGCGTTTTGTTCTCCAACTGAATACGAAACCTGACACTTACCCAGCAATGTATCACGAAATTGGTTTTCCTAATAAATGTCACGATCTTTCGTGGTGTTAAGAAACTGTGGCGGGTGCTCCAATTGAATTTCTTGGTGGGAAACTTTACTTAATAGATTATTCCGTTGAAATTTATTTCGTGAAGGCTTCAAAGGTCGCTGTAATTGCTTCGTATTCAAAGTTTGCTATTATTGATTTTGAATTAGTAATGTTTTGTGGACTTTTGGGAAAACAATGAAACGTGTAACATGTGACTGCATTAATTGGTTCATGGTTTACATGTGTAATTAATTATGTAAAATCAATGAAAGTTTGAAATATTTCCTTATGTTACGATAGTTGCATAATTATAGTATTTTTAACTGCTGCGTTTTGCGTATATTTGCGAAGTTGTGTCGTTAATTATTAAGTGTTTACTCTTCATTTATAAAAACATATTTGAATATATTATATTACATAAAATATGTATTAAGTAATCGGATTTTTTATATCATTTACAACTTGAGTACGGCAGGGCCGATTTCTAGGATCCTTGATTTGTCAAATTTATTTCTCTTCCAAACAGAACAAAAAACAGAAAACAAAAAAAACAATGGAAAAATCAAGAAATAAATAAATATAGATAAAAAAACACTATTTCAAATACACACACAAAAAAATAACAGTCAGTAAGTGTTTAGTTAATTTGAACTCACTTACAGATTAGGTTAAGATATTTTTAAAGGAACTGCAACTGCCCTGGGTATATACTATTTTTGGATAATTTAAGACCTAAATATATGCATATTTTCTACAATACCCCCGCCTTTGTGGTGTAGTAGTGGGTGATGTACAGCGATATATCCTGCTGAGCGACACTCAAGCTCACGCATAGGAACGATTCCAGGAGGTTCGAGTTTAGTTCTTCCTCCTTTGTGCTTTATAGAAACCAGCATTGTCATCAGCTCTAATACAAAGGCAAAGGCCTAATATCTTAGGTTTTTTTTTTTGGTGAGTGGGAAATCATCCAATGACTGCTCCCGGCCTGGGTGCGGCGGGAGGGCGTGTCAGACTCTTACTGACTAAAACCCACTCATGTTCCTTCGATTGCCCTTTATGTTCCAGGGTCACGGTAACTATTATAAACATTCCGCAACCCTGGCAGGCGTTGACCCTGTTGGGCCCCTTCCTGTGCTGATCCCATGCTAAGCAGAGCTTGTGTTATGGTAACCAGACAACTGATATACATACTTATATGCTTTATAAAAACATACATATTATAGATAAATTACACCCAGACACAGAACAAACTATCATGCTCATCACACAAAGTCTGTCCTTTGTGGGAATCGAACCAACGACCTCCGGCTTAGCAGTTAGTGTCACTAACCACTAGACCAACAGGCAACAAGTCCACATTTCTTCACGATGTTTTCCGTCACCGATGTCTTATGGTGACCAAGATAATTTTTAGAAAGTACATCTGAATTAAAAAAGCCTCATTGGTACTTGTCCGGATGTAAACCCACAAGCCCGTACAAATGAGAGGCGGGCGTTTTAACCACTTCAGGCCATCACGACATTCATCAGCTTTATTGGTTGCAAATTAGGATCGACGTGGGCGTTTGTGGTGACGCTGGCAAAATCCCTAAGGAAATGATAGTCCCCTTCTTATATGTTTTACCTAATTAAGTACACATACAAAAAAAGTAAAATAAGAAGTACGCTAATAAGCGTTTATGTTTATTGTTCTGTAAAACACTGGCTACGAGTTGGCTACGCTTGCTACGGCGTAGCAGAGAACCGATGTGCTACGACCCGCTACGCAGACAAACCGCGGTACATTCCTGACGTGTATGCTGCGATACTTCTTCTTGTGGTGTAGTGTGGGCTTGTTTGAAAGCCACCTTATCTCAATTTTAATCACGAGAGGGTTTTATAAAGTACCTAATAAAATGTTAATTTTATTTTTGTACCGTTACACCTATGTGATATCATATTTATTACATCTACCCTGTCTTGATCAAAATATTGAATAATATAAAATTAAACTTCATTTTGAACGAAAATGTATCTCAAATCTTTTTAAAAAAGAGATAAATATCTCTTAAAGGTGCTTCGTAGAGCGGCAAACACGTGTCGAGATTGTTTATAAAAGGCAAGTCGCATAATTTTGCTGCATTTCTTGCATGTGCTTATTTTCGGAAAAACACGGCTGCATATTACATCCAAAGCTTGATTTAGAGTCTCGCGAAATTAGAAAAATATTTGCATAGCAACTTATAACTTGGAGCTTTTTTGTTTGCTATTCTTAAACAGAACATTTGAGGACATTTTATGCTTCATGCTATCATTAGCACAAATTAATAAACTAAAATAAAAAACCAGCCAACTCACAACCCACAAATAAATTTAAAACTGTACACTACAACAATATTAGCTCAAAACTCCGCCATGCGTCATAACCAAACAAATTTCGCCCACAATTTAGTCAACCACAAATTCAACTACATCAGTATGAGGCCCGCAGAGAAATCGTCGACAGCCAATAAATAGAATTCCCAACACATTCTGAATATACTATTTTATGTAGAATGCAAACCTGCATATTGTTTACGTCCATTTTGTATATAAAGCCCATGGATACAGACCATATTTACCTGGGAAGCCGGTAAATGGAAATAGTGTCTCTAAAGATATTAGAGGATTTTAGCATTTTGTTAAAGGAATATTATTATAAATAAAGGATGAAAGAGTTTGAGTAGTGTAAAGTTTAGTTTTGAATTTTATTTGGTTACAATAGAATTTTATTAACTGAATTCAAAAAGGAGGAGGTTCTCAAATCGATGCGTATTTTTTTATGGATGTTCACCAATAACACTGAGATTTATGATCCTTTTTACGTGATTCTTATTAATTTTATGCAGGATAGCTGTCATTTGGTGAACTGGCTTCTAAAACTAAAAACAACAAATAACTCAAATTCGGAAGCCTGTAGCTCCCGTTTTGTTTGTCTTTAGAACTTTGACTTCCGAATTTTAAGGTATTTTTTTTGTATTTAGTTTTTGAAGGCAGTAATTTACCAATCTTATTTTACCAAATGACAAAAAAAAGGTAAATATATTTATATTATTATAATTGTCAAGTTTCTGCACATGTGGTATTTAAATTGTGGTATTTAAATATACCAAATAACAGCCACGGCAACACGCTCCATTCACTGTTTTTTTAAATCGGAATAATACGTAAGAAGATTATTTCTCACACAGTAAACACACAAACCTTACCTATCTATATAAGCATTAGTATGAACCAACTTTACCTCGCAAATTCGTTTTCATGAATATCTGTTATCGCAGCCGTAAACGAAATCCCTGGTGGGACTTAAAAGTAGCTTGATCCTCGGTTACCTCGTTGTCAGATTTCATTACGATCGGTTCAGTGATTTTGCAGTGCGGTTACAAATAGACAGACAAACTGAGTTCTGCATTTTTGAAATTATTATATTTTCTTTTGGTTTGTGTTTAAACACCGCCCAAAAAAGTACCAATTTTACTACCAAAAAAGTTCTAAACGGTTACCAAAATGGATAAATGGTCAAAAAATAACGTTTTTTAAAATATTATAAACTAAATTCAATTTGGTTTTTATATGAATTTGACTGAAAACTGAAACTTTATTATGAATCACTAGCAGATCTGGTCGTTGTGTGGTCACAGTTCTAACCTAACCTAACCTAGCTAAATTTGGTGACCATTTAATCCATTTTGGTTAGCAATAAAATTTTCTTGGTGATCATTTAAATTATATCATTTTCTTTTGATATCTAATTTAATAGAAGAAGGAGATGGTTATCAATAAAATTCGTACATAAATATTTTTTTATATGTTTGATACTTGATTACTTTGCCAATTAAGCATCGAATTAATTATTGATTTTATTTAAAAGAGTGCTGGAATTCAATGTCATTCTATAGAAAGAATAAACAATGGAACACCTAAAACAAAATTAATATCTTATTGTATGGCCACGAACTTCTGAAATTAAAACAAATTATTGTTTCCTTTTATGTCTTACACATTTAATGGGATTAGCAATAGGCCAAATAAATACCGTCTGTAAAGGCCAAAAAGATTTAAATTTCGTCCATATTAACTTAGACCACGTGTACACCCACACAAATAAAGTTAAATATCCAAATGAATATAAAAACAGGAACAAATACCCAATTTCATATTCATGCTTGTTAAAAATTGGTATAATACTTTTATTTGAACACATAAATCGGATTTATACTCGGTTACCTAAAATTGAATTCAATTTTGTTTTTGTCTATTCAATTATTATATTTATTTTGTATGTTTATGAATGTATGTAACACTTTTTATAAAACCTATGGACGTTCGGATAGGTTAGAAATAAAGATGCCTCACAGAAGTCGGGCCAGTACTAAGACTTTTTTCTTATGTTTTTTTAAGACCAGACCAAATGGTATTAGCAACCATAATTTTTATACAATTTTGATCCCTACTTACAGATTCTCAATGAAATGCAGATATTTTTCGCAGATTCGGCAACATTTTTATTTTATTTTAATCGATCTTGTTTTTCAGTCCGACTAATATTTTGTAAGCAACTAACTCCAGTTGGAGAAATAAAAAATTAAACAAATGCGAAAAGTTTCCATACGTTTCAAACAAACAAAACAAAGAAACATTTTTTATGTAACTTTCAATGTTTTTCTGATAAAAATTTCTATTAAACCAACTACCGCTAAAGTACTAAAAATGACAAACAATACAAAAATCTTTCTCTCTAGGTACAATAATAACGTTACTTTTGCATCATAAACTGCAAACTACCTACAAAAAGTATAAAATAGAGTAGCGCAGGTCATAACAACAGCGTTGTTGGTCAAGCTTCAAAGATTTCTAAGGCAGCTAACGTGAACACAGGCAGCAAATTGTTTTAGAGCGGAGTTTTGTTTGTGCAACACTCGAGCGATCTGTTATTTTTAAGCGACTGACCTAAATTGGATAATTAGAAAATTCAGAAAATGCGAAAAAAACCCGTACGATTTGTATGAAGAGACACAATTATTTTTGTTACTTACCTTATTTTTCTGATAAAAAAGTTTTATTAAACGACAACCGCAAAAGTACAAAAAAGAATAAACAACAAATTCTTTAATATAAATAAACTGCAAACTACCGACAAAATGTATAAAATAGAGTAGCGCAGGTCATAACAACAGCGTTGTTGGTCAAGCTTCAAAGATTTCTAAGGCAGCTAACGTGAACACAGGCAGCAAATTGTTTTAGAGCGGAGTTTTGTTTGTGCAACACTCGAGCGATCTGTTATTTTTAAGCGACTGACCTAAATTGGATAATTAGAAAATTCAGAAAATGCGAAAAAAACCCGTACGATTTGTATGAAGAGACACAATTATTTTTGTTACTTACCTTATTTTTCTGATAAAAAAGTTTTATTAAACGACAACCGCAAAAGTACAAAAAAGAATAAACAACAAATTCTTTAATATAAATAAACTGCAAACTACCGACAAAATGTATAAAATAGAGTAGCGCAGGTCATAACAACAGCGTTGTTGGTCAAGCTTCAAAGATTTCTAAGGCAGCTAACGTGAACACAGGCAGCAAATTGTTTTAGAGCGGAGTTTTGTTTGTGCAACACTCGAGCGATCTCGAGCTATCTAGGGGCGTGCTTGTAGAGGCTACACTCGAGTTTACAGCACAGAATATTGCTTTATTTTTACAACTACAAATGCCAAGATTTTTTGTTGAACGTTTTAATATCCTGTCTTCTATGAGATTTCTTTCAATAGAACATGCTTTTAAATGTCTTTTGTTCTGGCTATTGTTCTGTGGGTCGCGGTTTTCTTTTGTTGTTTTCAAGTGGAATTATTAGTACTTTGGTTTGTTTTCAAGGCTTCATTATATAGTACGAGCTGTCTCCTGAGGTTTTACCCGCGCTTTGTTATGTCTTTAAGTAATGCCTCGCTCCTGTAGGGCATAGCGTGATGTTATGTAGTCTATGTGTTATTTTGATGTATAGGCTATATTGCTGTAAAGTTATATCAAAATCTGTTCAGAAGTTTTTGCGTGAAAGCGTAACATACGTATATTTGTAAATACACACATCAAAAGTGTCTAGGGATATTTCAATTAAACCTAAATTACTAAAAGTCTATTAACTTTTTGTTAAAACATGTACACATTAAAATAAACCTTGTTTAATAGACTATTTAATCTGATAATAAACTTTTAGATAAAGTTAAATTTAAAAAAAACTTAGAAGAAACGGAAAAACTCAAACAAAATTTCAATCTTAACATTATTTTTGAAACATCAAAACTTAAACAAAACAACAATTTTTTTTATAAAAGTTCTTGAAAACTTAAAATTAATATTCCGTGGATCCACCTAAGACTCTCCTGACACATCTGCAGCGGTTCTGCATGCTCAAAACAAGGGTGTCAATATCCTGTTGTGGAATACTGTCCCATAATTGCCGTTTCTGAAGCCATGAAGACCAGTCAGAGCGTTATATCCAGGCTTTGGTCATGTTATCGTGTCACGGAGGAAGTGGTGGAACGGCACCGAGGACCTCAACGCATTACAACACATGTACAGGACCGATTCATAGTAAATGCTGCACGAAGTCAACTAAATGCAGCGGCGATGCAATTGGTTCAAAGGCTACAGAGAGAGTATGGTTTGCTGGTAAGCGGTCAAACTTTGAGAAGACGACTGCATGAAGTCAATCTACGTGCTCGTAGGCCATTTTGGGTATCAGCACTAAGGAGAGGTAATCGAGGAAGAAGATTACAATGGGCTATTGCACACGAAAACTGGAACCATTCTCAATGGTCACTTGTGCTTTTCACTGATGAATCTAGGTTTGGATTTCATCCTGATTCGCGAAGAGTACGCGTTTGGAGAAAACCTGGACGTTGGAATCGACTGCAGCACCCACAACAAGTTCATGCATATTAAGGTGGCACGATTATGGTTTGGGCAGGAATTCGTCTCGGCGGTAGAACGGACCTCGTTTGGATACAAGGCAATATGACTGCTCGAAAATACCGAGATGAGGTGCTAGAGCCTGTAATCTTGCCCCACAAACAGCAAATGGGACAAAATTTCCAGCTAATGCACGACAATGCCCGTCCACATACGGCGCGTATCGTTACAAGTTGGTTACAACAGCATGTTATCCAAGCTTTAGACCGGCCTGCACAATCCCCTGACTTAAATCCTATTGAGCATGCCTGGAATATGCTTCAGAGAAGAGCTCGTAGGAATTTCCCTGTTGATATTGTGCATCAAAACCAGCTTTTCTTGCATCTTAGCAGGATTTGGGACAGTACTCCACAACAGGATATTGACACCCTTGCTTTGAGTATGCAGAACCGCTCCAGATGTGTCAGGAGAGTCTTAGGTGGATCCACGAATTATTAATTTTAAGTTTTCAACAATTTTTATAAAAAAAAATGGTTTTGTTGTTTAGGTTTTGAAATTTCAAAAATAAAGTTAAATTGAAATTTTGTTGAGTTTTTCCTCTTCTTCTAAGTTTTTTTTTTAATTTAACTTTATCTAGAAGTTTATTATCAAATTAGATAGGCAATTAAACAAGGTTTATTTTAAAGTGTAGGTGTCTTAACAAAAAGTTAATAGAATTTTAGTTATTTAGGTTTTATTAAAATATCCCTAGACACTTTTGATGTGTGTACATACAAACTTTCACATTTACAATAGTAAGATAATACAAATCATTATTGAACAGTGACATTTTATGAAATGTGATATAACAGTTTATTCCATATCATTAATGAACAATGTCATTTTATAAAAATGTTATATAACAGTTTAATACTTTGTATTGAAAAGTGGACAAAAAAGGTTCTATTTATTGGTTTTTAAATGTCACCCTAATCTAAATAATTCTCCTTTATCGTGGATGAGTTGCAAATATAAACTAACATGTATAAACAGCGACAGACTCGTTACAAAAACCTACACACTTAATAAGAAAACAATAATTATATTTTCTTCAAGCTGGAAACAAACTCGCGATATACAGCACGACAACCAATAGCTTCCCCAATGCGCCAACCGTACCAATGCCACACCATCCGTAACATTTGCATTCAATATTTACCTTTAATTTTTCATATAATTTTATGCTGTGCTTCATTAAATATTATTGATTTATAAATGAAGTCATTATGAAAGCAACCGTGTCGATAAAATTCTGTATTCAATTACAAGGCAAATTCTGTGAATTTACTTATACTGAATGTCAACAAGTTGTTTGTTTCGAAAACTGAGTAATCAAAAAAGCTTTTTTTAAAAAAAGATAACCGACTTCAAAAACTAAAAGCTCAAAAAAAACTATTTCGGAAGTCGGTGGCAACACAAATCGACCGGCAGAAGAGAAGCCATCGACTTCCGAAATAGTTATTTTTGAGCTTTTAGTTTTTGAAGTCGGTTATCTTTTTTTTTAAAAAGCTTTTTATTTTTTACTTTTTAGTTAGAGTCTCAGTGTCTGACTACGTTTTAGGGTAGCTCTCAAAATAAACTTATAAACTTATAAAATGAAAACGGCACTATGCGCGCGACGTCACAGGATATCCATTAGTGTTATATACTTAAACCTTCCACAGAATGTTACAAAGACTTTTCTGAAAACCGCATCGAAATCGGTATAGCTAAACGCGAGGTAATCGCGATCAAACATACAATCGTCTTTGAAAATCTACAATCCAAGAAAGCAAAACGCGATCTATGCGGGCAACGTCACGGGATATCCATTAGTGTTATATACTAAAACCTTCCCCAGAATGTAACAAACTCTTTGCTGAAAACCGCATCAAAATCGGTTCAGCCAAACGCGAGATAATCGCGGACAAACATACATACATACATACATACAGGTCGAACAGAGAACCTACTTTTTTTTGAAGTCGGTTAAAAATGTTTATTACGCAGAAGGAATAAATATTCTATGGGAAACGTTAATCTTTCCCCGTGGATTTACACGCGTTTTTGTTTACTGATCTTGTATTATTTCGTCTGTATTTAATACGCATAATAGTAGTATTACTATTATTATTTTACTCTTACTTATCTGCCTACAATGGTTCCACTCTTAGGCAGGTTTCTCATACACAGAAGGCACGTACATTGATCATCACACTTAAGGCGGATCGAAGATTTCAGACTTAATTTCCCTTGGTTTTCTTTTAGCAATTTCAATGTCTTAGATACAACAAAGGAAAAGAGAAGGAGTCAGCACAGGAAGGGGCCTAACAGGGCCAACGCCTGCCGGGGTTGCGAAATGTGTATAGTAGTCACCGTGACCCTGGAACATAAAGGGCAATCGAAGGAACATGAGTGGGTTTTAGTCAGTAAGAGTCTGACACGCCCTCCCGTCGCACCCAGGACGGGAGCAGTCATTGGATGATTTCCCACTCACCAAAAAAAAAAAAAAAAGATACAACAAAGGAAGTAAGTGATATATGATATGAAGAAGTCACATTGTCACTTGTCGGTGTCTTAAATTTCACACTGGGTCATCGCAACTGGACAGTTAGACACGACTGTAAAATGTTTTAATTATTAGTTTCACAAAAGAATCTAGTTTGTTTTATAATTAACAAAGCACACCATGCTAATATTAAGGAAAGGGGTGCATGGACAGAAAACCTCCTCGTGTGCCCGAGGGCTGGAGTTCGCTTATGGATCCGTCCGGGGCGAAGGCCAGTCCGAGGGACGGTGCACCCCGGGAGGTGTGCAACGACTCGCCACGGTACGTTGTGCCTGTGGGGTCTCGTTGCACACTTTCGAATTTTCTGTCGCGGAGGACTCCACCACCTGTCCCTCTGAGTAGCAGAGGGCAGTGTGTGTTGGAGTCGGGGAACGGGCTCTGCGTGCACTCACCCTGCCGCAGAGCAGGCAGCTGGGGGTCGTCATCCCTAGCTGCCCCCGTTGATCTCGTAGCCCCGAAGACTGTTACGGTCATGTCTCTGACTTTCGACGGGGGTCGAGGGCCTTGGCTTAACCGCCCGGGCCGCGAGGTAGACAACCTCTATAAAAAATCACCTCTAATACCAAGTTCTGGTGCGTGGCGAAGGTACGAATGGCTGAGGAGTAGTGTCATCTATTATGGATGGCGCATCAGTCTCTAGCGCACCCCCAGCCAGGGAACGGGTGGACACTCTGGTTGGGTCACAAATGTACACTTGCCCAGGGACAGGGGGTTACCCTGGGTGTACCTTTTAAATCCCCCACACTCGTGGGACCAAATATGTCACAAATAAATAACTTTTTAAAAAATGAAACGGGAGGTAAGGGAGAGGCGCGGTCTAAGGAGACCGACGCGGCAATGGGCTCGAGCTCAAGAAGCTCGAGCTCGGACGGATCGAGCTCTGGTAGCTCGATCCGTGGAAAGAGGAGCCGCAGCAGAAAGCGGACGATGACGGAGGGCGCCTCGTCGTCCTCCGACAGCGAAGCGGCGGCACCGGCCCCCAAAATCCCCACCAGCAGGCGGGGTGCGGGCCGTGTTGGAGGAGGGGGGCGCAAGCTCCCCGCGCAGGAGGCAGCTCGGCGAGCCGAAAGGCTCGCCGCGGAGGGGCGTCACCCCGGAGCGGCTTCCGCGCAGGCTCAGGGCGCATCCACCGCCGCGGGGAGCTCCAGGCCGGAGCGCGTGGAAGGATTTGCGGAGGTGGTGACATCGGCGTTGGTGTCCGTGGCCCTTAAAAAGAAAAAGGGCTCTAAGGACAGGGCCATCGCCGATGCCACTGCCAAGATTTTGGCAGCGGCGAATGCGGAGACTTCGGCTCCTACGGCGGTGGATAAGGAGCTGGCCGCTATGCGGGCCGCTCTTGAAGAACTCCGAGGAGAAAACAGGAAGCTGCACGCCGAACTAGCTAGGCTCCGGGGGGACGCGCCCCGCACGGAGGAGCCCAAGGAGTCGGAGCGGGACCTGCTCCAAGCTGTGCTGAAGGGCATGGAGGACTTCCAGCGCCGGTTTTCGGTGCTGGAAGGCATAGTCCTCCGGCCCCCGCTCGCGGCCAGCAGTGCGGTCCCGGCGGCGTCGACGGCAAGGCCAGCGGCATCATTTGCCGCTGTGGCCGCGACTCCTGCGGCGGGCACGTCAAGGCGTGCCACCGCGCCGCAACAGGCGAAGGGGAAGGCCGCACCGCCCAACAAGGGCAAGGCGGCGAAGCCAAAAGCGGTGGGGGCACCTGCAGCGAGTGTGGCTGCACAACGTCCCCCGCCGCCTGCCTCTCTTCCCCCTTCTCCCCCGACTGCCGAAAGTCCGGCTGAGCCCGGCTGGCAAGTCGCAGGGGAAAAGAAAAAGGCGGCCAAGGCGGCCAGGGCCGCAAAAAAGCGGCAGCGGCAGCGGGAGCGTCGCAAGGCACGGAGCCTTGCGGCCAGGCTCCGCACTCCAAAGACTGCAGCGGTGGTAATCACCCTGCAGCCGGAGGCGGAGAAGAAGGGCGTGACCTACGGGTCCGTCCTTACGAAGGCGAAAGCGGCGGTGGACTTGGCCGAGATCGGCCTCACCGAAGGCCTGCGGCTCCGGGTCACGGCTACCGGAGCCCGCATGCTGGAGGTCCCGGGAGCCACCAGCGGCCCCATCGCCGACGTACTGGCCGAAAGGCTCCGGGCGTCGCTACCGGCGGAGGAGGTCCGGGTGTCCAGGCCCACCATGCGCATAGATGTGCGCATCTCGGGCCTGGACGACTCCATCAGGGCGGAGGAGGTGGCGGCCGCCGTTGCCAGGGCGGGGGGATGCCCCACCGACGATTTGCGGGTGGGCACCATCCGCCTTGACCGCTCCAGGTTGGGAGCGGTCACGGTGAGCTGTCCCGCGTCGGTGGCGAAAGCGATCACGGAGGAGGGCCACAGGCTGAAGGTGGGATGGACCTCGGCGCAAGTGAAGTTGCTGGAGCCCAGGCCACTGCGGTGCTACAGGTGCCAGGTGGGGCACCATGTTGGTGTCCGCTGCACCGCGGAGGTCGACCGTAGCGGGGATTGCTTCCGCTGCGGTCAGCCCGGTCACAAGGCCGGCTCGTGCAATGCCGCGCCGCACTGCTTTGCATGTGCGGCAGCTGGCAAGCCGGCTGATCACCGGGCTGGGGGCAAGGCTTGCGCCCCACCCGCCAAGACAAGAGGCAAAAGCAGAGGGCCCTCTGCCGCCGCTGCCGCTGCCGCCGCTCCCGCTGCTGCGGCTGCCGCCGCTCCCGCCGTTCCCGCCGCTGCAGCGCCCGTCGCTGCCGCCGCGACCACCGAGGCCGCAATGGAGTGCCAATAATGGCTCCATTGCGCCTCGTACAGGCGAACATCAACCACTGCGCCGCCGCTCAGGATCTGTTGCTCCAGAGCATGGCGCAGTGGTCGATCAACATCGCCGTGGTCTCCGAGCCGTACTTTGTCCCGCCCAGGGATTCTTGGGTGGAGGACCTGAGCGGCTCGGTGACCATCATCTCGTCGGCCGCCGCCGGTACCCCAACCCTCGAAGGCGTCAAGAGGGCACAGGGGTGCGTTGCGGCACGGTTCGGGGAGATCGCCGTGGTAGGCGTCTATCTCTCCCCGAGCCGATCCCTCGTCGAACTCCACAACTCCCTTATGGAGCTGAGCGTCGTCGTCGCCGGGTTCCGAACCCTCCCCGTGCTCGTTCTCGGGGACTTCAATGCCAAGAATCTGGCTTGGGGCTCCCGATATACTGATGCACGGGGGAGAATGGTGGAAAACTGGGCCCTAGAGGCAGGCCTAGTTGTGCTGAACCAGGGTTCCGTCCCCACGTGTGTGCGGATGCGGGGTGAGTCGGTGGTGGACATTTCGTTCGCCAGCCCCGCTCTGTCACCGCGTGTCGTTGACTGGCGCGTAATGGAGGAGGTGGAGACGTTCTCCGACCACCGGTACATCCGGTTTGACGTCTCCGCCCAGACCTCCGCTGCGCCGGTCCGACGGACCCCAAGCGGTCCGCGTTGGGCGCTGAAGCAGCTGGACCGGGAGCTTCTCCTGGAAGCCTCGATAGTGCAGGCCTGGGTGTCATCACCGGACAGGCCTGCCGACATCAATGCCGAGGCTGGGTGGTTCCAGGAGGCCATGTCCGAGATCTGTGACATGGCAATGCCCCGGGTTCAGCCTGGAAGGGGTCAGCGCCAGGTGTACTGGTGGTCGCCGCAAATCACGTCACTACGTGAGGCGTGCGTGGCTGCGCGACGCCCGTACACCAGACACCGCAGGCTCCGTATCCGCCCTGTGGATGCGGATGCCATTGAGGCGGAGCTGTACGAGGGGTACAGAGCGGCGAAGGAAGCCCTCCGACTGGAGATATTGCGGGCCAAAGCTTCGGCCCGCCAAGAGACGCTGGGGACTCTGGACAGAGATCCGTGGGGGCGCCCCTACTTGGCGGTGCGGGGCAAGCTCCGTACCGCGGGCCCCCGCTGACGCAGAGTCTCCGGCCCCAGGTCGTAGAGGGCGTTGTGAGCGCTCTGTTCCCTTCGCGGGAGGAGTTTTCTCCCCCGCTCATGGCTCCGCCACCGGCGGTGTCCGATGCGGACCGCGACGGCGACGACGACGACGTTCCAGAGGTGACCGAGGTAGAACTGGGAGTGGCGGTGCTAAGGCTTAGGGCCAAGAACACCGCCCCAGGACCCGACGGCCTACCAGGGAAGGCCTGGGTCCTGGCCTTAGGGGCTCTCGGGCCTCGACTAAGGGGGCTCTTTAGCGCATGCTTGGAGGAGGGCCAGTTCCCACTTCGTTGGAAGACAGGGAAGCTGGTCCTCATACCGAAGCCGGGGCGTCCTGCGGACTCTCCGTCCGCGTACCGGCCCATCGTTTTGCTCGACGAGGCGGCAAAGCTCTTGGAGAGAGTGATTGCGAGCCGCCTCGTCGAGCGGCTGATGCGGGTGGGGCCGGATCTGGCGGACGGTCAGTTCGGCTTCCGTAGAGGACGCTCCACGGTGGACGCCATCATGCGCGTGCGAGCCCTTACGACAGGGGATGCGGTGGCACAGGGCAGGGTCGTCTTGGCGGTGTCTCTCGACATCGCCAACGCCTTTAACACCCTGCCTTGGGGGTGCATAGTGGCGGCACTCCGGTATCACCGGATGCCTGCCTACCTCTGTCGTGTGGTCGAGGCCTATCTGACGGACAGGGCCGTCATCTACCCCGGTCACGAGGGAGTGTGGAGTCGACGAGGGATGTCGTGCGGTGTTCCACAGGGATCGGTCTTGGGGCCGCTCCTGTGGGACATCGGGTACGACTGGGTGCTGCGCGCCGACCTTCCCGATGGTGTCAGCGTAGTGTGCTACGCTGACGACACGCTAGTCCTAGCGCAGGGAGGGTCGTTCCAGGCGGCGGCCGACTTGATGACAAGTGGAGTTGCGACAGTCGTGGATAGGATCCGGCAGCTGGGACTCGAGGTGGCCCTGCACAAGTCCGAGGCCATGTGTTTTCATGGCCCTCGGCACCGGCCACCTCCGGGGTCTCAGATAACGGTGGGAGGGGTTCACATCGGTGTCGAGTCGACGATAAAGTACCTGGGACTTGTCCTCGACAACCGATGGAACTTTACGGAGCACTTCCGACGTTTGGGCCCCAAACTGGCGAAGGCCGGAGCTGCCCTCAAGCGGCTCCTGCCCAATCTCGGTGGCCCAAACGCCTCCTGCCGGAGGCTCTACACGGGGATCGTGCGGTCCATGGCCCTCTACGGGGCTCCGGTGTGGGCGCCCAATCTAGCCGCGGCTCCGGCCCGACTTCTGAGGGCGTCCCAGAGGGTCATGGCCATTCGCATGGTGCGGGGATACCGCACGGTCTCCTGTGAGGCGGCATGCCTCCTTGCCGGCGTCCCGCCGTGGGATCTGGAGGCAACAGTCCTTGCACACACGTACGAGTGGCGCGTGGAAGTGCAACGCCGGGGTGAAGTCCCGATGCCGCGGGTTATCGCGGCACGGCTCACGGAGCTCCGGCGAGATCTCATGGCGGAATGGAGACAACGACTGTCGCAACCTAGTGCTGGGCACGCCGTTATAGCGGCGGTAAGACCCCTCTTTGAGGAGTGGCTGGAGAGGCGTCATGGCACTCTCACGTTTCGCTTGACACAGGTCCTCACCGGACATGGTCAGTTCGGGAGGTTCCTGTGTCGGATTCGGGCGGAAGCGACGCCTGGGTGTCACCACTGCAGCAACGGTCGCCTGGAGGACACGGTCGAGCACACAGTTGAGGTGTGCCGCGCATGGGCGGAGCATCGACGTGTCCTCGTAGAGGCGATCGGCGGCGGTGACCTCTCGCGCCCGGCGCTGGTTCAGGCCATGCTTCGGGGCGAGACGGAATGGGATGCCGTCGCCTCCTTCTGCGAAGCAGTTATGCTAGTGAAGGAGGCGGCGGCGCGCGAGAGGCAACGACGAGCCTCTCGCCCCGGACTAAGACCCAGGCGAAGACGTCGAGAGTCGCAAGACGACTACCGGCCACCGTAGGCGCGGTTCTGCGGATGGCGAGCGATGGGTAGCTCGCCGCCCGGCTAGGACCAGGACCGCGTAGACGGCGCGTTAGTGTTCCACGCGCGCCTCAAAGAGAAGGAGTCAGCACAGGAAGGGGCCCAACAGGGCCAACGCCTGCCGGGGTTGCGGAATGTTTATAGTGGTTACCGTGACCCTGGAACATAAAGGGCAATCGAAGGAACATGAGTGGGTTTTAGTCAGTAAGAGTCTGACACGCCCTCCCGTCGCACCCAGGACGGGAGCAGTCATTGGATGATTTCCCACTCACCAAAAAAAAAAAAAAAAATATATTAAGGAAACAAAAGACTAAAAATTTAAGCTTTTAAGCCCTCCCTTGTTTTCCTCAATTCTAACAAAATCAACGCCAAAAACGTTTTTCCCCGAATTTCTTGTAACCGTACCTGTGCTAAACTTAATTATCAGGCTATTATCATTTCAAACAGAGCGTTTGTTAGCAAAGTTCATATTCAAAATAATAAAATGTTACCACAATTACAAAATTAAAGTTCGCCAAGTATAATAGCCAATCTCATTCTACATTTTTATTGAGTTAATGGAAAATGAAGCTCTTGTTGAAGGAACTAATCTTCGACAAAAGTAGGACGGCTATTAAAAAAATATGTCCAGCAAGCCAATATTGAAATATAAGGAAAAATTTCTTAAAAACATCGATGGTTTTTAGAAAGATTGATATGTATTGTTTCGGCGAGTGATGAATGATGGGTTTGCCGTATCCGTCCTTTTTATAGAAAGTCGTTACCAAAGAATTTTAGAGAATTAACAAAAAACAAATTATATACATACTTATCATATAAATAGATTTAATTTTTTAACATCCCTCACTTCATTTCATGTTTTAAGACAATGTATAAATAAATGTTAACCATTTAGATTTTCACATCTAATTGCAATAATCACAGCAATATTTTTTCCAGGATTAGAATTCTAAATAATTCTTAGGGATTTTACGTTTTTTTTTTAATCATCATCATTTATTCAACTCAGGCATCATGGCCCACAAACACAATACAATACAAAAACAACACTAACAGCACAGTGATACATGTACTGACAGTCAAATCGCTAGGCAAAGGCGCTCAGGATACAGTTCGGGCTGCGCCATTTAATGTAATCGATGTTTTACTTAAGAGCGCGCATTCGATTTTGCACAAGTCAAAATCCGTCGCGATCTATGGAATCGCGTGCGCGTTACGACACACTACAATATAACAATAGATTCTCTGTGTGCGTGAGCGCAGAACAGTTAGCACAAATCATTTTGATACTTTTATAAGAACTATTTTATTTTTTGGATCTATTTGTTGTAATAAAGTAAAACCGGCAAAACTTAGTATTGGTTTATGATATTAAATTTAATCCCGGGACTAAAATGTGTGCTTATCCATTCATACAAATATATACTATTATTATAAAGCGGAAGAGTTTGTTTGTTTGTTTGTTTGTTTCGGATCGCTAATTTTAGGAACTACTGGTCCGATTTGAAAAAATATTTTTTTGTTGATTAGTCCTTTTATAGAGGAAGGTTTTAGGCTATATAACATAACGCTAAGACATATAGGAGTCAAGAAAAAATATTTTTCTGAGATTCCGTTGCGAGCGCTGCGTAAATGGTTGAATTTACGCAAAAATAATGTACTAAAGAATTGTTCCTCTTAAAAAGTTCAAAAAAAAGTCCGTGACAGCATATGTCTAATATTTATAGTTTTCTCAATATAACCATTTTTATGGCAATGAATTTAGTTCTAAATTGATTCATGATTTGCCAGGGTGTTTTAATGTATACAGTAGTCATCCTTATCAATATAAATACATTATTTAATCCAAGTTTTTAATTTTGTACGAAATTGCCGTTTACTTTATTTTTATACATCATTTATAATTTCAATAAATATCTTTGGAGATATTCACTGTTTTAAAACTACTCCGCAGCAATATAAATGACAGTACATACGGGCCGTAACAAGGCTGGCCGATCGATGGCTTTGCAAGATATTCGTAGCTTTTACATCAGAATAACACATAATATCGTCCTATATAACATTTCGCCATAAGCCACGGGAGCCGATCAGTAACCAAATATCTAACATAACGCGGTTACGCGGGAATCGTGTGGTTCATGGCCCTCTATGGGGCGCTGGTGTGGGTGCCCAACCTGGCGTTGGCTCCGGCCCGGCTACTGAGGGCGTCCCAGAAGGTGGCCATTCGGATTGTGCATGGAAACAAAAGATCTCCCGCCTGCGGCATGGGATTTGGAGGCAACAGTCTTTGCACACACGTACCACGCACATTGGCGCGTGGAAGTGCAACGCTGGGGCAAAACTCTGCTGTCGTGATTTTTTAAGTGGAAATAGTTTAAGGGGTGGAGAGTGACACAAGCTACTTTTTGTCTCTCTAACGCGAGCAAAGCCGGGGGCATAAGCCATAACTATTATAAATTGGAAAGCGTGTATATTGTAATGTATATCTGTAAGCCCATAACCTGAAAAAATTAATAGGATAGCTTTTAACTAGGTTAAAACCGTGAGAACGTTTAGTATTCTTCCGATCCTGGTTTTTAAAATACCCAAAGATAAAAACAAAAAATGACAATTATTCAAAGATAACCCCAATAAAACTTCAGTAAATATTATATCATAGCCATGCTACCTGATAACTGTGTCTATTATTTTTCGGTTAGCAACAGACACCACCTGAAAAGTGACAACTTAAAACTTCATACGCTTATAATTAAATATAATATTGCAAACATATGTAAGAATTAAGTACCAGTTATGAAATTGAAATAAAATCATTTTCTGTATACAGCTGTTAGTTAGGTAGGTAAGCCAGGTCAATCGTCAAATCCAAATCAGTTGGGCAGCGTTCGAGAAGTCATGTCATAATTCTCGTCCAAAATACCGCGGTGTCTCAAGACGTAAGTCTTCGCCCAGTGTGTGTTGCCAGCGATGACTTACAAACAGAGACGTGGTCACTCGCAATGGGCCTCATAAGAAGGCTCACCACAACCCAAAGTGACCCAAAGGTCACTGGAGCGAGCAATGCTTGAGTTTTCCCTCCGCGATATAATCAGAAATTAGGAAATCTGCAGGAGAACCAAAATCACAGCTGGTCGAATTGCCAAAATGAAGTGCCAGTGGGCGGAGCACATAGCTTATAGAACTAACGGCCGTTAGAGCGGAAAGGTTCTCGAGTGGTGATCGCATACCAGAAACTCAGTGTGATTGATGATGGCATTAAAATTATTTTATAAATGAAGTTAACTTATTATAAGCTATTCTTATACTTTAGTGCACAAGAAAAAAACATACTTCATCTCCCTAGCCTTTTCCCAACCATGTTGGGGTCGGCTTCTAGCTTAACCGGATTCAGCTGGATACCAGTGTTTTACGTGAAGTGACAGCCTATCAGACCTCCACTACCCACTGGGCAACACGATACCCTCTGGTTAGACTGGTCAGACTTTCTGGCTTCTGACTATTCGTCACGACTGTCAAAGTTCTACGAAAGACAACCGGGACCAACGGCTTTACGTGGTTTCCGAGGCATGGGGTGTCAGTGATGTCCAAGATAAGACTTTAGAAAGTACATATGAATTGAAAAAGTCTCATTGGTACTTGCCCGGATTTGAACCCGCACCCTCTTACCCGAGAGGCGGGCGCCTTATCCACTGAGCTAAAAAAGCAAAAAAAAACAACGACACGAGTTGTATTATTATTTTTTATAGTCATATTTACATACAGGGTTTTACAATTTGAAATAAACCGTGAAAAATAATCTGCTTAAGATAAAAGTAGACATAATAGGCGAGACGACAAAAAAAAGTAATTAGTTCGTCAGTTAGATAATCAAAAAATTTGGGACACGTATTTTTTCTTTTTTTTCGTAAACAGAAAATGACGACAATACAGTGCGTTGAAGTTTCGTGACACGTCACTCCTTTGTATAATTTTTACTGAGAAGTGACGTCACAAGCCCCCTCTCCGGAACTTTGATGCTCTTTATCTTTGTATTTTGTTATTAATTTGATCAATATATTTGATTATATTTGAATAATAAAAAACTTTTTACAAAAAAATTATAACAGCCTTCAAAAACTAAAAACATAAAAATAACTAAAATTTCGGAAGTCGGTGGCTTATCTCTTCTGTCAGTCAATTTGTGTTGCCACCAACTTCCGAAATTTTAGTTATTTTTATGTTTTTAGTTTTTGAAGGCGGTTATAATTTTTTTGTAAGAAGTTTTTTATTTTTTACATTTTAGTGTCGAGTCCCAATGTCTGACTAAAGTATCCAGGCTGCCAATGTCCGTACCAATAGTATCATCCAAGCGTAAAAAAACATGAAACGTTTAATAACGCAGATAATATACAATAAAACTTCTTCTTTAATATGAATGTACTCCATTTTTATAATACTCATAGTACCTATAATAAATTATCGATTCAAAACGACAAATCATAACCAATTTCAGTGTAAAGTTCACTTCAATAAAGCTGAAACACGAGGTAGCTGCTACGTACCATTTAGGATATTCTTAAACTGTATTTTGTCTTCACTATCGAATCTGCAGTATAATCAATCTCGGTGTAAAGTGCTCATCAATACAAATAAAATAAGCCCAAACACTATGTAGCTGCTATCAACCATTAAGGAGTTCCCTAAACTGTACTGCACCTGCATCACGGTGCTTGCAATGGCAGTCATAACCCATCTCTGTGTAAAGATCTTGTCATCACAAATAAAATAAGCCCAAAGACGATGTAGCTAAGATGTGCCGTTAAGGAGTTCCCTTGATTCTCTGTCGTCTCCATCATCAGATCAGCCCTAAACCTCCATGGCGTTGTAGTCTCATCAGATATACACATTAATATTAAGTTTTTACCCGATGCTCGCCTACAATTTTCTAGAGATGCCCTCAATTTCTCAGGGTTTCCACCACCAGATCCTGACCTGATGACAATGGGACCAAATGACGAGCATACCCTTTCAAATAAAAAAAGATTTTTTTTAAATCAGTCAAGGCGTCTTCGAGAAATCGAGTAACAAACATAAAAAACAAAAAATACAGTCGAATTGAGAACCTCCTTTTTTTTGAAGTCAGTTGAAAAATATGTGTCCAGTATTTTTGGACTGTCTAACAGACGGACTAAACAGAATGTCATTCTTTTGTTGTAGTCAACATCCCTATAACACTCGCGGGCGAAGGTCACAGGCGTAAACTAGTAAACCATAAATACACCTTGTAGTTCTTGCCTTGGCCATATTTCAGATTACTTGCTTTTTTTTTCCAAAAAATCTTATTTTATTTACCAATGTCTGAAACATAAACTGTACAGTAATACAAGAAAAAAAAATCCAATTTCAAAAATAAAATAATACTTAAGAAGTACTTACGATCACACTATTACTAATTTTATATTTCTATTATTAAAACAAAACTTTTACTTACTAAAGTACTAAGACTTGAAAATCGCACTACAATCTTGCTATCTCCGTCTTACGGACAGCAAAGGTCAACAAGGGTCAGCGAGAGCGCCCAGCGATACGTCCTCTCTCCGAAAGGCTTTACGGCCGACTGATTTGAATCGACTCGCACGCGCCGTTTTATATAGTAGTTTTTAAAAAATTGTAGAAAAATAATTAATCTAGATAAGTTATTTTTTTTAATTGTTCCTTATAAAAAAGATAGTCTTTTACCACAATAAGAGTAAATTATGTGATTTTAGGCACGATTTAATTATAAAAATAATCATTTTTGGGACTGTATTTTCTGATTTTTTTTCATATTATTTGGATTTTTAATTACGTCAGTTAGCGGCTTAAATCTAAAAATCCGTCTAACTAACTATTTTATTCAGAGCTTTTGCAACAAGACAAAAAATTTTGTTTTTTATATATCTCATTAATTTCTGAGATATTTGCTTTGTAATTAGACTCTGAAAGTAAAATTTTGAAAACCTCTGTTCAGTTTTCTTGATGGTATTCACAAATACTTTAATAATGAAAAAAATCCCCAAGTAACTATTTAGACGAAGAAATTCCCTAAATTTGTTAGTAATTCGTTTGTTTGTAAGACAAGTGGTCGCTCGACAATCTGATTTGTAAAATCGCGTTTTTGATGCAAATTGTGCGCGGACCGCGTATACGCTCTTAATCGAAATATAACTAACCATAATTACCAAAATATCATAATATCCATATTAGATATTGTTTCAAACATCGTTCAAATTTCGATCACTGACGATCAACACAAGTGACCCGCTTTCATCATAATATTTGACACGGAATACTGAAAACAGCAAAACATTCTGTAGCAAGGCGAAAAACCAACATTCATATTGGAGTGGCCGCAGATTACACTCGATGTCGGACGAGTCTTACAAATGTTTTAGAAAAGACACGTTTTGTATCACTTTGATAGTTTTTTTATAAATAAAACAGTTTTGATATTGAGTTCAAATATAGATCAAATAATTTACTCGCACGCTTAGAGTTAAACCTGTCTTAACACAAGCACAAAATTTTTGAAATCGTTGCTAGAATGTCGGACGTGTCTTACAAACGTTTTAGAAAAGATTTGTTTTGCTACACTTTGATATTTTATAAAAAAAAAATGGTTTTGATGTGGAGTTAAAATACAGACTAAATGATTCACTCCCACGCTTGGAGTCAAAAGCTGTTTTAGTACAAGCATACAGTTTTCGAAATAAAGATGCAATTTTTTTTACCTTGAATATAAAAATATTGTGGATACCAAATTCATACATAATAAACAAAGAAAGTAAACATGAGTTCTTTTTAATTTATGGACGGGAATAACGAAATAGATGGAGTCATATGCAAACAACAGAGACAAATAGAAGGAGAGTAGAGAGCTCTTTGCTTTGTAGTGAAAAATTCGCTTTTGGTCGTTAATTGATACACTGAAAGGATTTATAATCTGCAGGTTCGAAAGTACAGCGTCCGCTATAACTGACAGTAAGTCACAGGCAAAGGCTACAGCAGTATAAATAAATAAGTCCCAACTGGGCGCCAGGGATATTTCATGGGCGCCCGAACTGGGACTCAAATATCGAAAAGTAGGTAATGGATTTTTAACTCCTTTTAGGTCTTTTGACATATCAGCGATTCTTAAGTGCAAAATGCAGAATCTTGGCATCTTGAAATATTTTGTATCATGTACACTCTACAGCCCCTTAACAAGCCACTAATGCATTTTATGGAGCATGAAAAAGTCAGTCCCATTTTTACGCAATGTCTTCTACTGTTTGCGGCTAATGCCAAACAGCTAATGCTGTCCCATTTATAAATCAGCATACAAGCACCCTAATTCCAAAAACAAAGCTTATAATTTCCCTACCCGCCTTACAATCCTTTTTTTCATATAACGGGCAATTTATTTTAAAAAAAAAGGCAGAGACTGAACACCGTCGCGCCGCGGTTGACATTTAGCTTCGCAATAAATTCGCTTACCCAAGTATTAACCTAATTAAATCGAGTGACCCATTGTACCCGCAATGCACTTAACGGTTACCAATTTTTTGGAGCCAAGCCAAAGTCAGCTTACTCTATCGTAATAACTTTAAGAGTACCTTCAAATAAATATTTTTGCTACAATGTATATGCTTCGGTTATTTTTAATGGTCGGGTGATATTGCTTTTGTATTTTACGGAGAAATATTGAATGTGTAGTCAGGTCATTTTTGTAATGTGTGTTAATATTTAGAATGGGTTTCTCGGTACCAAACTCGATGCCAAAAGTTCTTTTGATTATCTATACTAATATTATAAATGCGAAAGTAACTTTGTCTGTCTGTCTCTTCTTCACGCCTAAACCACTGAACCGATTAGAATGAAATTTGGTACAGATATAGTCTGGGACCCGAGAAAGGACATAGGAGTTTTCATCCCGGAAATCCCGCGGGAACGGGAACTATTGTTCCACGCGGACGAAGTCGCGGGCTAAAGCTAGTTAAGTATATTTTAATTATTCCTAAGTATAGTTTTAAGTTCCTTTGATTTTAGCTGAATGGTTAAGCAAGATTATAAATAGGACTAACCTTTTATCATAGTCAGTCACCAGTAAAGGTTGATGATTATATCTATCTTGGCTTTTAACTTAACAAATAATTAGGAAGCTCGTGCTCATAATGAAATATTCATAATTAGATAAAACGGGTTGCTCCGTCACATCCTATTAATATCTTTCTTTACAAGATGGCTTTAAAAGCAAACCATTCAAGACATACCAAAATGTAATGTTAGCAATATAAATTATCTGATTCTCGAGTAGCTAGATATTTTTGGATTTCTTCTCGTTATTATTATTGAGGTCTAATTTTTTTTTTAACAGAAACTTCATAATATGCTATAAAAATGGCTAACACAATTTTTGTAACACTTAAATAATGCTTTTACAATAATAAGCATGACAATAAGAATTTAAGTAGTATGAGTTATGTCTTGGCACCGTTCTATATTTTCTTACTGATATGACGTCCAATATTTTATATCAATGCTATAACTGAAAATGTTTCCTCTTTTATATCTATTTAGTCTTCATTTAACATTATTTGCTCAAATAACCTCAAGAAAACGAAGTGGGTGTGTCCTTGGCTAAGTGTAAGACGAATTTTATGACAGTCATCATTCCAGCCTAAATAACTTGCCTAAAAATGAAGTAAAAACGACCTCATAACTCCTATAAAAGTAACCCATCAAGTTCATAAACCGTGTCTCCATTACGGAGGGTTATAAACCCCAATCCATATCTCACATCACAACACTCAAAAAAAGCCTTATAAAAACTCAGGAAGCGTTCGATTTGACGTTTCCACGGGCCATGAAAAAGTGGATTGCTGCTATCAATATCCATCATGTGGCAACTAAATTAAATTGCCGTTACGTCCGAAGCAAAATCCCCCGAGGCCGCCTCTGTCATCCCCCTGTCTCTACAACGGTTCGTTTTATTAAAACTGCAAAAACGGACAGTCGCAAACAAGGGTTAAGTACGAAATGATGGCTTTATGCTCGATGGTTCCAGTACTGTTACGGTGGATTACGTCCCAAAGCGTCAAATATTGACTTTTACCGCCAGTTATTGGTACCTTCAATGGAAAATAAGGTCGTAATGGTCAGGATTTCGGGACAAGTTAAATAAATTTTGGCGGTAATGTAAAATGTTTTTTGTTGCTATGTTTTTAGGGAAGAGTATCGTGTGTGTCGTTACGAGTTTACAAAAAAGTTTAATCGTCCTGAAAGCAACGAAAGAACAAAAAATTTGCATAGGCTGTTTTTTAGCTTAACCTGATTTTCAAATAGAAAGTAATAGACATCTAGAAAAAACTGAAACGCGATTCGTTTCAATAAGCAAAAACATGCCATGAACTCTTCCATTCCTCATAAACAATGGGATTCATAATAGGAAAAACCACTGCATATGACACTCGTGACCCTAAAACGAATTCGATGACACGCCATTTGTCCGGATCGGTTCGCTGCAGATAGATTTGATTGCATTAGATTTGGTTCCGCGTTTACTACTCCGCATCTGGTTGGAATAGGAAATTCACTCTGTGACACACAAAGAATCGATATATGGACTTTCACCTGTCAATACAGAGGTTTCAATTTAGATGAAATTAAAATTATATTTATGTGAAGTTGTACTACATTAAAATAATTGCATTGATTTTGTGGGTGATGGATCTTAGCACCATTGATAGAACCGCGGCAGAAAAAAAAACCAGTCCTTAGTACCATTAGTGGCACTACGACAAAATGAAAGTTGCATTATGACCGTCAATGGTACGATCTAATTCTACCACGGTAATGAAATTATTATGCCTTTTATTTTTTATGCGAGAATATTATTTTAACAAAAATCGAGTTGGGAGCATACTGTTTGCGCAATCGATTACCTCTTTGGTCACGTGGTCACGTGCCTTCGAGTGTGAGTTCGATGTCTGAATCAAGCATCGTGTAAATGTTTTTTCTATTAGAAACTGCGTGACGTCGTGTGACCCTTTACATCCTGGAAAGCATGCACCTTAGGCTGTTAAATCCAATGGTTTGTAGATCTCTGGCAGTCATTGCTGATAATAAAAAGCCAGAAAATGAAGCAATAATTCTTATGAATCGAGGGGTGTCGTGTTGTTGCCTTGTAACTAGAATGTGGATGATAGGCAGTCGCATTGTGTGGTATTAGTCGTCATCCAATTAAACTGAAAACCGACCCCGACATAAAAAAAAGTACTCGACTATCTGTCTAGAATAGTGTAGAATAAATATACTACATTTTATCTATGTTATCGATAACGATAAAAACAAAAATCTTACGAAAACTGGACTTGTAAATAATTTAAGGTCACCAATAATACCTCTAAAGTAAGGGTGGTGTATACTGTTCGTGCCTTTTCTGTGTGAGAAGATGCATTTAGCTAACAGTTGGACAATAATAGGTTAGTATTACTATTAGCAAAACAGGTGTACAGGGCCACAATATTATTCGGAGGTGAGAAAGCACAAGCAATAAATACACCGATACACTCCCGAAAACCGTTAACCTCCTTTCTGCATAGAAAGTCGGGCAAAAACAAAATTTACAACCACATCAAATGGAGTATGCTAAACATACTGCGGTGTATGGCTGTATTCTTATTTTTACACGGCTATTTGGAGGTTTTACGCGATGCGCTACCGGAACAAGTGTAAGCACATCTTCTCTGTTTAAGCTGATGGAAAACAGGTAAAATTTATGATGTGATGTAGGTACGTGACTTACGACCGTTTTTATTTAACTTAAGACAAATGCTTGCACTGTTTATCCAGGTCTACTCCAATCACTCAAAAGGGTGCCTCATGTCCGTATACTCAAACGTCACTCAACTTTAAGACGGTATCAATACTATCAATAATTCTGTTGCTGTCTTTGTCACTATAGAGGCATAAAGTAAGGACAGCAAAACATTTGAGAGAGTCTCAAAGTTAAGTGACGTTTGAGTATTCAGCCATCAGTGATTTAAGGTAATCACTGAGGCACTCTTTTTACTCATACAATACAATCAGGCAAGCACCCTGTAGGTTCAAGACCCACATAATTTATGTTACTTTCATAAAATAATTAATTAAAATACATAAAGATCTGCTTCTCTACTGAGAAGCCCAATCACGATAATAACCCGTGTATCTATTAAACTGCAAGTTTTTATTTTTTAATATTTCATACTAGCTTTTGCCCGCGACTTCGTCCGCGTTTTTATCCAGGGGAATTTCCGGGATAAAAACTATCATATGTCCTTTCTCGGGTCTCAGACTATGTCTGTACCAAATTCAATCAAATCGGTTCAGTGGTTTAGGCGTGTAGGATGGACAGAAAGTCAGACAGACAGAGTTACTTTCGCATTTATAATATTAGTACGGATTGATATGCTAATTGCTACAATTAAATATTATCTGTTTCAACATTTTTAGGATTCAATATTCCTATACGGGTTAAAAAGTTGATGTAATTTTATGTACAGGAATAAAAAATAGCACACCCAATATCACAGGGACCACGTGGCAAAACTGCGGGCGGAAAGCTATTCAATAAATAAAGCTAACTGAACTAACATTTGGACCAGAAATATGTACCAGATATAGCACAAAGTGAAGGCAAAATATCAAATAATATTTTGTCTGAATTCACGTCATGAATGGGATGTCTTTAGATCATGACATATAATTTTTATGAGACTTCAACTTCAAAGCGTTGGCAACACTTCTTAAAACATATCTCATTCGATTTTTCCATTTCAGTTTTGGGTAATATAGTTATTAAATAGAATTTTCTAGACGAGGTTTGGAAGTTGCGATTTTGATGTGCTTACAAAATGAGTAATCATATAAATGTACGTATTTTGTAAACAAAGATGTGGTAATATATGTAGCTTGACCACCAGAACATAAAGGGCAACCGAAGGAACAAGGGTGCGTTTTAGTCAGTAAAAGTCTGACACTCCCTCTCGCCCCGCCCAGAGAAGGAGAAGTTCCCATTCTCAAAAAAAATATACTTGTTTATAGTTTGAAAAACACATAACAAAGAAAAATTATGAAGAAATATTATATTACATAGTACAAGCTCTGCTTAGTTTGGAATCGGCTGACCGTGTGTGAGTTGTCCCAGGATATTTATTAATTGTTGCTTCTCTAAAATACGTCATAAAAAATACATCAGTAAAAAAACTTTCTCAAAAATCTGTTCTACATTAATAAATAAAAATCTAAAAATATTTTTTATACCTATAAAGAAATTTTGTTACTGGTTTAAAGTCGCAAATATTTGGAACTGCCAGAATAATTGGAATAGTTTCCTTTTATGCAATTGTTATGAGCTTCAGTACAGGTTATGTGACACTGCGCAAATAAAACCGCTGGGGATAGTAAGATAATAAACCTATCCTAGAGAAGATGCACTAAAATGCGATTTTTTATAAACAGTAAGTGCTTCTAAATAAAATGTTTGTTTTTGTTTTTATGCAAAGAGAGCAGTGTCATCTATATAATAAGAAATAATAAACAGAGCTTTTTTTTTGGGGAGTGGGAATCCATCAAATGACATCTCCCGTCCTGGGTGCGGCGAGAGGGCGTGTCAAACTTTTACTGACTAAAACCCACTCATGTTCCTTCGATTGCCCTTTATGTTCCGGGGTCACGGTAACTATTATAAACATTTCGCAACCCTGGCAGGCGTTGGCCCTATTGGGCCCCTTCTCGTGCTGACTTCTCTATAGTAAACTGACTGACGGGGTGATATATCAACGCCCAGCCCAAACCGTTAGTCTTAGAGACGTGAAACTTGGAGGGTATGTTCTTTGTCAAGAGTAAGTATCTATGAAGAAAAGATTTTTGGAAATTTCAACCCTTAGGCCTTTTGTCCGCCAGAGACATCACGATTTGGCGATACATACTGACACACTTAACATAGCCGCGTGTTCATCACACGTCACGTCAGAAGAAAGTCACGTAGAGAATGAAAGTGACTACACTCACGCGGGTGAAGTCGTGGGTGAAAACTAGTAAACACATAAGACAGTGTATTTTCCATCGAAATACAATCACAGCTAAAGATATGCTAGATCTTTTCTCTAATCGCCATAAGCGACGCAAATAAAATCGGATGATATGGTATTAAAACGATAAAACCAATCAGAAAGGTGACGGTTGATTGGCCAGGGTCTTTCATTCATATGTACTTAAGTACCCATTGAGTACCCCCTGAGTATTTTAGGAAAAAAATGCTATAAATACTGTTCCTTCTCTCATTATTCCCCTTTCAAAAACTTTAGAATACTTATAAATACATTACCCAAGAACAGTTTCAAAAATCGATTATAAACTTTTAATAAAAGGATTAAACTGAGATTCGGAAGATTTAAGCGAATTCAAATTACTTACATCAGATTTAATACCGTTCCTTTTTATCCAACGCTTTTTATTACTTTGGGATGAGCAGAAGTTTAAAATAATATAAGAAAATCGATCATTTCTTCTTAAGTGGAAAATGATGCTCCTCTTTTCAAGATTTTTATTTGACCTGGATGATTTACTTTATGTTACGTAATAATCTATATTGGTAAACTGACTGACTGTTTGTTGACATATCGACACACAGCGGCATACAATTTGGATAGTATGGTCTTTGGAAAGGGTAGGTCTACTAAGAAGGATTTTTGGAATGGAAGTTCAACACGAAAGCTAGTAATTAATGAAAGGTTTAAAGCAACAATAGAATCGGTTATATTTCCTAAAAACGATTGCCATTGAAATTATATTACCAAATCTAATTTGTTACAATAGGAAAAATATTTTAAGTTCTTAATTCTATACTAGGCCAGACATGTCTTGTAGAGTCAACCAGAGGAACAAGTCAGTAAAAGTCAGACACGTGCGGGAAAAGTCATTTAACCCTTGGGGTGCCTGGTGGGTCTGATAGACCCGCTACTTTACGAAATCGACAATTACACATTTTAATCTTGGATCAAGACCTCCACACTCCTGAGTAGCTTCGTAATATAGACTAGCAGCCATTTTGCCATCCTTCCAGCAGACCATTATGCCTGCACATTCAAGTTAGACGCATTTATTGCACGATCGGGTCTTAAAAACCATTCCAAGAATTTTGGTTGTGTTCCTGGATTTTTGTTATGTAAAATAAAGAGGTTTTTCATTTATTTAATGAAGGTATATAAACTTCTTATGTATGGATTTATTTCTTATTTCACCTATTATTGTAGTTATATAGTATTAATATAAATTTATACTTTAATATTTAGACGCAATTTGTAACATAAAAACTCAATTTTATTTTCGGATCCTAGAAACCCACCAGGCACACCGCGTGACTTTTGCCTACCAAGCACCCCAAGGGTTAATGATTTCACATCTTCAAAAAAAAGTATTTGTGTAAAAGTGGCCATCTACTGGCCCCAAATGCTTTGAAAGAAATATAAATAGACCTATCCGCAAAGTAAATAAAAAATACCTTAAGAAACCGACATTACCATTACAATTCACTTTTACAGTTCATTTATTTATATAGAAAATGTTACTCTAACAGTATTCTTGAGGGATGCATTGGAAACCCACAAGAGACTAGTATGAGCGATGGATACAGGCAATGCACTAAAACCAACTTCGTTACCTCGTCAGAAACTTATTTATAAGACTTTACGACCTTTCCTCTTATGACTTGGATAGAATATAAAACAAACACTTACCTACTGGAATCCCTGAAGGATAGCACAGCACTGGTACAGCCTATTTTAAACGTTGTGGGCTTTTAAATATGAGTTGAATTGCTGTGCAGTTAGTTCTAGTGTTGCTAGTATGACAGGTCTGGTACTGCGCAGTAGGAAGAGCTCTAAGACGTCATTAAGTTTGATCGTATCATCGTATCTACGTAAATATATCTCCATCCTCTTATTTCATTGGTTTATTTATTGATTTATTTGTTCTTTGTAATTATATCTTAAGTTTATATGCTTAACTTACAGCCAATTACGGATTTACAATTTAACATCTGTACAAAAACATGCAGCAGACACAAACGAAAAGAATAAAAGCAGCTAGGCCTATCTGAGCATTGCGAAGTGTAAGTGTGGGTGAGTGTGTAGGAGTGTGCGTGAGGAGTTGTGAATGGGTGTGTTAGCGGACTTTCCTTAGTTAATAATATTATCAACGGCAGATTACAATGACCAATCTCCAAGTGTGTCCGCAAACCGACGTGCTTTCCTTCTACCTTCACCCTTAGATCGATATCCCACTGGAATTACGAACATTTAGGTTTCTCAGTAAAAAAAAACACCAGGGTGATAGCGGCCTTATTGTTCGATGAAATGGCAATAGGGACAGAAGTCACTGTCTTTTCTAGAAAGAGAAGAGAAAAGAAGATGTTACACCACCAAGATAAAAAAAATATAATAAAAAAACCTGATAAAAGTAGCGTCTATGTTCACGAGATAAGTGATGATACCAAAACTAACCATTTCACAGCATTGCTACATATCTTTGCACCTCTCTTCAGCTTAGCATCTCAGGTGGAAATAGTCTCATCATTCTAAAGCCTCGCTGTACTCTCTCGCACCGAATAGTTGCAATATCTCTCGCACGTTCATTGTTCTTATTATTGAATAACTTTATTTCTTCACCATAAGTGTATTTAGGTGGTTACAATATTAAATGATATCATTATGAGCCCTGTGACTTGATGTCCTAAGTCCCCTATGTGGGGCAGAGGGCGTCCACAATGCTCCGCGATCGCATTCTGTCTTGAACTGCACGCTTCAGCTCGGGTCACGTTAGCCCGATTTTCTTTATCTCTGCAACAACCGACCGCTTCCATATTTGCCTTAGACTTATGGACCCTGTAGAGCACAGCACAATAGGGTAACCAGAGAGAAGAAGCTCTGATGGTAAGTCAGCTGTAAAGTCGATCTCATAATTTAACCCAAAGTCCAGCTCTTGATATAATTCCTTTTTTTATTTCAATATTCAGCACGGCTTTATTTCAGCTTAACACCCAGATCAGTATCGGGCCACCGAAGGCATATTTCCTTATTTTATACGATCATGTATTTCCATATTCTGGTCGTAGCCTTGAACCTCCTAGTTTACGACTGGGATCTAAACATACATATGAATGTATGTATGTACGTACGTAGGTATGTATGTAGGTATTTTTATGAGGCATCGTGCTCATTCGCTTTTATGTGTTTCAGAGGAGACAATATTTATTATTAAATTGTTTTTTATGAACTTTGGTGGGTTTTGGTAATGTTATCTTGTCCATTTTGTATCTTTATAATATTTTCGTTTTAATGTTAATTTATAACTAATCTTCTTTTGTTTTTTTTTTTAATCTCCTGGAACATTTTACTTTTAGAACAAAAAATAAAATTTAAAGCTTGTTTCAAAATGCATCTCGCGTACGGATTACTTAAGATATAGTATTACTTAGAAAAAAAACAACTCTTTGCGTTTTACATTTGTCAAGGCTATCTAAACCTAAAAATAATTTCCATACACCCATAATATATTTGAAGACTATATCGATTCCCACACCAAAAAAAAATTAATTGTACGTGCTATTTGTTTAAAGATTTTTTACCGTTATGTCGGCATGATTCCAAAAACCCAACCCCGAAAGTCTTGCCAAATTACAACTATCTAGTACTAAAAGACTTGGTTAAGCCGCGGATGACAGATTGGACAGACAAACACAATTTTGAGGCGGATTGGCGATTTCAGACACACATCATTACATAATAAAACAAAGTCGATTTCCGCTGGCTGTACCTATGTATCCTATCTTTAAAACTACGCATCGAAGTTTGATGCGGTTTTTTAATAGATGGAGCAGTTCAAGAGGAAGGTTTGTGTTTATAATACATGCATATACCATACAGTAACGAAAAACCGAGTTTTCAAAGATTTTTGTAACACCCATGCGAAGCTGGGTAGGGTCGCTAGTCCATACTAATATTATAAATGCGAAAGTAACTCTGTCTGCCTGTCTCTTCTTCACGCCTCAACCACTGAACCGATTTGAATAAAATTTGGTACAGATATAGTCTGGGATCCTAGAAAGGACATAGGATAGTTTTCATCCCGGAAATCCCCCTGGAACGGGTATTATTAGTTGTTCAACGCAGACGAAGTCGCAGGCAAAAGTTAGTATTATAAATGCGAAAGTAACTCTGTCTGTCTATCTCTTCTTCACGCCTCAACCACTGAACCGATTTGAATGAAATTTGGTACAGATATAGTCTGGGACCCGAGAAAGGACATAGGAATAGTTTTTATCCCGGAAATCCCCCGGGAACGGGAACTACTATTCTACGCGGGCGAAGTGCGGGCAAAAACTAGTTAATTATAAGTCCAGGTTACATCACAATGTTACATTCACCGACGACAAGGATGTCCAAAATAAACTTAGAAAATACCTGAACTCATTATTTTATTTATATATAACAATTCCATTTACGTCACTTATAAAGTTATTTTCAAAGTAGTCGACGAACAATTCCGCCATCAATTTTACGTAATCGAATTCTGTTTTGCACAAAGTGTTGGTAATTTTAATCTAAACTGAAAATTAAAGTATATTTAACAATGTAAAGTATTGTTAACTTTGCGGCTTTGAACTTAAGGAATAAAGTGTTAAGCAGATGTTAAAGTTATTATTATAAATAGATTAGTTACTTAATGGGACTTTAATATGGTACAAATATTGATGGTAATCTTAGCCGCAAGTTTACCACCACTAGGCGAGTATGAGCCAGAAAATGGACAGATCATCTAGGTCGACCCAAGAACAGATGACCTCAACTACAAAGGCTGGTTTAAACCTTCAAACACACGTGATTCGAGAAACAATAGAAAGACAATAGCAGCGCGACAGCCGGCTGTCCCTTGGTCGTTGAAAGGTCAACGAGACAATGGAAAAAAGTGTTTGAGGAGCCCTTTTGGCTATTGCTCTGTTCTCTTGTGCCGTAGCGTGATGTTACATACCCTCAACAGTTCGTTATAAATAAACTTACTTCAAATCAAACTAGTTTCTGAAGTAGGTTATTTAAAAAAAAAACATAAGAAATACATCAATTTTATTACTGATGACATAAGCAATTATGTAAGTGGCTAAAATCAAATTATTATGTAATTTTAATACCGTCGATAGACACTTTTGATCGTCATTTTTAATTAAATCAAACAATTCAAAATTATGAAATTTCAAAAGAAACTCAACAAACAATACACAGCAACGAAGCGAATTAAAAGAAAGTACAGTAAGCACTTTCAAACACGTACAGAATCAGAGATAAATCTGCAGTCGAACAAATCCTGGATTCAAAATGCACAGTGGGCTAAATATTCCGCTTCCCGGTGCGACGTCACAAATTCCGTTTCGTTTCATACGAGCAAAAACTTTTTGTATACTTTCAACTTTCATCAAAAGCATATTTAAAAAATTCTTTCAAAGGATGAGATAAGATAGAAATACTTATGGAGACTTTACATGAGAGGTTTTGAGTTACAATTTTAAAAGTAGGACTAAGGTTCTTATCTTCAATTTCCAACATATTTGTAACCTGGACAAATTTTAATATGTTGCAATTTGAAGATAAGAGCCTTGGGTTGCGGAATGTTTATAATAGTTACCGTGACCCCGAAACGTAAAGGGCAACCAAAGGAACATGAGTGGGTTTTAGTCAGTAAAAGTCTGACACGCTCTCCCGCCGCACCCAAGGACGGGAGCAGTCATGGACGATTTCCCACTCCCCAAAAAAAAAATAAGAACCTTTTTGCAAAACGCCATCTGTGGATTGAACAGACACAACGTTCTAACATCAACCAATCAATTTATTAAAATTGATAACATCGTATTACATAAGTGAACAGTCTTTTAAACGCAAACGTATCAAATTAATTAAGTGTAATACTTAAATTCTCACCTCATTTCCACCGTGAATCGCAACAGTCTAAAGTTACCTCTGAGACCTTCAAAATAAGCTTTCAAGTTCGTTTTAATTACGAGGGCCCGCAAAACCCAATACAACTCTCACATGTTGTCATGGCAACCTTATTTACAATTGCTATTAATATCAATTACCATATGTTTCATTGGTTTAATACCTCTTCTCGAAGCTATTGTTTGATCAATTACGAGGTATTTATATGAGGTAACGCCTAATTGGATGTGAGGAGTCAAATTAGAGTAACATTAAGGCACAGGAGCTTAGTGATTATAAAGGAATTAGATCTACGATGTGTGTGACTGATGTTTCCTACGTCGCGCAATTGACGTTTGACGTGTACTCATTAGCGGTAACTCGCAGTTACCATTATCAATAAATGGGCTATCCAACGCAAAATAAAACAATTCGGACCAATAGTTCTTAAGATTTGCGCGTTCGAAAGAGACACCGCAACCCGGGATACCAAGGGCTGAGAAAGAACATGGGTGTCAGTCAGTCTCCCTTCCGCTCTGCTCAGATCGGAATGAGTCATTTGCGGATTTCCCAACCAAAAAAAAAAACTATTCAAAACAGTATCACCATCCGTGACCTCGTGACTCGAAAAGCACGCAATGCCTTGCATTTAATCTTTCCGGTCGTGACGGATTGTCTTTCCGTCGGACAATGAGTGAGAGAGGAAAAGGGAAGTGTATTTAATAAAATTAAATGAGTTTTTATATTTATTAAACAACTTTTACTAAACGGAACTTTTATACCCTATTTTGTGACTTTAGGAGTAGAATTTTCAAAATCCTTTCTAAGTAAATACCATACTTTTTACAAAGAACATACCCTCCAAGAGGTTTGACCTGCGGTTTAATATATAACAATCGCTCAGTTTACCACTTCAAATATACTTTTAAGCTCTAGCCATTAAAGTACAGAGAAAACAGTATATTTTGCCGGAGAGCTTGCTCTATTAACTATAAACTGTCCTCACACACATTTGATATTGAAATTTTCCATACAACGTAGAATAAAAAAAAACTCACTTCTAATTATAATATCGTTCGTGGTAAGGTATACCGTACCTGAACCATTTAGATTTTAAACCGGTAACAAAATGCCATTAATTAAACGATCAGCATCAATATCTTTTTGCAAACCTCATACTTACATCTCAATTAACCCTTACATTGATCGAACAATCGAAAATCGACCTTGTGTCTTTCCCCTAGAGGTTTCACCTAACCTTTAACTGCTAACTAGCACTATTTTCCCATGACCCTTATCACAAAGGTCACGTTAAAACTTTTGAACACATAAATTCGTACTCTATGGATCATTAAGCAGTAGACGAATTTATGTAAAATGAAAATCGAATTTCCATTAAATCGTTTTTTTGTAAAAAGATGTATTTATTCTCTACGACCCGAACTTTCATCTATTCTATTCTGTCGAGGTTAGAGGCTTCATTGTGATAACATTTTCGGATCAATGATTACTAAGTCACCGTATCATGAGAAGGTTAACTTTGGTAGTCATAAAATATGTATTTACTGAAGCTGCATTTTTAGATTGGCGTGGTTAGTTTAGGGTTTCGCACTGAATGAATATTTGTACAGTATACTTGTATTCCATGTCTGGTTGTTTGTGTATGTAATTTCTAAATACTTCCACAAGCGAAATTGGAGCAACACTTAAAAGAAAAAATTAAAAATTTAAAAAACCCCCGACACAAAAAACATAAGCTACCTTTAAAAAGTAAAAAATAATAAAAGAAAATTAATCCTAAAGTACCTATATGTATAAGTATGTATTAATATTTAAAAAAAAAACTTCGCGTTGGGGGACCGCTTCTAATCAATTAGTGTTACATGCACTATCTCATCTTTTATCTAAGACTTATTATTATTTTGTACAATACGCGGGTGGCGGCGGGCGGCGGCGGCGGCGCGGATTGCGTGCGGTCCCCCAACGCGAAGTTTTTTTTTAAAATATTAATACATACTTATACATATAGGTACTTTAGGATTAATTTTCTTTTATTATTTTTTACTTTTTAAAGGTAGCTTATGTTTTTTGTGTCGGGGGTTTTTTAAATTTTTAATTTTATTTTTTATTTTATACTTTTTAAAGGTAAACATACTTATAATATATCTGGTTAAGTTGTAAATACATTAACCTATGTATCTAATTGCTCACAAACAATTACTAAGCCGGCACTACTCATTCGAAGTGGAAGTTGCTCAGCAATTTCATCAACATCTTGGCCAAAAAGTACGACGATGCCACTGTCGGCCGGAGTTGTGTTGACGAGAATGGGTGAATTCCGATAAGACAACATAATGTCACTTTACAAGGTTTTAGAGGATATGGAAATATTAAAAGAACAATGTTTCCCTATTTTTTATGTTGGGCGGTTACTGCACATAAGTTGCAAGGGACAACAGTTGATAAAGCTGTGGTTTACTTGGGTAAAAGTACTTTTGCAAAAGGCCAAGCCTATGTAGCTTTAAGTCCAGTGAAAACCTTGGATGGTGTAGCAATTTGCGAACTCGACCAAAGAAAACTAGGTATTTAATAATCCGCATGACAAATCATCTGTATCAAAATTGCAAAGACTAAGATCTAGTAATTGATACTCTAACTTGACAAACGGATTTTCATGTCTCAATTTTCTCATTAAACGAAGCTAAGAACACTCTAGAATAAGTTGTTAATATTATCTTTCAGTGCACTTTTCACTTGAGACCCCACACGAGGATATTTTCAGAGATTCGGTTATTCTTCCCCACTTTCACCCCCCAAAACTTTTAAGTGGCATTGTCCGCGTAAAATGACTCAACAAAATTTTTAAATATAATATTTTATAAATGCTTATGACACTTTTTCATTTGCGACCATACTAGAATATTTGCTGCAATTCGGATTTCCACTTCATTTTTCCTCTCACAATATTTGAAGGCTTTGGGTGTATTCCCTACTTTTAGGCCCGAGTCACACCGGAATGGCAGCGGCCGGCAGCGGCCGCCAGCGTCGCTAGAAACAAGAGGCGCGCGGCCGCTCGCGACGCCGCGGGCGGCCGCTGACGGCCGCTGGCAGGGGTGCCCTCTATCTGGCAGAAACTTGTTTCTCCGAAACCTGTTTGGCAGAAACTTTTTTAAACGAACATTGTTAAGGTATAAAAATTATTTAACATAATTGTTCTTTGGCCTAATGTTTTTATGTCCGAATTTTAAATGGGATACTTTTAAGATGGCAGAATTGTATTGGGAATAATTACCTTTGTCAGAGTTACAATTTTGCATAATTTCGTTTAGCATAACGTTTATTTAGAGCGCCGATTATTTGGCATAATTTGACTTAGGGCTGATTTTTCAATCATCAGTTATCTTCTATCTGAGGAATAAATATGACGGTTTGACATATTTCCTATATAAAAGCTGTCAAAACGTCAAACTTACTCTTCAGATAAAAAATATTAAGATCAAAGAATTTTAATAGAAATAATTTATTAGTCATATTGAAAAAAAAAAATTGTTTTAAAAAATCACTATGGTGTGCTACAAAAGTGAGTGACAGAAATGAATCGCTGCAAAACCGACTTCACGTAGTCTTGTCTGCCCTACCCCTAGAGTGTAATTTAAGCCCGCGAAGGCGCGGAGGGGCGAGGCGGCCCGCGAGCTGAGGAGCAGGTGGTTTTAACGCACACCGCCGCGGCTGAGGCTGGCCGGCGGAGCCGGCCAGCAAGCCGAAGCTGCGGTGGTGGACGTAAAACCATCTGCGACGATTAGCTCGCGTGGGGCCGCAGGAGCCCCGCAGCGCCGGAGCCGTGACAGAAGCCATGCCTGCTGCATGTTGCATGCTTGCTGCATGTTGCATGCCTGCTGCATGTTGCATGCTGCATGCCTGCTGCATGATGCATGCTTGTTGCATGCTTGTTAGCATGCATTTTAATTAAATATACGTAATAATAATAATAATTTCTTTATTTCCACAAAACACTTAGTACATTGTTACAGGTAGCAATGTTTTATTATTTTCTAGCAAATGGATGTAGCTTCTGTAACCGCGCTAGGCAAAGCCTGTATTACGGTTATCAGTGCCATTTCCCTCGAGATATAAATAATAAAATTAATGCCAACAGTTGCGAGATATACTCTGTTAATTTATCGATAAAAACAATACAGTAATTAAAATTGAATAATATAAAAAAATGAAAAGTAAGAAGAGAGTCCTGTCCTGAGAGAGGGTGTGTGGGTTTCTGGTAGGTATGTGATATAAATATGTAAATGTGAGTGTGTGTGTGTGTGTGTGCATGTGTGTGTGTGTGTGTGCATATGTGTGTGTGTGTGTGTGCGCAAGTGTGTGCGTATGTGTGTGTGTGCGTGTGTGCATGCGTAATGTAACCTTTAATAGTAAAAAAAAATTATTGAAATCGTTTCATCCGTTCGGGAGCTATGATGCCACAGACACACAGACACACACAGACAGACAGACACGTCAAACTTATTAAAGTTGTTGTTTTTTGTGATGTACAAGTCATAACCTTTCATTTGATACCCCACTTGAGCATATTTGCAGACATTCGGTTTTTCTTCCCCACTTTAACCCCCCATAACTTTTAAACGGCTCAACCGATTTTGATCAAACATGCCTAAGAACACTCGCCCGTAAAACACCCGTAATACAAAAGAAACTAAATTGAAATCGGTTTATTCGTTCGGGAGCTATGATGCCACAGACACACAGACACACTCACAGACAGACAGACAGACAGACACGTCAAACTTATAAAAGTTGTTGTTTTTTGTGATGTGCGAGTCATAACCTTTCATTTGATACCCCACTTGAGCATATTTGCAGACATTCGGTTTTTCTTCCCCACTTTAACCCCCCATAACTTTTAAACGGCTCAATCAATTTTCATCAAACATGCCTAAGAACACTCGCTCGTAAAACACCTGTAATACAAAAAAAACTAAATTGAAATCGGTTCATTCGTTCGGGAGCTATGATGCCACAGACAGACAGACAGACAGACAGACACGTCAAACTTATAACACCCCTCTTTTTGCGTCGGGGGTTAAATATGATACGTGAGGCATGACTTTAATCTTTTAATTGAAAGCTGCACTCCGTCCCTCTCGGTATGTGAGCACTACCGATTATTTCGTCAGAGGCTAAAATCATTATCAGGTTCTTTCACACAGAGCTATACTTTTCCTAATTTGCCTTCTTATACAGTTCTCGTATGAAAAGATCCGTTCAAACAAATATTACGCGTGAATTTTGAAAATTCCATCCATTATAAACCCAAATTTGAATTAAATTATTTAAGTGTGTAATAATAACTCTCGCTCGATTCTGTCCGGGTACGTTTCAAAATTCCATTCACTGTTTTATCCCTGCAATGGTTGGAATTTCCAAAAACCCTTTCTCAGGAGGAACCTACTCTTTACAGAAAACACACTCGTCAAGTCGGCAGTCCAACAATCAGTCAATTAGTTTACAATTTTATACATATAGATAAAGATTACTGCAGTATCTGGCTGTACTCACGCATTGTTTATTTGGGTGTGGATTTCCAACATCCTACATTCGCGCCAAGAATTAGCATCGCAACGAACAAAGTTTTGGCTCCTCGCCACGATTAACTTTTTCTGTCTTGATTAGATCCGTGGTTGTTTCATGCGAAGAAAACAATAGTACCTATCTTGCTTTGGCTTGCGAAGTGTGCCAGATTACATATAAGGTAACCCGTACGGAGTCAATCTTAATCTCCAATCAATAATCACAATCCTGATTGATTATGTAGGAAATAGGCGGTCCGTAGATTTGTCGGTAAAATCTTATTCGTACATTATTAATCTGGATCGCGATTATTCATTTTGATCGCGGATCGCGAAAAAGATTGACTGTCTACAAATCGCCATCATCGATATATCAATGATTTAAATCGCGGATCGCGATCCAGTGTGGCTGTGTACGGGCCGCCTAAGAAATTTGAGAAAGTACAAAATAAATAAATAAATATATAATAATAAATATCCTGGGACAACATACACACTGCCATCTGATCCCAAACTAAGCAAAGCTTGTATTGAGGTAACCAGACAACTGATAAACATACTTATATAATTTTTAAAAACATACATTATTATAGATAAATCACACCCAGACACAGAACAAACAATTGTGCTCATCACACAAAGTTTGTCCTGGGTGGGAACCCACGACGTCCGGCTTAGCAGTCAGGATTACTAATCGCTAGACCAACAGGCCCGTCCTAAAGTATTGACTTATTACAGAATAAAAGGGTAAATATTTATGTATGGGAAAAACCTTTGTATTTCCGTACATTACTAAACATCGTCGTCGAATTTCAAGTTGTTTGTGATGCGAATGCCTCAAAGGTTATTTATGACGGTCTTCCGTCATAACTCTCCTATATAACATAACTCTCCTATTATAGTCATATATAAGCGACACCACGACAACTGCAACACCACACGTCACTTTATAAACAGAGTTTTCTAGGTCTTTAGATTAGATTTTATTGTTTTTTTTTTCTCTGTGTTAATTAAGTTAAGTGAGTCATAAGATAATTCTAATGTTTGTCTCAATCTCAACAATACCTCAAAACCCTCGTCATTTGTTTTTTCTTACATTTAGTTTTACTGAGATAAAATTGCTACAAAATTTTAACATTTTTAATTACAGGGACTGGCATTCACACGCACCGACCATTAAAAGTAAAAAGGCAGCGAAAACCAATTCTTAAAACGAAACAACGTTCCTTTATCCATTTTCTCGTAAATAGATCGATTCCTTAACCATTGAATACAAACGCCTTTAACGCGAGAAACGAAAAGCATTACATAAACTATGAATATATTTCAAGCACCTAAATTTATTACAATAATATACCACGACCCATTTCGCCAAAATAAAAATATCCTAATCGAATTTCACTCTCGGTTATATATTTTTCGAACTCCGAGAGCGTATCATGACAGTCGAATACTTTTAATATAATTTGTTGTTCTATATTTTCAACGGATATGTGGTACAATTACTCTGCTTTTTTGGCAGGTTATTCTTTTATTTAATCTCCATGCACGATAGGCACAAAGGCGGAGTTAATTCTCTATGTTTCGTATCCCTTCCATATGGCAATTTGCACACACTCTTTTTTTAAACGGAACTTAAATGGCTCAAATCTGTCTATCTACACTAATATTATAAAGAGGAAAACTTTGTATGTTTGTTTGTTTAATTGTAATGAATAGGTTTAAAACTACTGGACCAATTTTAAAAATTCTTTCACCATTCAAAAGCTACATTGTCAACGAGTAACATAGGCTATATAATATCACGCTAGGTCCCACGGGAGCGTAGCAATAGCCAAAAACCTTACGTAATGCGGGTGAAACCGCGAGGAACAGCTAGTGTTATATAAAATGTTCAACTTACTGGCTGAACGATTAGATGTGTTTTTTGTGAAAAGTTGTACCCAAAACGATATTTGAAAATTCGGCCCCTACAGGGGTAATAGTGGATTCGGCGGGGGTGACCTTTCGCGCCCGGTGCTGGTTCAGGCCACGCTCCGCGTCGAGACTGAACGGGAAGCGACCGCCTCCTTCTGCGAAGCAGTCATGCTGGATAAAGAGGCAGCGCGCGTGAGGCAGCTTCAAGCTTCACGCCCCGAACAGGGAACCAGGCGTAGACGTCGAGAGTCGCAAGACGATTACCAGCCACCGTAAGCGCGGAACTGTGGACGGCGAGCGATGAGTGGCTCGCCGCCCGACTAGGACCAGACCCGTGTCGACGGCGCGTTTTGTTCCACGCGCGCCTCAAAGAGCAGTCAGCACGTGAAGAGGGCCTCTAGGGCCAATACCAATGTGTTGCAGAATAGTTCTAATAGTTACTGTGAAAGGAACATGGGTGAGTTTTACTCAGTAAAAGTCTGACACGCCCTACCGCCCCGCCCAGGATGGGAGAAGTCAAGGGTAATGGATGGAATTTCGAAACGTAAAGCTAGTTTATTAAATTCTACTTAAATAATTATTAATTCGTTTAGCAAGGTCAATCAACTATATCCTCAAATTATGTCTAAGAACTTATAACAGCCAGAACAAGACAAAAACATTTTAAAAATATATCACAGGAAGGACGGAGGCTACTCCTGCCATTTTCTTTATGAATTAATGTCACAAGCACACCCAATCAAATTTGTTAGGAAACGCGCACTAAGAAAGCGCCGTTTATTTTTAGACAGTTCTGTTATTTCGATGGAGGAAGCAATTCTTTAGGGACATCAAATAATGTCTTATGTGACGTCTGTCTTACGTCATGTAAAACTGTTTCGTTATTGAATTACTCACGTACGAAACTTGTATCAAATATGAGATACTCGAAATGTTTGACGTAGATCAGCTTGATTATATTTTCGTCAATTTAACATAATTACTTGCTATCTAATTTGATGAGACATCACTTATAATTAAAAATGGTAGAACGTTTGAGCTGTTTGAATATACTGAAGCAATTAAGAGGTGTGTGTAAAAAACTGTTGGTATGGGCTAGGAGTTAAAGCGCCTGCCTTTCATGTTGTCATTAATGGACCTTTGACAGTAGCTACGGGTAGTCAGAAGCCAAAAAGTCTGACCGGTCTAAGTGGTCGCATAATGACTGTATTGTGGAGGTCTGATAGGCAGTAGGTTCACGTAAAACACTGGTCTCCATCTGAATCCTATTAGACTGGAAGATAACCGACTGAAGAGGATGATGACTGAAATTAGAAAAACATGTCTAATTGTTTTATTATTTAATTTATATATTAAGTTAAAAACTCATTTAAGAGTCCGTACTAAAATTGAGTATTTTTTTTTTAATATTTCGGGATTTTAGAGAAGATTTTTTATGAGATTCATCAAAAGAACACAACCTGCCACGAATCGTGATCAAGTTGCCGATCCTTTAACAAGGTGCAAGTTCTTCTCTTAAAGGGCCATAAGTCGTAACGGCCTGGAAATACAACCGCTAAAAGCCGATTCCAAAATATGGTCGTAAGTGATAAGAAGATCCGCTGAAGAGCACAACAGTACAACAGTAAAAGACCTTCAAATATCGAGATGGTGAAGATGAGGCTGAGTACTGTGAGTAGTTTAATGACTAAATTTAACGGCAGCTAATAATTTATATTATCTACTCTATGTTTCTATATTTTCCAAGGTTTCAGACTTTAGGTAAACAAAGAAGATTCTTGCCCGTTCTTCTATATAGAGTACCTACGTTTTTATACAGCCAATTAGCGTCACTTTTCTGACTAACCGACTGACTCTTTGACCGTTCGTAAGTACCTGTAAATTGTCTAAGTGGAATAAATGGCTTGAATTTTGTGTTTTGACTATAACACAAGTTATAACACAAGTTATAACACAAGCTTTGGTATCAGATAGCCGTGAGTGTCTTGGTCCAAGATATTATTATTTATTTAAACGTCCTTTTTTGATCTTTAGTGAATACAAATACGTCACTAATGTAAATATATATATTTTTTTGTAAGTAATGTTTGGAAAAATAGAATTAAAAATAGAACCCTGTTGCCAACAAAATAAAATGTTAGTAGGAACATAGCGCGTTTGTTTTCTAATAGTACCTACGGATTTTTAGAGTGTGATTGGTTTTTAGCAACCATATTGGATTTCCAATATGTTGAACTATTCCATAGTAACTGTTACTTTTGTAAGTAAACAGATTTCGACTGAAAAATATCGGTAAAAATCGGTTGGCACTTGACACGTAACAAAATTGAATTTGGAGGGATGATAGACATTTGAAAACTTATTGGAAGCTCCTTTTATGATTTGAGTTTGCGTTTCTTTATGGTATACAAGTTACTGGGCAAAACTTCAGCAAAGCAATCATAGTTTTTTTTTGTTCTTGTAGAGTTGATCGGTGGCTGCGACCTCTCGCCTTCTCCCCTGGTTCAAGCCATGATCCGGGGAGAGAGGGAATGGGACACCGTTGCATCCTTATGCGAAGCGCTGAAGCTAGCGAAGGAGGTGGCGGAACTTGAGAGGGAGAGGACCTCGCATCTCAGCAGCCACCGCTGGAGATGTTCCGGGCGACTAACGCCACGTCTAAGGCCAGTCGCATTCCTGCGAACGGGGAGTTATGGAATAGCTCACCGTCCATCCGACTTTTGACTACGACAGGCCGTGTCGACGGTGCGTTCGTGTTCCATGGCGCCTCAAAGAGAATGATGTCAACCAGATTCTGCAGGGGCTCGCAGGAGCCGAGGCCTGCCGGGGCTGCGGATTGTTGAAAGAGCTAAGAAGGAACAAGGATAGGTTTTAGTCAGTGGAAGTCTGACACTCCCTTCAGCTCTGCCCAGAGCGGGAGGCGTAATTTGGTGATTTCTCATTCCCAATAAAAAAAGCACAGACATGCTGTACTTTTATATTTTTGAATCACCCACAAACGAAAAAACGAACGATACTTCTTTATTAGATACTGTGTTTAAAATTCTGTTTATAATTTTTACACCATTTTACGGCTTTCATACAATCAAGCAGCCATTTTCATGCTGTATCGAAACTTTACTTTTGTGGTAGACATACCAATTTTAATATTTTATCGTAAGGTTTAAAGTTTGGCTCGTAAACTTAAACTAGTAAAGTCACTCGATATAACTTACACCGTATGTATTCTGTTCATCAATTAGAAGTTTTATTAATCTTTAAAGTTCATTATTAAGCAGCAACTACGTTTGATGTTTAGAACAATCACTTATTAAAAGGAGTTCCTTAATGTATCCTGAAGGTATATCAGTGTTTTCTATTTTCAAATATGGTACACTTCGTGATCGAACTATTCCAAATGAAAATAAAAATATTGAGCAACGAAAAACAGATACAATAAAATTGTTGGCATAGTTTGTTACATAAAAACTTAGACAGAAAAGCAACAATGGACCCTGGGTTTGTTTCGAAATTTCTATTCAACTAGTTTATAAAAATATAAAGTGTGAAAGTGTATGATCAATTTATCATTTTGTTAAAATTATGTTTTGATTTAACCTCTAGGCCCCCACAGAGGTCGGGCATTATATTACGTCATCCATCTGTCAAGCACCTCTTATCGTAAGCGTAATCTGACCACGGTCACAATAACTGTTATTGTGTTTCTATATACATTAGAGAACACTATTTACAAATAGAGTTTTAAATCGGTCGGGGTTTGGTGGCTCAAATTTGTGCCAGCGGGCTCAACGGTAATACTTGTTGACTGGCACAATTTTGTGCCAGTGGGGTTCTAGCGGAAGGCGTATTTTAATTGTTTTTGGGAGAGGTTGAACAACTATATTATATTATGTAGGTTAGATATCAAATTCATATCAAATTAAAAAGATACTCTTACGGTAATATAAATTCATATATCTATGGTTAATCCACTCATTTGTTTTTTGTTGTTATTTTCCTACTTGCATGCATCCTGTGTCATGTTATTGCATATTAATATTACACCGACATACGAGAGAGTATGCACTTCATAGAATAAGCAGTTTTACTTAGCTTGGAAGTAAAGACTTCCAAAGTGTAAACCAACGTATCTTTTGCAATAAACGATTCCATTTGTTTTTTCGTTTACTGTTCTCACATACTTTACAGAATCGTCTAGCAAGTCCAAGCGTGAATAAGTACTAGTTATTAACGATCTGTAACACAGTTTTACATAACAAATCAATACCTTGTTATTTTCCCTTCGTTTCCAATAGAAACGCTTATTCATCATTCACGAATGCTTTACTTTGGATCCCGTACTTACCTAAATTAGAAGGCTTCTTCAAAATTAATGGTAAAAAATCGATATTCGATAGCATTTTGTATTTACATGCCGATTTTTAATTCACTACGCATGTACCGAGGGACCAAAGTATCATTTTATAAATCAGTTTTTTATTGTGGAATTTTAGAATAGAAAAGATAATTAAATGTATGAGATAGACATAAACTTACGCTAAGTAATTTGAAATCTTGTACTGGACTCTATTTTACCATCTGTTCTGCGATTTTAATTACCTAACAAAGCTGGAAATCAAACCAACGGCATGGGGTTAAAAAGACGGGCAAGGTTTAATTCTCAAAACTATTTTGAACGGAGCGTATCTAACAAAATAAAAATACTTTTAACAAAATCTAAATTCCATACGCTACCAACTCAAAAATCCTAATGTATTAAAATAAATAAAAATAAAAAAATAAAAATGTTTATTGCGTTTTCACATTACTTTTACATAATAAGTTTGGAGAACACCTTTTAAGCAAGAAGATGCTTGTGTTAGGTGTCTCCGCCCTTCCGCTTAACAATCATTATACAAAGTTATGCAATATAAACAAGAATAGGAAAGTACAAAAAGGAGCGCACTAGGGTGAGTGATTTGTATGAGTAGGATTTGAGTGTGAGTTCGTGAGTGCGTGTTGTGTTGTGAGTGTGGATGAGTGTATGTGAATAAGTAAGAAAGTGTGCGAATTGTTTTTGTTTGTATAGATAGGTATAAGGATTGGATATCAGATTGGTTTTTAAATAATAATATGTGCTTAGGTTTAGGTTAGCCCTACGACAACGTCTTGGGATCGGAGGAAATTTTGTATAACTTCCTCCACTAACGGTAACTCAGCCAAATAGGTCATGCAAGCGATGTAAGTATGGCCTCAATGTCGTCATATGTTTTAGTTTTAAGCCATTCAGTCAAAATTGATTTACATTCACGGAGTTTCAGAGGATGAATGTGCAGTTCTTTATTCAATAGGTTATATAAGTGGGAGGCTTGCCTTGCGTACTGCCTCCTTGCAAAGACAGATTTTACCGGGACAGACGGAGCGACCAAGTAACGCCTTCTGCTACTTATATTTGATCTGGTGGGGTCATACGGGAGGGATTTATGTTTCCTCAAAATGAGATGGAGAAGGTAAAGTTTTCTTACTGACAGAAGGTCTGAGGATTGGTAAAGAATTTGGGTAGGGAACCTGTAAGGTTTGAAAAACATAACCTTAAGCAGAGAACGTATTCATTGTATTATTGTCCAATCTAGGTCTTCCAAAAAAAATCTCATTGTGTCCTTTATTAAATGATCATGAAATTCGCCCAATCGTGTCCTGTACAAAATTGGGTAAATTGAATCTTAGGACGATGTGATTACGACATCTAAATGTACTGAATGCTCCAATTCAAATTTCTATTGCAAATAATTTCAGATTGAATAGGGGATTTGTCGAAAACCGATTCGCGGGGATTTTATTATTCGTAAATCGTCGGGACTTGAGTCTTATTATGGCGTCGACGTACGTTTAACAATTGAAATTTTATTTATTCTATGCCTTTAAATAAAAAAACGGCAAACTGCGAGTCGCACTCGCTTTTCGGGAGTTCTGTACAAAGTTATTACTATTTACCTAACATCCAAACGTAGCTATGTATAAATTCACGCTTATTGAGGTTTATTTTTTGTGCTACAAGAAATAGCTTCTTGGCAAATTCTGTTATTTTGACTCAACTGGAAATTAACTACTTTTCAAAGTATAAATATTACACATTTGTTTTTCAATTGTTTATTGCGTTGGCTTGCACATTATTCTCATTGTTTGAGGAAAGTGATTAATTTGTTAATATGTTACACTAAAAATGTTCGTGAACTTGATAAGCTTCCATTTCCTAATGATATATTTTTCTAAGTTTATATACTTTTTTGACGGAAATGGTTTTGACATTGTATACATTCTACTCTTCACAATTAACCATGTACAAATACTATTGTAAAAGCATTATTTTAAAAGAGTAAGTATGGAGTTTCTTGCCCGTTCTTCACCATACGAATCAACTTTTTGGAATGGGCAACTAGATTCATTTTTCTTTGTTTTTGACGTTCTAAAATACCTTTGAAATCGTCTATTAGAAAAAAATGATTTGAGTTTGAGTTTGAATCCACAGGTTTTCATTTGCTTTGCGAATGTCAAAACATGTCACTTAGAAGATTGATTTATATTTCATTAAATTGCTGACCTGAACACATAATGTTGATTTCAACTTGATACAAGTTCTTGATAAAAATATACAAATTGATTATTAAATTATCATAATATAAGAGAACTTTCTTCCTTTTTGAAGTACGGATTCCTAAAAATAACAGAATATCATACAAATACAGAGTAATTAATTAGTTATCTTTTGTAAGGATGCTCCGTTCAACTTTAATAGAAATGAACCGTATTTTTCTCGCATAATATCTATTTGCGTCGTCTCTTGAAAATAATTATAATTACAGTCCACGAGGCATTGTAAAAGGTAATGATATCATTTCGTTTACAGCTGCTTTCTATAATACGATCTGTAGATTGACCTATCAAGGAAACAATTAAATCTTAGATTGCAAACTCGACCTTCATATAAAGCAAACTGATTGTGGTGTCTTAATTATTGACGCACATATAACATTATTGTATAATATATTGCAGCATAAGTAATACATGCAAGCTTTATTTAAACAAGACTACCTATGCAATGCATATAAACATTATAAAAAAACCTATGTGCAACTTTTGGTAACTACAACCACTTACCGTTTCGGAAACTTATCTGAAGTGAGTAATTTATTCACTCCAACATCAGATTAAACAATCTTGGCATCTTCAGAAAAAAATACATACAAAAACCTTATAAAAAATATTTTGCAACTTCTATTTGGTAACTACAACCACTTACCGTTTCAGTAACTTACCAGCCCCCCTAGACAAGTAACATTTTAGAATAGATAGCGAAAACGAATAGATTGTCAAATGTATCGAGATGTGAAATTGTTTAGCGAAAGCTTATGTCAATCCGATACATTTGACAATCTATTCGTTTTCGCTATCTATTCTACAATGCCACTTGTCTAGGTCCTGAGATTTTAGTAGTTCATCAGTTCAGGAGCAAATTAACCTAACAGCACCAGCAGAAATACTTCAAATCAAACTCGAGACAATCTTCTTGACAACTTCATCAAAATCTTTCCAGGTCAATATTAAAACCAGGACAATTAGCAGAAATAGCGACGTTTACACGAGGATTGCCGCCATTTTGTTCTACCACCGAGGAAAATTAATGTAGAAGTTGAAGTAAGTATTTCCTTCCTAATATTTTACCTTGTAATTAAATCCTGTGCGGTTACCAAGCACTAAGCCAGGCTGAGCTGTGTTATATTGCGTAATTTGCCTGGTGTATATTTCTGGTATCAAATTTGCAAGAACTTCAAACATTATAGAGATATTTAGGCGAAGATCAAAATGTGGTCTGAATTTTGAGTAACCTTTTATTCTAAGTGTGTCAAAGGCAATACTTAACCTATAACTTAGCAACAAATTCTAGTGTAGCGTCCAATTCCAGAGCAAAGTCATTATAAAATATGCCCTTAAATTGAGGAGAAAGACTAAATTCTACACTAAAATACCGACTATATTTAGCCACTTGAGCAGGTTTTCCTTGCATTGGCTTGTGACTGGAGCTATTTATATTATATTTTATTATTAGCCAAGGTAATTTTTTTCATGACAGGAGATTTTTAGAAGTTGAAACCAACCAGGAGAGGTAAGTTCAGTGTTCCTTTAAACCAATATGCCCAATAAAATTACAAAGTAAAGCCAATTAGTATTGTTAAAAGAAAAAAAATCACATTATAATGTATTCAGTTACGAGCAAACTTTTAATTAGCGTTCCAAACTGCCATTGTCTAATAGAAAAAAAAACCAGTGTTATCAGTTAACTTTGTCCTAGATTCGTTTAAAAATCACTGCGAAGTGGTTCGGAATCGACAATTTGTTGGTCTTTGTGTGCACGCTGCAATAAATCTTTTCGCAGCATGGCAGAGATCCACCGACTGTTCCAATACATGTTTTATTTATTCAAAAACATTCTAGTCTATGTTTTTAGTATTCCCATTTTTCATTGGACGAGTGAAAGCTTGTTCTAAAACTGTGCGGGTTGATCAATGTGTTAGGGTTAGCTGTGTTTGCGGTCATTCTAGGGATGAGGTCGTTATTTACACATTGAAAATTGGGCGTTCTAAACGTCGAAAACTATTTGTGGGATTGCAAAAATGTGTGTTCATACATTTTTTAAACATATTTTTTAAGGAAGCGCTAGTTGTATTTTTAACTGAAGGATTCTTTTTGTGTCCATCTGCTTTTTTATAGAATATACTAGAGGCCCGTCCCAGCTTCGCACGGGTAGATATAAGATTACAATACACATAGCCTAATTAGCGCCCATATTATGCGTGAAATATTGCGAAAGAAAAAACTCGAAAACATGCGCTTCCCCAGACATAAGGCTGAGCTAGATCGATTTCTCGTCCCCGAAAACCCCCACATATCAAATTTCAGCGAAATCGTTAGGGCCGTTTCCGAGATCACATGCTTTTTCAAGCCATCAGCGCCATCTGCCGGGCTGATTTGTGAATCTAAACCATCCAGGGCGCCAGTCAAATGCATACACAAAAATTCATTTAAATCGGTCAAGCGGTTTAGGAGGAGTTCAATGACATACACACGCACAGCAGAATTATATATAAAGATTATACATTTTTTCGAGATTCTTTTCTAGTTTAAGCGGTTCTTTGTTTTTCGAAGAATTTGTAACTATTGATTTTGGATATTCAAAATTAATTATTGTATAATTTTATATTATTATACGATGTTTGTTGAACTGTTACAGCTGGTTAGTAATTCAACACATTTCGAATATCGTATTATTTTATGTTATAAATGTAATTATTTAAATTTACTTAAATAATTGCAATATGTTACAGCCAACTGATTAATCGTCGTAAAGGCTCAGTAATTAAGGCGTTAGCTCATATAATTACGAGGTTGCGGGTTTGAAACTGAGCAAGTAGTAATACTTTTTAACTTTATCATTCTAGGATTTCATCGAAATCTTGTACCTCGTAAAGTACGTAAAACCACTGGTGGTAGTTGACACCGCCAACCAATGTAAATAATTTTCGTTCTTTAGCTTCTAACACAATATTTTCACGGCTAAACCGCCGGAGCCCCGTCAAGAGGCTTTAATTTTGCACATTGCGAATGCATAAAAATCTAACCAGACCAAACCTTGGGTTGCTCCAATGTTAGTAATTTAGCAGAATCTTTGGTATAATTAGTAGATTAGAAATGTTTATTTTCACTAAAGTGATTAAATAACTGCTGCTTTAGCAAATTCGAAGCGACAAATCCTCTTCTCTTGTAATAAACCACTATTAATTATTAGTTACTCATCTTTAATGTCAGTGAACAAGCTTATAAGACGCTTTTGCTTTTAATTTTACCATAATCTCAACAATATTTATAGAGAGCTGCCACCTAACAATCGGTACGAACTTGAACTCTGGTCAATATTCCTAATAAATAGTTTCTGGTAATATAAATAAAAGAAGCCCCGCAGCGGCGCTCCTATATTAATCTTCATGAACAAAAGTAGCCAATCGGAATGCCTCAGGTTTAGTAGTTTACATAAATCTAGTACAATTTGTGGGCTAGGAACGACTAGGAAGCGACATATTTGTACCTACAGTAAAACATCACGTACATACATAAACCACTTTAATTATTACTTACCTTTAATGTTAGTGAACAAGCTTATAAGAAGCTCCTGCTTTTAATTTTAAAATAATCTCAACAATATAACCCAACAGTCGGTACGTAGAATAAAAAAACATCAGACTTTTAAAAACTCAGCGAACTCAGGTGAATATTCCTATTACGTCGTCGCCGGTAAACTTTTACTTAGAAAAAAGCATTTAATTTCGCAAATTGGTATGAAAACGATATGAATCTAAATGGATTCAGTTAATTAAATCTTTTTTTAATCTATGATCTTTTAGACGTGCCTTAAGGTAAAAAGAATTTTAAAAGGAATACATTGAATGGATCATGTAAGGTAATTGGGTGTTATTAAGATATAGACTAAATTTATTTTTTGTTTATTATATATTTTTTTTTGTAAATATTCCGTGGTGAATTTGGAAGATGCGGGCTGTGTTGAACTGCTAGTACCTAGTATTGGGTGGGAGATAGCTCGTCTTTATCATCAACATCATCAGAGATTCGCCACTTCATTTTGTTTCGAAGGTAAAAAATAATTTTGGAAGTGATTACAAATAATCAATGCAATATCATCTCATCTCCCTACCCTTTCCCAACTATGTTAAGGTCAGCGATTTAGCTGGATATCAGTGTTTTACGTGAAGCGACTGCCTATCAGACCTTCACAACCCAGTAACTGGGCAACACGACACCTCTTAGTTAGACTGGTCAGAGTTACTGGTTTACCCGTAACGACTGTCAAAGTTCTACAAATGACAACCGGGACCAACGGCTTAACGTGCTTTCCAAGGCACGGGATGTCAGTGATGTCCAAGATATAATTTAGAAAGTACAGTCTGTTGTCAACATTATCTAGCCCACCCTAAAATCAAACGACTTTGGGCCTGTGACAAAGTCGCTTTTCGCTGTCTGCCGTGCATAACTGGGACGGATCGCTAGTATTTTTTTAAAAGAAATTGTTAACCCACTCCAGCCATTTACAATAGAATATACACACTCACAAACACATGAAGTACACTATACACCTTCCCTGAACTCACATAAAAAGTAGCTATCACAATAAAAATCATACCTCTCGAAACAACAACACACATACTTCAAAAATCTCCACTCAGCCCCCAATTCAAGCAACAGATTTACAACCCTTTGTTGCTAAAAAATAAAGAACAATTTCCCTCTTATCAGTGCGGCGATACCGAGAGAATTAACGTTGACTACGTGACTCGGGTCTCAAACACCGAATTATACATTTTTTTCCTCAAAAACCCGGACTTGTATTTGCGAAGCAAACTGACTGCCCATATCTGATTCGATAGGCTTTTCAATGATATGAACAAACAAGGCTTTTTCGGCCGAATTTGTGGAGCAATTTTATGTGGAATATTGTCTGGTTTGGCGTTTTCAGACATCTTCACTTGTACGACAAACGATTATTTTACTTTCGTTGTTCGACAGGCAGACATTTTTTTTTTATTATAAAACCTTTTTCTACCTATTTTTAACGCCTGAAAAAAGAGTGTTGTCATAAGTTTAACCGTTCTGTATGTGTGTCTGTGCACCGTAGCTTCTAAACGGGTCATCCGATTTGGATGCTTTTTTTATTTGAAAGTAGGCTAGCGATGGGTCTTATGTGTTTCATTAAAATCGGTTCAGCTGTTTTGTAGTAATCAACTCTTTTGCTAGCTGCTGTCGCGATCTTGATATCTTCGGGATTTTTAATTTTTTAATTTGCACTTGTTGAATTGTTGTAAAATAACCTTGTCTTATCTTATTTTCTATGTGAGATTATACAGTAGTAGTGCAGTTTACACTTTGTGAAGTATCTCGTCCGGTGAAGTTCAAATACTACGCATTCCTGAAGATACAACTACCGTTAGGAATGCATCTTGTGTTTGAACGGTAACTATTTTTTTTGTGAATGACGTTAGAAATTGCTATTTTTGGTCTAATGAAAACAAATGATTTGATTTGGAACTTTGACTTTAATTTACTGTTGTTGAATAGGTGTTCCTCGGTTTTTACCCATTATTTAGGTTTTCTATCGGATTTTATGTGAATTAATAATAATAGTAGAGCAGTAAGTACACTTTGTGAAAAATCTCGTTCATCGGGGTTGCAGAATAGTTCTTAGTTACAGCGGCCCTGGAACATAAAGGGCAACTGAAGGAACAAGGGTGGGTTTTAGTCAGTAAAAGTCTGACACTCCCTTCCGCCCCGCCCAGGGCGGGAGAAGTCATTTAATGATTTCCCATCTATAAAAAAAGCACCTCGTCCAGTGAAGTTCAAACGAAGATAGTTAATGAAGATATAAAATACAATAGATGATACGATAGATATAGTTACCGTCAGGAAAGCATACAGTGTTACTCCGAAACGTATGTGTGTCAAGTAATTACAGGCACATAAATTCATCTTTGTCTTTGGATGGCAACAGCGTACGATATTAGAAAGCCAATTCTACTAAGTGACTGCTTGTAACTAAGTGAATACTAACTGAGCAAATTGGAGTCGCAATTTCATTTTAGGTAAATATCAAAATCGTCAATGTATATGGGGAAAACTTAAATTTACCTAACAGGGCATGTTGGTGTAGTGGTTGGACCTTGAGTGCTAAGTCGGAGGTCATGGATTCGATTTTCACCCAGAACTAACTTTGTGTGATAAACCTGATTGTTTCTTTTGTGTTTTGGCATAGTCAATAGTCAAATCATTTATTTCCATTAGACCAAAAAAGGCACATTAAAACGTCATAATTATAAAACAAAAGTGAATCTACCGCCCATTCCAAAATGTTGTTACGTATGGAGAAGGATGGGCAAGAAACTCCATACTAACTCTTTTAAAAAATAGTCGTATTACAAAGTTTTTTGTACGTGGTTAAGCGTGATTTAAAATGAATATAATCCAATAACCATTTCCGTCAATGTATATAATAAAAAAAAACTACTTTTTATATAGATTAGGAAATGGAAGCTTTATAATGTTCGCGAGCAAACTGTTTACATGTTCACAATAAACTACATTCCTCAAACAATAAAAATAATGTGTGAGCCAGCGCAATGTATGACTAGAAAAAAAATATATACATATGTGTGTATAATTTCTAATGTAAAGAGCAGTTAATCATTGTCTGTTTGAATTAGCAACCTGTTAGCTTTTGTATACACTGTGAATTATCCTATGGAGCAGGTCCAGCATGTTTCCAAGCATTTTTATCTTCTATATAATCATCTAATTTATAATAATTATGCTTGTTGACAAAGTGAATTTTTATGTGTTTTGAATTTCCTTTCGTTTAGACTTAATATTTCAAATGGAATTTTGTTATAACATTTAACACAGTACCCCATAAAAGATGTTTTTACTTTAGACAGTCTATAATAAGGTTGAGCTATTTTATCTTTATTCCTAGTATTAAAATTGTGTCTATCACCGACTTTACAAAACATTTCTGGATTTTTGATAACGTACATAATATTCTAATAAATGAATTGGCAAGGCACCGTCATAATATTAATCTTTTTAAACAGCTTCCTAAGAGACTCGCGGCAATGTAAATTATAAATAGCTCTGACAGCTCTCTTTTGTAAAATAAAAATAGATTCAATGTCAGAAGCCCTACCGCACAATAATTCGCGTAATTTCGTAATCTATAATATGAGTGTAATTTTAAAATACATAAGTATGTTTATCAGTTGATGGTTACCAGAGTACAAGCTCTGCTTAGTTTGAGATCATATGATCCTGTGTGAGCTGTCTCAGAACTGAAGTTGTTCACTAATGACTCTTCTCGTGACGTCTTGACCAGAGGCTATTCAACAAGACAAACATCGTTCTTTTACCTTGTAAGTCATACACAAAATTCTATAATATTATTTAAAAACAAACACTTTTTGAGGCAATATTACTATCTACCCATAACTTCTGATTGATTTTAAAACTAATCCAAAACAATTAGCAGAAGTCAAAACACTAAAATAAAAATCGAATACATAAATCTAATTCGGTAATTATTCGAGTATTGCTGGATACGCCATTTGCACGCTTTATGAAATAAATCGCGTTTTATTTGATCGAAAATGTATTGTTGTAAATTGAGGCCAATATGTTGCGTTTTATTAAATTTTATAAATTATTCTGTTATGCCTGAATGTTGATCCAAAACAAATTAATGTATCCAGCTGAAATTCTGACGCGATGCAGTCAGCACACAAATAATATCATTCCACTATATTTGTTGCTCAAAAATTGTTCATGGATTATTATTAGTAAGGAACTAAAATACAAGGGAAACACTGAGCTATACATATTACCACGACTGTTTTAAAAATATGTTATGAGTACATTTGGTCAAAGTCTACGCCTCTATTTTCAGGTATGCTATGTTTTTTTTTCTCTCTTCGCGCCATTACTCTGTGAACATAGCTTTTCTTATTACTTGTAGTACTCATAATATAGTTTTTTTTTTAAGTACCCCACGTTTTATCCCACTTGCTCTAACAACGACTAACGGTAGGTTATTTTAATTGAATGGTAGGTAACAGAAATATGCAATATCATAGGCCTCCCATATACTGTCACTGTGCTTTGAACCACTTTATAGTAAGTATTTTTATCGTAGACTAGCTGACCCCGCGAACTTTGTTCCGCCCTACAGGCAACAAATGACCACATTAATTTTAAAAAATATACTAATAGGTAATTCAGTGATATGTGTATAGTGCATGGATTGCACTTTTCAGTGTATCACCCTTTTTTATCAAATGACGTCTCTCGTCCTGGGTGCGACGGGAGGGCGTGTCAGACTTTTACTGACTAAAACCCACTCATGTTCCTTTGGTTGGCCTTTAAGGTCATAGCTCATTACAGCCACTCCGCACCGACTCGCCTCCTGCGGCTAGCATTCTTTATATGGACTTGTATGCGCTCACTATATCTTTTAATTACAGGCCTGTTGGTATAGGTTTATTTACAGTCATGGCGAATGCAAGATGGATTGAAAATTGAAGTCGTTTAAACTCGAATGGCATGTCGGTTGGGATCATGGGGATTTTCGGAATGAGAACTTCCTCACCTTTGAATTTTCCTTTAAGTATGGTGGCGTAAATAAAATTGTTCATTAATTTACTTACCACCAAACGTGTTTCGTTGCACAGTTTTGGTTGGTTTAAGTTTCGAAGCATGATTACTACGGAACCATCTTTAGTCGTAAATTGTGCGGTGGTAAGCCAGGCACATCCAAAGAGTTTAAAAATTCAATTGGATAGTTGGTGGGAAAGAATGCATTTTGTCATTATTTCAGAACGCATTTCAATCATAACTTATAGTATTTGACAGGATGGACAACAAATGTTTGACAGGTACGAAACAAAGTAACATTAAGGGAAAATGATTCATCTTTTATAATTATGTTCTCGTCGATTTTTCATTATTTTTAAGATGTATTCTGCTATTCGGGGCGGGGACAAATCCAACGAACCAAAAACCATGAAAATTGGTCTAGCCGATCTCGAGTTATAAGTGTTGTAACAAACCCGGTTTTGTTTTATATATATAGATTATAAAATAACTTATAACCTTCCTTCCTTATGAGTTAAAGTATACGCCAAAGTAATTTACGTAAAAAATATTTAACACATCCACTGTTCTTTTTGTACGATTTCACTTGGCGTATCTGGCAATAAATTCGCGTAACTTGGGTAGGGCAAACTATGCTGTAGTCTTATTACAATACGGTTTATATTAAGTTGCATCGAACACGCAAATATTAATACGCCAAGTAAAGCCGCGCTATCAAATGTCACTACGTCAAGTGAAGTCACACCATCAAATGTCACTACGCCAAGTTGGAGTACCACCGCGTTTGTCAATTCATCCCTCAAACGCTCTAAATAAATAAAAGATTCCTACAAACGAGCTCAACTTTAAAACACTTTTATTACGAGTCTTTTTAGTCTGAAAGCATAATAACTAAAGTGATACCAGTTGTTTTCCCTCCACAAGATACCACCTGCGCATCACCCCTTCAATTATTCAAAGAATCTTTCTCTTACATTTTGGATAATGAAATTTTAATCATTTGTCTGTCTTAAGTCAGCAATAAGGCTAGGTGGATGATTCATTTTTTATGATGCAGGAATAATATTATGAGTTATTAGTAAGTAAAACAAAAGAAATCCGCTGACAAATTATCTACTTGACCAGAATATTATACCTAAAGGATGATAATAAATGCTTCAAAGCAAAATTATTGTCACCGCAAAATCATGGGTCACTGGTGAAACCGCGGAAGGCAGCTAGTACTTTATAAATACATAACTACTTTTGGTAAATTACACCTAGACACAGAATAAACCATCATTTTTACCATACAAAGTTTTTTTCTGGTGAGAATCAAACTCTCGACCTCCAATCCTTCTGCTTAGTAGTCAGGGTCACTAACAGGACCAGCAGGCCTGCCATACGGCCATGGCTCTTAATTTATTAGTGTTTATACCGTACATGTATAAAGGCGGTGACTTTTACCCTCAATAAATGGGCCCTCGAAAACGACCACTAGCCCAGTGACGTAGTGACAAGGGCGCAACATAATATCAAGGTGCTTAAAGAGTGGAGATTTATTTCACAGCTTTCACAATCTCGAAAGTATGGCCTACCAGCATTTTACTGGAATGCTTCCTTCTTCTTATCACGTTTGCTCTTGCGTGTCTTGACACAAATCAACAAAAAAAGGCAAGAGGTGGGTGCTGCTTCGTAAGTATTTACATCAGTCAATAAGTTAGGGCAAGCGAGATTTGATAAGCTCTTATTTTCCAGGAAATCATATCTAGGGAGCTCATGTATTTACCCGACTGCCGAAAGAAGGGTTATGTTTGTATGTCTCATTTTATGGCACGCTGCACTGAAAAAAATGTTCGGTCCTATCACGAATTTTTGTTGATTTTACCAAACTTCTTAAGTTGGCGTTACCAAATTTATTTGGATCTACCAAATAAATTTGGTACAACGCCAACTTAAGAAGTTGTAGAACCGCTGCAGATGTGTCAGGAGAGTCTTAGGTGGATCCACGGATTATTAATTTTAAGTTTCCAACGTTTTTTTATAAAAAAAAATATATGTTTCGGAAAATTAACAAAACATAGGTGTAATCTACCTAATAAATTTGGTAACGCCAACTTAAGAAGTTTGGTAAAATCAACAAAAATTCGTGATAGGACCGAATAATTTTTTCAGTGTGTACAGCCTAAACTGTTCGGATTTCGACATATAAGGTATAATTGAATTTATCTCAGTTGTAGGAGTGACATATAATGTAGTAGGTGTATTAGTTAAAAATTGCTTATTTATTTATTCAAACTTCATGCACAAACGGTTACTTAATTATTTATTACATAATCATACATCTGGCTGTCGACGAGTAATAAAATACTATGTTCTAGGTTCATTCAAAAACTACTGGATTGAATCTCTTTTACATTAAGTTAGAATATTTCTTCAAGATCGGACCAATTAAAAGGATTATACATTATCACGCTGCCTGTTTGTAATATGGACTAAGCATTCTTGTTTTTCTTAAGTTTGTCTCTCGCCTTTAGATTTCGATATTCAAATCTGTCGAAGACCAAGTAAACTCATCACATTATTATAATTACAGAATTGACAGGTAAGTTATGATTATGAATAATATCGAAGGTTTATGGCAGACCGCATCATCATTAATTTCGTCGAACGCTGTCACATTGTAATATTAATTCTAATTAATTTTCAATAGCACAAAATTCTGCGACAAACCCGGACACAAAGAGCTTTTCTGCTTAAACAATACAACATGACAACAATACGTTTTAATTATCCATACTAATATTATAAATGGGAAAGTGTGTCTGTCTGTCCGTCTGTATATTTGTCTTTCTTTCACGGCAAAACGGAGCGACGAATTGACGTGATTTTTAAGTGGAGATAGTTGAAGGGATGGAGAGTAACATAGGCTACTTTTTGTCTCTTTTTAACGCGAGCGAAGCCGCGGGCAAAAGCTAGTAACTAAATATTTCTAGTATTTTTGAAAGAAAGACAAAGAAATTCCAATTGAAAAAAGAACAACTTTAAATAAGGTCTTATGATACACATATAAAAAAATAATATATGAATTAAAAAAAACCATAATGGCAAAAAAGTTGCATTAATTTTAACAAAATCGATTCAATACAGACTATTTTTAACCGACTTCAAAAAAAAGGAGCCTCTCCTTTTTTTAGAAGTCGAGTCTTTCTTCTCAATTCGGATGGTATCATGCCGAAATCGAGGGAACTCCTCAATTTTTATAGAACAACGTAAATTTTTATTTTGAAAGTTACTCTAAAACGTAGTCAGACATTGAGACTCCAACTAAAAAGTAAAAAAAAAAAGTTTTTTCCAAAAAAAAAGATAACCTACTTCAAAAACTAAAATCACAGAAATAACTATTTCGGAAGTCAGTGGTTTCTCTTCTGCCGGTCTATTTGATGTGTTGCCACCGACTTCCAAAATAGTTATTTTTGTGCTTTTAGTTTTTGAAGTTGGTTATCATTTTTTTTTAAAAGCTTTTTATTTCCATAGAATTACGTTATTTTCTCCAATTATTACAAAATATTTCTAGCTCCAAAACATACTGCAATAGCCCATTTCTCTTGCCGGGGCAAGAGCCAATGTTTTGGGGTTTAATAATTAGTCCCACAGAAGATCTGTTGGGCCCCGATAAGCAATTTTACGTTTATTTGTCAAACGGGACGGTCTGGTCAAATATCCTCCGTCGAATATAGCAGCGGTTTTGCTAAATTCCCTTTGGTTATATTGGGGCGGCTTATTTTGTATATTTTATTTATGTTTTACTTTGTTTTGACTATACTTACACAGTCGTTTTGATACTTTATAGCCAATTCGACAAAAAGTTTATTCGAAGTAAATTTAATCCTTCGAACACACGTGATTTGAGACACAATAATAATAATAATAATTCATTTGTTTTCTCATCACAAATGTTGGGTACAATACAGTGTGCAGTAAAATAAAGTAAAACAATAGAAGGACAATAGCAGCCCGACAGCCGGCTGTAGGTTTTAAACGTCAATACAAAAACTATATAATAAGGGATTTAACCTCGTTTTAAGTGAAGTTTTTTGTAACGTAAAAAGTTTGATATCGAAAATTTAATTCATGTTAAAGTTGAAATTCAGCCTTCTCAATTAAGTATTGTATTTATATGAGATGGAATTCTGTTCTTTTTCATAGAATTGGTATAAAGGTCGGATGTCAAAGCATTTTGTTAAATACTCTTTATAGGATAGGTATTTGAATTTATCATGTTAGCCTAAAATCGACTTTCTGAAACTTCAGACTGTCTAATTATCTTTACTTTGATGGAGAAGCTGTCGTTATTATATTTTTATTATTTATATTTTTATTTATTTCTAATGTTGAATACTTTAAAAGCGCACTTAGGTAAATCAGTTTTTTCCAGAGACCTGAAAGCATTACTAGACAGTTCTAGAAAATCATTTATTTAAAATTAAAACCGACTGTCGAGAATATTCAAGATAAGCCATCACCATCTTTAATATTATGCTAACTGAGCAGAACGATAAATAGTATTTCATTAAAGCAAAGCAAACTTGCTTCAAAGGCGCTTCAGTACAACTGTACCAGAATACTGAAATGTCACTGATGTATGAAAATACGGATACGGTGATAAAATACGATGCTATATGAGAATGAGATAAGTAAAACCTTTTAGATGTAGAATTTTAAATCAAGATACGCGTTGGATTCAGCCCCCCTAGACAAGTGACCCCCTAGCCGAGTGAGCTTATGTCAATTCCATATATATATTTGACAATCTATTCGTTTATGTTTTCTATTTTACAATGCCACTTCCTTAAGCCCTCAGGCCTACCATTCGTTCATTAAAGTCCAATCGCGCATTTTTTTAATTTAACCATAAATACTATGCATATTAGAAACTAGCTGTAAGTAAAAAAAAGTTTACCACAAGAATCTCTGATCAAGGTTTATTTGAACCTGACATTTAAGATTTTTTGTGAAGCTAAGTCGGTAATCCAACTCGAGCAAGCATGGTCATCAGTGCTCTTGCTTTCTCCGTGTTAGAAGAGCCTGCTACTGCTGTTATATTCGTGGATATTAAGCATTCATTAATTGAACATTCGGAACCGCATGCGCTGGAAATAGTAAGGTAAGGGAAATAGTAAGGTAAGGCCTAAGCCCAGCAGTGGACAGTTATGAGCTGATAATAATGATGAAGCATTAATTTTACACATGTCATTATCATAGCGACACGCAATCACTATTCAAAATGCACCTAATCAATTGTACGAACAGTACCACCTCCAAAATAATTCCACTGCACCTCTCTCTATCTTCTTCACTCCTAGTACAAGCACTGCACATTTGGATAGCTGCACTCTGTGTCGTAAAGGATCATTTGGAAGGATACTCCGGCTGGATTATCCCGGTACAGTTCATTCATTTGACGAAGGTTTTTCAAGCTATGAAGAGACGTAGTATTTGTGTTTTAAATTCTGCTGTTGAAACCTGTTTGAAAGGAATTGGCTGTTTAGATGGCTTTTGGTGTTTGACTGGCTGTGGTTATGTGGACCTTGGTAGGTTGGAAATAAGTATTGAAATGTTTAAAATACTAGCTTCTGCCCGCGGCTTCGCTCGCGTTAGAAAGAGACAAAAAGTAGCCTATGTTACTCTCCATCCCTTCAACTATCTCCACTTAAAAAATCACGTCAATCCATCGCTCCGTTTTGCCGTGAAAGAAAGACAAACAGACAGACAGACACACTTTCCCATTTATAATATTAGTATGGATTATATTTTTTGAGATTTCGGCTACTTACTAGATCTCTGTCACAAGTGTCAAAAAGATGTGAAATTAAATTGAAATTTTATAACGTTAATATATCGCGTTTGTTAGTCGTCTTATTAGCATTCTACACACTAAATAAATTCTCGAAAATAATTAGATACATGTTGAATGTTGATATTTTTAGCAATTAAATTAATGAACCATAATATGTAAATTATTTACCTTACTTGATAAATTAAATTTTTAATTGTAATATTTATATTTTTAACTAAACTTTATCTATTGTAAATTATGTGAAATGTCTTAGGTTTAAGTTGTTATTAGTGTAATCAAAATATGAAGATTTGATGTAGGAAACTAATACCTACATGAAAATTATGCTTTTTTTTACAAATATGTATAAATCGACTTTGTCTTCATACATGACCGGTTTTTAGAGTCTTATGATGAAATCGAAATGTAGGAGGAACTTGAACGCCATAACTGAACTAAGTAACTTATGACCGTATACTCAATTTTAAGACGTTCTCAAATGTGTTACGTACTGTCTTTGTTTAAAATATTACCCATACACCGAAAAAAAAACCGAACGTATTTTCGTTAAATACCAATCCGCACGCACTTTAGGCCTTCTGATTATTTTTTGTTCAGACCTTTTAACTACCCAAAGCTCTCATCCGAAGCTCTTTCACCTGTACCTAATGAGTTTCCATGAAACGAGGTCAATTTTCAACTCCAAACGGGTCTAAATAGGGGAAAAACTAAGTCTTATCTCTTAGAATTCCATTGAATTGAGTTTCCTCAACTGAACCATTGATAATTTTGTTAATTTTGAACATAAAAATTCAGTTGCCAACTTTTACTTTTAATATGGGGACTGAGGGTTTTAATTCGTTGGGGACTCTATGTTAAATTTTATACGGATTTAAATATTTAGGTTTTTAACTGTTATCTTTTGGGGATATTGTTGGACGTTATACACAATCGCTTAGTTTGTGTAGAGCTGTTACAAAGTTTGGTTGATACTGAATTTGTAATTTGATGTTGTTAGGGCCATTTTAGGGCAATGTTGTTGAAAACGTTTTAATATGTTTGAAATATAGTTCTTAAATAATATAAAACTATAAAGGTAAGTTGACTACGGAACCCTAAAAATGAGACACTCAAAGACTGCGGCACTGTTTGATTGTGATTGCCACAAAGGAGTTCTAAAAACTTTGGATTTAATTAGCTCAGTATCTCACTAAGCCTTTTTATTTATTTTCCATATTACACTCATTTACCAAAAATAAAATTTATAATATTATATAATTATTCAATATTATAATAATCAAATTTCTATACTAATTAAATAGAGTGAAAGAGTTCTTTTTTGTTGTTTCATCAGCACGCAAGACTTTTCTCAACTATGTAGGGGTCGAATACCAGTCGGAATGACTGCCTATCAGACCTCCACAACCTATTTTCTCGGAAACAAGATACCTTAACCCTTGTATATAAGTTGATTAGGAGAGAAAGAAAATATTTACGGGATCCACTACAGGGGGCGTACCACAAGCCCTTATAGCAGTATTACTTTGATATTACTTTCAGTGGGAAAGAGACGGCGCTAGACAACGTGTCTAACGCTGTCACTTGCACACTCCTGCAACAGGACTAAAACAATCTTACTTTAAACGTCATGGTAAGGGGGCTGTTTCCTCAATGAGATAATCCAACAATTCTGCAGAATAAGTTAACAGCTTGCCAAAACTCCATACAGACTAAAAAATTAAGAATAAATAAAACCTTGAACCAAGACAGGTATTGGCCGAATGCCTAAACTTATCTGTCATTTCTCATGGTTATAAAGAAGAAATTTGTTTCCTAATTTCATATCATATTAGTATTAAGTCTGTTTTAGAAAACAAAGAAAAACAAGGTCCTTATTTAAATATCGTCATTCGTTAACTAATAAACAACCTTAAACCAAAAATCAAGGAGTCTAAACTTGACTCATCGTTGCCCACTGACATCGGCCTACACCACCTCTTCGTAGCTAATTTAACCTAAGAATACACTAGAAATCCCAATACACTGTCCCACAAAACAGAATACTTTTCAACCAACTCTAAATAGTTTACCAAAAACTTTAACTAAGGATCCTGTAGAATATGTAAACAGCTTGCCAAAAACTCCATGAAGTATTTTCAAGATGGTCACGACAACTAAGAATAAACAAAACCATAAACTAAGAAAAAAAATATTTGCTGAAGGAGCAAACTTAACTGTCATTTCTTTGGTTACAGGGGAATTTAGTTTTATATTTTTAATAGAAAATATAAAACTAAATTCTCCTGTAACCAAAGAAATGACAATTAATTTTTAATAGAAAATATAAAACTAAATTCTCCTGTAACCAAAGAAATGACAATTAAGTTTACTCCTTCAGCCAATAATACTTTTCTTAGTTTATGGTTTTGTTTATTCTTAGTGTCAGTTTGAGGAAACAAAAAAAACACGATCTTATTTAATATCATCAAACTTTATTAATAACTAGATCTACTAGTGAATTCGTTCCCATTCCTTAAGGATTTCCGGGATAAAACTATCCTGTCCTTTCTCGGGTCCTAGATTGTATTTGTATCAAATATCATTCAAATCGGTTCATTAGGCGTGAAGAAGAGGCAGATAGACAGACTGCTAGTATGGATCTAAATATCTCTACACTTCCTAGCTAATTTAACCCAAGAACACTCTAGAATCCCATTAAACTGTCCCACAAAACAGATCACCCATCAACCAACTCTGAATAGTTTACCAAAAACTTAAATTTCCTCGCAAATAATCTAACTACGTACATTATTATGCCGACGTTACATTTTGACTGTTCAATTCTCCTCCGATCTCATTACAAGTTCGCAGTTTGTTTAATTGGCTACCCACTACACGGAATTGAGCTACCTGGGCCAATTTAAATTGACCCTCCCCTCCTCTTTAACAAGCTTTTACCAAAGACAGATGAGGGGGATCCGGGAAAAGTGGAAGAGCTCTCAATTAATTGGTTATTTAAATGCAACACTGTTCGTATAGCTTTTGCAAGTGTAATTGTTGTTTTCAGTGGTTTTCAGCGCATGAAATTGTTGTATGGCCGCCGTGAATAATGGCTTTACTGCCTTTGCTGGCTTTTGAATTATATTAATATAGAAATGTGGAAACAACGGCAAATGTTTGTGATTGAACGTAATGCGTTTGTAAATCTAGTTAGAAATGTTTAGATTGTGTGTTGCTTGAAATCTAATGTATTGCAAATTAATACTCTAATTAGGTTTGTCAGATTTTGATGCCTTATGTTTTTAACCCCCTACACAAAAAGAGGGGTGTTACAAGTTTGACCGATATGTGTGTGTCTATCTGTCTGTTTGTATTGTCTGTCTGTGGCATCGTAGCTCTTAAACGGGTGAACTATGTAATTCACGTCTTTACAATTTTTTCTATCTCTTAGAGCGCTTTCACACTTAGGCGACTTTAGCAGCGCGACAGTCGTGCGGCTGACACGCGACTGTCGCGCTATCAGTTTTTCATAGTTAAAACAGAAGCTAAACTCGCCTAAGTGTGAAAGCGCTCTAATATATGTTTCATCAAAATCGGTTAAGCCTGAAAAATGTAATAAGAAGCTTATAATATTAAATTATAATATTATGAGCTTCACAAATCCTTTTTCAGTAGATACTTACTCTTCACAAAGAACATACCCTTCAAGTATTATATCTATGACCAATGGTTTGGGCTGTGCGTACCGAACCGTTCTTTTTTAGTAGTTTTTTTTTTAAAGCAACAACAAATTTATAAGCAAATAATAAAATCTTTTGCCAAGATGTCAGTTTAGATATCCTGAGTACGTATTTACTACTATAAAAATGTATCTTTACATCCTCTAAATGAAAGCGTATTTTTGCGTACCCCCGCTGCAAGGGCTTCGTCAAATCGGATGTAATTCTGGCCAGCACCGCCCAGTCTGGCGCTTGTCCTGTTCGGTACTTAGGATGCGTCTGTATTAAATAATTGAACCGCAGCTTACTGCGATGACGGCTTGCAGGAGCTTATGTTTGCGTCGGATTTGTATAGAGCTGTTAATATCTTGGAGTGAATGGGGTAATAGTTATATTATTTACAAGATACAAAAGCTCGCTTGGTGTGTCGTGATGGTTTAAGGTGCCCGCTTCTCATCCATGAGGTTGCATTTTTCAATCCGTACTAATATTATAAATGCGAAAGTAACTCTGTCTGCCTGTCTGTCTGTGTGTCTGTCTCTTCTTCACGCCTAAAGCACTGAACCGATTTGAATAAAATTTGGTGGGTAGGTATAGTCTGGAACCCGAGAAAGGGCATAGGATAGTTTTCATTCCAAAAATCCCCCGGGAACGGGAACTATTAATCCACGCGGACAAAGTCGCGAGCAAAAGCCAGTACATTAATTATAATTATTATTCTAAGTTTATCTAGCACATCACTAGCATACCGTGCTTTGGATTACACTCGGTTCTGGTTCTCATTCGTAGATATTACGTTACGAGTAGCCAAAAACGAAAAACTCTAACAATCAGTACAACCAGGATTGATATTTTGAGAACCCTTGTTGTAGAGCAGACCGTACAATGGTTTGAGGTTATTGACAAGGAGTATTAAACATTTTTTATTGTTTTAACTAGATAGTATCTTTTTTGGGACAATCCCACCACACTATTCCCAACCATTGCAACTCCTGAAAGCCAGAATCAACAGTGGAGTCCGCCAGAAAAGCGCCAAACAATGAAACTCGACGAGTCCCGGAGAAACGATTCAACTGTCTTGGATCCCGCAACGAAATGAATCAGAAAAGAACAGCGGAGGAGTAAGAAAAATATATTTTATACGCTAAAACATTGTCGTATTTCCATAAAAAAATCAACGTGTGAAACCAATACTACACTAGGTCTTGCCCAAAGCGTAGGTAGACAAAAAAACATTGCCTATTCACATCGTCTCTTAACAAAATATCCAAGCTTATATTCTTAGGGTATTCAAGCAGAAATATGCAATTAACCTTTCCAAGCTTTGTACAGTAAATATTTACCTTTCAATAACCGTCACGGGCTCAATAGTTTATTAATTGCCCTGTAATAAATTAATAGAGGTACGTTTTTGCCCTGTCAGTACATTACTGTACCGTATTGAAAGCTCCAAACGATATTTTAATGAAACTGGAATTAATTACTATGAAAAGTGCTTTTGTGTTAATTCGTTTGGTTTTTTTTTTGTTATTAATAATATGGTTTTTGTGTATTACACGTGTTCAGAAATGGTAAAGAGGTTTGAGATAGAGTTACATTAATTTACCAAATGTCAAATTATAATTTTAAAATCCCCTGGTCCTAGTTCCCGCAGCTATCAAAAAAGTTAATAATTTCGAAACGGCTGAACTGATTTTACTGAAGCATGTCCAAGAACGATTGCTAGATCACCTGTTATAAAATCTAAAAAACTGCATCCAATTCGGTTAATCCGTAGAAATTACAGTGATACAGACAAACACAACAGATTTGAGTCTTCAAATCTGTTAATTAATTAATGTCGTAATGGCCTAGTGGTTAAGGCACCCGCCTCTTATATACTAGGTTGTGGGTTCGAATCCGGGCATGTTCCAATGTGACTTTTTCAATTCATATGTACTTTCTAAAGTTTATTTTGGACATCACATGACATCGGTGAAGGAAAACATCGTGAGGAAACCTGGACTTGTAATTAATATAAGTCCGAAATCGCCAATCCGCCTTGAGCAAGCGTGGTGATTAATGCTCGTGCCTTTTCTGTATGAGAAGAGGCCTTTGCCCTGCAGTGGGACAGTTATAGGCTGCAATTATTGGCCAGTCACCGTAGACGTTGAAATTGCTTTAAGTTGGATGTTGCTAGGATAGTTGTAGCGTAATAGATTGCTGCGTCAAAATACCTTTTTTGTAACCTACGATGACTAAAATTGGTGGCCAATATTGAACCTTATGTGGTAATACTTGAACCATTTCCAGCACAGAAACTACAATTCGCCTGAATAATAGTCACAAAGAGCTGCATAGAAATACGCAGAAGTCGCCTTTGTCTACCAGGAACTACGTCTCAAGCCAACCGTTTATTTATTTGTAAGACGTCATAATATCTGGAAATACTCGGTCATTCACGCAAATCGTGTTTGAGAGAATACTTTTCTTTGAACTCTTGTGGTACACTTCCCTGAAAACCTTCGAGTTCTACGTAAGGCGTTCCACGAAGTCGAGACCATACGTTAGTTCACAATAGGCTGAGAAATTAATTATGTGTTACATTGATTTCATAAGATTTCTTAGAAGATTCAAAGATAATTAATACCTACGTCTTCGCTAAGATGATGATAAAATGCTTGCACGTCAACACACTTGTAAGGAAAAAAAAAAAAAAAAACAAACGTTTTATGCAACTGTTTCACTCGGTTTCATCCGCGTAATTATTGGGTATCGGTTACTGCTCTGCTCCTGTGGATCATATCGGGATATGTCTATAGGTTATTTTTTTATTGTCTTTATTTGCCACTTTTTCCATTGATGCTCCAGTCAAATTAGCGTCATAGTGTGGTGTTCTATAGACTATGTTACTTGCTGATAACGTAGCTTTATATTGGTAAAAGATTTTTTCAAACCAGTTCCGTACTTATGCCGATTTCACACGAGGGCAGAACAGTAAGGCACAACAGTGGGCAGAACAGCACTGCTACTGTTTGAACGCACAGGACAGTACAGTGGGCAGTACAGTACTGCTACTGTTTGAACCACAGGACAGTACTGTTATGTACGTTCAAACAGTGGCAGTGCTGTACTGTCCACTGTTCTGCCTCACTAGAACAGTGAGGCAGAACAGTGGGCAGTATAGCACTGTCACTGCCCTCGTGTGCAATCGGCATTATGGAGTCAATTCAATGCAAACAAAACAAACAATCAAATCTTTTCTCATTATAATATTAGTATGAAATAGGGACAAAGATTTCGGTCAATGTCGACCCTCAATTGAAACTTCGAACGTCCACTCAGCCTTATTATTATGCACGCCTGTAATTTAGCAAATCACTAAAATTATGTACCTTATAACGCTACAGTAAAAGTCACTTTTCGAATAAATGTTTTAGCAAAATTATTGTGGTGTTACCCACTCTATACATTCGACGTTGATTGCCTCGACTTAGGGCGTGTCTATGGGCGGGTCACCACTCAACACATTAGGAAGCATTCCAGACGATGATGGAATATATAAATTATGTTGTGAGTAACATTCCTTGTTATTTATGTTATTTTCTGTATTAAAATGGTGTTTTACATGGAGTGTTTTATTGTTGACTCAATTATTTTGGGTTTAATGTTGGAAAAAAGTTAATAAGGGCAATTAATTTTACGTAGTTAAGTAGGAGGTCTTGTTTCTTATATAATATTTTATCGGTAGTACATGAGTTATATGCAGTTGTACAATAATAGTGGGTCCCACTGTACTGTGTGTGTTGTGTTGTTCTCATGCAGAGTAGTCCCGAGCATTAACCAACCAGCTTACTCAAAGCGGATTGGCGGATTTCAGACGCATAATCATTATAAATCCAGGGTTCCAAGAGGCTCCTTTCTTTACTAATGTCAGTGATGCTTTCACCCAGCAATAGGACAAAAAACTAGCTAATATTATAATATTACTATTACACAAACTACATGATTACTTACTTCAAATCAATGCATTAGTGTGTAAAAGACACGCTCAATAACGCTGCACATGTATGAGTGTATCAAGAACACTTCAGGGTGACCAGTCAACAAGTCAACCGGGAGACACCGCAAACAAACTCTGCTACACACTGAACAAAGTTCGGAAGGTCTTGGTACCAGTAGGTGTAGCTGACAGCCTCACTTACGATCCGTAGTTGGTAACTTGAAGATCGATATGTTGTTTGTTTTGGTACAGTAAAGCTGATGTAGGGATATTGGTAAAACTTTTTTCAAAAAAAAAATAACCGCCTTCAAAAACTAAAAACCCAATAATAACTAAAATTTCGGAAGTCGGTGGTTTCTCTTCTGCCATTCAATTTGTGTTGCCACCGACTTCCGAAATTTTAGTTATTATTGGGTTTTTAGTTTTTGAAGGCGGTTATTTTTTTTTTGAAAAAAGTTTTTTATTTATTACTTTTTAGTGTCGACTCCCAATGTTTGACTGTGTATAGTATCTTTCAAAGTAATTTATTTTCAAAATAAAACTACTAACAATCTTATAAAACGAAAATAGAAACTTGAAGACAAAGCACACATCGTCTATGAAAATTTCGTCAATTTTTTTATGTTCTTGGTGAATTTTTCGAGAAGCACTGAACCGATCGCCACAAAATTTATATGGGACCACCCCTGAATCATGACTTATCAAACAAAAAAAGAACCATCAAAATCCGTTGACAATTGACGGAGTAATCGATGAACAAACATACAAAAAAAAAAAAAAAAACATACAAACAGCCGAACATAGTACCTCCTCCTTTTTGTGAAGTCGGTAAAAAGGATAGATGAGTCAACTTGGGCGACAAATATGTGAGGTTTTGATTCAAGATTTTGACCACAGCTTACAGGTCACTGCCTTATCTATACTTATAATTAAACTGTAGAGAGGTCAATTCTGTACATTGAATAAATATTCGAAATTAATATTGGAGGATAATAAATAATAATAATAAATATCTTAGGACAACTCACACACGGTCATCTGATCCCAAGCTAAGCAGTGCTTGTGTTATGGTAACCAGACAACTCTTATACATACTTATATACTTTCTAAATATATACATATTATAGATAAATTACACCCAGACACAGAGCAAACAATATTATGCTCATCACACAAAGTTTGTCCTGGGTGGGAATCGAACCCACGACCTCTGGTTTAGCAGTCAGCGTCACTAACCACTAGACCACAGGCCCGTCAAAATGATGGATGATTGGTGATCCATACTTATGCCAAAAAGGGAATCAGTAAATTTTTTGTCTGTCTGTCTGTATGTACACGCATGGGTTAAAACGACTAAAGGGATTATAATCAAACTTTGTACGATTGTGACCTATACTCCTGGGCAGGTTATAGGCTATATAACACAAAGCTAAGACACATAGAAGCCGAGCAGTAATGATAAGTGTGACAAAAACGGGAAAAAATATTCCTTTTGGGAGATTCCTTTGCGTGCGCTGCGTAAATGGTTGAAGTTACGCCAAAATTATGTACTAAAGAATTGTTTCTCTTAAAAAGTTCTAAAAAAAAATCCGCGACAGCATGTGTCCAATATTTATAGTTCTCTTACTATAACCATTTTTATGGCATTAAATTAGTTCTAGAATAACTCTACGTTATCCAATACATGTTTTTAATTTTGTACAAAATGGCCGTTTACTTAATTTAATTTCAATAAATATCTTCGGAGATATCACAGTTTTAAAATTACTCCGCAGCAATATAATGATGGATTAGTGCATCTTTCTCTTTCCGTTTTATTATGAAAAGGACAGTAGATAAAACTGATAGGGCTAAACTAATATTTATGATCTGTCCTTATCTTAATGAAATGAAAAGAGAACAATGCTGAACTTAAATTTAGGTTGGTTTATGTACTATCGACCAAATTGAATCATGGCCCATTTCGACGACAAATTGTTTGAAGCTGTCAAAATAATAAGACTAGGGCCAGTATTAATAGACGTCACTTAATTCTGAGACGCTCTCAAGTTTATTGCTGTCCTTATTTTTTCCCTTTAGGATGACAAGGACAGCAAGAGACTTGAGAGCGTCTCGGAGTTGAGTGACGTCTATTAATACGGGCCTTAAAGTGTGACATTTTTAATACATGTTTACGCGATTGTCGACCTAATTGTATTTGAATGGCTGTAGGAAAATAAGCTTATGGTGGGTCATGATTCCATTTTGTCGATTGTACTAGGGAATCGGCACCATTGTAACATATTCTGTAAAGTCATACGGTGACCTCAGAAACCATTTTAATCCTATCTTCAAAATTTAACCAAGCTTAGTTACCTATAAAGGATTTTAGGAAACCTGGCTTCATATCTTTAGAAAATCGTGGCACCATACATCCTGAACGCATTATTCAATCGCACAAGCATGGAATAATGAAATTATAGTTGTAACGCATTATTCCTTTGGTATTGAGAGCGTACATAAGATTATAGGAAAGTATGTAACGCATACCGTAACAATTTGTGCAAAGAAAGTTAATTATTAACGCGTTCGCATGACTGTCACTGAATGTAAGTACATTGTATCCACATGCAGTACCCAGCCAAGCGGTACGGAGCAGCGAATATAACAAGTAAACAGATCAGATTGACCGATATCCATACTAATAAAAAATACATAAGTAACCCTGATGGACTTCCTTTGACTAACGACTCTGTCTGTTTTCTTTATGAATGACTCTATTTCTCTATTCTCTATGAATTCTTTTTTCTTTTTTTAGTGTACCTACCATATAATCTCTGCACCACCCTGGGTAGACTGGTAGAGAATGCCTAAGGCATTAAGTCCGCCATGTACATATGTGCATAAAGTCAAAATAAATAAATAAATAAAATAAATAAAAATGAAATAAAAGAATAATATTAATTTGACGGGCCTGGTGGGCAGTGGTTAGTGAACCTGACTGCTAAGCCGGTGATCGTGGGTCCGATTCCCACCCAGGACAAACTTTGTGTGATGAGCACAATTGTTTGTTCTGTGTCTGGGTATAATTTATCTGTAATATGTATGTATTTATAAATTATATAAATATATTTATCAGTTGTCTGGTTCCCATAGTACAAGCTCTGCTTAGTTTGGGATCAGATGACTGTGTGTGAGTTGTCCCAGAATATTCATTTATTTATTATTATTAATTCATAATTATGTCTCTGTCCAACATTAAGATTCAAAGAAACTTCAAATATTTAGCTATCCCGTTGTTTGAATGACAAAATCAGGCAAACAGGAAAGATTATGTTCATATTGTCTCAACCATGGGGACACAATCATTAAAGACAATTGGAATACACCTGAATTTCTTCCACTTATAGTAAGTCTTAAGAGCCAGCTCGTTCGGAAAAGTAGTAAACCTTACCTTTTTCTATCGAAAAACAGCTGTGTCTAAAGTCATATTATATTGACATCGCTTTGTAGATCTTTGGATGTGATATTTTTTTGAGACTTAAATACATTTTTGATTGCTACAAATTGAATGAACAACAAAATTGCTGTCCAAGAAACAAATTCTATCTCAAAACATGGTTAGATTACGAAGTATTTATAGCTTAATCTTCAGTCCAATCAATTCGCTATAATTATACTGTTTTGTCTGCAAAACGGCTGTAACCAAACAGATTATGAGATATCTCGAGTATTAATTAATCAGGTTTCAATAATATCACTCGTATCGAGAGTAATAGGCGGTCTGACAGCAGCTCGTTAGTGTCTTTACTAAATAAATAGGCACAGAAGGTTCTTTGTTGCCTAACTCGGAAAAGAAAATATACACACACCCACACACGAAAATTCACACACACACCAGGTATAACTGATTTAAAACAACTGCCAAATAGACATGAGACTGCTAAATATGCACTTACACAGCACGCATCATTTATATATGGGCCTATGCAGCCTGAAATAAATTTAATTTGATTTGATTTGATTTATGGCAATACAGATTAAACACTCGTGCAAGTCATGCTCCAGTCATAGATAGTGTTGAGAGAGAACGCACAAATACAGACATGGTTTATGAGTAGCAAGTACACAGGGCAACAACGCACGCACACATAGACGTATTTCACGCATGGAGACTGCGGAGAGACAATGAACACAGACATTGACACGCTTCACTAATGGAGATTACAGAGTTGCAATGCACACATACAAGACACGCTTTATTAGAACAAATTCAGAGCATCAACACACACACACATAGACTCCTCGCAGATGACAAGTGTAAACACAAAAATTATTAGCATTTCTGTAAGAAAGATAAAGATAGAAAGAGATCTGATCTTAAGTCATAGAAATATACGTAGGCCTATTTTTACTTGTTGATTCTAAGTCAACCTTCTGTACTGTTCTATGTTCTAGATTACATAATGTGTCTATATATCGAAGAGGCCTAATAAAATAAGTAAGTACAAGCCTAAGCTTCCATTAGGTTTTGGATCGAATTGTTTTTTCACGTCTTTTCATGTGTCGGCAAGAGCTAGAGTATTAGGAATTGTATAAGGTTGTGAAATAATATAAACCAATTGGTAATGGTGTTTAAGGATTTTGGACGAAGATTAGTTGGCAATAAATATAGAATGCGTTTTTACTTAAAGACAACCACCACACATAAACAGGTCATCATAATAGGGATGACGACAACATAAAAAAATGGCATTCTGTTTAGTCCTGTCTGGTCTTGTAGATCGGTAAAAAATACGGGGCACGTATTTTTTGCTTCATCAAAATAATAATAAAATACAAAGATAAAGAGCAACAAAGTTCTGGAGTGGGGGCCTTTGACGTCACCGTAATGCACAACTTCAACGCACTGTATCGTCGTCATTTTTCGTTTACGAGAAAAAAGAAAAAATACGTGTCCAAAATTTTTTTTAATAATCTCAATGACGGACTAATTACTTTTTTTCGTCGTTTCGCCTATTCCTAGTTTTTTTAACCCCCGATGCAAAAGGGGTGTTTAACTGCTATGTGTGTGTCTCTGTGTACCGGTGTGAGCATTTAACTGTATGTGGCACAGAAGCTCGTGAACAAGTGAACCGATTTGGTTTCGGTTTTTTCATTTGAAAGTTATTTTATTTGAAAGCGACGGTTTTTAAAAATGTTTCATCAAAATCGTTTAAGCCCTTTTGAAGCTATAAACTCTTTTGTCAGATGCAGTTGCGATCTTAATTACTTCGGAAAATAAACTCTTCAGATGTTAGTAAAAGTACAATTACAACATGCCACAAGTTAAGTTATTTAATAAAAACCTTTATTAAGATTAGTTGAAGTACGAACAATATGATAATAAAAAAATAAATTAAAAATTTAAAAAACCCCCGACACAAAAAACATAAGCCTACTACCTTTAAAAAGTAAAAAATAATAAAATAAAATTAATCCTAAATTACCTATATGTATAAGTATGTATTAATATTTAAAAAAAAAACTTCGCGTTGGGGGACCGCTCCTAATCAATTAGTGTTACATGCACTATCTCATCTTTTATCTAAGACTTATTATTATTTTGTACAATACGCGGGTGGCGGCGGGCGGCGGCGGCGGCGGCGCGGAGTGCGTGCGGTCCCCCAACGCGAAGTTTTTTTTTAAATATTAATACATACTTATACATATAGGTACTTTAGGATTAATTTTCTTTTATTATTTTTTACTTTTTAAAGGTAGCTTATGTTTTTTGTGTCGGGGGTTTTTTAAATTTTTAATTTATTTTTTTATTTTATACTTTTTAAAGGTAAACAAACTTATAATATATCTGGTTAAGTTGTAAATACTTTAACCTATGTATCTAATTGCTCACAAACAATTACTAAGCCGGCACTACTCATTCGAAGTGGAAGTTGCTCAGCAATTTCATCAACATCTTGGCCAAAAAGTACGACGATGCCACTGTCGGCCGGAGTTGTGTTGACGAGAATGGGTGAATTCCGATAAGACCACATAATGTCACTTTTCAAGGTCTTAGAGGATATGGAAATATTGAAAGAACAATGTTTCCCATTATTTTATGTTGGGCGTTACTGCACATAAGTTGCAAGGGACAACAGTTGATAAAGCTGTGGTTTACTTGGGTAAAAGTACTTTTGCAAAAGGCCAAGCCTATGTAGCTTTAAGTCGAGTGAAAACCTTGGATGGTGTAGCAATTTGCGAACTCGACCAAAGAAAACTATTTAATAATCCGCATGACAAATCATCTTTATCAAAATTGCAAAGACTAAGATCTAGTAATTGATACTCTAACTTGACAAACGGATTTCCATTTCTCAATTTTCTCATTAAACGAAGCTAAGAACACTGATCTAGAATAAGTTGTTAATATTATCTTTCAGTGCACTTCTCACTTAAGACCCCACACGAGGATGTTTTCAGAGATTCGGTTATTCTTCCCCACTTTAACCCCCCATAACTTTTAAACGGCTCAATCAATTTTCATCAAACATGCCTAAGAACACTCGCTCGTAAAATACCTGTAATACAAAAAAAACTAAATTGAAATCGTTTCATTCGTTTGGGAGCTATGATGCCACCGACACACAGACACACACAGACAGACAGACACGTCAAACTTATAAAAGTTGTTGTTTTTTGTGATGTACGAGTCATAACCTTTCATTTGATACCCCACTTGAGCATATTTGCAGACATTCGGTTTTTCTTCCCCACTTTAACCCCCCATAACTTTTAAACGGCTCAATCAATTTTCATCAAACATGCCTAAGAACACTCGCCCGTAAAACACCTGTAATACAATAAAAACTAAATTGAAATCGGTTCATTCGTTCGGGAGCTATGATGCCACAGACAGACAGACAGACAGACAGACAGACACGTCAAACTTATAACACCCCTCTTTTTGCGTCGGGGGTTAAAAATTGAATAATATAAAAATGAAAAGTAAGAAGAGAGTTCTGTCCTGAGAGAGGGTGTGTGGGTTCCTGGTAGGTATGTGATATAAATATGTAAATGTGAGTGTGTGTGTGTGTGTGCATGTGTGTGTGTGTGTGTGTGCATGTGTGTGTGTGCATGTGTGTGTGTGCGCGAGTTTGTGCGTATGTGTGTGTGTGTGCGCGTGTGCATGCGTAATGTAACCTTTAATAGTAAAAAGAAAAATTAATTGAAATCGTTTCATTCGTTCGGGAGCTATGATGCCACCGACACACAGACACACACAGACAGACAGACACGTCAAACTTATAAAAGTTGTTGTTTTTTGTGATGTACGAGTCATAACCTTTCATTTGATACCCCACTTGAGCATATTTGCAGACATTCGGTTTTTCTTCCCCACTTTAACCCCCCATAACTTTTAAACGGCTCAATCAATTTTCATCAAACATGCCTAAGAACACTCGCCCGTAAAACACCTGTAATACAATAAAAACTAAATTGAAATCGGTTCATTCGTTCGGGAGCTATGATGCCACAGACAGACAGACAGACAGACAGACAGACAGACAGACAGACACGTCAAACTTATAACACCCCTCTTTTTGCGTCGGGGGTTAAAAATATATAATACCAGAATATAACTATCCCACTGCAGGGCAAAGGCCTATTCTCATACAGAGAAGGCACGAGCATTGATCACCACGCTTGCTCAAGGCGGATTGGTGATTTCGGACTTATATTAACTACAAGTCTAGATTTTCTCACGATGTTTTCCTTCATCGATGTCTGTGATGTCCAAGATAAACTTTAGAAAGTACATATGAATTGAAAAAGTCACATTGGTATTTGCCCGGATTCGAACCTACAACCTCTTGCATGAGAGGCAGGCGCCTTAACCACCTAGCCATCACGACATTTAGGTAGGTGATATAATAATAAAATATTACCATCATCCTCAAAAATGATAAATGCTCAGTCAAGCAGCCGTTGTAAAAATAATGTAAAACCCTTGTTCAAGCTTGTCCTAACACAGTACCCGTGTTATTTCAAAAGATAATGTTTATGTAAACAGTGGGAATTAGCAGCTTTCAACATTATTACAGACCTAGAATAAAATGTTCCTAGCTTTTAGGGTTTTGTACCCAGGGAAATCGGGACCCTATTATTAAACCTTTGCTGTCTGTCCGACCGTCTGTCTGTCCGACCGTCGTTCTGTCCCACGAACCGCGGTAGGTAGAAAATTCAAATTTTCACAGATGATGTATTTCTGTTGTCGTCGTGATGGCCCAGTGGATACGGCACCCGCTTATCGTGTATGAGGTGGTGGGTACAAATCCGGGCAAGTGCCAATGTGACTTTTTCAATTCATATGTACTTTCTAAAGTTTATCTTGGACAACACTGACATCCCGTGCCTCGGAAAGAACGTAGATCCGTTGGTCCCGCTTGTCATTCGTAGAACTTTGACAGTCGTTACGGGTAAGCCAGAAAGTCTGATCAATCTAACCAAGGGGTAACGTGTCGCCCAGTTACTGGGTTTTGGAGGTCTGATAGGCAGTCGCTTCACTAACACTAGTATTCAGCTGAATCCGGGTAGGCTGGAAGCCGCCAGTTAAAGTAAAATGAGCTCCCATACAAAAATGGTGATTTTTTTGTCGTTTTCGCCGATAATAGTAACGACCCCTCCATGTTCGAGTTGTACCTACTTGGTCGGTTTTTATTAAATTCACATAGAACATTACAAATGTCCGATGCCTTAGAAAGCACTTAACCTTCTGGGAATTGTTCCGGGTAGTCAATATTAAGGTTGCACCTTTTCCCCGTCTGTTTCCGCGTCTGTCCAGATTTTGTATAAAATCGTTGTTTCCTATAGACATGAATGGCTGAATAAATATGCGTAGTCACAAAATAAGTAATAAAGCGAATAAGTAATAAAGCGAATAAGTAACACTTATGGCCTGACATTTTTGCTGAACTGGACCTTTTTGACACAGTTGCCGGGAACAAATTGTTATATGAAGTACTTTAATTTTTTGGATTACTAAACTTTATTAACTGTCTTCATAGCATTATGAACATTTATCATTTTGATTTTTCATACCCTGCTGTGTTAAATAAATGTATTTTCTTTCTTTCTTTTTCTTTTAGTCCTGGGTCCTTAAACTTGACGGTGTTTTCTCATTCTTACGACGCTGAACGCGGCTGGTAGAAGTAGAACTGTGACCAAAATCGTTTAGCATTTTTGCAGGCGGGAGAGCCGTGCTAATCTTGCATCCAAAACTCGGATTTGCTGTAATAAAAACTATGAACTCTACATTATTAACACTTAACTTGTAGTTCATATTATAGCACAACAAAAAAACACAAATATTGAATCGAGATGACAAACATTATTTATGGTTTCCTCCTCTTTTTCCTTTACCTTTTGGCCCGAGTCACACCGGAATGGCAGCGGCCGCCAGCATCGCTAGAAACGAAAGGCGCGCGGCCGCTCGCGGTGCCGCGGGCAGCCGCTGGCAGCCGCTGGCGGCCGCGGGCGGCCTCGCGACCTTTTCAAGTATTTCAAGCGATACTGGTCTTTAAAGTATGAAGTTAAAGTTTCAAATTATTTCACATTGAAAGTGCTAGCCGCGTCGCTCCGGCCGCTGCCATTTCGGTGTGACTCGGGCCTTTTCCTCAAAGTACGATAACATTCAAAAAAACAACTACCAAAGAGTTCCAAACAGTTTTAAAGAACAATTTCATACAACAAGATCGGTGTTCAACATTTTTTTTCGCCCTGTTTTTGAAATTGGTGAAAACAAATTCAATTCCCGAGTTGGATGGTGGATTCAAATCAATAGCAAGTAGAAATTCAATTTGCAAGTCTTTCGTAGGCAGACGCGAACAGTTTCCAGTAGTTTATCGTATTTTAAAGGTAAAAATCTTCGATGAAACGTCTATGTCAGCTGTTTAGATTTTTAGCGCAGCTGTTGCTGTGGGAAATTGTTTTTTTTTTACTTTTGTAGAAAAAATGTGAAGTGAATTAAACGTGGTGTATGTGGAGAAATATAGATGTTTTGGCGTACTTCAACTTCAACTTTTATAATTAGGATGGCAATCCACCGAATTTTCGGTGATTTCTGCCAATGTCCAGTTTGAAAATAATATTTCAGTTTAAATGACAATTGTACGGTTATAAATTATAGTGTGGAGATCATACACGTGTTCTTATAACCAAGAACACGAGATGACTCCTCTGTTTTGGCGTAGCTCAAAGTAGTTCTGAGGGCCTAGACAAGTGGCATTGTAGAATAGATAACGAAAACGAATAGATTGTCAAATGTATGAAATTGACATAACTCAACTAACTTTTATATTTATTATGGCAATCCACCGAATTTTCGGTGATTTCTGCCAATGTCCAGTTTGAAAATAATATTTCAGTTTAAATGACAATTGTACGGTTATCAATTATAGTATGGAGATCATACACGTGTTCTTATAACCAAGAACACGAGATGACTCGAAATTGTCATAAGCTTTCCCTAAACAATTTGACATCTCCACACATTTGACAAACTATTCTATTCCGCTATCTATTCTACAATGCCACTTGTCTAGGGAGGCTGATTTTAAAAAGTAATTTTGCGAATAGGCACGCCACACCACCATCACTGCTTTGTACAAAGTCAGACTTTATGCCAACGAATCACCTAACGACTACGCACTCGGCAATATTTACATTTATTGTAATACTAGCTTTTGCCCGCAGCTTCGCCCGCGTGGATGTCGAACTTCTATCCACTATTTTATCCCGTAGGGGTTGAATTAAAAAAACCTTTCTTAGTGGCTCAGGCTTAACAAAGAATAACCCCTTCAAGTTTCCTCCTCTCCAGACACTCCTCAAAGAGGCGTGCCCACTGGGTCGCAACAGTCGCAGTCTCCATTCCGCCACAAGATCCCGCCGGAGCTGAGGTGCTTTTTTTTTAGAACGTTTTAAGAGACACAATTTTTTGGTACATAATTTTTGCGGCACATCAACCATTTACGCAGCGCACGCAACGAATACTATCAAAAGGAATATATTTACCGTTTTTGTCACATTTTTAATTTCTGCTCGGCTCCTATGTGTCTCAGCGTTATGTTTTATAGTCTATAACCCGCCCAGAAGTATGAATTGTAATCGTACCAAGTTTGGTTAAAATCCCTTCAGTAGTTTTTAACCCATGCATCACCAATCATCCTTCAACATTAATTCGTACTTCCGTACTAATATTATAAATGCAAAAGTAACTCTGTCTGTCTGTCTATTTATCTCTTCTTCACGCCTAAGCCACTGAACAGATTTGAATGAAATTTGGTACAAGTATAGTCTGGAACCCGAGAAAAGACATAAAATAGATTTTATCCCGGAATTCCCCCGTGAACGGGAATTATTATTTCACGCGGACGAAGTCGCGGGCAAAAGCTAGTTTTAAATATATGTATATTTAATGTTCAGAATTGACTTCTATACTGTTTGTGGGCACTTGTGTAGTAACTATTTAGTAATTTGTGCTTAGGTATAAGCTGAGGATGTTGTTATAGCGGCAACAGATAACATGGTGCATGAGATACAGCTTGGTGACTGAAAACAAAAATCCTCTCTTAGTGCTCACTTGCTTCAGTGTGGGAACCTACATACAATTTTTTAAGTGAATCCATAAAGTAATAAAAACATTTAATTTATCCCCCTTCACTCCCCCATGAAGGGGAATTTCCAAAAATGCTCTCGCAGTGCTCAGTTGCATCACTGGTGGAACCAACATACAAAGTTTTAAGTGAATCCATAAAGAAATAAAATAAATCAAATTACCCCCTTTTCTCCCCCATGGGGGGATTTCCAAAAATCTTCTCTCAGTGCTCAGTTACATCACTGATGGAACCTAGATACAAAGTTTTAAGTGAATCCATAAAGAAATAAAAACATTCAATTTACCAGCCTTTTCTCCCCCATGGGGGGGAAATTCCAAAAATCCTCTCTCAATGCTCAGATGCAACACTGGTGTAACCTAGATACAAAGTTTTAAGTGAATCCATAAAGAAATAAAAAAATCTATTTAACCCCTTTTTTCCCCCATGGGGGGGAAATTACAAAAATCCTCTCTCAGTACTAAGCCGCTTCACTGGTGGAACCTACATACAAAGTTTTAGGTAAATGCATAAAGAAATAAAAAAATACTATTTGTCCCCCTTTTCTCCCCCGTGGGGGAGAATTTCCAAAAATCCTCTCTTAGTGGGCGCCTACATCCCCCAACAAACACACATGCTAAATTTCAGCTCTCTACGACCAGTAGTTTCGGCTGTGCGTTGTCCATCAGTCACTCAGTAACGGAAGCGTTTTATATATATAGATATATATATATATATATATAGAAGATAGATGTATGTATTTGTATTAAATAATAATTCCATTTTTCGCTCATTAATTAATAAGGTTTAGTAGACATAATTCTAAACAAATAGAAATTATTTAAAATTATCTTGTATCTATAAATATATTTTATTTAAAGATAAAATTACTGTCTGTGAAAAATATTAACCCTACTTTCTGTCATTAGCGTCAATTATTGAATCAAATAAACTAAATATAGCACCCAACTTACAATTAAAAACCTCCATTGAACCTGAAAACATTATGTACTGTATTGCCAATAACAATGATAATACACAGGAGCATTTATAAAGGCAAAACCATCTGTGGTGAACACTATGCATTCACATTAATACAAACTAAAAGCTGATACAAAATTTAAGTGGAACGGAAAATCTGTTCGCTCAGTAAAATGGACTGGAAAAAACCCAACTAACATTATATAAAATTAAATGGAAAACATTCAGTTTGCTCCCAATTAATGTTTTGTAATTCATCAAATAATGTTCTCTGAAAACAATTAAAATGTTTGGTCAGAACTAACAATTTGCTATAATAATCGAGTGTTGTGTTTCATCGTTTATGTTTTGTATAATAAATAATAAATTGCACCGGTATATTTTTCATTAATTGGACCTGTATTTTTTTTACTGGATTTTATTTAATTTGATCTCATATACTTGGTTTGTTATAAAACTACATAGTTTTTGCTACTCCTTATACTAAACTAGTTCTTATAATACTTTTCACTCACATTTGGTTTCCGTGACAATACAACATTATAAAAATTTTAACTGGGATCGGTTGGTGATGGAGTCATGAGATGGAAATAATGGATTGTAAACCTTTTTAACCGCCTCCTCGAATTTGTTTTCTTGCTTTGACGATATGGATATCGAAAATCAGGTAATACACGTTATTATCATTCTGATTCGCGAGGTTTACGGTCGACCGTAAACCTCACAAATCAGATTATAACGTGTATTACCTGATTTTTCCGAGAGAAGAAGCAGATAGTGCCTTCCTCCAGTTCCTGCCGCCGAGAAAATATTACATTAAAACATCCACATTTACACAACTAGAGTCCAACACATTATACACTGCAAGTGAAAGATTAACTTACTCCTAAGAACCCGACTCGTATATCACATGAGTCGCATAATAATGCCCCACATGCAGCAGAACTTGTCAGCTCTAAACAAATTTGAACAAGTTTTGACGACAAGGCTGTCGACGTTACAACCCCGCTAAAGTTAGGCTATGGACTTGAAGTCAGCGGACGCGGGAAGCGGTGCGTTTAAATGCATAGAGTTATTTGGAACTGGCCTCGAACGCGGCGGCAGAGCGATGTTCAAGAGCCAAATTCAATTAAACCTTCGAACCCCTTGTGATTTGAGACAATAGACAAATAGAAAGACAATAGCAGCGCGATAGCCGGCTGTCGCTTGGTCCTTGAAAGGTTCAAAGCATTTTTTTCACTGGGACCATTTAAAGGCACTCAAAGGTTAAAGAGTCTGCCAGTTAAAGAGGTAGCTCTAGTTGCATGTTACGAAACATAGAAGCTTCTACGGAGAAGAACAAAGAAGACACTCCGTGGATATTCTATTCGATCAAGCTTTACAAGGTTTGGATACAGTTTTTAATATAAGTGAAAACAGTGTAGATAAAAACCGAAATGAAATAAGAATAAAATATGACATTTATGAGGCCACCAGTCTCAACTGACACCGCTCATTCACGACCATACCTTTCAACGACCAACCGATAGCCGGCTGTCGGGCTGCTATTGTCTTTCTATTGTGTCTCAAATCACGTGAGTCGAAAGATTAAGGGCCGTATCCCATTAGGATACCACACTAAGCAACTCAGGTCGCGCCATCAACTAAATGTATGGGTGTCACTGGGTATCAGCAACTGGTGACGTCATCAACAAAGACCCACCCGCCATTGCATCAGCAACTGGTGACGTCATCAACAAAGACCCACCCGCCATTGCATCATGAATCGCTGAATGTGTTGCTAAGCGCACGAGAACAACTGAACCGATTTCACTAATTCTTCAGAATATTCCTGGGAGAACGAGGATGGTTCTAATGCAGAAACACAAATAAAAAAGTGGCGGTAAAAGTCTAAAAATAACTCTTTAAAAATATTTTTACGAATAGTTTGTTTGGGAGTACATAACTCCCAAACAAACTATTTTATATAACTTATATTTAAACTCAATTTGAACTTTAAAACCATGTCATAAACGTCGCCTGTTGCCACACGTAAAGACTTATAATTGGCTTATTAGAGACTATAGTTTCTATATTATTAAGTGTTTAAGCTGTAAGTCTTCCAAAGTATTAAATAAAATAAAATAATGAAATAAATAAAGTTCAAGTGTTAGGGGAGAGCTAATAAAACACTAATAAAATATTTGGCTCAGTTCATCCGTCTAGTCACCCCTCGTCGTCACCGCTCCCGCTGCCTTCGTAGCCTCAGCCTTATTCTTGTCATTATGCATTTCTGCTGTTCAGTATATCAAAAACTTTTAGTTTGAAGTTTTTCATAAGTATTAACAGTGTGCTGGACGACTTTTGTGCCTCTTCGCACATATGTAGTTAACGTTTTTATGAACTTGGTTTTGCAGTTCCATAGTAATAGGGAAGACTTATATGAGTTTCGGTATGTCTCTCTGCCTATCTATAAACTTACAATGTTTTATGCATAGTATAATATGTTTATTTGTATTTGTTCTTGTAATTGTTCTGTAAACTCATAATGTTTTATGCATAGTATAATATGTTTATTTGTATTTGTTCTTGTATTTGTTAATTACCTATGTAAATACAAAAGATTTTTTTTTATGGGGAGTGGGAAATCATCCAATGACCGCTCCCGTCCAGGATGCGGCGAGAGGGCGTGTCGGACTTTTACTGACTAAAACCCACTCATGTTCCTTCGGTTGCCCTTTATGTTCCGGAGTCACAGTAACTATTATAAACATTCCGCAACCCCAGATACGAAAGATGACTTGTAACATTTAGCCCAAAAGGTAGCAGAACCTTTTGGTCTGAATTTTATTAGCCACCTTTTGGGAAATATGGGTAACAAATATTGGCCTTACTTCGTTTTTCGGCTAAACAGAACCAAAATTCGGTTGAATTTTGATATAGAGCTGAGCGAGGAATTATTCAGCACCGTTGCAAAATCCGAATATGTACAGCTGTCTCCTACCTACCTTTTAGCTTTATAGATCGATTTTTTTCCGAGTCAAGCCTTATTAACCTCTTGATTACCAGCCGACAGCCGGCTGTCGGGCTGCTATTGTCATTCTGTTGTGTTGTATCTCAAATCATGTGTGTTCGAAGGATTAAACTATTTTTTTACTAAACCTATCGTTTAGTAAATAAATTCTACAAGATTACTGTTACTACATAACAAAGAGCTAAATTACAATAACCCTCTGAGTTATGCTGTATGTTAGTACTTTAAAAGATACCATAATCTAAAAACTTTACTGCGAATAAAAATTCCACATGCAAAAGTTTCTTACAATGCAAAACGCAAGATGCGGTTACCTGTTACTACCGACAATATTGTAAGAAGAAAAAAACAATTGTTTGCAAACGCAAAGTAAAATTTTTCTCATTTTGCAAAAAGGCTACAATCGTCCTTGAAACGATTTTGTCGACCCACTTTCCTAAATGCTTACTTATTTGGTTTACAAATGATTATTATACCATTGTCTTTACCGCACATATCCGGACAATCCTCCAGAAAAAGGTAAACGCCATAAAACCTTCATATCATCAGCGGAGAAACACGAAATCCTAGGCTAAAATCCGCCAATAAATATAAGAATATCTATTATTGTAATGGCTAGCTCTAACAGTTTAGGAAGGGACTGAGGAAATCGATGAAAAACTCCGCGATGCGGCTTCTGAAGCTGGTATTTACATAACTCGGGTTCGGGGAAAGGTCACAAATGGCCTACACCATTCATCATTCTAACGTCACTCAATTTTGTTAGCATTATATGTAAATAACGCTATATCCTTCTGAGAAACTAACGTTTACGTAACCTATATCAATTTGGTTACGCTTCGAATGAAATGGACATCTTTATGTAGAACCTTTTTGTGAGCACACTAACGGAAATAGACTAGTAGGTTTACGTTTGCATCTCCGTGTCTAGGATAAAAAATCTGTTTAGCGTATTTTTATACTTTGAGTCATAAGGAAATGCCTTAGAATAGATTTTGATTGCTCTCACTCCATATTTTTTGGACTTTACCTAGGGACGGTGGAAATAATGAGGTCGGGAGTATGAATTCTAAAAGAATCTTACCCTAAGAAACCACATTCGTGATTTCAAAAATTGTGGCGAAAGTCAACATACTTTATTGGCAGACTTTCGGTAGACAATAGCTTAGTACAGACGTGTTTTATGTTCAGAACTTTAAAGCGTCTGGCTGAAGTTATTGCGCATAAAAACTGTCTCATAAAGACGATTAACAATAACTAGTAGAAAAAAAAACTCTTACATATACGTAAAATAGTAATGGTACGTTATGTTACATGTTAACTCAATTTGTTATTAGTTACAAACAACTTGACACAAACTCGAGGCCATACGATAGCCTGATAATAAAAAGCTCACTTTCACTATTTAGAAAACCACAACATAAAACTAATTGGATTTATTTTTTCAACTTTATTAAAATGGCACGATTTACTTAAGTAATACTTCAAATCTTGATATTCAAAGTTGCAAATATCATCTCAACAAGTTTTTATAAGTATATGTAAAATAGCTAGTAATAGACGGATTTTATTACACAAATCAGATATATCAAAGTAGGTATTACATTTCGCAAAATTCACCTTACTGACAGATTGAGACGGATCAGAATGCGAACATTTCAAAAAGTAGAATTGCCTCTCTAATATCTGAAGAAGGCTGCCTTAAAGGCTAACAAGTACCTACACCTTAACGACAAATTCCTTTAAATTTCCCCAAATATTAGCAACGTAAAAATGACGTATGTGAGAGACTCTTGGATCTTAGAGCATACATTTTTATTGAAAATCATTCAAGTGTAAGTCCTTAAGATACGCATGATCCGATACACCCTTATTAATAGAATGAGGAAATAAAGTTAAGAGCTTCGAGTATCGACAATTTATCCGGATTTTATTAATTTTAGAGATATTGGTTTACCGTCAAAAATGAAGGTATTGACGCTGTTTAATACTGTGTTAGTAGACATTATGTGGCCTTTAACTACCCATAACACGATTTAGTAGTACATTACTGCAACGGAGAGCAAAACAGGCATTTATGAACAAATAGGAAATGTAGGCTAAAGTGAAACTGAAGCCACACGTGAGCCTAGTTATATTACATACATCTATACATATAATAAAATCGTAGGAAAGTCAAAACTGTACATTGAATATTTTTTTAAAAGAATACTTGAGGCGTGATCTACAATCGATACCGAAGCCAAAAATATAGTTTTTAGAATTTTTGTCTGTTTGTCTGTTTGTTTGTTTGTTTGTTTGTTTGTCTGTATGTATGTCCGGGATAAACTCAAAAAGTACTGCATGGATTTAGTTCAAATTTTGCAGGGATATTACTAAAAGGTCGGGTCAAAACATAGGCTACAAATTATCACGCTATCACCTACGAGGGAGGAGCTGGAGCCTTCACGCTGACGACGTCGCGGGCAGCAGCTATTTTCGGAATTACTCAACGGATTTAAATGTTTTTTTTTTGTTGTATAGGTATTAAGTCTGGGCGTCATATAGGCTATAACTTATCCCGGAAACTTGAACTTCTGGTGCAGGACCGCAACAGACCAGCTAAACTATAAGAGATACAAAAATGGTATCATAGCAAAAATTGCTTCACGTGATAAGCAGTTTCTGTTGAAAGAATAAATATAAAGATCTGGAACAACTGAGGTGGAACTCTATGAGCCCAGCTAAACTATAACATATATAAGTATGACGTCTTAGCAGGAGTTGTTCAGCTTGATGAGCACTTTCTGTTGACGTATAAAAATTGAAGATCTGGAACACCTGTTGTGGACTTCCATGAGCCCAGCTACGTACACTATACCGAACATGTTATATAAGAATGACGTCTTAGCAAGAGTTGTTCAGCCTGATGAGCACTCTCTGATGCATAATATTGAAGACCTAGAACCAACACCTAATGTGGAACTCCAAGCACCCAACTACACCATAACACATTAAATAAGAATGACGTCTTAGCAAAGTTGTTCGGTCTGATAGGCATTTTCTGGTTTCTAAGATCGAAGGTTCGAAAGATCTGATGTGGCAATCAAAGCTATCACTGATTTCAATGTATAAAATAACTTAAGCTGGGAGCTTCATTTTCCACACATTTTCCGGGAGCAGCCTTCATCGAGTGAAGGTTCCACTCGATGAAGGCGGAGAAACATGCATACAAACAGGTCGAACAGAGAACCTTCTTTTTTTTAAGTCGGTTAAATCCATTAGTGTTATATTCCCCAGAGTGTAACGAACACTTTACTGAAAATCGCATCAAAATCGGCTCAGCCAAACACCCATACAAACAGGTCGAACAGAGAACCTACTTTTTTTAAAGTCGGTTCAATGATGATGATCATTTCTTCATCAATTTCATGTTTTTAGTACTGAATAAACATTGACTGTTAATACTTTTGTTCGGTATTTATCTGTGTGATTATTGCGCTTTGTAAGTAATATAAATGTTCATGTCGTTGTAAACCTAATTATGATGATGATGATGATTATGATGATGACAGTCCCAGTCGCATGCGTCATCTGTTTGCCGTCATTATGGTGTTTTGTGGAGTTGCGAACCCGGTAGCTTTGTGGGAGGAGTACCGCCATCTTCTGTTCGAGGACGTTTTACGAGCTTTGTGGCGTGCTTCTGAAGGTGAAATCGAAGCAACTGATAAACGCATGCTGAACACCTGTCTCAGTTCACTTCAAGATGTGGTCATTTCAATCGGCGGTAAACCACTGGTAGAGTACGGGTTGCGAGCTCTCAGATCATTACCACATCAAGACCGTGGAAATCGGGAGTACACCGCCGAAACCAATTACGATTCGGGATTAATGACCACTATCCGAAATTACCACGTCACTAGGTTCACCTCAGAGCTAAAACAAATATATGACACTGTTCTGGAAAGCATTGGGCTCGACCAGAGTAAAATATTTTTCCTGGATGCTCCTGATGGAACAGGGAAAACATTCATTATCACTGGTATCCTTGCAGAGGTCAGGACGCAAGGCAAAACTGCCATTGCTGTAGCATCGTCAGGAATCGCTGCTACGCTGCTTTCTGGTGGCAAAACAGCGTATGCCATGTTCAAAATACCCATAGACTTAGAAAGCGCCGAAATGCCTGTTTGTGGGGTATCCCGTAACAGTGACAAAGGACATGTGCTCAAGGATTGCTCTCTGATCGTATGGGATGAGTGCACGATGGCTAATAGGAAAGCACTTGGAGGCCGTGAACAGAAAGAACTCTGCAGGACAACCGCAGGAATGAACACTTGATGGGTGGTGTTACAGATCTGTTCAGTGGCGATTTCCGGTAAACACTCCCTGTGGTGACGCAGGAGTCTAGGGCTGACGAGGCGAATGCTTCATTGAAACGATCTTCGTTGTGGTCACAAATTCATAGGCTGCGCTTGACCATCAATATGCGAGCTCAGCTCGGTGGCAATCCACGTGCTCAAGAATTCTCAGATGTCCTTCTAAGTCTCGGCGAAGGCACTCCACCACTCTAGGAAAGAGGTGAATAGGTGGTGCTCCCAGAGTCCCTCGGTAGAGTGGTGGCCTCCTTAGAAGAACTCATTTGTTGTGTGCATGGGAATATCAGTCGAATACCAAACCAACAGAATTCTTGGGTGTGACAGCGAGCCATTTTAACACCCAAAAATGATCAAGCTGCAGCCATCAACGAACGCATTCTCTCGAAAATTGAGGGAAAGGAAGTAGTTTATACGTCCATAAACACTCCACACATTATCCCGTAGAATTCCTAAACTCCCTTTTAATTCAAGCGCGTGCAGTTTCCTGTGAGTGAGTGAGTTCGCCATGACTATCAACAAGTCGCAGGGGCAGACGCTGAAGGCTGCGGGTGTCGACCTCAGGACGAGGTGCTTCTCACACGGGCAGCTGTACGTCGCTTGCTCCCACGTCACGAGTCCTGATTCTCTGTATATTTAAGCTGCTGAGAGCAAAACTACAAACGTAGTTTACAGAGAAGTTTTGTAACAATTCACAATCGTTAATATTTTTTTATATCGTGGAAAGTAGAAAAAAATGGTCAAGCGCGTGTCAGGCCACTCATAGACTAGGATTCCATAACGAAACACATCGCATTAACAATTTAACAACGATTTAATCTGACCCGTTATACTTAGTTTTCTTTTAAGGTTCAATCCAAGGACTACCAACATGTTTTTTTTTTCGAACCAACCGTTTAAATTTGAGAAAGGAGGGAGACTATTTTGACAAAAAAAAACGCTTGAGCGTTAAATATCTTTAGTTGTTTGTTTGTCTGTATGTATGTCCGGGTCAGGTCAACATAATTATAAGCTATATATTATCACGCTATCACCTACGGCGGCGGAGCTGAAGCCTTCACGCAGACAACGTCGCGGGCAGCAGCTAGTAACATATATAATGACGGCGCGTTAGTGTTTCACGCGCGCCTCAAAGAGAAGGAGTCAACAAAGGAAGGGGCCCAACAGGGCCAACGCCTGCCGGGGTTGCGGAATGTTTATAATAGTTACCGTGACCCTGGAACATAAAGGGCAATCGAAGGAACATGAGTGGGTTTTAGTCAGTAAGAGTCTGACACGCCCTCCCGCCGCACCCAGGACGGGAGCAGTCATTGGATGATTTCCCACTCACCAAAAAAAAAAAAAGCCTAGTTATATAATACTCTTCTCAAATCCAATGATGCAAGATAGTCTAGTCATTCTAGCATATAATAGGGGTCAGCCTCGGAATGAGTGATAAGTAGCTGAATTTTTGTGTATAGGTATATAGTATAGGTATTATAGTATTATTTCCTACCCTCAACCGTTTGTAGAGAATGTCTAAGATAAGATGTGTTGCCAAAATAGTCTTAAATTTTGAAATAGGTTATTTACATTTAGAAATAGGTTAGGTTACTTACATTATGGGAATGATAGAAATTGAGATAATCGCGAAATACTGTTCTTAGGGACCCTTGGCCGTGAATAACTGGCTACGCTGACACGTGATTTTAGATGACTTTTGACAAGTTGCCAAAATGAAGGTGCGTACAATTCAGCTGGTTATCTCTTACTAGCTTTTGCCCGCCGCGTGGAATAATATTAGAACAATATATAAACGTAGAAAATCAATGAGACCAGCCAATTTTACGTTCGTTTGTAGTTTTCCATAGTATACAGTAACAAAAAAAAATTGTAACGAATTCATCATAACAATAATAATGATTCTTCCTAGTTTGAATTCTTTATAAGTGCTTTTTCATGGAAATAATAATATTATGATAACATTACCTAGAATAAAAAGGAAAGAGGATCGTAGATACAACGATATAAGTGTAATATTTGATTCCATTATGTTCGAATCGATTTGAGTGTTTCTCGGATTTGATGTACACCTTTTCCTTTCGTAAATATTTTGACGAAGGTATTCAGCTGGATCTGGTTAAACTGAAAGCTGACCCTGACTGAAGTTGGGAAAAGGCTATGGACAAGATAATAATATGCTCTCTATAGTTTATCCTTGAAGTCATTGTTGACATTCGTAAAGAAAATCAACGTGGAAAACTGGGACTCACAGATGTTAAGTGTCTAAATGCCAATATGTGATAAATACTTGTTGAATTTAGATCTTACGTGTGACAACATTTATAAATCTCTACGATTGGCTGCATTGAAAATCGCGGCTATCAGCAAGCCAATCACAACACAGGAACGCTAGCGTCGACAGAAGCACTTCCGTTCCCGCCATCTTTAAAGCGACTTCACCATATTGAGCACACGCTTTTATAGCTTTTTAAGCAAAAGTGAATTTAAAGTGTCTTCAGAGTAATCTAAACCCCTCAGTTCTCCCCCCCCCCCTTAACGTAGTGACTGTTCTATGTGAGAAGAGGTCCTTCAATGAAACAGAAACGGCCTTTGTATTTTCAAGGTTTTTTATACTACATCCACACCATAACAAAGCGCCAAAAAACGTGGTTAAACAGTGATACCATGAAGATATTGACGTCGCAGTTTAATTTCATCGTGGCAGCTTAAAATGGGTAACTGTAATATGTTTAAATAAAAACAAAAAAAAACAATATTTTCCCTGTAATAATCTTAGGGTAAAATAAATAGATTGAAGCACTATATCTGTCATTGTTACACAACTGTCAAATGTTACGTGTACGATGAAGATGGAACATAAGCTAAAGTACGTAACATCTATTTATCTCGCCATAAAGGCTGATTTACATTGATACAGTACAGCTACTGTATCAATGTAAATCAGCCCTAACCTTTCGACGACCAAGCGACAGCCGGCTGTCGCGCTGCTATTGTCTTTCTATTGTCTCGAATCACGTGTGCTCAAAGCTCTAAGATTAGATTGAAAGAGTTGCATTAAAAACTACCCCACACACCACAACCCAGTAATTACCCAATTCATTACCCGACACGGACATCCAACTCCATAATACCTCGCTTTGTTCGTGACACAGCAATATATTCTATGACGTCATCCTAGTTTGAGTGACATAGTCGTCCGGATAAAACGGTTTCACGCGAGAATAGAATCGCGCGTATGCACTCGTATCAAGCGGTAATCTCTGGCGATGCGGACTGAAATAATAAACTCATGGATGTAGTGCACGTTTGAGTTGAATTCGCACGTCACCTGACTGGAAATGTTTTGTTGGTGTTTCAGGACTTAGGGAATTGGTAATGGGAGATCGTTGAGTTCTGGAAGGGTTGTTATAAGCGCAGAAATATTGGCGATGCTTGTCCTAGTTACTTTATCGAGTTGAGAGTTTTTCTAGGGTCTGCGGTTGTATTAAAAACGATTTTCAGGATTGTAATTTATATTGTCAAATAAACATTACACATTCAACGAACTTACTCTGTCACAAACACACATTCACCACCAGTCTACTGACACAATTTCACAAATAAGAAATTGTACGATATTTAATGAGGAATATTTTATATGGCATTATTATTTAAGTAAACTTCTTATTTTTAACGCAAGCCTGATAGCACTGTAAACTGTAATTCGGCTCCAGTTCTAAAATTTACTGAACCGAAAATTGGTTTAAAACTTTTTTATTTGTAAACTATTTTTATTCTTTACCTTTTTTTTTGTAAATTGATAGTATACTAGCTTTTCTACGCGGTTTCACCGTGTAATGATAGATTTGGATAGGTTCGTATTTTTTCCCAACTTTGCCACATTTATTATTTAGGTTCCGGTCCTGTTGGTCATAGCTTAAAGTTATATAAGTAGTTTATAATATGTTACTCGCTGATAACGTAGCTCTATATTTTCGAAAGAATTTCTAAAATCCGCTACGCCATGAAGTCTTGTCACAAAACGACAGTTCTGTGATCAAGGTCATCCGTATCTAAATGATTAGAGTTCTCCTTTCTTGTGTCATGTTACTTATTGCTGAGTGTTGTGACCCCTACGAATTACTTTCCGGACGAACGCTATCCATTTGTTTTGGCCTTCAACGGTGTATATGGTTACTTCGACTTTGTTGATTAGAGTAAAACCTGTTGTTTTTCTTAGAGCGAATTTCGTCAAAGTATTATTAACTTAAGTTTTTTTTTTCCTTCAATAATTTATTACTTAATACAAAAATAAATTAAACTCAGACGCAGTACAAACAATCAATATGTTCATCAGACTCATGTTGCCCACGTAGGAAAAATCTTTATTTTTCCGGAATCGAACCAACAACCTCTATCTTTGCTGTCAGGGTCACAAACTAAGGAGGAGAGAGGGCGCCACTCATTACGTAAACATAGGCTCCGCGATATTTTAAAGTATTAATTTCGAAAACCGAGAAATACTGCTTAGTACAACGCGAAATTGTGTACAAAGTGAATATAAAACTCTAATACGCGTGTGCAAATGTTATCCGGACAATCCATCCATAAATTGTAAATAAAATCCACAATACTTCGTCTGTACAAAAAAGTGTAAATAAAACTCTAAACAAGTGTGACAGTGACAATTTAACCCATAAACGCAAACGATTGTGCCAAAGTTATAGTGAAAACAAGATATTAAGTGCTAAAAAGTGTTTAAATCGATCGATGGAAAAATCCTATCCGTTACTACTTCAATTCAAATTCGTATCATAGCTAACGTCTACAACTCGCCAACGACTTGAGTCATACCAACGCCATCTATTTTTAAAGAAAACTAACTAAGTAACGCCATCTAGCGAAATCGTTATAAACTACATCAATATCCAGTTCCTCTAAGTATCGACTTTTTTGCCACGGTAACAACACCTACCAAGAGATGGCGCCAAAATGCGCTGGCTGTCTTCAAGAAATCTCCAATGATCGATTTGTAACTTGCGCACTATGTAAAAACCAGTATGACCTAAAATGTGCTGGTATCACCACCCAAAAATTCTGGCGCTTAACAAGAGATGAAAAATCAGCATGGAACTGCCAACTCTGCCGTAGCAAAAAACCCAAACTTGACAATACAAACACCCCAATACGACCACAGACGACTACACTAAACGAAAGCACCGAACTTGAATCACAACAAGACATCAACATAACCCTGCGCAGAAAAAACGGCCAAAACGCTGGAACTAACGATTACACCTACTCTAATGACGAATCTAGTATATTAGGAGACACACTAAATTCTCAGTTGACCCCCAATATTTGCCCCATAGACACAACCCTAGAGAAAATAGAAGCGCTACTGGATCAAAAGTTAGAACAATATAGGCAAACGGTAATACTCGAAATAAAACAATTAATACAGACTGAAGTATCAAAAACGCTACACAACTTGCAAAGTGATATTACAGAAAACTTCTACAAAGTAACACAAGATCTTGACAACACCAAAGCCTACATAAACAGCCTGAGCAATCAGATTAAAGAACAAGAAAAGGAATGCTCGGCTATAAAACAGGAACTACAAGAATTAAAACAAATGGAACTTCGACTACAAAAAATTGAAACAAATTTAGGAAAACAAGTATCAACCGATAATAAACAAGAAATAAAAACCGACAATCAAAAGAAGATCGTACTCTACGGTTTCCCAGAATACACACAAGAGACAGATTGGGAAACCCATGACAGGATTATCGACTTCTTCTACGATACCCTCCAAGTCGATCTAACGAGCTACATAGAAGACTCTTATAGAATAGGAAGGAACCCTACACGAACTCGACCCCTAGTCATAGAACTTCTAAGTAAAAGAATGACTAAATATATTATTGAAAACGCATATTACTTCCAAGGAACTAGAATATTTGTAGCAGAATACTTAAACGAGAGCGAACGTAAAAATAGGCAGATTCTACGTGACGAAATGCTAAGAGCTCGAAAAAAAGGCCTTCATGCCACAATTAGGAATAATGAATTATTTATTGAAGGTAAACGCACAATAGTCAATAAGGAGATCTCCCGAAACCAAGTAAACGAAACTAAAGACAAGACAATAAATAAAAATGACATAATACAAAACACATGCCCACGCCTTACAATAAATAATGAAGAACCCACAAACCATACCTTTCGAAGCTACAACACAACAATTTAGCATTCTTTTCCAAAACATCCAAAGCCTAAACAACAAACAACACCTACTAGAAGCATTCATCGACCTAAATCCAATATATAACGCGATATGCCTTTGCGAGACTTGGCTCTCTCAGGAAAAACTTGAAATCATCCAATTCTACGGCTACAAAATTGCTGCCTCTTACTGCCGCCGCTCGCGAGGAGGCGGTGGAGTCTGCATCCTACTGCAGGACCAATTAGACTGTCTAGAGATAAGTGATATTAGAGATATGTCAGTTGAATATTGTTTAGAAGCATGTGCAATACAACTACCAAAAGAAAATTTATTAATAGTAATTATTTATTGGAATAGGAGAGAGGAAGACATTTTTTATAAACAATTAAAGAGCATTTTAACCTTTATTAATAAGAAGTATGTTAAACATAAAATAATAATCGGAGGCGATTTTAATGTAAACATTTTAAATAGAAATATTAGAACGCTCAAGCTTTTGGACCTCATGTTAGAATATAAATTTGAACAACAAATAAAAACACCAACGCGAACTACCCTAAATACAACATCATGCTTAGATCTCATATTTACGAACTTTAACACAAAATTTAATACAACTGTTGACGAATTAGGGTTTTCAGACCATAGTGGTACAACCATACACGTAAGAACGCCTCAACATACTAAAGACACAATCTGGTATACTAAAAAAAGACAATTTAACCAAACAAATACACAAAAATTCAAACTACATTTAAATAAACTTGATTGGAAAAGTATAATAAAACCAGATAAAAGTATAAATGAAAACTATGACGCATTTAGCCGGTCATTAAATACAATATTAAACAAATGCATACCAAAAATTAAATTTAAATTAAAAAACAAACATAAAAAGTATTGGCTAACAACTGGTATCAAACTTTCGTGCAAAAATAAAAGACTCGAGAAACTACTTACACTAAAAACAAAAAACCCGATAATTAAACAAAACTATAAAAAATATGAAAAAACATTAAAAAAATCGATAATCACGGCAAAAAAATTACATTTTATAAATAAAATGGATAATTCCCACAACAAAGTAAAAACTATGTGGAGTATTGTAAATGAGAGAACAAATAAGACAGTAAATAAAGACAAAAATAACATAACTTTACAAAATAATAATAATAAGATTACTGATCCAAAACAAATAGCAAATATTTTTAACAATTTTTTTGCGTCCATTGGAGAGGAGAGGACCAGCATATCACGAGACGAGTCTCTAGCTGCCTCTGTACTCGGCTCCACTCAAAATACAATGTACTTAAGCCCGGTAGATCCCAAGGAAATAAATACATTGCTTAAAAACCTAAAAAGCAAAAAAAGTCATGGTATAGACGAGCTACCACCAATCTTAATACGACAATGTGCAAACGAGCTTACGTTGCCTTTCTATTTATTAATTAATCAGTCGTTTGAAGAAGGCACGTTTCCGGACCAGTTAAAAAGAGCCATTATAAAACCAATTTATAAGAAAAACTCGAAAACAGACCCAAGTAACTACCGTCCAATAGCTCTTTTACCTACTGCTTCAAAAATTTTTGAAAAAGCAATGTGTAATCGTGTTTACTCATTTTGCGAAAAATATAAAATATTTACCGACTGCCAAAATGGTTTTAGAAAAAATCGATCAACAACTTTAGCTATCTATAAATACATCCATGAAGCAATTAATATAATAAATAACAGACAATACGCTATAGGTATATTATTAGATATGACGAAGGCCTACGATAAGGTGCAGTACGACATACTCCTTAGGAAACTCCAGGACATAGGAATACGGGGGACTCCTCACAAATGGTTTAAATCGTATCTGAACAATAGACAGCATCAGGTAGAAATCGAATTCTATAACAAAGAAACCAAAACCATAGAAAATATTCGATCAGACAACAAAACAATAAATGCGTCAATCCCTCAAGGAAGCGTTATTGGATGCCTATTATTCTTAGTCTACATAAATGACCTTCCAAAAACTATAGATGGCCCATGCGTACTGTTTGCGGACGACATCTCACTCTTAACACCATGCCATGATAGCCAAACCTTAAACGGAACTCTAACAACTATACTTGATAGGACCATAAACTGGTTGACAGATCACAACCTAGAAGTAAATTTTTCAAAAACAAAAATAATGACCTTCCACCCTCGTCAAAAGTCTCCATTACACATAAACTTTACCTATAATAATTTATCCATAGAAGTTGTAAATGAATTTACGTTACTTGGCATATCTATAGACACAAATATAAATTGGAAATCCCACATTAATAAAGTTAAGTCTAAAATGTCAAAATTTTCTTACGCTCTTCGTGAAGTGAAAAAGACTACCAATTTAAAGACCGCACTTGCTACTTACTATGCTTACGCATACGCGTGGCTCAGTTATGGAATAATATTATGGGGAAACAGCACCGATGCACCTACACTGTTCACGTTACAAAAAAAACTTGTAAGAATTATAGTAAACATAGAAGGCACAGATAGCTGTAAAGTACATTTCCGAGAACAAAAAATTCTAACACTACCCTGCATCTACATATTAGAAATATGTAAATTCGTAAGACAACACCAACAGTTCTTCTCGAAAAGGGAAGATATACAGACACGTTACGCCCTTCGTCATGGAAACCGGTTGAACCTACCATCTTCCCGGCTAAAAATGCACTCAACATTTACACTAGCAATGTCTGTTAAAATCTACAACAAATTACCTAATATAATAAAACAACAGGAAAAAAATAACTTATTTTTAAATAAGCTAAAGCAATTCCTTATATCTAAAAGCTACTACACTGTCAAAGAATATCTAGAAGATAAATTAAATTGAATTAAATTAACTTAAAAATAAACTTAATCTACTTGAATTTATTTACATTGACTTAAATATAAATTGACATAAATAAAATTAACTATATTAAATGAACTTAAACTAAATTAAATTGACATAAACTAAATTAAATATAACTGACTTAATATAAATTGTTTTAAATTAACTTACATGAAATTGACATAAACTACATTGAAAATGACTGACTTGCCTATATATAAATTGACATAAATTAATTTGAATTAAATTACTTAGACTGAATTAAATTAAATTGACTTAAATATAAATTGACGTAAATTAAACTAACTTAAATTAAATAAACTAACTTAAATTAAATAAACTAACTTAAATTAATTAGATTGATATAAACTAAAATTAAAATTGACTAAATGACTTAAACTTAACCAAATTAAATTAATTTATTTAGATATTGACATAAATTAAAAATACATTATTATTACAATGTTTAATTTTGGTATTTTATTAAAAAAAGATTGAATTAAATTACACACTAAATTAAATAGGTTTAACATTTATATGACTTAAACAGCAACACCTAAATTAATACTTCCTATATATTTCGGTTAAACATGGTTGTCTTAACAAGAATGAATAAACAAGACTAACCGCCTCCTCTCTCCTACATTTTGCCGTGCCCGACAGGGTCCACATATGTTCTTAATCTTTCTTTAAACCATCAATGTATACTTGTGGTGTGCAATAAATGATTTGATTTGATTTGATTTTGGATAAACTACTGGACCAACAGATAAATAAAATTGACCTAATTGTTCATCATGTTTAGTATTGAATTGCCATAAAAATCTATTTAGTTTGTACAAAGTTTCATAGAAATAGTTGACTTTTCTGGCCTCGCACAGGCTTTATATTGTAAGCTTTGTCCGTTTATTGTTATTGTTTTTAATTGTGTGTCTGTGTGTGTCCAGAATAAATGTGTGTACTTTCTTTCTTTCTTTTTTTTTTGAAAAAGCTGAACTAATATCGGGGTCAAGGTACATAATAAACCTGTAAAAATAAAACTCTATTCTAAAAATATATTTTTGCACACTTAATTAAAGACAACTTACAATCACTTATAATACATTTTCGACACATATAAAAAAACAAGACTCAAAAGAAAAAGAAAACCAACTTTATTCAGTAAGCATACAGTACATAATGATTTGAAGTTTTGCTCTCGTTGCATTAGCCGGTTCATCTGTACAGTCTTAATAGAAACCGCAGTGAGTGATCTAACCGCAATTTTGCAATGCAGCAGGAAATCTCTATTTTCTTCTACATATTTTAGCGTAGTGCAGTGTTCTATTAACTTTACTACTTGCACAGTAAAATTCTATGACCTATTTGTCTGTTTTTTATCTCTAAATATATATATTCAACGGCGTTTTTGGGTTACGAAGTATATGAGCTGTAAAGCTTCTATTCTTGTTGGGTTCTGTAGTCAAAATGTACCAAATAGGACTCAAATGTTTGTCTGTCGGTCTACCATACTATTTTTGAACTGATACTTGAATTTTTTCACATAGTGTGCAACGTTAAGGCATAGTAATAAAGTAAAGAGTTATTTAAAATAACTCTTTACTTTATAAAGAAATCAAGAGGTGTTCACAATTTCATGGAGGACAGTTGAATCGTTTCTCAAAGACTTGTCGCGATTCTTTGGCGCTTTCTGCTAATTCTGATTTTCAGTAGCTCCCGTGATTTAAATCTTGACTCTGTTCCAGCGTGGTAATACAAGAGATATACTATGTCAGAATCCCTTGAGTAACCCTTAATGTTTCTAGTCAAACTTGCACATGACCGTGTCTTATTAAAAAGTTTTTTTAAAGGAATTAAATTGTGTATTATTTCCGCGGAAATATCTTCCTACATCACAAAGACGGAGGATATCATAGTGTGCATGCGACAGAAGATCAAGTACATTCTGAGAGTGCAGCTACTAATGACGTGTCAACGTCATCTTCAAAGCCTTCGTGGTGGAACACCAGTGTAGTTTTTGCATGTTGACTTGATTGAGGACTTTTGACCGCAGAGTGTGATATAATGTTGCTTTCGTGAACAGGGGCCCTAGACAAGTGGCATTGTAGAATAGATTGTAGATTAGAATAGATTGTCAAATGTATGCGGTTGACATAAACTTTCGCTAAATAATTTGACATCTCCATACATTTGACAATCTATTCTATTTCGCTATCTATTCGACAATGCCACTTGTCTAGGGGGTCAGGTGCCTTTTTCATTGTGACGTAATGCTTAAGTGAAGTTTTACTAATTTAGGCTTGAAATTATTTATACTAACACTAGCTTTTGGCTTTGCCCGGGTGGATGTAAATGTTATCATTTTTCAGGCTATGGACTATCTATGTACCAAATTTCATTTATATTAATTTAGCCGTTTAGGCGTGAAATCGTAAAAGTGAGACAAGAATTACTTTCTCATTCATAATAGGTATAAGAACGGATGATTCCTATATTCATATTATAAGGTTATGGTATTTGTCTACAAGCCAGCGATGTCCGATGCCAAATAAACTATTATTTTACTCTTCTTCAGAATAAACGCTGTTCATCAATGAGAAGTAGGACCAAGTTGTGCTGATTACCTGAAAATTGCAGTCATATAATTAAAGAGACATGACTAAAGGCGGAACCACATTATCGTGTCGTGGCGTGTCGTGGCGCGCGTTTTCATACATTTGACAGAACGTGTTGCGACACGATACGGCATACAAGTATGTCTCTAACCATACTCAATGTATGAAACCGATATGCTTTGAGCGCGTCACGACACGCCACGACACGATAATGAGGTTCCGCCTTAAGTCAATCCACCAACTTTCGAACTCCAAGTTAGTTCTAATAAATTTTCTATAGAGGGTGTTCTATGAAAAATTTAACAGTAGAGTGATAGTTTGTATGACCCAGTAGTCTGACACAGCACCCTCGGCAGTTGCGTTAGGGGGATAGGATATGAAGATTTCTAGACTGTCTTTCTATAATACCGGTCGAATAAATTCTTGTTCTACTTAAGTGGTAGTGAGACTACAGTAGTGTGGTATTCTGTCGCCCGGTCCGTAACTGGGTTGTGGAGGTCTGATAGGCAGTCGCTTCACGTAAAATACAGTTATCGAGCCGAGACCAGTTAAACTGAAAGCCGACCCCAACAAAGACAAGAAAATGGCTAGGGAGATGATGATACTTAAAATCATTGAAAGAGCCGTCGTCGTGATGATAATGATGATGAATATCTTACCTTCGTGAACATCCCCATGGAAACTACAGCATATCTTAAGGAGGTTAGACAACAGGGTTTTTGAGACCTGAAATAGAAATAATTTATAACCTTTTGACGGCCAGAATCACGAAAACGTGACAAAAGAGCGCACGTCCTGTACACTAACGATACAATTTTTGACAAAAAACGCGGTGTACTATAACAAAAACAATTTTGATAATCGCAATACCAATGAAGCCTCGAAATCCATTATTTAAATATTTTTAATTTAACATTTTGCGGTGAATTTGTGCTTAACGTATAGGGCTCTGCGTATGTTTGGGCGTTCAAAGAGTTTAATCTTTGGAACACACGTGATTTTAGACACAATAGAAAGACAATAGCAGCCCGGCAGCCGGCTGTCGGTTGGTCGTTGGAAAGTTAATAGATTATAAAATAAACATTAGTCTTAAGTATGACATAATTATACAATTTGTCATTTTTGTTTGACTCTATCTATAACTTTACTTACATTTTGATTATAAAAAATATCGCGAATTTGTAACGCGATTCACCTTTGTACCACAAGTTATTGTATGCTGTGTCACCGATACAGGAACTCTGCAACAAAAAAAAAATGTTTTCAAATTAAAAATTGTAAACAGAAAGTTTTTTGTTATACATACCTAACTGACCCCCAGAGTAATTTTATTTAGCCTGTACTATTAGTACTGGCATTTTAAATCGGTCTGGTATTTAAAATATTTTTTAAACGAATATAAGTAATAACACATATAATGGTTATTTCAGAAATTATCATCTTTTTCTAAACAATATTTTTGTTTTAATATTTCTACAATAAAGATATAAAGTCTCGTGCTAGAATCAAACTATAACAGTCAAGCGCCATTACACCAAAATGTCGATAAAAAAAACCAGGCAAAGCCACAGGCTAAAGCCAGTAACTCATAAATCAACACCAACAAAATTTTAATCAACACAAGTACCCTTAATTACCCATTGCATTTTAAATACAGCCACAAAACAGGCCCCTGTAATTTTCCACGCTGTTAAAACCAAACTTTACCTGTTTCAGATTGAACCCGCTTCCACCGACCACTATAAAGGACTCTTGTTAATTAATAACACTTTACTTAATAATATTAAAAGTTTTACCGCTCCCGTAAGTAGCTCCGCGTAGTAACATAAATACAAAACGGTCAACATGGACGAGACGATACCTATGTAGCTCACTAACATGTAGCCAGGACCGCGGGCGAACTGCAACAAAAAAGGGGAGTGCAGAAGTTTAACTCGATAAAAATATAATAAAACTTCGGATTGTTACGACTTAGTTTCACTGTTAGTCCAGTCATTTTAGGTTTTATCTACGGAAAAATTCCTAGTGAGCTGAATTTTTGTATTCGAATGCATCGTTATAATATACGGCGCTCTACTCCGAAAACGGTTAATTCTACAGAAAAATGCAAGACACTTTTTGTGGACAATTTTGTGTATTTTTTTTTTGTCGACAAACACCTCTGAGAAATAGATCGCGAGATATTTGCGACAAACTGATTTTCATGACCTTTTGACCGTTATTACTTTTTTAGCCGGCACGATATCAATGTCGATTTTTCACATCTTCATTACAATTGCATAATATAGGTGTATACAAAAATTCAGTTCACTACAGACTATGTAGAAGGAAGCGTAGTTGCATAGACGCGTATTTGTCATTTTACGCATAGTGTTCAACTTTACTGTTAGCGGCTCATATACAAAATTATAAAACCCTGTCGATGAAGTGTAAGCGCAGCGACTCGACACTGCCGCTTCCTCCGTGGTCAGAATTTTCCAGTTCTGTGTGTAAACTGCAAGCAGGTGAACAACAATCGTAAAATGGCAAATACGGGCCTATGCAGCTACGCCTCCGTGGACAGTGAGCTTTAGAGACTTTTGGGATAATAACGAACACCTTCTTAAAAGCCCGTCAACGTGGAAGCTAATAAAACAAAACACAATGTGGGTACTAAAAACAGCTTAGCGACGACATTGTGGCAGACCCAGCTGAAGATGGTGCGATGGGTGATATTTACAGACGGAATTGCTCCACACTCATTTAAGGCTATGAAAGTTAAACAGATTAAAGGGAGGCATTCGCCCTGCTGTGGCTTAAAAAAATGATTATGCTAGATAAAGTAAGAATAAAAATAAATGCAATTTACGCGGTTAGTAAGTATCTAGATTTCACAAAATGTAAAAAGTAAGTATGTACACAATTTATGCTCCAGAAGAAATGACCAAAACTTTTACCAATAAATTAATTTTATTCACACCGTTAAACTAAAATAACAATTAAGAAATGAAACTACTGTCCATTTTTGTGTTTCATCGTACTTTACTGTGAAGATACCCAGCTTTTGTGGAGTTTGTTAAACATTTTTATTTGAGCTCAATTGTTTGAAAATGTTCTTTCACTGTTTTGAGAACGAACGTAGAGCACAAACTGAATACGACGTACTACAAAGTAAAGAACTTTTTAATAAAGTGTAGATTCCTCTAACGACCTCATTTTTTAACCGACTTTTGTCGCCATCAACTGGGTAAGGCTGCGGCCATAAAGACAGCGGAGGAAGTAGCTAAGCGGCGCGAGAAGCGGCAAGTTCAAATGCATAGATTTATATGGAACTGGCCACGAACGCAGCGGCGGCGGCGGCGAAAAGAGCGGCGTACAAAAGTCTAGCCACCTATTTGCACAGCACCGCACTCGCTAAATTCGTGTCCTCAGCCTAACCGGTACAACTTTCCTGTAATTCCAACGGATCGTTTTAATAAAATTATTGTGGAATCTCAATTTACATACAAACGATTTGAATTACGCTGTCCTCTGTGGCCTTTAAAAATTCGGAATGTTTTCCGGTAGTTCGTAATCGGAATATGAAATTGCAATGATCGAAACGATGAAAGCGATTCGGCTATAAAAGAAGATTAATCTTTATATATAAAGAGGCTTATGCATTATAGCTTTTGCCCGCAGATTTGCCTTCGTGTATGTCGAACTTCCAACTACTATTTTCTCTTTAGTGGTTGAATTTCCAAAAATCCTGTCTAATTAACTAGGTACATATTCTTCATAAAAGTCACACTCTCCAAGTTTTACGTCTTAAGGACCGGCGGCAATGCATTGATATTTCAACAATCAATCAGTTTACCATTTTATATATAAAGTTAATAATTATTTTAGACAGGGGTTCAAGAAAATGAATATGTAAAAACATAACTTAATAGCTAATCAAATTATTGCACGCGTATCCTTCCACGGAACCGCCAAAACACGCAACCGAAGAGGATCACCTCTTCGGTGAAAAATTTACCTTGAGGAAATTGTCCATGTGTCGAACACACGCTAATCAACTACTACAACTAACAAAACTACTGAAGCCAGAAACCTATTTGCCTGTAGTTTCATTTTATGATGTAGAGGCGTAAAAGTATATATTTTTTGAAAATTTTACCCCTAATAAAGATAAAAAATAATAATAGAGAGAATAAAAAATTAAAATAGTTTATATGAAAAAAAAAACCGGATGAATCTAATGGAAGCAGCTAGTGTGAATATGAAATCACAATAATCGAAAACGATGAATGTGATGTGATCATAAAATAAGATTAATGCACAACATAACTCCTGAGTTAGCTCAATGCTCATTAACTATTAGTCCAGTAAACCTAGCTAACAGAGAAACAAAGGAAATAGAGTGCAAAATTCTTTGATTTTCAGTTTTGAAATTCACAAATATGTGTTTAGTTAAGCAGGCATTATTTCTTGGTAATAAGTGAATCTAATTAAGTTTCTTAAAATATATTGGAATAATTACATTAAAATAGACCAATAGCGATATAAAGTAGCGCATCAATGTTTTTGTACAAACTTTTGATTCTCGTGTGAGTCAAAATTCCTTAAGTTTAACGTTTACGCAGATTGAAAAACTTGTACACCTAAATGTTATTTAGGTATGATCATCACAAATTGATCTTAAAAGGGCTGCTTTTTCCTTTTACAGGTTCCTACAGTCATAAAAAAATATATTTAACACCTTACGGTCCTTGGATATCGTTTCAAAACACAAAATAAAATAGCATTCGCAACGTACAATCATAAATAAACACATAAGTCGGCACCATAAATCACATTCTAATTCCTATGTCTCCAGCCTTCAACCTATAACCTTGCACAATCCTCAATTTATTACTTATAACTACAAACTCGAAAGAAATAACTCACTTGCCCCATGAAACCGAAAGCACACGTCGTAATCCCCACAAACAATATATCTATGAATACCATCCCGTTGAAAACGTTATCCAGCTGGCGGGATAACCTGTCAACATATAAAATACATGTTTTATTTATGTCCACCCGTATGTCGGCTTTGATGGCGCTGAATAAGGGGTTACAAGGGAAGCAGTTTACGGTAACAAAACATTTTTTGGGACAGGTGTGTTTTGGCAAAAGAGTTTGTTAAACTGTCTGGTACAAATTTGGTGTTGACTCTCTTGATGCCACAGTTTGTTTTTAGTTAAAGTTTTATACTGTTCAACAAATCGCTATTGCTGCTTTTTAAAGGCTTTTATTAACTTTCTTCTGAATTTGCGAGCTGGTTTTTTAACACAGTTCCATTTTTATAAAAGCGTGTTGTACCTTTGTTTTTCTAACATACTTTAGAAAAAAATGAGACTGCGATAAAGACGCTATTATTAAGTTTAAGGGTTCAAAAATATGTAAGAAGGTACGATAAAAATGTTAAAAAATGGCCAATCCGCAGCGTGGTGTTCAATTGGACGTAGTTAAGCAGAAAGGACTCAATCCACACTTTAGCCAAAATTGAGTTAAGTATGTCATCGTACTCCTGAGGGTCGAATCTATCATGTAGTGAAAACCCTATTTTTAAAATATCCATGCAAACTAGTTTTTCTCACTACCCCGACTCAACCCACAGTATGAAGAGCATACAAAATGTATTTACTGAACGAACTCAGTCCGCTTGAATTGTTTCTGAGTAATGACATTGCTATGAGTGTGTTCTTAATGTCGATAAAACAGAATAAACTCAAACAGTTTGAATCCTTTCTAAGAATTAGTTTTGATTAGAAATATCATTTTAACAAATAAGTAAAACGACTCAAACAGATTGAGTCGTTTCTGTGATACAGGTTTACTGACATAAACTATTTCTTTTTGTTTATTAGAAACAACTCAAAACACTTGAGATATTTCAGAAAAACAGTTGAAGAACAGCGCATTTAATTTTAAATAATTTAAAAACGACTCAAGCAGAATGAGCCGTTAGTTAGAAATAGATGTACGGATGACACTCATATACTTTTAATTGAATTGAAACGACTTAAAACATTTGTGTATCAGGTATAAGTAATTTTAATATTTTTTTTATTGGAAGGACTCAAACTACCTATCTCCTTACGAGTTTGAAAACTTTTGTCTGCGATAAAATTATTTAGTTTTGCGTTGTTATGATGTATTAAAAAATGTGAGTTACATGACTTTCCAATTTTATTAGAGTGGCAACATTTTGAAAGGGCAACTGAAGGAACAGTAGTGGGTTTTAGTCAGTAAAAGTCTGACACGCCCTCACGCCGCACCCAGGACGGGAGAAGTCATTTGATGAATCTCCAAAAAAAAGAAGGTTTTCTTTTTACAGATTTTAATTTTTATTTATATTCTTCTGCGGTGTAAATGCGCTCATGATGCATGAAGCTGACTTCAGCAAAATTGAATGTGAGCTCAACACATTCAATTTTGCTGAAGTCAGCTTCATTAGGCAAAAAAGCCGGTCAAGTGCAAGTCGGACTCGCGCAATGAGGGTTGCGTACAAATTTGTCAACATGTAAATTGTTAGTTAGGCAAAAAATGTACACCTATACATTATATGCGGGCGTATATGGCTCAGCCATATACAACCAACTGGTCGCATTGGATTCGGTAGAACGCAGAGCCAGGAGGTTGATTGGCGACAAGAAGGTGGCGGCCCAACTACAACAGAGACGGGGGAATGAGCTCGTGTAGCTAGTGAGACAGAGTGCTCACTAGCTACACGAGCTCATTCCCCCGTCTCCGTCTTACCACCAGACATCCAGACCTACGGCGGGATACCACCCTTTCTTGGTCGATATTCCTCGAATCCGCACGCAGCGTTTCTTGAAATCCTTCATTATGCGCACCGCAAAAGAATAGAATTCCCTGCTGTCTGTGTTTCCAAATGCATATAACCCGGATGTATTCAAGAGACGAGTGCATAGGCATCTTTTGGGTGAGCTCACTCCATCGTAGGCCCCGTCTATGCCCTCGGGCTAGTCTGGGACCAAGAGCAAGCCCATAAGTAACAAAAAAAATGTATTGACCGTAATCATAAAGCTAACAAAATTACGTAAAAATGTCATCACCAAAATTAAAAAAAAAATATAGAAAGATCAGCGCAAAAGTTAACGATGTCAATTTCCGTAATCCTCCAGGTCAAAATCAAGAGTTGGCCCGTACCCATCAACATCCTCATTGATAGAACTGTTTCCTTTACGGCTATTATGAAATGTGTGACAGTCTTCGGGTATTAATGGGAACATAGATCTGAGATCTTCGATCTTTCCTTGAGGAATCGCTTTGCTCTGGGGCCAAAGATCTTTTAAATCTTCTTCTGAAAATTGGATTGCACTAACTGCACTATAGGATCCACGTTTGATAGGACACAGCGAAGTTCACAGAACTCGCAGCTCTCTGCACTGGGGCTATCAGTATTAAATGGAGGGCACCTGCATTAGGTGGCGGATCGGCTCCAACTCCGAGACGTGTCCTGAGGTATGGACCAAAGTTACCTCAACATTTCGTCCCTGAGCGTGACCGGACCAAAGGCTATCAAATTACAGGATAATAAAAAAGGGACGATGATTCTAAATTTAAAAGTAGGGAAGCGAAAACAAACGCCACTGAAAATGTGTCAAATCCTTTTTTTTTGGTGGGTGGGAAATCATCGAATGACTACTTCCGCACTGTAGGGGCGGGAAGGAGTGTCTGACTTTTACTGACTAAATCTCAACCATGTTCATTCGGTTGCCTTTTATGTTCTGGGGCGACGGTAACTATTAGAACTATTCCGCAATGCCACGTGCCGAACTTCAATCCAATTTTCAGAAGAAGATTTTGAAGATTTTTAGCCTCAGGGGCAAAGCCATTCCTCAAGCAATTCTCAGATCTATGTTCTCATTAATACCCGAAGACTGTTACACATATTATAATAACCGTAAAGGAAACAGTTCTATCAATGAGGATGTTGATGGGTACGGGCCAACTCTTGACTTTGACCTGGAGGATGACGGAAATTGACATCGTTAACTATTGCGCTGATATTTCAATTTTTTTTTTAATTTTTGTGATGACATTTTTACATAATTTTGTTAGCTTTATGATTACGGTCAATAAATATACAACTCTTTTGTAATAATACTTCTTTAATTGTTTTTAAACATTTTTTTCTGGTCAATGGGTAGTTTTGAGTCCATTCTGAGAAATTAAAAAAAGATATCTGTCTCACCAAACTTAAGTTTAATTGAAAGGACTCAACCCACATTTCACGTATTTTTTCGAAATCTATTGCAAAATATATCACTATATTGATAGGAATATAAAATATGAAACACCTTCTTAGTAACCACTGGCAAAAACAGAAAAAAAATCTTCAATTTGTTAGAGAAATTACAGCTTAAACTTTAAACGCAATTATCTCAAAAGTGACTTATTGTGGATTGAGTCCTTTCTATTTAACTACGTCCAATTGTCGTGCCTTCTTTTATAAAGTTTAATCCTAAGGCAGTGGTCACTCATCCATGTCCAAAATAATAAGCATTTTAAATTTTACTAACATAGTTATAAGTTTTCATCTACTAACATAATATGGACTTGTATAATTTCCATGTGCATAGTCTGAAATAAATATTTTCAATTTCAATAAAAAGAGACCATTTTCTCCCCAGTAATCCTATTAGTTAGACTAGTATTATTTCTCTTCAGACCACGTCAGGTTTTAAAGAAACTAGTTCTATAACATAAAGTGGATCTATAAACATCGAAGTGACGAAATTTTAGTGCTCCATAAAAAGAACCAAAAGAGGGGGCAAATTTTTCTCGCACACCATAAAATACGAGAAAGTAGGACCACTAATATTACATAGGCCATTGGTCTCTCAGGGTGAGGGCACGTAATAGCGGAAAAACTTCGGATAATGTTGGCACAGCACCAGAAAAAGTGGCAGCCATAACAGAGATTGATTGGACGCGTTTCATCGAAGTTGAAGTATTCGAGAAAGTTCCATGTGGTCCAGTACTCTAGATACGGTCACTTATGTATGAAGGAGGAAAGAAACAAGCATTGAACTATAGAAAGATTCCAGAACAAAAAAGTTCCACCTACTAAACTTATGAAACAAAAAAGATAAAGCCGGACAACTCCGAACAGAGGTCAACATGAGGAGTTCTGTATATTGCGATGTAAAGATCAAACAACACGTGTGTAGTGTAGATAAAATACAAAGGGACATTAAATAAAGGGGTTTCCTTTGTCCATATTATTTACTTTAATTGTTGTTTTAACGGGCGTAGGTTTTTAATGTGAAAATTTAAAGTGTTTGTTTTTGCCATTCGATTCAAAAGAAACGGATGGATGGGTAGTCTGACAGACGGACAACTGGGTTTTAGTAACATGATTTCGATTAAAGGTCATAGCTCATTACTGCCACCCGGCAGCCACTCCGCACCGACTCGCTTTATAACCGAGGCGATCCGGTGACGGTACGGAGTTGATATAGTGAGCGCATGCCCATACAAGTCCATATAAAGAATACTAGCGTGGTAAAGAATGGGTGCGGAGTGGCTGCCGGGTGGCTGTAATGAGCTATGAACTTAAATAAGCAGAAAATGACAAAGTTTGATAGATTCAAAGAATGCAATAGAATTATTGCTCGTCATAAATTTTAAAGAAAGGAGTTTTATTATAATAGTTGTCTTATGAATTACTAACCAACTACATCATTTATTGGTAAAACTATAACTCTTTGTGAGGATTTTGTAATAAACGTCATATTTAAATCATTAACGTGTTAGCATGAAATTGCAAAGAAGTTTGATGTTGTACGTTCAGTGAATTTGTTGAACTGCTTACGAAACCCCATCATTACAATGTAAAGAAGAATATAAAATGTTGTATAACAAGATAAAATATAAAGTACTCACTGCAAAAGCTTCTGGTGTCGTTCCACAAATGTTTCAATACTAGCCTCATCATCATCAGTAACTATATCACGATTGTTCCGATTCGGTTTAGGATTCACCTGAGCTAGATCTTCTCTCAACATTAGAAACTCTATGGCCAGCAGCGCACAAAACGTCGTCATCATCAATGCAGCTCCCGTGTATATGCCGACAACGACTGTCACTGATAAAGTAAAATTGTATCTAAATTAATGCAGTTAAGGGTTGAAATAGCATGTTCTTTGTTTTTTAAGTGGTAATTTCTGGATCAAGACCTTGAGCGAGCAATGTGTTGGACTGACCAGTCGTAGGTTTAAACAAGTATTTTTTTTTTGTTAAGGAACACGCTTCGTACTAAATGTACATCGTATTTACCTGTAATTGATGTAAAATATCATGCATATAAAAAGAGTTTTTAGTCAATTTTCCTTTTTGCGAAACAACGTTTTGTGATAGGCAACTACATACATTTATTTGTATTTGGAAATGAGGTTCCTAAGTGCATTTTAATGGTTATATTAACTTTGTAATGTTACTTGGAATGTTTAAATGGGCCCTGGAAGAAAACTACTTTAAACCGTTAAGATAGGTAATTTTACTTAAAGGAAGATTTCCTCAAAAAAAAAAGGAACCAAACAGCATTTTCGACACTAATGAAGCATATTTAATAAAAACAGTTTTTAAATTAAGTAAAAGTATCTGAAGCCTTCTCTGTATGAGAAGAAGCCTTTGCCCTGCAGTGGGACAGTTATAGGCTGGTATTATTATTATTATTATAAAAGTATCTGAGTAAAAAAAAAACTAAGATATTTTTTTAGTTGAGCCGCAATAAACAAACAAAAACCCTCTTCAGCCTTAATACATTATATAGTATAAATATCCACTTACTTGAATAGAATTGGAAAATATATACAAGGAAATAAATCAGCCAGTTCTTAGTTGGGTTGAATGGATAGTTCGTAGCGAATGGTAGAAGTAGCTCACAGTCCTGTTTTAATATAAATCTCCGGAACAAAGTTTCAACTAACGGTGATAGTAAGTATTGGAACGTCCCGCATACGGATACCCAGAAAGTGGCTGGAAATATTAGTTTCGTGGTTATTGAAAGATGAAAAAGTTTTAAATTGTTGGTCATATAAACATAATGTATGAAACTACCATTATGAATTTAATCCCGCAACTGCTTTTTCTTAATGACTAAATTAAAGAAACAGTTTTGCACTTAAATAAAGAAATAAAAATTAATAAATAATAATACATTTATATACAATTTTTTTTGGGGGGTGGGAAATCATCAAATGACTGCTCCCATCTTGGGTGCGGCAGGAAGGCGTGTCAGACTTTTACTGACTAAAACCCACTCATGTTTCTGTTGCCCTTTATGATCCGGGGTCACGGTAACTATTATAATATTATAAACATTCCTCAACCCCGGCAGGCGTTGGCCTTGTTGAGCCCCATTTATATACTATTAAAACATTTGTATTTATATTTAAAACATTTTATTACTACTAAGAAAAAGTAGTTAAAGGTTAAGCTCCTAGTTGTAGTATTAGTGTGCAACCCCTGGTTTCTTCAATTTTATTTATATCAAACTAAATAACTGGCAAATCTTTTTCGTTATAAAAAAAATTAAAACCGTTAAATATTCAAAACAACGTTGATAGATATTACAAATAGAAAGAGAATTACTAGAACATTCTTTTAAAATACGCCTTCATACAATTTATTTTCAATTGAAAATAAATTAACAGCTTAGCAAACTAATAAAACATCCAATTTATATTTAAACCTTGGGTAGTGAAATGTCAGTGCTATCTAATTTACTTTTATCTATATATATTAAACTTATCTAATAAACGAAGCAATCTTGTACATAATCGTATTTTAATTCAATCCCAATGAGATGGTTATTTTCACACATATATTAAAGAATTTCCATTTTATATTGAATATTAACTCAAATTACTCAAAGTAGATCTTGGTACTAATTCCCTGGTATACAGACTAAACTAAAATTAATATCAGTGCATCTGTCTCTTTTCATTTAATTTTAAAAAAATAAATAAAAAAAAGTACAGAAAATAAATATTGGTTCGGCTATGTCAAATAATTATTTAATTAATTAATTACATAAATCACTACGTTAATTGTGTTAATTGTATAGAGTATCTAAATTTGACAGGACTAAACTAATCGTCTGTCCTTTTCTCAATGAACTTTAAATAAAAGATACGCTGAACTTAAATTTTATTTTATTTTAGTTCTTAAAATGGCGACAAAGCACACCTGTCGGTTTAAAATTTGACTGTAGCAGTCATTTTGTAGGGTTTTTTGTAATTACAAGTATTCACCTCTGTTTATAAAGTTGAGTTGCCATAATATTGCATCCTTCTGTTGTCTTTGGCTCGAAGTAAACTTCACCCTCCACATAGAGCCAAGCTCTTTTATAAACTCTGATATCTGCCTTGTTTCTGGTATTAATACTAGAGATTTCAAAACAGCTAAAAGAAGATAACAGTAACGACAGATTTTAAAATGATAAAATAACAGTACAATTTGGGTAAATCATATTTTGAAAAAGCATCGTCGTATTCTAAGTTTGCAACATTTCCAAAATATGTTGGAGTCAGTTTTCGCTCGATGTAGGGTATTTAAATATACATGGGCAAGGTCATCATAAACGCACTGTGGGCAGGCCTCCCGCAAGATGGACCGATGATCTCATCAAGATCGCCGGGTCCCGCTGGATGCGGGTGGCGCAGGACCGATGCATGTGGAAATCTTTGGGGGAGCCCTTTGTCCAGCAGTGGACGTCTATAGGCTGATGATGAAGGTCATCATCTCCCTAGCCGTTTTCTAACTAATGTTATGGTCGGCTTTCAGTCAAACGGGATTGATACTATTGAGTACCTCCCTAACCCAGTAACTAGGTGACACTATACTACTTAGTTAGGCCGTATACAGAAAAAAAACTGGAAACTTATAAGCGCTTACCAGCACATGTCAGCGCTGGTCAGCGCTGGTCTGTTCTGCACAAAGGAAGCAGGTTGAACCAGGCTAAGCAAAATCTCGGATTGATTTGCTTGCATTTGTTATGGCAACGCCCAGCGCTGACAAGCGCATGTTAAAGCTTGTCGGCACCGTTTAGTGCTTATCGGCGCGTGTTTATATATTTTCCTGCGCGTAATACCAGCGCTGACAAGCGCCGGCAAGCGCTTATAAGTTTCCAGCTTTCTTTCTGTATACGGCCTTACTCGGGTTTTCAGACTTCGTAACGACTGGCAAAGATTTATGAATGACAACCGAAATCAGCGGCTTAACGTGCTTTCAGAGACTCGATTTTGTCAATCATACCCTAGAATAAACTCAGAATTACGTACATGTATTACTTAGATGCAGTTTGTAAAAGGTTAAAGGTTAGAATAAAATAACATACCATGAACAGAAACCAGAGTTGGAGGTATCAAACAGGCAAATTGATTCATCTTTTCCGCCGTCACTAATTTAGGCATATAAAGGCTTAACGTCAACACGTGAATAAAAACAGTTGCCCCAATGTAGGAGAACCGCCAGTACTTTTTGAAGAAAGGCTTCTCAGCTTCCAGATATCTGAATGAAAAAAAATATTACTTTAATACATTATTTTCGTCTTTTTGTGATAAGTCTTAAAAAACCGGCTAATTGCTTCGGACTCACGCACCGAGTGTTCCGTACATACTTGTGGATAAAGAAATCTTGTTTTTTTTTTGAGTTCCAACTACTTTACACTACTTAGATTTTTTCCTTTACAGGTGCTATATGACATAACTACGTGCCAATTTTTATAGCTTCAAGTCAAAGTCTAATCTATACTTCTATACTAATATTATAAAGAGGTAAAATTTGTAAGTTTGTAGGTTTGTAAGTTTGTATGTAGGGGGTAATCTCTGGAACTACTGGTCCGATTTGAAAAATTCTTTCAGTGTTAGATAGCCCATTTATCGAGGAATGCTATAAGCTATATACTATCACGCTACAACCCACGGGAACGGAGCAGTAACTAAAAATGCGGGTGAAACCGCAGGGGACTAGTCTACTATATAAAAATAAGTCGGGTTTTCCTTCCTGACGCTATAACTCCAGAACGCACGAACCGATTTCCACGGTTTTACATTCGTTGGAAAGGTCTCGGGCTCCGTGAGGTTTATAGCAAAGAAAATTCAGGAAAAATCCACGCGGACGAAGTTGCGGGCAGAAGCTAGTATCCTATAAATTTCGATTCCCGTTAGAGAACTTTTTTTTCATAACTTAGTAGTTTGATTTTTTCATATTTTCTAGGGATTATGACTATGCCAACAATGAAGTTCTGTCCACGCTTAGTTGAAAGCTTTTAATAGTTTTGTATGTAAGTTGAAAGCAGGTTACGCTTCCGAATACTGTTTGTTTAACTGTTTGCTTTAGTTTTCCGGGAGTAACAAAAAACCGGCCAAGAGCGTGTCGGGCCACGCTCAATGTAGGGTTCCGTAGTTTTCCGTCCGTCACAATAAGTGTTCCCACTTGTAAGTTTTAAAAAAAGGCTATTTGTTACGTAGACATACTAAGTACGCAGAAATTATTTTGTACAACTTTTTTGTCTTTTTTGTACAAAAACTTTTCCTTCTATCAAGTTCAAAATAATTTTCCTAGAAAGTACTTATAAAGTTCTACTTTCCAGATTTTTTTCATATTTTTTAAACCTACGGGTCAAAAGTTAGAGAGGGGGACCCTTTAATTTTTCCTTTTGGAGTGATTATTTCCGATATTATTGACATTATCAAAAACTGATATTAGTTAACCCCTTTTCATTTTTAAATACCTATCCAACAATATATCACACGTCAGGGTTGAAATTAAAAAAAAAAATCACTTCCCTCTTTACATAATAGGGGGGCTACCCTAATAAAACATTTTTTTCCAATTTGTATTTTACCACTTTGTCGGCGTGGTTGATATACATATTGGTACCAAATTTCAGCTTTCTAGTGCTAACGGTCACAGAGATTAAGCGAGGACGGACGGACAGACAGACAGACATGGCGAAACTATAAGGGTTCCTAGTTGACTACGGAACCCTAAAAACGGACTTACATACATAGATTGCCAACTGATTGATTGATAAACAAAAGAAACAGATTTTCAGCGTACGGTCAATGGCTACAGCCTACTTAGGAGCTGCTTCGCAATACGGGCGTCTTCAAAGACGAGTAATTACTGTTGGTTTTAGTAAAGGTTTGTGTTTAAAACTTATAAGCCTTTTTTTTTTGGTGAGTGGGAAATCATCAAATGACTTCTCCCGTCCTGGGTGCGGCGGGAGGGCGTGTCAGACTTTTACTGACTAAAACCCACTCATGTTCCTTCGGTTGCCCTTTATGTTTCAGGGTCACGGTAACTATTATAAACATTCCGCAACCCCGGAAACTTATAAGCCTCGTGACGAGCGAGAGCGACGCAATAACCTTTCTAGCCTTGTCTAACGAGAGTCTAACTTGAGTAAGTTTTTAGTCAACTGTAAAACCCTTTACTAAAATTGAAAAGGCTTGTGTTTTTGTGACTGACTTGTTTGGCTTGGACTGTTGACTGTTTGGCTTGTTAGCTTAATAATAATAACACCAACTTATAACCTTTCGACAGGGCCTCTTCGCATATAGAGAAGGCAGGAGCATTAATCATCACGTTTGCTTAAAGCGGATGGACGATTTTGAACTGATATTATTTTTTAGTCCAGGTTTCCTCACGATGTTTTACTTCACCGATGTCTGAGTTGTCTAAGATAAGCTTAAGAAAGGTTGGTCCTGTTGGCTTATACAGATTTAATTCTTTCTTTCTTTTTCCGAGGTTTTCTGTCACTTTACAAAATCTTACCAACTTATTTTGTTTTTACAAGACGTAAAAGATTTTGATGATGTATGCTTATACGTATGCATGGATATTTGTAGCTGTTTACCCAAAAACAACTAATAATCATAATCATTTATTCACTAGAAATGTGGTTATACAGTGGTGGTAAAGTAATTCTACTAATAGACAGACTGATTCTCAAAAAGATGTAACAAAGTTATACATGTTGCAGTGGAGAGAAACGGATGATATAAAGAATCTGTGGCACACGTACGATGCTGGCCTACCTACCTACGGTTTATATTTTACAATCACCCCTAGAATACAATTAAAATACAATAGAAGAGAAGTGAAGTGAGAGAAGTATTTATTTTATAAAGCCGAAGCCACGGGCGAGAGCTAATTCAAAATCAACATATACAAAATTGTAAACTTTCTGGCTGATTGACTGACTGTCTGTATCAACGCACAGCTCAAACCCCTGGTCCTGCCTGCCGGGGTTGCGAAATGTTTATAATAGCTACCGTGACCCCGGAACATCAAGGGCAACCGAAGGAATGAGTGCGTGTTAGTCAGTAAAAGTCTGATACGCATCCCGCCGCGCCTAGGACGGGAGACGTCATTTGATGATTTCCCACTCCAAATCCCTGGCCCTAGCGAAATTAAAATTGAAGGCTTCTTTGTGAACAGTAGGCAGACACTAAGAAATATTTTTTGAAAATTTCAATCCTAAAGGGTGAAATAGGGGTTGAAATTACGACATCCCCGCGGGCGAATCTACTAGCGAAAGGTAGTTTCAAAATAAAAATGAACAGTAAATCAGAAAATTACAAATAAAAAACCAACCTGACATTAAAAACGCTCAGCATATAAAAACAGGTTTGTAGCGCTTTCCCGAAGTCTTCTGGGAAGTTTTTGAGAACCTCCATCTTCTAAAGGTGTTAGTTGATCGAGCGTTGTTGCTAAAATGATGTATTTTCCCCTAGAGAAACCATTTCTTTTCTACCAAATCAAATTATCGGATAGCTATCGATGATTTCTGTTATTACTTTTAGGGATACCGACGTGTTTTTTAGTGTACTGTAATCGATCATTTTTTATACTCTTTTCGTATTTGAAAGAAAATAGGCGAGACGACAAAAATACTAATTAGTTAGTCAGGTAGCTTATTAAAAAAAATTTGACGCGTATTTTTTCTATTTTCTCGTAAACGAAAATTGACAACGATACAGTGCGTTGAAGTTTCGCGTGACATTGCCTCAATTTTTACTAAACAGTGACGACAAGTCACTACTCGGGAAGTTGATACTCTTGATCTATGTTTTTTTTTAATTATAATTAGTTGAGCGAAAAATTTTTGTATAGTATATTTTCGGCGGTCAAATGGATGGACATTGCTGAATGCAAATTCTCTCGGAGCGCAGATCTACGCGGGACACAATACCTTTTAATTGTTTTAATTAATTACGGCATACAAGAGGTTAATGGTTGTAAAAATTAGTTAGTGCCAACTCTGCTCACAAGTATTGCGGCTTATCAAACTTAGCTAGCTTCCCGTACCACTCAACTGTGCACCTAGCGTACGACTCAACTGTGCACCTAACACTGTGACGTAACACTGACGGAATGCTTTCGCTACTACGAACGAAGCAAACACGGGGCGCCGCGCGGTGAAGCGGGAGTGGGGTCGCATTCCAGCGAGGTGCACAGATAAGTCTTACGTGTTAACTAATATTACAAAGTAATGAATACATTTTTAACTTTAAATAATAATGACAGCGAATTTTTAATCTATCCTAAGGTATACCGAACAGGTATAATTATGTGCAATTATAATAATTATACTCGTTGGGGAATCCTTTAATTTCCCTGTAAAGTATGTTCTAGGATTTATAATTGCCAAAAGATCGTAAGTACGTAGTGTAGTATCGATATTTATATATTTTAAATATATTACTTTTTGTTATATCGTTGTGTCAAACGGATAAAATAATCTACTTTTTAAGTAACATTTTTTTGAACCACCAATAAACTTTTTAATAAGCTACTATACATATATTAAGCTGGTGGTCGTGATGGCCCAGTGGATAGGCCGTGATGGCCCAGTGGATAGGCCGTGATGGCCCAGTGGATAAGTCACCCACCTCTCGTGTAAGAGGTTGTGGGTTCGAATCCGGGCAAGTACCAATGTGACTTTTTCAAGTCATATGAATTAGGAATCAATCAGAGTCTCGTGCGCGCACGCATCGGGGCACGACGCGTAATGTGTGTGTCACAGCGCTTACGAGTTTACGTGAAGTTTTAAAAATGTCGGTTACGCTAAAGTGTAGTAGTTGTAACATCGTAATAGACGAGTTGTTGGCTTATGTGCAGAACAAGATATCGATATGTGACGAGGAAAGTTTAATCAGACTGTGTGTGGCGACGTTCAGTGGTGATGAGATTGAAAAGTCGAAGTCGTTGCTATTTGAATCCTTACCAGCTGACAAACGAAAACCAGTACGTAAAGGACAAGGAAAGGTGAACCGCGCACTTAGCGATATTATAAGTGCTTTCAAATCGTTTCCCGACCTGTTGCCGGTGTTTGTGGCTAGAAATTTGGAGAAGCTCCCGCCTATAACTTTTGATCACGTAGACGTGTCTGACTTACTCAAGAGGATGGTTATACTACAGGAGGAAGTTAAGAATATTAAAAACTCCTATGCTTCACTCGATCAGTTGGAAAGCATTAGGAGGGAGATTCAGACTATGAATAATAACACTAACGACAGGGTGGTTTGTGTGGACGTGAGAAAAGGTGCTTACGAAAGTGTGGATGTGTCGCTATTGGAGAGATCGAACCAACTTGATGCATCCAATTTAAGTTCAACATTACCAAATTGTGAACGTAATAAGTATGGTCATGTTCACAATAAGACCAGAGAGGGTACACCGAGTGAACCGTTACCAACATTAGCGGTCGCAAGCGCACCGCTATCGTCGCAAGCGAGTGAGAGTGGGACGGCGATTGAGCAGCCGATTGTACCCGAGCGATGGCGTACGGCGAGTGAACAGCTGACCGATCATGCAACCGTGCAGGTTGAATGTAAACAAACCGATAATCCCACTCATTCAAATTTAACAAATGAGCGGTCTAAGGAAGGACAATGGAAGACTGTATATTATCGGAAATCGAATAGTAAACAACGTTTTAGAGGTGAATTCGGATTAGCTAATCATTCGATGGGCAATTTTAAAGCGGCGGAAAGAAAAGTGCCGATTTTTATTTCCAATATAAGTGTTGATACTAGCGAGAAGGACATAACAGACTATATATTGGAAAAAACAGCGATTCCCGTTAGACTTGAAAGAATACAGTCGAAAAACATAAATTTGAACCACAAGTCTTTTAAGTTCTTTGTTCCAGAGTCTAAGGAAGAATTATTTTTGGACGGTAACTTGTGGCCAAGAGCAATAATATTCAGGCGCTTTGTTCATTATAAGAAGCGCGATACGGCCAGTAATCTTAGCGCTGGCGACGGCCCTATTCTAATTAATACTGGATAAGCAGAAATATAAGTTTGTGAGTTTCAATTGCAAAAGTATAAAGCGATCCATTGATTACATACGGGAACTATGTTCCAATTATGATATAATAGCACTCCAGGAAACTTGGCTTTTACCAGAAGAACTTTCATATCTACATGGTATCAGTGATGATTTCGGCTGTACGGGAACATCAGCTGTGGATACATCGGCGGGGATTTTGCGTGGACGTCCGTACGGGGGCGTGGCCATACTTTGGAGGAAAAGTGCGTTCAATACGGTGACAGTGGTTCCGTGTAGCAATCCGCGAGTGTGTGCTATCGAAATAGCTTTTAACGAAAGGTCAGTGTTAGTGTTCAACACTTATATGCCGACGGACGAGGCAAGTAATTTAGTGGATTATACGGATTGCTTGAGCGCGGTGAGTGCTATTATAGAAAGTTATAATGTTGAGCAATGTTTTGTGTTAGGTGATTTTAATGCACATCCAACAGGTCGATTTTTGCGGAATTAATAGATTTCTGCCAGGAATTTGATTGGATTTGCATTGATATTGAACTGTTAGGAATTAATTCGGATACATTTACTTTTACAAGTGACGCGCATGGTACGCGCAGGTGGCTGGACCATTGTGTGGTCACAAAAGCAGCTCGTGACTCTGTGGTTAACGCGTGGGTTATTTATGACGTATTGTGGTCGGATCATTACCCACTCGTAATCGAGTGTGTTCTTGACAAGGTTTGTCCTAAGCAGTGCAATATCGATTGTTTAGAGAATAGTGTTGTTTGGGGGGAGAGAAGTGCTGAACAATTACAAGCCTATACCGTGGCATGTCATGAGAGACTTAGGCTAATTGACTTCCCTGAAGAGATCGGTAATTGTTGCGATAAAATATGTAAGCAAGCTTGTCATCACAAAATTATAGACGATATGTATGTAAGCATTGTACGAGCTCTATCAGAATCTGCTGTGGTGGGTCGAGGGAGCAGCAGACGTAGGAAAAAGAAGGTTGTGGCAGGCTGGAACAGGCATGTTAGTGGTGCATACAGGGACGCCAGGCTTAAGTTTAGGATTTGGCTTGATTATAATAAGCCGTATACAGGCCCGGTGTTTGCTGACATGTGTGAGGCCAGAAGGAAATTCAAATCTCGCCTAAAGTGGTGTCAAACACACCAAGAGCAGATAAAGATGGACATTTTGGCCTCGCACCATTCAAATAAAGATTATCGCACCTTCTGGCAGCAGACAAGTAAAATGAATAGTAGGCCTGGCCTTCCTGTATCTATAGGTGGTTTGACTGATCCGTTAGAAATTGCTAACCTCTTTAAGGATCAGTTTAAAATTAAGTCTCCGCTGGGACCCAGCGTATCGGTGCCTGATGCTCCGGACCATGGTGATCTTCAGACTAGATTCACAGCCAGGGAGGTCAAAAATGTGATTACTTCCATGTCTACAGGAAAGTCTCCAGGTCATGATGGTCTGAGTGTCGAGCACCTTAAATATGCGGGCCCTCATTTACCAAGAGTGTTGGCAATGTTCTTTAACTTTTGCGTGAGTCATGAGTATTTGCCCAGCCTGATGACTAAAACTGTTGTAGTGCCTATAGTTAAAAACAAAACAGGCGATATCGCGGATATAAAAAACTATAGGCCTATCTCCCTAGCTACGATTATAGCGAAGGTACTTGATAGCCTGCTGAATAGACAACTCAATAGCTACATTAACCTGCACGACAATCAGTTCGGTTTTCGAGCTGGTCTGTCCACTGAGAGTGCCATCTTGAGTCTGAAGTGGGCTGTCAAGTACTATACCGACCGGAAGACGCCTGTTTATGCGTGCTTCCTCGATCTATCCAAAGCATTTGATCTGGTCTCCTACAGTATTCTGTGGAGTAAGCTGGAGCGAGCTGGAGTTCCATCTGAACTCATAAGCACTTTAAAATGCTGGTATGGAGGTCAGACCAATCAGGTTCGATGGGCTGGGACTTTCTCGGAGCCGTATGGATTGGAGTGCGGGGTGAGGCAGGGAGGGTTGAGCTCACCCACGCTCTTTAATCTATACGTCAATGAGCTGATTGAGACGCTCAGCAGAGAGCGAACCGGCTGTTACATTGATGGAGTATGTGTAAATAATATTAGTTACGCCGACGATATGGCCCTGCTGAGCGCCTCAGTCTGTGGCCTTAGGAAGTTGGTGGCGATCTGTGAAGACTACGCCAAGCTTCACGGGTTGGTCTACAATGTGACTAAGAGTGAAGTCATGGTCTTTGGTGCCGGCGGCGGACGATGTCCAGAAACTGTACCACAGGTGCTTTTGAGTGGAGCTCCGCTCACACGTGTGTACAAATTCAAGTACCTTGGCCATGTATTGACCGCTGGCATGAAAGACGATGACGATATTGAGCGGGAGCGAAGGGCGCTGTCGATTAGGGCAAATATGATAGCTCGCAGATTTGCACGTTGTTCACGGGGTGTAAAAGTGACCTTATTTCGTGCTTACTGCACTTCCTTTTACACGTGCAGTCTGTGGGCTGATTATACGCGGAAATCGTACAGTGTCCTTCGCGTTCAATATAATAATGCGTTCAGGGTGTTGATGGGGTTGCCCCGTTTCTGTAGTGCGTCAGGGATGTTTGCTGAAGCTCGAGTAGATTGCTTTTACACAACTATGAGAAAACGATGCGCTTCCCTGGTGCGCCGCGTGCGGGGCAGCCCCAACATTATCCTGCGCTGTGTGGCGAGCAGACTCGACTGCTTATATGTGAGTCACTGTTGCAAGTTGTCCACCTCGGTGTTAGACGTGTGGCAGTGATTCGCATATAATCACGGTTATATTTTTATTTTATATTATTTTCTTTTTTGTTTTTGTTTAGAGTCTTATACTAACATAGGTTTTAAGAAAGATTGTTACTAACACTATGAGTTCAAGTTACTCGAAATAAAGATATTATTATTATTATTATATGTACTTTCTAAAGTTTATCTTGGACGTCACTGACTTCCTGTGCCTCGGAAAATACGTAAAGCCGTTGGTTCCGATTGTCATTCGTAGAACTTTGACAGTCGTTACGGGTAGTCAGAAGCCAGAAAGTATGACCAGCTTAAGCAAGAGGTATCGTGTTGCCCAGTTACTGGGTTGTGGAGGTCTGATAGGCAGTCGCTCCACGTAAAACACTAGTATCCAGCTGAAACCGGTTAGGCTGAGAGACGACCCTAACATAGTTGCGAAAAAGGCTAGGGAGATGATGATGACTAATTATATTAAACTGATAACCAACCAAGTACTCTTGTTTACCCTAAAATATCTTCATCCACATATTACCCGTTTATTAAAAAAACTTGCAGAACCACTATTAAGTTTTACGATACAACCCTCACATACATGCGCTTATAACGTTGTTGTGGAAAAATTTGCGCTATATAATTTTGTACTCCCTCTTGAGTGAACATTAATTTCTATAACCTTCGTGTCCTAGCCATATTATTTGTGCTTGACGTGTAATCTTTGAAATTACGTATAAACACTTAGACTGAACAAAATGTACGGTTATGTGTATGTGTTTTTTTTTTATGCACGACACTGTAATCAAAGTAAGCGGTCAATGTGTGTGTGAGAAAATTGAAGGGTGATTCAATATTTTGTTTTCCCTTTGTTTATTCTTTGTTTTCTTCAGTTCGCTGTTTGTTGCTGAAATATCAAGGAATTAGACAGATTGCTGTCAGTTCAATATAACAAGAAGGTTACCTGCCAACAAAAAAAGGGATGTTATAAATTTCACCTTCATGTATGTGCGTATGTTTATGTTACCGCAGCTCCACAATGAGTGAACTTATTTGGATAAGGTTTATTATTAATGTAAAGGAGCAAACGAGATCTAGGCGGTGAACACCGGCTACACTAAGGGAGTCAAGCTTACGTTAACTGTCCTTAGAAAGGGTCAACACCTTTTAAACGATTTCTTGGAATTTCATTCAACAAACGATCTGTTTGCCGATGAATGGAATGAATGGATGATGATTGGCGTGTCAGATGTATTGTGAGAGGGATTGATGTAAATTTCGTTTATAATTTTGATTTAGTTATAATTTTAATATTTTTGTTTAGTTACTGTAATTGGTAGTATAACCGTTGTAAATAAAATAAATAAGTAAATCTTCGTCTATCATCATCTCCCTAGCGTTTTCCCAATTTGATTGGGGTCAGCTTCCAGTCTAACCAGATTCAGCTGGATACCAGAGACTTACGTGAAGCGACTGGCTACTGACCACCACGATTTAGACAGACAAATTAATAAACACACTTTGAGTTGGGTGTTAAAAATAAATGTATTTTGGTCACTTTGAAATCTGCTCACGCCATGAAAAAACAGCTAGTTTATATCCAATGAATGTGAACGAAGAACCCCGAACATGACAAACGGCTACAATGTATTTACGATACAAAATGTATGATTCCAGATCGGTTGTTGTTGAAATATTGTGCAAAATCCGGTATTGGAACTGGCAAATGCTTACTTTGAGGCGTTACTAGGTATTTTGTATGTATGTTTCGATTTATTTCGACGTTATGTTCTTTTCTTCTTTCATCTTTTTATTAAGATGTTATACGCAACTTTTTACAGTTCTGTTGTGATAGCTCTGCGATTAAGACAAGACCGATCAAGACTCTCATGCATCTCAAAAGTGCAATTTTTGGTAAGTGGGCAATTATCAAATTACTTCTCCCGCCCTTCGTGTCAGACTGTTACTGACTAAAATCCACTTATGTTCCTTCGGTTGCACTTTATGTTCCGGGGTCACGTAACTATTCCGGCAACCTAAAAAGTGACTGGCCAAGTACCTATAAAACTTTTCAGTCCATAAGCACTTAAGCTGCCTCTTGCCCCGGACTAAGACCCAGGCGAAGACGTCGAGAGTCGCAAGACGACTACCGGCCACCGTAGGCGCGGTTCTGCGGATGGCGAGCGATGGGTAGCTCGCCGCCCCGCTAGGACCAGGACCGCGTCGACGACGCGTTAGTGTTCCACGAGCGCCCCAAAGAGAAGGAGTCAGCACAGGAAGGGGCCCAACAGGGCCAACGCCTGCCGGGGTTGCGGAATGTTTATAATAGTTACCGTGACCCTGGAACATAAAGGGCAATCGAAGGAACATGAGTGGGTTTTAGTGAGTAAGAGTCTGACACGCCCTCCCGCCGCACCCAGGACGGGAGCAGTCATTTGATGATTTCCCACTCACCAAAAAAAAAAGTACTTAAATTTATCTAGGACACCAATAAAAATTCGATGCTTTGGTTAGTAGATAAAGCCGTCCAAGTAATCTTTACCAGGTCTGAATACAGTGACAATCAGCATAACAAAGTGTTGTTACCAAGTTACTGCATTGTGGAGTATCTGACACAGAACAGATAATATTGATGGAGTAAGCTTGATATGCTATGACTGCATAATAGGGTAGTGTGGGGTGGCCCGGCCAAATATTGCAATGATCAAAGCGGATTGCTGTTAATGGTCGTGAATACCGAATATCCATCGATCAGGTTCAAGAGGCGCCTTAAGGTGGGCACAGACTTTGCGAGACATGCGCTACGAACATGCACTACGAATGCCTCTGCTTGAGGCGTTCGTGTTGTAAAATTATACCAACATATGCGTCGTTTGCTGGTCTTTATGTTTGCCACGAAACATGTGCCACAGACGCGCAGTTTCATTTTCTCGTGTGCTGTTGTTCGCTGCTTGCGTTTCTTCGTGGATGTCGTACGCGGCGAACACCTCGATTGGTTATGCGTGACTACGTCCACAATTAATGCAATGCTCGCACTGAAGCACTTCGATTTTGAAACATTTACCGACGTACGTTGAATCGCCCTCGCAAGCGTAACACAAGCTTCACCATTAACATAAAGGTACACACTTTACGAGGTATTTCTTGTGCGCCGTTCGTGGCGCATGCCTCGTTAAGTCTGTATCCACCTTTAGAAGAGCAGTGGACTGACGCCAGGTTATAATGATGATAAAGTGAGTTTGAGGCGAACTCTCATCTCACCTGAAGTTATATTCTGATAAAAAATCTCCTTCAGTAAATAAAGCATTACGTCGCAACGCTGTAATCTGTAGGCGTCCCTTACCGTAAAATTCATAATGAACAATAAATCATTTATTTATGTGCACAGTCCAAAAACAATTCATCTTCTCGAATTTAACACCTATTCTTCAGAAATTCGCTTCTAAAATACGAGTAATTTATTGGGCGAGGAGTAACGTTACCGAAATCCATTCTGAAAATAATGGTCCCTGAGTACAAGACCCTACCTCGGATGTCCGCCGCGATTAGTCGCAAACAACAAAGCTGGTCCCAATTCCGAGTAAATTTTACGTAAGTTTTGGGCCTGGCCGTGATAATTAATAATTATTAAGGTCAATATGTTGTTTTATTATTATTCTGTTTAGGTAGGTACATTGTTATTATTTTATACAGTTTTTGTGGAACTACGTATTGATCATTTGATAAATTGAATACATCTTTGTTGTATTATAATACGTATGTTACTGTGAAGCGCAACTTTATATAATATTGATATGTAATTAATCCTTACATGTTATAAAACATAAACCCCCATAAAGTCTGTTCGCTATAGATTCCAAAACTACTGAACGGGTTATAAGACGTTTACAGAATAACACATAGGAAAGGTTCTATTGTATAATAAACATAAATATGTACGATCCAGTACAGGAATAAAGAGAATTTCAAAGATTTGCAACAGTCGTTCGAGACTAGAGCGCTAGTAATAAATATTTTCAGTCTCAGAAGATTTATACGCTTAATAAATACACAAAAATACAAAATAACTTAATAACAGCACAATAAAAAAACCATTACTTAACTAAAAGTGGAGAAACAGGCCGTTAATGAGCAAGTTAATTTAGACTTTAATTAAAAAGCTAAAGGTTTATTTTCATCGGGCCATAACGTTTGAATACCTTGAGCTTAAATACTTGTCATTAGTGAAATTAATAGCGAATCAAAACAATTAACAGAGGAGTTAAAGTTTGGACGGAAATGGTAACTTTTATCTATTCAGAAACTTCTCGAAGTTCGTATTGACATTTTCTCATCACGGACAAAATAGCGCTGGGAAAACAATGCCTGGCTTTCGCATCAATGACAAAATGAAACGGAATTATGGTTCATAAGTCCTTGCGGCTTATAAAAGCTTATTCAGCAGTATTTTTTGCTGGGAATATTACAAAAATAAAATTTTACATCAAATAAATATACAATGTTACATTGTTTATTCTTTGAAAGAGATTCTGATAAATGTTGTCAATGAAATAATTTGATGGTACCTGTGGGTTCTTACTGTGAATTAAAACGTAAATATTGCAAAATATGCCTCTTATATTGACAAAAAATATTTAGACCTTGTCACCAAAACCTCCATCGCTTTTCGGCGAACTAATGTGTGTGATTTTCTCTTTGAACAGCGATACCCCAAAAAACATTACAGGCTTAACGAATATGAAATTTAAAAAATACCGCTTTGTTTTGAACAACAAAAAATAAAGTCTAGGATAATTTATAACTCACTTTTTACAAATGCAAATTGTATTTTTACAAACTGTTAATATGAATAAACAGAAACTGAAACAACTGCAACTGGATTACAAGCTTAAAGCAGCGTATATTTTAATATTAATAGCGCCACTTTAATAGGTAAAGGGCTTTAAGTTTGAATTTATTAAGGCCATTATGTATAATTTATAATGCTCAACCAATGAGTTTGAAATTATCCGTATTTTTGAACAAAAAGGTGAGTAGGTAGTCTGCCTCAGTTGGGAAATTTAAACTACTGCTGTCTTATTATATTGCATCTGTCTGAGTATTGCAGCAATGTATGTCAAGGTCTGTACTGACAGTTTTAGGCCTTGTCCAGGAAGGAAGAATTCGTCGCGATTTTATCGCGCGTGTCACGCGCGACCTGTTTGCCCAGAAATAGCGTACCTACGCGCGAGTCTATAAACAATTCTGTATCAAAATTTTGGCGCTCCATTTCCCTCTCTTTCTCCATTATACGTGCACTCGCTCTGAAATTCGCGCGAAATCTGGACGCAACAAGGCGGCCCTAGTATCTCAACTCGCGCGTATTACGCGCGGAACACGCGCGAGTCGAGAGTCTGGCGAAGTGCACGTGAATTACGCGCGAATTGTTTATTCGCGCGATGCTTGTGGGCGCGATGTATTGGTGTCTAGTATCTCGCCAACGCGCGAACGCGCGAATGATTTCGCGCGAAACGTTTTGCGGCGAATTCGCCCTTTCTAGACAAGGTCTTAGTCATGTGCTGTGGAAAAAGGCGCCTTATCATCAACAGTCAAAGGACGGTCACTACTGGACAAAGGCCTCCCCCAAAGTTTTCCACATATTATAATTATCAGTTATGTGGTCCCGGTCCTGGTCCTGGTGACTTGAGATCGTCGGTCTATCTTTCGAGAGAGAGAGCCTCCCAATGCTGCGTATTCCGGTTCCCGGTCGCCACTCGAGGAGCTGTCCTACTTCTGAATAAATATAGTTACAGCAAATAATAACTACTGGGTAATAGTGGAATTTCTCACCAGTCCTTTTTGGAAATAGAGTATCATAATAATTATCATATTTGTTTCTCCACACGACACACCTTTTTGGAATGGACAACTAGATTTATTTCCTATGACTTGAAAATAAAGATCAAAAAGCGCCATCTAAATCTCTGAAGCCTTTGAAATAAGTTACATAATTTGACATTGGCTTTTTAATTAAGAAAAGATTGAGTTGGCCTGGGTGGCAAGTAGCCGCGGACATTCTAATTTCTAAGAAAACAATCAGTTTACGCAGGTTAAACAACGGGAAATAAAGGCTTAGATCTCTATTCTTCGTAATTTTATCAACGCCTTGAATTTGTTTTCCTAGAAATGCCTGCGGTTACATGCCATCCGGCGGCCATCTTACAAGAATAAGCCTTCAACTTAACGTTTTGTTAATAATTTACTCCCTAAGCCGAACGAATTTAATGAAACAGATGTTTTCAAAGAATTCATTCGACACGACAAAAAATGACCAAAACTACTAATGCGTGGTATACACGACGTCTTTATACCACGCATTAGTAATTTTGCAGTTGCTTTGTAAAGTTTATTGAACGCATATTGGATGTCCACCCGAATACAATATTTGTGCCGAACCTAAACTGCGCAGTCAAACGTAGCGATAATTTTTTGTTGTGTGAACCGAGCATAAAAAAGTTATGAAATCTCGCAACTTGGATATAAAACCTTTTACTTATACTAATCTGTATTCATAAACGAAACTTCTTACCTGTAAACCGATCAACTTTGTTGCGTAACCTGTCTAAGAGCGTTTAACAAGATCCGAATCGAGTACCTTGAAAGAACTTGGTTATCACTTCAACTTGCTAAGTTTAGGGGCCCACTTATCGTGGTCCTTATCTTTGAGATGCTACATCTATGTACCTACGTACTCAGTGAGTTAATAAATGTTTGTGATTGACCTGATTGGGACTGGGGGCCCGTTTCAATAATCTAATGGCTATGGGTTACTAAATGCTAGTAAAGTGCTTCGGCTAAGCAAATATTACTATCACCGTATCCCGGCTGTCAAACTAGCGTCTCTTTCTTACTATTGGGTAAAAAAGAGACGGAGAAAAGCTAAGCCAAAGAGTGTGCTGAGTAACGTTATTTGTTTTCATCTAGACATTATTTTGTTTTTATTGGGATTTAGAAATTCCTCAATTATGGCTCAGACATAAGGGGTGGACACCGAGAGGTTAATCATAATCATAATCATAATCATTTATTGCATCAAATATGGTGGTTACAGATCTTAAAACTAAGGCTCAATTCACACGTACCACAACCACACCACAGCGACAACCACACTACAACGCCGCGATGTGGTCGGGCGTAAATTTTGTATTGAAAATGAATATTACAATTCACACGCACCACATTTTGTGGTTGTTATCGACCACCTGTGTAATACGACTACATCGCAACCACATCGCGACGGCAACGCGGCGGCAGCGCGGCCACATCGCCACGACATGACGTCCACGCGCGCCTAGCTGGCGCCTGCGCTAACCACATCGACATTTTGTGGCTACCACAACGCAGCTGCAAAAAGCCGCTGCGACACTATTCACACGTAACCACATCTTGACCACATTTTGTCGCTGCGACGTGGTGTGGTTGTGGTACGTGTGAATTGACGCTAAATGGATATGTTTCACATATTCGGCGGAGGTTTTTAAAAGATTTGTGTTTCTGTCCACTCGCGGGGGACAAGCAGGGGGTGGCCACCGGGAATATACATATGAATGTTCTTGAGATACTGTTTCTCGTCAAAGAAAGCATGTGAAGCTGTTAGTCATACGTCTGCTCTTACTGAGGGTGTCAGATTGTCTTTAAATCTGAATGTGAGACAGGGAGAAGATAGTAGCTCTGTTTTTGTGCACACTTCTGGGTTGTCTGGAAAATCTCCATTGAAATTCAACAGAGACAAAAGATTTTTGTTAACTGACTACTATGTTATCAATTACAGAAAATATTTTAATATTCTCTTTTTAAAAGTTCTTTAGGTATTTTCGAAATCCTTTATCACCAAACTTTTTGCAATCATTTATTTTTTATAACACACCAACTGTCACATCGAGGTAAGCACCGTTACGGCTCAAATTACCTTAAAGACCCTAAACAATGAAATAGAATCTAAAAAGGTTTAATTTACTGTCAAAGTCAGGGAGAGAACCCACGCAGTCCAATTTTTCACTTGAGTTAATTTTTGAACTTACACTTTACCAAACAAATGCGACGGAGGTCATTGAGACCATCATTAAAGAATACGTCTTAAGATCATCATTCCGTAAATTACGCTATATGAAGTTCATGATTTTTTAGTTCCACTGCCGTCTTTGTCATTGATAGTCTCATTTTATCCCATCTTCTCTCTAAGTGTGTGACTTAGTTTCTGGATGACTTCTGTTGGTTGAATTGATCATATTCCTCTGACTAAAATCACGGTGGAACTGTTGCAGGCCAACTGAACGAGGAGAACTGAGTATCTCACATCGGAACCGCAATCGGCCTAACAAACTTGTAAATTACTATTAACTGAAGGGGGTCAGATTTTCTAATGGAAAACCTTTCTTAAACTCTGCGGTTTAAGGTCGTAAGCGCATCTAACAACACCTTCACGTTGAAAAACGAATTAAGAAATGACTGTGCTAATAACTTCATCGTCATCAACATTCTACGGTATTGTAGACATTCTTTGGATAGTAAAACGAAATTAAGACAATTTTGTAATGTCAACCGTTTGAAGTTTTAGAACGAGCATGAGAACTTAATAGGGAACCTATAAAACTTATCGATCTAAGTCACTTGAACTATAGTTTTATTGTAGATAGGTAGTGAAGCCTCAATTGACTTGTCTAGACTAAAGTAGTTACTTAACTGGCTTCATGTGTGTGAATCTGAATAACAACCTTTTTTATACATTTTATTACCAGGTAAAGAAAACGTACCGTGTTTTGTGAGACCAGTGGTGTAGCTAATGGTCAAAATTAAGGCCAGCCTGATAAATAATAAATAAATAATAATAAATATCCTGGGACAACTCACACACGGTCATCTGGTCCCAAACTAAGCAGAGCTTGTACTATGGTAACCAAACAACTTATATAATTTATAAATACATACATGTTACAGATAAATTACACCCAGACATAGAACAAACAATCATGCTTATTACACAAAGTTTGTCTTCGGTGGAAATCGAAGCCGGAGGGCTTAGTAGTCAGGGTCACTACCACTAGACCAACAGGCCTGTCAAAGACCTAATAGATCTTAAAAGAACACTAGTGATCCTCCCCAGCTTCAAACGGGTGTTATAAATGTTAGAAAATTTCGGCTTTTCTTTACTATAATATGTATTGTACATATAAACCTTCTTCATGAAACACTCAATCTTTTAAATCTTCCAACAGCTTTTACCATTATAAAAATTACATTTTTGATATCGGTTTACAGAATGATAGGCTCGGGTCGCTTATTAGTGTAAGCCTCTTTGGCTTGTGCCAGGGTTGGGGATTTTTTTGAAAGAGTCAAAGCCAATTTGAAATGCAAAGAAGGAAAGAACACGGATGGAGAAAAGCCAGTAATAGTATAACACTCCCTTCCGCTTCGCCGAGAGTGGAAGTAGTTATTTGATGATTGTTCAGAGGCAACGACGAGCCTCTCGCCCCGGACTAAGACCCAGGCGAAGACGTCGAGAGTCGCAAGACGACTACCGGCCACCGTAGGCGCGGTTCTGCGGATGGCGAGCGATGGGTAGCTCGCCGCCCGGCTAGGACCAGGACCGCGTAGACGGCGCGTTTTGTTCCACGCGCGCCTCAAAGAGAAGGAGTCAGCACAGGAAGGGGGCCAACGCCTGCCGGGGTTGCGGAATGTTATGTTTATAACAGTTACCGTGACCCTGGAACATAAAGGGCAATCGAAGGAACATGAGTGGGTTTTAGATGATTTCCCACTCACCAAAAAAAAAAAAAAGGGTTGGGGATTTTTTTGAAAGAGTCAAAGCCAATTTGGAATGCAAAGAAGGAAAGAACACAGATGGAGAAAAGCCAGTAATAGTATAACACTCCCTTCCGCTTCGCCGAGAGTGGAAGTAGTTATTTGATGATTTTCCTCCCATACAAAAAAACGTCCAATTGTGCCAAATTTCATAGTTCTAGGTCAACGGGTACCTAATGAGTTCTGATACCCCTTGAGAGTGTCGAAATATTCAATGTTCTGACGACATTTATAAACGGTTGTAACTTTTTTTCCTGAAATTACAAGTTTGATTTTTCACAACTTTAACGCATTGAATGCTCTAATTACAGACACAATTAGAAAAGCATTGTGTCTCGCGTGGATCCACGTCCTAGACACACAAAAGGTTAAGGGACTGCAGACAGGCCTGAGTATACAGTTTTAATTTTAATTTTATAGCTCCACGCTATTTTGTGACAATAGGTATTGTTGTCAGACAGACAGCCGGATAACAAAGTGATTCTATAAGAGTTCTTTCCTCTAGAGTTAGGGAACACTAAGAAGGCTCTCCGGCTTGTAAGAAAAACACGCCGCTAAACCAGCCTGAGGCAAAATATTGTAGGCCTTACTAATAATTCCACCATAATAGTCTGCCATTGTGCAACGTTTTTCTTTGTACATAAAGTGTTAATAAATAAATAAATATTCCGAGCAGCAATTGTACACGTCAGAAATTTTGTGAATAAAAAGTTCACGGGAACTGCTACAATGTATGGTAAAAAAATATAATTACATTTTGAACAATAAATAATTAAATTCAATGAAGTATTATTTTCTACGTAATGACATTATTAATTGCAAAATGATGTAATAAAATCCGCTGCTGACGGTTTTATAGTGCGAACAAAGTATATTAAATAGAATACTAAAATGTATTGTAAATATTTTTCATCCCACCTATTCGAAAAAGACGACTTTGTTCCCCTTTAAGTACGCCCAAAGTTGGTGTTTTCTATAAGAAACTTTCAGCGGGCAATAATGACGCTCCAAATTCAAAAAGTGCGCCTAAAAGTAACTTTTAATCGCACTTTTTGAATTTGGAGCGTCTTTGCATGTTTTACGCCCTGTAATAAGTGCGCCTAAAAACTCTTCAAAGAGTTGGCGCAAGAATCGAACGCAAATAATGAATTGCTGGAACGACGGCCAATACCATAGTCACGCCGCGGCTGAATATGATGTTTTGCAGCAAATTATTAATGTAGCTGCTATTATTATCAAGCTATGAATTATCATGCTATTATTAAATAGCAGCTACAATAATAATTTTACAATAAAGTATGAAGCGCCTTTTATTTTCTCACTAGCTTTTGCCCGCGACTTCGTCCGCGTGGAGTAATAATTCCCGTTCCCGGGGGATTTCCGGGATGAAAACTATCCTATGTCCTTTCTCGGGTCCCAGACTATATCTGTACCAAATTTCATTCAAATCGGTTCAGTGGTTTAGGCGTGAAGAAGAGACAGACAGACAGACAGACAGAGTTACTTTCGCATTTATAATATTAGTAAGGATGTATGTAATGTAAACGGCAATTTTGTACAAAATTAAAAACTTGGAATAAACGTACGAACGACCCCACGCACCCCCGTTATCTTATTTTTTTAATAATGACCGGCTCTCGTGGCTCATGGTGCAATGTTATGCAGCACAATATTATGTGTTATTCTGATTATATTACCCACGAATATCTTGCAAAGGCAAGCCTTGTCACTACGCGTACGTGGCATCATATATTCACAGTTTAACGATCCATACAGTTGTAAAACGAATGTACTTGCATAGAGCAACGGCGGGGATCTCGAGGGGAAGTGGGCGGCGCGGATCGCTGCCCACGAGTGCGAGTGAGTTGGTGGGCCAAACTCTGGGGCTAACGCATCCGTGTAAATCGCGAGCGAGTTTTCAAGAATCATTGAATAAACTAATTATAATGGTGCACACTTCTTGTTCTGTGTACGAATGTACCTCGACAACGAGACACAATAAGGATTTAAGATTTCATAGATTTCCCCGTGACGCGAGGTAAGTTTATTCTTATAAATTCGTATTAAACAGGTGGGTATCTACTAATATTTATTTTGTATAAACTCGTCGTGTTTATAGTTACGTATATAATAATTATAGTAGGTACGAGTAAAGTTAAGTTATACACGTATTCGTATACGTTATATTGTTACAATCGGAAAAACATTTCAATCGGCATCATTTATATTTCGTATTGTAGGTATATACGCTTTGCGAACGGGCTATAGCGAATAAATAACCTAACATTGCGTGAACAGTGTCCAAGTGCCTGAGATACTTGGACACTGTTCACGCAATGTTAGGTTATTTATTTATTTATACAAAAGTTAAAAAAACTAAAACCTGACTACGAAAAACCCGGATAAAACAATAAGCAAAGGTACTTAGGTACCTTCTGTCCTGTGTACCAGTCTGTTTCCAGGTTATGACCGTAGTCGCATGCCGCTGTGACCTGTCTTTTTTTCTTCTAAAGCTTGTATCTCGAAAACGGTGTGTCCTATCGCAAAAATAATGAAAAATTTGCCCCCCCTTTATAAAACCCCACAGCTGCGTAATTCTCACATGTAGGTAATATTCAATTATGTAAAAAATAAAGTTTGTCTTTTTTGACAACCCTTGCACATTTGCACGCGGTAGCGTAAATACCTACACGGGCGGCGGCGGCGGTGTCGTCCGACATCAAAGGCGTTTCCAACTGTATGGATCGTTAAACTGTGATATATTGGTGTGCGGAGTAATTTTAAAACTGCTATATCTCAGAAGATATTTATTGAAATTAAATTATGTAAACTGCAATTTTGTACAAAATTAAAAACTGGTATTGAGTAACGTATTTATATTAATAAGGATTAATACTGTATTGATGAAAACACCCTGGCAAATCATGAATTATTTTAGAACTAAATTCGTGGCCATAAAAATGGTTATATTGAGTGAACTATAAATATTAGACATATGCTGTCGCGGACTTTTTTTTAGAACTTTTTAAGAGGAACAATTCTTTAGTACATATTTTTTGCGTAACTTCAACCATTTCCGCAGCGCACGCAATGGAATCTCTCAAAAGAAATATTTTTTCCCGTTTTTGTCACACTTTTCATTACTGCTCGGCTTCTATGTGTCTTAGCGTTATGTTATATAGCCTAAAGCCTTCCTCTATAAATGGATTAACTAACAAAAAAGAATTTTTCAAATCGGACCAGTAGTTCCTGAGATTACCGCGTTTAAACAAACAAACAAACTCTTCCGCTTTATAATATTAGTATAATATTAGTATAGATTCCGCTTTATAATATTAGTATAGATAGGGGGTGATGAAAAGTAGAGTGTATCACTCGGGCGCAAAATATATTTTTGGCTCGGGCGACGTACTTTGAATCCCTCGCTACGTTCGGGATTCTATTTAAGAATCCCTCGCAAAGCTCGAGATTCTACTCTAGAATCCCTCACTTCGCTCTGGATTCAAAAAACGCCCTCGCCGTAAAAATATTACTTTGCGCCCTTGTAATACAATCTACTATTATGCCTGATAAAATTATTGCCTACAAAACTTCAAGGCATAAAAAATCAGCACCGTTTCTGTCATTGGGGAAGTGCTTAGAAAACTGGGAACAATGTCACGTTAAATGACATTGACTTATCTAATTGAGGAAGAACGGCAAATAATTTCAACATGGCTGAAAATGAATTTTCAAGAGCTACCAGCTCCGAGAAAATTCTAAAAGGGCTTTCGAAACTGTTAAATACACATAGATTTTAGTTTCACTCAAACCATTTTGATGGGTCTACTCCAAATTGTGATGTTTGCCACAACGAAATATGAGCTTTATTCTAATATTGTTAGAGTAAAGTTTGTATGATTTAACGCTAATATTTTGCCAAATAAGCCAAGTGAAACCGCACCATAATTAAGTCTACATAGCTAGTTTAAATGGTTTGTCAAACACAAACCTTTTAGTTAGTGGTTTAAGTCAAACTAAAACCTACGTGTTCGAATCAAACAGCTTTACCATTTCGGGGACGCTTATGAGAAAAAGCATATTTTTTCACCAAAATGATATTTGCTTCGGAAAATTTTGTCGTTCCGACAAAATTTTTAGTCTGTCGTGGCAATAGTACCTACGCCACGACTGGTTATAACCATTGGCATAAATTCCATATTCAAAAGCAGAATGTAACGAACAAGTTTCAATTCGAAAACGTAGAACAATTTTATCCCTAATGACTTTCAAACAGAAACTTCGTCGCCAAACAAAATAACACAAAACGTTCTCACCACAATTTTTGTGGAAAATATTTCCAACTTTGTACGTATGTATGTTTATTTAATTTAACGTGACAAGCTGTCCCCAACATGATGAGGGTACTAACAACAAAACCTTAGGAAAATATCTAAATGTTCATTCAAAACTCAGATATTACGACACCAAATATCATTGAGTAATGTATGAGTTTTAATGGCGGAAACGGCTGTTGTTTTTCGTACAAAAATTGCGTCTGATTTTAAATGTTAAAATTAGTCTTCTTCTTTTCAACGTTAAGATGGAAGAGTCTGTGCGTTTTTGTGATGTTACAAAACAATCACGTATCTATCTATAGCTTACTGTGTCTTTACTTTCGGCTAAACTCTAAACCTTTCTATCACATACTGGAAATGAAAAAACAAAGAGCCAATATCATTTTCATATTGTTTTGCTATCTCCAGTATCCCAAACCTGGTGATAGGTAGGTTATTGGGTTTGGCCAAAGATTAGGACCGGCTATTTGCCCTTGAGAATCTTAAATAAATGATCATAGATTCTAGTTATAAAAAAAAGGTTGATAAATGTACAAAGAAAAGTAACATAACATAAGCAATGTTACAAAAAAATCACATACCCATCTATGTCTTAAGATTGACGGCGAATTCTTCGTCGTAGATGAACAGGTCTGTAGTTAAAAGAGTTATTGGTTTATCGTCGTGACGGCGAAACACTTAGTAGCTGAAAAGGGCTGTCGTCGAAAGCGACGCATATGAAAGGTTCTGTCGGCGAAATGTCCAAAGGTAAAGGGCCCTGTTGGCGAAACGGAAATAAATGAACCGTCCTGTCGACGAAATGTCCAAAGGTGAAGGCCCTGTTGGCGAAACGGAAATAAATGAACCGTCCTGTCGACGAAATGTCCAAAGGTAAAGGGCCCTGTTGGCGAAACGGAAATAAATGAACCGTCCTGTCGACGAAATGTCCAAAGGTAAAGGGCCCTGTTGGCGAAACGGAAATAAATGAACCGTCCTGTCGACCCGGATGGGACCTTTAATCTATTTTGGTAGACATATAAATTTCGGAGAGCATTTAAATTGTACCCTTTAACAAATTACAACCAAACTAATCCCCTAAAAATAAACACTAAGCGCCTTACTAACAAACGTTGCATAAAGTTATGACAGGTTTATACGTCAAAAAATGTATGGTTACACAAGCTTTATTCATTGCATAACTTTACACAGTGATTATTAGTAAGGGCATAATAGTATAATAATACCTTACAGACTACATCACCCGCAAATCTTCCAACACAATATAATAGTAAACTAGGAAAATCTATTACGGTGTTGGCAGCTCAGCTGTGGTAAATGGATTACTTTAAGCTTCGCCAGACGATAAAGCGTACTAAACTGCTTATTACTTGATCACACGCTGCGGTTACCTAGATAAACACTTTTGTGTAAAGCTAGTTTTATTTGTTACGGTTTTCTAAAAAGGTAACGGTATTGAACTTGAGCTAAATTCAATAAAAGTTTTGGACAATATTTTTTGAATAAATGTGGTTATGTTATCACTTGTTGCATGTTTTAAAGCGAAATATCTACGTTTTGGAACAGGCAATTAGCGTCACTTTTCTGACTGACCGACCGACTCTTTGTTGACTATTCATAAGTGCCTATAAATGGTCTAAGTGAAATAAATGCCTTGATTTTGATTTTGAATAGTATATACTGAAACCACTGACATAGTTCGTTGAATTGCCAAACTGAAGTGGCAGTGGGCGGGTTTCACAGCTCGTAGAACTGACATGGCGGCTGTTTGGGCGGAAAGGGTCGAGAGTGGCGCCTGCAAGATAGACCGATGTTCTTATTAAGGTCGTCGAGTCCTGCTGGATGCGGGGGCCAGGACCGATGCATGTGGATATCTTTGGAGACTATCGGCTGATGATGATAGAGCATTTAGAGATACGATTTAATTTTGCATAACTAAAATTCGTTGCGGGATCTTGTGGGGATCTTGTGTCGGGGTCAATTAAGAATGCGGGTCTTGCGATAATTGTATACCGGTCAACCAGCACATAGTAGTGGAAAAAATGGAAGGATCTCGTAATTAGTAATTTTTGAACCTGTAAAACCAAACAGAAGGCAATTAAGTTAATAATTCAACATCCGAAACTTCATTAAAGGTAGGTATTTTTTATCAACTCCATATCTCTAAGTGTGAAACTACAAACGCGGCCAACCCGTAACCATCCTATGACCGTGCAGTCACACACAAACTAACGGAAACGATAATTTTATAGATACAAAGCATACGAGGTTTTTTATGAGACTTATTCTAAAAAACTGTCGAAATTTAAAAAAAAATAGTATTATTGATTGTTGACTAGGTATCGTATTTTTATATGATTAGTAGTTTTATAACAACCTTCTAAAAAAGGTTTAGCAGTTTCCATATTAGGAAGGTATATCTGAAGTATAGAGGTTGCTTTAGGTGTGGTTGAAATCTAGTCCGTGACTTTGTTGGCTCAGAAATCAGTCACAAATACCATAAAACAGATCTTGCGATAGGTAACTTTCTACCAGTGCAAGAACTTCTGTAATCAGGCCATTACTTCTAGGTATTACTTGTTAGAAACAAATAAACAGTTTTATCTCTTTATTTTCCTATAAAAAAACTAAATTAATAAAAAGAAAGACTTTTAACGTTCTCTATAATGTCTTTATCGCACTATGGTTCTTCGTTAAAACGATTATTTGGCCGAACGTTTTTCGGGCAATCGTTGTTTTCGGAGAACCGTCAACCGACCATATGATACGGGCAAACGCTCTTCGGTCAAGTTAATTTCGGAGAATTGTGACGCACTTTAATGTGTTTCATGATTCACTGACGCAAAATTTTAAAGGAAGTAAAAATAAAGGAGTTAAAATAAAACCGTATGAGCAAACATAAATAAGATACAAAATATTGGTGAAAATATAAAATGTTAATTTATTTATTCTCCGGGACAAAGCCGGCCATGATGGCCAATCTCAATAAAGATTATAAGCCAAGTTTCCAAGGAATATTATAGTGCATACAAATGTGGGCAAGTACGTAATGTATCCCTGTTACCATATTTTCTTAGTCCGATGGGACGTCAGTCTAATACGACTAGAGAGAGAGAGAGAGAGATTGAGACAGGATGAATAGTTGTACAACCCGTACAACTTCTCTGTGCACCTCGCTGGAATGCGACCCCTCTCCTGCTTCCCCGCGCGGCGCCCCTTGTTCGCCTCGTTCGTTTAGTAGCGATATCATTAAGCCTGCGATACGTCACAGCGCGAGGTGTACAGTTAAGTCGTAAGTATAGTACGTGCTTTTTGAAGCACGGATGTTTTACATCAACTTATTACTTACTGATGAAAAATGCTTTTATTTTTATTGTGATAGAGTGCATTCAGTATTAAGAAAGAATGGTCCAACATTCAGATGTGGTTAAAACAACGTTATTTCACTATTGTCGCGTTGAATACATAGTGGAATATAGTACGATAGATAGAGTACTATAAAGTTCAGAAGGAAACCTGATAGAAAGTACTCAACCTACTTCTTGGCCTCAAAACCAAATCATTTCACAAGTGTATGTATTTAGAGACACAAAGGGTAAAGTTAGGCAGAAGCTGTTGAGCGTAGTGACTTTAATTCGACACCCGAGTAATATTGGAATTTTCAGTTAGGTATTATTCTTAGTGACAGGTCGAACTCCGAAAATGTTTAATACACCCGTGAGACGCACTATTATTGATTTCAATAGTCTTTCAAAAGTTTTTGTCAGTCATAAAGGTTTTTGTAAGGCTAAATTTATGACACACAGGCTTGCATAGGTATCGTGTTACCCAGTAGCTAGGTTTTGGCAGTGAGTTAGGCAGCCGCCTCATGTAAAACAGTATGTCTACGCTACAGCTTGACCAATCAGCGAGGCTTTAAAAGTCACGTCATATCTGCGACGCGCCGAATGACCAATGATCGCTCCCGAACGTTCTCTTCATCAGCTAATCGTCGACGTGCATCTCACGCATGATCGTGGCTCTAAAGCGATACGGTCTAAAACTATTACTATTCAAAGTCAAATAACCTCGGTAAGGTTTTAAAAAAAAATAAAAACAATTATTGAAATTATTAAATCAAATTGCAGTCTTTTACGAAACAAAGTGTTTTTTTTTTTATTTTGTTTCATCGCTAACACACTAGTAGTCACCTTTAATGCGTGGAATTAGAAGTCTTTTATCAAGAAAAATACTAGAGAGATAATGAGATAGTCTGGTACTCTGGTTTTTAATCAGGCTTTACATGATATTAACAAGAAAAACCTTATCTATATTAAGGTTTGTGTCTATTTACTCTCATTTATAACAATAACGTAGTCCTCTCGACTTTTATGCTGTTCGGTTTTTAAAAAAATAACATGGCGTTAAAATATAAACGCGTTCATTTGTTTCATGGCTCAGTTGGGAATTAGACACAATACCGTGAGATTAAAAATAACTGTATATGCTACGCGCTTGAGACTAACTTGTGGGCTCCTAACCGCAATGCTCAAAGCATTTTTGCTTTGTGCTGTAATGACCAGCATCACGAATACAAAATCAACATAATCTTCCTGGGGTATTGGTAAAAACGGAATAAGCCGTTTTTCAACCAGCTTTAAGAAGCGGTCGTTCGTACGTCCATTTTTTTAGCTCAGCAAAAGTACACGCTTTTTTAACATACACTAATCTAGAACCAAATATTTGTGTGTAATATTCACAGTCAGTCAATTAATCAGTTAGTTTACTATTTACAATAGTGCGTCGTTGGACTATTCCCGTTTGTGCAACTATTTTTTGGGCACCTATGCATTGAGCAACGCACTTTGAGCATCATTGAATATTTTAATTGGTGCTCAAAAAATAGGTGCTCGAACGGGAATATTCCGAGGAGCTCACTTTGCTGTTTTGCGAAACAGCTGAAGATCAATCCTAAAAACTTTAATAAAACATTTTATTTTTGAGATTAGTGAACGGTAAGAAAGCAAGTCATTCAGTCAATCAGTCAGTTTACCATTTTATATACAATGTGTTAATGAAATAACCCAAAACCTCGGATACCCCAACCGACTTTTATACTAATAAATTGATATGACGTATAATTATTTATTTTCATAAATTATAGTAATAGATATTTGAAAATGTTGTTGTCGCGCTACTTCTTACAGACTCGTAGCTCTATCGCCGAGCCGCTGTCAACGAACACGGGAGCACTATCGTTTCCATCGCGTTGGACAGTAGTGTACAGCGTCGTTAAAAAATATTAGAGGCGGCATGACAAATAATATTTTTTTGGAAAAATATAACCTATAATAAAAATTATTGTATTCGATTTTGCTGCCGATTCTAAACAAATTAGTTTCAGGTTTTGGGTTATTTCATTAACACATTGTATATACATAGATTAGTAGAGGCCACCAAAACACAGAACTTTGGAAGATAAAAGCCAGCACTATCGTTTAATACAGAACTCCATGGTACAGGCATGTGGTCAAGAGCTCTTATGTGGAGGCACGTTGCTCCTCCAACGGTCAATTGACTTTGAAACTAGAATTCGATCGCTCTTTCCAACTAGGAGGACGTTCGAGAGGGCTTCCGTCCGTTATTTCTTTTGAGCCCCCTTTTTGAACGGAGATTAGTTTTGCACTAACCCTTTCCTTTCATATTTGGCCTTCTTTGGTAGTTTTAGCTAGAGGGTGTTTGAGGATTTGATAAATAAATGCTTTGTTTTCGTGTAGTCTATATTAATAATGAGTTTTTTATCTGCGAGAATCCTAAATGCTGTGTATTTGAAATAAGGGAATGTTATGTAGAATATTTTTGAAAGATATAAAAATAAGCACAAAATTTTTAAATATTCATAGCTTCAAAATCACTGCGAACTTACAGTTATTTTGCTAGATTAGCCTAAAAATAATTATGATTTGTTTAACATTGCTAGATTTTTAATGCAGAGCTCCTGCCTGTTTAATCAATATAATCAAAAGAGAAAGAGAAAATACCTGAATTAGACCGATAATCTCCACAATGTATTACGCAGAAGGACATAGAAATCTAAATGATAATAAGGGTCCGTCTAACTCTGCTTCTCAATACATTACTTAGTAACTTCCATGAACTCCCCAACGCCAGCCCCACCAACTAAAACCCTATTAATACAGCCAAGATATAAAGGCTTCGACACAAGATGGTATGACAGCAGTTTCCTAAACTTTGATTACAACGTGACAGGCGCGTTCAAAGTTCCGATAGATTCCACCAGTGAGATGTCGCCATATCTGATTAGCTTGTGAACTTGTTACAGTTTGCCACTACTACTGGTAACCGTGAGATGAGTAGAGCGAAACTAGATTGTGTTGTAAGAAAAAGAGAGTACTTTTTCAATTAACGGAGCCGTCATTACAAGTCAACCTGTGAGTGAGGTTGATTTGTAATGACGGGTGTACAACGTCACCCAATCTACTTTTGCTTGGCTATTGTATTAGTGAACAGAAATATTCTGATAAGTAATTGGAAATTACGGGCCTAATACTTATCTATGATGCATGTCAAAAGATAACACTTTGGTGTCTATACCTATCAATTGTATCCTCACTTTACGGTAGTGATAGTTACTTTAAACACTGAATTATTAATAAACTATCAAATCTATCTGCAGTGATAAGTACTAGTAATACCTTACCACCTTTCCCATAATCGAGTAAGTGGAAAACAAACTTACCTATCTCCTTAGCATTTCCTTAACTAGATAAGAGTCGGCTTCCAGTCTAACCAGATTCAGCTGTATACTACGTAGAACACGTCAGACCTCTGCAACCGTGCTACTTGTTACCCAATACTCTTTTGTTAGACTGATTATCTGATTTTCCACCTTCAGTTAGTAGTAGTCTATAGGCAAATAATCCGATAGAGTAGAGCAACTTCCTATCAGACTAAAACCCCTACTTCGTAACACGATACCCCTTACTCAAACTGATTTTCAGATTTTCTACCTTCAGTAGTAATCCGAAGGCAGATAATCTAATAATCAGTAACAATGACTGCCAAAGATCGACGATCGACATCCGGGACGGCTTCATCCAAGGCAAAAACAAACATAAACGACAATATTCATTATTCAAACAGACCACAGTAGCCAACCTCAAATACCGGGGCACGAGCTTGCAGGTCGAAGTATTTCCGGGTGAATAGTTACATTATTTACATAATCCGAGGATTTCATACTCTCGACCCGGGCGGCATTCACGCCAGATCGACCGAACGCTAAAATCCTCTTGTATTTCGTGGTAATTATATGGAAATTGTTGTGAAGAATTTGTGTCAAAATGTGAGAGTTTTGTTAAAATTTGTTCATGTCAATATGTTTTAAATATTTATGTAGATGATACCACACAAACCTGACATTTATATAAAAATACTAGCTGTCTAATGTCCCGCGGTTTCACCCGCGTTATATCAGATTTTTGGTTACTAAAAAAGAAGATAAAAAGTATTCTTTCTCCGTCCCTTGGTCCTAAGCTACCTCCCCACCAATTTCCAGCCAAATCGGTTCTGCCGTTTTTGAGTTATAAAATGTGTAAATAACACGACTTTTTTATATAAATATAGATATTTAAATTTTTGTCATGCTTTATAACTGTCATGGGGTAAACTATTTAAGAGAAATCAACAATTAAACATAAGGACATAATGCCCACCTACTTTGCAATGCATATGGCGTGATAATGTTTTAAGAAATATTTACGCAAAATGTAATAAAACCATTTAGGTGATTTTGTATTAATTTGTAACATTATACCTATAAAAACTATAATTTTGGCATTAAAACCCTTCCCATCTAGTAGCAGTTTCTTGTTTTTCCAAACTAAAATTTACTAATATTGACTTTGAGTCATGTGTTGCTGAAACTTAGTTATTACAAATTTCTTCATTCACTTTGTTTCACCAATATGATTGAAACATTTCCCCGCAAATTTTCTGTTACCGAAACAATAAAGGAAAATGTAAAGTCACCACTACTGCAGCCCGTTCAATTTGTAACGCTTTGATTCTCGTTCGTTGAGTAAACAATATGGCAGAGAGAGTGGTCCCATCGCTATTCACAGCACGTTTTTGTTGTGCGAGGAAAGCAAACTGATCGCCAATATCGAATTTCAAGGCTCCATATCAAATCTTTACAAGGTTCGACAGTGTACGAATATAAATATTGCTGTCTCTTTTTTGGGAATAAATAAAAAAGGAGATGGGTGGTGATTGGATAGTGTTTTTATGTGTCGTCTGAATAAATGTCAAGGCTATAATATTGTAATTGTTAATGTTTGTTATCTGTGCCATCTTAACTCAGCAATAATAATCAGTAGCTATTTTTATTTCTATTTTAAGATCGACCTTTAGTGTACCCAGTTTCAGCTGATTGCCACTGTTATAAATTTGGCAATTTTCTGTTAGGCCAATCACGTTACGCCTTGGTTAGACTTAATGTCAGGTTTCTGGCTTTTGAATATACGTAACAATTGCCATCTTCTAACTTAAAGAAGGCACGAGCATTGTTCACCACGCTGACTCTGTGGATTGGTGGTTTCTCGTCACTGATGTCAATTTTGGCTAAGATGAACTTATACAGTGCTTACGAAAACGTCTGACTCATCATCATTAACATCTTCATCATCAGCCGAAATATTTCCACTGCTGGACAAAGGCCTCCCCCTTTCCAAGCTAAAGATCTCTACATGCATCGGTCCTGCGCCACCCGCATCCAACGGGACCCGGCAATCTTGATGAGATCATCGGTCCATCTTGCGGGAGGCCTGTTTTCCGTACGCGGTCGCCACTTGAGAATCTTTCCGATCCTTAACGTCTGTCTACTACTGACAAAAACAAACTCAATAACACTTTGCTTGGCCTAGAAATATAACTAAAGACCCCACGTTAGGCAGTCACACTCATAACCACGAGACCAAGAGAACAGTTAAGAGGGTTCATAGCAAAACTTGTCCATTTTCATAAGCGCTACACTCCCTTAAATGCGGCCCTCATTTAACGTAATAGCCAGTATAAATCTAATGGTCCTACATAAAGTGACGCAGGTCTGGGGATTGAGCTCTCGCTCCATAAGTAAAATATAATGTACAAATAGCTGTCCCTTGCGGTTTTACTTGCGTCTTTTGTTGCTGCGCTTCCGTAGTTTAATGCTTGATGATTATTATGATTATTTAGTTTATACAAAAAATGATCAAAAGTGCAGCCTGTTTCAACTAACAAACAAAAAAGTTTCTCTGGGCTTGATTTTGTTCTACGTGGTTGTCAATCGCGTACGTCAGACGCGTATTATGCAAGGTGCAGTTTTCAAACTGCAAACCCTTATAAGAGGTTGTTATAAAACTGTAAACAAGTTACTTTGTTCTTTATATTGTTTGTTTTCCAGAATCAATCTTATAATAAATCTCGGATGCTTTTGATAAAAAAAAACTTCGTTTCCCTTTGTTTGATTGTGTGACAGATTAGGCACGTATTAAGAACGTTAGTTTCACATTTACCGATATGAAGTTGAAAATGAAAAAAAAAAAAACTTTTTATTGTTAATTTGGTTCGATAAATTAAAGTGTGTCACGCACGCCAGCTTCGCTATGCAGTGACCCATAAAATTTTGTGCAATTAGGAACGCTTGACCGATGTACGCGACCGACGTCAGATTAGGAATAAATCAAGCCTTAGGTATACATAGTAGTACATACACGCCTATCTTTGTACCTCTTGAAGAGTCTTCTTCTCTGCTTGTCTTCTATAGCCGTATTTTGCGTAGTGATCGAGCGTAGATTGTCAACTTTGATGATTTTATTCAGTAAGTTTATAGTTAAAGAGTTACCAAGTATAGTACACATTCATACACATTCATTCATTCGTAACTTCTCATACACACTCCTTTACATTTATACCCTCAACTATATAAACACCCAACGCAGCTATGCAAAGGTGATACTAGCATTTTAAGCAATCTGAGGGCCTAGTCAAGTGGCATTATAGAATAGAAAACGAAAACGAATATGTCAAATGTATAGAACTGACATAAGCTTTCGCTAAACAATTTGACAACTCCATACATTTGACAATCGTTTTCGTTTCGCTATTTATTCTACAATGCCACTTGTCTAGGCGGGCTGTTCTGTAGCAAATCTGTAAGTTAAAAAATTGTAAATCCATAATTGGCTGTAAGGTAGATTTTAAAACTTTTATTTTTCATCTGTTAACCAATATTTAAAGTTTTATTTTAATGAAACCGTTTTTTTTTCCTTCCTTCATAAATCGTTTATTACCCAGTTGAAGTATGGTAACATTATTTTTCTGCAAACTGTCAAGATACTCTATAAAATTAAAAGTCCAAGTATAACTACATTTTTATTAAGTTTGCCCCAGTAAAATTTCATCCGATAGCCGTATTTAGATTTCCTCCTTTTCTTTGAATTTATTCTAGCCTCGTTGCAAGTTTGCAAAGTTTCACAGCAGAAACCCACATTTATTTTTATATTATCCGTTGCACATGCAATTTCAGAATCGGAGATGTTTATCAAAGGCCACAAATATGTCGTTCGAAATTCTTGTTGCATACTAAGATAGATATTTTATTTCTTGTTTTATGCTACGAAATACATAATAGAGTTGAATGAAGAAGTTTACTCGATTTATATTTAAACCTTAGAATATACGTGATTCGAGACACAATAGAAAGACAATATAGCAGCCCAACAGCCGGCTGTCGCTTGGTCGTTGAAAAGTTTATGTGACATTTAGTAAATACATTTCACCCACTCATGTTCCTTCGATTGCCCTTTATGTTCCAAGGTCACGGTAACTATTATAAACATTCCACAACCCCGGCATGCATTGGCCCTGTTGGGCCCCTTCTTGTGCTGACTCCTTCTCTTTGAGGCGCGCGTGGAACAAAACGCGCCGTCTACGCGGTCCTGGTCCTAGCCGGGCGGCGAGCTACCCATCGCTCGCCATCCGCAGAACCGCGCCTACGGTGGCCGGTAGTCGTCTTGCGACTCTCGACGTCTTCGCCTGGGTCTTAGTCCGGGGCGAGAGGCTCGTCGTTGCCTCTCGCGCGCCGCCGCTTCCTTCACTAGCATAACTGCTTCGCAGAAGGAGGCGACGGCATCCCATTCCGTCTCGCCCCGAAGCATGGCCTGAACCAGCGCCGGGCGCGACATTTCATATTATTACTAGCTGCCTCTCGCGGTTTCACCCGCGTTAAAACTGTAGGGGTATGAAAAAAAATATAGATATAGTAGCCGATTCTCAGACCTACTGAACATGCACACAAAATTTATGTAAAAATCGGTATAGCCGTTTCGGAGGAGTAAGGTAACTAATTAAACATTGTGACACGAAAATTTTATATTAGGATTAATTAATACAAAAATCTTCACTTAGAACCACGATTTACAAGTAGGTTTCTACCCCGTAAAAACCCTGCATTTGGGCTGGGTTTACCCACCGCCCGTCTCTACCACCATTATATATAGAATTATTTTCTGCTGGAACTTTTTATTGGCCTTGTAGACTAAAACTAAGTACTTAGGGCCCAACTAAGTACCGTCTACGCAATGTTTGAAGTAATAAAAAAACTTGTTATTTTATTTTTATTTATTTTTTTAAGGGAGGGAAAACATTCTAAGTTGCCCTAGCCATGCGGGGCTGCCATTTGAGAACCTTTTTCTCCATCGGCCATTGTTTCTTCGAGTTACATGTCCAGTCCACTGCCATTTTAGCTTTGCGACTCAGTGAGCTATGCCGGTGTCTTTGTGGTGAATATCTATTCTACTTGCCGGGGTTGCGGAATGTTTATAATAACGTTAGGTACGTTACCCCAGAACATAAAGGGCAATCGAAGGAACATGAGTGGGTTTTAGTCAGTAAAAGTCTGACACGCACCCCCGTCGCACCCAGGACGGGAGCAGTCATTGGATGATTTCCCATTCCCAAAAAAAAATCTACTCAACTACATTTTATACCGCTAAATATTACAGCTAATTCTGAATAGAACCTATAGAGATGATCCGCTCGCCTGGAGGACACGGTCGAGCACACAGTTGAGGTGTGCCGCGCATGGGCGGAGCGTCAACGTGTCCTCGTAGAGGCGATCGGCGGCGGTGACGCCCGGCGCTGGTTCAGACCATGCTTCGGGGCGAGACGGAATGGGATGCCGTCGCCTCCTTCTGCGAAGCAGTTATGCTAGTGAAGGAAGCGGCGGCGCGCGAGAGGCAACGACGAGCCTCTCGCCCCGGACTAAGACCCAGACGAAGACGTCGAGAGTCGCAAGACGACTACCGGCCACCGTAGGCGCGGTTCTGCGGATGGCGAGCGATGGGTAGCTCGCCGCCCGGCTAGGACCAGGACCGCGTCGACGGCGCGTTAGTGTTCCAAGCGCGCCTCAAAGAGAAGGAGTCAGCACAGGAAGGGGCCCAACAGGGCCAACGCCTGCCGGGGTTGCGGAATGTTTAATGGTTACCGTGACCCTGGAACATAAAGGGCAATCGAAGGAACATGAGTGGGTTTTAGTCAGTAAGAGTGTGACACGCCCTCCCGCCACACCCAGGACGGGAGCAGTCATTGGATGATTTCCCACTCACCAAAAAAAAAAAGAGATGATCCGCTGTATAAAACTAGAATTTCGAAATTGACGTCCATTGTCGGCTTTCAGTTCTAGGTTATTGAAAGCCGGTGATCGATTTTCTATTGTGGCAAATCATTCGAGAACTCTCAAGCTGTTTGGCAACCACAATGCTGAGAATGATGGTATAGTCCGAATCTCGAACGTGCCTGTGACGATTTTGGCCAATCTGAAGCTAAATTCAGTTAGAATTTTAGTGATATTCCAGCACCCAGGACGGGAGCAGTCATTGGATGATTTCCCACTCACCAAAAAAAAAAAAAAAAAAAAGACATATGGGAAAATCTGGCCTCGTTTCGTTTTGGCGGGTTCTGAATTAAAAGTAGCGGCGAATTTGAAATATTGATTTGAGTATAAGTTTCGTTTGTGGTCAAAAGACAGCTTTTTGGATACAAAATAAAATGCAATTTTTTGGCTAGATTTTTAGAAAGAAATATTTATAGTGAAACGCTCTACAGGTTTCTAAATCCCAAATGCATATAGTCGAAATTTGTATGAAGAAAAAATACACATAAAAATTTTGATTCCTTTAAAATCTAAAGTGATGTCGTGAGTTTCGCTAGTAACACCACTATCCTAGGACATAAGGACGTACTTGTGGGCGTGAAATACACTTTGAAATAACATGTAAGCGAGTTCGTGGGAACAGCTGCGAATTATGCCAAGTGTTCATAATTTTGTTTGGTTGACGTCGCGGATCTCTGAAACTAGAAGGATAGAGTGGCACGCTTTGAGTATGAACACAATGTGCCTAATCTATTATATGTAATAAAGTTGAAGTCAAAATTGTACATGGAATATTTTTTTAATGGAATGTTTGATACATTTTCTACAACCGATGCCGAAGCCAAAACTATAGTTTTTAGAGCTTTTGATTGTCTTTTGTCTGTGTATTTGTTCAAAGGAGATGTTTCATTTTCGGCCACTAGATGTACATTTATGGAAAAACAGAGAAAAATACCAAGAATTAGGGAAAAATATTTTTTCGTGAATTTAAGCCTAATTTGTTGTGCACAAAAAGTAATAAGTTTTCAATTTTTGCCATATTTATTCAACATGCACTTCGCATTCGTTCTGAAACCATGTCTTATCTAAACAAGACGTGTATACATACATAGATGATAAACATAAAAGGTTTGTTTTTGTATTATTAAAAATAAATAATTATTATTATCATAAAATATTTCCAACTAATAATAATTAAATGAGGCGATTCCATCGTTAAAAATTATTTCATCTACTTTTCTGAAAAGTTTTTTCGAACGAAATCGACATCATAACTCTTAGGCCAAACGTCAAACATTTTTAATTTTAATTTTGTGCATAAAAACCATTTGATATTATGAAAAATATGTTACTTTATTGTATTCAGGGGTAAGTTTCCCAGCTTCACTGAAATGAACATGTTATGGCCGGAGCTCCATATAAAAATAAAACATCTCCTTTTCATTCAAATTTTGCAGGAATATTGCTGAAAGATGAGGGTTTTTACCTAACCGTAACAATCTATCTATATCATCTACTAGCTGTTCCTCGCGGTTTCACTCGCGTTACGTTAGGTTTTTGGTTATTGCCTCGCTGCTGTGGGACATAGCGTGATATTATATAGCCTATGTTACTCCGGGATAATGTAGCTTTCGAATGGTGAAGAATTTTTAAAATCGATCCAGTCGTTTTTGAGCCTATTCATTACAATCAAACAAACAAAGTTTTCCTCTTGATAATATTAGTATAGATCAAACAAACAAAGTGTTCCTCTTTATAATATTAGTATAGATCAAACAAACAAAGTTTTCCTCTTTATAATATTAGTGTAGATATGTTCAGACGAAAACAATTTACGACGTCGCTGGCAGTGGCTAGTAGAGGCTTTCTGCTGCCCGCAACGTTGTCGGCATACAAAGCATAAATTATAGTGTCATCTTATTAGTATAGACTAAAGACTAATAAGATGACACCATAATTTTATATTTTGTTCACAAAGGTGCTATTAATTTATTTATTTTTATTTACAACGGCTATTACACCAATTACAGTAACTAAACAAAATTAAAATTATTAACGACATTCACATCAATCCCTCTCACAATACTTCTGACATGCCGCAAACAAATCGTTTAATCGTTTTTTGTTTTTTTAATGCCTAAGTTACAGTCATCTAGACAATCAAGGCAAACCTATCGATTTCAATTTAGGTTGTGGTCACACCTATCGTTCTCACTAGAATTTTTTTAAACATGAAATAACAGATCCGATTCTGTAAATGCTTTTTCAGAAATATAATAAGAAACAGTAGCATCATGGAGTCGCAGTAGGGTACAAAGATGGTGGATCGAACTGGACATATTTTTATGGAATTGGAAGGAGTAGACCAACAGTTACAGAAGAAGGAAATAACAAAATTAAATCACTGAATGTGCTGTTAAGCTGAGAGCTTGAAACGGTTGACCCGATTCGGCAAATATATAATATACTAGCTTTTGCCCGCGACTTCGTTCGCGTGATTAATAGTTCCCGGTTCCGGGGATTTTGGGGATGAAAACTATTCCTCGGGTCCCAGACTATATTTTTTCCAAATTTAATTTAAACCGGTTCAGTGGTTTAGGCATGAAGAGGAGGCAGACAGACAGAGTTACTTTCGCATTTATATTATTAGTAAGTATTAACAAAAAAATTAAAATGTCACTGATACAATTTACAAATTAGAAAACACTGAACGTGTTATTTTTACTCGAATTCAAAGTACCTAAATAAATTGAAAAGAAAGTTTTTATGGCTTTACTATAAATTTGATTAACAGCTCAATCTAACTAAATTCACCAACAGAGAGTTTTACATAACTCCACAACAGTAATATGAAAGCTTGTACGGTGCAAAGTTTAGCTTTAGATTAATATTTGCAACGCCAATTTGCCAGTAATTTCAGAACATACACACACCCCTATTTACTGAATTACCTTCCTAATTTCAATGTATATATATACAACGGTTTCACAATTAGCGATGTGTTGCAACGAATTGGGGTGGTAAATTGTTTGCGGGCGTTGATACAGGCTTGTGCTCGGTCCGTAGAATTTACATTTATTTGACGTGATTTGATCGAATTCGTACTTACGTAGGACAGGTAATGTCGGGTCTGTTTAAATTCGGTCGAATTGTATTTGCGTAAATAAATGAGTTCTCGTGGCGTCATTATCTGTTTATTAAAATTCGGTAAACTTTCCTAGCATCCATACTAATTGATGGGTAAAAAAACCACAATATTTGACGATTTGCGAAATCTGACTGTAAGAAGGATGGCTGATAATCGCCGAGAGAATAAAGAATTATATGGTGATAACAAACCGGGATGTAAGTTGTGGGATTAGAGAGAAAGTACGCTGCACGCTGGTGCGCCTTACCTGGCTGTCTCCTTGCCTCGTGCATACGTTCAACAAAATGGCGCCTGATGTTTCTTCGCCTTTTGGAGGCTTTTGAAGCACAACACTGGAATTCTCTGTCTCTGTGTCCACAAACAATCACACCCGCGGGCGGTCAATCACAGCGGTTAATATTTGTTGTAATACGGTAGGAATTAACTAGGCGCGTTAAATAATATCTTGAACGAGAAAAAACTGCATTTTCACGTGCGGATCTTCCATGGCGGAATTTTCTTCTTTTTTTCTTTATGGCTTCTGACAGCCGTCAGGCGTGCGAGAGCGTGAAGGTTGGTTAAGACAGAATTGATAAAAAGAGGTCTAATTATTAATATTAAGAAATAATAGATGGCGCTACCATTTCCCCCCGGCCTTAAAGGGTTGCCTTTGAAAAGAGAAAATTGAATTAGCTATGTTAGGTGTACTACCGCATGACCTATCCACAGGCTAAAACAGCGTTAAAATATTTAAATTAATCTAAATTAACTTTATTATAACAAATTATAAACAAAATACCTAAACTAAAAGGAGACCCAACTTAAAGCTAGATCTCACTGTGTCGGTAGCGGACAGAGACGTACAACAGGGCGCATGTAGCTACCCTTCGCGGTTTTCACGGTAACAACGCGGGTTGTGCCGTCTTTAGATGTATGTAACTTATCAACGATGGCTAAGGGCCATGAAAGGGGCGGAGAATTATCATTTATGATAATGACTAACGTACCCTCCTTTATAGGCGATACAGGACTATTCCATTTGGATCTAGCCTGCAGTTGATGAAGGTACTCTGAGCGCCAGCGCTGCCAGAACGACTGCACGAGTTTATCGAGCAGAGTATGTCTCTGAAGCAGGCTAGAAGAGTCTGCTTCAGGAGCGGGAAGTGATGACAATGGCGCTGTGCTCAAGAAATGTGCAGGAGTTAACGCGGATGGTTCAGCAGGGTCACTGCTCAATGCTGTAAGCGGACGCGAGTTAACTAACGCCTCGATTTGAGCAAGGACCGTTAAAAGCTCTTCGTAAGAGAGGATTTGTTGACCTATAACTTTGAAGAGATGCGTCTTAACTACCTTGACCATGCTTTCCCAACATCCACCGAAATGTGGTGAAGCAGGTGGAATAAACTTCCAATCAATGTAATTTATGGAAAGTTCTTCCTCAAGACGAGTACGATACTCTTTAATGAGAAACTTATAAAGATCGCGTAAGTAAGAACTTGCACCCACAAAACAAGTGCCGTTATCTGTATATAAACACTGTATAGGGCCGCGTCGCGAAAGAAATCGTTTTAGGGCTGCTAGAAATGATACCGTGCTTAAATCCGTCGCAACTTCAATGTGTGTTGCACGCGTTGTCAAGCATGTGAAAATGCATAGCCATGCTTTACGGCTTCTAACACCTCGACCGTGAACTGGCGTGTACTGCAGTGGTCCTGCGTAATCGCACCCGGTATGTGTAAACGCCTTATCGACCTGATTGACACGCTGGCTAGGTAGATCTGCCATGAGTGGAAAGACAGGACGCGGACGGAATTTAAAACAGACGTTACATTTATGTATTCTATGGCGAATTATTCGCCGTGCAGCTAAAATCCAATATTTATGCCTGAGTAAGGACATAAGCAACTCTGGACCTGCATGAAGATATTTTTTGTGATAAAAATCAACAAGAAGGTCGACCACATGATCATGACGCGGTAGAATGCAAGGATGCTTGTAGTTGTAAGTCTCGTCCGAATTTGACAGACGACCGCCAACTCGTATGATGCCGTGCTCGTCGAGAAACGGCTTGAGTTTAAGGAGCGCGGGAGAACAAGGCATACTATTTTTCAAATTTTGTATGTCGTGACTAAAATAAATAGCTTGTACAGCTCGCAATAATTTATGTTCTGCAACTTCAAGGTGAGAGCTTGAAATAGAAGTTCCATTAGGCAATAGCTTAAGAAATCTACAGATATAAATGATGGCGCGTAGTAGCTTAGACCACGACGACATGCGCAATGCGAGTGCATAAATCGGGGATTCTGCAACCTCAACAATCACGGGATGAGAGATAACTTTCCGTTCGGGTACGTCCTCGTCCTCTGCATTATGGTCAAATAGATGTATAGGCCACTCCGACGGATCATGGGACATCCAAGAAGGGCCATGACGCCACAAAGGATGATGCAGAAGTTTAATTGGAGTAACACCACGAGAAAGGCAATCAGCGGGATTCTCAATACCCGCGACGTGATTGAAACAATCGGAAGGAATTAATTCAATTATTTTTGTAACGCGATTGGCGACAAAAGTCTGCCAGCGGTGAGGAGATGAATAAATCCAAGCGAGCACTACTTTAGAGTCAGTCATTGCAAATATTTTATTAATAGGGTAGTGGGGCGAAACTGTCTCTTGAACTCTGCGGAGTAACTGAGACAGCAGAAGGGCCGCGCACAACTCCAGTCTCGCAACCGAAATAGTTTTAACAGGCGAGACCTTGGATTTGGCACAAACTAATTGCACAGAGTAGTTGGAACCAATGCGGACTTGCAAATATACGACTCCGCCATAAGCGCGTTCACTGGCATCAGCGAAACCTATTAAGTTAACAATACATCCATCGACCAATCCAAGATGACGCGGTATAATAATTTTATGGAGCGCGGGGAGTTCAATGCAAAACTGTTTCCAAGCGGTGACAATATGGTCGGGAGGAACGGCATCCCACTCACACTTTGATAACCAGAGTTCTTTGATCAAGAGCTTGGCGTACAAAATTGTGGGAGCCACAAAACCCATTATATCCCATAGTCTAGCCACTGTGGACAGCATAGTGCGTTTGGTGCACTTATCATCTGGAGGTGCGACTTCAAAATGAAATCTATCGCTGGATTGGTTCCAGCGCATACCAAGAACCTTATGCACAGATCCTTCAAATTCAACGTCTGTAAAAGCTTTATATAAATCAGGTATTTGCGCGAGAACCTCTTTAGAGTTACTTGACCATTTGACAAGATCAAATTGACCTCGCTTGAAGAGCTCAATAAGCTCTTTGCTAAGCGAGATTGCTTGCGGGGTGGATACGACACTACAGGCGATGTCATCCTTATTTATGTAGTCACGTATGACGTCATTATAAGCGCTGCGAAATTTAGGCGAAGCATTAAATTTGCGTTCTAAACAATAAAAGCGTCTAAGCGCAGCAGCGTACGAGTCGCCTAGCGAATAAGGGTCGCCACAAAATGGCAACGCCACAAAATATCTGCCACTGTCGTCGCGAACAGTGGTAGCGCGGAAGTGTTCTTCACACTCGAGGTCCTTACGACTCAGCGAGGGCGGTGCGGAAATTTCTTCAAGCTCCCAAAATCGCTTGAGGAGAGAATCAATATTATTTTCTTGAAGAACAGAACAGCAAGACGTAGTAAAGGGTGTCCAGCGGAATTTTTTCAACTTTAAACTGCAATTATCGAAATAATAGCGGGATGAGGTGAGCGGGAGGGGTATCATTGAAAGCGCGGTACTTGCGGATTTGTTAGTAGCCATGAGTCACTGGACAGGAGCGCACCGCTCGTTCGCGGTTGAGCAATATCTAAAGAACGGTAAATCGTTGGTTCGCGCGCGTCGAACGTTTTGTACTCATTTTAATATTCGGCGTTTAAGTGATGGGCCAAGCACGCAACTTATTTGGTCGTGCGTACAAAGGTTTAGGCAAGAAGGGACAACGCTCAACAGAACTCCTCCAGGGCCATCAACATCAGCAGCAACGCCCGAACGTGTGTCTGAAGTTCGAAATGAAATCATTAGGAATCCACGCAAGTCGAATAGGAAAATTGCAGCCTCCACAGGAATCAAAAAGTCAACAGTGCATGTTATTTTGCAAAAGAAATTAAGGCTCCATCTATACAAAATGCAAATTGTTCAGGATCTAAAGGAAAGCGACTATCCTTTGCGAGAAACCTTCGCAAGAACAATGCTGCAACGCTTTCGAACACCTACCACGTTGCGAAACATTTTGTTTAGTGATGAAGCACATTTCCACATTGATGGATATGTAAATAAACAGGATATGAGATACTGGTGCCCAAACAACCCAAGAAAACGCCACCAGAAACGTTTACATTGCTTGAAAACCACAGTTTGGTGTGCCATTTCGGCTATCGGTGTAATTGGGCCCTATTTTTTTAACCAAGGAGAAACAGTCACTGCTCCGGTGTTTTGCCGTATGATAGACGAATTTCTGCTACCGCAATTGCAGCTGTCTTCAGGTTAGAACAATAGGACACAATTTCAGCAAGACGGTGCCACTCCGCATACAGCTAGAGTGTCGATGGAAAAGTTAAGAACAATTTGTCCAAATAAACTGATCAGCAAGTACGGAGACATCTCATGGCCACCCAGGTCGCCCGACCTCACGCCCTGCGACTTTTTTCTATGGGGTTACCTTAAATTGAAAGTTTATGAGAACAATCCCCGAACAATTCAAGCCCTGCAGGCCAATATTCGCCTTGAAATTCAAAGCATTACTCCAGAGCTTTAAAGTCGCGTAATTGCAAATTTAAGGGTTCGACTACAGGAGTGCGTACAAAAAAACGGTCATCATTTAGATGATATAGTGTTTAAAAAATGAAATCCGCATTAATGTAGTACATATAGTTTTAATAAAAATAAATAAAATCCATGTAGTTTTTTTTATGTGAAATTTCAAACTTGAAAATCTTCCACTGGACACCCTTTATAATGAGGAGTATGTAATGTAGGTGCGGTACCCATGACCACATACCCAAATACCGTCTCAATAGCGGGAGGTAAATTATATTGCTCACTACGCACAATATTAGATAGTAGTAAGTGCGGAAATATTGAAGCCCCGATCAAAACATCGATATTTCCCGGCTGCGCAAAGTCTAAATCTGCGAGCGGCAATGACTCGAGGTGCTTAAGCAAGGACATATCCACATGAGCATTCGGCAATGTGTCCGTGATACGTTCTACTATCAGTGAAGAAACGTTAAAATTAATATCCCTATTAATACGCGAATGTATTTTAATATCTACGGAACCCTTACATGATTTTTCTGAACCGCCAATACCCTTGACTACTATGCCAGTATTTTTAAAGTTATTCCACAATCCTAGGCGTTTCAAACAATCAGAAGTAATGAAATTACTTTGGGATGCACTATCCAGTAAACAACGAATTATGTGAGGTGTGTTATGAGTATCGTACCTATACTATTACTTGCGCGGTAGCGAGCAAAACCGTTGTGTACGCCGCCGTACATTGCGATGTAGCTTCGCGCTGATGAACGTGACAAGTGCGCGGGCGATGCTCGCGTGTGTGTGCGGCTGATGTAGTACATAACGATACTTCGGGATGAGCCGCGGACTCCGTGGTACGGACGGCCTGCGTTTGCGCTGACGTAACAACAGATGAACTTACTTTTACAAGGTTACCAGGTTCATCCGGTAACGGCGAGGTTTTATTGAAATGGAGTAAAGTATGGTGAGCCTGATTGCATGAGCGGCATTTAGTTTTACTAGAACAGTTGCTTGTTTTGTGTTTAATACTTAGACAGTTAACGCAAGCTTTACTTTCTTTAACACCTTTAAAACGAGCAGTCGGAGTTAATTTACTAAAAGCGGGACATTTATAAAAGTGATCATGTACAATATTATTGCATAGACACTTGAGCGGATTATTATTATTAGAATCCGAACATGCTACGTAAGATTGCGGATTAGGAACCGAACTACTATTATTATTTCGCGGTTTATTCGACTTTTGTTTACTGTCAATAAGGCTAGACGAGCCAGACGAACTAGGCTGCGTATTTTGAAATATTCGACACTGATCTTTGATAAAGGTGACAAAACTATCTATTGTAGGTATTTTATGATTACGTTCTGTCATCTCAAAAGCACGAATAGTTTCCGTGTCGAACTTTTTTATTGCGAGTTGAAATAACATAAAGTCGGAAAGGTTTTCTAATTTTAAGTTTTTAAGGGCATTAACTGCGGTGACAAAATTATCGATAAACAGCTGGAAATTCGAAACAGACGCGGGACCGGTCAGCTTAAGGTTTAAAGCTTGATCGAAGTAAGTAGACGCGAGGACATGAGTATCCTGATATCGGTCAACAAGTGACTGAAATATAACCTGATAATTCTCAGCATTGGGCGTGACACCTGCAAACACGGATTGCGCTTTCGACGACAGTTTCCCTATCAAATAGTACAATCTGTCGGCATCTGTCAGAGAGACATTATCATGCACTGTTGATTTAAAACTTGCATAAAATAATGGCCAGTTCCGTATGTCACCGTCAAATGACATAAGTTCAATTGGAGGTAGACGCGGTGCTCGATAGTTCGCGCAACCGCCACCTGGCGCTGTGGAGCGGTTGTCATCTAACTGACTTTGTATACGTTTCACGATACAATAAAGATCTTCGAATGCGGTGTACGACTGATAATTCGGCTGGGAATCAGGATTAAATGAAAGTAATTTTGAGTTATAAGCATCTAATAATGTATGAAAGTCTGATCGAATAACATCTACTGTCATGCAATAACTAAGAAATGATTCCCTACTAATATCGGAAGAAGTTGCGGTTTTGGAGCGTTCAAAAATGTCTTGCATACGCTCAAATAAAGTATTGCGTTTAGCTTCTAATATTTTTAACTCTTTTTCTTCCGAAATGCATAGTTTCTTTTGTTGCGACATGTTTATGTAGGTTAATGAACCAAACAAACTAAAATGTATACCTATGTATTATTTTACCTAAGTATATAAAAACAACAAAAATACCTAAGTATTTATGCGGCGGTAAATCCTAGTAATTCCTATGTAGGCAACAAACTTTAAGGCGGTTGAACTAATGGTGCTTGAAATATGGTATTTATAAGACCACTATATAGTTCGAGTAATTATAATAAGGTATATCAGTAGGTAGCTACGTAATTGTATATTACCTACTGGGGTGCGGGAAATAACCACGTAATGGGTATGTAAATAGACTAGGAGTGCAGCTAGATGCTACAACTACCTAGGTAAGTACTTCTAGAAGATACTTACGCGGAATAAAAGAGAAATGGATATGAATCCGCTCGAAGGACCAAAAAAATGGTGGGTAAGAAACCACAATATTTGACGATTTGCGAAATCTGACTGTAAGAAGGATGGCTGATAATCGCCGAGAGAATAAAGAATTATATGGTGATAACAAACCGGGATGTAAGTTGTGGGATTAGAGAGAAAGTACGCTGCACGCTGGTGCGCCTTACCTGGCTGTCTCCTTGCCTCGTGCATACGTTCAACAAAATGGCGCCTGATGTTTCTTCGCCTTTTGGAGGCTTTTGAAGCACAACACTGGAATTCTCTGTCTCTGTGTCCACAAACAATCACACCCGCGGGCGGTCAATCACAGCGGTTAATATTTGTTGTAATACGGTAGGAATTAACTAGGCGCGTTAAATAATATCTTGAACGAGAAAAAACTGCATTTTCACGTGCGGATCTTCCATGGCGGAATTTTCTTCTTTTTTTCTTTATGGCTTCTGACAGCCGTCAGGCGTGCGAGAGCGTGAAGGTTGGTTAAGACAGAATTGATAAAAAGAGGTCTAATTATTAATATTAAGAAATAATAGATGGCGCTACCACTAATATTATAAATGGGAAAGTGTGTCTGTCTGTCTGTCTGTATGTTTGTCTTTCTTTCATGGCAAAACGGAGCAACAAATTGACGTGATTTTTTAAGTGGAGATAGTTGAAGGGATGGAGAGTAACATAGGCTACTTTTTGTCTCTTTTTAACGCGGGCGAAGCCGCGGGCAAAAGCTAGTTGGTTATAAAACAAGTCCTCCATCGCGTCGTTGAATTTTGAAACTACTGAACATACTTTCAAGCGAAGTGTTTCTAGAGAAAGATTTAGGTAGTACCAAGAGGGAAAGTGTGTTAAATATTTTAGATGGAACATTTTACAGAAAGAAGACATTATTTGAAATTAAAAAAAAATTAAACTGCATTCATAAATATTTAAATAATTCTATGGTTGAGCCGGGAATCAAACTTGTTACTCGAGAAAAATAATTACCATGTAACTTTATCACACCGATCAAAAGGCTTCATCATAAAGATTATGTTTTGCTAAATAACATAGTGTCAAAAATAAAAGAAAGACCATGAATTTTAACAATTGATGAGAAATTTCGTTAAAAAAAATGAAAAATTCTGTGATTTATATTGCAAGTGCGTCTAACTATATACCACTATAATAAGAGCACAAGTCAAGATTACCCCACAATCAGGTCCTAGCTCTTATATCTAGAGAAGTCCGATATTAATCCTTGTGTACAAAGACATTAAGAAAACTAATTTAGGTACTAAAACATTTCGTTTATTTAGTAGATTGTTCCCAGGATATTCAAGGATTATACGACTTGAGGTTTAAGAAGGCTGCTGTAATTGCGAGTTTACTGGATAATTATGCCGTCCCAAGTAATCTTGTTCCACAAATGCTTTGACATCTCTATGTTACGAGTGTTGGTCAGGTTTAACAACTTTTTGTCAGGAACAAGTTTATTAACAATAAACTTGATAAATGGATAATAGATTTTTTATGATTAGAGTATCAGTTGTAAAGCCATGTCATAAAGTGTGTCTGGTCCTGTAATATGGTTTGAAACAGAAGTATTGGTAAAAAGGTTGACGAGAGTAGACCCACAAATTTTACAAAGTAATGAGGTGTTGTCTTCTTATAACCTTAAATCCTTTCTAATATTATGAATGCGAAAGTTTGTATGTATAGATGTGTATGTATGTAAGTATAGATGTATGTTACTCTTTCAAACCACAAATCTAGACATGGTTCATTTAGTCCTTCGAACACACTTGATTTGAGACACATTAGAAATACAATAGCAGCCCGATAGCCGGCTGTCGGTTGGTCGTTGAAAGGTTTAAAGGTAAAACAAAAATCAATGAACATTTTTACTCAAAGTAGTTTTCTTCCATGGCCTTTCCAAAGTTTCCACCCTGTATATTGTGTAGGTACTTCTTTCTCATTATTCGTGTGTTCCTTTTAATAATATTAATTATAATAAAGTAAGTCACTGAGTCGTGACAGTGATGTAATGAATCGCAAATATTCGTCTATCATATAAAAAAAATGAAAAACAGATCACATTTAAATAAGTATTTAATAATAAAATCTACAAAATGGCTCCTTACAAATATAAAAATAACTAAAACCCCATCCATACTGCTATTGCTACAGAACGTACTAGTCTGCTTTCAAATTCCATTTGACGATTCATTTTATAATTGTCTACATTCCATCGATCCATCCCACCGTAAAACATTCCAAAGATGAGTTTAAAACAAGCAATGTAAATTATTGTGCCGTGAATGCTGGAATACGCTCGGTTCCGAATAAACTAAATTGTTTTGGCATTACTTCATTGAACAAAGAAAGCACAATCCACTTATGAAATGTTCTTACATCACAAAACTCATTTTTTAAATAGTATAATTATCTAATGTCCAATGAAATGGGTAATTGGTTAATGTCCGAGTTTTGTATAATTTCACTCGTTACGCACCCAATACTTCTAATCATTCTAGGTAACAGCCATTAACTGTTGTAAACACTTTACGTTCCTCACCGTCTCTTAATTACTTTACAAAAACACTTGGCCATCGCTAACACTAACCAAAAGACTAGAACTCATAAATATTAAAAATCCTTTCCAAATTATCTACTCACGGAACGGTGACGGGTAAAAACATCTGAGGATCACCTAATTTTGGTTCAAAACGAATGTTCACTTTAGTGTCTCCGTCACCGACTTCTAAGAAACTATTCCAATCAAGCATCCAATAGAATCCATTTTTCCTTGGTGGTGGGAGCTCTGAGTCCCCGGGAACTGCTGGTGCTGCTCCTCCAAATGAATCTTCTAAGTCAGCTATTGAAGCTCCAGAATCATCTGCTGACACCGAGGAATCGCTTACAGCATTGGTCTTTGGTTCTTCTGTAGTAGTTGAAGTTGAAGAAGTAGTTTCAGCTGCTTCAGTAGTCGTCCCATCTGCTTGTCTTTTGCTTTGATCATTATTTGAATCTACTTGTTCATTGACAGGATTAATGCCTTTATTCAATGGTATTACTTTGACAGAATCGTAGTCTATGGGGTCATAATTAGGTTTTGATATCGATTTAGTTTTCCTTACAGGCATATCATATGGCAGGCTGATCTCTTTCGTTTCAGAAGATGATGTATCTAATTCAAAAGGCAATTCTGGACGGAGAGGTTCATAAAGGAAATTATTTGGAGATAGAGAATAAGTTCCATCTTTTTTGGTTTTCGAGTCACCAGGCGATATAAGATCGTAGGTAAGCAATATGTTTTCTGGTAATTGAACTGTACCATCTACAATTTTAGCAGGTGGTAGTGGCTTGAAACCTTCAAGCGGTAAAAGAAAATGATCTTGTCCTGGTTCTCCTTTTAGACCATGCGCATCTAGAAAAGCTTGGAGCTCATCTGGGAAATTGTCTATCAGCTTATCGGGTAAGCCATAATTTGGTTTGGCCGTTTTCTGGTTTGATTTAACTGTTTTAGGGTTTGGGGTACTGGTTGGTAATGCAACTACTTCAGTACGTGGTGGCCTGGTATACAATTCCTGTAAAGATGATCCGTCTCGTGGGGTGTAGGGTAGAACAACCATCAACGTAGGCTCACCCTTTTTTGTAGTCGATTCAACTGTCGTAGTAGCTATTGATGATACTTTTACATCTTTGGTATCATCAACAGTATTATCATTTGTGTTTGGTTCTTGAGAATTGATTTCATTTTCGATTGTGCTAAAAGGCGTCGTTGCGTTCTCTTTTTTGTCTTCTCCTGATTCTTTTGATGCTGAAGTTGACGATTTCGCATCTTCAGCTCGTATGTCGTTAAGCAATTGCATAATTTCATCTCTTGTCAGTCTTGGTAAGAGCTGATTTGTTTGTAGTATGGTTTGGACTTGTTTGACTGTTTTTTCTACATCGAGTGCAGCCCCGGAGACAGCTGTTAATGCCGCAAAAAGGCAGCACCAAAAGAGCTTCATGTTCTGAAACAAAATAAATATAATGTTACATAATTATCTTTTATTTCAACACATTAAAAAGGTGGAGTTAGCTTGGGAATAAACATTCATGATGATCATATTTTAAAGTGTGACTGTAACGACATCTTATTTCTATAAAATCGATCGAATTTACAAGCCTAACGCTAAGTTCAACAAGCTGTATACAATTAAAAAAATTAAAAAACACGACTGCCATGACAAAAAAGAACTAAAAGGCAAAAAGATTTTTTAAATTTCTATCTCCGTCCAAAATGGTAAACACCAGTTTCCAGTAACTTACTTCAATCAATAACGACAGATTTTCGTTCAAACTTTCATCCCCTATTTTACACACACAGGGGTTGAATTTCCAAATTTTTACTAGCCTATGTTACTCGGAACTATGTACGGATTGTAACGATACATCATACATCTAAATCGGTTTAGGCATTAAGAAGTTATGGTGGAATAAAGAAACTCACATACATACATACATACATACATACATGAATCTTGAAAACATAACACTCCTTTTTTTGGGCAGTCGTGTAAAAACAAGTTTCCAATAGCGGTATTAAACCCTATTTTTTCGATTTCCAGTGCTAATAAACTCAATATTCGTGCTAAATTCCCACCAAGCCCCAACAAGAAAATAAAGTATACGGGCGACTGTATAAGCAGTAGCGGAGTTATCTCTGTAATTACAGTTTGAGTTACACAGCAGTACCATAATCGTAATTCCCAAAGTTGGGAAGCAGGCCAAGATATCGGGAAGTTGTTATCGTTTCAAAAGTTTCGGCACTCGGATCACTTATAAGACGTTCCACTCACATCTGCGTTGTATGAGAAAAATGTTATGATCTTTTATAAGTAATGATCGAGTAAACTACGTTTATGTATCAAATGGCTGTTTGGTGAGGTCTCGGAAACTTTTATAGCTTTTTGTTTTAGTGGTTTTTGCATTACTCCTGTTTATTACTTGAATATATTTTTATTTTTTAATATTTTTCTAAACGAGGTTCAGGCCAAGTTTTAAAGGTTTATTCCAGGTATTTTGTTTTATGCTTCAACTAAAATACTTCTATATTCTTGATTCAATCCGATTTTCTTACGATTTTGTAGTTTGCTATAGACTAGATTATTTTATTCTTAGAGCTGGTTTAACTGAAATATCTTTTGCGAAGTTTGAAATTCTATTCAAAGCTAAAATGTTTTATGCCTCTACCAAATCAGATTCAACTTAAAACTAAATCATCTTCCAGTTCTTTTTGAATATTTTTAAAGAGAAGTTTCAAACAAAGTTCGGATCCAATGATATAAACCCTTAAGTTTAAATCGCAGTCCCAAATGACATTCAGAGATTGCTTGTTGAGATAAAAGATCGTCTCGAGTACGATTGTGTAAATCGGAACCTAGTCTTAATAGGCTTAAAGTATGTAAAAGGAAAGTATCATTACATACTTTAGAAGATAACTTGATAGGAATCAGGCTTAAGTTACTGAATTTGAAAAGAAACCCTATGGTATCTGCATTTCAATGGGAGGAAACTTTTAATTCAATTGATTTTTCTTGTATTGGAAGTACATTCAATTCATTATTACTATTGGCATACACAGGTCTACATAATCTATATTAAACCGGTTGACAGCGATACGGAGAAATTTATTTGTTGCTCTTTTATCACAATTTCAGTGGTTTCTTTTATTAGTAATTTAGTTTTTAAAGTACATGTTTAATTAGTTTTACTTTTATCACTAATTTGTGACTTTGTAAATGACAGCAGTGTACTAATATGAAAGGATAAAATCGTGTATTTGTTTGTTTTGTGTAACAACTAAGATTTTACGGAATAGTATAAATCCTTGTTATAATTTTATTTATAGAGGGTGGAAACTTTCAACTGGTTGCAGCTACACGAAAATAGACTTCGGCCCAGCGCACACCGCCGGAGGCGCAACGGAGCGCATTTGAAGACAGCAATTAAATATAAACCTTAACTACCTTGACATTCGGTCTTTAACTTGTACTGCCGTTGATTCAACGCAAAGATGTTTTTTCGCAATTCTGTACGCAAGTAAAACCCTGGGTACTAGGGTATAATATTTCTCAGCTTGAAAGTCAACAGGAGGAAAATAGGTTACAGCAATGCTTGTAGGGCACTGACTGGGCTGCAATTAGCGATGAGGGCCATAGAGCTTGTCTGAATGAAGCGCTTTACGTACAATTGCGTACATAAAATGTTTTTGCATTTGCAATTGTTCGAGCTATTATTAAGGTTGAAAATGGAATGGATCAATGAATTAATAGGTACCGCAATTTTGAATTGTAGGACTTTATTTTTTAGTTTGTTTTGGAAATTTCCCGTTTTTAATAAACTTCAGATTTATTATAAGTAGTTGGTTTATCGATAAGTTGTTAAGTACTCATTAAATTATTTTATACCTTTAAAGTAAATAGGTAAATCCAGTACAATTGTGTTTTTTTAATGTTAGTTTATATACTTATTTATAAGAAACAAGCTTTGGTTCGCGGCTTCGCTGGCGTTAGAAAGAGACAAAAAGTAGCCCATGTCACTCTCCATCTCTCAACTATCTCCACTAAAAAATCGCGTCGATTCGTCGCTCCGTTTTACCGTGAAAAATGGACCAACAAACAGACACACTTTCCCATTTATAATATTATAATATTGTGGATAGTTTGTATAACACCATGCGTAGGACTTGTGAGTTTGGGAATGTGAGGAGGAAGAATACAACACATATAGCTAGGACAGTTACAAGTGTGATTGCAGAAAGATGTAAGGAAAGAGTGGAAGAAAAAATGGATGGATGGTGTGAAGAAAGGTATGAAGGAAAAAGGAGTAAGTAAGTGATAACATGACGGGTGACAGGTTGACATGAAAGAAGAAAAAACCTACGATCCGTGAAAGCGGCTTATTGACTAAAGAAGAGGAGATGGGAGTGAAACCACACAGGACAGTAAGTATGATGTAGTTTACTTCACTGAGACTAAGGTAGAAAATTAAGGCAATCCTGATGATAAAAAAAAATAACTAATACCCAGCAAGTCCTTGAGACACTCCTCCAATAGCTATTAATGTTTTGATATAATATTTTTTTACGTATTTGTTTACAGAATAATAAGCTCAGGTCTCTTAAGATAAAAGCCGGGCTTTAAGAAGGCTCTTCAGCGATCTTCAACAATTGTTAACGTTTTAATATTGTATTTTCGTATTGTTCATGGTGATCGGCTCAGGTCTAATAATGAAAGCTGGGGTTTTCGATTTGTTTAGCAAGATTATTTTACCCATACTAATTATAAATGCGAAAGTAACTCTGTCTGTCTGTCTGCCTGTCTCTTCTTCACGCCTAAACCACAGAACCGATTCGAATGAAATTTGGTACAGATATAGTCTGGGACCCGAGAAAGGACATAAGATAGTTTTCATCCCAGAAATTTCCGCGGAACGGAAACTATTATTCTACGTTGACGAAGTCGCGGACAAAAGCTAGTTTATTATAAAATCGCGTGCAAAACTTAGTCTTTAATTGTGCCAAGTAGGTTATTATACAACATAAGCAGACATTACACGTCCCTGTCTTGTTCTGCAGTGACAATTAAATTTTAATTGCATGTCATCACGTATCGTACACAGCGTTGATTTAAGGACTTTACACATACGTACGTTAAGCTCGCGTCATACGTGAGTAGAATAATTTTGACATTATTTTAGAACATGTGTTTGAATATTTTATTCCTGTTTTACGTTAACATACGGATACGTTAATACTAACTTACAGTCACATACTAAAGTAGCCTATGTTACTCTCCATCCCTTCAACTATCGCCACTCAAAAAATTACGTCAATAGGCGAGACGACGAAAAAAAAGTAATTCCAGAGATTAAAAAGTAATTGCAGGGCCAGAAGGTTGATTGGCGACAAGAAGCTGGTGGCTCAACTTCAACCACTAGCACATCGGCGAAAAGTTGCCTGTCTGGCGGTATTTTACAGATTGCACTTCGGTGAGTGTGCTCATGGGCTACACGAGCTCATTCCCTCATCCCCATTTTACCACCGGACATCCAGACGTACGGCGGGATACCACCCTTTCTTGGTTGATATTCCTCACATCCGCACGCAGCGCTTCTCAAAATCGTTCATAATGCGCACCGCAAAGGAATGGAATTCCCTGCCGACGTCTGTGTTTCCAAATTCATATAACCCGGAAGTATTTAAGAATAGAGTGCATAGGCATCTACTGGGTAAGCTCGCTCCATCGTAGGCTCCGTCTATGCCCTCGGGCTAGTCTGGGACCAAGAGCAAGCCCATTGTAATAAAAAAAAAAAAAAAAAAAATTAGTCTGTCGGTTAGATTATTAAAAAATTTTGGACACGTATTTTTTCTTTTTTCTCGTAAACGAAAAATGACGACGATACAGTGCGTTGAAGTTGCGCGTGACGTCACGATCAGATACAATTTTTGCAGGGCGGTGACGTCAAAAGCCCCCACTCCGGAACTTTGTTGCTCTTTATCTTTGTATTTTTTTATTAATTTGATCAAGCAAAAAATACATGACGGCCGATCTACAAGACGGACTAAACCTGAATGTCATTTTATTTATGCTGTCGTCATCCCTATTCGTCGCTCCGTTTTGCCGTGAAAGAAAGACAAACATGCAGACAGACAGACAGACAGACAAACAAACACACTTTACCATTTATAATATTAGTATAGATATATAAATAAATTACGCGTTACGTTGTTTGTCCCCAACGGTCTCCTACACTACTTGACTGATTTTATAGTAAGATTTTTAATTGTAGTCAGTAAAATGACATTTCCAGTGTTGCAGGTTTTTAGTCCAAAATAAATAGTGATGTGGTACAATCAAGATTTTACAATTAAATCTTAGTCGAGAATATTTCTTTTATTCAATATCAAATTGCCTTTTAATTATATAAAAAAATATTACATGTAATTTACGGTAATTAAATAGAAGACATACACGGTAGGTAATTTAATATTACATGAAACGCTGCTATATTATTTGTTTTTGGTAAGGTCCATATGTCTAAAATCGTATTTTTTAATATTTGTATTCGATATTTACAATAAAAAAACGCTTTGATACCTAATAAAATAAAGCGACTAAATGTCTATGCGGAACATCACCATTGTAGCGGGTCACCCTTTTTGGTATCAGTGACAGTTGCACTTGTCATTTTTCTGACTCGAATTAAAAATCGTACTATAATCTGTCCACACCGTGTGCAGTTTGGTGCAACTTAAAAGATAGGCCCTATTTTATTACGATAACAACCACGGGAACGCTTGTCCGTCAGCTAGTTATATATAAAGATTCAAGATACACAATTAATTTCTCATTTTCATGTTCCTAGTAATTTTTCCAACTATGTTAGAATCGGTTTCAAGCCTGAAAACGAATGCATTACATAAATTCACACTTCAACAAGCCATTTTTTACCACAATGTAATAGACTCGGTCCTTGCTTAGTCTTTATTAATTATGTATTATGATTATTATTTTAAATTTATATTCTTTTAAATACTCATTTTGCGCTTTGATAGCTTGAAACACAGTTCGGGTGATCCCTATATTTAGTTTTAGAACATTTTTTTTTTCTCGCACATAATAAATTGTATTTTCCCAGATTACAATATATATTATATTATATTAGTTATAACGATTATTATTACTAAGACTTTTTTATAACTGTAACACTTCTTTGCCATTTTATATTATTCTTGTGGTTCTTGTTTTTAATAAATTTTATTTTATTTTTTGTATTTACTGCGTAACACGATCTTCATTGATTAGATTGATGTCAGAATCTGAACTGTACCCAATGGCATTAAGTACGTCATTTTTATCAAACACCTTAATATCTATTAATGTTCTGATTTTCATTATTAACGTGAAAATTAAAATATTATAATTATTAGAAGTATTATTAAGGTATACTTTTATACGCTAAAGTTGTTTATCAACATGATTATATATGTCAAGCAGATAAAATATGTGATAGTATGTTGAAAATTGCATAATAATTCTGCTTACAAACGCAACCAGTTCTTAACTATTAGAGTGCTTACAATCCGTGACGTTGAATCACGAAACACTTTCTTCGTTACACCTCGACAACATTCCATAAAAACGCAGATAATGTCTACTATTTACTACATATTATGTATTTCACTAATATATTCATACTAAGAAAAAGTTTATCTTAGACATCACTGACATCCCGTGCCTCGGAAAGCACGTAAAGCCGTTGGTCCCGGTTGTCATTCGTAGAACTTTGACAGTCGTTACTGGTTAGCCAGAAACTATGACCAGTCTAACCAAGAAGTATCGTGTCGCCCAGTTACTGGGTTGTGGAGGTCAGGTAGGCAGTCGCTCCACGTAAAACACCGGTATCCAGCTGAATCCGGTTAGGCTGGCAGCCGACCCCAACACGATTGGGAAAAGGCTAGGGAGATGATGATTCATACTAAGAAAAAGACATTTCCTGGCCCTGTGAATTGATGAAAGGTAATTGTTTAATATTCAAATTAAATTGCAAGAAACGTCAAAATGAACTAAGAGATCATCGTCCTTTATTAGGATAAGACACGAATAAATTCAATATTTTCGTATAACAAAACATGCAGAACAGGATTCAAGCAACCTGCTGAAGAAAGTTCCAGAAACAATTTAAAAAAGCCTAACTTTAAAGAGGTCCACGGCACATTAGCACTTGCAAGATCATGAAAAAAGACGTGCATGTAACGAATGTAGACGTCAAATAGGTCAAAATTCAAAGCATGCAATCTGATGATGTTTACACGAAAAACAAGCGTTTTTTTATGAATGATGACGAAACAAAACAGTTTAAACTTCATTCATCAAATTCCGTTTAATACTTCTAGCGTACGGTGGAAATTACGAACACATACATACATTTATTCAATAATGTACACCTTATGTACATACACAAGTTAACGTCTGACTTAATTCTCTAGGCATATATTTAATTGATGACTGCTAAAATCATCAACCTTTTCTTTTGTCGTCTATTTCTTACTTTATTTTTTTCTTAGCTTCGTGATCCTTAATATTCGTATCCTAAGACCAATCCTTACAAATAATATCGTGTAAAATTCTGAAACGGCAGACTATATAAGATCATAACTATAGTTTTTGCCATTTTTTTTTTCTTATATTACAGCATTACTTACATATTCAATTGATGACTGCCAAAATCATCAACGCATTCTTTTGTTGTCAATTCTTAACTTCATTTTTATTCTCAGATCTGTGACCTCTCGTTTCCTAAAACCAAACCTTACAAATGCTATCTTGTAAGTGCAAACAATCCTAAACAACTTGTGTATGCCCCGTGACGTTTCAACGCGAAACACTTTCTACCTCCTTCATTAACATTTGTGATGCAACGTTTCACGTCTCTCACTTGTTAATTATGTAGCGTAATGCTTGATCATTATTTACACTGTTTTGTGGGACGAAGTTTAGAATAAAATGAAGATAATAATACCTTACTATGAATGCCCTTCTGTAGGGTAAAAGCCACTTCTAATATAGAAAAGGCACTAGTATCTCTGAGGTTGCTTAAAGCTGGTATTGGTTTGTCGTACAAAGATTAGGATATGTAGATTATGAGACCTTCGTTTGTCTTGGATCCCTACTAATATTATAAATGCGAAAGTAACTGTGTCTGTCTGTCTGTTACGCTTTCACGTCTAAACCACTGAGCTGATTATAATAAATTTTAAATTAAATTTGGTACAGAGATAGAGTTGACCTTGAGAAAGAACATAGGATAGTTTTTATCCTGAACTTTTGAAGAGTTTTCTTCAAAGCGCGATATAACCGACATCCACGCGGGCGAAGCCGCGGGCAAAAGCTAGTTCTATAAAAATACCAGACTATTGATGTCCCACTGTAGAGTAAACAAATCTTCTAATACAGAGAAGGCACTATACCTTGTTATCGTTTTAGGTATCTAATTAACTAAATGTTAAAAATCTTGTCAGGTCTTTTTATCTAAAAAATAGGAAAAAAAATCATTCTAACGTTGTTTTTTTTCTTACCTATCGTCGGTATAGAATAAAGCCGAATTCGAAATTGCTATACGACATTAATAATACGACTTTTATTCATAAAAAGACATGGCAATGTCAAGATTGCTTGTAATTTAGTTAGTTATCTAAAACGATAGAGTTGTAGTTACTAAAGATACGGTTGCAACCGCGGGGGGCAGCTAATGATATCACAACTGTGAATATTCCGTATTCGCGTGCTTTTATTCTTGTATGACTGGATAAACCAGGATAAACTAAGCAATAAAAAAACGTCCTCAGATTTAAGAAAAATAGGTTGATGTCTACTTCAATATAACCAACATCCATACTAATATTATAAATGGGAAAGTGTGTCTGTCTGTCTGTCTGTATGTTTGTCTTTCTTTCACGGCAAAACGGAGCGACGAATTGACGTGATTTTTTATGTGGAGATAGTTGAAGGGATGGAGAGTAACATAGGCAACTTTTTGTCTCTTTCTAACGCGAGCAAAGCCGCGGGCAAAAGCTAGTACAAAATATATTATTAACGAAACATCGAAACATCGCCAGTGACCTAAAAGATACCTTTTCCTCATTCGCCATCAGTTTTGCGACAACAATGGTTAAAACAACAAAGTTATATGTTCTGATTTCTATTCATCGGTTTGGTCTCGTTTGCTTCGTTATTATTTCCTTTGTGTTTTCTGGAAATAGTTTTTATTCATAAACACAGTAAGACAAAGGTTTTAGATGTTGTTTTGGGGTCTAATACGAGGAAGGTCGGTGCTACTTAACAAAATAGTAATACCTTCTTGGCCTTTTTCGGGTCCTTTTGTAGGACAATAGGACCAGAATTTAAGAAAGGCTTTGTCTTTCAAATGTTATTACAGAATAAAAAACTAGTTTTTATTTTTCAGGTTAGCTACAATGATTTTGAACATTGATGTAATATGATTTAGTTGAAATTTAATAAGTACTGTAATGTTTTACTGAAAGCGTGGAAGCACACACTCTTACTTTCCAATCTTTTAATTCCGTTTGGTTTTTGCTGTGGGTTAAATAAACATGATATTAATTTAAATTTGATTAAACATCTTTGCCTTTACTAATAATCACTGTGTTAAGTTATGCAATGAATAAAGCCTGTGTAACCATACATTTTTTGACGTATAAACCTGTCATAACTTTATGCAGCGATTATTAGTAAGGCGCCTTGTGTTTAAAGTACAACAAACGCATCTTATAAAAATACATAAACTCAATTTTATTTTAAAGGAAAAGCAATATACATAAGAACACATAAAACCGTCCAAGCCATATTTACTTAATAATAAATGTCTCAATATTTTTCTATGAAAATCTTTGTTCGTTCCATAGAGGAAACATCACCTGAGTCAATAGAATTGCTTTCTCGACTTTCGAGAACAATTGTGTTTGTGATACAAATAAATAAAACAGGCTATTGTGTGTGTTTGTCTAGATATTGTTATGTCTTATTAAGTGTATGTTTTAAGAATAAAATGTGTGTTTATTAAATCTTCTAAAGTTCAAATTGCCTCTATTTGATTGATTGACGAGCCTGTTGGTCTAGTGGTAGTGACCCTGACTGCTAAGCCGAAGGTCGTGGGTTCGATTCCCACCCAGGACAAACTTTGTGTGATGAGCATGATTGTTTGTTCTGTGTCTGGGTGTAATTTATCTATAATATGTATGTATTTATAAAGTATATAAGTGTGTATATCAGTTATCTGGTTACCATAACACAAGCTCTGCTTAGCTTGGGATCAGATGACCGTGTGGGAGTTGTCCCGAGATATTTATTTATTATTTATTAATTGTTTAAGCCTTCGAACACACGTGATTCGAATCACAATAGAAAGACTAACACAACACAAACAGCCCGACAACAGGCCGTCGCTTGGTTGTCGAAAGATTAATCTTCTGAACGGTCTGTCAATCACAAATTGTCTAAATGTTGGTTTTTTCTTTTAATATTTTTTATATTGATTCACATAAAAAAAATGTTGTTGGTTTGTTACAACTGCTACAAGATATCTTGTACAAATAAGTGTAAATAATATATTTTTTAAGAAAAAATATTTATTTCTTAGGAAAATCGGTTCGTATTTAGAAAAATAAAATACCACTCTATCAAACGTAATCCGTAGAACATGATTTGAGGCACGCATGATCCTTTTGACCTTGGGAGACTTGCTAACAAAGATTTACACGTTTCTACGTGTCTCCTACGTATATTATTATTTGTAAGCAATAACCAGATTGTCAGTAAATCTCTTTTTTCCCACAAATGTTAAGATCTTTAGTTACAAAATTTATATAACCAAAGATATTGTAAAACATGTTTTTTTTATGTTCGTGGAGTTTCTTGCCTGTTCTTCTCCATAGAGATCTACGTTTTGAAACTGGCAATTAGCGTCACTTTTCTGACTAACCTACCGACTCTTTGACTATTCATAAGTGCCTATAAATGGTCTAAGTGAAATAAAGGCCTTGATTTTTTTGAATTTTGACAGATCTGCTGTCTCGTGATATTATGTTAGACTAGCTTTAGAACTTCCAGCCCCTATTTTACGCCTTTGGTAAATTTTAGGGTTATAATTTATAAAAATTCGTTCTTGTTGAATACTTACTCAAAGTTTAATGTCTTTAGGACTCGTGGATTTGGCAGTGCGTGTTGATAATATCAACAGTCGTCAATCAGTGAGTCAGTTTGCCATTCTTCGATTCTACTCTACTTCTGTAGATTGTAGCGCAATGTAATATAGCCCATACCCTCTAGGTGATTGAGCTACCTAACACAAAAGATTTTTTTTAATTCGAACCAGTAGATTCTGAGATTCATATTCAACAAAATAAGGAAGCAAACTCTTCATCTTTATAATATTAATATGCTTTGTCTAAATATGTATATATGTCTGAAAAAAAAAGATATTTATTGCAGCACCTACACTAAATTTCCGCACGATGAATGCGTACTAGCACGAATTGCAACAACTTGCTTGAGCGGTTTCCAATATTTGCCACACATTGAATACTGACTGTACCGAAGAATTCATTGAAAAGTAACCACTCAAATGTAAAGAATCCGAAGTCATATAGCTTTGACATTTCGCGTGACCACTTTAACTTAGCTATAAGCAAAGCATTACCGTTCGGTTCATTATATTTTTAGATGACAGCGATGAGAAAAAAAGTGAGCCGTCACGGGACGCCTGGCAGATGTGAAACATCGACATTACATCATCGCCACACAGTACATAAGACTGTGACTGTATATATACACCATCATATAGCGTGGCGACGCGTCGCCACGGCATGTTTCGCCACGCCAGAATTTGTTTTACGTGCGGCTATAGATGTTTCACATCAAAATTTTGTCGATGTTGCTTTGCTTTTATGCCCTTACTAATAATAACTGTGTAAAGTTATGCAATGAATAAAGCCTGTGTAACCATACATTTTTTGACGTATAAACCTGTCATAACTTTATGCAGCGTTTATTAGTATGGCGCTTAGTTTTTACACACATAGAACTGGACTACATTTTGGACTACACAATCAGACAATGACAGTTTGGCACTAAAAAGTAAAACATTAAAAGCTTTTAAAAAAATACCCCTTCAAAAACTAAAAACAAAAAATAACAAAAAATTTTAAAGTCGGTGGCAATGCAAAACAACAGAAGTAGTTTTTAATGTGGTTATTTCTTTTATAACGCTTTTTTTATGTTTAACATAAATGAAAAACTGGACGGGGTATATTTTCTTAGTGCATTAATATTATTAATGTACTTTTTCCGAATGTATCTATACTTATCTATTTATTTTATAGGTAATATAGTAATATTACCTATAAAATTATATTTATATATTTATTTTATAGGGAATATAGTAATAATAACCTATAAAATAAAAGTTGTTTGGCTAAACGCAGCAATCTCAGGAACTACTGATTCAATTAAAGAAATATTTTTTGTGTTGGTAACCTACAGGAGCAGAGTAATGCAAATGAACACGCGGAGGACCACTAGTTAAGAATATAAGTACGAACATATACCATGCGTGGGACATCTTTTGCTCATTTTATATTTATTACTCTCCACCCAGAGAAAACTTTAGTAGAAGTCGGCTAAACTCAGACCGTAACAAGAATTTATTTAGCTAAATTATCTACACATTTCAGCACTCCGAGAGAAAGGGCATACATTAATAATAAAATTCCACAAATGTGTTTTGTTCTTATTGCCTACATTTGTAGGTCCACCTGCGAAAATACATACATATAAACATTACAGATAGATCAATCTTGAAATATGCTAACTTTTTCTGCATTGGTTATATTGACCATTGTTACATGTGACTAATCTTAAAATTAGTTAGATTGTCATCATCTCCCTAGCCTTTTCCCAACTATGTTGGGGTCGGCTTTCAGCCTAACCGGATTCAGCTGGATACCAGTGTTTTACGTGAAGCGACTGCCTATCAGACCTCCACAACCCAGTAATTGGGCGACACGATACCTCTTGGTTAAGGCTGGTCAGACTTTCTGGCTTCTGACTACCCATAACGACTGTCAAAGCTCTACGAATGACAACCGGGACCTACGGCTTTACGTGCTTTCCAAGGCACGGGATGTCAGTGATGTCTAAGATAAACTTTAGAAAGCACATATGAATTGAAAATGTCACATTGGTACTTGCCCGGATTCGAACCCACAACCTCTTACACGAGAGGCGGGCGCCTTATCTACTGGGAATAGCCATCACGACACCAAAAAAAAAAAGTAAGCTTGTATATTATAAAATACTAGCTTTCGCTCGCGGCTTCGCCCGCGTGAAGTTCCATTTTCAATTTTATCCCTTTAGAGTTAGAATTTCCAAAAATCCTTTCTTAGCGGATACGTCATAAAATCTACCTGCATGCCAAATTTCAGCTCGATCCGACCAGTGGTTTGGGCTGTACGTTGATAGATCACTATGTCAGTCAGTCACCTTTGAGTTTGATGTTTAGATTTTACTAGCTGCTATGATGTCACCCGAGTAGAATTTTGTACACTCATAAATAAGTTTAATGACACACAATAATGACGGTGCCGATTTTGCTTTTACGAACTAAACTAAGTTTAAAGTTAGTGCATCTTTCTCTTTCCATTTCGTGAAGAAAAGGACAAAAGATAGAAATACGCCTAAATATACGCACTTTTAGGGCCATGTTTTAAATATGTCTAAATTTTATGTAGACTATCTTAATTTGATAAAACGAAACTAATATTTTTTCGTCTGACTGAATTCAAATTAAATTTAGTTTGTGAACTGTCAAAGAAAGGGTTTCATATTCGAATTAGTACTTCCAGGTAATATCTATACATACGTAGCAAAAGCTTAGCAAACTGAGCTTGTTGACTCAAACGCGACATTCATTTGAGGTACCCATCAAAATGGAATCATTTGATTTGTGACAAATAGTACCTATAGGCTATATAATTTTACGCTACAACTCACAGAACTGGTGCAGTATTTTACAAACCTATCTTATCTGTATTTTATTTTATCTTATCTTTACCTCCTACATTAGCATAAATACATCGCCAATCCACAAGCACATAGAAGACCCTTTACCCTACTCTTTTACAATTTGCATGCTACAATATAACCAACAGATTTTCTCATGAACATCAAATATAATATTATTACATCTGCCGAAACCAAATGAAATAAGGGAGGGAGTCAGAGGGTTCAGTAGTACGATATATTATGTTAGAGTGAGCTCGATCCTGGATTTACATATGGAAACAATGAGATGGAAAACAGTTTTCGCGTGATTCATTTGTTATAACAATAACAGTGGTGGTTATGGACCGCGAAACCGTGGTCCAGATTGTGTTATTTATAACACTTTTGATACGCGCGTTTGGTCCTTATTAATAAAGGCATATTATCATTTTATTTTTTTTGCATTCTCACTAACTAATAAAAAAATAAAGATTTGTGAGGATAGATAAATATTTGTTCATATTATATTTGGAAAAAACTACTAAACGAATTTTGTTGATTTTTTACTGTAATATAGTTTATACTCTAGAATAACACACAGGCCATATGATAACATATATTGCGTTTGGAATTTATTAACATTCAGTTTTTTTTCATAACTTATGGGCTTGCTCTTGGTCCCAGACTAGTCCGAGGGCATAGACGGGGCCTACGATGGAGCGAGCTCACCCAAAAGATGCCTATGCACTCTTCTCTTGAATACATCCGGGTTATATGCTTTTGGAAACACAAAATAAAGGAAAAAATAAAGGAAATTCATTAGGTTCTTATTTGAAGATTATTGAAAATGGTTATAATAATATAAGACGTGATATGATATGTGTTTTCCAACAATTTACCTAAGGACAAAAGGGCCAAGGACCGTTTTCCTTAATCGTTAGTACATAAAGGACAATAAAAAACATGACCAGTTATCAATTAAGACAATATTTGTTGAAGATGTTTATTTTGTTCGAATAGTATGTTTACACGACGCTATTTGCACAAGGGAAGTCGAAAACTTTTGTTATCATATACTTAATAAAGATACTATGATTTCTTGATACGAGATAAAAGCTAGTGGAAGTTTCCAACACGTAGAGAGATATGATATATACAAATAATGACTGATAAACATCTGAGGGTAGGAAGGGAGCCTGGAGGACACGATCGAGCACACAGTGGAGGTGTGCCGCGCATGGGCGGAGCATCGACGTGTCCTCGTAGAGGCGATCGGCGGCGGTGACCTCTCGCGCCCGGCGCTGGTTCAGGCCATGCTTCGGGGCGAGACGGAATGGGATGCCGTCGCCTCCTTCTGCGAAGCAGTTATGCTAGTGAAGGAAGCGGCGGCGCGCGAGAGGCAACGACGAGCCTCTCGCCCCGGACTAAGACCCAGGCGAAGACGTCGAGAGTCGCAAGACGACTACCGGCCACCGTAGGCGCGGTTCTGCGGATGGCGAGCGAATGGTAGCTCGCCACCCGGCTGGGACCAGGACCGCGTCGAACGCGCGTTTTGTTCCACGCGCGCCTCAAAGAGAAAAAGTCAGCACAAGAAGGGGCCCAACAGGGCCACGCCTGCCGGGGTTGCGTAATGTTTATAATAGTTACCGTGACCCTGGAACTTATAGGGAAATCGAAGGAACATGAGTGGGTTTTAGTCAGTAAAAGTCTGACAAAAAGGGTAGGAAGGCAAAAATTGATGAATTGTGTGAAGAATGATATAAAGAAGAAAAGAGTAAGAGATAGCATGACGAGTAACAGGTGGGTGTGGAAGAAAAAAAAACGTGGCGCAGACCCCAAGTAAAATGGAAGAAGGGCAAAAATAAGAAGAAGAGACTAATAAACAAGCGATCAAATTTTGTTTTTTACTTTTGTCTGGTCCATGCGGTCTCACAGGCCGCTTAGCAAAATCTCTTTCAAGAGTTTTCTTTAAATTTAATTAAATGATCAACCGTGTGTAATTCTAGGTCTTTAAAGTTCACAAAAAGTTTTTTTACTACATAACTGTTGATTTCAAGTCTATTTCCTTGATTTTAACGACAACATTACCTTAAAAGTATAACTTTCTATTTAAAACTAGGGTAAGTCACCATGTTTAATTCATACGCAACAACTCAATTGTACAAATACGGCAATGGCCAGTAAGACCGCTCGTCACAGCGAAATGTTTATTATTGTGTTTAGAAAGAAGATTTTTAAACTGTCCAAATATTATAGATCAAAGTTTTTAGGGTACCTAGCAGAAAACCGTAAAAAAAACCGGTACAAAAAAGTCTTGCATTTCGTACATCAAAAGCTCCTTTGTCCTCCAGTGCACTCCCTATTTTATGTACCAACAATGTAAGGAATTGTATCTGACAGTAACTTAGTGACTAGAAACAAGACGTCCAATTTTCACCGTACAACGTTATCCGAGTTCCATCTACTCGATACAAACCCTTTGTTGTGCTAAGACAGACTACAATATTGCTGTAAGTCGACAAGGACCACGTTATAATATCTTCCATTTCACTACTCGAAATTCTCGCTCTGTGACTGAAAATAGCTTGAAGATAGACAGATAATAAAATACGTACGATCCTATTACCTAGGCCTGACTAAAGCTAATATATGGCAGTGGAGATAAACCCTTGCAATCTAGTCCTTCAAGTCTGATTCAATGTAATTTAAGTTGGATTCTTGACGGCGTCGCGTCGCTGACATTTTTCGATGCCTTCGCTCGTTTCCATTTCTTCTAACACCCTCAAATCACTATTTCGTATATAGGAAACGTTAATTTTAACGAATAGCCTTTGATATGGATATAATGTATTCAGCAATATCAAAGTTTATGTCGCATAGCGAAACATGTTTGTATGAATTTAAATCTTTTGATGTTCAACTTAGTGCTCGTTTTTATTTATTTATTGGCACTGAACATGGTAAGGTATAATACAATATTTTTGGATTATTGCTTCCGTTTGTCCGTCTATTCATTTCTTAAATTTTGATGACTTATATTATGTAACATAATTGTGTTGCACACTTAAAAAAATGCGTCCCTTTTGAAATAAAAATATTTTTGTGTCTATTTTAGGTAACGTAGTATTATGTTTGACATTTTTAGATACCTTTATTTTAGCCCGGTTTTTTATTTAAAAAAAAAAGTTTGTCTAGAACGGTCTAAAAAAGTAGAAGGACAAGATGACCTGACTGCAGACTACTAGGACACGTCCAAAATCACCTTTTTCGAACATAAGGACAGAGAAAGGCTGTAAAAACACTGAAACTTATAATAATAGTGTAACAGCAACGCTAACTCGACATAAACATAGACGAACTACATTGAAAATGCTTAGAGGACGGGCATAAACCTCTCAAAACTACAATGCACTGTCCCCAAAGTAAAATCAAGCCCGTAAATCCCAAGAGTAAGCATACGTGTAATATCTACATCCACTAATCTTACATCATAATACTAGTAAAATATGATGCACTGCCAAACACGACGGACATTAGCCGGCCGGCACTATTCGGGCTCTATATACGAGGCTATGTTTATGACGGTCCGGCTATAAACCCGGATGATTCATTGACTAGTGTCCCACTAACTTTATTACGCAACCGGTGACCGGATATCTTGTGTAAGTGGATAATCTCCATTTCACTTTATAATCTTGTTAAGTAATAAAAGAATCTGGCGGTAATCCATGGAACTGGGGCAATGGCGGAACTCGTTTTTGGGTTGTCGCTTGACTTCGGAATTTCGTAGGTTAATAGCCTACTTAGTAGTGATGACGGTGCATTACCGTCTCGTCTGTTTATAAATCAGACGGACTGTTTTGTTAAAACTTTCCATGGAAAATTTTGGAGAAGTGCACTTGAGAACTAGGGATTAAGAATTGACTTCAAATTCACTCATATTTTTTTTCCAGAATAATCTAAGCTGGTCTAAAAATATTATAGTTTGTTTATTATTTAAGAGTAAAACTTGTCAGACTAGATTGATCATATTATTCTTTCACCATATTAAATACATCTTAGATTAATATAGAGAACCACTCAAATCATAATATAGGCACCTACAACACAACCAACGAAGGTTTCCAAGACATTGCAAATAGGAAAATGGTCACTTTACTGAAACCATCGTCTCCTATATACGCGGTTAGGAAGGACATTTTACACGACCCTTTACTAAACTACAAATACTACGACAAATGGAGCTCTATGTCCAAGACAAAAGGTTCTTAATGCGCACTTAAGTATAACATTAGTGAGTGTGGGCGTCTGTGGTTTCCCAGTTTTGTGGCCTTCGTACTCACATGGGTCAATGTCGAGACGGTCTAGTGGTGAAGTGATCATTGCGCATTTAAAACGGAGTATGTGACCTTTCCAAAATGCTCTCTAAGTTTATTCCTTTTTTTGTGGATACACTGAAAAAAATGTTCGGTCCTATCACGAATTTTTGTTGATTTTACCAAACTTCTTAAGTTGGCTTTAATTTTAAGTTTCCAACAATTTTTATAAAAAAAATTGATGTTTTGAAAAATTAAAAAAACATAGGTGTAATCTACCAAATAAATTTAGTAACGCCAACTTAAGAAGTTTGGTAAAATCAACAAAAATTCGCGATAGGACCGAATATTTTTTTCAGTGTGGGAAATCATTAAATGACTTCTCCCGCCCTGGGCGGGGCGGGAGGGAGAGTCAGACTTTTACTAACTAAAACCCACCTATGCTGCTTTAGTTGCCCTTTATGTTCCGGGGCCACGGTAGCTCTTTCGAACTATTCCGCAACCCCGGTCTCTAAGTTTATCCTGGACATTACTGGTGTCGATGAAGAAACAAGTATAGTATACTAAAGATCTGAAATCACTAATTTGCTTTGAGCAAGTTTGATGCATATGTGTATCGTATCCTCTGAATAAGAAGAGGCTTTTAAGATGCAGAAGGATACTAATATTCTAATAATGTATATTAAAAAATAGCTTTTATAATTGCATAAAGAGTAGATAATAAACCCATTGGTAGATTTTTCTCGACTAAGGATCAAAATTTTCACGATAAAAAAGAGAATGTAACATTATTTGAGAATGTTAAATAAATATTGATTCTATATTGTAGGCGTAAAGGTCTTCAGTAGAAGTAGATTGTATTGTATCTATATGGATTACTCTGAAATAAAAGTTATTTAAAGCTTTACATTTTTGCCAATAGATATAAGTATTTCTTCACTCAAATATTTTTATACTACATTTCCAATAATATTTAGAAAAAATAACTTGAGATATTTCAACCTAAGTAATCTACCCACTCTATTTTAATAAGCTTTTAGGTTTGAGAAAAAAAATACCTAACTCTTTATGTAAATATTTCAAACTCCATTATTATAAAACATGTTTTATATTTTAACATACAAATAAATAAAAGTGAAAATGTTTGATTCTAATATTTCCCAGAACTAAGATTTCTGCTAAATCAATAGCTACTTAGTTGCCAAGCAATTTAATAAAATCGTCATACTTAACTGTCATATATACTAGGTAAAAATAAATATCTTGGGGCAACTCACACACGGCCATCTGATCCCAAAGTAAGCAGAGCTTGTACTATGGTGATCAGACAACTGATAAACATACTTATATAATTTTTAATTAAATACATACATTGCAAAGGTGCATTTTTATATACTGAATATTAATTTTCAACAAAGTCGACGGGCCTGTTGGTCTAGCTAGTGGTTAGTGACCTTGACTGCTGAGCCGGAGGTCGTGGGTTCAATTCCCACCCAGGACAAACTTTGTGTGATGAGCATGATTGTTTGTCCTGTGTCTGGGTGTAATGTATCTATTATCTGTATGTATTTATTAAGTATATAAGTATGTATATCAGTTGTCTGGTTACCATAACACAAGCTCTGCTTAGCTTGGGATCAGATGACCGTGTGTGACTTGACTCAAGATATTTAAAATTTAAAAAAAATTAAAGATTTGTATGATTCACCGGCTTCCATAAATAGTATACCCCTTACCCACTCTAACATTTTTGAAAATTAAAGAATTAGAAACACAAACCAATACGAAATACCTTAGTAGAGTCTACATATAATTAAATATAATTTTGAAGTCCTCACATCATAACTCAGGCCTTGGACTGGAAAAAGGGCTTAAATATTTAAGTCGTATGCATAAAGCAGAATATGAATTAAGTGACTGCACTGACTTTGTGGATGAAAAGTAAATATGCTTCCGTGAGTCCTTTGAGTTGTCGAGGCCGCAGCATAGGTAGGACCTGCCGGGGTTGCGAAATGTTTATAATAGTTACCGTGACCCCGGAACATAAAGGGCAACCGAAGGAACATGAGTGGGTTTTAGTCAGAAAAAATTTGACGCGCCCTCCCGCCGCACCCAGGACGGGAGCAATCATTGGATGGTTTCCCACTCCCCAAAAAAAAGCGTAGGACTTGAGGAGATTTTACGGTTACTTTAATACTTCTTTACAAGATAACGTACTTAAGTGAATACAAAATCGTTTATTTTTTTACTTATTTACAAAATAAAATTCGTTTAATTCGTTTAAGTCACGAATACAGTTAATTGTATGCTTTACGAGGTTCACCTACAAGAATTGAAAGTATAGAAATATCGTCAGTTTGTTTTTTGGTTTACCATTTTTGTTGCGTATGTTATAAAACGTAACTTTTTACCTAATTTCATAATATCAGAACAAGTAAAAGTACGTTTACATAGGTACGTTTTGTGATTGCGTTTCCTTCGATAATATTTTATTTTTAAGCACTAAAGGGTTTCAGACCCGAAAGTTTTAATTTGATATCTCTTTAAACTGGAACCTTAAAAAATAGAGTCCTATTTTATTCTTTTTGTAGGTTCATAAGCACCGAGTTGCCTTGTCTGGCCATACCACTGTTAAACTTGCGATGGTTTGTGTTGGTATGTTTATGTATTATGTAACTATGTTTGTGAAATGTGTTGATTAATAAACGATAAAAAAAATGCAAAAAAAGCTAGAGAGACGATGTAGATATGTTTAAATATAATGTATTTTAATAGTAGAGTGATATTTATAATGAAATTTGATACAACATTAAGTTCTATTATTAAATGTATCATCCTCATAATTATTATTATAAACACCCAAAATTATTTGTAATTTAACAAGTATTCTTAACTCTATTTGTAATTAAATTTAAGGCAAGAACATTATTATTATGCACAGTTCACGGTGACATAACGCTCCTTTGACACGCAACGATGTTATTATTCATAATTTATACTTGAATAATTTGCACAGTAATAAAACAAAATTAAATGCTAACAACGTACAATTATTTAACTAATAAATTTTGAGACCTGAAAAAGTTTTTGAATGGTCCTTTAGTCCTAATTTTTTGCCTCCCTCAATCTTTCCAACACACGTGATCTAAGACACAAAAGAAAGACAATGGTGCCGATTCTCTTGTGCACAAACTAACGTAAATTTAAGTTTAGCACTGCACTCTCTCTTTCCGTTTAATTAAGAAAAGGACAGAAGATCAAATATTAGTTAAGTCCTGTCAAATTTAGACACTCCATAGATAATTTAGACGCAACTTAAAAAAAAAAGCGTCTAAATATATGTCAATTTTCATCAGGCGCTGTCTAATTTGACAGGATTAAACTAAAATGTATCTTCTGTCCTTTTCTTTATGAAATGGAAAGAGAAAGATGCACTTAACTTAAACTTACGTTAGTTTGTGCATAAGAGAATCGGCACCAATAGCAGCTTAACAGCCGGCTGTTGGTTGGTCGTTGAAAGATCAAAATAAGTTTCAAAACTCCTCAAGCAAAAAGAAGTTAATTGAAACGTATTTTTTCCGTTCCTTTTTCGTATATGCGAATTTACGCGCTAAGCTATGTATCTCATCATTTTCCGATTTCACGATCATTCGCTCCTCGCGCCTCCAAAACAGTTTCCAAGCTAATGCCACAGAATAGTTAGTATCTACAGAAGGCCCCCTCTAAAGAAAAACGGAGTACTTGTCATTTTTGCCACTATTTCCAACAAAATATTTTCACGCCTTCGAAAGAAAAAGGGCGGTATAGACAGGCAACAATTGTCAATAGAGAAGTTTTTAATTTTTTTTTACATCGTGATATCGGTTCTTGCTAACAGAGGTGGAAACAGGAGGCCGTACGGTAATCTCATCTCATCATTTTCATGCTTTATATAAAGTTGGCCTTTCTTTTATTCGGAAAGCCAGAAGCTACAATATTTACCACCAAAAGGGGCGATGCAATGATTCTCTATACATAACAGAAATGTAATTTACGTCGCGGCTATGAGCACAGAAAGGAACAGCAGAGAAGTGACAAAAATGTGGAAAGGAGTTCACCTTCTGTACTATTCTGTGGTAACAAGGCCGACGCCTTATAAACGGATTCAATTTATTTTTACTGGCCCGTTTTGCGAACCGTGGTGCACCACCGTACGTTACCACTTTTCTATTATAAGGATAAGGAGTTATATCTACTGTTAATATTTTGAAGATACCTATATTTTAATACCATTACAAAAGGTAGATGGATGTACCTTTTTGCTACTAGGATCTTATGACCTGCTATGTTAAAGAAAGAAAGAAAGCTTTTGTTCACACAGAGATTGGCGATCTCTGTGAGAAGAAGCCTTTTCTCAACAACGTTTAAAATCAAACAAAAATATCCAATGAAAATTATTGAGCCAACCAAAAGAGATCACACTCGAAAAAAAAATAAAAAATAAAATTAAAATAAAGTTAATACCTAGTAAAATATGGAATTATTTTCTCGTCCACAACTGTTGTCTCCATCATAACATAACTTAATTTTTTTTTTGGTGAGTGGGAAATCGTCAAATGACTGCTCCCGTCCTGGGTGCGGCGGGAGGGCGTGTCAGACTTTTACTGACTAAAACCCACTCATGTTCCTTCGGTTGCCCTTTATGTTCCAGGGTCACGGTAACTATTTTAACATTCTGCAACACTTAATTAATTATTATAATGGTGTATTGTCACAAGAATTTGATAGTTGTGCAAAGTTTCAAAGGCATAAATTCAATAGCAATGGTTGCAAAAACAGTAGCAGATTTGTAGTTACAAGAGGTTGAACTAATAAACCGTTTAACCTTTCGACAACCAAACTATTGACTTTCTATTGTGTCTTAAATCACGTGTGTTCGATGATTTAAAGGAAAACTGCGTTCAGACCAATTAAGACTAAGGGTCAATTCACACGTACTACAACCACGTCGCAGCGACAAAATGTGATCAAGCTGTGGTTACGTGTGAATAGTGTCGCAGCGGCTTTTTGCAGTTGCGTTGTGATACCGACAAAATGTCGATTTGGTTGCGTTGTCGCTGTCGTTGCGATGTGGTAACCACGTGGTCATGTGCAGTTATAATCCGGCTTTCGTAGCACGCTGTTGATGACGTCATGTCGTGGCGATGTGCCCTCGCTGCCACCGCCGGTGGTGGCGTTGCCGTCGCAATGTGGTTGCCATGTAGTCGTATTACACAGGTGGTCGATAACAACGGCAATATGTGGTACGTGTGAATTGTAATATTCATTTTCAATACAAAATTTACGCCCGACCACGTGGCGTCATTGTGGTGTGGTTATCGCTGTGGTGTGGTTGTGGTACGTGTGAATTGAGCCTAACATATACGTTTAACTGTGTTGTATTTATGTACAAAATAATTCCGTCTAATTAGCTCTTTTTCAGGGAGTAAAGTGATACTTAAAGAACAAATCTTTTGAGCGTGTAATTGAATATTTAATTGGGTAGGTATTTTTATTTATTTTTTTACATAATATCTACGTTTTGTATTTACATAAGTTACGTTGGTGATTGTTATAATAATCTTTTGAATACGAATAATGAGACTGACTAATGAGCGGAGTGTGAATGTGTGCAAAAGTCAAAGTCAAAATAATAATTTATTTAAATTAGACCATTTTACTTTTGTTTAACGAATGACAAAGCTAATTAAGTTGTTTATTCTTAAATTGTTTTGTGTATATAGGAACTCTATGCCTATCAATGACCAGTAATCTTAATAACAACTAGCTGTGCCCGCGACTCCGCTTACTTAATTTTGTAGATTTACAAGCCCATTCTTTCTTTTTTCTTTATTATTTTTTTCCTTCTTTCTTTAAATTATTCTCTTATATTCTTCTATCTTTATCCATTCTTTATTCCTTCCTCTCTATCTAACTTTGTCATTACAAAATATATTAAATATTATTATCATTACAAAAAATATTTGATCACAAAAAAAATAACACTAGGTTTTATTTCTTTGAAATCACAACCCCAGCTACAAAAAAAGTGGTTAAACCACCATGCCATCATGACAACACCTAACCAAAAGAGCCGTTAGTTCGGTGTCATCGGTTGACCAGCCTTCATCAATCAGTCGGTTGAACTGACAACAGTTGTCGTTTCACTGGCCGCTAACAACCGTAAAGACACGACATTTGGTGCGGAGTCAGCAGAATACGGTCAAAATCGAATAAAATGTTAGTATTTTTTGCGTAAAAAAGTGACAAGGTCATACATAGATACTACAAAATAAAACGTTGTAAAATTTTTTTATTAACTAAAATGGCTGACATAAAAACTATCATAATAAATTCAAACAAAAATAAACACAATTTTTTGTTTAGATTTAATTCTACGCCTCCAGCCACAAAAATCAGGTGACTTAACCACCGTGCCATCATGACATGACACCTAACTAAAAGAGCTCTTAGTTCGGTGTCATCGATTGACCAGCCTTCATCAATCAGTCGGTTGAACTAACAACAGTTGTCGCTTCACTGGCCGCTAACAACCGTAAAGAGTTCTAATTAACGACACGGTCATTTGGTGCGGAGTCAGCAGAATACAGCCAAAATCGAATGAAATGTTAGTTTTTTTGCGTAAAAAAGTAACAAAGATAATACGTTGTAAGATTTTTTCTTTCATTTTTTTTCAACTGAAATGGCTGACCTAAAAAACTACCAAGACAAAATCAAACAAAAAATATCACATAAAAATTTTGTTCAGATTTAAAAATTAACACATCCAGTCACAAAAATCAGGTGACTTGACCACCGTGCCACCATGACACCTAACTAAAAGAGCCGTTAGTTCGGTGTCATCGATTGACCAGCCTTCATCAATCAGTCGGTTGAACTAACAACAGTTGTCGCTTCACTGGCCGCTAACAACCGTAAAGAGTTCTAATTAACGACACGATCATTTGGTGCAGAGTCAGCAGAATAGAGTCGGGGTCGATTGTAATGTCAGTTTTGATAGTTTGAATTTTGAACTTTTGTTGTAAATTTTGAACTTTTGTGATAAATCAAAGTCAAATCGTTAGTTCGATTTGAATTTTAAAAGAGGATTATCAATTTGAATATTGAATTTAATGTTTTAGCTTTTAGAATTTAGATATTAGACAAAATAAAATTGAGCCTACTTGCTACAAGAGGTAGTTTTGTGTAGAAAAAAATTATAATGAAAGTCTAAATTATTTTTTTATAAAATAGTCGGGGAAATAAAAATATTTCTTATTATTAGAAAACTAAAATGAATTAAAAAGGTCACATTGGAATCTTCAGGGATTGACATAGACATGGGGAGTCAGAAGGGCGCCCTAGACTCATAAGTGCACTAAAACCGTCGAACACACGTGATTCGAGGCTCGATAGAAAAACAATACCAGCGCGACAGCCGGCTGTCGGTTGGTCGTTGAAAGGTTAATAATTATATTATAACATACAAACATAGTCTACACAATACTTCTCCTATATTTACGCACGCCAGCTAATTGTCCACTCTAGTAGCGAACATTAGCTTTCACAAAATAGGGAAATTCTACTGCAGACGAAGATTTGCAATTAATCAATTGTCAACTACTTAACTCAAAGGTCATGGAAATCTAACATGAATATTTACTACATAATAGATTCGCCACACAACACTTTCAACAATCTTTTATTTATCTTAACTTCGACGCGTTAAAATTTCGGTGTGGTAAAGACTTAAATCTTGTGATAAATCTTTTATGATGTGTTCTATCTGCAATGCTCTACACACCAAATGAGATATTTACGAGTAAACGGAAGATTATGCACGTACCTTCGACCTATACAGGGTGGAAACTTTTAGCGGGTCACTAAGGGAAACTACCTTAAAAGTTTCTGTTACATGAAAACAGTCTTGTCTTAGGAGACTTAGACATAATTTTCGTGTACTTTTCAATCAAATTCACAGTTTTTAAGAAAAAAAAGTTTTGCATAATAATATCATCACACAAGTATTTTTTTTTACTTGTAAATATAAATAAAAAACATAATAATTATAAAACACCTTCAATATTATGGTCAAGTAAATCTCTTCAAGGCTTGCAGTTCCGCACATTAGCTGAGCGCATGAATTTTTTGTACTGATTTATTTAGATAAAATTTTATTTCCATTTTAATCATGATCCATTAAATTCAAGAACTTATATTAAATGTTAGTAGGTATTTGATTGCTTTAATGCGTAATCGAATCAAATAACTATGATTCAATGATTTTTAAGTAGTCTTTCATGCTTGAAATTGTTAGGTGCGAGACAAGGTAAGTAGAGTCTGTAACAAAACTAGAGTCCAACTCTAGGGCCTTATCCCATTACGTTGGCGCCATTGGTCGTGCCATTAATAAAACGGGTACAGTTGTATGGAGGGTATTATCTGGTAACCAATTATACTAATATCAAAAATGTACGTGGTACGACGGGTCCACCGTGATGTCCAAAAGAAACAGGGTCCTAGAACCTACTAGAAACCACCCTGGTGTTCCCACCACACCCACAAGGATTCTTGAAACGTACGTGACTCCCGCAACCTCCAACTGGTATCAGCCCCTCTCTGTGGGTCTCACCAGCTCTGAGATGAAGTGATTGTCTCCCCAATGAAGTTAATGAGAACATCGGCATCTTGAATTCAGTTGATTTCAAAACAACGGACTAGTTCCTTTACCTGACCTATCTATGGGTAGTAACTCAATAATAGAAAACGAAAACACAAATAACATTTCCATAATCACTATAACGATTCATTGAACTTTGACCTCCAACAACCATTGTCTCAAACAAACACGATGCTGACATAAAAACGCGAACGTGACAAGTAATCTCTGTATCGAAAGTGAAAGGCGTAGCCTCGACCGTATCGCGTGAGAATATTTTACAACCACATCAGCAAAAAACATCATCCAATGCTCATTTAAACAGACAGCTTTATGACCCATTCATAGCAACGCGTCAATGGTTCGCGTGTACACTGCTATTGTCGTTACATACGACTCTCGAGGTAACTAGCTCAATGAGTACGTATCCATGTCATAGCATTGGCGAAGAGGATTTATATTACGTGATGTACAACTGTGCTAAATGTGTTTATTAGCGTCTTATCACAAGGGAATAAGGTTTGGTTTCCAGAGAGCTGGAAGGTATAATGGTATTATGTGTGATGCGTCTAATGGCCATAAATTCTAAGTAGACACTCAATCTGAGTGGTAATTTTATTTATGGCGTTTTTTTATTCAAATATAAATTATGAATGTCGTAATAGACAGACAAGAGTTCTGACTAAACTATGGCGTTTTTGGTAAACTTAAATACAGTTTCGTGAAAAAGTAACTAGACTACAACTATTAGAATATAAGAATCGAGTAGAAATGGCCACAAACTATACACGTTTCTAGTGTGGTAAGTACCTCTTTTTAATTTTTACTTTATTGATGATATCTATGAGTAATTTAAATGTTACTATAACGGAACCCAAAAGAGGGAGACTAAATATATTATATTGGTCACAACTACCCTTGCCAACCCTTCTAATGTTGAAACCCTAAGTGAATTAATTATAGGTTTGTAATTAATTGTACGGCAGAAATAAAGAAACTAAAATTTTATCTTACATTCGCTTTTTTTAAATGAAAATAAAAGTCTGTAATTAATCCATACCATTCAAAATCCAGTACCAAATTCATAGAACATAGCCAACGTGTGTGTTAATTGAACCATCAATCATGTAACACAACCGTTGCAGATTGACACACATATCGTAACGTCAATTCGGTGTTAAGCAATCGATGGACGCTAAACTATTTGAACATCACCAAACGAACTACAATAAGACGTTGCATTGTGTTTAGCAATTCGGCCAGTTTAGTGCAATGATACGAAAAACTCAATTACAAAACAATTATTTAGTTTTCTTTGCAAATAAACGTTTCTTAGCCAAAGTTTAGGCTTACTAATATTACTCTATTCATGTCGCAAAGAATAGCAAGATAGATAAAAACTACGCATATTTTTTCAGCTTATGTGTATAGAAAACAACGTCAGTGACCGTGACTGCTAAGCCAGAGGTCGTGGGTTCGATTCCAACCCAGGACAAACTTTGTGTGATGAGCATAATTGTTTGTTCTGTGTCTGAAAAGAAAAAGAAAGAAAGAAAGAAAAATATGTATTTGGCACACATAGACACACACAGTGCAGAAAACCACACGTAAAACCTTTAATAAAAATCATAACAAAGGAAAAACACACTGCGTCTCTCGCGGCTGCGCCAAATAGGTCTAGTTCAGCAATAATGCCAGACAACTACTTTGCCTGACGCTGGTTTTCAACTGAACCTTAAAAGTAGTGAACGGAAAAATCGTTTATCTACTTAGATTATTATTTATTACATTTGTAGTTATAGGTGTAAAGGGAGGTAAGTGTCTGGGTGTTATTTATCTATTATATGTATTTATTTAAAAATATATAAGTATGTATATCAGTTGTCTGGTCACCATAACACAAGCTCTGCTTGACCGTGATGACCGTGTGTGAGTTGTCCTAAAATATTTATTTTATAGGTTATTTGGAGCGGTAGCTGTTGACTGTTAACTTAGCGTTTTATATCTATTTGTTGAGTATTGATTACCTATTGGGTATTATTTTCTAAGGTTTATTAACCTTTTAACAACCAAGCGACAGCCGGCTGTCGGGCTGCTATTGTCTTTCTATTGTGTCTCAAATCACGTGTGTTTGAAGGTTTAAACTTAACATGACCATTACATGTTAGTCTCTCTCAAGTTTCATAAGAAAAACAAATGGGTTCCCATTCATTTCATACTTCCACTTCATATTGGAGGTCTTCAAAATATAATAATGCGTTGACAAAAAGGAATAATTCATACGAAACGTACGCGTTTCTCCGTCACGTTTATTGAAGACGACGAGTTGAACTGATGTCTGTCACGAAAAATACTGCGAATAACATTGATATTTTCCGAATATTAAGGAATGTCTTGACACGAATTTGGTACGCAGGGTAAATTGAACACCACTTAAAGGACTATAATACCGATATTATAAAACGTATTTTTGTTCTATGACCTTTAAAATTCAATTATTGGCTGTTCCATACTTTTAATGCCTAATTGGCAACACTTAGCAAATGTTACAAATCTTTGAAAATTCAGGTTTAAATATACCCTCTCCCAATATAGCCTCTTATATCACTCTATCTATTAAGAAACCGCATCAAAACCCAGTTGGTATTTTTATAGATCTAAGCATAAATAGGACAAACAACAGATTGCAACTTTGTTTTATACTATCTAGTGAAGTTTTGTCGTTCGACCTGTAAAGTTATTGTTTTTCAAATAATTCTGTTTAGGTAGTGTTATTGATCTTCAGTATTATCTTACTGGGCAGAGGTATCCCTGTTTATTATTCAAAAGCAGCAACTGTCTTCTATTATAATAACCTAACCTAACCTTTCAGGTAGGATTTATATTCACGACTCTATCTACATCTAGATCGGGTACGATGTTCCCTATTATTGAATAAAATGCTGTTTCTGGTTCTATTTTAGCAAGATAAAAACTATCTACAAAATCGTTCTAATATGCAAAAAACATGTCCGGCATTTAAGTCCATAGTTTTAATTTAATATTACTAGTAATTAAACATGTTGAAAGGTTTTTGTCTTCAAGTTGATACAAAGCAGCAAGACTTGGAACAAGATCAGTCAATCACAGGCCAGTGTACTTAAATGAAACGCTTAGTTATTCGTATTATGTATGAAATCTTTAATTTTTTTCGTATTCTTTTTGGTGTCAGGCATTATGTCTTTGATAGACGATATTTACCATTTCAAGTTGCACAAAGCGGCCGAAATTGGCAATAAATATTACGAAAAGGACGTAAAAATGATATGATGTGCGACATAGATAAGAGTACACCAAACAATCAATTCTCACGTATCGATTTCATATTTGTTAAATAACTTAGAACCTTCTTATTCTCTCAATAGAGGTCATATCTCATCTACATTGCACAACATATGCACAGTCGTGTGACCTTTAGTATTTTGTAACTGTATGTAGTAGATACTCATATCATTTGCATGATTGTTTAAGTGCCTAGTGTCATAGTACTGTCTGGCTATTCTATAGTATGGTGTCTTTATACTATACTAAAAAATAGCTAGATTTTGTAACAGTAAGTTTTCTGCAAAATAACTCCCTGCGTGAAGTCAGCTTTAAGTTAGCTGTAGAGCCCTAGAATATATAATTCTTTTAACTTTAAGGCACGCCTTAGACACGTTCAAACTTTAATATCAATCTAAATACTATCAAAAATACCTTTACACATGTAATCCCAACATAATTATCAATTTATTTTGTTATTTATTCGTGTAATAAAATTAACATCTGATATATCGATAAACCAACCATAATTCAAAATTAATTTAATAGACTTTAGAAGTTTGGTGAAACTAAAAGTAATTTAACCACTCTTTACAAGTTTTTTTTATTGCTGAGATGATATTATGGCGACTAGAATTTGAACATCATTTATTTAGAAGATTCGGCCTCATTATGAAATGTATAAAAAACCCCGTGAGTGAATTTTGGTTAAGTGAGCATGAGGCCAATGCCTAAGCTAGAGACGTAAGTTAGGTCGGTTGAAACCGTTCCCACTCAAACTTGCTCCAATTAAATACACCGAATAATACATTGGCAAAATATACTGATATCTGAGACTATGGTATTGACTGCTCACCTGTACGACTGACAATGTAATTGAGATTTTTACAACAAAAAAACAAATGGGCTTTTCTGAAACAGTAAAAGAAAAAACGCCAGTCCCCTATGTAAAATATCCAAACAATCTTCACTAGGAGCAAAATGTAGGTGAGAAACCTAGGCATTTGTTCTCCAAATTAAAATGCCTTGCATTTCTGCAAAGGGTGGAACGTATAATGAAATTGGTTTCGAAGGGACCACAATATTCTAGACTAAACTGATGAGTAATGATAGTAAGCAATCCCGAAAATCTTATAGAACTTTCGAGAAGGGTCTGTCAAATCAGACGGACCTATAATCCAGTGGCTCACTGACCGTATACGCGAATCCTTTGGGGTAATCCTTTTGATAAAAGGATACAGTCCAAATCATTTTAGGTCAAGGATATTATTATATGTATCGGTTTTCCCTTTTACGTAGTTATTTATTTTCATATAGTTTTCGATTGAGTTTGATATTGAGAGGATGGTTTATAAAAAGTGCTTCATCTATCATACCCCATGATAGATGAAGCACTTTTTATAGTTTACTAATTTTCAAAACGCGAGATGTTTAATTTCCCTGTACAATATTATAAGGGTTCATTAAAAGACACTTGAAACATAACGTTTATTAAACTCGGTCTTAGTGATAGAGCTACGTTTGGCATTCTTTAAGAACGGAATCAAAAAGCATAATCGTTGTAGTGGCCCAAAGGACTAGTCCAAAACAAAGAGATAAGTGGACAATAATTGAAATGTCATGAAGCGATGAAAAAGCAAATAGATTCAAATAGCCAGGTAAATAATACGGATATTGTTACTACTATTATTAACGCGAAAGTTTGTGAAGAACACATGTTTGATATTCTTTCACGCATTATCGGTTGAATGGAATTAGCTGTTTAACACACAAAGATACTGATCGAATTCGTATAGATTACTAGCTGTTTTTGCTTGGCCCGTGGATTGCCATAATTTAAACCTTTTTTTGTTATTTTTTTCAATATTGCTCTTGTCTCAATAAATCTCTATGCCTCAAAAATAAACTACAGTTCTAATTTCACGTTTCTAGATTCAACGAGCGTTGCTTACCGTCACTCAGTCTGTTTCTTAAGATAATATCAGTAAACTTGTCGTGAGCGCAGTCACAGGCTGAAGCTAGTTAAACATACATCAAGCAACATTTTATGACTTCACTGTATGTTTAGCAAAGTATGACAACCGCAACAGTTATTATTGTCACCAGTCATTTGTAGGCTAATAAATTGTTCCCATGCTGCAAAAGTTCCAAAACACTATTACTCATTTCGTTAATTCCTTAACTAAATAAAACGACATTTGAACCATTAATAAATTCGTCCCATTCATTGAAATGTATAATATGTCGTGGTTTTGAATTGAATTCAATGGCTACCCGTAATGATGTCCAGCTAATTATTTTGCGGTAAATCGGTTCACATATCGGTTTTGTTCAATGATTTAAACTTATTCCTATAACGTATGTACTGAGTAATGCTGCCCAAGGGAATTTTTAATTTAAAACAATGTGGTTTGTTTATATTGTTTGATTAAATTCCTCAATTTATATTGTTATTTTTAGTATTCCTTTCATCCGAATAATACGGATTTTGATTTTTTTCGAATAATTCAAATAAACTGATGACCATTTTTGTTAACTGATTGTCCCACTTGAGGTAGACTTTTGCATAATATACCGACAAGCATCTAAAAGACATAATCTTTCAAAAGCCTGGTAATAGCGAAGATTACGCAATTGCTCTTTTATCGCATATTTACATTACGTATGAGCGATAGCCACCCTGTAACAATTTAGCGACAAATTTACCTCCTTAAGACAATCGGTTAACAAAAATGAGCATTAGTCTTATAGTAATAAGTTCTAAGACTTGGTATTATTAACTGTCAGAATAATTGACATTATAACCGTAACTATTTCCCTAATTATAAATAAATAACTTGTCACAATCTGGATGCAAAGTGGGACAGGCCAATGCATTTTCAACTAAGATTTTATTCGATGTTTTTTAATCATAAGTATTCACATCTAAACTATCAAATCTTTAATAAACTAAACTCATACGCAACTAAATACACAAGTACCAAAACAAAACACAACACAAAAAAGAACGTTTTAAAAACAGAACAACGCAAATAAAAAAAAAACTCAAACCTACCACAGCACTAAAATCCAGCGCGCACCATTCACTTCACTTCACTAGTTCTGTACGACGACAGGCACTGTACTGAGGACGCTGGCTACCACCACCCAGTGGTTACGACACTCGCTTCAATGACCACGACTAGAGGTGGTACAGTGTGTTGATGATTGGTGTTGCAAAATATGTGTGCAGTTTAGGACCTAATGGATGTCCTTGGGGTACCCTTTTTAAATATGTCATCAACGGGTCGTTAGCTGATGAAGGTCATTATTTTTTCTCTCTTAAGTACTTTAACAATTTTGTTTATTAATATTTTTGGTATGATGTGTATCTAGAGTTATTTATTTATTTCAAAATCCGTTTCTTTGCTGTCATAGTAAAGAATGTCTAAATCTGTGTGTCTAATATGTTTGTAATTTTTGGACTCTGGATAAGGACATTGTCCAATTTCTTTATTTAGTGACTACTTTTGCGCCCGCGATAATCTCTTGGTTGAAGTCGGGAGCAACAGCTAGTTTAACTTTGTCAACATATCAGTGAAAGGAAAACACTATGTGAACCAGGAAATGACCGTTGCAGTTTCATAATACCTATGTTCCGGACCAATAAGGAAAAGATGAAAGATGAAAACATATATTTCTGTCTATGGCTTTAAACTGTTTATCAAGACTAAATATAATAATAATTTTAAAGACGTATATTTTATTTATTAAAGAAAATTTTGGTTAAAGATTCCTATATGATTAGAAAAAAAAAACTATTACAAAGAAATGACACTATTGCAAAGCATCATACGCTAGGTTTAAATCGAAGGCACATGAGTGGGTTTTAGTCAGTAAAAGTCTGACACGCCCTCCCGCCGCACCCAGGACGGGAGCAGTCATTTGATGATTTCCCACACACCTAAAAAGACGTCGACGACATTATAATTACTAATTATTTATGGCTGCAAAATTAATACCCAAGGAAACACATTACCCATGGATATAAAGTAATCGCTTAATATGGTAGTACGTTTACCTTCATCGTTAAAAATAAACTGCTACAGCAATATAAATTATTAGTAATCAACTACTAAACCGTCAAAAGGAGGTCGTATTTTTTCCGCATACATAATAATAATTGCGCAACCTCCTTTATTAGTGATTCATAATATTTTGTTGAATGCGTTATTTATTGTGTTCTTCTTTATCTATTTATTTTATCTTTCTCTTATGTAATTCTTTATAAGTTCAAAGTTATCTATGACCTTGGTGAAGAAAAACATTATGAGGTAATCTAGAAATAAAATATGACTAAAAAAAAGCGTATTCGCTAATCTGCCTTGAAACATTAATTGACTGTGTTATTTTTAACCAAATCTAAACAATTGAAGCGCGTTGAGTCATAGCCGACAGATTTCTTTAGATTTTATGACTGTATGTGTCTTATTGATTATTACCATTTTTTAAAATAAGAACAGTAGTTACAGTTTCTGACCGAAAAACAGGCTATAGTTGTAGTAAAGCCTAGCAATATGGTCCAGTTGTCAAACTTTGGATACAGAATCCCGTAAATTGAAGAGGTTCTAAAAGAGACTGATCTGGTAAGTACTGAATTGATCAATTAATTATGAAATCATGTAGCAATGAGCGCTGATAAAACATTTTCAGAGGGAAATATATTTCTACAAACGGGCATAAAACAGATGAGAGGTCGGCTAATATCAATATAAACACAACACTGTAAAACGATATACTTATTTTCAATTCATCGAACGGAAAATTTACAAATTGTCAAACATTGATTAATGGAATTGTCAACAACCTATCACAGGAGCTTAGACGATTTGTCAATATAAATTTATGGTTGATTTTCGTTTGCGAGTCTTCGTTAGACAAGGTACACTAAGATACTGGAAAAGACAATCGCCAATATTACGTTTTTAACCTAAATGTCTAAATTGCAATAAAGTCTATTACTTTTAATTTTGCAAGTGTCTAGTTTTTGTTGACTTTCGAAATGGTTCTAAACCTGAGCGTTATTTATTTAGGAAATATTGCATAGTAGTTGTAAATACGGATAGTCTATAATCTATGATGGCGATGACCCAAGGAGAAGGTGCAACCGAAGGTGCAACGAAGCTTAACGCGTGTGTAATTTAGTTTCTATCAATCAAACAGATATTTGCCCGCACAAATACCAATATTTGCATCCTTAGTATACATAAATGTTTTTTTTTTGTAATACATAACGTTCCTTATTATCGTCGTGATGGCCCATTGGATAAGGCACCCGCCTCTCGTGTAAGAGGTTGTGGGTTCGAATCCGGGCAAGTACCAATGTGACTTTTTCAATTCATATGTACTTTCTAAAGTTTATCTTAGACATCACTGACATCCCGTGCCTCGGAAAGCACGTAAAGCACTTGGTCCCGGTTGTCATTCGTAGAACTTTGACAGTCATTACTGGTTAGTTAGAAACTCTGACCAGTCTAACCACGGGGTATCGTGTCGCCCAGTTACTGGGTTGTGGAGGTCAGATAGGCAGTCGCTACACGTAAAACACTGGTATCCAGGCTGGCAGCCGACCCCAACACAGTTGGGAAAAGGCTAGGGAGATGATGATGACATAAACATTCCTTATTAATCTTTTATTTCATCATCATTTAATTCAACGATTTCAATATTACAGAAGATTTATTTTTTAACCAATCTCAAGGTTTTCAATTCGTAGGAATCTCTTTTTTTGTGTGTATGATAATTCAAAAATCGATTTAGAAAACTGTTTGTGTTTGAAACGGTACACTTCACAAGTGGTCCCATAGTCATCAGGTCAGGATATGTGGGTTCCATTATCGGAAATCAAAGGAACTCTTAAAATTTTGTTCACCTATTTAGTGTAACATCAACCTATAACTGGACTAGATGTGGACTGCACATAGTCTTAAAAAAAAAATGTTAAAAATCGGTGCTATTTGTTTTTTTTTTTTTGGATTTTTTCAGCCTTCCTAACTTAAAGTTTTTTTTTTGTTTTTATATGTAGGTCAGAGGGGCTTTTATAAATGCAAAAAGTAAATTGAACCAAAATTAAAATAAATTACGTTTCGCATATAAAGATGTTTCCCTACTGGATTAGTACAGACTGATTATGGGATCACTCTGTACTCAGACTGATGGCATTAGTCTGTGCTGTAAAAGTGACCATTGACGATCATTTTACGCGTCATTTTAGTCATAAAACTGTGGCGTCCCTCAAAATGGATAGGCGGCCAACCAACTCTGGCATAACGATTCGACTTTGGACGTACGTCAATTCAACTAACGCGCCAAAAAGACCGTCAACGGCCACCTTAATGATCCTCGTTTCAATTGAAGCATTACCTAGTTTGGTTGACGTTATACGCTAAGCTTCTTACTAATAATTGCTGCTTAAAGCTATGACAGGTTTAAATGACAAAAAATGTATGGTGACTCAGGCATTATTCATGACATAACTTTATACAGTGATTATTAGTAAGCGTATAAGGTTATAAGAATGCCGAATTCGAATATTGTTTGGATTTTTAACTGTTCTATGAAACGTAAAGTGAATTAGATTTTTTTTAAATGCGTCATCCATACTAATATTATAAATGGGAAAGTGTGTCTGTCTGTCTGTCTGTCTGTTTGTCTTTGACGGATTGACGTGATTTTTTAAGTGGAGATAGTTGAAAGGATGGAGAGTAACATAGGCTACTTTTTGTCTCTTTCTAACGCGAGCGAAGCCGCGGGCAGAAGCTAGTTTATAATAAAAGTGTCGTTGGATGCGCGTCCCCAAGATATATTATGAGGACGATACATGGTGTTGCGGTGCAAATATCACGCCATATTTACTAATGTATGCCCGATGTGCAGCCTTAAAAATCCCTTGTACAATTAGAGCATTACTGGCAACATAATTACCATTAAACTTCGTTCTCGTTGCACACACATATTATTTGAAATTTGAATATTGTTTGGATTTCGAATCTAAACTGTTATATTAAACGCAAATGCTCTCGATTTAGGAGCATCTCAATATTTATTTAGTTGAAGTTTATGTTTATAGAATTATCAATAGTAACAGAGCTTTTAATATAGGAGTTAGTTCGGGGAACTACAGTATGTTGGCTTACTAACTGACCCATTCTATAGTGTAGTTTGTTCTAAAAGTGGCTCAGGCAATGGTGACAACAAACTGCACTATCATTATACATTTTTATGTCATCGCACTCTAGGTAGAATCAATATAAAATATGCATTGAATGAAAGGACATCTCTAAAGTCCTTTGTATCTGCAATTGTACTAAAAGTGTGGGAAATAATACAATTACTAGATTTAACAAATTAAACTTCGGTTTATTGCACGATAGAAAAGTAAGTACAATGACTTGACACAAGTATAAAACGTTACATAGATAGTGGCGCGGATGGCGGCCAAACACGGTACTACATATAGTTTTAAATTATGACAAGGGCGATGTTTACATTCTGCCAATATCCTCTCTTAAACATAAGCCCATCTCGGATGAACAAAAAAACAGCTTGGAGTATGTCGTTGCTTTCGTGAGAGCATCTGCAACCATCATATCAGTCTGTATATAGCGAACTTCAATTGTCCCTCCTAGTACTTTGTCACGAATAAAGTGGTGCCTCACGTCGATGTGTTTTGTTCTGGAATGGTAACCATCAGTACTTGAAAGTTTTATAGAACTTTGATTATCACTGTAAATGATCATAGATTTATTTTTCATCTGTGGCCAAAAACATTCTTGAAATTGCTTCAGCCATAAAGCTTCCTGTATACAAGATGATAATGACATATACTCTGCTTCTGTTGTAGATAGAGCAACCGTAGGTTGTCTCCTTGAGTTCCAGCTAATTGTTCCTCCCTGAAAAACGAAAGCATATCCAGTGCAGGAGCGCCGATCATCCTCTGAACTAGCCCAATCAGCATCACAATAACCATGAGCCATAGTCTCTTCAGAGTTCTGCTTATAAGTCAGCCTATAATCTTGAGTGCCTTTCAAGTAACGCATGACGCGCTTAAGGGCAACCCAGTGCTGCATTTCGGGCTTGCAATTATATTTGCTTAACATATTAACAACAAAACTAATGTCAGGCCTGGTTACTTGTGATAAGTATAATAAGCACCCTATTATCTCCTGATAGGGAAATCTGTAATATTTATTTCCTCTGTATTTCCTTTTCTACTCAATTTTGTATTCGGTTCCATTGGAGTTTTAACCGTCTTACAATTCGACATACCATATTTTTGTAATACTTCTAGTATGTACTTTCTTTGGTCCAAGTATATTACTCCTCTCTTCCTGTCTCGTTCTACATGAATACCAATGCAATAGCTCACATCTCCAAGATCTTTAATTTTAAATTGTTTATGTAACTGTTCTTTTATATAACTTTTTGTTTCTTGACTATTAGTAAATAATAACAGATCGTCCACGTATACAGCCAGGAAAGTTATATTATTTTCATTTTCAATTCTGAAGTAAATACAGGGATCTAGTTTAGATTGGGATAGACCCATTTCTTTCAATGTAAAATCTATCTTTTTATTCCATTGCCTGCTGGCTTGATCCATACAATGATTTTTTTAATAAACATACATTGTCTTTTTGACCATTATCATACATGGGTGGCTGTCTCATGTAAATTTCTTCTTCTATGTCACCTTGTAGAAATGCTGACACAGCATCCATTTGACATATTTCTAAATCATGTTTAACAGCCAAAGCAAACAAGTATCTCAAGGATGCAAGCCTTACAACCGGTGAAAAAACTTCAGTGTAATCAATTCCTGGTTTCTGAGAACAACCTTTTATTACCAGTCTTGCCTTGTATTTTACTATGTCTCCATTTTCGTTTGTCTTTGTTTTGAAAACCCATTTGCATGGTATGGAATGTTTATCATCTGGCAGGGTAGTAACTTCCCATGTGTTATTGTCCAACAGAGATTTGTACTCCTCATCCATTGCCTGTTTCCATTGTTTTGCATTTGGACCTGATAAAGCGTCTTCAGCAGTCAGTGGATCTGGAACCTGTGTAACACACATGTAATTATTGCCTTGCACATTTTGTCTCTGATGTGACCTCAGTGTGATGTTTCTTTGAAAATTATTATCATAATCATCATCATCGTTATATTCATCTGTATCAGGATAATATGTTTCGTCATCAGTTCTCCTATTCATAATACAACTATCAAATGAGGTATCATTACTAGATGATGATGTGATGTCTAATATATTGGGTGGGCTATCATCAGCATTTATTGGGTCTGTGTCTTCTACTGACAAATTATGTGAGTCATTTTCAGTAGGAATAGGGATAGTAGCATATTGTGGCAATAAAGTAGGCATTTTCTGAGTGATATTTTCGCTATTATCACATTTTTCGACGAATGTCGCATCTCTGCTGATTACCACTTTCTTACTAACTGGATCAAAGAATCTATATCCCTTTGTGTTCTCACAGTAACCTACGAACACTAATTCACGTGATTTACGATCCCATTTTAAACGATTTTGCTTAGGAACATGTACCATAGCCTTGGAACCAAATATCTTCAAATGTGCAATGTTTGGTTTCTTACCGCTCCATTTTTCATACGGTGTTACCTCAGCTAGCACTCATGACGGGGATCTGTTGATGATATAGGCTGCAGTAGCGACTGCCTCCGCCCAAAAAGATTTTTGCAGTTTTGCTTCAAACAGCATGCACTTAGCACGCTCCACCAGCGTTCTGTTCATTCTCTCCGCTAGCCCATTTTGCTCCGGTGTGTATGGGGTGCTGGTCTGATGCTTGATGCCAGAAGCTGCTAGAAAATTAGATAATTCTTTATTACAATATTCTTTACCATTGTCGCTTCTTAGAATTTTAATTTTCTTTCCTAGTTCATTCTCTACTTCAATTTTAAATTTCTCAAACACTGATTTAATATCCATTTTATTCTTTAGAAAGTAAACATATACTTTTCGAGAGTAATCGTCTATGAAGGTTATGAAATACTTTCCACCACCAGCGGACGGAGTCTCCATCGGACCACACAGATCTGTATGAATTATCTCAAGTAATGCATTTGCTCTAGAACCAGAATTTGGAAACGGTAATCGTGTCTGTTTTGCTTCACAACATGGTATACAAACAGTATCAATTTCTTTGTTACTTATAGCAATACCCTCAGCACACAATTCTAACCTCTTGACATCAGCCATATTCAAATGCCCCATTCTCTTATGCCATGTAGTTAAATCTGACTTACTTTCACTTATCACAGCATATGCATTACCAGTAACAGTATTGAGTTTGTACATGTTATTGGTCAGCCTTGCCGTTGCTACTAAATTCTTATTAACATTGTATATATTACATCCAGTGTCAGTGAATTCCACTTTACAGCCACTCTTTGTTAACTGACTGACCGATAGCAGGTTTGCACTTAGTTGAGGAATAAATAAAACATTTCTCACCTGGATTTGACATTCATTTCTATTTAACTTGGTTTGTACATTTACATTACCCATACTTTGCACGGAGACTGCTTCACTGTTTGCCACCATTATTTTTTGAATCGGAGGTGATTTTATATCATACATCCAATCGGAGCGTCTCGTCATGTGCATTGTAGCGCCTGAATCGATGTACCAGTCATCCTGATTCAATGTACTGTAAGCTGAAAAAACTGCTGAAAAATTATTTTGATTAGTTTTTTCTGAATCATTTTTTTGCAACTTGCACTGATTTTTGAGGTGTCCATATTTGTTACAATTGTAGCAACGGGGGCCCTTTCCTTTTGGCTTTGTACTATTCTTAGAGGTGTGTTTGTGCTTAGTAAAGAATGCAGAACTTTCGGATACTGTGACTCACATACAATACAGGCGTGTGGGATACAATTGATTGACCTTTAAAAGAGGCTTTGACCTTTGCGTTTTTTTCGGGTGTTTCTTTTTCAGAGTAACAAACACCGGCTCTATTATTATTCGCTTACAATAAGCAAAACAATATTTACTTGTAAAAGTCTCATGTTAAAAAAAATAAACAAAATAAATATAGGTAATCATCCTTTTATTCTAATCTCTTTAATCTCTTCTCTTTCGACACTTTAATACAAGCCCACACTCCCATAATATTGTTAAAACAAAATAATTAAAAACACATTCATTTTCATCTGCAGTTTTAAAGTACACAAATGCACAACCTTATATAATTTAATACACCGTACAATCTACATCGGTGTACAGACGTCAGAGAAAGTTGTTCCACCGCAATGTCAATACCGCCGCGCCGCCGAGGACGGAAGCGTCGCGTAATGATTACGAATCTTGCGTCTACTTGGGTACGTTATATCGTATCGGTCAGTGTATAATTACTTTTTTGTATTACTTATGCTACTTATGTCATAGAAGATATGGAATGCGTAATGGTCGGAAGTTCGGGACTGGTTTTTGAGGTTTTGATTTTGTTTAATTTGAATTTTTGGTTTTCTTGTCTCGCATAACTAATCTGGTTGGGTGTGTAGTGCATGTGTTTGTAAATGCACCCAAGAAATTTTAAAAATAATTACAATAATATGATTTATTCTTGAATCTGAATTTATTTTAGGGTACCTAGAGTGGATAACGCGTTTTATCTACTCTAGGTATCATAAAATAGGTATTTTCAAATTTTCTTCGTTTTAAATTTCTATAAATACCTATATGAAATGTTAAATGGACTAACTGATTGAGTGATATATCAACGCACAGCCCAAACCACGGGTCCTTGAGACATGAAACTTAGGGGTATTCTTTGTTAAGAGTAGTTATCCACTAAGAAATACATTTTGGAAATTTGACCCCTAAAAGAGATAAGATGGACGTCTAAAACACACGCGAGCGAAGCCGCAGGCGAACGCTAGTTCAGATATAATTCGCGTTTCCTACCATCATTTATTATGCTTAATTCTTCCGTAAATGTAGCAAATAGTCACTGAGTTCTCTTATCTCCATATTTCTAACCGACAAACAGTATACGCCTACGGTAATACTTATAAAAGCAAAAGCTTAAAAAACAGCAGAAATAATAATCACGATTTCACGATCTATTTTTCTGTATAATGTGTCCACACTTTTAAGGCACTAGACTTTATACAGAAGAACGAAAGATATAGAATTGGATTTCATTTGTAAAAGAAACAATGAAAATCAAAACAAATCCAAGCCAAGCATTACACGGCTTTTCAATCAGACGTCCAAATCAGTTCCAAGAACTGCTATGCCAGCCAAAATATTCATGAAAATCCTAAGTAAAGGGATAACCTGAATAAATCATAGATCAACTATTTTCAGAACTACCCCGAGCCAGCAAAGTCAAACTCGCTAGGAACATAACAGATTTATTACCTATTAGCAAGGATACGCAAAGGCTGACCACGGAGAGGCGACCCGATTAACTAAATCGACCACGTCTAGTCCTCTGAGAGGGGGCATGGCTGAAGGTATTAACTCATGAAACACGACCACGCGGGCCGAATAGATAATGGGCCGTATGAGGCGACACGAAGTCTTGTAGGGTCAGTATGTGGGATAGTGACTTCGGATAAGGATTTCAAGTTATTTGGTCTTAAATGGTCGATTAAGGTAATAACTGTAGAAGGGTCGTAGGAAGTAGGCTTAGGTTTTGCTTGGAAAATGTAAGTGTGTGCGGTAATAGAAAATAATAGGATTAGGGAATGGTAGACTTAGCACAGCTTGGCTATCGTAATTGTGTGTTCTGTTTGGGTGTTTGTCAGGGGCCCTAGTCTGCTATTACAATCGCGTGTCAATAACCAATTTTTGACGTGTAACGTCTTGACGTTACACGTTAAACCGCCAGGGGCCCTAGGCCCTGGCCTAGGGCCCCTGTTTGTTTGACCAATGATTCCTTTTGATAAAAACTGAGTCTGCTTTAAAAAGATATCATAATTGTTCTTAACTGGATTTTTACAAAGCCTTTACGAACAAAAAGTTTTCTCTGATGTTTTATATTTATAACGACTATTTATATTAAGCGCCTTACTAATAAACGCTGCATAAAGTTATGACAGGTTTATACGTCAAAAAATGTATGGTTACACAGGCTTTATTCATTGCATAACTTTACACAGTGATTATTAGTAAGGGCATTAATGTTCGATGAAATTGTTTTAATTGTCATGCTTTAACATTCAAACTATACTAGCAGCTAAACAAAAGACGGCTTTAAAAACTAGTCTATCGCAGAATTCAAAGAACCTCGCGAGCATCGATTTTATGCAATTCTATTGGTGAATATTTGATCGCTTACCGCTCCGCTCCGTTGAACAGGCAGCCTTTTGGGGCATCTACCTTCACATTGAAAATCAGCTTATAATTTCTTAAACCTTATTAAAATTTTCTTTTACATAGAACAGATGATATTGGAATATCTAACTCCTTTTGCATAAATTGGGATTACGACTATTCAAAAGCATTCGTTTTCATTTTATACGACAAGTACTTTATGAGAACCTATTAAGTTTCGAAACTAAATAAGTATTAGTGTTTCTAAGAAAATAATGCTATACTTGCTTTTATTGTCCCACTGCAGGGCAAAGAACTTTTCTCACATAGAAAAGGTAAAGGCATTGGAGGTCGATTGGCGACTACGTACTTATATTTATTACCTGCTAGATGTTCCCCGCGGTTTCACTCGCTTATTTGGTTACTATACTTGGTGTATTTTTGGTCCTGCACAATCCGCTAGGAGATAATTCTACCCATGAAAACAAACAACTTTTATTATGGAACCAACTCTGAAATCGTAAAAAAAATATCAGGTGTCTCTAACAAAAGTTCAATGCCCTCCCGGCCGTAATGTATGAAACAGCTGATATTTTTTTCGAGACTTCAGAGTTGGTTCCATTATAAAAGTTGTTAAAAAGTTCGAAAAATGGGCTATTTAACACAAAAAAAAATGTTAATACTAACCAGCAATTCCTGAGTTTATCGCGTTCAACCAAACAAACAGACTCTTCAGTTTTATAATATCGGTACCTAAAAAAGTATTTATAAATTTATGCAGGTTTTCACAATGCTTTTATAAAAGCCTGCTTCAATCAACGGGCAAAACAACACAAAACTTACTTCCAACCAAAAAAAAAAACAATTCAGTACAGTAGTTCCAGAGATTAACGCGTGCAACCAACCACACAAATAAACGAACTCGTCAGCTTTAAAATATTACTATAGATAGATCAATCGTTCGATAAAATTAAGTAAGAAGGAACTACTCCTTAACACTAAATGACGTCACGATCCATTTTATTTTCCCTATGACCTTAAATAACCCATTCTAGTGGATAAATAACGAAATCAGTGACAAGTAAACTACGATGGGTCGGTTTAAGCTTGTCCCAAACTTGGGACAAGGGATTTAAAGTTGCTTTCAAAATTTTGTAATTGGGTGAATTATGTTCGGTAAATGCGAAACCATAGTTGGCAATTATTTGTTTTGTTACATGTCAGGAATGATATAAACCGAGATTTGAACTAATTCCTAAGGGATTTGGTCAATTCACGGCAGATGATAACGACAACGCCATTGTATTATTTCCCTAAAACAGTCATTCGATCATATTATTCCCTAAAGTGTTTTAGTGAAATAATACAACAAGATATTTACAGAAACCTCGTCCTTGACCTACAGTATTTCATATTTTGGTTTCGTACACGGTGGACGGTGGAGGTGTGCCCCGCATGGGCGAGCCATCGGCGTGTCCTCGTAGAGGCGATCGGCGGCGTTGACCTCTCGCGCCCGGCGCTGGTCCAGGCCATGCTTCGGGGCGAGACGGAATGGGATGCCGTCGTCTCCTTCTGCGTAACAGTTATGCTAGTGAAGGAAGCGGCGGCGTGCGAGAGGCAACGACGAGCCTCTCGCCCCGGACTAAGACCCAGGCGAAGACGTCGAGCTCGAGAGTCGCAAGACGACTACCGGCCACCGTAGGCGCGGTTCTGCGGACGGCGAGCGATGGCTCGCCGCCCGGCTAGGACCAGGCCCAGGACGGGAGCAATCATTGGATGATTTCCAACTCACCAAAAAAAATAGGTGTTTTGGTTTCGTTTTCATGGTCATTTTGGACGCTGATGCCAAAAACTTATTAAAACAAAACGACAATATTAATCCTGAATGAAATCTGGTTCATGATCAGCCTAATCCTGGCCTATAATTAGGCACATGCAATAAAAATAATGACGCAGGTACATTTTTATGAAACAAAAACCTTCAATAACTGAACAATGAGAAGTAACCGAAGATGCGTGTGTAAGCGCGGGCGACAGCTAGTAATAAATAAAGTTTTAAACAAATTTACTGAATCATTGATTTAATGCATAGCCGAAACGGCTGGTCCTAGAGACATGAAACTTGGAGTGTGTTTTTTGTGACATATAAATATCCACTAAGAAGGGTTTTTTATTCAATTTCTAGAGGGGTAAAATAGAGGATGAAAATTTAACAACCACGCGGGCGATGGCGCAGGCAAAAGCTAGTTCAAAATAAAGCGAAATATTTTTAACTCTTCACAGTTATAATAATCATAATATTTCTCAGCAATTTACTCAAACCCACATACAGAGACAGACTCACAAGTACAGTCTCTCTCTATGCGTAATTTAAACCCGGACTTTTCCCGAGATCCTACCAAAGTATAGAATACCTAACTCTTACCTGGCATGTAGTACGTAGAAATGTTAACACACACGTAAGGCTCACATATCTCTTATGATAACGCCTTAGACCAGCCTTAACCAAAACCACAAGCTGACTTTCTTGGACATTCGTGTGCCTTGTCGTTTTACGTTACTATAAAGTGTCATAGCAGCTACTGTTTGCTAATCTTTTTTTGGCAGGCGCATAGGCAAGTAAATTATTATTTAGGTCTGACGATGTTCACCCTTCTCATTGCAATTATACTCGATGTTAATTATATGGTTCATACTAATATTATAAATGCGGAAGTAGTTTTGTCAGTCTGTCTGTTACGCTTTCACGCTTATGATGGTTCATAACCTGAGAAAGAACTTAAGATATTTTTCGACGCCCACGCGGGAGATGCTGTGGGCAGAAGCTAGTACTTTATACGTTAATGACATTTGTGTCTCAAATCACTTGAACCATCCGGAACGATACTAAAAAACATGTTTTGATGTCGAAAAATTGACAAATTCATAAAAAGATAATTATGTTTGTTGTTAAAAATTCTTAATCGAGTTTCACTAAAGATATTCTTTCTTTAAATTAGATTTAAGCCTTCGAACACACGGGATTTGAGACACGATAGAAAGACAATAGCTGCCCGACAGCCGGCTGTCAGCCGGTCCTTGAAAGGTTAATTAAGTCGTATGTAGGATATTTGCCTAATTATACATAATTAAGGAAACGCTTGATGTTTGTATTTCGTCTCTGCTCTCATTAACAAAGAAGCAAGTTTTTAAGAGTAACAACAATTTACTTGAACTTTTCATGCTAAAAACACTATTGTTTTAAATTCTGGCAGCTCTAGGTACAGCCAAAAACAGATGTTCAAACTATTTAAATTAAATACCTAAAACATAAGTTCATGAAATATCCAAAACTGTGGTAGAGTAATATTTTATGCAAGAGCAATTACTTATTTCCAGAAATTATAAACATTGGTGAGCTTTTATTAAGCATTTTCTCGAAATAAGTCGACCAGTCTACAATAACTATCTTTGCAATAATTTCTGCTTTAAAACTCATTTCAGACCACGCTATAATATAATATAGCTCAGAGTTCATAGCAAAACAATATCGCTCAACATACATTTTGTGTATTAGGTATACAATAAAGCAAAATGTGGACGTGTTCTAAATAAATGTATGGGGAGCGATATTTCTGTGCGTGAGCTACGCTATATGTTATTATCCATACTAATATTATAAATGGGAAAGTGTGTCTGTCTGTCTGTATGTTTGTCTTTCTTTCACGGCAAAACGTAGCGACGAATTGACGTGATTTTTAAGTGGGAATAGTTGAAGGGATGGAGAATAACATAGGCTACTTTTTCTCTTTCTAACGCGAGCGAAGCCGCGGGCAAAAACTAGTATGTAATAAAACATAGTGTGAAATGAATTGCTAAAAATCATATTTTGTAAGTACACCTCTTTTTCAATAAAATAAGGTACTGTGCAATTTTCGTGTCTTAAACTTTAGTCATTTCAGGTGTACGTATTTGCGTTGAATCATTAAAATAGTAACCCTTTAACAAAGATGGAAAAGGGCATCTCATATACAAAAAGAAAGCCTTCACGGGTTCAGCCCGTCAAACAAAAGAAAAAAAAACACAAAATTTCCTCCGAGACCCACTGTGTACCGAATTCCATTGGTATGCAATTGTTACGTAAACAGGAAAAAGTGATGACAAAAGTTGTAAACATTGAAACTTATGTGAGCAAAAAAGGTAAGAACGGATGGGGACTTTTAGACTGAGATACCGATTTCTGTAGAATCACGTCATCTTTTCAGGTAGCTCGGCTGGAATTTGAGAAAAGATAGAAGAATATAACGATATGTTTTCGTTGTTAACAATCCATACTAATATTATAAATGGGAAAGTGTGTCTGTCTGTCTGTCTGTATGTTTGTCTTTCTTTCACGGCAAAACGGAGCGACGGATTAACGTGATTTTTTAAGTGGAGGTAGTTGAAGGGATGGAGAGTAACATAAGCTACTTTTTGTCTCTTTCTAACGCGAGAGAAGCCACGGGCAAAAGCTAGTCTTCTATAATATAAAAAGACTCGCGATATAAACGCACAGTTGAAACGACTGCAGCCATGAGGCAGTCGTTTTTTTAATATGATGTAGAAGAATAATAAGAAGCAATGTTTAGAAATTCAACCTAACGGGGCAAAATACAGGATGAAAGTTTGTATGAAAATAGGCTGGCAAAACCGTAGGAAATATAACCGTAGGATATATACAAAACTAACTCGCGAATAAAGTAAAAACTCGCCACCTTACGTAAGCAATATCGTTAGTTAGTCTTATGAAATCTGACACTGCTCTTGACTTACTAGTAGTAAAAGCTAAGGCGTTAAGTTCAAACTTAACAAAAAAATAAAATAAAAACTTAAGAATATAATATAATATCCGAAATGTGACCTGACTCGTCTTTTATATTACATATATTTATTTCATTCTCAAAAATTCAGTGAAGCAAAAATCTTAACGACGTAGCTCTAGTGTCTCTGGGATTTAAGACTAACAAGGACTTTGATGATAACTTTTATATAAATTAAATTCCTGGCAATGTTTCAACATCGGATGGATCCGATAACCGAAATACTTTGTGATGTTTAATGAAACTTTGTGCTGCATTTCGTTGTTTTAATAGTTAACGTAGGTATCTTAAATGTAACCTTTGAAATTTAACGCGTGAATTATTTTTTCTACCCTTCAGAAGTTATTGACTTGTTGACTGGAAGGACAAAAACACAGTGGAGTAAACACGTGTCGAGTATAAACTTTAAATAACAAATTGCATTTGTAAGTGTATATTTTTGTAGTCAACATCATAATCACCATCAGTCCATCGCCAGAACCTAACTTTTTTCATAGCATGCGGATGTATGCCACCGGTAACCAACAGTTCCCTGCGACCTTAACCCCGCCACATGGACGAATAAACTTGGGAAGGTCGCAGGGTAACGATGGTTGCGGGCGGCACAGGACCACATTCGGAGGAAAAAGCGAGGCTAGAAGCCTATGTTTACCAGTGAACGCTAACGGTCTGCTGATGATGATAATGACTGCAAATATAAGCATTGCAAAGGATGCACTAATTAAAATGCTGTTTGTCATACAATTAACGCGTCAATGAGTCCACAACCTCTGGAGATTCAAGGGGCAAGAATCCATTTAACCATAAAATTTTAAGAGCAACATTCATGGCTACGTTGGCTATTAAAATCAAAGAAACCAGCAGACCTATGGAGTGGGCGCTTACGGGCTGATTAGGATGATGATTAGGGTGCTGACACCAGTATTTACTCACCTGTGTGTACTACTTATGATATTCACAAAATACCAAAACGTTCTAAGAGTAATTCCAGTTGTAAAACTACGCGCATTATCGAACCACAAGGAAACCTAACCCTCAATACTCCACGTCCTAAATATTCCAAAACCTTTTACGTATAACTTGCCTTGCCTAGACGTTAATGTTACCAATACTAAATGTTAAAGGGAAGGCGAAACTTCTGTATAATCGTGGAGTATCAGTAGGTAAGTTAGTAGAAGTTAGTAACCTAATATTCTAGTAACGGTTAACATCAATCAACCTCGACGTTCGAGTTGTAGTTGGGTAGGTTTGGAAGGGAATCTTTAAGCTGACTAGAATAGGCGAGACGACGAAAAAAAAGTAATTAGTCCGCAATTGAGATTATTAAAAAATTTTGGACACGTATTTTTTCTTTTTTCTCGTAAACGAAAAATGACGACGATACAGTGCGTTGAAGTTGTGCGTGACGTCACGATTAGATACAATTTTTGCATTACGGTGGCGTCAAAAGCCCCCACTCAAGAACTTTGTTGCTCCTTATCTTTATATTTTTTATTATTTTGATGAAGCAAAAAATACGTGTCCCGTATTTTTGGCCGATCTACAAGACGGACTAAACAGAGTGCCATTTTTTTATGTTTTCGTCATCCCTATTGGTAGGGTTCTCGTCTTGCCGAGCGCGTCAGTTACTTCACGTTTTTCGTTATTTTTAGGTACTATTTTAAACGTTGATTGAATAACCGATAAATGTAAGGCACAATTCTTTAAAACTTCTTTATATTTTAGCCCTAAAAATCCGGTTCATTTTTATTTAAAAAAAAAACAGTAAATAGTCAGTCAATAGGGTTGTTAACTTGTGACGTCATAAGGTGACATTGCCATTCAAAATGTACAAGAGAATCACGTTTTGACAGTCAGTTTAAGAAAAAAGTTACTTGATGATGGTGTCAAATTCCGTATTATAACTTTATGGCACGATAACCTGATAACTAAGAAACCGCCTCTTAAGCATGATGATGATGATTTCTGTATTAATCTGTATGACATAATAGGTGCGAACCAGCCTCTTAAAGAGATGTTTTTTTCCAGGTTTATCTTGGACAGCACTGACATGAGTGAATGAAAACATCGTCAGGAAATTCATAATTGAGAGTAGGCCTTTGTTCCGCAATGAAACAATAACAGGCTGGTATAATTAGAGCATTGTCGAAACTACTCATTAGTTATTATTACACCAGTAACAGAGGATGGCCAAATTAACTATGCTGTGGTAGTTGTCGCTTTTCGTTGTAAATACAGAAGTAAAGATAAATAAATTGTGGTTTCTAGCTTATGTTTGTGATCTTAAACCTTCAAACACATTATGTGATTCGAGACTAAATAGAGAGACAATAACAGTGAGACAGCCGACTGTCGCTTGGTCGTCGATGGGTTAAATCGTTGCTTTTGAAGTAATTTACAAGATAATTTATTTATTTATTTACATTTAAATTCGCACGAAATGAATAAAAAAAAACATATTTTTCTACTGTGACTATGACGTGTTACTTATTTATGTACCTTATTGTTTTAGGTAATTAACTAAATGTAAATAATTTTAACATTGTCTTTTTATAAAAAAAAAATGTGTAAAAAAACATTCCAACAGTGTTTCCATTTCGTTTCTTACCTGTAGTCGTCAGTTTGGAATAAAGCCAAATTCGAAATTACTACAAAATATTAATTTTAAGATTTTTCATAAAGAGGATTCATGTCACGATTGTTTACACATAGATAATTACTTAAAACGATAGACTATAGAACTATTCAAGTATTAACTATATTTATACGTTTTTGTATTTTATGAAAATTTAAAAACCTTTACAAAAGTAAAATATTTAAAATCACTTCATATCTATTTAGACATTTCAAGAACTGCCCCAAAACTTATGATATCCCTGCGACCCGATCGTCACTGGTACCTCGCTAATGCAGAGTAAAATTACAATATCAAATTATTGGCTATGTATCAAATTGATATGATGGGAGGTAATACATTAATATTAGATTTCAATTTCACCGGACACGTAGCCTTTGTGAACGATGACTGATTGAGTGAGTTAATATTGAGAGCATTCGGTTAGTGAGTGTAAGTGAGTTAGTGCTTTTAGGCTGACTAAAATTTGCGTAAGTGTCTTGAGGTTTAAATTTTTAAATCTTATGTGGATGATAGAGTGGAAAATTATTTGAACTTTTTATTCTTTAAACCTTTAAACATACATGACACAATAAAAAACAATAGCAGCGCGACAGCCGGCTGTCGTTTGGTAGTTGAAAGGTTAAACCTTTGGGATGTAAGTGGCCCTACCATCACCTCCAGGGTCAAAGCCAACCTCACCTACACGTGGTACACCCTGCTGATTCACTGACGAGGCTCTGACGAACTAGGTCTCTTTACAAAGAGGACACCTTCGCAGTCGTTTGCATATATGTGGGTTATAGATCTTTGTTCACTTGAGATATTGTAAAATAAATATGGTCGTGGCAGAATTGTAGTGTCTTTTCCACAATTTCCATTAATAAAGAGTTGAAATTGGTGAAACCTTTTGACCGCCAAAGTCACGCAGCTATACGAGACAAGCGAGCGCATGCTCTGTACACTAACTATACACATTTCTGATAATAAAAAACTAAATTAAAAATTTAAAAAACCCCCGACACAAAAAACATAAGCTACCTTTAAAAAGTAAAAAATAATAAAAGAAAATTAATCCTAAAGTACCTATATGTATAAGTATGTATTAATATTTAAAAAAAAAACTTCGCGTTGGGGGACCGCTCCTAATCAATTAGTGTTACATGCACTATCTCATCTTTTATCTAAGACTTATTATTATTTTGTACAATACGCGGGTGGCGGCGGGCGGCGGCGGCGGCGCTGAGTGCGTGCGGTCCCCCAACGCGAAGTTTTTTTTTTAAATATTAATACATACTTATACATATAGGTACTTTAGGATTAATTTTCTTTTATTATTTTTTACTTTTTAAAGGTAGCTTATGTTTTTTGTGTCGGGGGTTTTTTAAATTTTTAATTTAGTTTTTTATTTTATACTTTTTAAAGGTAAACATACTTATAATATCTCTGGTTAAGTTGTAAATACGTTAACCTATGTATCTAATTGCTCACAAACAATTACTAAGCCGGCACTACTCATTCGAAGTGGAAGTTGCTCAGCAATTTTATCAACATCTTGGCCAAAAAGTACGACGATGCCACTGTCGGCCGGAGTTGTGTTGACGAGAATGGGTGAATTCCGATAAGACCACATAATGTCACTTTTCAAGGTCTTAGAGGATATGGAAATATTGAAAGAACAATGTTTCCCATTATTTTATGTTGGGCGGTTACTGTACATAAGTTGCAAGGGACAACAGTTGATGAAGCTGTGGTTTACTTGGGTAAAAGTACTTTTGCAAAAGGCCAAGCCTATGTAGCTTTAAGTCGAGTGAAAACCTTGGATGGTGTAGCAATTTGCGAACTCGACCAAAGAAAACTATTTAATAATCCGCATGACAAATCATCTTTATTAAAATTGCAAAGACTAAGATCTAGTAATTGATACTCTAACTTGACAAACGGATTTACATGTCTCAATTTTCTCATTAAACGAAGCTAAGAACACTCTAGAATAAGTTGTTAATATTATCTTTCAGTGCACTTTTCACTTGAGACCACACACGAAGATGTTTTTAGAGATTCGGTTATTCTTCCCCACTTTCACCCCCCAAAACTTTCAAGTGGCCTTGTCCGCGTGAAATGACTCAACTAATTTTTTTAATATAATATTTTATAAAGTGCTTATGACACTTTTTCATTTGCGACCATACTAGAATATTTGCTGCAATTCGGATTTCCACTTCATTTTTCCTCTCACAATATTTGAAGGCTTTGGGTGTATTCCCTACTTTTAGGCCCGAGTCACACCGGAATGGCAGCGGCCGGCAGCGGCCGCCCGCGGCGCCGCGAGGCCGCCAGCGGCCGCCAGCGTCGCTAGAGACAAGAGGCGCGCGGCCGCTCGCGGCGCCGCGGGCGGCAGCTGACGGCCGCTGGCAGGGGTGCCCTCTATCTGGCAGAAACTTGTTTCTCCGAAACCTATTTGGCATAACTCACTTGGCAGAAACTTTTTTAAACGAACATTGTTAAGGTATAAAAAATATTTAACATAATTGTTTTTTGGCCTAATGTTTTTATGTCCGAATTTTAAATGGGATATTCTTAAGATGGCAGAATCGTATTGGGAATAATTACCTTTGTCAGAGTTACAATTTTGCATAATTTCGTTTAGCATAACGTTTATTTAGAGCGCCGATTATTTGGCATAATTTGACTTAGCATACTACGAAGATCACAGAATTTCAATAGAAATAATTTATTAGTCATATTGAAAAAAAATATTGTTTTAAAAAATCACTATGGTGTGCTACAAAAGTGAGTGACTGAAATGAATCGCTGCAAAACCGACTTCACGTAGTCTTGTCTGCCCTACCCCTAGAGTGTAATTTAAACCCGCGAAGGCGCGGAGGGGCGAGGCGGCCCGTGAGCTGAGGAGCAGGTGGTTTTAACGCACACCGCCGCGGCTGAGGCTGGCCGGCGTAGCCGGCCAGCAAGCCGAAGCTGCGGTGGTGGACGTAAAACCATCTGCGACGATTAGCTCGCGTGGGGCCGCAGGAGCCCCGCAGCGCCGGAGCCGTGACAGAAGCCATGCCTGCTGCATGTTGCATGCTTGCATGCTGCATGCCTGCTGCATGATGCATGCTGGTTGCATGCTTGCATGCTTGCTGCATGCTTGCTGCATGCTTGCTGCATGCTTGCTGCATGCTTGCATGCTTGCTGCATGCTTGCTGCATGCCAAAATAAGATATGAAATGCATGCCAAAAGATAATTATGGCTGTGAATTTTCTGCGATATGATGGTTCTTCTTTTGATTATTATGGATATAAAATATATGGCAAAAGATGATTCTGGTTTTGAACTTTCTACGATGTGATGGTTATACTTATTGATTATTATGGATATGAAATTTATGCCTAAAGATGATTCTGACTTACAAATTTATGGGTTTCGGTGTATGGTAAATGAGTGTATGCCTAACGATTTTCTGCGAAAAGAGGTTTATGCTATCCGTTGCTAAGCAAAATAAAATTATGACGTAAAAAGTTCTGCTATAAAGGGTGTCCACCCTTTATAGCAGAACTTTTTACGCGCTGGCAGCCTCGCGACCTTTTTAAGCTTTTCAAGCGATACAGTCTTTTAAGTATGTAGTTAAAGTTTAAAATTATTTCACACTGAAGGTGCTCGCCGCGCCGCTGCCATTCCGGTGTGACTCAGACCTTACACCCAGAGCTTTTTCACAGCACAAACGATTTTCCATTAACATATTATTTTGTAATGTACACGTAATGCGCTTTCATTTGAGACCCCACCCGAGCATATTTATAGACATTCGGTAATTCTTCCCCACTTTTACCCCTCACAAATTTGAAACGGCTCAAATGATTTTTATAATCAAACATGTCTAAGAACACCCGCACGTAAGTAATAATAATAATAATTTCTTTATTTCCACAAAACACTTCGTACAATGTTACAGGTAGCAATGTTGTATTATTTTCTAGCAAATAGATGTAGCTTCTGTAACCGCGCTAGGCAAAGCCTGTATTACGGTTATCAGTGTCATTTTCCTCGAGATATAAATAATAAAATTAATGCCAACAGTTGCGAGATATACTCTGTTAATTTATCGATAAAAACAATAGAGTAATTAAAATTGAATAATATAAAAATGAAAAGTAAGAAGAGAGTCCTGTCCTGAGAGAGGGTGTGTGGGTTTCTGGTAGGTATGTGATATATTATGTAAATGTGAGTGTGTGTGTGTGTGATGTGTGTGTGTGCATGTGTGTGGGTTTCTGGTAGGTATGTGATATATGTAAATGTGAGTGTGTGTGTGTGTGTGTGTGTGCATGTGTGTGTGTGCATATGTGTGTGTGTGTGCGTATGTGTGTGTGTGTATGCGTGTGTGCATGCGTAATGTAACCTTTAATAGTAAAAAAAAAATATTGAAATCGTTTCATCCGTTCGGGAGCTATGATGCCACAGACACACAGACAGACAGACAGACACGTCAAACTTATAAAAGTTGTTGTTTTTTGTGATGTACGAGTCATAACCTTTCATTTGATACCCCACTTGAGCATATTTGCAGACATTCGGTTTTTCTTCCCCACTTTAACCCCCCATAACTTTTAAACGGCTCAATCAATTTTCATCAAACATGCCTAAGAACACTCGCCCGTAAAACACCTGTAATACAAAAAAAACTAAATTGAAATCGGTTCATTCGTTCGGGAGCTATGATGCCACAGACAGACAGACAGACAGACAGACAGACAGACAGACACGTCAAACTTATAACACCCCTCTTTTTGCGTCGGGGGTTAAAAAATGTGGTTTATTATAACAAAACAGTTTTTATTAGTTACAATACTAACGAAGCTTTGGAATTCATTATTTAAATATTGAACGTATTTGCGGCGAATTTGTGCTCAACGTAAGTACAGGGCACGTGCGTATTTTTGGGCGGTTAAGTAAATAATGCATTAGGTTATGGGCTATTTTGTTAAAATCTAAAATTGATGATTGTGACGGTCATCAATTAAAGTAACACGCACTGTCCTAAAGGTTAATCCCTATAAAGAAGACAAAAAAATCTAAGGTTAGGTCAAGCTGTCGTATTGTAGGATGGAACAATCAGTTATATTTCGCTCCAAAGCCGTTTGCTCAGTGCGGGATTTTTTTTTCCATTTCAAGACTCTCAGTAACAGCCAGCAGTTTACTTTAAAACATCACAAATAGAGTTCAATATACTATTTCACGCGACCGACTCTATTGTCACCAGTTAATCAATTTTTAACGCTATTTCTGCTTAATGAAGTTCAACATCGGTTAGTCAAAGAAACCACAGAACGTGTTGCGACAACGTTCAACTGTCAAATATTTGAAAACGCGCGCCACGATACGCCACGCCACGATAATGTAGTTCCGCCATTCAGGATAGGACTGACATATTGAATGCAGATAGAACAGCATTTTATTATAATGTGGTTCCGCTTTTACCTACGTTTACGTACCAAACCAATTTCAATGCAAAACCATATACCGATTGACCGGTCGTCATCGTATAGTTATATTATTAGTTTTCAAGTAGACACTATTGTCCGTCTCTTTATTAATTGCTTAATTAACTTCGATACTGATTCTGTGAATTAGTAGCTTAATTACAATTCGGGTGTATTGGTCCGTGCGCTATTTCAATACATGAAATTGATAGCAAATTTTCAGATAATTCCAGGAATGTGGAATTTTGTTGAAAGCCTCTCTCGTGTTTGTAATTATGCTTCATGTTTGAACAATAGGATTCGCGTAGGTTCTGATGGTTATTTAAACTTCTACAGTTGTATTGTTCTGGAGCATTGTTTATTTATACTGCGGTGAAGTTTAAAAATTAAGGAAATCTTTTTGACCGGTATATATGTATGTATAATTGTGTCTACATATTCCTCTTCCACAGTTTATAACTTAGGAAAAAATCTTAATACCTAGTACAATAACGCATATAATTATGTAAAACGCTTCTTTATTGTGAAAACAACAAGTTTAAACCATAGTAGTTTTTGGTTACTACTTTATTAACCCCCGACGCAAAAACGACGGGGTGTTAAACGGAATATCCGATTTGAATACAGTTTTTTTTGTTTGAAAGGTATATCAGTCGAGAGTGTTCTTAGCTATGTTTGGTGGAAATCGGTTCAGGTCTTCAAGGTCATCAGGTCGTTTGTTAGGTGTGATAGGAATGTTACACGCTCAGTTTGTTTGCTTTTTATAAGGTTTAGCATTTTTAACCTTTTGTCATAATAATTGCATACTTTTTTTAGGTCGAGGGTTTTTTTTAATTTTGAATTTTAAAATATTAATAATTCTGTATATATTTTTTTAAAGATGAATAAAATAGTAATAAAAATTTAAAGGTTCTGCCACAGACCAACATAAACGCGGCGTTATAATTGCAATGTTCTTTATACATGGTGTTATTTAAAACTGCAAAATTTTTCAGGACGTTGTTATAAAAGCCGTAATTATTTAAATATATGATACCTGATTAACAACTAATAATACATGTTTTTATTATTTTGACTGTTGTTCAGAATACATCTCATAAGAAACCTCGTATGCTTTGAATCTATGAAATTATATTTTAGGTTTGTTTGTGGGTGTGTCTGCGCGGTGATAGGATAAAAACTGGATAGGATTGGTTAAAAACTGGCCGCGTTTTACACTTACCGATATGCGTAAATAGTTTTTTTTAATACCTACCCATTTGATAGTTGCTCTGGGTCTAGAATCGCTTACATAATTGCCTCCATAAAGGTTTAGCAGATTCAAAAATACACCTTGTATATTCTTTTGACTTTCATAAAAACACCATTATAATGACGTTGCAAAATCCAAACCAGTCCACCAAAATTAATACGATCGATCTCAAAAAATAATGTTACTATGGTTTATTTCCCTTTTATAGTCCTTATTGGAAAAATCTCAAAGTTCAGTGATTACGGCAACAATGTAAAATAGATTTAGTCATCCTATCCTTAGCAGGAGAGGCAACAGTAATGAAAAGCACTCTTCTGAATATAAAACAGCTTGATTTATGTTTAGCTGTACCATATTCTTGGAACCTTAATTGTAAAATAATGTATATTGTTCTTAAATTACACTCTAACCGGGCTGTTTTATATAAAACATCCTTTGTTTGTTAGCTTAAGGTACAATGTCCTCATGAGGTGCAATATTGTAAAAAAAAACTGAAAAAAAAATAAAGTGATATATCAGACATTCACAACCTAGTTTCTGGGCGACAGATACCGCTTGGTTAGACTGGTTAGATTATCTAGCTTCTTCAAGTTTTACGAATGACAACCGGGACCAGCGGCAAAACGGGTCGTGACACCAGCAAAGTCTGGGTGTTAGAACTACATAGTTCGTATCGCCACCGAGTGAGAGAGCCGTCAAACATTTTGTTGATATAATTATGATCCTGCCTCTTTCATCATCATCATCATCATCAGCCTATAGACGTCCACTGCTGGACAAAGGCCTCCCCCAAAGATTTCCACATGCATCGGTCCTGCGCCACCCGCATCCAGCGGGACCCGGCGATCTTGATGAGATCATCGGTCCATCTTGCGGGAGGCCTGCCCACGCTCCATCTAAAATCAATAATATCCTGCCTCTTTAAATTACCTAAAATTACCAAAGAAGAAGTAAAGAGATTAGTGATTAATTTTCAATGCTTCTAACATTGAAAATTAATCACTAAAAATTATTAGGAATTTAATAATAGTACAAATATGTTACCCGCTAAACCCCGCAATAAAATTGTTCCCCTTCAAAATTTTTATTTAAAAATGGAAACGGCTCACGGTGGGATGTCCTATTAGAAGTTTGTAATGTGGCCTAACCGTAACGGTTCGTAAACCCGGCTTTATTAGTTCTTGAACGGATCGTTTAAGGTGAGTGCACATTGTGGAGAATTGCCAGTAATTTTTATAGTTACTCTACTTTGTTGGTAAGTAAAATAGTCGCAAAAATGAAATAATGAAACAGATTGTAAAGTTTATTGGTAATGTATTACTGTTGTGTTTGTTTCGGTGGTAAGCGTTAGATTTTGGTTTTTTTTTTTTTGTTTGTCAAACTCAACTCATTCTGAATACGATGTTAAATGGCATTCAGTAATAAACTAACCATCACTGAAAATGATCAATTTTACATCAGCATTCGTTATCAATAAATCTATACTAATATTATAAAGAGGTAAAATTTGTAAGTTTGTATGTTTGGGGTAATCTCTGGAACTAATGAACCAATTCCAAAATTTTTTTCACTGGCAGAAAGCTACATTATTCCTGAGTGCTATAGGCTATAAATTATTTTTATAATTGTATATTAACCGAGCTATAGCAACTTTTGTCTAGCAAGTCGGAAAAAATTACCTCATAAAACAGAATTATTTGCGTGCGCTGCCTAAACAGTTGCTTAAAATTAAAAACAATGTATGGCAACTTTGTTTGTCTTAATTATTTCTACAAAAAAGTCCGCGATACCATATCTCTATCATTTATACTTCTTTTGTTGCATTAAAAAAATGATTTTTCGGCATACTTACGTTTGGTTGATTATTTGAGCAACAAAATATTAATTCTTATGACAATAAATTATTTCAGTATCACAAGGACATCATACAGATAAGATTTGCCATTTACAGTATGTCAATTGGTCATATAGTTTCGGAGATAATATAAAATTACTAAAACGCAAAATGCCCCTAGCGTAATATTTTCATTGTGCGGAAAACATTTATAATTTCAAAAAATACCTTTGAAGATATTCACAGTTGTAAAATTACTCCGCAGCAAGCAATATAAATGTTAGTATGTAATAGAAACTGCTTTTTAGCGAAAAAATGCATAATGTTTGTATTGTCCTTTACTGTTTTTGTCCTATTAGTGTACAATAAAGAATATTGGCCGATGGCTTTGCAAGATATTCGTAGCTTATATTCAGAATAACACATCTGGGTCGTCATAAAGGCGCGTGTAAGAGGTTACGGGTTCGAATCCGGGCAAGTACCAATGTGACTTTTTCAATTCATATGTACTTTCTATAGTTTATCTTGGACATCACTGACATCCCGTGCCTCGGAAAGCATGTTAAGCCCAGGTTGTCATTCGTAGAACTTTGACGTCACGGGTATTCAGAAGCCAGACAGTCTGACCAGTCGAACCAAAGGGTATCGTCGCCCAGTTACTGGGTTGTGGAGGTCTGATAGGCAGACGCTTCACGTAAAACACTGGTATCCAGCTGAATCCGGTTCGGCTGTAAGCCGACCCCAACATAGTTGGGAAAAGGCTAGGGAGATGAGGATCCTCCTCACCGCACATGGGCATTTCGGGAGGTTCCTATGTCGGATTCGGGCGGAAGTGACGCCAGCGTGACACGGTGTAGCATACGGTGGAGGCAGGCCCCGCTGGGGCGAACCACCACCGTGTCGTTGCAGAGGCGATCGGCGCTAGTTCAGGCTATGCTTCGGGGTGAGACTGAACAGGAAGCCGTCGCCTCCTGCGAAGCAGACACGCTGGAGACGAAAGCGGTGGGGCGCGTGAGGAAGCGTCAAGCTTCACGCCCCGGACAGAGACCCAGGCTTAGTTGTCGAGAGTCGCAAGATGATGGCCACTGGAGGCGTGGGCCTGCGGAAGGCGAGCGGTAGGTAGCTCGCCGCCCGACTAGGACCAGACCCGTGTCGACGGCGTGTCGATGCTTCTAATAGTTACCGCGGCCCCGGAATATATAAGGGTAACCGAAGGGACATTATTGAATTTTAGTCAGTAAAAGTCTGACCCTCCTTCCCTCTTCAGGGGCGGGAAAAGTCATTTGATGATTTCCTATCCATAAAAAAAAACACCATTGGATATGTTTTGGATGCTTTCACGCTTATACAACCCCAATAATCTTTTTGTGAACGCTCAAGATAGTTCCACAGTTAATCCGTACTAATAATATAAATGCGAAAGTAACTCTGCCAGTCTGTCTGTCTGTCTCTTCTTCACGCCTAAACTACTAAACCAATTTTGAATGAAATTTGGTACAGACATAGTCTGGGATCTGGGACCCGAGAAAGGACATAGGATAGTTTTCATCCCGGAAATCCCCCGGAAACGGGAACTATTATTTCACGCGGACGAAGTCGCGGGCAAAAGCTAGTCATATATAAAAACAGAGTAAGAGCTACTGACGTCCTTAACTTAAAAGTTTTTTTTCAATTTGTCTTCTATTTCTAAAACAAGTTTTTTATTGAATACTGTAAAATTGTTTTGCTTGTCGAAATCCGTACTAATACACACATCAAAAGTGTCTAGGGATATTTCAATTAAACCAAAATTACTAAAATCTATTAACTTTTTGTTAAAACATGTACACATTAAAATAAACTTTGTTTAATAGACTATTTAATCTAATCTGATAATAAACTTTTAGATAAAGTTAAATTTAAGAAAAACTTAGAAGAAGAGGAAAAACTCAAACAAAATTTCAATCTTAACTTTATTTTTGAAACATCAAAACTTAAACAAAACAACAAATTTTTTTTATAAAAGTTCTTGAAAACTTAAAATTAATATTCCGTGGATCCACCTAAGACTCTCCTGACACATCTGCAGCGGTTCTGCATACTCAAAACAAGGGTGTCAATATCCTGTTGTGGAATACTGTCCCATAATTGCCGTTTCTGAAGCCATGAAGACCAGTCAGAGCGTTATATCCAGGCTTTGGTCATGTTATCGTGTCACAGGGGAAGTGGTGGAACGGCACCGAGGACCTCAACGCATTACAACACATGTACAGGACCGATTAGTAGTAAATGCTGCACGAAGTCAACTAAATGCAGCGGCGATGCAATTGGTTCAAAGGCTACAGAGAGAGTATGGTTTGCTGGTAAGCGGTCAAACTTTGAGAAGGCGACTGCATGAAGTCAATCTACGTGCTCTCAGGCCATTTTGGGTATCAGCACTAAGGAGAGGTAATCGAGGAAGAAGATTACAATGGGCTATTGCACACGAAAACTGGAACCATTCTCAATGGTCACTTGTGCTTTTCACTGATGAATCTAGGTTTGGATTTCATCCTGATTCGCGAAGAGTACGCGTTTGGAGAAAACCTGGACGTTGGAATCGACTGCAGCACCCACAACAAGTTCATGCATATTAAGGTGGCACGATTATGGTTTGGGCAGGAATTCGTCTCGGCGGTAGAACGGACCTCGTTTGGATACAAGGCAATATGACTGCTCGAAAATACCGAGATGAGGTGCTAGAGCCTGTAATCTTGCCCCACAAACAGCAAATGGGACAAAATTTCCAGCTAATGCACGACAATGCCCGTCCACATACGGCGCGTATCGTTACAAGTTGGTTACAACAGCATGTTATCCAAGCTTTAGACCGGCCTGCACAATCCCCTGACTTAAATCCTATTGAGCATGCCTGGAATATGCTTCAGAGAAGAGCTCGTAGGAATTTCCCTGTTGATATTGTGCATCAAAACCAGCTTTTCTTGCATCTTAGCAGGATTTGGGACAGTACTCCACAACAGGATATTGACACCCTTGTTTTGAGTATGCAGAACCGCTCCAGATGTGTCAGGAGAGTCTTAGGTGGATCCACAAATTATTAATTTTAAGTTTTCAACAATTTTTATAAAAAAAAATTGTTTTGTTGTTTAGGTTTTGAAATTTCAAAAATAAAGTTAAATTGAAATTTTGTTGAGTTTTTCCTCTTCTTCTAAGTTTTTTTTTTAATTTAACTTTATCTAAAAGTTTATTATCAGATTAGATAGGCAATTAAACAAGGTTTATGTTAAAGTGTAGGTGTCTTAACAAAAAGTTAATAGAATTTTAGTTATTTAGGTTTAATTAAAATATCCCTAGACACTTTTGATGTGTGTATTATAAATACGAAAGTAACTCTGCCTGTCTGTCTCTTCTGCACGCCTAAACCACTGAACCGACTTGAATGAAATTTAGTACAGATATGGTTTTGGGACCCCAGAAAGGACATAAGATAGTTTTCATCCCGGAAATCCCCCGGGAACGGAAACTATTATTCCACGCGGACGAAGTCGCGGGCAAAAGCTAGTTAGAAATAAAATGGGTAGAATTATTTTGATGACGATTTTGATTTTACTGACTACAACAGTATCTCGAAAAACCGAAAATTGGCATTTTTTTCCTTTTTCTCGTATTATGTTTAGTGAAGCTACAATACAAATCTGGTTTTATCTCTCGAAAACTTGAAATTAGCTATTGCTACTTGTATTGTTATTGGCCAGCAAACTTCAATTTCCTCATTCTTCTTTGTGGACTTCCTGGAAAACTTGGTTTGCAACCGCGGCGGCCCGTACACCGTCAGCTGTCTTTAAAGGAAGCAAGTATAAGAAAAAAACCTTTATATCATCCAGACACTTCATCAGACATCACATCATTTTTTCTTAGCAACGCTTAATTATGTAAGCAGTTTCTTGAAGTTGTGAAAAAATCAAACTTCTTAGTCAACGCTATCAAAGGGTCGTTATCCATACTAACATTATAAATGGGAAAGTGTGTCTGTCTGTCTGTCTGTCTGTCTGTATGTTTGTCTTTCTTTCACGGCAAAACGGAGCGACGAATTGATTTTAAGTGGAGATAGTTGAAGGGGTAACATAGGCTACTTTTTGTCTCTTTCTAACGCGAGCGAAGCCGCGGGCAAAAGCTAGTACTTCATATTTTGACCTTGCACTGAAAGTAAAACCTAAACCGCCCTATTACAAAACAAGGTTTTTCTCTAAACCAGGTTTAAACCATTGAGCCAGGTTTTGTAATTTGAATCTTATACTGATACGGTCAAGATTCGAAATACAAAACCTAGCTCAATGGTTTAAACCTGGTTTAGAGAAAAATCTTGTTTTGTAATAAGGCGGATTGGGTCGTCCCGTTGACCTAGGACTTTGACATTAGCAAAAAAGCAATATAAAATGATACGGCCGTTTGTAAACCGTAACCATAAAACCCTAATTTATAGTAACCTCTAAAAAACACGTATAAACTTATTTGCAGTTGGTAAACTTACTACGACTTATATTTTTACTTTTACCGCTTTTCGGGATTTAACGCGCACGTACCTTTTATTTATTTTTGGCTTGACGTTTCGGCAGGGTTACACCTGCCATGGTCACAAGCAGACCATCTGCCAAACCTATCTATATCTATCTGCAGATGTCTGCTTGTGACCATGGCAGGTGTAACCCTGCCGAAACGTCAAGCCAAAAATAAATAAAAGGTACGTGCGCGTTAAATCCCGAAAAGCGGTAAAAGTATAAATATGCAACGCGAAAGTTTAAAGTATGACTTATATTTTTGTATGAGGTTTCAGATTTCCAATGTCAAAAGTGTAAGTTTGTCCTCTAAAACGTAAACTTTTGTTTTTACAACAAAACCGATAGTCAATGTCACCGACAAATTAATAGAAATTAAAAGTTTTTTTTTATAAATCCACTACAAAGAAACCACTTATTGGAACTCCGACAGGACGCTCATTAAAATATATTCGATCAAGTTGGAAAATAATATTTCAATAAGACTTTAACAGCAATCAAAGCTTTCATGTATTTATTTACTAGCTTTCACCCGCGGCTTCGCCCGCGTGGATGTTGAGCTTCCATCCACTATTTATCGCCAAACGGGTAAAAAATTCAAAAATCCGTTCTTAGTGTGCTATCTTTTACAAAAAAACACACCCTCCAAGTTGAGCTTTGAGCAAACGTGATTGTCAGTACTCGTGCCTTCCCCCTGTTTGGCTTTATTTATGTATCAAGAACTAAAAAAGGGTACAACTCTTATTTGTTTACCATCCAAAACAAAACTGCCAAACCTATTAACCTACACACAACTTATTGGAGCAAAATATTCCTAAGACGACAAAAATGCTGAATTGTTCAGAAAACTCGTAGACATTTGCTTATCGGAAACGAATAGAATTTTATCTCCCTTCCTTTTACTATTATTGTCGTGTGGTGCCGTTTGTTTATATAATGAACGTAAATGACAGTTAATGGCTGTCACTCGATCTTAAATGGATGGTGATCGAAGATTAAACGGATTGGTGCCAGTGACTTGTATCTGTAGACGTTCTGCAGCTACGAAAAGAAAATGGAGCCTTGAAAAATACGATGGCCGGCGTTGCACATCAATATGATTTGTATTTCAACCTGACTGTAAAGCTGGAAATCTTGGGTACGATTTCTACCCTGATCAATTATTGATTTTGTATGTCAAGAATATTGTTGTTTGTTCTGTGCCTAGGCGTAATTCATTTGGTATGTATTTTTAATTTACTCATGTATAAGTATGTACTATATCAGTTGTCTGGTTGCCATAACACAAGCTCTGCTTAGTTTGGGATCAAATGACCGTGCCTGAGTTGTCGCAATATATTTATTTATTTCATACTTTTTCTCATACCAAGTATCAACTCCACTTATAGCTTGGGATCAGATGGCCGTGCCTGAGTTGTCGCAATATATTTATTTATTTCATACTTTTTCTTGTACCAAGTATCAACTCCACTTGGATATATTTCCGAGTCACTAGTTACTATGCCAGTTGACCTGGAAATGCAATTATAGTTCTCTATGTGGACGAAGAAATACACAGGTTTCTCTTACATTGTCATGATCAAAGTCCAGTTCAGTTTCCTCAAACTATGAAATGCGGCAAGACTTGAATGTGTTTTACCGTGGCAGATAAAACGAGGAACATATTCAAGGACGATGTATACCTTTTTTTTATTCACTAACGAACCTAACACTCGATTTAAAAGATAATGTTTTTTTTATTAATGACTAATAGTACAGACCGTATAAAATCATCACGAAAGTGGAGAATTTTCTAAAGATGTAAGTGAAACCGTGGCCGATGGTTATGTAAAATAAAATATAGCTTTAATTTTGCCACCCCTCCACAAAGATAAGCGTGCAGAAAATGCAATCCCGCCAAACTATTCCCAAACACTGAAAGCCTGATTCAACAGTGGAGTCCACCAGAAAAGCGCCGAGTAATGAAGCTTGGCGAGTCCCGGAGAAATGATTCAACTATCTTGGACCCCGCAACAATATTAATCAGAAAAGAACAGCGGAGAAGTAAGAAAAATATTTGTTTATATTTTTCTTACTCCTCCAGAGTATACAGACCAGAACTAGGCCAATAGGCACAAAGCGGCGATTACAACTGGGAGAAGCCCAGATTGCCTAGCACCACGGAATAAAAATTGTTAAAATTACTGGGTCCTTAAAATGTACGTTACGATGCAGACAATGCAATTTACCACTCAAAACTCGACACGTGTTGCGCTCTTCCACGGTATCTTCAGGATATGTTTACTCGTCGACCGCTAATATATTTACAGGCTGTAACACATTTGCATATTTTTGCGTGTGGGAGCGGCACTGTATCTTGCATACAGGACTTGATTTATTTTTTTGCTGGCGGAATTAGGGCTATATATTTTACTAGCTTCCTGCGGCTTCTCATGTCAATTTTTGTACAAACTTTTTTTACCTCTGTTTTACCCCATTGAGAGTTGAATGTTCAAAATTTGCTTTTTAGTTCGTCTCTACGTCAGGTAAAATAAACTGTTGTGCAAACTGTATTTTTTAAGCTTCTGTTATTTTGGCTGTGCAGTTAAAAACGGGTCCACCCTTTATAGCAGAATTTTTTACGTCATAATTTTATTTTTCATAGCAATGGATAGCATAAACCTCTTTTCGCAGAAAATCGTTTGGCAAAGTCTCATTTACCATACACCGAAACCCATAATTTTGTAAGTCAGAATCATCTTTAGGCATAAATTTCATATCCATAATAATCAATGAGTATAACCATCACATCGTAGAAAGTTCAAAACCAGAATCATCTTTTGGCATATATTTTATATCCATAATAATCAAAAGTAGAACCATCATATCGCAGAAAATTCACAGCCAGAATCATCTTTTGGCATGCATTTCATATCTTATTTTGGCATGCAGCAAGCATGCAAGCATGCAGCAAGCATGCAAGCATGCAGCAAGCATGCAGCAAGCATGCAACAAGCATGCATCACGCAGCAGTCATGCAGCATGCAGCATGCAACATGCAGCAGGCATGGCTTCTGTCACGGCTCCGGCGCTGCGGGGCTCCGGCGGTCCCACGCGAGCTAATCGTCGCAGATGGTTTTACGTCCACCACCGCAGCTTCGGCTTGCTGGCCTGCTCCTCAGCTCGCGGGCCGCCTCGCCCCTCCGCGCCTTCGCGGGTTTAAATTACATTCTAGGGGTAGGGCAGACAAGACTACGTGAAGTCGGTTTTGCAGCGATTAATTTCTGTCACTCACTTTTGTAGCACACCATAGTGATTTTTTAAAACAATATATATTTTTTTTCAATATGACTAATAATTATTTCTATTGAAATTCTGTGATCTTCGTAGTATGCTAAGTCAAATCATGCCAAATAATCGGCGCTCTAAATAAACGTTATGCTAAACGAAATTATGCAAAATTGTAACTCTGACCAAGGTAATTATTCCCAATACAATTCTGCCATCTTAAAAGTATCCCATTTAAAATTCGGACATAAAAACATTAGGCCAAAAAACAAATGTTAAATATTTTTTTCGTTTAAAAAAGTTTCTGCCAAGTGAGTTACGCCAAATCGGTTTCGGAGAAACAAGTTTCTGCCAGATAGAGGGCACCCGTTAAAAACCAAATCCTTCTCTTTATATAATTATTTAATAAATTTTTTTTTAATTATTTAGGCATATAGTCTCGACCTAAACTTAAATACTTAATGTTTTCTAGATGCAATGTATTGTCTATATTCTGTTTTGTGTTCCTTAAATAAATAAAAGTAGCGACCTGCCCCAGCATTGAAAGGGTGTAGCAAATCTTTGAAAATCTTAAGTTTCCTACAGTTACATAATTAAATACATAGACTTTCTTCTTAAATCGCTCAATTCATAAAAAGATCGCATCAAAATGCATTGCGTAGTTTTAAAGATCTAAGTATACATACAGACAGACATCGCAAAGTGATTTTGTTCATACTATAAGTAATGAAGATTTTAAAAAACATGACAATTAAATATGAGGTGGTACCAATTTATCAAGAGGCACAATATGCCAAACTCCTCCTAGCAACTAGACCCTACCTCTCAATACGACCAAATCATTAGTATAACTGTGTAATTAATATCAAATTGGCATTGCTCACAAACTAAACGACAATCGAACATCGCCATCTCTCTCCAACACACAGTTAAAGAAAGAGACGGTGACACATAACAAATTAACTAAGTTATTACTGTGAAAATCACCGTCGTACTTTAACTCACATAAGGTATTGAACCCGTATGGTGCTTAGGGACTAATACCATAAACTGAGTACTTTGTTGCTGTCAATATTACTCTAAGCTGTGAAGGTAGCAAGCAAAACATGTTGCCTTAATATCGCTAAAAGCTGCTCTTGTATCGTAAAAGTAATCGTGAAAGTAGGTACGAATACTTGGATACATTGTCACTATAACCAGCTTACAAGCAGTATTTTACGAACATTTTTATGTTTGTTTTATCCCTAGTACGGCTTGAACTTTGGGTGCCCGTTTAGGCTAAGTTTACACAACATTACAACATGCCACGATTTTACAGTTGGCTATAATCGTTCAATTACCATGGTGTTCACACTGCTCATCTGTACAGAAACTATCTTCAGTACTAATCGTACGACTTAACAGTGCACCTAGCGCTGTGACGTAACGCTGACGGGATGCCATCGCTACTAAACAAACAAGGCAAACTCGGGGTGCCGCGCGGGGAAGCGGGAGAGGTTTTGAATTCCAGTGAGGTGCCCAGATTAGTGGTACGGGTTGTACACTGCACATTTTTACTGTAATCGGTTATAATCGTTCAAGCAACACAGTGATTACACTGCTGATTTGTATAGCCTGTGGTCTGGCCAAATGTCAATGTGACAGCTGTCATTAATGTCCGTGTCGTATTGCTGCCACGCGAAGTTGACCCTTATGATCACTGTCATTTTATTGTTTTATCTGTGTTATGGTTGTGGTTCACTCAACTGGCCTGGACGACAAACTACCAATTGCCAGAAAAAGGGGTAGAAAACTATTCTAAGTACATGTCTTCGCTGTGGAACGCCCTGTATGAAAGAGAGGGGTTAAAATAATATGCGGAATTTTGAATCGAATAAGTCATATTGTTTTACAAGCACGGTGAGTATCATAGTGCGACTATACTAGGGCGTATTTGGCGAAATATTTGCGTTACTTGGGTAATACAAAATATACTCTAGTCTTATTAGAATAAGGTTCATATTACGTTGCATTCAACAAGCAAATAGTTTACCAATGTAATACCAGCCTATAACTGTCCCACTGCTGGGCAAAGGCCTCTTCTCATACAGAGAAGGCACGAGCATTGATCACCACGCTTGCTCAAGTTTACCAAAGCTTAGTGAAATTGCACCATTAGATCAATAGATCAATGAGTATCTATGTATTTTTTGTTTGCAATGATATCGCCATTATAAACACTTTTACAGAATGGTACGTTTTCATATATTCGATAAGCTTTATCCTGTAAAATAAAAACCTGTACTACATTATCGTGTGTACCCAGCTTAGATTGGGGAACATGTTACAGGGTTTTTCCATTAGGAATTTGTCAAAAGGCACCTGGAGTTGGTGGTGTGTTGTGACACACTGTAATATAAACACTGTGTGTATCTTTGACGCTGCAATAAATTTAGGCCAAAAAACCTACACAGTCCAATGTTAAAATTTTAACTTTAGATCGTAAAATAGGATGTCGCAATGGCCTAGGACGTTAGGGGCTCACCTCTCGTGTAAGAGGTTGAGGATTCGAATCCGTACTTGATATGTATATTTTAAAGTTTATTTGTCAATGATGTCTTTTCGCTTTCTTCGGAAAGCACGGAAAACCGTTGGGCCCGGTTTCGACGAACTTTGCCAGTCGGTACGGGTACGGTACGGTCACAAAGTAAATATTTACTCTTTGGTACGGTATCGTATCGCCCAGTAACTGGGTTGTGGGGGTCTGATAGGAAGTCACTTTACTTAACAACAGAACTGGTAAGTATCCAGCTGAATCCGGTAGAGCTGGAAGCAAAACCCAACGTAGTAGGAAAAGGCTAGGCAGATGGCGAGATTTTAAATATCTATTTTTTATCGTCTTATAAAAAAAAGGAGAAGGCTTTGTATTTTTCTAATTAAACTAAACGATTTAACTTAGCACTAAGTACTATTAATAATTTTGCAAAATTTATAAAACGATTCATTTCAAACCTTTAACGGGTCATATTTTACGTAAATTAAAATGATTCTATTCAACAAAATGAAATCGCTCACTGCTCCGAATTACTCTTCGCAATTTTCGAGGCCGTGTGTGTTTGACTAATTAATGGCAAGACATATGATCCTTCTCGTCTAATTAACCTTTATTAATATGATACCTAGAGGTGCCCTCTGAGAGGTCTCTTAGTCGACAACAAACGAACCCCTAATGACATCAACCAAAGTATCTAATTCAAACTATAAATTGAAATTTCGCATGCCTATATCAAGTTCCAATTACTAGACCGTAAGATCTCTCCAAAGCATTTAAGTGATTACAATCTTTGTAATCAAGCACTGGAAAGACCATTTTCGCGTGAACATTTTGATTAGATGTAACTTTATAAGTTGTTACCTAGATTTTATCAGGTCCTAAAGTTATTCGACCTACGCTTGGGGCTGAAAGATGTTTCTTACTGTAAAATAGTTTGGCCCTTAATTTATTTAAAGTAGGTTTCCAAGATAGTTTGGTGTGATCCACAAAACATACGTTGCGGCTTTGATAATAATAACAACAGACATTAAATTCAAGACTTGCTTTTTTTGTGTTAGATAGCCAATTTCGAGGAAGGTTATAGACTACATAGAATTCAGACTAGTAGTTCCTTAGAATATTGCGTCCACCCAAACAAACAAATTTTCAATCGTTCGTCCGTCTGATGTATACGAACTAGAAGCAAAGGTGTAGAGTAACCTCTACTTTGTATTAAACTTTATCTAAACCGTTTTATTTTATTTAGCTGTTAAAGTGTAATTTAAAGACACACAGTGTTACTTACGTATTTGTTGTATCATATAACATGTAAACTAATTTGTCCAAAAATTCTTCCAACCACAGGCTAGGAAAGTATTCATTACGACCAGTAAAGCCGCTAGCGGCAGATAGAATTAAGCAAAACGAGTAGTCATTTTAAAAACCTAAAATTTTATATATTATGTACATTCTGCCTTTCATAGCTCAAGGTTTTCAAGGTAATTATTGAAGGTAAATGGAATGTGGTGGGACAGATTACTGTGTAACCATGGCGACCGTACCTATTAGTAGTTCGTTAACCTTTGCCTTGACTTCTATTAACCCTTCACAGGATATTATCGGCAACGAGTAAGCTGCATACGTACAGTCAGCAAAAGAGATATGTTACCAGGGCCATAAGATATAATTAAGGTTTTCTTGAACACCGATTGATGTATCCAAATTAAATTTAAATGGATTGAAGAATAAATTACTTTCTACAACATTTGAAATTTTAATTAAAATATATCCATTGGTTAATGAAAAAACTTTAATTGTATCTGGCGGCCGTAGTAACATATCTCTTTTGCTGACTGTACATGTGTAGTCTTGTCATATCTTGGAGAGTAATTAAATCGTAAATTGTGGAGTGCCTAGACCGTGGTTAAGAAAAACACGAATTTAAGAAGAAAATGAATCTGTTTCGTATTTGTCCACTGCTTTAGATGTCCTCTAACATACATGGTTGGTTTTTCGCTACTGGTGGGTCAACCAGTCAGGGCGCGATTCTCGCTTTAAGTGTATACATGACTCACGACTCATGGTAGTTAGATCAAGCATGGGAAAAAAAAGGGGTAATATGAATTATATTACCCCTTTTGAATAACAATAAAAGTATTTGAATAACAATGAAGTATGACATAAATAAATAAAAATTATATTAATTTCAATATTGTAAACTTAGTAATAAAATTACAATGACTATTGCATGCTGAAAGGCTGAATATAGCTGCTACTTAAAGTGTATTTATATCATCTGTTTATACCTATATTCGCAATAAATGAATTTTTACTTTACTTTACTTTACTTTTTTTTTCTTGGTAAGTGGGAAATCATCAAATGACTGCTCCCGTCCTGGGTGCGGCGGGAGGGCGTGTCAGACTTTTACTGACTAAAACCCACTCATGTTCCTTCGATTACCCTTTATGTTCCAGGGTCACGGTAACTATTATAAACATTCCGCAACCCATTCATATTACCCCTCCATTTTCTCAAAGAAAATTAAAAAAAAATTGAAAATCAGGTTACTGATGGTTTTCTAGAAATCTAGACAGATAATTTCAGAACCGTGACTTCGACAGCCTCCATGATAACCTTCAGTCACTCATTGCAAAATCGCAGGAACCTTCAAAACTGCATATTTCTCTATTCAACCACATTTTAGCCTTACTTCAATATGTCCTACCGTCTCTAGAATCTTACACCATTCCTATACACAAAAGCAATACACCACAACAATCACAGACCATTGTTACAGAAACAAACCGCCCAGTTATGTTTACTTACAACTTATGTTATTCAAGTCCTGATGTAAATTCTTAACGGTGTTGTACTTGTTCAGTGCACAGTGAGTAATGAGAAAAGTTCCGCGGTATTGTGCGACAACCGCTATGTTAACTAGCACTAACTAAAGACGGGAACTGGGTTTGTATGATTATTTATTTGTAACAATACATACATTTAGTTATTGGTTGTGGAAGCATGAAACTGTCTCTTAACCTTTAAAAGACTAAGCGACAGCCGGCTGTCGCACTGCTATGGACTTTCTATCGTCTCTCGAATCACGTGTGTTAAGACTGTCTCCTTACATAAAATAAAGATTTGCATAACTTTTAACTGTCATTGATTTCCTAAAAGCCTTTGAACTGTCCTCGCGTAAAAATCCGTTGAAGAGTTTGAAAGATGTAAGCGAAACGACAGACGAAACGATATAATTTTATTATACTATGATTTTGGTGAAAATCCTCTTTTCAACCATATTTTAGCCTTACTTCAATAAGTCCCAGCGTCTCTAGAATCTTACACCATTCCTATACACAAAAGCAATACACTACAACAATCACAAGCCATTGTCGCAGAAACAAACCGCCCAGTTATGTTTACTTACAACTTATGTTATTCAAGTCTTGATGTAAATTCTTAACGGTGTTGTACTTGTTCAGTGCACAGTGAGTAATGAGAAAAGTTCCGCGGTATTGTGCGACAACCGCTATGTTAACTAGCACTAACTAAAGACGGGAACTGGGTTTGTATGATTATTTATTTGTAACCTGTACTGTGTTTGTTAAGTTGCGAGACGCGGATGTTAAGACGCGAGTGTGATGAAACTAGTGTTTAACGGTTTCGCTGTCGTAAAATGCATACATTTAGTTATTAGTTGTGGAAGCATGAAACTGTCTCTTTATATCTATACCTAAAGATTAGCATAGCTTTTGATTGACATTGATTTTCTCAAAGCCTTTGAACTGTCCTCTTGAATAATTCTGTCTATTGCTGAATACTGCATTAAAAGCCGTTGAAGAGTTGGAAAAATCTAAGCGAAACGAAAGCCGAAGCGAATTCATTTTATTATACTATGATTTTGGTGAAATTCCTCTATTCAACCATATTTTAGCCTTACTTAAATGAGTCCTACCATCTCTAGAATCTTACACCATTCCAATACACAAAAGCAATACACCACAACAATCACAGACCATTGTTACAGAAACCAACCGCCCAGTTATGTTTACTTACAACTTATGTTATTCAAATCCTGATGTAAATTCTTAACGGTGTTGTACTTGTTCAGTGCACAGTGAGTAATGAGAAAAGTTCCGCGGTATTAAAATCATTAAAAATTAAAATCAAAATCATTAAAATCATATTTATTTTGTAAATAGGTTATAAAATAACACTTTTACACGTCAATATTGATTTTTTTTTATATTAAGCGAACGATGGAGCCGGTGTTTCGTAGCTGGACTGCTCTGAGAAGAAACATCCGAAACAAACTCAGAGGTCAAAGACTCTTTTAAAGTCCATACAATCGTACAGAAAATGTGCGAGAACCATGAAGGTTTGTCTGAAGTACTCTCTAGATGAGAGAAGCACACAGATTTGAGTGGACCTGTCCAGACAGTGCAAGCATTTGTCAGTAATCGTTTAGCTCAACTAAAAACTTTAAGGAGCTCAACGTCTTGACGAACAGTACCAAAGTAAGGACATTTGGGTAGGCCGCATTAAATACTCAAACCGCCAGACTGCATATATATAAAAAATAAAAAAAAACATAACTTAGAAACAACGACCTCCATAGTCCTCACATTCACAAAATAATAATAATAATGATACAAAAAGATACATATACTTCAAAAAGTACACATCAATGTCAAATATAAATATAAAAAAAATATAAAAAATATATATATACTTTACTAGCTGACCCGTGCCCACGTTTCGTTGGGCGATAAACATCCGCCTGGCTAGACAAAAAATGAGATAGTTGGGCTAATAAGCATGATTTCTCTATAATTTATAGCCTATAGCACTCACTAATAATGTATCTTTCTACCAGTGAAACAATTTTTAAAATTGGTTTATTACTTCCAAAGATTACCCCCTACATACAAACGAATTTTACCTCTTTATAATATTACTAGCTTTTGCCCGCGACTTCGTCCGCGTGGAATAATAGTTCCCGTTTCCGGGGGATTTCCGGGATGAAAACTATCCTATGTCCTTTCTCGGGTCCCAGACTATGTCTGTACCAAATTTCATTCAAAATTGGTATAGTAGTTTAGGCGTGAAGAAGAGACAGACAGACAGACTGGCAAAGTTACTTTCGCATTTATAATATTAGTACGGATTAACTGTAAAACTATCTTGAGCGTACACAAAAAGATTATTGGGGTTGTATAAGCGTGAAAGAGCTACATTGACCATGGCCATCATCTTGTGACTCTCGGCAACTAAGCCTGGGTCTCTGTCCGGGGCGTGAAGCTTGACGCTGCCTCACGCGCCACACCGCTTTCGATCGCTTCTGCAACGACACGGTGGTGGTTCGCCCAAGCGGGGCCTACCTCCACCGTATGCTGAATCCGACATAGGAACCTCCCGAAATGTCCGTGTGCGGTGAGGAGGATCATCATCTCCCTAGCCTTTTCCCAACTGTGTTGGGGTCGGCTTACAGCCGAACCGGATTCAGCTGGATACCAGTGTTTTACGTGAAGCGTCTGCTTATCAGACCTCCACAACCCAGTAACTGGGCGACGATACCCTTTGGTTCGACTGGTCAGACTTCTGTCTGGTCGGTCTGGCTTCTGAATACCCCTAGCGTCAAAGTTCTACTAATGACAACCGGGGCTTAACATGCTTTCCGAGGCACGGGATGTCAGTGATGTCCAAGATAAACTATAGAAAGTACATATGAATTGAAAAAGTCACATTGGTACTTGCCCGGATTCGAACCCGTAACCTCTTACACGCGCCTTTATGACGACCCAGATGTGTTATTCTGATGTATAAGCTACGAATATCTTGCAAAACCATCGGCCAATATTCTTTATTGTACACCAATAAGACAAAAACAATAAAGGACAATACAAACAAATATGCAAGAGTACAATAGGCGGCCTTTTTTCGCTAAAAAGCAGTTTCTATTACATACTATCATTCATATTGCTTGCTGCGGAGTAATTTTAAAACAGTGAATATCTTCAAAGGTATTTTTTGAAATTATAAATGACTTCCGCACAATGAAAATTACGCTAGGGGCATTTTGCGTTTTAGTAATTTTATATTATCTCCGGAACTATATGGCCAATTGACATACTGTAAATGGCAAATCTTATCTGTATGATGTCCTTGTGATACTGAAATAATTTATTGTCATAAGAATTAATATTTTGTTGCTCAAATAATCAACCAAACGTAAGTATGCCGAAAAATCATTTTTTTAATGCAATAAAAGAAGTATAAAAGATAAAATATAAAAGATAGAGATATGGTATCGCGGACTTTTTTGTAGAAATATTTAAGACAAACCAAGTTGCCATACATTGTTTTTAATTTTAAGCAACTGTTTAGGCAGCGTACGCAAATAATTCTGTTTTATGAGGTAATTTTTTCCGACTGGCTAGACAAAAGTTGCGATAGCTCGGTTAATATACATGTTATAAAAATAATTTATAGCCTATAGAACTCAGGAATAATGAGGCTTTCTGCCAGTGAAAAAATTTTTGGAATTGGTTCATTAGTTCCAGAGATTACCCCAAACATACAAACTTACAAACATACAAACTTACAAACTTACAAACATACAAACTTACAAATTTTACCTCTTTATAATATTAGTATAGAAAAAGTACACATCAATGTCAAAATAATAATTAAAATGTCAAAGAGAGAAAAAAAATGTACATAAAGTAAATATTGGCCACTGTATTAATCGAAGCAGCTCTCCCAAGCATTACAATCCTCAATATAATCTTTAACAGAGTAAAAAGCTTTCTGACAGAGTTTACGTTTAATAAATAATTTAAATTTAGTAATGCTAAGTTCTTGAATTTGTCTGGGAAGTTTATTATAAAAGCGTATACATTGACATTTGAACGAACCACCTATTTTCTTAAGCCTAGTTGAAGGAACCACGTATTTGTTTTTGTTTCTCGTATTTATTCATCAACAATAAGGCTATAGTCACTACTTCGCTTCTTGGACTTTCCCGTTTCGCTATTAATGACATTCGATGTCATTTTGATAACATTATTACTATTTTTAATTTTTGAACTTATGTAGCGTGACTTGGCCATGTAACATACTTGTTTAAATAACGTAATGAGAAAAGTTCCGCGGTATTTTGCGACAACCGCTATGTTAACTAGCACTAACTGAAGACGGGAACTGGGTTTGTATGATTATTTATTTGTAACCTGTACTATGTTTGTTTACTACAGTCGTTACTGGTTAGCCAGAAATTATGACCAGTCTAACCAAGAGGTATCGTGTCGCCTAGACTGGGTTGTGGAGGTCAGATAGGCAGTCGCTCCACGTAAAACACCGGTATCCAGCTGAATCCGGTTAGGCTGGCAGCCAACCCCAACACGATTGGGAAAAGGCTAGGGAGATGATGACTGTGTTTGTTAAGTTGCCAGACAAGGATGTTACTAAGTACGACGCGGTGAAAAAAATATTGTTTAACTGTTTCGCTGTCGTAAAATACATAAATGACAATGAGCAGAAGTGGTCCAAATTTCCACCACTGTCGGGGGCTATGTAAGCTTAAAGTCGGCTAAATACTATACAATTTTGACTACTAGGTGAAAAAAAAATATTCACTCAGAAAAAAGATATGACTGTTTTAAAAATACGACTTTTAATTATTTTACCATTTATTATTTTCGCACATAGCTATATTTAAAGTAGTAAAAACGCATTCCCTCTGTTCCGTAATGCGTTCAAATCGTCTGGACGTCTGCAAAGTGTACAATGATAACGTTAGCGTAACGTGTATCAGATTGAAGTAGCAAGCGATGGAATACATTTAGTGAAATAGTTTATTTTGGCATTGAACCTGAAAATGCTATGTTGCTACACGCAAGAATACAATCCCGACACACATGTGCAAGACTAGAATACTGCGCGTGTGTAATGACCCGTAGTCGCGAAATCATTTTGTACTACTACAGTTCTTATCTTTCTTGAATGTGAACTGTGGGTTGCTGTGCCCACGTCATGGTAATTATTTGGTATTTTGGATGGGCGAGACACGAACCCACAATTCTACTTCCAGCTGCGAATCTGGATAATGTTATTGTGGATGAAAACATATGAGATGTACTCTTTTAAGGACAGACCCCACACTGTGAGACATAAATGAATAAAACTATTTTGTGAAATATTTTATAGGTATAAGACCTTTCATTTGATCATGATAGAGTTAGATTTTCTTTCACATGATGAGGTTTGATTTTTTCGACGCAGCAAAGTACCTCCTAGGTTTTTATTTAGATGTCATATAGCTTATATCAACCAGAATAACGTGTGAATTACAACGAAATGTCATACACCTAAATCAATAGAGTAGTTTAATAGATATAGTGAAATAATGAATGGGTCATAACTTTTTACTGAGTAAATATTTTTGGTTGCGGTCTTCTTATAATTATTCAGTACGCAGTGTTCCATCATATGCTATAGTTCTTATTAGTGGTGGAAATTTGGACCAAGCTCCATACATTTTTGCCCAATCCCCTTTAGTTATTGGTTATGGAAGCAGGCGGTACTTTAAAAAAATCTATGTCAGTCAAAAGTTATGCAAGTCTTTATATGTAAAGAGATAGATAGGGCTTTGATGATTTTTAACGCAATTAATAAAGTTAGAAACATAAAATATGCACAGAAGCACTCGGGAGCGACGGTGTTGTACTTGTTCAGTGCACAGTGAGTAATGAAAAAAGTTCCGCGGTATTGTGCGACAACCGCTATGTTAACTAGCACTACTGAAGACGGGAACTGGGTTTGTATGATTATTTATTTGTAACCTGTACTTACTGTGTTTGTTAAGTTGCGAGACGCGAGTGTTAAGACGCGCGTGCGATGAAACTAGTGTAACTGTTGCACTGTCGTAAAATACTATCGACAAAATTGAATCATGACCCATTTCGACGACAAATCGTTTGAAACTGTCAAAATAATAAGACTAGACGTGTGACATTTTTAAGTACATGTTTACGCGATTGTCGACCTAATTGTATTTGAATGTCTGTAGGAAAATAAGCTTATGGTGGGTCATGATTCCATTTTGTCGATTGCACATACATTTAGTTATTGGTTGTGGAAGCAGGTGGTACTTTAAATAAATCAATGTTAATTAAAAGTTATGCAAATCTTTATGTAAAGAGATAGGGCTTTGATGATTTTCAACGCTATTAATAAAGTTAGAAACATAAAATATGCACAGAAGCACTCGGAAGCGATTTTTGAAAATTAAACTCTTTACAGGGTAAACGCTAAAATGTGCTGGGGAAACCGCAGACAACCGTTATAGCTATAATTCTGTAAAAAAAGCGCGTCTTTTAATGCCGTGCGATAAAATCCTTTTCAATGCCACAGCATCATTTTAAAGCATAGCAATTTATGTCGTATTTCTGTAACAGTACGGTTGAATGTCCATTAGTAAAAATTCAAATCTCATGCCATGCCGTCCCGGTCTGCGTAGGCCCTAAATAATATTAATGGATATAGCCATAGTAGTATTTCAAATTAATTGATATGTAAATTGATTTAAAATCGTCTTAAAAAATATGCTTCGAAATGTTATCAATTCGTTGTAAGATTCATTGATTGTATTATTCAACCAATTTCAATATGTTTTTACTCGCTTACATAATTTCTATAAATCCTTCACAATAATAAAAATAATCAAGGCTATTTTTGTAATATTTTTGTCCTTCAAGTCTTAAAAAGAACGGACACAATCAATTATTCATTATAAACTTTAACAATGAACTTATTTGATTCTCAACAATAACAATGAGATCAAGTCGAAAGAAAGTTTCTCGCCAAAAAAATCCCAAAAGAAACTTTTAATTTCAATTAATTGTTACAAATTCTTTCGCTGATAACTCAAAAGAAATACCAATGAGGCATTAGCGAATTGAATTCTAAGCTAGCGTTATTTGTTCTAGTTCGAAATTAACGAAAAGCAATTTATAAATTACTACCTATATCAACACTATTACATCAATCAATTTAAGTATTCGTATTAGATTTCAAAGAGACATTTAAAAATGGTTTTAAGGATTATTTTGAAAGGCTTGCCTAAGGGCCGAGTCACACCGAAATGGCAGCGGCCGCCAGCGTCGGAAGAAGCGCGAGGCGCGCGGCCGCTCGCGGCACCGCGGGCGGCCTCGCGACCTTTTCTTGCTTTTCAAGCGATACTAGTCTTTTGAGTATGTAGTTAAAGTTTAAAATTATTTCACACTGAAGGTGCTCGCCGCGCCGCTGCCGGCCGCTGCCATTTCGGTGTGACTCGGGCCTAATAGATTTATTTAGTTTTGACAACGAACGTTATTCCAAGATTTATTTGAGGACCATAAAATTTTCGCCTACGCAAGCTTTCAAGAAGACTTGTAAATTAAAGTCTGAATGTATGCAATGTTAAATTCGACTCAAATTCTACCAGACTTTTGCTAATACATTACTGTTAGAGGTTGCTAATTAATTAGTATTCCCTTATAATATCTGGCATCTATTAATTTATAATTTATTCTACCACTTTGTAATGCTCGTTGTGAGAATAATATTACAATGAGCTTATTATTATGTCTAGACCTCTTGATTTCGTGGTACTTGTGAACTTTTCAAGGAGGTAGGTAATGCCTCTTTCATTAAATCAATTTATGACTGGTTGTTTCTGTTCATTTCGAATGAAATTCTGTATTCATGTTATGGCTTTGGTATTCAGATTATTAATTGATTATTTATTACACATCTTTATATATATAATTCTGCTGTGCGTGTGTATGTCATTGAACTCTTCCTAACCGGCTTGACCGATTTGAATGATTTTTTCTGTATGCGTTTGAGTGGCGCCCTGGATGGTTTAGATTCACAAATCAGCCCGGCAGATGGCGCTAATTGCTTGAAAAAGCATGTGATCTCGGAAACGACCCTAACGATTTCGCTGAAATTTGATATGTGGGGGTTTTCGGGGACGAGAAATCGATCTAGCTCAGTCTTATGTCTAGGAAAGCGAATGATTTCGAGTTTTAAGTTAAAATGTTTGGCGCCCAACGAAGTGGGCACGGGCCAGCTAGTATACATCCATACTAATATTATAAATGGGAAAGTGTGTCTGTCTGTCTGTCTTTCTTTCACGGCAAAACGGAGCGTCGGATTGACGTGATTTTTTAAGTGGAGATAGTTGAAGGAATGGAGAGTAACATAGGCTACTTTTTGTCCCTTTCTAACGCGAGCGAAGCCGCGGGCAGAAGCTAGTATATAATAATGACAATATTGACTTTACACCTCACACGATAAGATAATTATGTACATAGTATATAGGAATTGTATGTTTTGTACATTAAGAACTTTTAGCAATGATAGAGTTATTCAAAAGAAATCATTACATGTATAATCCTACCAATATTATACATGTGAAAGTTTCTATACAAACATATGTGTAGAAATGTTTTTTCCTATTTCACGCAGAAACTAGTAATTGGATTTTGATGAAACTTTACATTAATATAGCTTATACATCAATAACATTATAGAATACATATCATAACGCAATGACATATGGGGCAATATTTACTGCTTTCGTTTACAAAGCAAACCCCCGTAAGCGAAGCAGCTGGCCGGCAACAGAGTGTGCAATACGATCGCACAGTTCATATCAGCAAATTCTATAATAATTAAGCCAAATGAGCACAAATACGAGCTTTTAAAGCATAAAAAATAGGTATATTATAATGGGTAATAGGAAAACCGAAAAAACCGAAATGTGTTTTTCCATTTAAGCACGTAAATAAATAAGAACTCAAATACTTACGTGCTTGATAAGTAACATCTAATTAAAATGCGTTGTTCTAACAGATTTTAATTAGAAACCATGCTTTCCTTGCTTTTCACAATATTTTTGTAAACACTGTTTCTTTATTTAGGCTCTAAAGGGTGTTTATAAAGCTGAGTACCCAAAAATACGTTCCCTTCCTCTTTGTAAAAGTAATTTACGAAGTTGCTATCACCCTGTATAATTTAACTGTTTACTGGCTTTGCTGGGAAGCAATAACAGCGGTTAGGAGTTCATACTTTCTATAAAGTTATTAAAAATACCGCCCGCAGACCTAGGCGGTTAGTATTATTTCTGTTCATTATTCTGGAATTTAATTATTGTGTTTCGTAATAGTATTAAATTAGGAGTAGGTTTCTTGCGGTTTTGGTTTTGTATTTCTTTTTTCGGAGTTATTTATTTTAGAAATAAATGCTGTATTATATTTAAATGTCCGCCTTGTATAGTGATTAGTTCTTTCTGGATTAAGCAAATAAATATTAAATTATTTAAGTTTTTTCTGGCGCCTTCTCTATGTGAGAACAGGCCTTAACTTAGGAGTGGGACATTATCATGAGAAATTATCAGCTTTTATTACAGGGATGACAGAACTATGTCTAAAATAAAAACATTTCATATCTACATGATTTTATTATACTAATAACAAACAAGACATAACTTATAAAGGTTTATTTTGAAACCGATGCTAACTCTTCATCGTTTTCTTTAATTAGCCTGTGGTCTGGCGTAATGTCAATCTGACAGCTGTCATTGTTGTCGGTCGGTGTCATATTACTGCCACGCAAAATTCACCCTTATTTACTGTCATTTTGTTGTTTTATCTGTGGTATGGTTGTGGTTCACTCAACTGGCCTGGGGCCCTAGTCTGATATTACAATCGTGTCTCAATGGCCACCACTCATCGGCCGGATATTTGACAACTTTGACAGTTTGGGAAATGTGTCAAAAGTTTGATGTTACACGTCAAAAATCGATCACTGAGACACGATTGTAATAGCAAACTAGGGCCCCTGGTCGACAAACCATTCCAATCGCCAGATGAAGGGTTAGATCTGGTGTCAAGCCTGTGACGCCGGTTGTGTTGTATTGACATTGTATGCCACCATAAGCCTTTCTCCGCCCGGTTGAGAAACCGGCTTATTTAATTTTATATATCCATAGATTACTATTAGGTCGTGACATAGTGCAGCTGTAATGTATAAAAGGCATTAGTTATGATTATTATTAAGGCCAAATATTATAAGTAAAAATGTGTAGATACCTATACGACATTATTTTATCTTCAAAAACGGCACACATACAATTAGATGTCAGAGAGGTTGACATGATTCAAGTATTGCGAGTAGAAAAGAGACGAATATAATTTGCGACAATTATAATTTGGTCAAATCGCTACGTTTTAAAGGGCCGTATTCTGACTGCCTATAACCGATCTACGCCTTTTACTTATAATAACGGACGGACGGGCTTGTTGGTCTAGTGGATAGTGACCCTGACTGCTAAGCCGCAGGTCGTGGGTTCGATTCCCACCCAGGACAAACTTTGTGTGATGAGCACGAATGTTCGTTCTGTGTCTGGGTGTGATTTATCTATGTTATGTATGTATTTAAAAATATATATAAGTATGTTTATCAGTTGTCTGGTTACCATAGTACAAGCTCTGCTTAGTTTGGGATCTGATGACCGTGTGTGAGTTGTCCGAGGATATTAAAAAAAAAAAAAAAAAAAAAATCATTGATTAATGCCCTAACTCATTCGGATACCAGGTTGCGCAACTCAGATTGCGCCACTAACAAAATGTACGAAGTTGTATGGAGGGTATTTCACTAGGAGCTACTGATGCTGGCGACACAAGTTGTTACCGGCAAAAGAATCACCCACTGGTGGCGAAACCAGTAAACCGTATCAAGCTCTATTGGCCATAATTATCTCATTAGGACAGTCCAGTTGCCCTACCAGGGATGCCCTTCCCTTTTTTTACGACGTACGTATAGCAAAGGACTGTCAACTCTTCAACGTCGATTTTGAAACTGACAAGTCAGATTTAGTTTCACATTTTACGCGATGGATGTCGCTTCGCTAGTGTTAATAAACACTAGGTACTTAATAAATGTACCAATGAATCTAAAATGATTGTATTGTTCTTTCTTATTTCTTTTCTCTAAAATTTTTGTCGTTTGATTTCATGAGTATAATAATATGTGAAGTAGACTATAGGTACTAATAGCCAGCCACTATGTAACTCAAACTCAATCACCTATACATTATAGTAATTCAAAATAACTTACAACAAAGAGACGTGCCCAGGAAGAGAAAAAACAAAGCAATAATAAAATGTACTAATACATATCCGTATCGTATGAAGTATATTGAGCCGATTGCACCAAGGAAAGTATTGAATATGGCTATAGCTAAACACAACCATGCCGCCCATTGCAAGGCTACTAATTTAATCTGAAAATAAATATTGTCATTATTACTATTTTTCTTAGTAGAATCTTTATCTATATTAAGTTTATAAAATGGTTAACAAACTGACTGATTAAGTGATAATTTATATCAACGCACAACCCAAACTGCCAGTCATAGAGACATGGAATGTGGAAGGTATTTTATTTGTGAAGAGTACGACGCATGCACTAAGAAATAATTTATGGAAGTTTCAACCTTGAAGAGGTAAAATTAAAGATGAAAGTTTCAAGATTCACTCGGGCCAAGCCGCGAGCAAAATCAAATTTACAGAATACAGATTGTTTTAACCAGCTCCACACGCAATTGACATTGTGGCAACTCTAAAGCACTGATACAAAGATTGGTCTCATCCATGAAGGTTTGGGTTTGAAACAGTCAAGAACCAATGTCACTTTTCTTATTTATATTAACCTAATCACCTTTGTTTATAGTAAGCCCTATAAGGGTATCACTTATTATGTAGTGACTCGGAAAGTACGTTAAAACCTTTGCTCCCTAATCACCTTTGTTCATAGTTAGCCCTATAAGGGTATCACTTATTATGTAGTGACTCGGAAAGTACGTTAAAACCTTTGCTACCTAATCACCTTTGTTCATAGTTAGCCCTATAAGGGTATCACTTATTATGTAGTGTCTCGGAAAGTACGTAAAACCTTTGCTTGCGGTTCTAGACCATTGATAATCGTCAAGGGCAGTCAAAAATTAGAACAACTGACAATCAGTCTGAACAAAAGGTAGGCGTTAACCGTGTGGTGGAGCTCAGTTTGACTGGAAGCCAAAAATAGATGAGATTTGTTGCTTTTTGCACAACCACTGGACAGGCGTGCAGTCTAATTAACAAAATCGTAACCAATTGATGTACGTTGAAGGGTAGCGCAAAAACAACTAAAGACATTTTGCTCAAATTTTGAACGCCAGTGTTCTGATCAGTCTAGATGATTGGCATTATCTTTGTTAGAAATCAGTAATACTGTAACGTTACAGCAATAGCATTCCATAAGAATAATTGAAATGACTTTGGATAACGGGTGGATGATAGAAGCAGATAAGGAAAACGGTGTAGCTACCAACCTTCAGCCAACTTTTATGGATCAAGGAAAGGTCTATAAGTCAAATATAAAAAATATACCTTTACAAGAATATTTGAGTAAGCTTCCACATGCCCCAAAAATAATCAAAGGGTTAGTTTCGTCAAAGTAGGGTCATCGAAAATTCCTTATACTACTTTTGGTCCCAAATCCGGATAGATAAAATCTCAAAGATATTTTAAGATAACACTGATGTTGATATTGTATTGTTAACGAGCGTATGCCGAAGGCAAATTGAAGTTTCTCAAAGAAAACTTGCGCACATATTCTCTTTTGTGCGACCTCCGAGCCCGAAGCGGAGGGATCCAAAGGTGGGTTTATGATAAAATCGGAATCCCTTAAATGTCTTTTGTTGATCTTGAATACGATGACAGAATCGTTCGGTTTTATTGTCAAAGCTTCCTTTTGGATTCTTTGGGAAATAAAACGATGAAACGAGCAAAAAATCTCGCAGTTGGAAATATCGTTTTGGATAGTCGAAGTAGTGGCTTAAAAGACCGTATTGTTCAATTCGATTGGCCATATTTGCAGATATGCATTCTTACGTTTTGAATTCGGAAATGGTTTTGAATGCTGATTATGCTTAAGAAAAAATATCAATAGCAGCCTATTAATGTCCAAGGCATGGCAATAGGCTGAAATATTCAGTCTTAGCAAGGAGTACTTATCGTGTTACAAACAGGTAACGAAGGACTATGTCTGCAGGCAGGCTGGACCCAGTGTGCTCAATGTGATCTTCGCTGGAATGCAACCCCTCTTCCGCATCCTCGATCGGCGCCCCGTATTTACCTCGTTTGTTTAGTAGCGATAGCATTCTGTCAGCGTCACGTCATAGCGCGAGGTGCACAGTTAAGTCCTACGGGTAGTTGTTGAAATAAGTCATGCGAGAGGCTCAGACCAGGTCTGAATAGCGTCTTTTAACCAATTTTCAGATGATGACAGGCATCCAGATACTATCCGTGCTACATTATTATTTCCAAAGAAACTCATCTATCTTTTACGCTTTATCATACTGAACCGATTTTGTTGAAATTTGTTACAATAGGCGGCAACAATATCCAGCTGCGGACGTCTTTCAGCTGATGATTGAAAATAAGTTTTATATTGACCATAAAGTTAATAAGATACTTACCTCAGCACCTAAAAACAGTAGTATTCCAGTAACAGCCTGTGAGGGTAAAACAATTAAAAGCATCATTTTCATCACATTTGAGCAGTGCCCTTCACTGTAGGTGTGGACCAATATTAAGAGGGTCACGAAATAACATATCGATAGCTGAAAAGCAAAAAGAATAGATAAAACAAAAATAATAAGAAATTTTGTGTGCATGAGCATTCTGGGTAGAAGATAAAATTAAGATTTCATTGAGATTCATTCTAAAACGCCATGATTTCGCCATTATTGGTTGGAGTCCAATATTAATCCACCAGTAGCGAGTCATTTTACCATACGTGGCCACGTACGAATTGAAACATTTTCATATTTTTCAAAAATACATCCCAATAGACAAAATACACAAGAACAAAGTTTTACATTGAGTGCCTTATCGGATCCTACATGGTACGTGGTGTGTATTAAACTTCATAACAGTGGACTGCAAAGCAAATCTCTAAGCCGAAATAGCCCATTTCGTGTGTATAAAGATATACTGGTCATGCTCAAGGTCACCGCTGCAGCCAAAGGTGAAGAGATTGTTCTGAACGTTATGACTTAAAATGACTCAGAATCATGTGGCGTCTTTTAACTAAATATTTATGCCTAAGTGGCTACAGTAGGTAAAGGAAAAATAACCTTACGTACAAATTTAATCCAACCTAAACAAACAACAGCATCACGAAGTGCTTGTCTCCTAAATTCAACCTCCTGTGGAGTCAGAGGCCTAACAACAGCTGTACGTATAAACATTTTCTTTTTGAACCATGAAGACAAGTTCCATTAGGTTTTCTATTTATTTTTGCGATAATTTTGATTAACTATTAGTAAACTCTACTTGAAATTTGGTTATGTTGTTGCCCTAAAATGCTTTGAAGTTGTTTTGACGTCGCGTGACGTTTGGTCATTGAAGTATATCGATGGACACGCCAAATAAATGCGAAAGGTGCCATGCTGGCCTGTCAAATAACTCAAAATGGCTTTCAAGCAGTGTTACGGCGCGTTTCACATCACATGATATCAATTCAAATCAGAATAAAATAACTATGACTCTTAACCCATTGAATGCTCTAATTATAGGAAGAGGCGTGCGACGTTCATTTCAAACAGATGCATTAACACGTAGGTGTCCGCGAGCGACGCGACAACAACACACACAATGCTAAACGATCCGCTGGACGCTCCTCACACAATTCGTATACTTACGGTTAATTCCATGGAAGAGTTCCTATGGGTTTGATGGTTTCAAAATTGTGTCAAGCAAGTGTTTTATGTTAAGTTAAATATTGGCGCATTTACAAGATAGTGAGACTAACTATAAGGTTTTATTTATTTTGACAGTCTTGCCACGCTTATCACATCCACTGTAACTCCTGAAGAGCTAGAATCCAGAATCAAAAGCTAGAAGTCACTTGAAGAATCCCACAGAAAGGATTTAGCTATCTAATAACTCGTAAAGACTCCAAAATCTACGAATGACAATTGGATAAACAGATTTAAGTTCACGGGGGTGCCACACCGCTAGTTTCCAAACTACGGGATGCCACTGCAAAATTCCTCAAAGAAACATCCAGTTACCATTTGCCCGACGGTAATCTAATTCAGTCTCCGACGTTCTAAGTGACATTAAACCAACTGGCAGGGCAGTTAATACTCAAATCTGCCAGCGTCGTTTTTTTACTTATATTTCATTTATTGGCACTAAAACTATACATCATAAAGTGTTTATTAAAAACAAAGTAATGCAGGAATCTAAGTCTATACACATACATAGTAAAGCACACAAAACAGAAGAAATTCTTAATGAAGACCAATGTTTTCCCTTGAATAGATAACAACAATACGTAATTGCGTATCCTTAATAAAACGAAAAAAAAAACACTTCAATGCCCCACAAAATCTACCAAAATAGTAGAATTTAAAAAACAAACTAAATGGTACTAATTTCAATAATGTCAGCATTTTGCTTCGTTTTAAACTCGCCACCTGAACTACGAAACTAATTAAAGTTAACTAAACTATACGAAATTCTGTGCTTTCATTTTGTCCCGTGGAGTCAGCAACTATAAAAAGCTTTATCTTTTCGTTCGATTTCTTTTACGACCGTCCAACATAGTGATTATATTCTCTATGGGCTAGGAGCTGTATTATAAGTCGTTATTGTTATTGGTAATTGGTTTGGGAGTGATAACGACCCTACTAAAAACATTGGACTTTTTTTTACTGCCTGATGTCGATATTTGGGCAGTTGAGCCTTCAGTAACAGCTTGGAGCTGAAATTCTCTTGTACTTTAAAAAACCGGTTAAATTTTCGAACTGTACTGTACTGGGAAATTAGTTCTTCATGTCAAAACCAAATACCGACTTTCTAACCGGTTTTACTTAGAACCATTAAGTTAGAGATAGTTTTGTATTTATCCGCGTAGATCACAAAACCAGTTAAACGCTTATTATAGCGTTTAGAGAAAAGTCCTAAAGTTTTATTAAGTAGTGAGAACATTTATGTTTCGAGACCGACCACACTCAGTTTGGTTAATAATCCGGTTAGTTAAGGATGTTATAAAGTTCAAAAAGCGGTCATGTTCTCAAAAATCGGTCTAAACAGAACCGAAATAAACGGCTTTTTGGTTTTTAAACAATTAGTTCAACGTCTTGCTTGCAAAAGAATGTTATACTATTGGTCCATTGGTATTAACAGTTTTTTAAGAAAACTTGCTACCCAAAAGTTAGACTCGATTCGTTTTTTGTCCCTCTTCGAAGCACTGTCAGAAAACGTCAACATTTCAGAACATTGCAGAATATAGAACTATGAATATAATATTACTTTTTCATCCATAATTTATGGAAAAAGCAACCACAGTGAATATCATAAATGAGAATTCACATACAATTTTCGTCTACTTACAAATTAATTTTCAATTCGAATAATTCCAATAAGTCAAAATACTATCTAACAAAAAGTAATTTCATATTCGATGTCGACTTCAAGTCAAAGTTATAAAAAAAACTTTGTGAAGTTACTGCGTATCATAAATATCTTTTTATATCGATATTAAAAAGTTGGAAGAGGAAAAATACAACTTGATATTTAATATGTTTGAGTACTTACTTCGAAGTTCACGCCATTTAAAGGTCGTATAACGGTTCCAATAACGAAAAGAAAGAATAAGACTAGACTTTACTATAAAGTAAACATGTTTCATTCTTATATCAACAATTAGTAATAGGTTCACTTCGCATGATAATTCCGAAAATATATATCCATATATTCACAAAAAACATCTGACATCCCGTGCCTCGGAAAGCACGTAAAGCTGTTGGTCCCGGTTGTCATTCGTAGAACTTTGACAGTCGTTACTGGTTAGCCAGAAACTATAACCAGTCTAACCAAGAGGTATTGTGTCGCCCAGTTACTGGGTTGTGGAGGTCAGGTAGGCAGTCGCTCCACGTAAAACACCGGTATCCAGCTGAATCCGGTTAGGCTGGCAGCCGACCCCAACACGATTGGGAAAAGGCTAGGGAGATGATGTTGATGATATTCACAAAAAACTTTGAACCAATGGATTTACAGAAGTATGTATCTCATATCACCTCTACTTATATAGTAAGTACACTAGCTGCTGCCTGCGATGTCGTCCGCGTGGACGCCATAAAGCAGCAAAAAGACGAAGCCTGCGTCACTGTTTTATTTATTCACAAAGGTGATAGCGTGGTGGTATGGGTCGACCAGACCTGTTGGTAATATTCATGCCAAATTTGATTGAAATCTAAGCAGTGCTTATTGAGTTAAACCCGAACATAACATAATTATAGACTAATAATAATAATAATAATCCCGCAGGGCAGCTTGTGGCGAGCTGTCGGGCAGTAGCGACCCCGTGGACCTGACCTCCTGGGAGACCCTTTGTTCTTCATCTCTGGCTTGCCTTAACTGGCCGGCCAGAGTGAGCACTGACGAGGAACAAGGCTCCCACCTCACTCTTGCCTTAATTGGCTGGTTTGAGTGGAGATTCGCAAGAGCAAATTTGCTCGGGGGAAGGAAGTATTCCAGTAAGATGCTGGTAGGGATCTTGACCGTACTTCCGGGATTGTCCTGATAGCCGTGGAATACCTCTCCACTCCTCCAGCACCTCGATATATGTTGCCCCTTTGTCGCTGCGTCACTATGTGCTAGCGGCCGTTTTCGGGGGCCCATTTACTGAGTGTGCAAGTCACCCCCTGCCTTTTTATCCGTGTATACAAGCATTGGTTAGGCAGGGGCCATAGCCATTCAATAGTTTCAGATAAGTAATCCATCTTAGCAACCCAAACCCATAGTCCAATACTTTTTTTATTCAATGACCTGCAATAGACCACCACCAACCGGGGGTTGACCTTAGGTGCACTTGAGTGGTGCATATAGGGATAATCGCCGGTTGGTGTCCCATTCCACATAAAGTTTTCCTCAAGGGGCCTCTGCGAGTTGGCTTCGGCCCCTCGTACGCCTTCCAAAGGTCCGGGACCTCAGGGTCCCGAGATACGAAAACGTAAAAAATAATAATAATAATAATAAAAACTTTATTGACATCATTTATGTTTTTACAATGTTTTTGTGAGCCCTGACTCCTGTGCTAGTATAAACTGTATTACAGGAGCCAGTGTCTTCACCTTATATATGATGACACTGATTATAATGTTGTCGTGAGAGTGACGGTAGCGATTTTAAACTAAACTATTAAAATAACAAAAAAAGAAACTAAAAAGAAAATATAAAATAAAGACTAAAATTATACTTTAAACTTTCGCGTTGCATATTTATACTTCACTACATAACGGGATTTAAACGCGCACATACCTTTTATTTGTTTATTGCTTGACGTTTCGGCAAGGTTACACCTGCCATGGTCACAAGCAGACTGTCCGACAAACTGACTGAGACTGTGTTAACATCGAGGGTAGATGAAGATCAATCTACTTTATCGACGGAGTAGTGTCGCCGGACAGTCTGCTTGTGACCATGGCAGGTGTAACCTTGCCGAAACGTCAAGCAATAAACAAATAAAAGGTATGTGCGCGTTTAAATCCCGTTATGTAGTGAAGTATAAGACTAAAATTATATAACTAAAAATTTAAAAGACTTAGTGAGCTTTACTAGGTGTCCAGCTATTATCTGTTTGATAATGGTGACTAATAGACAGACATTAAATCTAAATCTGTAGTAAAAAGTTGTAGAACATGTATCAAGTATTTTATTTTGTTGCGGAATGTTTATAATAGTTACCGTGACCCTGGAACATAAAGGGCAATCGAAGGAACATGAGTGGGTTTTAGTCAGTAAGAGTCTGACACACCCTCCCGTCACACCCAGGACGGGAGCAGTCATTGGATGATTTCCCACTCACAAAAAAAAAAAGTATTCTATTTTATAAATATTCAATACACTGTTTAGACTTCGTAACGATGTTATTTTATGTATAGATTTCCCAAATAAAACCAAAAACAACCCTATATTGACGTCTGGCGTAAACATCTCCGTCACTAAGATTATTTTTATGACGCACTCCGAGGCTCTGAACTCCGGGTCTATAATATTTTTACCACAATTTCGCTTTCCGTTCGGATACTCTGAGCGTTTATGGGCTCCAATTTAATTTACGATAGAGCTGTACAAACAGAAATAAACCTGTTTTTTTTATATGTAGGATATTTAACGAGTAGATGGTCTTGTATTTCTATGATACTAGGAATTTCTATTGAATAGATGCTTGCTATTCTGAACGTTCTTTTTGCAAAATCACTTCTGAGTCCGCCGTGAGATAAATTCTTACAATAATTGAGTTTGAAACTAACGCGGCGTGTGATGACGGAAATGGTTATTTTTCAAGGTAGTAGTATTTTCAAAACTCATTTCATTTCCCTCAACCTTGATTTTATTTTGCGAATTATAAAATAATCACAAGCGTCATGAGAAACGTAGTGAGGGTGACTGGTTGCTACTCATTATAACGAACTACTTTCTCAATTTTTTTAAATTAAGTGATTGGTCGTATTTTTCTAACGCGCGAGCGAACTTTGCCTTGACATAAATGTGGGTACCAGAATTCCTTAAGAATATTTTGCCTTTAAGAATATTTCAGAAAGTTGAAGGCACAGATTAATAAGTAGTTACTACGTGACAGATACTTCACTCTAATACAAAAACGAAAATACCAACGCTATAATAGCCTACAAAATCATAATAATAATACCAGCTGTTTGCAGCGAGGAGAAATGTACCATAAGTACGCACAAAGAGAGTTGAGATTCTTTTGCCCGCCGCGCAACTAACGTGTGTGCGTGTCATCCAGTAAATGTGCTAGGGTTATACGTATGATGATAATGGTAATAAAACTAATGTTTTAGAAAAACAATTATTTTTTTATTTGTTGGTCAAATACACCTGGTTGAAGTTAGTTTCTCATTCCAAACAATGAGAAGAACGAACACCCTTTAAAGTCTATATAATTTTACAATATTTAAGTCACTTCCTTTATGTTAAATCTATGGTATAATCACCTCAATTAAGTAATAATTATTTTGTTACATATAAATTTTAATACAATTTTACGAAAGGAGAAGGAAATGGTTTCATACATTCCTGGGCCCAGGTAAATAATATGAAATAGGGCAGGTTAAATGATTCAAACAAGCCTTATTTGTAAGAGGATATAATAACAAGGACTCACTAAAAGTTTTGTGAAATTTGGCTATCCAAGAAACAAGTTATGTACATACGAAATATAGTAAAAGTGAGGTTATATTATAACATTATGTTTTATTTTATTTACGAAATTGCATGTCACTGAAGAATAACTGTTAAAATCGCTTCACCTTCCAAGACTGCTAGCAATAGAGTTACTAAATATGTTATTTTATACACAAGTCAAGCTATTCAAAATAACTTCAAAGTAAGTTTATGAATACGGCATGAATATACACAAGATATAAAAGGCTGCTTCGTATCTTTGAAAAGCTTCCTCATGACATTTATAACGAGAACTCGTAAGGAGATTATTTAATTAGCTAAGTTGACGATGGCTGTGATGCAATTTTTATCTATGAATATAAAATTGTAAACTAAACTCTTTTATTTATATATATTTTTAAAATAAAAAAAGCTTAGTTTCCTAAATGTAACATTCAGAATTGGTATTTGTATTCATATAATATATTTATATAAAACTAGCTGTCCCCCGCGGTTTACCCCGCGTTATATCAGATTTTTGGTTACAAAAAAAGAAGATAAAAAGTATTCTATATCCGTCCCCTGGTCCTAAGCTTCCTCCCCACCAATTATCAGCCAAATTGGTTCTGCCTTTCTTGAGTTATAAGATGTGTTACTAACACGACTTTCTTTTATATTACATGGTAAACTGACTGTTTTGACTGAATATTTTAAAGCACAGCCCAACGCGCTGAGGGTATATTATTTGTAATAATAAAGGAAATTCCAACCCTAAAAGGTGAACAGGGGATGGAAGTTTCCACGTTCAAGCGGGCGAAGCCAGGGGCGATAGCTGGTATCGTTACTTATAGATTATAAATATCGTCAACAAATATCGATAGAGAGCTTAGTTTAAAAAAGTTTTGTATACATAAAACTAATTATTTACCAACGTGAATACCAAACTGAGATCTAACGGTTTTAGTATGTATGTACTATCGACAAAATTGAATCATGACCCATTTCGACGACAAATCGTTTGAAGCTGTCAAAATAATAAGACTAGACGTGTGACATTTTTAATACATGTTTACGCGTTTGTCGACCTAATTGTATTTAAATGTCTCTAGGAAAATAAGCTTATTTTCCATTCCATTGGGTCGATTGTACATTCATAAAATAAATCCGAAAACAAAAGCTATTTCAACAAAGCTCACACAATTTATAGATCTAAAACACTGAAATTCAGATTTCTAGAATCATCACCAATAAAATAGTATTCTGTTTTATTTTTGCTGAAATCCCAATATATTGCATTCCAGTTTCCCCAAACGTATAAATTCGAGCACTTGATTTCAAGTTTCACAGTTACGTACACTTTGCCAATTCACATTCATACCAGATTTTATTAGCAATGCACTTGGTAAAAGCTGTATATAGCATAATATAAAATAGATAGGTTAGGAATGAATGCCGAATGCACACAAACAAATATGCACACTGCACATCACGTTTGCGAATGTGTAGGAAGTAAAATCGATATAAAAGCGCTTTAAAAGCGAGTAAAAATTTTACTTTATGATTTATTTCAATTAGTCTATGTATTGCAAGTTATAGGGCATCTCGCCAAATGCAAAATGCTGTAGGATCTTAGAATCAGCTTTTCTTATAAATTAGAATCAATATTGTAAAAAGGTTACAATAGATTTTGTTAAAATTTATTTTAAAAAAAGGTTCAGTGTTTTTTTTTTCTTGTTCTTTGCCATAGAGACCTTCGTTTTGAAAGAAACAATATTATTAGTTCCAACTTCATGCTATGTCTATTGCATTATGTGTATATTAGCTTGTATTATGAGATAAAACGACTGTACGCAATACCGATTTTACTTTTTGCCGACTTTATACATTCGTTCCAACAATGCCGAGTTTTTAATTTCTTTGATCTATTTTTTATCTTTTTAATGTCTTGCCGTCATATTGTACAGTCTAACATAATCTAATCTATTGACTAACTAACAACTTGAAATATCACATACCGACCAATAAATATATAAAACGACCAATTGATGCTTTGACTTGGACCTTCAGATTTTTACGTAAGCCTCGTTATGCGTACTGGTTCATCAGCCATCTACGCTTGTAAACATGCCAGGTTTCACTCGAACTGACCTTCTGTAGCTTCACATTCTGTGTAACAACAAGTTCGCTAGAAAACACGCCTTGTGACCATTCACACGGAAACGGGAGGCGTCTGTGCTGTCACAATCACAGGAGAATTGAATGTAAATTGATGTTTGATTGTGCGATTCATAGTGCAGTTTCTGGCGTGAGTTTTTTGATATTGTTAGGACAAAGGACCTGCTGGTCAGAATATTGAATAGAAATGAGCGGTATAGTTTCTTTGCGTTTGTGAAGGTGGAAATCAACCATATTACTCATTCTTGAGTTGTGTTTTTAATGACTAGTGTTTTGACGTTCAATGTGCTCTCCCTTACTTTAATATTTGTATATGACAATATACTATTATGCCTTTGTTTTTGCTAGTGTCATCGTTTGCTAAAATTTCGATCATAGTTAGCTACTAAAGAATCAGAACATACCTTTGAGGCAATACAGGTTGACAAAAGACTAAAATGTTCATAAAAAGAAGATTACAAAGTCACATTTTAATTACTCTAACAAATTACAAACCAAGCATAGTTTAAATAGTCGATGTTACCAGTAAATCTTAAACTTAATTGTGTCCTTTGAAGACAGACACCTGACCCATGATACCTTACAAAGCGTATACATGTAGGTACCACTAACTTTAGGACGCAGTCAAATTGAGAACTAGTATGTACCCAGCCAAAACTAAAACTCGGTTCACAAACAGTTAAAAGGTACTGTAAAACATATTTGCAAGTCAATATTTCTGGATGCTCTGATAGTCCTAGGTTCCATTCCTAGGTCAGGCAAAAATATTGAATTTGGAGCTAAATAAAGAAACCTTAACTCAATAAAATTTCTTTCAAAATGTTTACTTATTACATTTCTCTTGACTGTTTGTTAGAGTTCAAGCACAGGACCAGCAGCTTTTAAGCATGGGTGTAACTAGGAAGGCTATCAACTTTCAGAAAATAATTTAACGGAAAACCAAAAAGCACTTTTGCCCAACCTAGGAATTAAACTCTCAACTCCAAGCTCAGCAATCGCACTAGCAACCACAAAGCCACCGAGGCAGTTAAGCAAACTATTCACTATTGAAATATATAGCACACCGATCTAGCCACGCCCTTCGCAACAAAAGTTCTGGAAGACAAAACCTTTCCCGAACAACCTCTTCCCTGCAAAGGAATGCAAAATACCTGTGGGTAAGGAACAATTAAGTAAAGTTACCGAACTGCGCCGATCTGAAGCTTTAATTACCCTTTTGCTTTCTACGTGTTGCCTCACTTCACTTTGATACGTGACAAAGTAAAATACACAGAAGTTCCATATGTTTAATGGCGGCCATTTTGAATTTCTATGACGCATGACGTTAGAAATCCAATATGGCCGGCGCTGTATGTGTGACATGTACTTTTTTCATATCCTACGGTTCTTGACGTTTGCTTTCGTAAATAGAAAATGCCAACATTAATTCACTTATTCAATGTAATGAAAATATTTACGCTACATGATATCTTTAACTGGTTTGGAATTCCTGAAAAAAATAGAAGATTTAATACGTGCTTCAAATTATCGGTGAAAAAGAGACTATACCAAAAATCGTTAACATTGGAAATTTTCGAGCCCTAGTTCAAACAAATAATCAAGTCACGGTTAGACTTCTATCATTTATGCTAAGTGATAACTCATTTAATAAGTGTACCGCTAGTAACTACTTACTAGAGGGAATGGTTAATTAAATGACCGCAGTGCATAGTGCAAATAACTGTTTAAAAGATAAAAGGAACGTATGGACGGTGAGCGAAATGAAACGTGAAGGTATGAGTGAGAGGAAAGCAAGAAAAAACGGGACAGAGAATGACGGTATGGAGGTTCCCATTACTAACTTTGTGGTGAAGGTTGAAGTGCTGAAGTAATAAAAAAATTAATTAACATGTTTTTGAAGAAAATTATGGAAAAATTGGTTAGTGTAAGAAAAGTTTTGCGTTCGTTAACAATTTTTGTTTTTTATAAGAAAAGTTTAGCTGAGTCACGCACAGAGGCAAAACAAAAATTGTTTTACTCACAGTAGAAAACTATTAAGTACGAAACCCTTTGTCTGAGAGTTTTTTATTATTTTTAACTAGCTTTTGCCCGCGACTTCGTCCGCGTGGAATAATAGTTCCCGTTCCCGGAGGATTTTCGGAATGAATACTATCCTGTCTCTGTCCTTTCTCGGGTGACAGACTATATCTGCACCAAATTTCTTTCAATCAGTTTAGTGGTTTTGGCGTGAAGAAAAGACAGACAGACAGACCGGCAGACAGACAGAGTTACTAATGGAAGTATGGATTTAACTTTTTCGAATTTTCTTTAACACTGTTTCTGTTCGACTATATTTGTATGTACCAAGTTTCATTCAAATCAGTTCAGTGGTTTTGGCGTGAAGAAGAGACAGCCATACAGGCAGACAGGCAGACATACAGACAGACAGAGTTACTAGTATGGAAGTATGGATTTAACTATTTCAAATATTCTTTAACACTGTTTCTGTTCGATTCAAACCTTCTTAATCACATTTATTCATTGAGTGTGGTAGGTAACGATAGCAGTTTATACCAATGTATGCTGCAAAGTTAGCTCTAGCAGTTTGCGGTGAATACGTAGCGATACGCTCCGGGGAATTCCTGAGTTCCTGAGGTTTTGTGGAAACTTCCAATTTTGTATGTGTTTTTTTTTTATTTTGTAGCAGGCTTTTAGATAAGGCTTCCTGGGTACGCACAGTTTTTTATATTGACTCTATGGAATGCTAGTTATCACCCGCGGCTTTACTAGCGTTGAGTTGAGGCTTTGCCTATTTTTTTTATACCTTACACGGCCATCTGATCCGAAACTAAGCCAAGCTTGTACTATAAATAAATAAATAATAAATATCCTGGGACCACTCACACACGGCCATCTGGTCCCAAACTAAGCAGAGCTTGTACTATGGTAACCAGACAACGGATAAACATATATACTTATATAATTTTGAAATACATACATTATAGATAAATCACACCCAGACACAGAAGAAACATTCGTGCTCATCACACAAAGTTTGTCCTGGGTGGGAATCGAACCCACGACCTCCGGCTTAGCAGTCAGGGGTACTAACCACTAGACCAACAGACCCGTCGAAAATGTGACTGTAACAAGACAACTGATCAACATACTTATACAACTTCTAAATTAGGCACAGAATAAAAAAACATCACACGAAGTTTGTTCTGGGTGGGAATAGACCCACGAACTCCGGCATGGCTGTCACTAACTACTAGATCAGCAAGCCTTTATTGCTTAACTAGCTTTTGCCCGCGGCTTCGCTCGCGTTTGAAAGAGACAAAAGGTAGCCTATGTTACTCTCCATGTCTTCAACTATCTCCACTTAAAAAATCACGTCAATTCGTCGCTCCGTTTTGCCGTGAAAGAAAGACAAACAGACAGACAGACAGACACACTTTCCCATTTATAATATTAGTATGGATTTCTTATGTAATGTAGCGTAAGTGTTGTTCTGATAATGCATTAAGGACTACGCTGCGTTGGCTTCGTTGCGGAATGTTTATTATAGTTACCGTGACCCCGGAACATAAAAGGCAACCGAAGGAACATGAGTGGGTTTTAGTCAGTAAAAGTCTGACACGCCCTCCCGCCGCACCCAGGACGGGAGCAGTCATTTGATGATTTCCCACTCACCAAAAAAAGGACTACGCTTATTAATTCAGCTCTTTTCAGTTTACGTCCGTAGAAAACAATGAACAGACGCGCAAAACTGTACGGACGCGCATCCGTCTTCATACAAATCCGTGGTTTTCTGTGGACATTAATTGAATTGAATAAATGTGCGTAGTCCCTTACTCTAAAGTTGTATCGAAACCCGGTCAGAAGAGTTTAGTGTAAAAGAGTAAAAACTATTCATCCTTACAAATTCTCATAATTATATTTTTATTATTAATCCTTAAAATACATGTGATTTTAGACACAATAGAAAGACAATAGCAACCCAACAGCCGGCTGTCGGTTGGTCGCAAAGACGTTAAGTAGGACTAGTTTACAACTTTTGTAATGATTATATTCGTGATGATTTCTTACTTATTATTGTCAGATTTCACCCGCTTTAAATAACAACTTTGATCTAATTTCAAAGGTTATATAATGTAGTGTGATCCGGGGCGGACACACAGGGCTTAGAGGAACATGGATGGGTTTTAGTCAGTAGAAGTCTCACACTCCCTTCCATTCCGTTCAGAGCAGGAGGAGTCATTTGATGATTTCCCATAAAAAAAAAAAACAAGAAAAGTTATAGTGTGATGTAACAAAGCCTATACTTAATCATCCATCTGGAAATGAAAGGTTAAACCAGATATTTTTTAATCCGGCTTATACTCGTAGTTACTTCTGACATCCCGTGCCTCGGAAAGCACGTAAAGCCGTTGGTCCCGGTTGTCATTCGAAGAACTTTGACAGTCGTTACTGGTTAGCCAGAAATTCCGACCAGTCTAACCAAGAGGTATCGTGTCGCCCAGTTACTGGGTTGTGGAGGTCAGATAGGCAGTCGCTCCACGTAAAACACCGGTATCCAGCTGAATCCTTTTAGGCTGGCAGCCGACCCCAACACGGTTGGGAAAAGGCTAGGGAGATGATGATACTCGTAGTTACTTACTTACTTGTTTAATAAATTCTGAGAAATGTTAACATTTGTTTTCGTAGTACCTTAACATTAACTCATTTTCCAGAACCTCCATCTCTCGGAACACTGATAACGTTTTACATTGAAATACATAAAATAATAAAGCAAGTTTAAAATCACTTTAGTTTTATGTTGCCTTGCAAAACCTAGACGAGATTTTCATACTTCAGAAGAAGAAAACATCTTCTTGGAAGGCTCAAAGACATTTAAGAATAATGTCGTACCTTTAAATAGAACTTCAGTTTTTTTTTTTAATTCAATTTTTTATTCAGTCTGATATATACAAGAAAATATGGCTGGCATTTTCCAAAATCTTTATATATATAATTCTGCTGTGCTTGTGTATGTCATTGAACTCCTCCTAAACGGCTTGACCGATTTAAATGAATTTTTCTGTATGCGTTTGAGTGGCGCCCTGGATGGTTTAGATTCACAAATCAGCCTCAGCCAGATGGCGCTAATTGCTTGAAAAAGCATGTGATCTCAGAAACGACCCTAACGATTTCACTGAAATTTGATATGTGGGGGTTTTCGGGGACGAGAAATCGACCTAGCTCAGTCTTATGTCTGGGGAAGCGCATGTTTTCGAGTTTTAAGTTAAAATGTTTGGCGCCCAACGAAGTGGGCACGGGCTGCTAGTATCTATATAAAATGGAAAATTGAGCTAACTGACGGACTAGGTGATATGTGCGTTGAGCACAGCCCAAACAGCTGGTCCTAAAGACATAAAACGTGAAGGGTATGTTCTTTGTGAATACTGTGAATAGTGAGTATCTACGAAGAAATGATTTTTGGAAATAACAACAACAACGCCTATAGGGGTAAAAAAGGGGACGGAAATTTTGCCATCCACACGGACAGCTAGTTTTTCTATAAACTAATGAACTTAGTTACGGGATGCTATACAGTTAAATTGCAGTTGCAGGCCTCCCCAAAGCACGCCACTAAACCCTCTACTTAACTATACTCACCCATTAACTACCAGCATCATTTCACATGTCGCTTCATCCCGCCTGAGGGCGTCCCATACTACGCATGATTTCACGTGGCCTCATTCCATTACCCGTTCTGCGACATATTATGGACCAAGCCACTACTGCTGCTTCAGTTGCCTCAAGTCTTTTTCCGACATTCGAGGTTCTACCTGGACGTTTTTCTGGTGGACGTGATTCTGACTTTCAAGAGATGCAATGGTTAGGAGCAGTTTATGATGCCTGTTGTTCTAGTGGTTAGTGACCCTGACTGCTAAGCCCGGAGGTCTTGAGTTCGATTCCTCCCCCGGACGGGCTTCGTGTGATGAGCATGATTGTACTGTCTGGGTGTAATTATCTTTAATATGTATGTATTTATAAATTATAGAAGTACTAGCTTTTTCCCGCGGCTTCGCTCGCGTTACAAAGAGACAAAAAGTAGCCTATGTTACTTTCCATCCCTTCAACTATCTCCACTTAAAAAATCACGTCAATTCGTCGCTTCGTTTTGCCGTGAAAGAAAGACAAACATACAGACAGACAGACACACTTTCCTATTTATAGTATTAGTATGGATGTTTATCAGTTGTCTGGTTACCATAGCACCAGCTCTGCTTTGTTTGAGATCTGATGACCGTGTGTCAGTTGTCCTAATATATTTATATTTAGTACAATGATATTTTAAGTAAAAAGGGCGTAGATAGGTTACCCAAACGAAATTCTATCTTCAAAAACGGCACTCTAACTACACTTTTTTACTTAAAATATCATTGATTTAGTATGTCAATATTGTTTCAAAAAATCCTATAGAAATTTCGTTTTCCATGAAACATTTAACAGCCCATTTAGATTTCTAATGAAATCAAAACACTAACGTGCCTAAAACAATACAAATAGACACACAGTTAGGCACAAATATAGTCTATTCAACAAACAGCACATGATCCAATGCAAGCACTTGAGCCGGTGTTTGTCAGAGCGAAGCGTGAGTGATGCTATTTGATATTCCATTTAGTTCGGGATTGACATCCCTCGGCACAGCGTTTGCTAATAAATAATTATCTGTAATGACATTGAGCTCTATTTGCCTGATTTAATATCGTTCCACATTATGGTGTTCCTGTACTTAATTTACAATATATGTAAAGGTGTAGTGAATATTCTATCATAAGCATTCCATGTTCCGAGTTTTACTTTCCAAAAAAATGTGGTGATTTTTCTTAATTTCCTCTTATCTATTCTATAAAAGAACACTAGTTTGACATTATCTGTATTAATATGTATAGACAGAATTCTTTTAAACAAATTGAGCTAATGGAGGATGGTTTAGACTTCTTTAAAGTTTATTTGGTGAATGAGTGCGACGGGTTTCTAGTGCAATAACCCCATAACATTTTGTTTCACTAGTAAATCGAACTCAAGACCCCTGCAACGACTTTTGCGACCTTGAGACACACGGGACGGTCAGCTTTGATATATTAAAAATATACTAAAACTCACCCGTACTAAAAACAGAATATACACTGCACTTTATCACCCACACACCCCAAAATTAAGCCTACTAAATCATGAATACAATTCTCCACCAAGCACACATGTACAGGGTGATCAAAGATCCACAGCCGTGTTTGCTATCACGGCAACCCGATATCCCATTTAGCACAGGGACGCTCTCGGGAATCGAACCCGCTAATAAATAATTCTCCGTAATGACTAGTGGGAGCCGTAGATCAATAGCCGCTGAACCTGAACTAAAAATAGATATTGGATATTTCTGAGAGGTATTATATTTATGATTCTTTGTGCTTACGATCCTGCGTGACGTCGGTGATTTGTTAGGTAAGCAGAATTGACTGCTGTAAGTTTTTGCATCCGATTTCGCAATTTAGGTTAAAAATATAAATCAAACTGTGTTTTTAAGAAATAAAACGCTTCTCTTGCCTGTCTATATATATATATTTTTTTTTGGTGAGTGGGAAATCATCAAATCACTGCTCCTAAAACCCACTCATGTTCCTTCGATTGCCCTTATGTTCCAGGGTCACGGTAACTATTATAAACATTCCGCAACCCCGGCAGGGCCTGTCTGTATTATGTATGTTTAAACCTTTCGATACTTTTAAAGTGATTAAAGAGATTTATTATATTATTTTATAAACCTGTTAATTTGAATTCAATAATCTGTTGTATAAATTGGTTAAATTATGAAGTTGATACCACTTTAGAATCTATATGTCAAGCTTGCAAAACCGGGGCGCATCACTAGTAAAATTATAAAGAGGTTAATTTTCTTCATTGACATTTGGATTCTAGCGATTTTTCTTAAAAAAAACTAAACTTCATAACATAATAAACTCTCATTTTACAAATCCACCGAGCAGAAAATATCATATTTTAAAAATATATTAATTATATTTTATAAATATTAAAACTTATTTTTTGTTCCTGTGTAAAATTAATGATTACAACCTAATTTCGAAACCCACGTAAGTTGCGAATTAAGGCCAGTATTTTTTTATAAAATCTCATTTTAAAACAAATTCTTCTTAGAAAATAAAATTAATTTGAACCTGGAGTATTTAATAAATGAGCACCATTTGTTAGTACGAAGGTACGACGTCCAACCGATAAAGGACCAACTTTTTCCAAGATAAAAGTAAGACATTTAGTTATAAACCTGTTATTCAGACTACGATCGCAATTAGGCCTGGATTGATAAACGTTACGTGTTTTGGTTAACTATTGCTGTCACTCTCGCACTATTGACGAACTTTGTGTGTAAGAAAGAGGTGGCAGCACAACTAGTCAAGCCTACACTATGTAATGTTAATCTGTGGATACATAACGATAAGTCCGGGCCTGTTGGTCTAGTAGTTAGACCAACAGGCCCGCAACAGTGACTGCTGCCGGAGATCGTATGTTCCATTTCCACCCAAGACAAACTGTATGATAAGCATATGGTAGTGTGTTCTGTGGTGTAATTTATCTAGTTATGTCCACGATACTTAACCGACTATCACACCGTGTGCAGGTTAATCCATCTTAAAACTACCAACAGTCAGCTAATATAATATAGACTAGAAAGAGGCTTCTTGTTATGTGCAGCCGCGTCACGATTATCTGGAACATTGTTTATCAAAGAGGTCTTGTTGAAAGTTACACAAGTTAGACGCCATGTTTAACATAGCATGATAGCATACAGTTCTCCTAATTCACGTCAGGTTGTTTATTAGAGAACAATTTTGACCCTTTGTTTCCTTACGAGAACTCGGGTCAGGTTGATAATTATTAATAAAAACAGCCTATAAACTGTTCTACTGCAGGGCAAAGGCCTTTTCTCGTACAGAGAAGGCACAAGCATTGATCACCACGCTTGCTCAAGATGAATTGGCGATTGCGGACTTATATTCACTACAAGTCTAGGTTCCTCGCGATGGTTTCCTTCACCAATGTCTGTGATGTCCAAGATAATCATTAGAAAGTACATTTGATTTAAAAAAGTCACATTGGTACTTGCTCGAATTCGAACCTACAACCTCTTGAACGAGAGGCGGGCGCCTTAACCACATGAAAGTATTATTACAAAAAAAAATGCTGTTAACTAACTTTAAATCCAAATCAAATTAATTTATGCATCCCTACAGTTGTAGAGCAGGACTAGCAAAGCATTTTGCCACTGTAATAAAACGCTTTAAAAGCAAATAAATCCTTTCCTCATTTAATTTAAAATTACAAAACTAATTTACAGTCAGGCCATAGTTCTAACTTCTTTGCGGAGTGCTAAGATGCAACAAAAAACACAAACAAGTTGTCGAGCAGTTTTAATAAATGTTGCTTTTAACCTCGAACGGAGCGAAGCTAAACGTGTTCGCTTTAAGAATGAGCTTGTTCGAATAGTTGCCCGGTCCAATTTGAGTTCGCGATAGCCGCTGGGCTATTGACGGTTTAAGTTTAAAATATATTGATACTGTGCGAATTTTGCCAGATGTTACATTATTGGGGTGTTGTTGTTTTGAGGTCTTTGGTTCGGAAGTAAAGGAAAGGAAACTTGTGGTAAAGTTTCAGAATAGTTGTAGCTATGCTAAGTTTTTAACACAATAGAAAGGTTTTGTTCTAAGGGCAATTTGCGATTTTAAGATCGGTCACAATGAAATAATAACTACAGGGCAGGGGTCAAATTGATTTTTACTTGACTATTAGCCGTTGGCGTCTAACAAGGAGAATTTAATTCTTATTATTGGTTGTTGTACTGATAATAGAAATACACAAAACAATCAACAACCATTTTAACTCGCTATTACAACCCACTGACCGACGAACTGACGGAGAGCAGATACTTTAGTGCGGTATTCGTTACAAAATCTTGATTCCGACCTTGAAAAGCGACGATTCAAATAACCATAGCAAATATGACTATTGAGCTCGAGGCAGTGGTCAAGGCCAAAAAGTGCGATTAGATTTTTTTCTTTTAAAAATTTCTCACCTACTGGGTGTTTACCTCTGGTACACTGGAAAGCACCTAAGATAAGGTATAACTGAGTTGGTCCAGTGTCTGATCGCTAACTGTTGTCTCGAATTGTTCCGGCTATAATAATCTTAATAAAATATATCTTCAACATACTTGGCAGCCTTGGTCAAAATTCTGCCTTGAAAATATTTTAAGTAAGTATATTTATTTGGCAAAAGAAATTGTATACAAAGATGGTCATAAAACAAAGTTAAGGAACATACATGTTTTGCTTTGGTTAAAGCATGCAAACTTAAGACCTATCCATTTATAATTTTATGTCACATTCTAAAAAGCAAGTCCTTAATACTATAAAAATTATAATTATTCAGCCTTCCCATTTTTTAAATTGTCTATCATTGAGATCTTTAAATGTACTTGGCAATTTTTTATTTTTATTTTTATCAGCAAGTTTCACTAGCTCAACAAAATTGAGTAGACAACAAAGACCAGTTAATTTCAGTCAATAACAGATTTTCACAGGTACGAATAGGACAAAGTTATAAAGAACACTATCAAGCACAATCAGCTAAAATACTTTAGAAGTCCTTTCAAGTTTATACCAAGAAACTCACAATAGAATTTCTGTTAATCTTATTATGGACTAAGATCCCTAAATTCTAGACGAACATCATTTAGCACGATTAAAATCCAAATACTTACTTACTAATATTATAAATGCGAAAGCAACTCTGTCTGTCTGTCTGTCTGTTATCTACGCTTTCCCGCTTAAACTACTAAACCGATTTGAATGAAATTTGGTACAGATATAGTCTGGAACCCGAGAAAGGACATAGGGTAGTTTACATCCCGGAAATCTCGCGGGAACGGGAACTATTCCACGCGGACGAAGTCGCGGGCAGAAGCTAGTATTGAATATAGATAGAATAATATACTTTATGCTAGGTTTAATTTAGAGACCAACCGTTTTATGTGCTCTCCAAATTAGTCATGTTCTAGATAAATTAAAAGAACTTTTTTGATTTTTTACAATTGAAAAAATCATGAGAATTTCCGTGACGTTAGCAACTGAGCCTAGACGACATAATAAATAATGTTATTCCAAGAATAAATATTATTAAAATTGCCTTTAAAATATATCCTCAAAAATCCATACTTAATTGACGTACGTCTAGCTCTTGGATAATACATTCTCAGCAATTTACTAAGAAAATCCTTTTACTTATGTTATAGACTTTTCAGAACACAATAGGCAAACTGTTTTCAGAATTGCTTTTTTTGAAAAATGTGTAACCGATTCGAACGATCTACACAATAGACGTTTCTGAGCACTCTAAATTGGAGAGAAATTATTTAAGCTGCGTACAGACATCGCGAACAATACGCCGCGAGGCATGCTTCGAATATTGAGGTGTATGTTACTGGCCTAACATAATCGGTGCATGGCCAATCAAATTCGTTGCATGCATGGATTGCTCGTGGATGCCTAGGGTGTTCTCGACTCTCCATCAGCTGGCCTGAGGCATACATGGTAAACGGTGAACGGTGTATTCCTTGTGCAGTTATTTTTTATATTATTTATTTCAAGTGACAATAAAACTATATTCGTATCTTTACCAATATTGTAAAGGTAGGGAGTTTGATTGGTTGGTTGAACGCTCTAATTTCAGCAACTACTGAAAAAATATATACAGGGTGTCCCACGGCAATGCCACATGGAGGGAAAGTATCTTAAATATTGTAGATAGAGCATTTTACTGAAAAAAGAAGACATTATTTGAATTTTGAAAACATTTTAAACTGCATTCATAAATATTTAAATAATTACATAGTTGAACCGGGAATCGAACCTGTTACTCGAGAAAATTAATTAGCCTGTAGTTTTATCCTACAGATCGAAAGGCTTCATCACAAGGATTATTTTTTGCTAAATAACATAGTGTCAAAAATAGAAGAAAGACCATGTATTTTAACATTTTTAATACAAAATTAGTCAATTTTTCAAATGCTCAAAACTAGTCCTTTCTTCTTGAATACAAAGTGATAACGATTTTTTGGTCTTGTTGTGGTGGATATTTATTTATTTAAATGATGCGTACTACTTAATTGGGTAGATTAATTAGTAATAAGTAGTTATGATTGTCAATTGTAATGTCCTTACGGCAATGTAAGCTTTTAACTTTTCAGAACAAATTTTTACATCAAATGTTAAAATTCACGGTCTTCCTTTTATTTGTGACACTAAGTTACTTAGCAAAATATAATCCTTATGATGAAACCTTTCGATCGGTATGGTAAAACTACAGGTTGATGGCCCAACCATTTAATTATTTAAAAATCTATGAATGTCATTTAAATTGTTTTTAAAATTCAAATAATGTCTTCTTTCAGTAAAATGTTCTATCTACAATATTTAAGGTACTTTCCCTCCATGTGGCATAGCCGTGGGACACCCTGTATATAGATGGAGGTTATAAGCATGCAACAACCTGCCACGACCAACGCGAGCGGAGCACTAACCCAAAACGCGGGTGAAACGGCGGAGGACGGCTAGTTTTATATAAAACTAGCTCCTGCCCGCGGCTTCGCTCGCGTTAGAAAGAGACAAAAAGTAGCCTATATTACTCTCCATCCCTTCAACTATCTCCACTTAAAAAATCACGTCAATCCGTCGCTCCGTTTTGCAGTGAAAAAAAGACAAACAGACAGACAGACACACTTTCCCATTTATAATATTAGTATGGACTAGGTGTTCGCACTTTCCCCCGCGTAGTACTTAGTCATTAAGTTTTCCAAAATTTTCCTACAAAATTTGTTTGCTTAAATGTGGCAATTTAAATCGTGGTATAATAATATAGATGACTATATTATTATTATTAGATGACTATATATGAATATAGATACATATACAATCGCGAATCAGCTGTTTCTAAGAAAAGTTCAATGCCCTCCCGACCATAATGAATGAAACAGCTGATATTCTTTTCGAGATTTCAGAGCGGGTTGTGCAGGACCAAAAATACACCTAGTATACTGTAATAATTAAAATCTCAACAGTAGCTTTTTAAAAATCAATACAGTTAAATAAAAATGATGTGTTATATTAAATGTAATATGGGCTTTGAACCGTTAACAAAACTACTCTCTCTCGCTTTCTTTTGCAATTGAACTTTGAAGGGGGGGAAAGGGACTTTTTTTGAATTTTGAAGGGGCATTTTTTATAACCTATCCCATGGTCGGTTAGGTTACTTAGATATATAAATGATGTATAATAAAATTCATCCATAATGTGTGTCAAGTATCTCCTTTTAGTAGTCAAATCTACGAATAAAAATATTATTGAAAATGACCGATTAACGTTTTACTATTTTACATGTCAACAGGATCGTCCCTCTCATCTCCTCCTTGCGTCGTATTCCTCAGTGCTGAGGGTTGTGACCTCCCTTCTTTATCACTTTCTCTCGGACGATTTTTTTTCCATTTTACTCTGTCTTTGGCGGTGTGGAGGGCGTCGTGGACTGTGGAGTCAAGGGTGGTGCGGATCTGGTCAGACCAGCGTATTGGGCTGCGTCCACGAGGTCTTTCCCTTTCATCTATTTAATGTATAATATTGTACACAAACATTGAAAACAGCTGAGCCAAAGTGTGACCTAAATAACGTCTATTTATCTCGGCTTATGTTTCTTCCATCCAAAATACATACAAATTAATGATACGTTCAATGTTTTCATTCAATTCCCGTTTGTTCCAGAGAACTGAAGTTCGTTGGTAGTAAAATAGCGAACATTAACATATGAAACGGTTGTACTAAATAAACTTATTGAATGTTTGATATTTTTTTTAATTAGTGGTTGTTTTATTTCTTGGAAAAAACGGTGTCCACGTAGCGGAAATTCTAATGACTAGTTATTTTAAGATTTGCTTGGTTATTGTTTATTATGCAGAAATATACTAAAATCATATTTACGGGTCATAATTTAAAAAAATGACTTCTATTCGGCATTTTAATCTGATTACTCCTGAGAAGAAATGCCGAAATAAATAAATAAATATAAAATAAATATCTTAGGACGACTCACACACGGCCATCTGATCCCAAGCTAAGCAGTGCTTTTGTCATGGTAACCAGACAACTGATATACATACTTATATAATTTACTAGCTGTCCCCTGGGGTTTTACCCGCATTTTTCGTTACTGCTCCGCTCCCGTGGGTCGTAGCGTGATGGTATATAGCCTACAGCATTCCTCGATAAATGGGCTATCTAACACTGAAATAATTTTTCAAATCGGACCCGTAGTTCCAGAGATTACCCCCTACATACAAACTTATAAACTTACAAATTTTACCTCTTTATAATATTAGTATAGAAGTATAGATAAAAACATACATATTATAGATAAATCACACATAAATAAATATCCTTAGATCTTTTAATAAAAGTGCCGAAAACTATTTGGTTAAGCCTGCCGCCACAAGCAGCTTGCTTGCACTAGCCATAAGCGTGTCAAATAAAACTAAAGGAGCTCCACGAACCGGCACAGCATTAGACATGCAATTTACTCAAACCGCTGAATAGTTCTATACCGAATGTAGGTATGCAATCTGCGTGATGTTTACACTAGCAATACTTGTTTTATTAGATTTTATTTCACTTAGAAATTGAATTGCTTGCTTAGAAAACTTGCCAAAACCTTAGCTTGTTATGACACCATTTCAATTATTTATTGACCAAAATATTCACAACCGATAAGGGTTGTAAATCGGTCTTATGAATATCACTATTTTATTCGAGGGTTGCCTAAAAAGAGAACCACTAGACCAAAAGCTAAAATTTGATCGACAAAAAAATTGAAATATTAAATAAAATGAATGCAATATTCAAAAGGCTAACTTTATAATAACAACATTGTAACTGTTAAGTTTGAATTTATTTTACTTGTAAAATATGTATAAAAAATAGATTTTCGTAATGTCGTCGTGTCAAAATTACTTTACCGATTATAATCCGATGACCAATGCCCATAATTAAAGTTTTATAATACCTAGAAGTAATCTCATTATTGCAATGTCAAGAATTTGCTAAGAAACATAAATAGAAAAAAGAAATCCATACTTCCATACTAATATTATAAATGGGAAAGTGTGTCTGTCTGTCTGTCTGTTTGTCTTTCTTTCACAGCAAAACGGAGCGACGAATTGACGTGATTTTTTAAGTGGAGATAGTTGAAGGGATGAAGAGTAACATAGGCTACTTTTTGTCTGTTTCTAACACGAGCGAAGCCGCAGGCAAAAGCTAGTATTACTATATTTGTGTGCTTACCTATGACCCGCTTTCTATGTAACCGGATCCATCTAAATGCCAGTGCTTTATATAGAGCGCCTGCCTATCAACCTCTACAGCCCCGTACCAGAGTAATACAATACTCTTGGTTAAACTGACTGTCAGAATTACTTCCCCTAAACGTTTTATGGATGGCAGACGGGATCAACGGTTTTTATTCTTGATAAACTTAGAAATATACAAATTGACGAAGCCGTATTGGCACTTGCCCGGTTTCAAATTCGTACCCTGCTGCTTAACTAATGACCAACATGTCGACAACCAAAAAAAACAAAGAACATAGGATAGTTTTCATCCTGGAAATCTCTCGGGAACGGAAACTATTAAGCCACGCGGACGAAGTCACGGGCAAAAGCTAGTATTTCATAATTCAACAAAGCTGCATAAATATCTTATCTAAAATTTTGTAACGCCAACTGTCCCCTAAAGTATCATGTGAACGTTCTTAAAAAAATGAGATATGCTGCAAGATTATATTACTTTCTGTTTAATCTGATATCTTATTTATTTAACTTTATGTACAACACCTTACAGTAGGACAGGCATTTTCTTTTTTTACCTATACAAATATACACGTCACATCTTTTTTATATACGTAAATCCATTCAACACACCAAACCGCTGCCAAAAACGAGTCTCCAATAATCTTATTTTACGCCTTCAAAAATCCCTCCCTGTCTCGAAATAGTTTACTCAACAAATATTAGTACAGCCTCCAACAACACGCTATTGCATTACCTGAGCACTGAACTTGTTACAGATAATGGTACAAATTGACAAATGGTGTAAACATCTTGTATTTACGACTGTATCTTACCGTAAGTGGATCTGAGGATAATGTACTGGATATACACGTAGAGACAACGTACTGCTTGTTATATTGTTGTTGAAGTGTAGTGTGTTGTTACTTATGTAAATTGTATTGATTTAGTGAGCCTTTATCCGGCGGTGTTGATTTTATTTCAGTAATAAGTATTTGGTCTAATTGACGATAGATGACCTTGTTGGTCGCGGTGAGCTTTTGGATGGAGGCGAAACAGAACCGCATGCACTGGAAAAAGTTGGGTGAGGCCTATATCTTGCAGTGGACGCTTATAGGGAGATGATGATGATGCTTAAGATGATAAAGTATTGTTTGCATGCTAAGCAGTGCTATATACCTAACTACTAACTACATGGCAAAGACAAGGCATGCAAGGTCTTTTTCTTACAAAGAAGGCGAGAATGATCATCAATTTACGTTTATTAGCAATTTAATTTTTAAACGACCAAGCGACAGCCGGCTGTCGCGCTGCTATTACACATTATAGCGTTGATCTCGATTGCTGATATAATTTGTGAATCTGACTCTCCTAAAATGTGTATCGTGTTGTGTACAGACAAAATTTGATAGGATATGATAGGCAAAAAAACAATGCAATAAAAAAATATTCATTCATTTCTATACTTACTTTAAATAGCCCGTCCATTGAATGTTCTGATAGATTTATCACGACAGCACAACGTATAATGTAAGCTGAAGTCAAGAAATGAAATTATATCACATTGAAGAAAAATCCAGCAAGCACAAACAAAAACTTAAATAAACCATTGTCTTTCAGTCCATGAACAATGCCTAATTCACACGGAAATTTCGTTTCCGTGATCAAAAAAAAGGAAAGCAAAAAAATCGCAACGTCCTGTCAAACTGTAGTTAACACAAACGAAACCGAACACAAAGATGAAAAATTAATGAGAAAATAAACGCACAACATCTGCGTCAGTGCTTCTGTATCACGACCAACGCGTCGAGACCTCTGCAATGGTATACAACAGCCATTTTCCACCGTGATTTTGGTTAGAGCGTAAACGACGAGGGAGGTCTTCAGCCTCGGCCGTCAATAGACCCATCATGAAATATTCATTCTGGAATGTTCCCCGAGCGGGCCGCGATCTCTTTTATTAGCATTTAAGACAAGTTTTGTAATGTAAGTCGGGGTTTCTTTCATGTCTACGTTTGGCCGGTTTGTTTCTGAATATTGAGGGTGATAATTTGAATTTGTTAAGACTTTTTAGGGACAGTTACAATGGTATTTTATTAGCATTTTAATATTGTTTGTTTTTTAAGGGCGGTTGAATTTTGATCTTATCTTAAATATGTAGATGATCTTACATGCAAAATCTTTATCTATACATATTTATAATGAAATCGTAACGAAGTAGAAAATGTACATTAAATAAAAAAATATACAAATGACCTAGAACCCATGCTAAATACTATGATTGATTGATTGATAAAATTTAAGATTTTAGATCTGTCTGTTTATCTGTTTGTCTTTACATATGTTTCTGGGATAAACCTAAAAAGTACTACATAGATTCCAATAAAAATTTGTTGGAATATATCATGACGTCCGGTCAACACATTGCCCTTGAATTATCACGTTATAACCTTTGTGGAATAAACAAAACAGTAAACCAGCATAGTATGCCGCGGGCAGCAGCTAGTAAATACATAGAAATTGTCCTCTTTATAGATTTATATGGCCCAGAGATATTATCATTCGTATGGGGAGATATCTAAACAACTTTATATTTCATTTTACCCTCAGTACGTGTGCAAATGTTTGTTATGGACACTGAGGCACATTATGAGATTCATGCGTAAAATATATTTCATAATTAATCTTTATATTGGTAGCCTTCTGCCATGCAGTACCTATTCTATTTTTTTGTTCCTAAATGCTAAAGAAGTATTTGTTTTAGATAGCTTCTATCCTTTTTTCCCGAATTCTAGAGTTTCTTTCCATTCACTATTTTCTTAGTTATTCGATGATCTAAAAGTACTAATAAGTTTTTACGATGGATGCTAACTTTAACAGTAAGACGGCGTAAAAAAGTAATTTGTCCGTCACTTAGATTATAAAAAAAAATTGATAATCTAATCTTTTTTTTTTCGTAAACGAAAATGAAGACGATACAGTGCATTAAAGTTTCGCATGACGTCACGATCTGATACAATTTTTGCTGAATGGTCACGTCAAAAGCCCCCAGTCCGGAACTTTGTTGTTTTATGTTTGAAAATTTTAATTAATTTGATCAAGAAAAAAATACGTGTCCCGTATTTTGGTCTGTCTATCAGACTGACTAAACAGATTGCCATTTTTTTGTGTTGTCGTCATTCCTATTCTAATGACAACTCGCCGCTCCCTTTTAACCCATTAAATGCTCTAATTACAGACACAATTAGAAAAGCATTGTGTCTCGCGTGGATCCATGTCCTATACACACGAAAGGTGACATTTATCAATCATTGTGGTGACACTTAAACATTTATCAATCATTGTTTATGATTTAATATCAATGAATATTAATTAGAAAAATATTTCATAAAACATCAATTGTAATAAACGTCTTAAAACTAATTAGTTTTATTTAATTGTAACGTTTCATTTCGCTCTAATTGTAATGACTGATCAATTATAAAAATTGTGTTTAACTGTAATTTTAATAAAAGATTCAAGGATTGCTAAGTGCTTTGAAAAATAGGCTAATTGGACTCATATTTCTTAATTATGTTCTAGTCTACTTAGTAATTAAGGTTTGAAGTCGCTCAGACAACTAAAGACAGAAATGCCTTAAGAAATAGATAAAAATACAATTTAAAAATATCTTGGGACAAATCACACAAGGCTATCTGATCCCAAGCTAAGTAGATCTTGTGTTAATGGTAAATAGATAGTTGATATGTATACTTTATATAATTTATAAATATAAGACCAAACAACCATGTTCATCACACAAAGTAAACCTGGAGGGAAATCGCACCCAGGACCAACTTAACGGTCAGAGTCACTCAAAGACGAATAATAATTTAGAGGTCGATCGTAACTCTCCATTTTAAGATAATAGGCCGATATCTTTATAAAATTAGTTCGACGCGGTGTTGTAACTTGCAACTTGCAACACTACGTGGTTACAGCTTTGCGTTGCGACGTCGTGTTACAAATAGTCCTACTACCGTTAACACGCACTGTTTAACTAGTTTTCTTACAATTCTTAATAATACTAAGAGAAAGTAACTTTGTCTGGCGGTTTCGCTAAGTATGCTTAAACCCTAAGAAAAGACGCGGGGTTAATTTTCATTTCGCAACTTTCTCTCTCGGATAAAGTTGCGGTCAGTAGCTTGTCGCGATTGTAGATGATTCCAGAAGTTTTTAAAGTCAATTAATCCATCTTTAATTTAAATATTTTGGGATGGAATTTAAAATTGAAAATATAAATAGTTGTTTTTCTGGTTACGATACCGTTTCGATGGAGATAAGGCTTTGACTCCAAATAATTAAAAATAATAATAATATTTGTTCATATTTTTGTCATCATCATCTTCGTCTCCCTAGCCTCTTTCCCAATTATGTTGTCATTAATAAGATAAAATTTAATAATGCTTTTTCATTCAATGAAACTAGACTACCGACTACTGAAAAACAATGCTATATAATTTTAATTAGCATTATTTTTCTTAGTACGAACTCCCCCCCCAAAATCTCCCCTAAAACATATATACATAATACTAGCTGCCTCCCGTGGTTTCACCCGCGTTAAAAATTTTAAGGGTGAACAACCCTTAGCACTTAGGGGTATGAAAAATAGATAGTAGCCGATTCTCAGACCTACTGAATATGCATATAAAATTTGGTAAAAATCGGTAAAGCCGTTTCGGAGGAGTAAGGTAACTAACATTGTGACACGTGAATTTTATATATAAGAAGATAATTCCCAAAATCCCCCCTAAAACATATTTACTACAGGAGATAACGGAAACGCCCTTTAAAATTTTTACGAGTGTCAATTTCCCCTCTGAGAAATTAAACACTGAATTAATCACATAGGTACCACACCACAACACTAACTTTTTAATGTCTAAGTCTAGGCACTGTAAAGTTCTCTTTGTCTGACTTGGAAACCGATTCAGAACCCATAAAAACTGTTAACACACACTTCTATAAATAAAAGAAGGCAAATTGTACATATAAATCATTGAGCAAAACTGCAATTTAAGTCTTTGTTAAGTTTGAAAAATCAGCGATCAGAGACAAGTGGCATTGTAGAATAGATAGAATAGAATAGAATAGATTGTTAAGTGTGTGAAGATGTCAAATAACTTAGCGAAAGCTTATGTCAACCCTATACATTTGACAATCTATTCTTTTCCACCATCTATTCTACAATGCCACTTGTCTAGGGGACAGGTCAATCAATTGAAGAAAGAATAAATAATTAAGAACTTATACATAAGTGATATCTGTGAGGGAAAGCGTTTAATATATTTATTTCATTCGCTTTACACGTATATGCTTACATAGCACTATCGTATGTTTTAGGAGAATATTTTCGAAGGAATGTACGCACCACCTGCTGAAATATAAACCAGAGTAACTATTATCATATAAACAAGTTTTAGTGTTATGTAAACTAGGTTGTAGTCTAAATGTGAGCTTTTGACTTCATTAGTGAAGGTTACAGACTGTTGTGACCTTGACGGGGTCGTGGTAACCTTTAGTTTCACGGCCACAATTACGACAGCTGAGTATGAGAACCTGGTTCTGACTCTCAGGCGATAACACAATAATGTCGGAAGGGGATTGAACTTTTGTAAGAAACAGCTGATATTTTTTTTACGATTTCAGATTTTTTGTTCGTAATAAAAGTTGTTTGTTTTTATGAGTAGAATCATCTCCTACCACACACTGTTGCGGGCGTACACAATACATTTGTAGCAACAGCGGCGCCACAATTGTGGCAAGGTAAATGTTCTCGTACAAACCACTTCCTTCTAATAACCGTAGTCACACTAAGCAATTTATCACTTAAGCCAATGAAACCTCAAGTTTCAAGTCTTCTACAATAGTTAATAATATCATTGTGAAGTAACCCCGGACTCCAAGTTTTAAGTGGCGTTCGCTCTTAGCACTTAGATCTTGATCTTCAAATGTTCCTTGCCAAAATTGGCCTCGAAATTGTATTATCTGTAGCCATAATCACTATGAAGAAATTCTGAAGTTAAAATTGAGATATTTTTGTCTAGGCTGGTGTTTTTAAGTTCAGAAGTTGCATGCTTTCTTAGTATGAGTGTATAAAAGGAGTTGTTTGCCAATTGGTCTTGAAGTTGGTTGTGTTGCACGAATTTTATATTTATTTAGGGATATAGATATATTATCGAAGATAAGTTTTTTTTTTATCAAATAATAAAGCTATCTAGCGATTTTTAAATATTGTCTGTATTAACATTGAAAAAATCTAGAACTCTATATTCTCAAGTACAAATAACCAAAATAATTGGTGGAAATCTCTATTACTCTTAAAGCTAGTATACTTTCGATATAAATAGCTTTAAAAGCTAGTCATATAACTAAAATCTAAACTAGTTAAATTGAAAAAATAAGAGTATTTTTAATATGATTCTCCAGTTAGTAATCACACAAAGTTGAAAGGTTCTGGTAATTGCTCCGTGTCTAGTTTGATGAACTTATTATTAAAATTGTAGGCATTTTTTATAAAAAACAACCATGAATAATTTTTAGATTACGGGAAACCTATAAAAAAGTGTGCGAGTCCAATTTGCACTTGAATGGTTTAATTTATTTACGCCACGATGCATAAAAAAATACTTTAACCTTTTAACGACCAACCGACAGCCGGCTGTCGCGCTGCTATTGTCTTTCTATTGTTTCTCGAATCATGCGTATTCGAAAGTTTAATATGCAAAACAATTTTAAGTACCACACACATTGTTTCATTTTACAAGTACAATGCCAGATGGTTGCAAGCAAAAAAAAACCCTAATGACTCACAACGCTTACTAATTTCATTGAAATTACAAAAACAAATCAAGTACTCGAGTAGAAAATAATCCGTTCTCAATCTTTCCTGAAATAGATTACTGAAAGTTAAAACGGATAGAAAACTCGTTAGAATCGCTTGAGTGATTATCCAAATTAGCGAACTTATTGAGAGCAAAAATTCTAATTTATACGAACAATGAAAACTATCTTTAGGAAAGTTTGATTAATTAGCGGAATAATTCAAACAACATTATTTTAATTGTTCCGCTAATTAATTATACTATACATATCGTAGCTTTTAAAATGACGTCAGATGGCCTCCTAAAACCAACAGGGCTATCTTGTTAAGGTTAAGCAGTAAACAGCCTGAACCAACTAAATTGCGAGATGAATAAACAAATAAATAAATAAATGCCATTATAAATAAAAATTATGTCATAGTAAAATTATTTCAAAATTCAACGCCCAAATGAACGACTGCGCAAAGATCTTTTGTTCAAATGAAAAATTGACCGAAGAATGTTCGTCTGAGTGCCCGTTTGAACTTTTGACCAAACACAACCTATTCTATAATCTAAACCTATTCCGAAATATTGATTACACGTCAAGAACGGACACTTCAATATACGTTTATCGCCTTACAAGTCAATAACATTTATGTTATTATTTTTTTAGGTAAATACGTAACAGTTCTATGTCTTCACTATTTTAGGCGATATTCTAATTATATTTCTGATCAGTTTATCCTGTTTTCACACAAAGCTACCTAGATATATATTTAAAAATAATTTGAATTCTAATATTATCCAATTAGGTGTTAACATAGTTACTATTTAGTATGAACAAATACCACAAATTAGGCAATGACTAACAGTACCTAACTAACACTCTCTATAAATTAATTATTATGCTCACATATTTGCAATAGTATAATTATTGTAGATGATAACTCTGAACATATCAAAAGACAATAAATTAGTATGTAGAACCTAATGTAGTGTAGTATAGCTACGTCAGCCATGCTACGCAGCTACAGTTGCTACGCCGTAGCAGCGTAGCAAACCCGCTACGCTTTGAATTTTGAATTATGTCACATACAGACTTGAAGGGACTTTACTCACAAACTTTTACAAGAAATTTAGTTTATGATTTACCAACACAGTTATTTTACTTGCATTTTTGTAAGCAGCAATTGAAAAGAAAATTCATTTACCGCCTAAAATATTTTTTTAAATGGTGCTGAATAAATAAAAAAAAATTGAGATATTGACTTTCTCTTTCTTTTTTTATCCTACTAGCCGATCCAGTCCCGATTAGCAGAATAAGTATTAAAAAGCCAAAAAAATAAATAATCGACTGTGAGACGGCACGAAATTCGTCGGCTCAGCTAGTTACTACTAAAATTGTATCTATTCTTGATTTTACAATGATTCAAGCTGTTTAATAAATCAAAGGCAATCCGGTGCAATCACGGCCATTAAAAGTTGCCTTAATTTACTTCTCGCTCAGACAACAGAAACAAACTTGTATCCCAATCGGTACTGTTGCTGGTTCGTTAAATCCCTCCCTTTGAAACATTTTGTAATGATCTGTTCTGCTTTGTACCTTGTGATTTGAACCCTTTGTTTTTATTGTTTGTCGTATGAGAAATGTGTTTTTAAGCCACTTCAAGTTGGGAGTAGAATGTGAAAAATTTTTGGTTTGTCAGTAAATTAAAATGAATGGCGAGTAAATCTATCTAAAGTTTTTAATTTTTATTTCAACTTGGCTTAATCCATACTAATGTTATAAATGAGAAAGTGTGTCTGTATGTTTGTCTTTCTTTCACGGCAAAACAGAGCGACGAATTGGCGTGTTTTTTTAAGTAGAGATAGTTGAAGGGATGTAGAGTAACATAGGCTACTTTCTGTTTCTTTCTAACGCGAGCGAAGCCGTGGGCAAAAGTGAGTAATAAATATTTTGAATTTGTGAAACATTCGTACTTCTATAGTGGCCCTTTTACCAAATAAAATAAACTTAAGGTTTGTATGAAACCCTCAGCGAACAAGTCCGACTTTCATTGACCGGTTTTTATTTCATTATCGCAATAACTTGGTTCATCGAAAAAAAACTCAGTGAAACTTTTGACTTTTACCAGCATGGAATTACAAAGCTGCCTAGAAATAAGTGAAAATAATATTTAAATTTATTATCTTTCGATAGAGACGTGTTATGTCTAATCTTTGATATCAATGCGAATGTCAATATGTCAATCAAAATAAAACAGGTTTCAATATTATGAAATAAATGCTCATAATAACAATATTTATTATTTCCACATTATTTTGCTTCTCTTTTTGATGTTTTGAGATAACGTCAATAAGCTCGATCCATTGAGCAGGAAATTTTATAACCAATTTCTGGGAAATAATATGCCATTTAGTACGATGTGTTTGATATTTTATGTTGGGTATGTTTTCCACAGGAAATAGCTAGTAATATTTATTTATATAGAATGGTAAACTGACTGACTGATTGACTGACTGTTGATATATCAACGCACAGCTCAAATCGCTGGTCTTAGAGACATAAAAAAATCCAGTAAGAAATTTTGGAATTTCCAAACCAATAACATAATATTCACTCTGGTGAAGCCGCGGGCGAAAGCTAATAATATATAAACCAAGAATTTCAAGAGTAATAAAGTCATTTATAAATTAATTCTCTTATAAAAAGCTTTTTGGATAATTTACAGTATAAATGCATGATTTAAAATATCTATACTGAAAAGTACAAAATAATAACCAGGATTAAAAAATGCCAGGATGACCAAAATAAAAATGCAAAAAACCCCAAATTACTAAAATCGCAATTGATGATAAATTCCCAGAACGATCTTCCGATACATTTTTTAATTATCCTTAGGTAATTAAGAAACCTATAATATAATGTATATAATCAATAGTTCTGCCACTCAATCTAGCAAACGTTGGATTGTTTGTCTGCAGTCAAAGAGCACTCGATATCAAAGAGCTGTTTATTAATGCACTGATTGGTTTCGGGACTAAGTTTAAGGTAAACACTTGTGTTCTAATTAGAAAGCACGTGCAATCCGCTTATCGGCTTTATTGTTTGTAGATCTGTCAAGTTAGCAGTAGATTAGTTTAAGTAAGCCAATCTACTGCCAAGTTGGTAATTGATATGACTGTGATAAATGTGAAAGTGACTTTGTCTGTATGCTTGTTATGCTTTATTTATTTACTAACTTCTGCCCGCGGCTTCGCTCGCGTTAGAAAGAGACAAAAAGTAGCCTATGTTACTCTCCATCCCTTCAACTATCTCCACTTAAAAAATCACGTCAATCCGTTGCTCCGTTTTGCCGTGAAAGAAAGACAAACAGACAGACAGACAGACACACTTTCCCATTTATAATATTAGTATGGATTTATTTATTTGGTAAGGATCTCCAACAATCCAAATTATGGCTAATAACTGAAGGGACTTTGATATGGTACAAAATTTTAAAAGACTTGGTTATTTAATAATCTCTGACTTAGTTTTCTTTTAATAAAGCCACGGGCGAAGCCAACAATATAATGTTATTATTGGTTCTGTCTATTATATAAAGACTTATCTGTCCGAAGTTCAGTAAATTTTTTACTCGCTCAATGCATCATCGAAAGAATTCAACTAGCTATATATCTCCCGTAGTTTTGCCAACCTTTTTTAGTACTCCTCCTCACAATAGTAACATGGATTTCGTTTACATTAATTTAATATCCTAAACGAAAAATTCCATCTGCCAATTTTAGTGAAGCCATTTTTGTTGACATAAACTATTTATCTTTACACGGAGCTACACGCATGAATATACGTTTTATCTTCATGTCTACAAAATGGGCACTAAATATTAGCTTGCCGAACATTTTTGACCTCAAAAACGTCGCTATAACTTATCGGGCAAGTAATATTTTCCATAAAAGTTGTAAGTTACCCCAAAACTCATATATCAGGTGCGCCAACAGTAAATAGATAATAAATAACAAAAAACCATTTATCACTCATGTAAATAAAGTCACACATAAGTTAATGGTATGTCGACGAGAAAGTATTTCTAAGAAATTCGTTAATTGAATGCCTTCAAAGCCATTAATAAGGGAATAAGGTAAATTATTAAGGAAATATTAATAACTCGAATAGTAGGACAGAAGTTTCATGCAGCGCGGAAATGAGTTTTCTGTTAGTAATTAGAATGGTGTTTTTTAGATATTCATTAATACTTTTAAGATTTCACGCCTCAACGTTTCTATATTAGGCTATTTATATCCTTTCTCCAGGATCTCGGCTTTTTCTGTCGGCCGTCATACAGATGCGTATACTTCAGGGGGCCTACCACAAGCCTTTATAGCGCTATTACTTCGATATTACTTTCAGTGGAAAAGAGACGGCGCTAGACAACGTGTCTCAAGGCGGAACCACATTACCGTGTCGTGGCGCGCCATGATGCTTACTGGCGTGGCGGTGAGTGTGCACACTTACGTGTCGTGTCGTGGCGCATTCTGGCGTTTTTTCTGAACAGTACTTAACGAACCTTTGCAGCGTTCAAACGTACATAATGTTTTCTTTTGATGAACACCTACAATTTCTCTAAGCATTGAAATTTCTTCATACCAAAAAAATAAAAGAAAATACTGGGTTCACCCTATTTAATTTAGAAAGGAACTCCAACAAAGAATACACATTACATGCATTATTATACAAAGTTCTTTGAAGATTTGTGCTCCTTCAGTTATAGGAGAACACATCATGCATATATCATCATTTTAAACATAGTTTAGAATTGTATAAGTTAAAGTACACGATAAAATTGAAATCAAAGTAAAATTAAACAGTATTAAATTGAATTAACATGAACGTAAAATTAAATTAAACATTTGAAATTAAAACACGGGTTAAATAGTAAACAATTGAAGAGTAAAAATAAAATAATAATAACATTAATATTCTAAAACACAAATAATACAATGAAAGAGAAAAAAAACAGAGGGTTGTTAATTTTGTATAATTATTCATTTACCCCTTTTTAAATAAATAATAAAGTAATATACTATTTTATTGACTTTCAAAATTTCAGTAATTCCTTTCCAAACACCATTTTACAAGTTCAATAAGATCGTCAGTAATTTTGCTGCAAATATTAATAAATCCAAAAGTGCCCGCCATATGTTCGGTTCGCGCCACGAGCCACGCGCCGGTACAGAAACACATTTTGCCCGTGTGTCGTGTCGCGTCATAAACCCCCACCACCGCTCTGGCGCAATCGGTGGCGAGCAGTCTGCGACACGGCCGAACGTGTCGCGCCACGACACGCCATACAAGTGTGTCTCTAACCATACTAAATGTATGAAACCGATATGCTTCTGGCGCGCCACGACACGCCACGACACGGTAATGTGGTTCCGCCTTAACGCTGTCACTTGCACACTCTGGAACAGGAATAAAACAGTCTTACTTTAAACGTCATGGCAACCCACCAGGAGTTTGGTCATGTCTCTTAGCGAATAATTACTTATGTTAGTAGTTGTCCCTCGCGGTTTTACCCGCTTAGTTTCCGCTACCGTAAAATTTTTGGGATAAAAACTATCCTATCTTTTCTCAGGCTACGAACTATCTCTGTACCAAATATCATTTAAATCGGTTTAGTAGTTTTGGCCGGAAAACAAGACAGACAGTGGTGATGTTTCTCTTGTTTACAAACTTAACTAAATTTAAGTTATATGCATTTTTCTCTTTTTATTTAATCCTGTCAAATAGAGAAGAAAATTAGCGTATATTTAGTCGCCATGTTTTAATAGCATCTAAATTATCTGTGGACTGTCTAAATTTGACAGGACTTAATAAAATTTTATATTCTGTCTTTTTCTTAATGAAATGGAAAGAAATAGATGCACTTAACTTAAATTTAGGTTAGTTTATGAATAAGAGAATCGGCACCAGTATGTAATAAAAGTATGGATTCTATAGTTAAGTGTATACTCGTAATCTACTATAAATAGCACACAAACCACAATATTTTATTTAACACTTTTATTGTAATCTATTAGAAAAGTTCAAAGCATTTTAGTCATTGTAAACAAAACTAACTAGACTTTTAAATCGCGTTCACTTATGAATAGTGCTTTTAGTAATGGCCGCGTTTATTTCTTAAATACTCTAGTCTTGTCTTAAGCACTGTACACACAAGTATAATTACTTTTTAAATGGCCAGTATAAAACCAGTTTCACACTGCTACCAAAAGATAGGAGAACAGCTGCATTTTAAAGCGTGAAATCTGGCCAATATGCATATTAACTGGCTAATCTCCGAATTACTTGCTTTGAATTCAGCGTTTATTCAAATTGGGTAGTAACGGACTGGACAAAAAATACGATTGCGTGCAATTGGTCTTGAGGATTGACGATTCCGTATAAACAATTTAAGTATATTTTCCTTCTATGAGAGATGTTTCAGATATTAGTAGGAGTTTTCTGGTCTTTTTTAAAAACTTTATTCTACACCCCTTCCCCTCCTTTCCCTTTAATTTTGCAGACATTATTTTGGCGAAGGGGGTATAAAATTAGAATAAGCCTGAAAAACATACTTAATTTTTTGCATTCTCTGAATTTATTTTGTAAAAAAAATGTTAAATATTTAGTTTATATAGCTCTGCCCCCCTAGACAAGTGGCATTGTAGAATAGATAGCGAAACGAAAATGTCTGGAGATGTCAAATTGTTTAGCGAAAGCTTATGTCATTTCCATACATTTGACAATCTATTCGTTTTCGTTTTCTATTCTACAATGCCACTTGGCTAGGCCCTCTGAACATATGAACACACACAAGACAACAGTGGCCTAGGATTAGTAAAACGACCACATTAGCAACCTTTAGGTACTGAAACCGACAATCAGATAAAATGCTTTGTCTAACAAATAAAAGTACTTAAGGTACCTACGAATTTTGTACCAAAATGAAATCTTATAATACTAAAATTATAAACAAATTAGCAAGGGAACATTTTGTTAGCTTACTTTTAAAATAAAACATTTTTAAAACGGATTAGGACCCGTTCTACTGATGGAGAATAAAAATAAATATAACACCTACTCAGCTATAAGTAATAACGTTCACAATTACTAGCTTGTGACTTCGTTACGGTATATCGCCTATCACAAGTATAGACAAAATAAACAGACGAATATGTAGGCACAAAGGATTATTTACTCTGTGATGTAAGTGTCATATTTTTAAAGATTTTGTGATTAATCAATGTGTCGTTTTTTGCTTTTAAAAATATACAGGTTTACATATTTTTATTTTAAACCTTAATAGAATACACAGTAGAAAGACAATAGCAGCCCGACAGCCGTTTGTCGCTTGGTTGTCAAAAGGTTAATAATAAAAATATAATAGTGACAAGCTGACATTTTATTTTTTCTTAAATTGGTAGGGATCAAAAGTACTATCACAGTTGTACTTAGGCCACAAAGCTCAACTAAACCCTTCTTGGCAAAAGTGAAGCTTTACCTTTAAAAGGCACAAAAGGAAAAACCTTCAAAAGAGTTAACAGAAGACACTTTTGTTTTCCTTTTTATTTAACTTTTTTTTATTAAGCCTATAAATGTTTTATTATCTAGTTGTTCGTAAAAAGAAACGTTGCTTCAGTTTCAAATGTAGAACTTCGACAATTGTGAATGGTGAAAGTTTCGAGTGAAAAATTCGAGTTGTTTAAAAGTCGAATCGATAGGGTTGGTTTTAAGTTTATCTATAGAACGAGGTAAGGACACTTTGTGGAATGTTTGTGTTTATAAATTGCCTATAGTAAAATGAGTAATTAAAATAAATGGTCTCTGGTACGGCGGTAGGATATTTCGATTTTCTTTCACTTTAGGGCCGCGGCTAAGTTAAAATAATTATATATAAATATATGCCTTCGGTTATATAAATATATGCCTTGGGACAACTCTGGGCACTCTACACGACCAGGCTTCGCTTAGTTTGTGATCAGGTGAACCCAAGCTAGGTGGAGTGTTATGGTAATATACATCCTACTTATATACTTTATAAAGACATACATACATATTATAGAAAAGTTAAATCGTTAGTCTATTATAAGTTAATCCAGAACATCACTCACCACTCATGCCGCGGAGAACAATTACAGACTTCGAACCAAGTTGTCACTCGTAGATTATTTCACCCGTTAAAACCAGTCAGAATTCAAAAAGTCAGAAAATCAGTCAAACCAAAGAGGTTTGTATTACCCAGTAAGTGTAGTTAAGTTTTGGAGTTAAGCTCGGAAAGATGATGCTGAAGTTTGACAGCATTTAAAGACAAAATTGAATCATGATTTTTGAAAAACCACTTCTGTCAAAATTGCACGTATCATAAAAAGGAAAAAAAAATAGGATACACATATTTCCAATTTTCGGAATACACACAAAGTGCTTTGTTATCTGCAAACCCATGTTACGCTTTCTAGAGTCTCTTTGTTTGTCCATTTCTGCAATCACGCACGAGTGGTACGAGGTAAACATAGTTTTCATGGTATGTATGTATGTTTTCCTGTACTCGTTAAATCGATATCTCAAAGGATAACTGAAACCCGGTTCAGCATGTAAAACGAGTTTATAAAGTACACAAACGTAGTACAGAAGACTAAGGCACACGTGTGGAGAAAGCTTAGCATTGCTAGTTATTCTCGATCTTATATCTTCGCCACTCTCGCTAGTAATATCTCCCTACATACGTCACGCGGCGGAAAAACGTCGCGCAGCGATTTCGCCGCACACGCGCTACTCACACGCCCGAAAAATGCGCACGCCTAACGTGGGCCCAGCCTTAAGGTCACTTAACTCAAAATCCAGTCACCCATACTTTCTACAGAATTGGCTGATAAGCAGCTATGTCTATGCAGTAACATCTACTTTCCACGGAGGTATACGCATACGCGTATTCGTCCCTATACGTGATAGTTTTGTATATATTCTGCAAGCAAGCATAATAATATAACCTCCGGCTTTTTGGTTTTTTTTAAGTCAATACTAAAAAAAACTAATATTTTACTACTATTTTGCGTTTTTCGCATTTGAGCGAATAATTTCGAATACGCGTCTCTGTAGCTAGGCTTCCATCGAAAATGACACTAGGCCATTGTGGATTGAACTTCTGTGATTTGCCGCCGAGTTAACTTTAGGCTCGACATGTAAATACAGGTTCTATCCTTCAGCGTCAGTGGATAGAGTATCGAAATTGCTGGTCTGCACTAACAATCGGTTGCTAACGGGAACTCGATACGATGTCATCGAATGGCTTTCGGTTGCCGTCAGGTTTATTGAGGGCAGTTTTGAGATTTTGCATTCAGTCAGTTTGGGGTTATAAAGACTCAAATCGTGGTAAATGTAACATATCAGATTTTTATTGTTCTAAACCAGGCAGGTCTGTACTGTCTTCTTCTTAATACAGAGTATAGTTTTTTATACTTCCGTATTTCTGTGACTAAGACAGTTGAATCATTGCTCTGGCATTCGTCGAGCTTCGTTGCTCGGCTCTTTTGGTGGACTTAACACTGATGATAATTTTATTAATATTATAGATCCAAGTTTCCGCGTTTTATTGATGTCAATGATGTCAAAGGTCAACTTAGAATTAAAATCTACATTGGTACTTGCCCGTATTCTAACTACATAATCTCATGTTAGATTTTTTTTGAGGATAACGAATGAATAAATTAGTATCGTTTGTTTTAAATAATCGATTGTATTGTTGTATTATTAGTAAGTAGTATTAGTATAATATGTTGAAGTAGTGTTATTGTCTTCAGCTTATCTATTTAAAATAAATAAATGTATTGTAAGAGGGTTCATGGACCACTAAGCATTCACCATCATCATTTTATCATACGTTTATTTAGTTTCTTATTTTCACATCAACGTAAGTATAACCACCCATTAAAATATTTAAGGTATATATTATGTTAACACGTTACAACATAAGCCTTATATATCCGTCCCCAATACTAAACCCTTTATGCTAATTCCAATCAGATATTATGACGTCATTAAACTAGTAATTATCATCCAAATTATCCTAATATAATGTCCTACGTTATATTAACCATATCGTTAAATTATATACTGTTTGCTAAGCTACAATGTCTTACTAGATTTTGTCTTATTATGTTTTACCACAAAGCTTCAACATATATACTTAATTATGTGTAGTTTAGTTATCCTGTGGTCTGGCGAAATGTAAATCTGACAGCTGTCATTATTGTCGGTGTCATATTACTGCCACGCGAAATTCACCCTTATGATCACTGACATTTTGTTGTTTTATGTGTGTATGGTTGTGGTTCACTCAACTGGCCTGGTCGACAAACCATCGCCAGATGAAGGGTTAGGAATATGTAGCTTTAAAGATCTGACAGCTAAAGTTCTTTAAAATCGTTTTAGCCGTTTGGAAATAAGGCCGAAACCAAAAAATGGAGAGCAATACTAAAAAAATATTGTGATTCAGCTTTTACTAATTAATACCTTCATTATAGTCTTTTGACGTAACCAAACAACATATATAATTTTTATTTATTTGTATAAATGTTTGTTGATATTTATATGTTTCAATTGTGAAGATAGGCATGTCTACAGTACCTACATACTCAAAATGACTATGTGAAAAACTAATACAGGCATAAACAGTAAGTAAGTTAAATGAGTCAATTACCTCTCCATATTACAGCTCGTGTCCTTAAAAATAATAGTTCAAAGGTTTTACATTTATCTGATAAAACGTTATTACTTTACAATTTTTTCCTTTTTTGTAGGTAACACATAAATTATATGAAAAGCCTAAAAGTACCCTTTCCAACGGCTTACTTCCAAACTTATACATTAATTATAAAAAGTGAGGTTTAGCTCGAAAACAAAGAAACACCCTACAAAAAAACATAGGAATTCATAAACAAAATTCACACCTGAGATGTTGGTTATTATAATTTAAATTTTAACATCTTTCCGCTTGAGCGGAAAAATATAACTCGATAAAACAAGCCGGTAAAGTGGCAACCAAGTCTGATGCAGCAAAAAAAGAATGCTAATCTTTATAAATATATTATAAAGAGACAGGTTTTACAATATTAACCAATGCTCAGTCAATATAACCTACCATAAAACTCTTAATCCTTCGAACAAACGTGATTTTCACAATAGAAAGACAATAGCAGCCCGACAGCCGGCTGTCGGTTGGTCGTAAAAAGGTTAATAAGTAACAGTATAAATTTATAATTATTGTTTCCCACATAATGTAAATTGTTCCTGATAAGTAAGTTAATAAAACTAAAGCTAGAAGCATATATGTAGCGGATATTAATTTTTATGTCGTAGAGACTTATTAATAGTTTTTCCTAACATTATGCTATTATATATTTGAAGTATCTTTTGGCCGCAGCAAGTTTAAGTTATCAAGGCTGCACAGTAGACTGTCTTCCTTTGGGGTTCAAGTTTACTCCATACCATACATCAAAATCGTTTAGCTAAGAAAGTACACAAAGCAACTTATTTAAGTTTACAGTCACTACATACATAATGTATGTGTGAGTAAAATCAACTCGTGTATTTACATTGCCTATTTGTTAGTGTTTGCTTTACAATAACCTGATGTCCACGCACACAAATACAATTATTAGCAAGACTTCGTCATATTTGGCTTTGGAAAAATGTATAGTCTACCCTCAAAAATTAAGAATTATGTATACGATTCTTAATTTTTGAGGGTAGAATATTATTTAATAGTTTAGTTTCATCGTTACATTGCTTTTGACTATCGAACTCACAGAACATCTATATCGGACTTACGTTACGTTTTAGACATTATAACCTGCTTGTTTGGAGAAGTGATGTTTTTTGTTGTGTTGATTTAGTTGTGAGTCAATATGAATCACTTTACTATACCTTTGAGAGCTGAAATTGATATTTAACATGAGCAAAACGTTTTAATATGTGAAATTGCAAAGAAGATTTCGGTGAGTAACAAAATATTTATTCAGTTTTTGACGTGACAACGTCTTAAATTAGGTTGCGGCTGGGAGTCACTTATGAAAAAGTGTAACGCTCGGTAACGTTACGATGAGTCACCGAACGAGAGAGAGGCCCGCCGAATGCCTTGCGTCTCTCTCCCACTCAACTATGATCGGTAAAAGACGTTGTCACGTAAAATCTTCGCCCGTAAAACCGACTTTACAGGCAACCATTTTTTTTTTTCATTATTTATGATTCGAATGATGTTACATCTATACTAATATTATAAAGCTGAGGAGTTGGTTTGTTTGGCTGAGTTGTAGTTTGAATTGAATAATTATGTGTGCTAGATGGCCTATTAATCACGGAAGCATATATAAGTCTTTATAGCTTCCTTATATACTTAATATATAATATAATGTTTTTTATATATAGATATTTTTTAAATAATAGAATTATATATATAACATTATATATAGATTATTATACATATTATAATTATTTACATCTCGTTAATTATTCTTGTTTTTTTTATAACAATATTTCATTTTTGTTCACAGAGAAAAACTGTAGGTGCACCGCTATACAGACACAAGAAGCATTGATCGTTGTCGATCAAGACCGCAAGATTGGCATACACAAATGACAATGCGCGACACCGTGATATGGTTGTTAACTTGTTACGCATAAAGCTGAGGCCTTCTTAACTTCGTCACGTTACAATGTTTACGGAACCAGCAGCTGGTTTAAAGCGTCATCGTAAGCTATTCCTTCCCATTGTTTACAGGCAAAACCGGAACCGGGTACGCGTCGCAAGAGACAATTTACAATAGATTTTATTTTTTACAATAATATAGTTATACGTAATAATGAACTTAATAAGTGTTTTAAATCGAACAAGGACAGTCGCAAAATAATTATTACGGCGTAAAAATAGTGAGCGAAATAGAAAAAAAAATGTGGATAATATTACTGTTCTGAACCCAATCGAACCTAAGGGCTCATTATCGTGCTAAAAGTTATAAACAGCGAAGGCGCATTAATCGGATAATTAGATATAATTATGTGGAGGTAATTTCATTTATGTGAGTGATGTTATTGTTTGTGAGGTTACAATTGGGATAACTGTATCTTAATATCTCATTAACATGTTTATTCATATCATATATCAATAAATTACCCACTTAAATACAAAAAGTGTCATTCATTCTTGTCCGATTTAAAATAATTGTCATGCATAAAACTTTGTTATTGAAATTATCATACAAATCTACTGAACAATAAATATTGTTGATTTCTAATTACAAATTGTTTAATTTTTATTTCTCTATTATAAATTACAAAAATAAACAACAAAATAACAGAAATGTTATTAGAAATGAAAAAAATCAACACTGGTTGTGAGGTTCGATCCTAAGTCAAATTAAAAAAATGCAAAAATAAATGCGGTTTGTGTGTCTCGAACCTGCGACATACAGGTTATCAAGTCCTAGGCTTATACACCTAAGCCATCGAACAACTTGCGTGAGAGTCTGAATTTGTGCTTCTTATTTTTTGGTATAAATTTATTTTGTCAAGCAAACGCTCATAAATGAGCGAAGTAGCTATTGACTACCTACAACATTAAAGTTAAAGTAACAAGATATAGCAAATGTGTGCGTAAGAACGGGTCTATCTTACAAGTAGATTTTACGCACACCAACATTATGGTAGTATGCGTATGTAAACTTAAATAGTTTGCTTTGCGTACATTAAAACGAATATATAGATTCAAGTAATTTATTTAAAACAGTAATAAACCTAAGTTTACACATCAGGCAGTATTAACTCAACAAGCTTGTCGAAAAGAGTCTCATTCCTTTTAAACTTGGTTTACATTACCGTGCGCCCATTTACGCCGCGTCTGAGCATTAATTAAACGAATGAGCCCAATTTCAGGTAACTCCTTTCATGCTAATTGAAATAAATGCAAAGTTTTAATCAGCGAATGGAAAATGGTTTAAGGGAAAACCAGGAAACCAGGCTAGTGGGATACTGGGCTACCTGCCAGCCTTATAATCGATATGAAAGAAATTTGAGTAGATTCATGTCGATAACGGTAATAATATTTGACCACCTTCTTTGTTCTAGTGGTTAGGGCCCCGACTGGTATACCGGAGCAAATGAATTCGATTCTCACCGAAGACAAACTTGGTGTAATGTGTATAATTATACATTATTAGCAGTATGGATATCAGTTGCCAGTCTACTTAAGAAAGGTAATCTGGGTTGTTTTATATCGATAACAGTATCGATATAATTGTAGTTAATCAGTTTACGATTTTAAAAGCGTATTTATTTTACACAATATTGCTTAATCTCCATAATTAAAATTATTATAAAACGCGTAATTTATGAAAGTAAGCATACTTACTTTCATAAATTACGCGTTTTATAATAATTTAGATGTTCTACGGCATACCGTAGAACATCTAAATGAAAAACAGCATGATATAAATGCGAAAGTAACTCTTTTTGCCAAAATCACTAAACCGATTTGAATGAAATTTGATCCAGATATAGTCCGGGACCAGAGAAAGGATATAGAATAGTTGTCATCCCGGAAATCCCCCGGGAAAGGAAACTGTTATTCCACGTGGACGAAGTCACGGGCAAAAGCTAGTTGTTTATAATGTTAACCACGCACACAAACAAACCCTAACCAATTTTAATAGAATAATAATAATTAAATCCAATTCCCTAAAATTACAACTGAATACCCGAAATTCAAATTGACCAAACAACACATAAGTGTACGGAATCAACAAGCTAAACTAACGCCTTGAGTAAACACGTTCGCTCCAGCCTTGATTTGCAAGGACAATATCCCAAAGCAATGGGCACAACTTCAAACTACTTGAGTTTGATTTCCAACCAATTCAACAAGCTGATGAATGCAACAGATTTGCTTTACTACGCACGCTTAGGCCGTTTGTCCACAGACGTGACGGTGACGAATCATCACGTCAACAAGAACGAAATGACGGTGAGGTGAATTTAGTAAGAGGTGACGAGACGTGCAGTAATAGTCAGCTAGTTTACGCCCGCGACTTAACTCGAGTTAGAAAGAGACAAAAAGTAGCCTATTTGACTCTCCATCCCTTCAACTATCTTCGCTTAATAAATCACTTCAATTCGTCGTTTGTCGTGAAAGACGGACAAACAGACAGACAGAGAGACACACACACATTCTCGTTTATAATATTAGTATGAATGTATGTATCGCCACTACGGCGCTGTCATTTCATTTTCTTTGACGTAACGGTGACGGCGGCGGTGGGCAAGAAGCCTCGGCTCGGCTCGGCTCAGGTTTGGGCTCGGGCTCGGGATTCGGCTCTATTTAGCCTATCATTCATCCATAGAACACAACGATTTTGAATGAAGACGCGTACGCGTCTGTTCAGCTTTCCGCGTCTATTTAGCATTACAAAGAGTATCGTATGTATGTATACTAGTGGCTTATCTATCGCCGAACACGTGAACTACTAAAAGAAAAAAAGCACATTTATTCTGGACACACACAGACACACAATTAAAAACAATAACAATAAACGATTACAAAAATCCTACATCGCGATATAAGAGTTTTCGGTGACATTAACAAATGTACAAAATCCCGACTAGAACCGCGTCGGATAGCCCACCAGACACTGCAACCGTCGCTGAGGTTGCGGAATAGTTTTAAAAGTTACCGCGGCCCTGGAACATAAAGGGCAACCGAAGGAACATGGGTGGGCGTTTAAGTCAGTAAACGTCGGAAGAAGTCATTTGATGATTACCCATCCATAGAAAAGACACTGCAACTGTCTGGTAGGAGAAACTTCTCTATTCCACGGAGTAAGAGGGTCTTTAGACTTTGTTACTCATCAAAATGGGAATAACTAAAAAAATCTTTCTCTTCCCTCTGATTCGTGCTGCAATGCGACAAAGGCGTAAAGCTATTTATACCCGTAGTCGAAACAAAAAGGCTTGTACTATGATATCCCGGTAATAATATAAAAATTAACGAGTTTCTGAATGAGTTCATTTCCTTTACCCTTTTCTATGTGCTGACGTGAAAGTAGCCCAAATAAGATGAGCAAATCAGTGGACATGTTCAGTATTTTTTTTCTGGAATATCTTATCTTTCTAAGCTAAATTATGTAATTAGGTACTTGTATGATATGTTTAAAAAAAAGAATTTCTATTGTCTGACTTCGTAGTTCATGATAAACTAAATAATACTACTAAACGGATTTTTACCCAAGGGTTCCGGAGATATTATTTTTTTTTTTTATAAAAAATCCATATTTTGTTATGAATTTGGTTGTATTAAAAAAAAGAAACATCTCTTATTTTTCTGAATTCTGTTTATAACTGCTGAATACTAGAGCTACCGTGAATAAATGTGTTTTTAGAGAAAAAGCAATTCTTCTTAATTTTTAATCCAATTTTTTACATTATCTGCAAATTCATAAAAATGGTTAAAATTGTAGTAGGTTATAGTAAATTATCTGGTTAATTGAATCCTTAACGGTGGACCACTATTTACGCCACACCCATGTTGATATACTATAAACAGTATGGCGGTCAGCAATAGCATTATTATAGCAAGAAATGCATTTTTGCAGTCCGTGAGATGTTTACCGCCAAAGTTATCTTAAACAAAAGCTTTAAAAGAAACAAAGTTACGTCTTTACTCTCTGTCCGGTAAGTAAAATAAAACACACAAACTTCGCAACTAAAATACAATAATCTTGAAAACTTCCGTTCAAAATACACATAGAGAGTATTTTTAGAATGTTACACAAAGGAAATCTCCATAAAATTTATAAATAAACTTCTACTTATCTTAAGGTATCCCTGTAGGGTTCATCTCGCTAATTTGACGGCTACTGTTACCCTAATCCAGAGAGTGCGGTGATGCGAGGTCTGTATAAACAGTTGAATAAACCACGCATTACCTCTTTTTGTACGATTAAGTAAGCCTGCATACTGAGGCTATGACCTTACGAAATGGCGTACAGTTTGCAAATGTAAGTTAAATGTTAGGGGCCAAAGTAGTGTAACAAAAAATATTTTTTTTCTGATTAATCCTTCAAACACACGTGATTTGAGACACAATAGATGGACAATAGCAGCCCGACAGCCGGCTGTCGGTTGGTCGTTGAAAGGGAACGAAATAGGTGTGTTAATATTTATTAACCTTTCAACGACCAACCGACAGCCGGCTGTCGGGCTGCTATTGTCCATCTATTGTGTCTCAAATCACGTGTGTTCGAAGAATTAAGTGTTTCTCTGCCCAGTTGACCTCGTGGTTAATTACAAAATTTTTTACTACCTAGCTTTATATATCTTCGCCAACATGAATGTCGATACTGTTATCCTCCCCCTTTATGATTGGAATGTCTAGAAATCATTTCTTAGTGGTCACCTTCTCATCGCAAAGAACACATCCTGCAATTTTCATGTCTCTAGGACCAGGCGGTTTGGGCTCTGCGTTGATAATAGCAATGGAACACCAGTCAGTCAATCAGTCAGGCAGTTAATCCCTACTAATATTATAAATGCGAAAGTACTGTCTGTCTGTTACGCTTTCACATCTAAGCCACTGAACTGATTTTAATGAAATTTGCTACAGAGATAGAGTTGACCTTGAGAAGGAACATAGGATAATTTTTATCCTAAACTTTTGAAGAGTTCTCCTGAAAACGCGATATAACCGACATCCACGCGGGCGAAGCCGCGGGCAAAAGCTAGTTATTTTATATTACTTGGATTGCTAAATATTTTTTTCTTTACGTCAAGGCTAAAACTTAAGCACAATTTGATTCCCAACACAATACCTTTAGCCACATAAAAAATTCAGACAGCTAAACTTGAATCCACCGATTTGAAACCTCAAACAATAAGATCAGCTACCGAATCCTGAGAATCATAAGAGGATTATTTATAATATTTGTATTATTTCTTCTTTCTTTGTTGACATGTCTTCTTAACTAAGTTATACAAATACTAGCTTTTCCCGCGGCTTCGCTCGGGTTAAAAAGAGACAAAAAGTAGCCTATGTTACTCTCCATAACTTCAACTATCTCCACTTAAAAAATCACGTTAATTCGTCGCTCCGTTTTGCCGTGAAAGAAAGACAAATGTACAGACAGACACACTTTCCCATTTATAATATTAGTATGGATTTATCATTTGTCTGGTTACCATAGTACAAGCTCTGCTTAGCGGGGGATCAGATGACCGTGTGTGAGTTGTCCAAGGATATTTATTTATTTATTTGTCTTTCCGAATCGTTTCGGAAAAATAATGAACATTCAGGTCTAGTTTCAGTTCAAACAAGAGCGGTATCTATTAATTAAACTTCACACACAGTCGAGGACTTAAGCTACGGAGAACCCTATTAACATTGTTTCATATGACAGCAGCGGTAGTTGGCATTCCATTTTGAAACGACGCTCTTCGGATAAACCTTCGAATAATAGAGTATGGTTACGGTTTAGTATAAGGTAAACAATTTTTTTTTTTTGCGAGTGGGAAATTATCAAATGACTTTTCCCGTCCTGGGTGCGGCGGGAGGGCGTGTCAGATTTTTATTGACTAAAACCCACTCATGTTCCTTCTAATGCCCTTTATGTTCCGGGGTCACGGTAACTATTATAAACATTCCGCAACCATTAATTGTTACCTTTCGCTCGTAGCTTCGCTCGCTTGCTTCAATATTAATAAGTAACATCCTGTAACCATGTTTCTGACAATATAAATTATTCTACTCTCTTCTATTTTTGAGTTCACTATTTTATCCCTCCAAAGTTCGAATGTACAAAAATCGTTGCTCTTTACAAAAAACACGCCCTTCAAGTTTAATGTCTCTAAGACCAACGGTTTGGGCTGTGCAACGTGCGTTGATATCCATACTAATATTATAAATGGGGAAGTGTGTCTATCTGTCTGTCTGTTTGTCTTTCTTTCACGTCAAAACGGAGCGACGAATTGACGTGATTTTTTAAGTGGAGATAGTTAAAGGGATGGAGAGTAACATAGGCTACTTTTTGACTCTTTCTAACGCGAGCGAAGCGGCGGGCAAAAGCTAGTATCATCAATAAATCAGTCAGTCAGTCGGCCATGTGATAGATAATTTGCCAAATGGTTCCAGAAGTGTCTATATCAACGCTACGAGATGAGCAATACCTAAGGCGACTTTGTAGGGGTCTTTGACAATACAAAAACTAAACGGGTTTTCACGAAACGCAGACTGGGACCGGTGATAATGGTGCCGATTCTCTTGTGCACAAACTATCGTAAATTTAAGTTAAGTGCATCTTTCTCTTTCCTTTTAATTAAGATAAGGACAGAAGATCAAATATTAGTTAAGTCCTGTCAAATTTAGACACTCCATAGATAATTTAGACGCAATTTAAAAACATGGCGTCTAAATATACGTCAACTTTCATCAGGCGCTGTCTAATTTGACAGGATTAAACTAAAATGTATCTTCTGTCCTTTTCTTTAAGAAATGGAAAGAGAAAGATGCACTTAACTTAAATTTACGATAGTTTGTGCACAAGAGAATCGGCACCAGTGGTCATCTTTGTAAGCAATGTCTTTCTATTAAAGTTCTTGAGGTCTACAGTGTAATGCGGCTTCAGTGTAACTTGCATTCTCTCGAGAGGGAAGGTACACAGTGAAATGGAGCGTCTACCGAAGGCCAAAATATATGCCTACTTGTCTTTAGTACGAAAAAGTTTAGGGACCTCTAAATTAGACCATTAAAAGACACATTTGACTAATTAATTGCATTGCATAAGAAACACAGTAGAATGATTAATTGATGCTGCCATTTCAAATATTTGCAGTGCAGCATAGGTTTCAGCCTATACTGGTTGAAGGACTCCTAGCCTTTAAGACATACGTGTATAAAAGGACACACGAAAAGAGACTGAATGTTATGTTAACAATGAAATTTTTCATCTCGTTTCTCGTCTGTTAAATAGGGTAAACGCGACAGTTCCCGACTGATACAAATTGGGGCTTAATCCAACGATTGAGCGTGAACTATGAGAGTCGTTACGCGGATCCAGCCGACGTAATAGTCCTTCTTTGTCGCTAATGTGCCATAAAAGGAGAGATGTCCTCACGGCAAACGGTTTTGACGGTCAATCGGGTATTGGACGACAAATGGGGATTTCACCCTAGTGACTTCTCGCTGTATAGGAGTTCTAGGTGTGTGACTTGGGTTTAATTGAAATATCGAATATGATTCTGTTTCGTTTGTCTCATGATGACGAATTAATTTTTTCACTTTTTTTGTTACTAATTCATGTTAGGGTCATGTTGACTTCCTTGAAATATGCAGCTCATATAAAAATAATAAATTATAAAACTATAAACTACATAAAAAGTGCTTTATAAAGGAACTAGCTGTCCCTTGCGGTTTCTCCGCTCCCGTGGGTCGTAGCGTGATGGTATATAGCCTATAGCATTCCTCGATAAATGGGCTATCTAACACTGAAAGAATTATTCAAATCGGACCAGTAGTTCCAGAGATTACCCTCTACATACAAACTTACAAACCTACAAACTTACAAACTTACAAATTTTACCTGTTTATAATATTAGTATAGATAAAGAAGAAAATATTTCAGAAGAAATCAAGACATTTGTACAAAATGGTCAAGGTTAAGCCATAGTTCACCTGTAGGTATTCAATGTGGGTTCGATGAACATGAATAATAACAAATTCATGGCTTTTTAATAATAATACGTTAGAGATCGGCTCAGTATCACTATTTATCTGCATTGTACCAAAAAAAAAATGGCATTACATACATTTATTTATTTTACAATTAAATCTATTTTTTGGTACCCTGAACCGATGCATTGAATAATTATGAGACTATTATACCTAAACTAGATGCTATCAATGATACTCTATAAATATGTGTGTGTTTCCAAAAAAACCTTATGAATACTAGTGCTACGTAACAAGTAACAATGTATTTTTATATGAAATTGGTTATTGGTTTTATTTTTGTCCTAGTTTTGAAAAATGATGTAAGTATTTATTTACTCTTTACGATTTTTCATATAAAATCTAATGCAGTTTAGTGATAAATAGACTCATATTAAACATATACTAACTTACTATTGCTTTTTTATTTGCGCCACTATTAGTACACACATCAAAAGTATCTAGGGATATTTTAATTAAACCTAAATAACTAAAATTCTATTAACTTTTTGTTAAGACACCTACACTTTAAAATAAACCTTGTTTAATTGCCTATCTAATCTGATAATAAACTTTTGTATAAAGTTAAATTTAAAAAAAAACTTAGAAGAAGAGGAAAAACTCAACAAAATTTCAATTTAACTTTATTTTTGAAATTTCAAAACCTAAACAACAAAACAATTTATTTTTTATAAAAATTGTTGAAAACTTAAAATTAATAATTCGTGGATCCACCTAAGACTCTCCTGACACATCTGGAGCGGTTCTGCATACTCAAAAAAAGGGTGTCAATATCCTGTTGTGGAGTACTGTCCCAAATCCTGCTAAGATGCAAGAAAAGCTGGTTTTGATGCACAATATCAACAGGGAAATTCCTACGAGCTCTTCTCTGAAGCATATTCCAGGCATGCTCAATAGGATTTAAGTCGGGGGATTGTGCAGGCCGGTCTAAAGCTTGGATAACATGCTGTTGTAACCAACTTGTAACGATACGCGCCGTATGTGGACGGGCATTGTCGTGCATTAGCTGGAAATTTTGTCCCATTTGCTGTTTGTGGGGCAAGATTACAGGCTCTAGCACCTCATCTCGGTATTTTCGAGCAGTCATATTGCCTTGTATCCAAACGAGGTCCGTTCTACCGCCGAGACGAATTCCTGCCCAAACCATAATCGTGCCACCTTAATATGCATGAACTTGTTGTGGGTGCTGCAGTCGATTCCAACGTCCAGCTTTTCTCCAAACGCGTAATCTTCGCGAATCAGGATGAAATCCAAACCTAGATTCATCAGTGAAAAGCACAAGTGACCATTGAGAATGGTTCCAGTTTTCGTGTGCAATAGCCCATTGTAATCTTCTTCCTTGATTACCTCTCCTTAGTGCTGATACCCAAAATGGCCTACGAGCACGTAGATTGACTTCATGCAGTCGCCTTCTCAAAGTTTGACCGCTTACCAGCAAACCATACTCTCTCTGTAGCCTTTGAACCAATTGCATCGCCGCTGCATTTAGTTGACTTCGTGCAGCATTTACTATGAATCGGTCCTGTACATGTGTTGTAATGCGTTGAGGTCCTCGGTGCCGTTCCACCACTTCCTCCGTGACACGATAACATGACCAAAGCCTGGATATAACGCTCTGACTGGTCTTCATGGCTTCAGAAACGGCAATTATGGGACAGTATTCCACAACAGGATATTGACACCCTTGTTTTGAGTATGCAGAACCGCTGCAGATGTGTCAAGAGAGTCTTAGGTGGATCCACGGAATATTAATTTTAAGTTTTCAAGAACTTTTATAAAAAAAATTGTTGTTTTGTTTAAGTTTTGATGTTTCAAAAATAAAGTTAAGATTGAAATTTTGTTTGAGTTTTTCCTCTTCTTCTAAGTTTTTTTTAAATTTAACTTTATCTAAAAGTTTATTATCAGGATAAATAGTCTATTAAACAAGGTTTATTTTAATGTGCACATGTTTTAACAAAAAGTTAATAGAATTTTAGTAATTTAGGTTTAATTGAAATATCCCTAGACACTTTTGATGTGTGTATATATGTATAATTTATAAGAAACTGAAGGGGAAATGTGTCAAATAATCTCAAAAATGAATAAATCTTTTGGCAGGGATATTTCAATTAAACCTAAATAACTAAAATTCTATTAGCTTTTTGTTAAGACACCTACACATTAAAATAAACCTAGTAAACTTTTAGACAAAGTTAAAATTAAAAAAAAAAACTTAGAAGAAAAGGAAAAACTCAGACAAAATTTCAATCTTAACTTCATTTTTGAAATATCAAAACCTAAACATGACAACTATTTTTTTTTATAAAAATTGTTGAAAACCTTAAACTAATAATCCGTGAATCCACCTAAGACTCTCCTGACACATCTGCAGCGGTTCTGCATGCTCAAAACAAGGGTGTCAATATCCTGTTATGGAATACTGTCCCAAGTCCTGCTAAGATGCAAAAAAACTGATTTTCATGCACAATATGCTTCAGGGAAATTCCTAAGAGCTCTTCTCTGAGGCATGCTCAATAGGGTTTAAGCCAGGGGATTGTGCAGGCCAGTCTAAAGCTTGGATATAATGCTGTTGTAACCAAATGTAACATGTTGATGTGTGCAGTTGTACGTGAGTAGCGATCGACAGGTCTTTAGTGCATAATGTTTTAATTGTTTCATTAAAAGCTAATTAAAATATACTTTTCAGTGCCTTAGAATAATACCGGAGCGTTGCGCAGTAACATATTTGAATGAGACATATGTCACTAATTTGACTCTTACTGTCAGACGCGCAAGTAGAGGAGGACCATATGTGGCCAATAGTGAATGGATAATGTTACAAGTACTCGGAAACAACGTAACGGTAAATCGTTGGAATATTGTTAACAAATGGTATCCAATACAACGCTAGTATAAGTAAAAATGTATAGATAGGTTACCTATACGAAATTCTATCTTCAAAAACATACAGACGAATTGAGAAAAAGGAAGAGGCTCCTTTTTTGAAGTCGGTTAAAAACGACATGCGTAAGTGTGCCGTACACATACAATTTAACGTCAAAGTAAGATGGCATGATTCAAGTATTGCTAGTGAAAAAGAGATGAATATAATTTGCGACAAGTATAATTTGGTGAAATAGCTACATTTTAAAGTGCCACATGCTGACTGCCTATACCCTATCTTCACATCTTTATAAATATCATTAGTCCAATACAAAAAAGAAACTTAAGAATAGGTTATACGATTCAAGTAAACGACAATGCTGCAATGCCAAAATAAACACGAACCTCAAATAATGTTTTTTGTAATTTATACGCATGAATTGAGTGACATTTAGAATGTTTCTACGGATAATGAATCTAAGCCTTCCAAGTTTTCTGTAAAGTATACACACTTACAATCGTTTAATTAATATTTTACAGATTGACCTGATCTTCTACCAATACCTTCACAATGAGTTCAGGCGCTCATTTGTGGAAATGCATTTTAACATGTGCGATCTAATAAATAAGGACCCTTACTTTGGGTTTGTCATAAGAAGGGGTGGTTTGACCAAGTGCCCCATTCCACCGGTAAGTGAAACTGTCTACTTGAGTACGTAAGTGACACCATCTTTACCACGTTTTCTTTCGTATATAAAAGATGTCTGTGGTAAAGATGGATGGTATATATATCATCATCATCATCATTATCAGCCTACAGACGTCCACTGCTGGACAAAGGCCTCCCCCAAAGATTTCCACATGCATCGGTCCTGCGCCACCCGCATCCAGCGGGACCCGGCGATCTTGATGAGATCATCGGTCCATCTTGCGGGAGGCCTGCCCACGCTGCGTTTACCGGTACGCGGCCGCCACTCGAGAACTTTTCCGCCCCAACGGCCGTCAGTTCTACGAGCTATGTGCCCCGCCCACTGCCACTTAAGTTTGGCAATTCGACGAGCTATATCGGTGGTTTTGGTTCTCCTGCGGATTTCCTCATTACTGATTCTATCACGCAGGGAAACTCCAAGCATTGCTCGTTCAATTGCCCTTTGGGTGACCTTGAGCCTGCTTATGAGGCGCACTGTGAGTGACCACGTCTCTGTTCCGTAAGTCATCACTGGCAACACACACTGGTCAAAGACTTTCGTCTTGAGACATTGCGGTATTTTGGACGAGAAGATATGACGTAACTTCCCGAACGCTGCCCAGCCGAGTTGGATTCGACGATTGACCTCTTTCTCGAAGTTGGACTTACCTAACTGGACTGTTTGCCCCAGGTAAACATATTCGTCAACAACTTCGAGCGTAGTGTTTCCTATTTTTAGGGGAGTGGGTACAACATGGTTGTTTGCCATGATCTTCGTCTTATCCATGTTCATCTTAAGACCCACTTCCTGGGAAGCACTACTGAGGTCATCGAGCATTCTGCCAAGGTCTTCCAGGGTCTCAGCCATGACTACGATATCATCAGCAAATCGAAGATTGGTGATGTACTCGCCATTAATGTTGATGCTGAGTCCATCCCAGTTCAGGAGTTTGAACACATCTTCCAATGCAGCGGTGAACAGTTTTGGTGATATGACATCACCCTGTCTCACTCCTCTCTGCAATTGGATGGGTTTTGAGTTCTGGTCCTGGAGACGAACTGACATTGTAGCGTTTTTGTACAAACACCGTAGTACCTCGATAATATATCTGTAGTCAATTTGGCACCGCTGAAGCGACTGCAGCATAGCCCAAGTCTCGATCGAATCAAAGGCTTTCTCATAGTCCACAAACGCTAAACATAGAGTCTGGTTATACTCCTCGGTCTTCTGTATAACTTGTCGCAGCGTATGTATGTGGTCTATCGTACTGAAGCCTTTACGGAACCCAGCTTGTTCAGGAGGTTGGAAGTCGTCGAATCTGCGTGCGAGACGATTCGAAATGACTCTCGAAAACAGTTTGTAGACATGGCTCAGTAGCGTGATGGGCCTATAGTTCTTCAGCAGGGCTTTGTCACCCTTCTTAAAGAAAAGTACCACCACGCCTCTGTGCCACGCCTTTGGCGTTTTACCCTCGAGTATGACGGAATTGAATAGCTTCTGAAGAGCTTTTAGCATAGGCGTACCTGCCACTTTCAGGAGCTCAGCTGTGATTCCGTCTTCGCCTGGCGCCTTGTTGTTCTTGAGCTGTTTGAGAGCCATCCTAATCTCATACAGGCTGACGTCCGGGATATCTTCGGTATAGTGTCGGGTTAGTCTGGCTCTTGGATCGTCAGTCAGACTAATAACAGGCCGTTGTGTTGTCGCGTATAACTGTCCGTAGTATTTCTCTATCTCTTCCATGAGCTCGGGCTTTGAGGACACGATCTTGCCATCCTCGGTCTTCAGCTTCATCAGTTCAGCTCTGCCCAACAGACAGATTTCTTGCAAACACCTTGGACCCTTTATTTCGTTCTATAGCCTCTTCAATACATTTGGTATTGAATTGGCGTATGTCGCGAGTCAGTGACTTTGAGATCTGTCTGTTAATCTTTCGATACTGAGAAGCATCACCTGATGTTTGCAGTTTCATGTCGCGCCTCTCTTTCATGAGCATAAGAGTAGAGTCTGAGATCTTTTTGTTACTTTTCGAACGATGGGTTCTAAAATATTTAGATCCGATCGTTTGGACAGTTTCCACGACCCTGTTAGGTATATATATATATATATACGTATATATGGTATATGTATATATGGTATATGTATATTTGTACTTAGCAATGGATCGGTCTGCAATATTTTTCCGTAGCACAAAGTTCAAAATGGACGTGTCCATCTAGGACATCACTGACACTCCGTGCTTCCGAAAGCACGTAAAGCCGTTGGCCGATTGGTTTTCATTCGCAGAACTTTGGCAGTCAGAAGCCTTTACACCCGTTAAGGCTTCTGACTCTAGCTTCAGAGTCAAAAACCAGGAAATCTGACCAGTCTAACCAAGAGGTATCGTGTCGCTTATTGTCTAGGTTGTTGAGGTCTGATAGGCAGTCGCTTTACGTAAAACACTGGTATTTAGCTAAATCTGGTTAGGCCTCGTACAGACAAGCAGCACTTTGCTGTCAACAAAGCCAATTTTGAGCTGTCGACATAATTACCAGCAGTCGGCGTGTCAAATACTGCAGCAGTTGCTTTTGTTGACAGCTGATGTTGGCTCTTTCAAAAACATAGTGTTGCTCGTATGTTTCACACCTTAGGCTGTAAGTTGACCCTAAAAATAGTTAGGGGAAACGTTAGGGAAATGATGACAAAGTTTAGAAGTCAAAGTATTTAGTGTTGTTGTGTATGTTTTGTTTAATTATATTTTTCTTGTTGTAGGGAAAAGTTTCGCTGAAAAACGTCAATTTAAATGTTGATATTCCTTCTGTTTTTCCATTCGAAAAAGGCAAAGTAGGATTGGTAGCGACGGACAATACAAACGGAGTCGTTATTGCAAAAGAAGAAATGGTGGTGACTTTTAAACAGTAATAATAAATAATTATTATTACCTTATTTTTGCGGTTTTACTTTTTCACATTTGAAGTTAGTAGGTTCATTCTATAAAGCTATTCTGACACAATGAAAATAATCTGAAGAGATTTTTAAGGAACGAGATTCAGGCCATAATTCGAAAACGAACTAGAATAAATCCGAATTTCGACAAGTGTTATTAAAGAAACATTGGATAAAGTAGATTATTTTTTCTAACTTAAGCCGATTATCGGGAGTGTCACATTATCCAAAATTTTTAGGTAAATATTATTTATTTAAAAAGATAAAGAAATATTTCCTTTCAGTAAAATAATTGTATCTTAACAATTTATGTTTTTTTACCCTGTATATTAATTTGCTTTGGCTTAGCTATTCCCCGTCACTATCTTACCATAACAAGTTGACGAGAGTGCAACAGTGAAAAGTAATATTGCTTCTCCGAAGCACTTTCTTAGCAATGTTTGTTTATCTCGATCTCAATGTTTTATAGAAAAAGCCCTGACGTAGGCTTAGGATGCTACGGCGTAGCAACTGACGTAGCATAGTCTACAACGTTGTTGCTACGAAGAAAATGTAATAATAAAAATATTCCCCTTATTCGAATTTGAAGGTTTATTTTCTCCTTTTTGAGTACATAACTCCTTTTGATTATTTTTCGTGTAAGTCTGCTAAAGGAAATTATTAAAGAAGGAATGCGACTGCGTTGCTCAAAGGCGGGGAAGACGATGTTAATAATGTACTTTGACTTTACATAGTCGCCATGCCTATCGATGCAAAGTTTGATGGGAGAAGCCTTTTGTTTAAATTCTTTTTATATTGAAGTGTTTCTTTTTTTTCAAAATTGAGTTTCGTTTTGATTAAATTTTCTTCCGCGTTAAAAGCTATGAATAGTTTAGCTGTCCAACAGTATAGAAAAATAGGATTTTCTCATTTATAAGTATTGTTACTTATGATTCGTTGGGCGGCCAAGCTTACCCAGTACTAAATGTGGTAAAAGTAATTTTCGCATTTAGAAATTTAATTTCCCCATACATTTAGTATGATGATAACAGTTTCAAGTTTCCCCACGAGCCACGATGTATTCTTTTAGCGATGTCAATTATGTCCTAGATGAGCTTTAAATTAAATACCTCGATGAAAAGTCACATTGGTACTAATCGATTTGATGCCGAGCTACCTGAAATATAAGCGTGTTAACCTATGGGCCATACCCATACCCAAAAACCTGAATGCACCATCCGTAGTAATCCGTATTATTCCGTACTATTATATCCATATCCATACTAATATTATAAATGGGAAAGTGTGTCTGTCTGTCTGGCTGTCTGTATGTTTGTCTTTCTTTCACGGCAAAACGGAGCGACGAATTGACGTGATTTTTTAAGTGGAGATAGTTGAAGGGATGGAGAGAAACATAGGCTACTTTCTGTCTCTTTCTAACGCGAGCGAAGCCGTCGGCAAAAGCTAGTAGTTTATATTTAATTAATATTTAATTTTGTTAATTAATTTGAAATAAAATATACTAATAATAAATAATTCTTAATTCTAATTTAGTTGTTGTTTTTAGTTATTGCTTTTTTTTTTGTTAAAATATATTTTTGTATTAATCATACCCAAAATAATTGTATAATACTGGAAACATAGGTTTTAATAAACCTAAATCAGGCAGGTCGCCACATTCTATTCTAAGCCTAATGCAAATTTTTATTTTTATTATGCTAATTTAAGAAATATTTATTATGTAAATCTGTAAATAAATTTATCTTTATCTTTAACTTTTATGTCCCTCCCTAGGACCAGCGGTTTGAGCTGTGCCAACAGTCAGCCGGTTTGCTTTTTTAAATTTTGATATTTGTTGTGTTATTTTGTTTAATGTTATACTTTTACACGTCACTATGGTTTTTCGCTTTTTTTAAGCGAACGTTGGGCCCTGTGTTTCCTAGCTGACTTTTCTGAGAAGAAACAACACCAAAATGGCTTAATATAATTAACACGGTAGTTTCGTATCATATTCTGTAACATTAGCCCCAAACTAACAGTCCAAGTTTGTGTCGTAAATGATTAGACACCTTCAGTAATAAACATATAAGGTTTAAATTACATTACACTATGTTTACTGTAATGTTTACTGTCCGTGACACTAAGGGTTACTTAACACTAAAGGGGTTATCGTACACCCTTGTAAAGTGACAAGTTAGGGTTAGTGCAGACAGAATAGAAATCCAGGGCTTGAAATACCGTTAAAAATATGGTATCGTTACCAAATTTAACGTTATATCTGGCACATTTTACCGTTAAACATACGTAACGTTATAATGTACGATAACGTTAATTTTATCGGTATGAGTCAGTTTTGTTACCGGCGCGGCGCGGCGCCGCCACTACCCGCCAAGCCGCGCCCGCGCGGCCTTGGAAAAAAGGGCAACGTTTACCGCTATTTTCACAATAACATTAAAAATACCGGTAATTTTTAACGCTATTTTTAACGTTCTTTTAATGTTATGTTACTAAATAACGCTACCAAATCATACCGATATGCAAGTATCTCTATGGAAATAACGTTACTTACCGGTATTTTTAATGTGAATTGGTAACGTTTTCAAGCCCTGTAGAAATCTTCGTTCTTCCAATAATTGTCTTCTACGATGTCCTTCACACCGCTCTGGTTTTCTTAAGTCTTCATTTCTTGTCCAGGCGGTTTTCCTTTGGAATGATCTTCCTCAGAGTATCAGGACGTTGACAAGTCGTTACACATTCAAAGTTAAAGCTCGTGAATACTTACGCAAGAAATTGGCAGATTCATCCCACATGTAATTTATTCTTTTTCTCTATCTATAATTTTTATCTCTCTCTCTACTGTTAATATTTTGTATTTATGTATTTATTATAAAAAATAATCTTTTTTTCTCTTTAACTTTAATATCTTTGCACCTACCATGTTTTGTCTCTGCATCACCTTAAGGTAGACTGGTAGAAAATGCCTAAGGCATTAAGTCCGCCATTGTGCAATGTTTTTCTTTGTGCATAAAGTTTTAATAAATAAATAAATAAATAAATAGAAATATGCTGTAGTTTAGCAGAGTTTGTTTATTATTTGAGTAGGTAATTGGAAAGGGATGATGCAGTTTTTTTTTTAAGATTAATTATTAGCTATTACTCACTTCACACTTTCATAAAATGTAACGAAACATATCCATGTTTTTTTTTTACTGTAACCTATACTGTTCCACTGCTGAGCAAATGCCTCCAACCAACCAACAACCAACTCCTTCCAGACTTCCGTAACCTCACTTCCTCGAAGTAGCCCTCGTAGTATGCGTCAAGGTCATTTCGCAATCTATTGCTCTGCGGCCTCGCAGTCCTTCTTCTAGCCCATAGCCATAGGGTATGGCATCTAAGATATGAATAAAACTAACCCATGTCACCCTCCATACTTTCAACTATCTCCACTTAAAAAATTACGTCAATACGTTGCTCCGTTTTGCTATGAAAGACGGACAAACATCAGGCACACCCACTTTCCTATTTATAATTCAAAGCCAGACCATTATTTAATATGGCAGTTATTTGTTATTAAATGTTTTATTTGGAATTGACGCATTTATTATAAGTGTAGTAGTTTCGCATCGTGAGTTACTCAAACGTTTCACCCAACCACTGTTTCTGAATGGAATCATTTGCACCGCAGTGGTTGCAGCGTTGCTAAGGCTGAGGTATCTTTAACGATAAATCAAAAGATTACTTAGCATAATAACTGTCACCTTGGCTTTCTCTGCGGCGAAACAGCCCTTTAATAGATAATGACGTCATTGTGTATTCGTGGAGTTTCTTGCATGTTCGATGTCATAGAGATGTATTTATATTTTGGAACTAGCGGTACCTGTCTATACCGACAGATATATACCATAATGTAATGAGGAGATCTAAAACTGCTTCAAAATGCTGGTAAAAATTGTTTTATTTTATGATCGAAAAAGTTATGCAAATGTGTGAAAAGTCCAGGTCAGAGTAAATTCTCAGTAAAAACGAAACAATTGCCGAGAGGCTGAACCTTATCTTTGATCCTCGTCTATAATAGATTGGCGATACGATGAAAATATGCGTAGCACAAACAAACTACTGATAATCTAGGATCATACTGAAAGGTATTTTATAGGTATGTAGATTACTAACTAGATCACTGGCAAAGTCGCAGCAAACCTTCCAAGAGGTCTTAGTCCACATAAATGATTGGACAGTGGCATCCCTAGCCGACAAAATTAATACAACCCCTTAAAAAAATACAATCTTTATAAAACGCACAGCCCAAACCGCTGGCCTGAAACTTAGAGGGTGTGTTCTTGTAAACAGTAGGTAGCCACTAACAAAGGATTAGTGAAAATTCGACCTCTGAAGGAGTAAAGAAATGTTCCATTACAGCAAGTTCAGGAAAAGCTATGTAAATGTTTATATTACATTTTTAAACTTTTTGCCCGCGACTTCGTTCGCGAGGAATAATAGTTCCCGTTCCCGGGGATTTCCGAGATGAAAACTATCGTATGTCCTTTCTCGGGTCCCAGACTATATCTGTACCAAATTTCATTCAAATCGGTTCAGTGGTTTAGGCGTGAAGAAGAGACAGACAGACAGAGTTACTTTCGCATTTATAAAATTAGTACGGATAATAGTTTACTGACAGGTTATGATGTTTATTATTCCAAGCCAGGCTTTGCAGTTTGTCTATAGGGCATGTCACTGATTCGACGTAATCAAACAGAAGTTTACTTTTTGTTCAGAGCATCATGAAAGGTCATAATCTCCTGCAATAAGGAAACAATGAGAGGAAGAATAGGTTTTTTCACAGCTTCATAAAACTGCAGACTTGAGTATTTGATATTAATTCCACTTTAACACTTTCCTTACAATTTAAGATTATAACAGACAAAGAAAGAGACAAAGTAAAACATATGTATGAGTTTTTAAAGCCTTTTATCTTTTGAGACACGGATATATAAGATGCTAATAACAATAACTAATTAGCATTCATATCACAACCTGCATTAAAACTTCTGAACGTAATTAAACTCGATCCACATCAAGAAGCGACGAACAACACCCGAGAGACACCTGACACGAGCAAAGTCGTTCACGTTAAGCTTTATCCTTATTAAAGTTTTTTTTTTTGTGAGTGGGAAATCATCCAATGACTGCTCCCGTCCTAGGTGCGGCGGGAGGGCGTGTCAGACTCTTACTGACTAAAACCCACTCATGTTCCTTCGATTGCCCTTTATGTTCCAGGGTCACGGTGACTACTATACACATTCCGCAACCCCGGCAGGCGTTGGCCCTGTTAGGCCCCTTCCTGTGCTGACTCCTTCTCTTTGAGGCGCGCGTGGAACACTAACGCGCCGTCGACGCGGTCCTGGTCCTAGCCGGGCGGCGAGCTACCCATCGCTCGCCATCCGCAGAACCGCGCCTACGGTGGCCGGTAGTCGTCTTGCGACATCCTTAATAAAGTTAGGAGGTACAAGAAAACAAAACTTTATTTATTTATTTTAAAGTACAATTTTAAACAAATGCGTTATAAGTCACTTGGAAGGATGGAAGGAAAGGGTAGCTGAAGAAATAACAGATGAAGTGTGTCAAGAATGATATACGGAATGGATTGAGGTGATAGTATGATGATTGTTTACTTATTTTAAAGTACACAACAAGAACATTTGAAGCCTATGAACAAATAAGTGATGAGTGTGAATGTGAAAGAAAGAATGGGAAAGAAAGCAAAACATAGTTGGAAGGATATTGTGAAAAATAAAATGAAGAAAAAAGGACTGTGTGATAGCATGACGGTTATTTACTATTTTTATGATACAGATTATGGAGGGAAGATGTGAATAGAAGAAAATCTTAGTAATTTAGGTTGTGTTGTTGTGTGTTTGTGTAAATGTTTTCCTAATGCCGTAGTTCTCCAGTTTCAACAAAAGTGTTTCATGGTTAGGGGGCAGAGAACTCCAAAGGCATATTGTGGTTCCTCCCAGGCGCTTAAAATCTTCTTTATAAGGTTGATAATGGCAAAAATTAAAGGTCATTTTACAAAGGACATTTGGTAAAATTGAAATCTATATAAGAAGAAGAAGAATATCATTTATTTGCGTGAAATATGGTTGACAAAAGATGTTATAAAATAATAAGTACGTGACATTATCTACCCTCTTCAAGGGCACAACATAACGCCTGTATTCACTTAGGGGTAGATAGAGCACAAGTTTCTTTATTGTTTTTTAACTTATTGCTTATTGTAATGATATCCACGTGTTTCCCTTCCCGGGGGTGGAAGAGTCATTTTCAAAAATCAAGTGGCGGCCATGACGTTTTTCACAATACGCATCATGGTTAACGTTTTCATGAATTTAGTATGTCCTCGAAATATGGCCTGGATCTAGATCCTTCTCTAACTTTCAGGCTGACACCGTAACATGACACGGCATACAATTTTGGCTACTTTCTATTTATAGTATTCAATAAAAAACAAAAAAAAAGTTCAATAGAAATCATAAAAGAAAATTAAAAAGCCACTTTGAACTGAAAGACTTATAACACCGATTAGGCCCTGCGCAGACGGCACACTTTTTGTGCGATCGAGTCTGCGGCGCACAAAAAGTTTGAACTAAGAAAACTAAGACTTTTTGCGCGTCGTGTGCGTTACTGCATATAATTGTATAGGTTCTATTTTCACAGACTAAAAAGTGCGTCACGGATAGTCTGTCGTCTGCGCAGGGTCTTACGATGTTGACATAATTGCACGTCATTTATTGAGTGAGTTGAGCCATGATGTTAAATATCCTTCACTCTTTCTCGAAAATGTAATTGTCTGTTATATTAATAATTATGTTTCAATACGACTGGTACTTCAAGACAAATAAACAAACAAAAAAAATTCTTCCGCTTATTTATATTATTCCAGAACAGATTTTTTTTATATTATAAAGTTTTTATTTATTTATTTGGACTATAAATGTGATAAGAGAACCAAAAAAGTAAAACTAAAATAATATTTATTATTTCTGTTTAAAAGTCGCCACTATTTCTCCTTTAGCAATCATGACTCCGTTTGTATTATCCGTCGCTATTAATTCTATTTTGCCTTTTTCGAATGGAAAAACAGAAGGAATATCAACGTTCAAATTTATGTTTTTCATCGAAGTTTTTCCCTACGGAATGAAAAATATAATTATACAATAAACACATTAACACAAAATATAAGTCAGTTTGACATCTTATCCTAATTTTATACCGATTTAAGTATTAGGCCTCTTTCAATGTACGCGTTTCTTGTCGGACGGGTGCAGTGTAAATAAAACGCGTGGTGCGGCAACAGTCCTATTGCCGAGCGTTCGCGGTACCGACGCCCGTACTGCTGCCATATCGCGCTTTTTCTATGAAAACAAACGAACGTCCGTGCGCCGTACAGCAAATGTACCGCCGCAGCACTACAGCCGTCCGACACGGAAAGCATAAATTGAAAGCGCTCTTACAAAGTACAACTATATATTATATTTAGACAGCTCGACTTACCAGCGGTATGGGGCACGTGGTCAAACCACCGTTTCTTATAATTTGCCCAATGTAAGCATCCTTAATGATAAGATCGCACATTTTAATATGCAACTCCACAAATGAGCGCCTGTACTCATTATGTAGGTATTCGTAGATGAACCAGTCGAGCTGTAACACAAGCATATATTCAAGACTGTAGCTTATACTTTAGGCACAAACGGGCCACCGACCTCGCGCTACCGCGCTACGCGGACACTGCTGTAGCGAGTGGCCGCTACCGGCTACACGTGTGCGGCGCGTCTAAACAAAATATAGCCGTGATCGGTGGCCCGTTTGCACGGACCCTTAGATATTCTTACTTCAAAAGTTACTCCATGGGCAATCAGTAGAAAGTGCTAAATATTATCTTTCCAAGTGTTTTGTAATATTATGTAAGAGTTGTTATTTATAAGTTCGCACGCTTCGTAGTGCCTCTTTACAAAAGATCGCCTTTATTTAATGTACAGGTACAGAAGATTACATCGACTCATGCGAAGGAAGCAAGTGTCAAGGTTATAAATATTGGCTTTAAATTTTTTAGATGAGCTAATGCTAAGCTCAGTATATATACAACAGCGTGATTGATAATATGTTGTAAGCTAATAATAATCCTTAAACTTCTTTTTTGTTGGAGCTAAAAAAATAACGCAGTGTAAAATTAACGATATACTGTTAGTACATAATTTTCAAATATACTTTTTGTGCCACAGCCTTATTATATTCTTTTTGGTAATCATTCCATTTTCAGTAAAAAGTTTAAAGCGTGAATCATCCAATTCATGTGTATGAATTGCAACAAACATTATTTAAAGTTGGTTCACTGTAATCATCATAATCATAACAATATTTCAATGATTTACCGAAACGTTGTTTCCGAGTACTTTTAATGACACCCATTCACCATTGGCTACGTATGGTCCTCCTCTATTAGCGCGTCTGACAGTAAGCGACGCATTAATGATATACGACTCATTCAAATAAGTTATTGCGCAACGCTCTGGTATTACTTTAAGGCACTGAAAAGAAAATTTAAATTAGCTTTTTCCGAAAAAAAAAATGGAACATTGTAACACTGAAGACCTGCCGATAGCCCCATCAAATAAACATGCAAGAGTTCTTAGATGTTCCATACCATACCAAAACGGTACAAATGTAATATATTCAACGCTGAGCTGCATTAGACTATCAGATATACTTAAATCGTGAAAATGTAAATAAATAGGTACTTACATCATTTTTCAAAACCAGGAAAAAAATGAAACCCAAAACCAGTTTTAAGTAAAAACACATTGTTAGTTGTTACGTAGCAGTGTAAAATTAATGGATTTCCTGAAAAAACTCACATATTTATAGGATCTTATTAGAGATCTAGATCAGGTATAATCGTCTCATAATTATTCAATGCATCGGTTAATCGTAAAAAAATCGAGTTAATTGTTATATAAATAAATGTATGTACTGCCAATGACAATACAGATAAATCATGATACTGAGCCACTTTGCCACGTATTATTATTCAAAAAGCCAATTTAATATAATTCATTTTCATTGCACCCACATTAAATACGGTCATGAAACCACGGCTATACCGTCAAGGGAAAGTCATCTTGTACCTATGTCTTGATTGCTTCTGAAATATTGTCTTCTTTCGTACTTCTTAGACCACTTTTAGTTGTATTCGGCTCTTAGTTTATCAACTTTTAATTTTTATTTCCGTTGCATATTTCAAGCGAGCCATTATGACGCTAATGAATTGGTAACGAAAGAAAGTGAAAAAATTGATTTGTCATCATGAGACATCAACAGAATCATAATTATTATTTAATCATACCCAAGACCTATTAAATTCATAATCTAAATTTTTAAGGCAAATTTTTCGACAAAGGATGACTATAACATCGACTGGATCCCCGACGACTTAAGCAGACCTCGTTTTTGGTATTAGCACCCCAGAAAGCCATGAAAACGACACCCATGACGCATTATAGTAAAAATGTTAATGCCGCCATCTTGGTTTTGGAAACGACTTTTCCACCCAAGGAAGCGGAAACATGTAGTAATTATTCCCGTTTAACAATAATTCCCGTTCCCGGGGGATTTCCGGGACGAAAACTATCCTATGTCCTTTTTCGGGTCCCAACTAAAATAATGTTCTTGCGTACCAAAAATAGTAAATGATCACCAAAAAAAAGTGAGCCGTCACGGGACGCCTGGCAGATGTGAAACATCGACATTATTTTGTAAAAGTAATATGATTTAAAAGTAACTAAAGCGGCATGCGTCGCCACGCCAGAAATTTGTTTTACGTGCGGCTATAGATGTTTCACATCAAAATAGTAGGTAAATGATCACCAAATCTACTAGTGATTCATTTTATTTACCTTAGTCAAAATCAGTCTAATTCATAAAGTAAAATAGGTTATTTCTAGAATACTTTATGAAACATAATTTGGTGGTCATTTAGTATTTGTCAGTGTCGTGTCATTATGTTACTATATTTGGTGGTAAGTTAAACATTATTTATAATATTAGTATGGATTAATAAACAGTCACAACATAATATAAATAACAAACGCAGGGTCTCCGGCTTAGCAGTCAGGGTCACTAACCACCGGCACCAGATCAACAGGTCGTACAAAAATTTGCATTAAATTACGGGTTGTTATAACTTACAATATAATTACATACACAATTTAATTCGGACTCATCATTCGCTTAAAATAACCAAACATCAATATTAACATTTAAGAGTATTCAACCCATTTGCAACAAAAATATCGTTTTATTATTTCGGGTTATGGGACATCCCGCCCACGAAAGATCTCGCCCCCGGGCGAGATGTCCACTTTTTAAAATGTGCATGGGGATATTCGCCCGAAAAATAATGTCCTGTTTAAATATGGTCATTTAACTTTATGGTTTGCAGATTCAGCTGATATTTAGTAAAAAATAAATATTTCATTTACTAAATTAAACTTTATTATATTAAAAACCCTATAATAACGAAGTTGTTAAAAACCTTCGAACACACGGGATTCGAGTCGAGACACAATAGAAAGACAATAGTAGTGTGACATGGTTGTCGAACTACGTCGAATGGTTAATAAGTTACAATAGCCCCATAGTCGCTTTAGCCCCGGGGCACCTTATCTCTTTACGTTTTAATATCCCAGTATCATTTATTTTACACAGGACATAATTTTTTGGGCGAATATACCCATGCACATTTTAAATAGTGAACGTCTCGCCCGAGGGCGAGATCTTTTGTGGGCGGGATGTCCACTTTTTAAAATGTACATGGGTATATTCGCCCGAAAAATAATGTCCTGTGTAAAATAAGGTCATTTGACTTTATGGTTTGCAGATTCATCTGATATTTAGTAAAAAAAAAAATAAGATTTAGCCGTAATAGATCTTTACTTTTGAATAGGAGACATTCCAGTATGATTTATTTTACACAGGACAATATTTTTCGGGCGAATATACCCATGTACATTTTAAAAAGTGGACATCTCGCCCGGGGGCGAGATCTTTTGTGGGCGGGATGTCCCATAACCATGGTATATAATATACTAAATATTCTGTAAATTTTATTGATTTCGCAAAAAAATGGCTGGTTTTTTGAGCAGAAATATGTACTATCGACAAAATTAAATCATGACCCATTTCGACGACAAATCGTTTGAAGCTGTCAAAATAATTAGATTATACGTGTGACATTTTTAATACATGTTTACGCGATTGTCAACCTAATTGTATTTGAATGTCTGTAGAAAAATAAGCTTATGGTGGGTCATGATTCCATTTGGTCGATTGTACATTACATATGAAAATTTCAGTTGTGGAACTACCATGGTTCATGAGATACAGCCTGTTTACAGATAGAGCGACAAACAAGTCTTAGTAATAAGTTTCCCTTTGGGTATCAAACCTTAAAAACTAAACAAAAAAAAATATAATATATTAGCTTTTGATAAAAACTTTGTTAATTTCAGTACCTACGTTCTTTTAATAGTATTTAATTCGCTCTTATTATCGCTTGAAACTAAGTTTTTACCGTTACCCGGTTTGACAGTTGTTAGCCAAGTGCAGCTGGGCATTTTAATAGTACCATTAAGTTTAATTCTTACTTAACTTTCCGAACTATTAAGCGCTTTAGTTTTATGCAAAAGTGCTGAACGGTAAAAGTTTTATGATATTTTTTTCTATTTACTGTAGACTCGCAGGATTCCGTACCACTGAAATAAATTAAAATTCTAATAAAAATGAGTTTTTTGTTTGAGATTTTGTTTTCAATTTTATGCTTTTATTGTGTGTTTTATAGAGCCATATTAATACACACGTCTCATGACAAACAGACAGTAATTTTGATGACAGGGTGATGTATGGTGACTTTTGGGCGAGGAATATTAACAGACTTATACTACCGTATAATAATTACGATGCGGTTTTATTTTTATCGACAGACAGATTAATCAAAGCTTTGCAAATTAAAGTATAGTTGAAATTTGGTGCTCAATGCATAGGTGCCCAAAAAATAGGTGTTTAAACCGTATTCTCATTGACTACCTATTTTTTCAAAAACTCCGGACGAACAGCAAAAGTACATTTTCCTTGCAATCTTCAATCCTCAGCAGGATAAATACGAATTGAAGTAATCAACTCTCCGTGCGATCTGACAGGGCGACATCTGACCGAATCTCATCGAATCCATGTCACTTGACAAGATAGTGATTATTGGTGACCGAACAGATGACCGTATCATTCGATAACATCGATTTACATAGCTCGCCGCGTCATACCGATGGATTGTCTTAACAATTAATATGCGATGGCATTGCACGCCCAATGGGATTTGTGGCTAAGACAAAATACTAATTATGACGTTATACATAATATGAAGAAAGATTTTGCTAAATGAGAGGTGACATACAAAATATGGTATTAAGTTGTTACTTCTACTGTTCAAAGTTGAGATACACATAGACAATAATATGTTTCTTGGAGTATAATTTTCCTGACTTTATTTTTCTATCGTAGTTTGTATTGCGTATTCAATTTAAAGCATTTGCTAAGTATGGTTTATTAATCTTGGCCTTAACCAGGCCCCATACCTTGGTACCTTTTTTTTTGGGAGTGGGAAATCATCAAATGACTTCTCCCGTCCTGGGCGGGGCGGGAAGGCGTGTCAGACTTTTACTGACTAAAACCCACTCATGTTCCTTCGGTTGCCTTTTATGTTCCAGGGTCACGGTAACTATTATAACCATTCCGCTACCACACCTTGGTACCTTGTAATCGCAAACAAAAATAAACCACCATTATCATCATCTCATCTTTTCTGCAAGGGTAGAGCATTTGTTTGAAAGAGTCAGCGCGGCCCTGGAACGCAAAGGGCATTAGAAAAAACACAGATAGGTTTTAATCAGTAAAAGTATGACGCTGCCTTTCGCGCCGCCCAAGGTGGAAAAGGTCATTCAATGATTTCCCATCCATAAAAATACGCTCATCTTTTGTCTAAAGATGTCCATTAAACTTGTTCGTTCTTCTGTTTAAAAACTTGCTGTGCTACTTACTACTTTCTTGACAGTTCAAAAGTGCTTGTAAATAGTTTTGTTATCCCCGTAACTTTTCAAAAGAACGTTGGGTTTAACTGGATGCAGTTAAACACCTGTGTTTTTATGGAACGACTTGGTTTTTTGGAACCTATGAAACCTGACATTAGTTTCAAGTAACGTGTTTTTTGACGCCGGGGAATGCTGCATCTTGCATTCAAGGCTTGCTGTAAAGTCTGGAGGTATTATAGTAGATTTCGCGAAGATGTCGAACTTCTATTAACATTTTTCATCAAAATAAATGAAATCAAAGTAAATGTATTTTATCTACTCTTCTCTTATCTTAAATGTTTAACTAGGGTTAAACATTTGTGAAGAGTAGATAAACAAAGTGCCAATGTTCGACGACGGTAGTGCCTGAAGTAGAAGTAGGCGCGCTCGCTCCGCAGAAGTAGCAGACGTGGAAAGTAATTGATTCTGAACTACTCTGCAAAGCGGCTCATCCCAACGTCTCTGGGAAGATGGGTTGTCGGGCAGATCTGTACTTGGGCAAGCATCTTTCCAGGCCTCTATAGCCTCGGCTAATGACGGCACATTAAAATTGACCAGTATAGGGGCAAGGATATTCCTGATCAATTTCTCAGTGCCGTGAACCGAGGATATAAAAGCTGGCAGACTAATACTAGAAATTTTGCGGACGCCGAGGCCCCCCATGCGAATTGGAAGCGTTGCTTGGGCCCAGGCCCGGTCGTCCATTGCCAAATTTCATCTCTCTAGGACCAGTGATTTGAACTGTTCGTTAATATATCTACAATTAGTCAGCTTAACATTGTATAACGTTATTTAGATCTACATATCAAAACAAAATCGTTTACAAAAACAAGATTAAAAAGCATTATCAACAAGTAGGTACTACAAAACTCTAGCCAACTACTACTAAATAAAGATTCAATAACTCCATGTTTTCTGTATCATGAAATAACGTCGTCCATTTTTATGACGTTTCGTCTGTAAGGGCGACATATTTGACCCGGATCGGCCAATCGATTGGGCAGTAATGGAAGCTCTGAATGACGAAATTTCGCGACCCGTGTCACGTACAGTGGACCAAATAAGAGCGTACTGTGATTTTCATTATTCTCGACATGGTTTTGTTGCAACACTTTTGCTTTGTGTACTCAGATTTTTTTAGTGCTGTTATATTAGGTTTGGGGCATGATGTGGTTTCGCTATTTGTTTTTGTTTGTTTATTTTTTTTGCTCTATGTTTTGGTGTCTTTTGTTGTAAGAAAAAGTGTTTAGTTTTGTTGTGAGTTTTTTTTAAGTACCTAACAATTTAATAATAGTACCAATCTAAATTATTGTCCCACTGCAGGCCAAAGGTCTTGATCATCAGGCATACTCAACGCAAATTGGCAATTTCAGATAATAGGTAGACCTAGGTACAGATTTTTGATCGCTTCCCGAGAGAAATTTTCGTACATTTAACATAAACTTTTAGCTAGACATTTGAGTAAAATTATATGCATGTAGCAGAGATGAGAATGTTGAGATGGATGTGTGGAGTGACTAGAATGGATAGAGTGGGAAATGAATATATTAGAGGAAGCTTGAAAGTAGCACCGGTTGCTGATAAGTTGAAAGGAAATCGTTTGTCATGGTATGGGCATGTTAAGAGGAGGGAAGAGACGCATATAGTTAAGACAGTTATGAGTATGAATGTAGAAGGTTGGAAGAGGAGAGGAAGACCGAAGAAAAAATGGATGGAATGTGTGAAGAATGATATGAAGGAGAAAGGGGTAAGTGATAGCATAACGGGTGACAGGTTAGTATGGAAGAAAGAGACATGTTGCGCCGACCCCAAGTAAAATGGGATAAGGGCAGGAAGAAGAAGATTTGAGTAAAATTAAATGAAATTGTATAAACTTCGCCAAGTTACAATAATAGGCAATGATTTGCAAAAATGGCGAGCGGTTTCTTATTTCAAGCTTCGACCCCCGATTGTAGCTAATACGTGGTAGTAATACATTACATTATGATCCTAAAAATGATGCAGTAAGAGTCATTTTACGAGCGGAAAAAGTCATTACAATTTTATTTACTTGTTCGTCAAGGACGGTGTTCCTCCAAGACGATTGTCGCTAAACATTGAAATTCCTGTGCTTCGGTTCGTACAAGTACTTTTTCAAGCATTAGACCTATCAAAGCTTTGCATGGATGTTACAACTCATTAAAAATCTCGGCTTTTCTCTATTGTAATATGAACGTATTATTATACATATAAACCTTCTTCTGAAGTCACTCTTTCTATTTTAAAAGACCATCAAAATACTTTGCTTGGTTTCAAAGATCTAAGTATACATAGGGACAGGTAGACAGCTAAAAGCGACTTTGCTTATTTTTTTTCTACCCTACGTTATTATATTTCTAGCCTTTTTCCAACTACGACAAAGTCGGCTTCTTGTCCAACCAGTTTCAGCCAAATACCAGTGTTTTACATGGCTGTCTATCAGACCTCCACAACCCAGTTGTTGGGTGACAGGGTACCCCTTTCAATTTTTGGTTTCTGACTACCCGTAACAACCGTGACCAACGGTTTTGTAAGCTTTCCGATAAGTGGGATGCCAGTTATGTCCTACATAATAATTATTAGAAAGTAACTTCAAACTTCAACTCTTTATTAATGGCATTTGTGTAAAACACACCACAATTCTGCCACGACCATGTTCATTTTACAATATCTCAAACGAAGAAAGATTTATAACAAAAATATATGCAATATGACTGAGATGGTCTCCTCCTTGTGAAGAAACCTGGTCCGTCAGAGCCTCGTCAGTGAATAAGCAGGGTGTAGTGCAGGTGGCTTTGACCCTGGAGGTGATGGTAGGGCCACTTACACCCCTATTAGAAAGTACATTTGAATAGAAAAAGGGACAGCGACATTGGCACTTCTTGATGGATGAATGGCGGGCACTTTGACACAAATAACATAAACATAATTATATTTCGTCTACGTCTACTGTAACTATTAAATACTAGCTGCTGCCCGCGACGTCGTCTGCGTAAAGGCTGTAACTCCGCCCCCGTAGGTGATAGCGTGATGATATGTATATGTAGCTTACAATTATGTTGGCCTGACCTCTTGGTAATATTCATGCAAAATTTTAAGTAAATCCATGCAGTCCTTTTGGAGGTTAGCCCGGAAATACATACAGACAAACAAACAACAAAAGATATTTAACGTTCAAGCGATTTTTTTGTCAATAATATATAATCTCCCCCTCTCTTAAAGTTAAACGACTGGTTCGAAAAAAAATCATGATGGTTGTCCTTGGATTGAACCTTAAAAGAAAGCTACAACGGCTCAGATAAAATCGTTGTTAAATTGTTAACGCGATGTGTCGCGTTATGGAACCCTATTCTATACGTGGCCTGACACGCACTTGACCAATTTTTTCTACATTCCACGATATAAAAAATATTAACGATTGTGAATTGTTACAAAACTTCTCTGTAAACTACGTCTGTAGTTTTTCTCTCAGCAGCCAAAATATACAGAGAATTTGGAGTGGCAGGCCCGTGTGAGAAGCAGCTCGTCCTGAGGTCGACATCCGCAGTCTTCAGCGTCTGCCCCTGCGACTTGTCATGGCGAAGCACACACTCACAGGGAACTGCACGCGTTTGAATTGGAAGAGGTAGTTGTGCGGTATGAGAGGAATACGTGTTATAAACACTGCATCGCCGACGCCTCAACCTGTCAGAATTTCCACTTCAATCATATTCCTTTGCAGTGAGATGACTTTGAGCCGGGTCCCGTTACACAGCTTCGGAGGGGACAGGTTCCGAAGAAGCAAGATCGGGACGCCGACCTTCAGCTTGATGGTGTGCGCTGGAAGTCCACTTGCTGTAAGGGAGTTTAGGAATTCTACGGGATAATTTGTGGCTTCATCTTGATCGTCTACAGTGTTTATGGACGTATAAACTACTTCGTTTCCATCAATTTCCGAGACATTGCTTTCGTTGATGGCTGCAGCTTGATCATTTTTGGATGTTAAAATGGCTCGCTGGCACACCCAAGAATTCTGTTGGTTTGGTAATTGACTGATGTCCCCATACTTACAACAAATGAGTTCTTCTAAGGAGGCCACCACTCTACCGAGAGATTCTGGGAGCACCACCTGTTCACCTCTTTCCTCTGGTAGATTGCCTTTGCCGAGACTTAGAGGAACATCTGAGAATTCTTGGGCACGTGGATTGCCACCGAGCTGAGCTCGCATATTGATGGTCAAACGCAGCCTATGAATTTGTAACCACAACGAAGATCGCTTCAACGAAGCATTCACCCCGTCAGCCCTAGACCCCCACGTCACCACAGGGAGTGTTTGCCGGGAATCACCACTGAACAGAGCTGTAACACCACCCATCAAGTGTTCAATCCTGCGGTTGTCCTGCAGGGTTCTGTTCACGGCCTCCACTGCTTTCCTATTAGCCATCGTAAACTCATCCCATACGATCCAGATCCAGAGAGCAATCCCTGAGCACATGTCCCTTGTCACTGTTACGGGATACCCCACAAACAGGCATTTCGGCGCTTTCTAAATCTATGGGTATTTTGAACATGGCATGCGCTGTTTTGCCACCAGGAAGCAGAGTAGCAGCGATTCCTGACAATGCGACAGCAATGGCAATTTTGCCTTGCCTCCTGACCTCTGCAAAAATACCAGTGATAATGAATGTTTTCCCTGTTTCATCAGGAGCATCCAGGAAAAACATTTTACCCTGGTCGAGCCCAATGCTTTCCAGAACAGTATCATATATTTGTTTTTGCTCTGAGGTGAACCTAGTGACGTGGTCATTTCGGATAGTGGTCATTAAACCCGAATCGTAATTGGTTTCGGCGGTGTACTCCCTATTTCCACGGTCTTGATGCGGTAATGATCTGGGAGCTGGTAACCCGTACTCTACCAGTGCTTTACCGCCGATTGAAAAAACCACATCTGGAAGTGCACTAAGACAGATGTTCAGCACGCGTTCATCAGTTGCTTCGATTTCACCTTCAGAAGCACGCCTTAAAGCTCGTAAAAAGTCCTCGGACAGAAGATGGCGGTACTTCTCCCACAAAGCTACCGGGAACGCGACTCCACAAAACACAAAGATGACGGCAAACAGAGGACGCATGCGACTGAGACTGTCACTGACGCTCGCCTCTGCGAGGGTATCAGTACTAAAAACATGAAATTGATGAAGAAATGATCATCATCATTAAACCGACTTAAAAAAAGTAGGTTCTCTGTTCGACCTGTTTGTATGGGTGTTTGGTTGAGCCGATTTTGATGCGATTTTCAGTAAAGTGTTCGTTACATTCTGGGTAATATAACACAATGGATTTAACCGACTTCAAAAAAAGTAGGTTCTCTATTCGACCTGTTTGTATGCATGTTTCTCCACCTTCATGTGGAGTCATTATACGTCAACAACAAAGAGTACTCATCAGGCTGAATAACTCTTGCTAAGACGTCATTCTTATATAAATGTTAGGTATAGTGTACGTAGCTGGGCTCATGGAAGTCCACAACAGGTGCTCCAGATCTTCAATTTTTATACGTCAACAGAGAGTGCTCATCAAGCTGAACAACTCCTGCTAAGACGTCATACTTATATATGTTATAGTTTAGCTGGGCTCATGGAGTTCCACCTCAGGTGTTCCAGATCTTCAAGTTTATTCTCTCAACAGAAATTGCTTATCACGTGAAGCAATTTTTGCTATGATACCATTTTTGTATCTCTTATAGTTTAGCTGGTCTGTTGCGGTCCTGCTCCAGGGGTTCAAGTTTCCAGGATAAGTTATAGCCTATATGTCGCCCGGACTTAATACCTATACAACAAAAAAAAACACATTGAAATCCGTTGAGTACTTCTGAAGATAGCTGCAACGTCGTCAGCGTGAAGGCTCCAGCTCCTCTCCCGTAGATGATAGCGTGATAATATGTAGCCTATGTTTTGACCCGACCTCTTAGTAATATCCCTGCAAAATTTGAACTAAATCCATGCAGTACTTTTTGAGTTTATCCCGGACATACATACAGACAAACAGACAAACAGATAAACAGACAAACAGACAAAAATTCTAAAAACTATATTTTTGGCTTCGGTATCGATTGTAGATCACGCCCCAAGTATTCTTTTTAAAATATATTCAATGTACAGTTTTGACTTTCTTACGATTTTATTATATGTATTATATTATATGTATATATAGATGTTACTAGCATTAGTTAAGTCAGTTTAGCCATAACCTTGTAATAATAATTACATCAATTACGCTAATCTAATTCAATAGGTAATTAATTTTATCAGAACAAAACTATTACTTGAAAATTCCGTTCAAAGACCAAAATAGAATTAGAATATCATTTCGGTAAAACATTTTTCTTCTATCCAATTTTTTTCTGAAGTCACTTAATAATAACATGTAAAATTTCCTTTGACTTTTTTATAATAATTGTCGACGAAAACTTCAATCTCTTCAATCTGAATTAAGGAAAATTAGTTGAAAACTTTTCGAATAAGTCAAAATTTCTTAAAAGTTTTCCAAGACGTCTAATTGTTTTAATTCTTAGCTTTAGAAATACTTTTTCGTGAGTTATTTCTGTTAACATATTTGTAGACTTCTCATATTACTTTAATTTTGAACCTCCGATTCAAGAAGAGGGGTATTATTAGTTTGACCGTTATAATAATGTGACTTGACGGGCTTGTTGGTCTAGTGGTCAGTGACCCTGACTGCTAAGCCAGAGGTCGTGGGTTCGATTCCCACGCAGGACAAACTTTGTGTGATAAGCATAATTGTTTGCTCTGCGTCTGGGTGTTATTTATCTGAAATATGGTATGTATTTAAAAATTATATAAGTATATGTATATCAGTTGTTTGATTACCATAACACAAGCTCTGCTTAGCTTGGGATCAGATGGCCGTGTGTAAGATGTCCCAGAATATTTATATTTATTTATTTTATTTATGTGTGTGTCAAACCGATTTGGATGCAGGTTTTTTTATTTGAAAGTAGGTTATCTAGTGATAGTTTTAGTTTTGTTGCATCAAAATTGGTTTGACCATTTTGAAGTTATCTTCTTTTATATTAGCTACTATCGCGTTTTTTATAACTTCGGAGGTGGGGTTTTTTTAAATTTACACTTAAGTAAAGAAATTTCTCAGTCTGAATCTGCGTAACTATATAATGATAGGGCTTTCAGCCTGTTATTTGTCATCAGTAGTAGTTTACAGTGAAGAGTAAAGAATTAATGTGCCTCAATAATTGACGGTGAATGACGCTTACAGCTTAACCTTTAAACGACCAACCGACAGCCAGCTGTCGGGCTGCTATTGTCTTTCTATTGTGTCTCAAATCACGTGTGTTCGAAGGATTTAATAAAGTAAGTGGTTCTGATTAGGTTAAAAGCATTACAAATAAAGTTGTGAATTTACATAAAAAAAACAGATATATTTAGGCTTAAAAGGTCTAAGGGTTTGTCCTAACTTGGGCAGACGTACAACTGATAATGCGATTTGTTTTATCTTTCATTTAAGAAGAGTAACAGCAGTTGTTTCTTCGAAAAGTTTACAGCTCATATTACGTAAACGTCGTAAACTATTTATTTCATAGTAAAAACAAGAATATCGTTACAAGAACAATACCATTACTCGTGGCACCCACTGCACATAAAGAAGATAAAAATTATGGCACTTCTAGAGATGGCCTTTGGAGATCTTTATCGATATCGATTTTATAGATAGCCAATTGAGAGATTGGACCATGCATCGTAAAGAAAACTAGACTTTTAATAAAACTAGTATTTCTTCGCGAACGTTGGTAATAGTGGACTCAGACGATGTTCTGAATTTAAAAATAACCTTTGTTCGATTCTAAATAAACTCTTCCATTTATTTAATTACGACTTTAAAAACGATTATTACTTTCTTAATTGGACAGCTAACGATGAACTTTGGAGATATTTCTATACTAAGTTAAGAAAAAAAACCGGCCAAGAGCGTGTCGGGCCACGCTCAATGTAGAGTTCCGTAGTTTCCCGTCCGTCACAGTAAGTGTTCAAACTTATAAGTTTAAAAAAAAGGCTATTTGTTACGTTGACATACTAAGTACGCAGAAATTATTTTGTACTACCTTTTTGTCTTTTTTGTACAAAAACTGTTGCTTCTATCAAGTTCAAGTATCAAGTTCAAAATAATTTTCCTAGAAAGTACTTATAAAGTTCTACTTTCCAGATTTTTTTCATATTTTTTAAACCTACGGGTCAAAAGTTAGAGGGGGGGAGACGCTTTAATTTTTTCTTTTGGAGCGATTATTTCCGATATTATTGACATTATCAAAAACTGATTTTAGTAAACCCCTTTTCATTTTTAAATACCTATCCAACAATATATCACACGTCTGGGATGAAATTAAAAAAAAAAACACTTCCCTCTTTACATATAGGGGGGCTACCCTAATAAAACATTTTTTTCCAATTTTTATTTTACCACTTTGTCGGCGTGGTTATTTTACATATTGGTACCAAATTTCAGCTTTCTAGTGCTAACGGTCACAGAGATTGAGCGAGGACGGACGGACAGACAGACAGACATGGCGAAACTATAAGGGTTCCTAGTTGACTACGGAACCCTAAAAAGACGGAGTCACGGCAGATCACGAAGAAGTTAAATATCGCGAACGATGACGAAATTGGAGGGAGGTCTTTACCCAGGAATGGGAGAGAGTAGGTATAAAAAAAGTTTATTATTATAAGTTCACTCGTGTGCCCAATGTTATTATAAAACCAATTGAAAATAATACCATAATTAATAGTTTATTTAATTATTAATTAAACTTCATGCACATCATGTAGAAAAAACACCGCACATAGGCGGACTTAATGCCTTAGGCATTTTCCCCCAGTTAATAATAGTTCTATACTTATTTATTATTATTATTAGAAAATATTTTCACCGATAGAAAGAGAGTTCATTTTTAAAAGTCGTTAGAAAAGCTGGTACGAGAGAAAAAAGTAAACAAATTCATATATAGCATGCAAATGATATGCAAAGCAATAATTGTTCGCCTCAACAATGCTTAGTTCCATAAATCATGTATTATTATTTTTATCTGCATCATATTAATGTTGATTGAAACTGCAATTACAGTCTTTGGAACATGCTCTTTTTTGAAATCATTGTATGTTTTTTTTAATCTGAATTATTACCATAATGTGGAGATGAGTCAGTCACGCGATAAAATACTAAAGTGGAATTATCAAAATTGGTGGTCGGATGCACAAAGCTTATTAAAATTCAACGAAACGTAACACAATACGTTTAAAGTTAATGTTAAATATGCACTATTATATTCCTCTTTTTTCGTCGACTCCACAAATTATTAAAATGAACGATTTGAGATAAAATAATTTAAAAATTTCAACTCGAACTTGCTAAGAACGCAGCTCTAAAAATCTATTTTTTTACAAAACCAAAGCACTCATTCAATCCCATATTAAGCTCAAATTATATTTTCTGAAGCTCAATTTATAGTTCTCCGTCGATCGCACTCAGCAATAATATTTTATCGATATTAAGACCCCATCACTATCGAAGTTTAGTCGTGTATCAAATTGAGTATATTCATAAAAAGCCGGTTGCCGTATAGACGAAGTTGGTTCATTGTAGATATTACCGATAGTGCTTTCAACTTATTTCAATATTCAGCACGTAGGTACTATTTTATAAGCCTATCAATACACCGTGTTAGGTACGTCAAAGGGGCATATTTAAGGACGCGATATTATGCCATATTATGTGCTCACATATTACTAATAGAAATGTAAATAATAATAAAACAATATAAAATCGTAAAGAAAACCGTAGTTGAAATAGCGCAATAAGGCTAAAGCCCCGTATTCATTGTAAACATTTGTTTAGCAACTGTTGATCAACTGATGTTGTCGCTCGCCGGGCGTCAACTCTGCAGTATGGCGTGATCAACACCGCAACACAAGTGTAGCCCGTAATAATATATGATGACAGCAACTCGTCAACATGTTTATGCAACCATGTTGCTAAACAAAATGTTTAGAATGAATACGGGGCTTAAGTCTTAAAAACTAACACTAGCGCTCGCCGTTGCATTGGGTCACTAATTTATGGTAAGAGAGTGAAGTAGATATATGACCTGTTCTTCTCTCGATGGATATTTATGAGGCATTTGGTAAAAAAATTGAGGTATCGTTTTTTTACATATTTGGAATGAGAATCGAATACTGAATTGCCTTCTTCAATATGTCCTTCGTCTTACCTAACACGGTTTTTTTTTTGGAGTGGGAAATCATCAAATGACTGCTCCCGTCCTGGGTGCGGCGGGAGGGCTTGTCAGACTTTTACTGACTAAAACCAGGCGTCCGTCACTCTCTCAAGGCCACGCGTTTTATGCCTACCGCTTCGCGTATCGTCGACGATACAACGAACACCGGGCTGTCGCGCGCCCGGCTAAGTGCTCGCGCGTCACGGGTACAGCGCTGACTATCAAAATGCCGAAACCACATTATTATTGTGTGATTATTGTGCAATTCCCCTGTTTCCCAATTCTCCTGTTTCCCTTTTGATTATTTATTAAAATTATTCACGCGGTTTTGGATATTTTTGACACTAAAATATAATAATCGGGAATTCAAGGAACGAAAAATATGCATCAGTCATTTTATTAAACTAAAAAGTATTTGATCAACTAATAAAAAAATAATTGTTTTTCTAAAACATTCGTTTTATTACCATTATCATCATACGTATAACCCTAGCACATTTACTGGATGGCACGCACACACGTTAGTCGCGCGGCGGGCAAAAGAATCTCAACTCTCTTTATGCGTACTTATGGTACATTTCTCCTCGCTGCAAACAGCTGGTATTATTATTATGATTTTGTAGGCTATTATAGCGTAGGTATTTTAGTTTTTGTATTGGAGTGAAGTATCTGTTACGTAGTAACTATTTATTAATCTGTGCTAAAACCCACTCATGTTCCTTCTGTTGCCCTTTATGTTCCGGGGTCACGGTAACTATTATAAACATTCCGCAACCTTACCTAACACGGTGTTATAACAATTCCTATCAACTTTTAGTTTGTCGTTAATGTATCGTGAACGTAGAACTAAACAAGCAGGTAGCTTAAAGCGCTTTTCGTTGAGTTATAGTTTTGCAGGATTTTCAATTTAGTTGATAGCGTAATTTGAAGTGCTTCGCTGAGTTTTAGTCGCAGTTTCATCGTTTCTATACTCGTCTAACGGTCATTTTAAATAAGGATTATTTTTGCCAATTTCGAGAGACAGCAGTAGTGCAAGTCTTTGCAAATCTCTCTCAATGAATTTATGTAAGGTGAGCTATGAAACCTTAAGCCTTGTCCCCACTAGAAACATTTGTCGAGCGACATGTGTCCCCGGTGTGTCACTACTCTTCATCGACTATGCGACAAGGAACAGTTTCAACAATGTCGCGGCGATGTCGTCCGACGTCGCCCGACGTTACCGGGGACACATGTCGCTCGACAAATGTTCCTAGTGGGGACGAGGCTATAACATTATCCCAGTTTAACACTCGAATGACAGCTGACCTCTAGCTTGCTTTACCTATAAATTGTTTTGTAGAATATACCAAAAAATTACAAAAATAAATACCTAGGGACAACTCACACGGCCTTTGGTTCTCAAACCCGACAGAGCCTGTACTACAGTTATCAGACAATGGTATACCTATTCAGTTAAATTATAAAACATACATCATAGTATATTTAAATTACAGCTAGATACAGAACAAGCGATCATGCTTATCTCATCATTTTGTTCAAGTTGCAAATCAAACCTTCTGGCTGCTAGCAGTCAGGGTCACTAACCCAACAGGCTAACCGAAGGAACGCTTAGTCCAATAAAGATTACAATTTAATGCAAAGAGTGGATAGACTCCACAGCGATTTTCCTGATGTCATTTTATTCCTACGTTTGACCCTTAAATGGGTAGTCAATTTGAAACCGAGATTGAACAAATAGCGACAAGTCATAGACCCACTGAAGACACCCAAATCTTGATCAAACTACGGTCTGGTTCCCCGAAAAGGTCAGAGATTTAGAACATAAAGGTTATACGTGGAATCATAGATGGACACGTCAATGCTTATAAGGATTGCGTTCGATATTCGAGTAACCCATGGGTTCTCGAACGAAAATTTAAGTTAAGTGTATCTTTCTCTTTCGTCAAGAAAAGGACAAAAGATAAAATATTAGTTAAGTCCTGTCAAATTTAGACACTCTATAGATAATTTAGACGCGATTAAAAACATGACGACTAAATACACGCCAATTTACTTCAGGCGCTGTCTTATTTGACAAGATTAAACTGAATTGTATATATATTCTGTCCTATTCTTCAAGAATTAACTTAAATTTAGTTAACTTTGTGCACAAGAGAATCAGCTCCCGCCAGTGACTAATTTTTATTTTAGTGAAGTTAACCTATGACATGCGCTTACGCATTATTAATAAACTAGCGGCCCGCCACAGCTTCGCACAAGTGTTACAAATCTTTCAGAATACCGGTTTCTTTTCTACTATAGTTTGTATGTATTTATGCATGTAACTCTTCCACTAAAATGACTCCACCTATTAAATAAACCGCATCTAAGTCCGTTGCGTCTTAAAGATCAAGCGAAGGACAGACAGAGGATAAGTTTTGATAGCAACCAATTTTTTTTAACCAAGCATGCAATTTTATTTTTATTAGCTAATTTAGCGTTAACATTATTTAGTAGGTAATTTAGATAATAGGACAACCGATATACTTAGCTATTTTGCTCACTGTATATATAATACATACAGTTGAATTTGCTATTAAAAATTAAAAAAAAATGGTAAAGGTTCTCTAGACCGTAGAGCCTGGTACAAATTTTAATATATGTTATTAGTTGCCTACCAGACCGAATAAATGATGATAGTTGTTCCTATTAATTCAGTTAACGAAGTCAGGTAGCGTGACAAGCCTAGTTTGGCTATAGCAACTATGTGAATAAAGTTTATTCCATTTTGTAAAATATTTTATTTTGCGTAACGATATGTAAATAAAATGAACACTGTTGACGACATTCCCGCGAGAGAGGGAGACAGCAATAACTGATTGATTAAGACTATTACTTTTGCTTATAACCTAAGTAATTACAAATTAATTCGATGACTGGATTTTTAAAATTCCAGGTAATAAAAACAAATTAATGGAATATAAATGGTTTTCAGTTCCCTTTCAACCTCCGAACACATGTGATTCATGACACAATAGAAAGACAATAGCAGCGCGACAGTCGGCTGTCGCTTGGTTGTCGAAAGGTTAAAAAGAAAGAACGAAAAAAGTGTTCAATAATTACGATATAACAACACGAAGTATTAAACGACGTATGTATGTTACTATGTACAGTCAGCAAAGTATATAAGTATACAGGGCCGTCATCTATAATTGAGGTTTTCTTGAAAACCAGTGAATGTATACAAATAAAATTTTACCTAATTGAAGAACTAGTCATTTTCAAATGTAGTTTATTTTTTTTATTAGCAATATCCGTAGGTTTTTGAGAAAACTTAAACTGTATCTGACGGCCCTGTATACTTATCTACTTTGCTGACTGTACATAGGAGATTATTATACGACACAATGTGCTCAATCACAGATTGCCTTTTTCTTTCACAATCGTAGTTGCCGGAATTCACCATCGTAAATAAATTAGGCTCAGCACCAAGGACGTTATCTACTTTTTAAGGCAACGGGTCACACCATACTAATCCCTAGTGGAATAAACACAATATCACTTTGAAGTGGAAAATAAACCCATATGCACATGCAGTACATCTGCTTATGTTGACAAAAGTATAGGATAATTGTTATAGAAGCCTCGATTGCTTTTGTGAACATAGACAGACGCTACGTACACGCTACTTAAATCATGATGTACTAAATATCCATGATGATATCATGATGTAATGTATGATATAGGATGTGATGAATAAGGTTTGATGAAGATATTTTCCTCTCTTCCTCCTCTTCTTTCTGCCTCTAACTTATTTTATTTATGGTCGGTTTAATACGTTTTATGCTTCCAAGTCGTCCCGTCAACCATCAGCCTCACGCCCCAGGCACAGACCTCGGCGTAGACGTCGAGAGTCGCAAGACGACTACCGGCCACCGTAAACGCGGGACTGCGGACGGTGAGCGATGTGTAGCTTGCCGCCAGACTAGGACCAGACCAGTGCCGACGCGACGGCGCGTTTTGTTCCGCGCAAGCATCAAAGAGCAGTCAGCACGTGACGGGGCTCTCTAGGGCCAATGCCTGCTAGGGTTACGGAATAGTTCTTTTAGTTACCGCGGCCCCCTTACATAAAGGAACATGGGTAGGTTTTAGTCAGTAAGAGTCTGACACTACCTCCAACCCCGCTAAAGGCGGGGCTGGAAATCAAACCGTATGCTGTACTATATTCCCAGGTGCCCAGATAATGTTTAGCCGCAAGCTTGTAATCAACTTGTAAGTACATAGTCACAACGAGCCACGCGTAAAATTGATCATCTGGAATAGCTATTACGGAATATTAATTGGAGTAGTTAGACTGTGGTGTAGAATGAAAGATGAAGTTGCATTTCTCATTGGCGTTCGGGGCATTAGTTTCTGCGTTATAATTGGGTTTCAAACACATACCTACTGGGCATTAGGTTAAGTGGTAAGGAAAATGTTTATTTTATTTTATATACCAAGCGACAGCTGGCGGTCAGGCTGCTATTGCACTTCTATTGTATCTTGAATTGCGTGTGTTCGAATGATAAATAATATCTAGACACTTTGTAGCGTGTCAAGGCAAGTTTAAGCTAACAGAACTGGCATATAACACAGTGTAATACACGAACCATTTGAAGCCTCTTTTAATACCCTTAAAACTCGAAGACTATTTCATGTAAATATTTGTTAGCTCATATACGTACCTATTAAGTTATGCGAGATACATTATGTGCTTCAAAAATAAAAATACACCTCAATCGTTTATTCTGGAACCGTGGAACCCTTGACCATATACTTGAGGGTATTATGATAACTGAATTGTATATTATATAATAAACACTTACTTATTGTGCCTGTAATGTAAGAACCAGCCATCAAAATTGACGACTTTCCCAGTTTCAAACCGCAAACACTTCTGTTTTCTAATCTGTGCCGCAAACATGCATGAGAAGTAGGCGCCTTTACCACTACGTCACAACATACGTGATATAAATTCACAGTACGATGCCTACACAATTTGTCACTTTTACGAATATTCTGCCACAGCCATAAAACACAAGTGTGTCACTTTGTTTTATATTTATTAGCTATCAAAACGTGGTAACATAAACTTTGCTGCCTATGAAGGAAATGCACCATCGTTAAACACACTTTTAAAGGGAATACTAAAATTTATGCAGAAACAACATAAGTTATCATCGCCCTAAAATATTGTGAGTGTAACTCATAATTATCACTGTTTGAACACTTAAGTATGTAAACACCAATATTTATGACGATCTGTGTTCTCATCAGCCATTGATCTGATGTCACCATTCACTAGTAGACTCGGTTGATATATCCTTCAAACACATTTAATTCCAGTCACAATAGAAAGACAATAGCAGCTCGACAGCCGGTTGTCGCTTGGTAGTTGAAAGGTTAATATTTATTGTGCCTTAAAGAAAGAAACAAAATAATGAAATTAATATGGTAATTTAAAAAAACTCGTGAATGTCCAGTGGTTAAGGTGACCGCTTCAAGGCAATATTACATCACTGACATCCTATGACTGGAAGCACGTAAAGTCGTTGGTCCCGGTTTCACTAGCTAGTAGATTTACATTGGTTTCAGGGATTCGGAAGTCAGAAAGCCTGACAGTCAGTCACTGTTATCCAATAACTGGACTATGGAGGTCTTAGGATCGTATTAATAGACGTCACTCAAGTCCGAGACGCTCTCAAGTCTCTTGCTGTCCTTGTCATTCTAAAGGGAAAAACTAAGGACAGCATTAAACTTGAGAGCGTCTCAGAATTGAGTGACGTCTATTAATATGGGCCTTAGGCACGGAAAACATTTACATTCAGTCTATAATGGACACAAAAATAATGTAATACCAATAGTAGTAGTAAAAAGACCCCTACAAGCAAAATAATAAAAACTTTTTTCCTATTAGGTGTATTAGAGTAGACAACATAACAGTTTTGAAACGCATTCCCATCATGCTTAATCCCGGAATAATACCAAATATAGGACCTGCATTAAATTTCCTTTGCCAAAATTCTGTACTAAATCGTAATTCAAGCTATGTTCCGAATGATTGATGCTAATTAAACCTCATTTTGGCTTTGAACGTAAATCGGGTTTACTCTTGCTGCATAAACTAGATATGCACAGAAGATTAACTCTTTGACAGATAAAATAGGCATACGCATAGATATACTATACATAGACGTATAAGGTGATTGATACATATGCAAAATTTCGTAAATAAATATAATAAACTAGCTTTTGCCCGCGGCTTCGCTTGCGTTAGAAAGAGACAAAAAGTAGCCTATGTTACTCTCCATCCCTTCAACTATCTCCACTTAAAAAATCACGTCAATTCGTCGCTCCGTTTTGCCGTAAAAGAAAGACAAACATACAGACAGACAGACACACTTTCCCATTTATAATATTAGTATGGATATCGTGGGACAACTCACACGCGGATATAATGATCTATAGGCAGAGTATACGTGTTAATATACACAACCAACAACTTTTACTATGGGAACATACCTGAAATCGCAAAATAAAAAACAGCTATTAAGTACATTCGTGTTTGCGTAATGTACTGAACAGCTAATATTTTTTAGGCGTTTTCGGCTTGGCTCCCATAATAAAAATTGATTGCTATCATGAGCACAATCATTTGTTTAAGTAACTAATTACTAGTGACCCAATATAAATTACACCCAGACACCGAACAAACAATCATGATCATCACACAAAAACTGCTCGTGGGTAGCAGTTGGCATGACTCCTTAGCTGTCAAGGTCACACGCCTGTTAAGAACTTCGCTCACCTATTCAGCTCTTTTCAGCTTATACCCATTTCACACGAGGGCAGAACAGTGAGGCAGAACAGTGGGCAGTACAGTACTGTTACTGTTTGAACGCACAGAACAGTACTGTCCTGTGCGTTCAAACAGTAGCAGTACAGAACAGTACTGTCCTGTGCGTTCAAACAGTAACAGTACTGTTCTGCCCTCGTGTGAAATGGACATTATGTCCGTAGAAAAAAATGATTTTATATGAAAACTGACAGACGCGGAAAGCTGATCTGACGCGTAAGTGTCTTCATAAAAAAAAAACCTGGTTTTTTTTATGGACGTAGTATTATCCTGAATAGAGCTACGTATTAATCTATTTATTTAGTACTTCCTTACCCTTCTGTGAGTAAATGCGTGAGTATTTTCGCTCATCACCGAGTCGACCTTCTGTTGTGCTGTTCAATGTGTTCAAAGCTCTGTACTGACTTCGAATATTTGACCGATCCATTGTGAAATGATGCAGCAACTAATGGCAACATTCCATTTCAAAGCGCAGCCGGTTATTGCGTTAGTGAAGTTGTAAATCTAATTATACATTTTGAGAGTATTGGTGTTACTAAGTTTCGAAAATGACATTCAAAATTGGTGTTTGTATTCGTATAGTAAAAAGAAAAAATAAAATGTTATTTATTTGTAAATTGGTTAAATAATTATGCAAACGATGGGGTCAGTGTTTCCTTGTTACTCTGAAAAGAAAGATCCAGAACAAACTCAAACGTCAGTCTCTTTTACAGTTCATACAACAGGATGACGACAACATTATTAAAATGGCATTCTGTTTAGTCCGTCTGATAGACCGGCCAAAAATACGGGACACGTATTTTTTGCTTGATCAAATTATTAAAATCGGAGTTGGGACCTTCGACGTCACTATTCAGCAAAAATTGTACCTAATGGTCACGTCACGCGCAACTTCAACTCACTGTATTTTCGTAATTTTTCGTTTACGACAAAAAAGAAAAAAAAACTTGTCCAAAATTTTTGATTATCTAACTGACGGACTAATTACTTTTTTTTTTCGTCAAATCGCCTATTGTATTATTCAAACTATACTACAACCATGAAGGTTTATAAGTGAGGTGATCTCTTGATGAGAAAAGCACATAGATTTAAGTAGATCTGTCCAGACAGTGCCAGCATTTGCTAAAATTATTTAACTCAACTAATTGCAACCAAGACCTCTTTCATTGGTAGGACATTGAGTACAACTAAAATGTACACAAAGACCTACGTATACAGGGTGTCCCAAAACTCAACGTCAAGCCGAAACGGGGTGACAGGATTGATCATAACCATCACGAGAAAAATCTGAAAAAAAAATCTATCCCATGCAGTTTAAAAATTATGGGCATTTTAAGAAAAACCTAGAAATTTGATCAAACTGTACCATTTTTCGGTTATTGTGGTTATTCTTTTTTATTTTTGTTCATTTGAACTTTGGAAACGTAATCCTAAATAACATTTCTAGAATCCCAATAAAAAATAATGACACAATTGCCTCAAGTTTCCGAGAATTGAGACTATTTGTTAAACTACGAATTTAAAATTTTCAAGATTCGTCGACTTTGACAGGCCCTCCTATAAAAAAAATGTACTAGAGTGCCTTGGCAAGTGGCATCAAAAGTTGGCGCATTTAATCAAAATTCTAAAATGGTACAGTACTTGTTAGTTCCATACAATAGAAAAGAGTAAAAAAATTAAAACCTCAAGTAACCCGATTTTTGCTATCTCATTTTACTCAGTTAAAATGTTTTTAATTCACACAAGCTCTAGGTAGGTTCTTAATTTTAAGACAAAATGATGAGAGAGATGGATAATGGGTATGTTCGCCATGAGTGAGCGAGACAGATAGTGACGCCACTTTTACCAAAGTGAAAAAAAGTTAGTAAAATTAGTAAAATAATTAGGTTTGTTGGAATAAAAGTCAGATGATAGAGAAGGTTGTCTATTGTTTGCCCAAAGATTATATGCCATAATCATCATTTTCCCGAATTTCATTTACCCGAATTTCATTTGCCCGAATGTTTCATTTGCCCTAAAAGACATATGACATACTTTTAATTGCCCGAATTTTAGATACCATAAGATACGAATGCCATAAGTATTGTTTGCCATAATTTTATGTGCCATAATAATTATTAGACATAATATTTAAATGGCATAATATTTAAATGGCATAACAAGTATTAGACAAATATTTAAGCCCCGTAATGGTGTTTTTTTTCTGTGCATGGTTGATGGTGGGCTAGGTCGACGGAGCCCCGCTTCGCGGGGCTCCTACTTCTGTGTGGTTTATAAAAAAATAACCACGAAGGGGATGGCGGGGTCTATTCGCTCGCTTCGCTCGCTCACACGACCCCGCCATCCCCTTCTAACCTAACCTGTCCGAGTCGGGGTGCCCTAAAGTCCCAATTGCATCCAATTTCTCTTGATATAAACAACCGTTATACACCCGATGTCGATGGCAAATTATGTTATGGCATATCATAATTATGGCATGTGATAATTAGGACATGTGATAATTATGGCTTACAATGATTATGGCAAATGATGTTATGGTAAGTGACTTTATGGGAAACAATGATTCTGGCACGTGACTATTATGGCAAATGAGAGTAGGGCAAATGAGTATTATGTCGTACGATATTATGGCTGTTGACTATTATGGCAAATGAAATTAGGGCAAATAAAATTCGGGTAAACGGCGGTATACCGATAGAGAAATAACGTTTTTTATTACAATAAATGTTCAAATTGTTTACCATCAGCCTCAATACAAGCCCTACATCTTCTTAAAAAAGATCTACTTATTAGTCGGGCATATCTTCGAGAGTTGATCGCCTCAGCTGCTTGAGAAATGCGTTAACGCAGGTCGGCTACGTTCTCAATGGGCTTTGAGAAAACTTTTTCTTTGAGAACTCCCCAATAGAAAAAATCCAGGGGATTTAAATCTGGTGAACGGGCGGGCCACGAGATAGTGCCCGAACGTCCAATCCACCTTCCCGGATATTCCTGGTCAAGGAAATCTCTTACTTGCACTGCGAAATGCGCTGGGCAGCCATCTTGTTGAAACCACATGTCGCGAAGATCTGCTAGTGGTACGTCCTCTAACAGGGTTGGTAAATCTTCTCTTAAAAAATGTAGGTAATTAGTTCCATTCAAGTTCTCAGGCAGTTCAATAGGCCCAATAATTTTACCGTTTAAAATTCCGGTCCACAGGTTTACTTTAAAACGATACTGGGATCTATCTTCTCGCATTAAATGTGGATTCTCCACATGCCACTCGTGATAATTGTGCAAGTTCATGTAACCATCTTTTTTAAATGTCGATTCATCTGACCAGAGAATTTTTTGGGTGAATTGGGGATTCTCATTATGCCTCTGTAGCATTGTTCTACAAAAAGAAATCCTTTCCTGATAATCTCGAGGTAGAAGACTTTGAACTCGTTGTACGTGAAACGGATGCATTTCGGCTCTTTGTAAAATACGATGAGCAGTGCTTTTCGGTATTCCCGTTCTTTCTTCAATTCCACGTACGGAAATACTTCGGTCACATGCGACCTCTTGCAATACTTCTTCCTGGAAAGGAAACACAGGTCTACCTCCAGCCTGTATTTGATTCGGGAAATGGCCGCCCTCTGTGAGTGAACGGTGCACATTAACAAACACGCGGTGATCCGGGTAGCGCTCTAAATTTGGATATCTTTCACGATAAAGTCTAGCGGCAGCACTTGCGTTGCATCTGCATTCCCCATAAATGAGGTGCATGTTCGCATATTCTTGTGAAGTGTAGCGCGTAGGCATGGTAGATAAAAAGGATGACAACACAGAGAGAAGCCAAAGTTGCCGGTATGTTATCAACAAGTCCAATTCACAAAGATTCAAGTCCAAAAAGAGAAGCCAAAGTTGTCAGTACTAAATCAACACAAGCGAATACGAACGTGCGCAGTAGACGAATGAGCGCAACGTATTAACTGGTTGGTGTCGGACTGGTAGCGTAGCCATTTGCTTGGCTGAAACTAGTGCGAATGAAACAGATAGATGCCATAGCATCTATCTGTTTCATTCGCACTCGTTTAAACGACGCATCTCCGTCTCAATGCGTGGCGTCACTATCTGTCTCGCTCACTCATGGCAAACATACCCATTATCCATCTCTCTCATCATTTTGCCTTAAAATTAAGAACCTACCTAGAGCTTGTGCGAATTAAAAACATTTTAACTGAGTAAAATCTGATAGCAAAAATCGGGTTACTTGAGGTTTTAATTTTTTTACTCTTTTCTATTGTATGGAACTAACAAGTATTGTACCATTTTAGAATTCTGATTAAATGCGCCAACTTTTAATGCTACTTGCCAAGGCACTCTAGTACATTTTTTTTATAGGAGGGCCTGTCAAAGTCGACGAATCTTGAAAATTTTAAATTCGTAGTTTAACAAATAGTCTCAATTCTCGGGAACTTAAGGCAATTGTGTCATTATTTTTTATTGGGATTCTAGAAATGTTATTTAGGATTACGTTTCTAAAGTTCAAATGAACAAAAATAAAAAATAATAACCACAATAACCGAAAAATGGTACAGTTTGATCAAATTTCTAGGTTTTTCTTAAAATGCCCATAATTTTCAAACTGCATGGGATAGATTTTTTTTTTCAGATTTTTCTCGTGATGGTTATGATCAATCCTGTCACCCCGTTTCGGCTTGACGTTGAGTTTTGGGACACCCTGTATAGTAATACCTGTGTTCACAAATAAAGATTTGATTGATGTATTGTTTGAAAAAACGTAGTAGTCTATATTAACTAGCCTTTTCTATCCCACAGCTGGTCTACGTTGCTAAGACTGCAGCATCATAGCATTCATTCTCAAGATTGCATTGCGTTTAGAATATATTTTAGACTACGTAAGTTTTTTCCATCTAGCATGTGCGCTACACACATACACACACACACACGTCTATTTTAAAATTACACCGTCAATATTGAAGTCTTAGGAAGGGGCCCAACAGGGCCAACGCCTGCCGGGGTTGCGGAATGTTTATAATAGTTACCGTGACCCTGGAACATAAAGGGCAATCGAAGGAACATGAGTCGGTTTTAGTCAGTAAGAGTCTGACACGCCCTCCCGCCGCACCCAGGACGGGAGCAGTCATTGGATGATTTAACACTCACCAAAAAAATATATATATATGTTGAAGTCTTACTCAGTAGTCCAGTCATTTATTCGTAGTTTTTACACTGTATAGTTTCCGTCATGCTATACCTAAATAACTTTGCTCGCTGTACCTACTTACTCCAAATGTAATAAGGCAACAAAAAATAAAATCAAAAGATGAAATTAACAATCATACTTATATTTTTTGATTAATTAAAAGTCGCCACTAGTTCTCCTTTAGCAATAATGGCTCCGTTCTTATCATCCGAGGCTATCATTTCTACTTTGCCTTTCTCGAATGGCCAAACAGAAGGGACATCAACGTTTAAATTGACGTTTTTCAGCGAAGTTTTGCCCTACGACATAAAAAATTATTAGATACAAAAGAATTTATTATCACTGAATAGAAATCTACTATTCGACTTACCGGCAGTATGGGACACTTGGTCAAACCACCCCTTCTTATGATAAAGCCAAAGTAAGGATCATCGTTTATAAGATCGCACAATTTATAATGCATTTCCACAAATGAGGGCCTGAACTCATTGTGAAGGTACTGGTAGAACATTAAGTCGATCTGTAAAACATTAAACCGATTAGAAGTGTGCACCTTATATGTACTTTAGAGTTTATAACTTCTAAAGATAATCAGAGAAGTCCCATTATTGGTAAAAACTTCTAAATGTTGTAGTATGTGTGTAAAAACCGTATGCATATACCTAAAGGAAATGTAATTAGGTCATGTCGCAACGACGTATTTAGCATTGTTAGCAACTAAGCAATATTTCGTGTATTACTTTATTATTTTAATTCACTCAATAAATGGACTTCAACTCGTAAACTATGTTTGAATTTACAAACAAGAAGCAACATATTACAATGTCATCAATATATATCGCAGCGTACTAGCTTTATTCTCTGTTCAATAGCCGATGAACTGATGATGCCAACTAGGGCCTGAATATAATTTAGCCGTAATGGATTTGAATACTTCTCCACCTACTGTGAATTACATTTCAAATAGTATTTCAAAACAAAAAGAAAACATCCGTACTAATAATATAAATGCGAAAGTAACTCTGTCTGTCTGTCTATCTGTTTATCTAGATCTCTTCTTCACGCTTAAACCACTGAACCGATTTAAATGAAATTTGGTTCAGATATAGTCCGAGACCCGAGAAAGAACATAGGATAGTTTTTTTTTCCCGAAAACCCCCGGCAACGGGAACTATTATTCCACGCGGAAGTCGACGACGACGGAAGTCGCGGACAAAAGTTAGTTTAAAATATATCAAATAGCAGCCCATGGGTATTGATAACAGGGTTCAAGTTCCAAATTGTTTTAACCTCTGAGCAAGTGTGTTAAAAACTTCAGTGAATTACCGTAATGTTGTTTCTGAGAATCACTTTTGCTATAAATTCCAGATTAAGCACATAGGACCCTCCTCTTCTGGCCCGTCGGACAGTAAGGGACACATTAGAGAGAAATGTCTCATTCACATGAGTTAGTAAGCAGCGCTCCGGAGTTACTTTGAGGCACTGAAAAATATAATCAGATTTAGGTATTTATAAGTATAGCAGGAATATAGTAAAATCAAAGAATACTAAGACTGCAGGAGTGAGTTACCCTTTTAGTGGGTCAGAGCCCATTCGTCCCCTAAAATTTGTCCCCCAGCATAAAAGTTGTGGATTCGGCCCCTATATAGGTGCCCATTGGTCTCCTGGTAGAGGACCAATTAATATTTTAATAAAAAATATTATTTTTAAGGTACCCATTCGTCGCCTCTAATATATACACAATATAAGTTAAAGATTCGGCACCTGTTCAGGTGCCTATTGGTCCCTTAAGATAAAATTAGCTATATTTTACCTAAGAAACGGTTAACATAGTACACTTGTGAACAGTTTATTAACGCACTTAATTTAATAAATCATAACAGATCATTGAAAAAAGAGCTATGATGAATGATAATCTGTTATGATAATAACATGACCTGTCGATAGGGTTACGATGTAATTTAGTTAGTTTACTGTAAATATTGTGTATCTTGTTAAAAAAACGGGTATTAATGATTAAAAACTTAAGAGAACAAAAGTACTAGGCGCGCAGTAACGTGAAGTAGTCATGTACGAAAATCTAAAATACACTGTATTTTTAATTTTCTCACAAGATCACCTTAATCAATCCAAAGTACCTACTAGGCGCGCAGTAACGTGAAGTAGTCATGTACAAAAATTTTAAATTCACTGTATTTTTAATTTTCTCACAAGATCACCTTAATCAATCCAAAGTACTAGGCGCGCAGTAACGTGAAGTGGTAAATAGAAAACGATCGATCGTCGAATCGATTAATTATTTTGAAGACTGACTTAATGCCTAGAGCCTAGAGGCATTTTATTAAACTTAATCTTATTTGAAATACTTAAACATGATATTTAAGGAATTATTATATTTTAATTTTACCCTTTTCTGCGCAACTGTACCAGGACTACCAAGCTGCAGTATACACATATACATGTACTTATATTAGAAGAATAAATTAAAATAAATATTCATCAGGGGACGAATAGGCCCCTCAAAAGTTCCAGGGGACGAGTGGGCACAGGGTGCGAATCTTAGGAGACGAATGGGCTCAGACCCCTTTTAGTTTGTTCACCACGAAATCTCACTTGGTACGTTTTCAAAAATGTAACCTAGCTAGATTAAATTATCGCCCCCGAAACTCCATTTGATTATATCTAGGCATGAATGGCTCGTTCAAAGATATAAGATAATAAATAAGACACAAATTAAAAACAATCTTAAATACTAGAAATGGAAAACTTTATAATATGACAAAACAAAGTTAATAGTCATACTCACATCGTATGTATATGTTAAAAGTAATATGAAAATCAAAATTAATTTTATACCATTACACATTGTTAATCTATTAACAGCAGAATACTAAATAAATATTTCCAAAATAATATTACTCACGTTCACAAAGTACCAATTTAGATAATTATCATACACCACGTATTTCGATTATAAAAACGAGTTGGTATTTATCTATATTATTATGTAAGGGATGCCTTTTAAGTTCTGACGTTTATATATTTTCTGGCAATTTTGAAATTAGAAGTGGTCAATATTCGAATTTGCGTTATTTCAGAACCTATTATTTTAAGAGCTTACTATTAAGAGCGCCTGAAATGGTCTATTAAAAATAAATTATTTGAGTTTGAGTTTTAGATTTATCTGAGACATTTGATACTGTCTCTGTCCCTCTCTAATTATACATGTTGGAAAAGATTGGGGTAAAGTGCCCGGCCCTAGCCTTGTTCCAAAGCTACCTGTCGGAACAGACACAATGTATCACATTTGATTCTCTCTTAAGTAATGAACATTCTATTTCAGCCCTATTCTATTTATTTCGGAGTTCCACTGGGTTCTATATTGAGCTCTACATTTTATTACTTAAGAAGATTTGAAGGCGTATGTACAGTGATTTAATGTCGTACCACAATATTTTAACGTGCTGTCGATGATGACGACTTCTTAAAGCTAGGTAGAATCATGGACCCTACAGATCTAAGTAACATTTATTAAAATAAATATCGACTCGTTTCTACAATTAAAGTTATTATTGTAATTGTTACGTGGTCTACGTACTACGTAAACTGCACATGCATAACATATCAAGCATAATGAAATTACAAACGAAATCAAAGATCCCACAAATCCACCAACTCGATTTTAATGTTTTGGTACTTACTGAATTATTTGAAGATATACGAGAAAATAATGATGAATTTCACACATATTACAATGCTTATACATGGAAGGGAGCAAGGAGACAGCACTAAGTAAAAAAACTTGTGTCATGGGTCTCCTGGTTTTCTTAATCCCTACAGTTATACATGAGCTACATGAATAGTTTGTTGTGGGAGGGGTGTGTGTGTGAGTGTATGCGGTGTATTCATAAGTGTTTGTGTATGTTAGATTTCTCGATGTCTGCAAAGAAGTTTCTCTGTCTACTTGTACTTCAATATCAAAAGCCATTACATAACCTTTTTCATGCTATCTTGTTTCAAGTATTTATGAATAAAGTTACAGATTTGCGGACCCTCTGAAGAGAAATAATTAACGCTAAATACTGTTCTGGCTGATATTATAGGGCGATAATTACCAGGGCAAGCTAATGTTAAGTTATTTGGGTTGAATTTTAGAAGCCTATGTTGCCTATATACGACAGCAAGAATGTAAAGTTGCCTTACTTTGGTTCTATGCCTTACTTGAAGTTGAGAATGGTGTTGGTTTGAATAGACTTACCTTAAATACCATTCTTTGAGTTCTCTTTAATATTTTAAGGCAGCCTTTAGCTGCTCCATCCCAAGAAGAAATACCGAAGACAAGGACAGATTGACAGAGGGCCTAATAGACTATTTTCATAACTTAGGAGTTTGCTACATGTTTAAGCATTTAAAATATAATATAGTTATTATGTTAATTTGCAAACGCACTGTGCAACATAGGTTACGTGTTCGGAAAAAACTTAGATTTTCATCAATCATCAATGGTACAAAAATATCTTCCACGTTGATTTTTTTGAGTATTTGGACAGTTGCGTATTGTGTAATAAATAAATTGCATGGTTTTGTGTGATAAAGAAACATTTTTTGTAAGGTAAGAGTCATATATAGTTGTAGTTTAATTTTATGGTAGTGAGTTTTTAGCTAACCAATAACAATGATTCATTGATGTAGCATAAAAATAGGGATGGGCCTAAAATATTTCCCTCAGGCACTCCAAAGCTTACAGAACATTTCGGGCTGAATGTGTCGCCTAACCTTGCCCGCTGCGTATATGACCTGACTGGTAGCTGCTAAAAAACAAAAGTTGTTTGTCTTTGATAGAGGGATGCTGGCTTTTGCAAGGTCTAAAAATACTGTTAGGCATTTGTTTTTGTCATCTAGCTCTCTCGTAATAAAACCTGTAAATAAATGTCCGTCCTCATCGGTTAATTTCCTCTGCATAAAGCCGTATTGTGCATCAGAAAGTATTTTTAGGGTTCCGTACCTCAAAAGGTAAAAACGGAACCCTTATAGGATCACTTTGTTGTCCGTCTGTCCGTCCGTCCGGCTGTCAAGACCCTTTTTCTCAGAAACGCGTCGAGATATCAAGCTGAAATCAATATCACATACTCGGGTCTGCTATCTCTTAAAGCAGTGAAAAAATCAAGTTTTTAAATCAATGCAATAAAAAGATACGGCGGTTTATATTGAAAATTCGGACATTTGCAAGGAAATCAAAACCTATAGGGTACTTCCCATTGACCTAGAATCATGAAATTTGGCAAAAAGCAAGGTCATGTAGCACAAGTAAAGAGAAAACTCCGAAAACCGTAAATTTGTAGTTAGTTCACACCAGGCGTCTGTCTGTCCGTCTGTCTGTCAAGAACCTTTTTCTCATAAACGCGTCGAGATATCAAGCTGAAATTATTATCACATACTTTGGTCTGCTATCTCTCACAGCAGTGAAAAAATCAAGTTTCTAAATCAATGCAATAAAAAAATACGGCGGTTTATATTGCATATTTAGATATTTTCAAGAGAATCAAAACTCAAAACCTATAGGGTACTTCCCATTGACCTAGAACATGAAATTTGGCTAAAGGCAAGGTCATGTAGCACAAGTAAAGGGAAAACTCCGAAAACCGTAAATTTGTAGTTAGTTGACATCAGGCGTCCGTCTGTCCGTCTGTCTGTCAAGAACCTTTTTCTCAGAAACGCGTCGAGATATCAAGCTGAAATTAAAATCACATACTCAGGTCTGCTTTCACTCAAAGCAGGGGAAAAATATAGTTTCTAAATCAACGCAATAAAAAGATACGGCGGTTTATATTGCATATTCAGATATTTTTAAGAGAATCAAAACTCAAAACCTATAGGGTACTTCCCATTGACCTAGAATCATGAAATTTGGCAAAAGGCAAGGTCATGTAGCACAAGTAAAGGGAAAACTCCGAAAACCGTAAATTTGTAGTTAGTTGACATCAGGCGTCCGTCTGTCCGTCTGTCTGTCAAGAACCTTTTTCTCAGAAACGCGTCAAGATATCAAGCTGATATTAATATCACATACTCAGGTCTGCTATCTCTCAAAGCAGTAAAAAAATCAAGTTTCTAAATCAACGCAATAAAAAGATACGGCGGTTTATATTGCATATTTAGACATTTTCAAGGGAATCAAAACTCAAAACATATAGGGTACTTCCCATTGACCTAAAATCATGAAATTTGGCAAAAGGCAAGGTCATGTAGCACAAGTAAAGGGAAAACTCCGAAAACCGTAAATTTGTAGTTAGTTGACATCAGGCGTCCGTCTGTCCGTCTGTCTGTCAAGAACCTTTTTCTCAGAAACGCGTCAAGATATCAAGCTGATATTAATATCACATACTCAGGTCTGCTATCTCTCAAAGCAGTAAAAAAATCAAGTTTCTAAATCAACGCAATAAAAAGATACGGCGGTTTATATTGCATATTTAGACATTTTCAAGGGAATCAAAACTCAAAACATATAGGGTACTTCCCATTGACCTAGAATCATGAAATTTGGCAAAAGGCAAGGTCATGTAGCACAAGTAAAGGGAAAACTCCGAAAACCGTAAATTTGTAGTTAGTTGACATCAGGCGTCCGTGTGTCCGTCTGTCTGTCAAGAACCTTTTTCTCAGAAACGCGTCAAGATATCAAGCTGATATTAATATCACATACTCAGGTCTGCTATCTCTCAAAGCAGTGAAAAAATCAAGTTTCTAAATCAACGCAATAAAAAGATACGGTGGTTTATATTGCATATTTAGACATTTTCAAGGGAATCAAAACTCAAAACCTATAGGGTACTTCCCATTGACCTAGAATTGTGAAATTTGGCAAGAAGCAAGGTCATGTAGCACAAGTAAAAGGAAAACTCTGAAAACCGTAAATTTGTAGTTATTTCACTAAAAAACAAATTAACGGAACCCTCGTTGCGCGAGTAGAACTCGCACTTGACCGGTTTTTTTATTTTAGTCATTTAACAAGCTTCATGTTTACCGTCAACTCTATAATAATACCTTTAATATCGAGTGTAGTAATGACAAATGATTAATAATAATGATAGATGTTTAATCTCTAAATAAGATACAGGTATTTTTGAACCTATATAAATATCGTATTTGAAATGTTTATAAAGTATGCTGCTACGTATCGGTCCACATTATGTGTCATAGTCATGGTATTAAATTAATTTGGGTTTTCATATTATTTTTGTCATATGCATACGATGTAAGTACCTATTATATTTTTTAATTTATAGGACAAAATCTTCGGAAGTATCGAGTGGTCAATAAAGAATCCCTACAACATCTTTTTTTTATCTCATTCTGTATATATATTTTTAGTGCCTCAAAATAATACCGGAGCGTGCCGCAATCACTTTTGTAAACGAGACATATGTCAGTAATATGTCTCTGACTGTCAGACGAGCCAGAAGAGGTGGAGATTATGTCGTTAATTTCGAATTCATATCAAAAGTGACTTTTGAAAACAACATAGTGGTAATTTATTGAATATTTAATAAGTCCAGATCCACGATAGCACTTCGTTAGATTCATTGTAATAATTTAAAATAATTTAACACACTTATAAAGTGGCCATAATATTTTTAACTATACCCGCACCGTTGGGTGTCCGGATCTAGGGCTTGAATCAGAAGGCAGAACTTTCTGTACATTGACCGCATTATTAGCAGGACCTCCGGAGACCAAGTTCAGTATTATCTCAGGTAGACAAAAAATAAAAAAGCTTAAAGAAAAGTAACCGCCTTCAAACATTAAAATCAGAAAAATACCTTAAATATCTGAAGTTGGCGGCTTCCGTTGTTGTTTGTTGTTTTACATTGCCATCGACTTCAACATTGAAATGATTTTTATTTTTGAACGCGTTTTATTAAAGCTTTTATTTGTATCCTTTTTATTTGGGAGTTCCATTCTTTGACCTCGTGGTTCAAATCTAGCCCATTTATATGTTGATGCTAAGCTAAACATTATAACATCATCTAAATAAACACATCTACATGGTCTAGGGATATTTCAATAAAAAAAAAGCTTTATTTGTGATTTAGACAATTACATATCCTAAATAACTAAAATTCTATTAACTTTTTGTTAAGACTGAAGTAGAGGAAAAACTTAGTCAACATTTCAATCTTAACTTTATTTTTGATACATCAAAACCTAAACAAAATAACTATTTATTTTATAAAAATTGTTGAAAACTTGAAATTAATAATCCGTGGATCCACCTAAGACTCTCTTAACATATCTGCAGCGGTTCTGCATACTCAAAACAAGGGTGGCTTTTTGATATTATTTTACGTATTTTGCAGCTTGACATGGTCTGCTACGAATATCTACATAATGAGTTCAGGCGCTCTTTTGTTGAAGTGCATTATAAATTGTGTGATCTTATAAAAGAGGATATTTACTTCGGCCACATCATAAGAAGGGGTGGCTTGACCAAGTGCCCCATACCAGCAGTAAGTCCAACTGTCTACTTTGGGACTCCTCCGTTTCGCCAAACTTATTTGGTATTGTCTCTCCAATCACACAAACACACATATTACGCACATTTTCATCTGCTCAAATTTTTATTCGGCAGAATATTACTAACAAACAATCTTTATTTATAAACTAAACATTTAGTCAAATGATTTGCGGGTCCATCCTTAAAAAATATAGTTTGATGTCATCAGTTTGATTGACCTATTCAGAATAATGTGACTCGGACAGATGAGGATATAGGAAATATTTTTTTTTCCATCCGTTAACAGCCTAAGAACCGAGCCTATATTTAACTTGAATTATTTAATTGCTCTCAAAAGAGTTCATATTAGTTCCTTTCTATCAAATCTTTACATCTAATGCACATATAAGTAAATATATATATACAGGGTGTCCCACGGCTATGCCACATGGAGGGAAAGTACCTTAAATATTGTAGATAGAACATTTTAGTGAAAGAAGACATTATTTAAATTTTGAAAACAATTTAAACTGCATTCATAGATATTTAAATAATTAAATGGTTGGGCCGGGAATCGAACTTGTTCCACGAGAAAAAATAATCACCCTGTTGTTTTATTATACCGATCGAAAGGTTTCATCATAAGGATAATTTTTTGCTAAATAACATAGTGTCACAAATAAAAGGAAGACCGGGAATTTTAATATTTGATGTGAAATTTTGTTTAGAAACGTTAAAAGCTTACAGTGCCGTAAAACTACTTATTACTAATTAATCTACCCATTTGAGTAGTACACATCATTTTAATAAATAAATATCCACCACAACAAGACCAAAAAATCGTCAGTGAATGGAATAATCAAAAGTCATCACTTTGTATTCAAGAAGAAGGGACTCATTTTGAGCATGTGAAAAGTGACTAATTTTGTATTAAAAATTTTAAAATTCATGGTCTTTCTTTTATTTTTGACACTATGTTATTTAGCAAAAAATAATCCTTGTGATGAAGCCTTTCGATCGGTAGGATAAAACTACAGGCTGATTAATTTTCTCGAGTAACAGGTTCGATTCCCGGTTCAATCAGTATTTATTTAAAAATCTAAGAGTACAGTTTAATTTTTTTTTTAAATTCAAATAATGTCTTCTTTCAGTAAAATGCTCTATCTACAATATTTAAGGTACTTTCCCTCCATGTGGCATAGCCGTGGGACACCCTGTATATATATAAAATAAAAATGGGTACCCATTTTTAAATAATTTGATTCCATTCAAAGGTTGCCTATTTATTTGTGTTGTCCCTTACTGTTTTTGTCCTATTGGTGTACAATAAAGAATATTATATTCTATTCTATCTTACTGATCTGGAAAGAGAAAATAGCTTAAACTTTTTGTTATCAGACATACTTGACAATGTTTTACGAAGACATATCATCCCAACAGAAATATTTAGCTACATAAAAAATTGACAAAATACGTGTCATGATCAAACATTTTCTTGCCAAACATTAGGATTGCATTGGAATTATTTGTATAGAATTTGTAGAAGCTTGTGGTTAAAAATAATTTTTACAATATTATCTTTTATGTTGCAGGGCAAAGTAGCGATGAAAAACATAAATTTAAACGTTGATCTTCCTTCTGTTTGGCCATTTGAAAAAGGCAAAGCGGAAATAATAGTCACGGATAATAAAAATGGAGCCGTCCTTACAAAATTTGAAGTTGTGATGACTTTTAAAGAGAAAATTATTAAATAATTCTCCATATCACTATAATGTCTTTTTTTAATAGCCTCCAGAATGTCAAAATTACCATTCCATCTTTTAATCCTTTTGTTTTTGAATTTCCAAAAATACTCTCTTAATGGATACTGATTTTTAACAAAGAACAATCCCTCCAAGTTTGATGTATCTAGGTCCAGCGATTTGCACTGTGCGTTGATATATCACCCAGCTCAGTTTACCATCTCTTCATAGTATAAAACAAAGCCGCTTTCTTATTTATCCTTCAATGTTTAAAACTTTGGCACAGATATTGATGCGGTTATTTTTAACCCCCGACGCAAAAAGAGGGGTGTTATAAGTTTGACGTGTCTGTCTGTCTGTCTGTCTGTCTGAGGCATCATAGCTCCCGAACGAATGAACCGATTTCAATTTAGTTTTTTTTGTGTTACAGGTGTTTTACGGGCGAGTGTTCTTAGGCATGTTTGATGAAAATTGATTGAGCCGTTTAAAAGTTCATCATCATCATCATCATCATTATCAGCCTATAGACGTCCACTGCTGGACAAAGGCCTCCCCCAAAGATTTCCACATGCATCGGTCCTGCGCCACCCGCATCCAGCGGGACCCGGCGATCTTGATGAGATCATTGGTCCATCTTGCGGGAGGCCTGCCCACGCTGCGTTTACCGGTACGCGGCCGCCACTCGAGAACCTTTCCGCCCCAACGGCCGTCAGTTCTACGAGCTATGTGCCCCGCCCACTGCCACTTAAGTTTGGCAATTCGACGAGCTATATCGGTGGTTTTGGTTCTCCTGCGGATTTCCTCATTACTGATTCTATCACGCAGGGAAACTCCAAGCATTGCTCGTTCCATTGCCCTTTGGGTGACCTTGAGCCTGCTTATGAGGCGCACTGTGAGTGACCACGTCTCTGTTCCGTAAGTCATCACTGGCAACACACACTGGTCAAAGACTTTCGTTTTGAGACATTGCGGTATTTTGGACGAGAAGATATGACGTAACTTCCCGAACGCTGCCCAGCCGAGTTGGATTCGACGATTGACCTCTTTCTCGAAGTTGGCTTACCTAACTGGACTGTTTGCCCCAGGTAAACATATTCGTCAACAACTTCGAGCGTAGCGTTTCCTATTTTTAGGGGAGTGGGTACAACATGGTTGTTTGCCATGATCTTCGTCTTATCCATGTTCATCTTAAGACCCACTTCCTGGGAAGCACTACTGAGGTCATCGAGCATTCTGCCAAGGTCTTCCAGGGTCTCAGCCATAACTACGATATCATCAGCAAATCGAAGATTGGTGATGTACTCGCCATTAATGTTGATGCCGAGTCCATCCCAGTTCAGGAGTTTGAACACATCTTCCAATGCAGCGGTGAACAGTTTTGGTGATATGACATCACCCTGTCTCACTCCTCTCTACAATTGGATGGGTTTTGAGTTCTGGTCCTGGACACGAACTGACATTGTAGCGTTTTTGTACAAACACCGTAGTACCTCGATATATCGGTAGTCAATTTGGCACCGCTAAAGCGACTGCAGCATAGCCCAAGTCTCGATCGAATCAAAGGCTTTCTCATAGTCCACAAACGCTAAACATAGAGGCTGGTTATACTCCTCGGTCTTCTGTATAACTTGTCGCAGCGTATGTATGTGGTCTATCGTACTGAAGCCTTTACGGAACCCAGCGTTTAAAAGTTATGGGGGGTTAAAGTGGGGAAGAAAAACCGAATGTCTGCAAATATGCTCAAGTGGGGTATCAAATGAAAGGTTATGACTCGTACATCACAAAAAACAACAACTTTTATAAGTTTGACGTGTCTGTCTGTCTGTCTGTCTGTGAGTTTGTCTGTGTGTCTGTGGCATCATAGCTCCCGAACGAATGAACCGATTTCAATTTAGTTTTTTTTGTATTACAGGTGTTTTACGGGCAAGTGTTCTTAGGCATGTTTGATGAAAATCGATTGAGCCGTTTAAAAGTTATGGGGGGTTAAAATGGGGAAGAAAAACCGAATATCTGCAAATATGCTCAAGTGGGGTATCAAATGAAAGGTTATGACTTGTAAATCACAAAAAACAACAACTTTAATAAGTTTGACGTGTCTGTCTGTCTGTGTGTCTGTGGCATCATAGCTCCCGAACGGATGAAACGATTTCAATAAAAATTTTTTTACTATTAAAGGTTACATTACGCATGCACACACGCACACATACACACATACGCATACACTCGCGCGCACACACACACACACATGCACACACACACACACACACTCACATTTACATATTTATGTCACATACCTACCAGAAACCCACACACCCTCTCTCAGGACAGGACTCTCTTCTTACTTTTCATTTTTATATTATTCAATTTTAATTACTGTATTGTTTTTATCGATAAATTAACAGAGTATATCTCGCAACTGTTGGCATTAATTTTATTATTTATATCTCGAGGGAAATGGCACTGGTAACCGTAATACAGGCTTTGCCTAGCGCGGTTACAGAAGCTACATCTATTTGCTAGAAAATAATACAACATTGCTACCTGTAACATTGTACAAAGTGTTTTGTGGAAATAAAGAAATTATTATTATTATTACTTACGTGCAGGTGTTCTTAGACATGTTTGATGATAAAAATCATTTGAGCCGTTTCAAATTTGTGGGGGGTGAAAGTGGGGAAGAATTACCGAATGTCTATAAATATGCTCGAGTGGGGTCTCAAATGAAAGCGCATTACGTGTACATTACAAAATAATATGTTAATGGAAAATCGTTTGTGCTGTGAAAAAGCTCTGGGTGTAAGGCCCGAGTCACACCGGAATGGCAGCGGCGCGGCGAGCACCTTCAGTGTGAAATAATTTTAAACTTTAACTACATACTTAAAAAGGTCACGAGGCTGCCAGCGGGGTCCACCCTTTATAGCAGAACTATTTACGTCATAATTTTATTTTGCATAGCAACGGATAGCATAAACCTCTTTTCGCAGAAAATCGTTTGGCATACACTCATTTACCATACACCGAAACCCATAATTTTGTAAGTCAGAATCATCTTTAGGCATTATACCCATAATAATCAATAAGTATAACCATCACATCGTAGAAAGTTCAAAACCAGAATCATCTTTTGCCATAATATATTTTATATCCATAACAATCAAAACAAGAACCATCATATCGCACAAAATTCACAGCAAGAATTATCTTTTGGCATGCATTTCATATCTTATTTTGGCATGCAGCAAGCATGCAGCAAGCATGCAGCAAGCATGCAGCAAGCATGCAGCAAGCATGCAGCAAGCATGCAAGCATGCAACAAGCATGCATCATGCAGCAGGCATGCAACATGCAGCAGGCATGCAACATGCAGCAAGCATGCAACATGCAGCAGGCATGGCTTCTGTCACGGCTCCGGCGCTGCGAGGCTCCTGCGGCCCTCCGCGCCTTCGCGGGTTTAAATAACACTCTAGGGGTAGGGCAGACAAGACTACGTGAAGTCGGTTTTCCAGCGATTCATTTCTGTCACTCACTTTTGTAGCACACCATAGTGATTTTTTAAAACAATATTTTTTTTTTCAATCTGACTAATAAATTATTTCTATTGAAATTCTGCGATCTTCGTAGTATGCTAAGTCAAATTGTGCCAAATAATCGGCGCTCTAAATAAACGTTATGCTAAACGAAATTATGCAAAATTGTAACTCTGACAAAGGTAATTATTCCCAATACAATTCTGCCATCTTAAAAGTATCCCATTTAAAATACGGACATAAAAACATTAGGCCAAAAAACAATTATGTTAAATATTTGTTATACCTTAACAATGTTCGTTTAAAAAAGTTTCTGCCAAGTGAGTTATGCCAAATAGGTTTCGGAGAAACAAGTTTCTGCCAGATAGAGGGCACCCCTGCCAGCGGCCGTCAGCCGCCGCGCGCCTCTTGTTTCTAGCGACGCTGGCGGCCGCTGGCGGCCTCGCGGCGCCGCGGGCGGCCGCTGCCGGCCGCTGCCATTCCGGTGTGACTCGGGCCTAAAAGTAGGGAATACACCCAAAGCCTTCAAATATTGTGAGAGGAAAAATGAAGTGGAAATCCGAATTGCAGCAAATATTCTAGTAGGGTCGCAAATGAAAAAGTGTCATAAGCACTTTATAAAATACTAGCTTTTGCCCGCGGCTTCGCTCGCGTTAGAAAGCGACAAAAGGTAGCCTATGTTACTCTCCATCCCTTCAACTATCTCCACTTAAAAAATCACGTCAATTCGTCGCTCCGTTTTGCCGTGAAAGAAAGACAAACAGACAGACAGACAGACACACTTTCCCATTTATAATATTAGCAGGCGTCCGTCACTCGCTCAAGGCCACGCGTTTTATGCCTACCGCTTCGCGTATCGTCGACGATACAACGAACACCGGGCTGTCGCGCGCCCGGCTGAGTGCTCGCGCGTCACGGGTACAGCGCTGACTATCAAAATGCCGAAACCACGTAATTATTGCGTGATTATTGTGCAATTCCCCTGTTTCCCAATTCTCTTGTTTCCCTTTTGATTATTTATTTAAATTATTCACGCGGTTTTGGATATTTTCGACACTAAAATATATTAGTCGGGAATTCAAGGAACGAAAAATATGCATCAGTCAATTTATCAAACTAAAAAATATTTGATCAACAAATAAAACATTAATTGTTTTTCTAAAACATTCGTTTTATTACCATTGTCATCATACGTATAACCCTAGCAGATTTGCTGGACGACACGCACACACGTTAGTCGCGCGGCGGGCAAAAGAATCTCAACTCTCTTTGTGCGTACTTATGTTACATTTCTCCTTGCTGCAAACAACTGGTATTATTATTATGATTTTGTAGGCTATTAATGCGTAGGTATTTTGGTTTTTGTATTGGAGTGAAGTATCTGTTACGTAGTAACTATTTATTAATCTGTGATATTAGTATGGATTATATTTAAAAAAATAGTTGAGTCATTTCATGCGGACAAAGTGGGGAAGAATAACCGAATCTCTGAAAACATCCTCGTGTGGGGTCTCAAGTGAAAAGTGCACTGAAAGATAATATTAACAACTTATTCTAGAGTGTTCTTAGCTTCGTTTAATGAGAAAATTGAGACATGGAAATCCGTTTGTCAAGTTAGAGTATCAATTACTAGATCTTAGTCTTTGCAATTTTGATAAAGATGATTTGTCATGCGGATTATTAAATAGTTTTCTTTGGTCGAGTTCGCAAATTGCTACACCATCCAAGGTTTTCACTGGACTTAAAGCTACATAGGCTTGGCCTTTTGCAAAAGTACTTTTACCCAAGTAAACCACAGCTTTATCAACTGTTGTCCCTTGCAACTTATGTGCAGTAACCGCCCAACATAAAATAATGGAAACATTGTTCTTTCAATATTTCCATATCCTCTAAGACCTTGAAAAGTGACATTATGTGGTCTTATCGGAATTCACCCATTCTCGTCAACACAACTCCGGCCGACAGTGGCATCGTCGTACTTTTTGGCCAAGATGTTGATGAAATTGCTGAGCAACTTCCACTTCGAATGAGTAGTGCCGGCTTAGTAATTGTTTGTGAGCAATTAGATACATAGGTTAATGTATTTACAACTTAACCAGAGATATTATAAGTATGTTTACCTTTAAAAAGTATAAAATAAAAAATTAAATTAAAAATTTAAAAAAACCCCCGACACAAAAAACATAAGCTACCTTTAAAAAGTAAAAAATAATAAAAGAAAATTAATCCTAAAGTACCTATATGTATAAGTATGTATTAATATTTTTTAAAAAAAGCTTCGCGTTGGGGGACCGCACGCACTCCGCGCCGCCGCCGCCGCCCGCCGCCACCCGCGTATTGTACAAAATAATAATAAGTCTTAGATGTAACACTAATTGATTAGGAGCGGTCCCCCAACGCGAAGTTTTTTAAAAAAATATTAATACATACTTATACATAAAGGTACTTTAGGATTAATTTTCTTTTATTATTTTTTACTTTTTAAAGGTAGCTTACGTTTTTTGTGTCGGGGGTTTTTTAAATTTTTAATTAAATTTTTTCATTTTTAATAGATAGAGTGATTCAAGCTTTAATATCGGCAAATCTTACCTCCAAGCATCTAACTGGTCCCGCCATCTTCGCCTGACTTGTTGCAGTCAAAACTCTTAACTAGTCAAAAGTAATATTGACTAGCAAAATCAGTCAAAAGCACTTTTGACTGAACAGGTTGGTCAAAAGTGGTTTTGACTGAAAATTATTGGTTATTAGTACTTTTGCCTGCAAATTTGCGGTTAAAAGTACTATTGACTGACGCTCTTCGTCAAAAGTAGTTTTAACTGCAATAAAGCTTCAGTCAAAAGCACATCTAACGATCCGGAGCCGAGCCGGCCAAACCCGATTTCAGGACAAACTAGTTTTGCCTAGGCTAAACTAGTCTTAACTAGTCGACGGAGCCCCGCTGCGCGGGGCTAGTATTTCTGGGTGGTTTAAACAAAAATAACCACGAAGGCTAAGGCGGGAGCTCCGCTTCGCTCCCGCCTTAGCCTTCTAACCTAACCTGTCCGAGTCGGGGTGCCCTGAGTCGTCGGATACAACCAGTCTAAACCACTTTTGACGGAATCACTTAGTCAAAAGTACTTTTAACCAGCTCCATTGGGCAAAAGTACTTTAAACTGTTATTTTAGTCAAAAGTACTATTGACTAAAGCATACGGTCAAAAGTACTTTTGACTGATTTTGCTAGTCAATAGTACTTTTGACTGGTTAAGAGTCTTGACTGCAACATATATATAGATATCAACGTTATCGTGATTGTCCGGTGATTGTTTTGTGCAACAACAATGTCACACCAAATAAAATGGCTGGTTTAGTTACTTTCAGCGCTCTTCGTCCTTGTCTTCTAACTCTAGTATCCTTACTAAAATAAACGTGAAAGTAATGGATGTGTGTATGCGTCTGTGTAATATTGAAGTGTATAACACTTTTATATTTCAGTACTGTTTTTTACTTATACTAAGCAAACGATGGGAGAGGTATAGCCTTACTTATTACTACTCTAAGTAGAAATGTCCAAAGATAAGTCAGAGGTCAGTTTCTTTTAACGTACGTAACCTAAATTATTTAGACCTTTTTTTTTTGGTGAGTGGGAAATCATCAAATGACTGCTCCCGTCCTAGGTGCGGCGGGAGGCCGTGTCAGACTTTTACTGACTAAAACCAACTCATGTTCCTTCGATTGCCCTTTATGTTTCAGGGTCACGGTAACTATTATAAACATTCCGCAACAAATTATTCATACCTTACAATAAAATACGTTGGATAAATTTTGTTAATCTTTCACCAATTAAAAAATTACTATTGGTCATATTTATTGAAATGTTTAGTGGGAAAGTCTACATACGGCACAAAAACACAATATACACACGTATGTGTCTGTGTAATATTGAAGTGTCAAACACTTTTACAATTAAGAGGGCCTAGGCAAGTGGCATTGTAGAATAGAAAACGAAAACGAATAGATTGTCAAATGTCCATACATCAAATCAAATTCAAATTGTTTAGTTTAAACTATTTGACATCTTTATACATTTGACAATCTATTCGTTTTCGCTATCTATTCTACAATGCCACTTGTCTAGGGGGGCAGTACTGTTTTTTACTTATACTAAGCGAACAATAGGGCAGATGTATCCTTACTCACTATTCTGAGTAGAAACATCTGAAAATAACTTAGAGGTCATTTTCTTTTAACGTTCATATTAATGTTGTGTTGGTCAAATCATGCTAGGACCATTTCGGTCTTCGCATACCATGGCACTACGCTGCAAAGCAATATGAGCCTTTTTCCAATAAACGTAGAGTGGAGTTTATATTAACTACTATATAAAAATAATTCAGGTTTTCCTTCCTGACGCTATAACTACAGAACGCACGAACCGATTTCCACGGTTTTGCATTCGTTGGAAAGGTCTTGGGCTCCGTAAGGCTTATAGCAAAGAGAATTTAGGAAAAATCAACGCGGACGAAGTGGTGGGCAGAAACTAGTAGTTTAAATAACCTAAGTAACACAAATATTTGAACAAACGCTAAGTTAAGTAGCACCATTTAGGCTACAAGCTAAGTGTACATTATAGTACGTTATAATGAATTGAAAATCGAACAATAAACTTCCTATAAAAAATAGGATAATGATCAAGGTTGAATTTCAACGAACACAAATAGTCTGTGACCTTTACCCTGACTCAACGTTCTCTACAGGAAACTAGTTATAGACCAATTAAATATTTATGAGTTGTCAGATTCTAGGATTACACTTTGGACCTACAATTATTATAAGTACTAACATTAAAAATAATATTCTAGTTTTAGTAATTTATTGGATCGTTTACTTGTGTTCAACTGATTTTATCGAATAATAACTAATAATACATAATTATCGTAAATTCTACTTGAGTAATCAATTTAGGTATCCAGTGAAAGTTGAATCGATATGAGGCACGATTCGTGGTCATTATGGTATTGACTGTCTAAATAGTAATAAAATAAATAAATAAATAAATATCCTGGGACATCTTACACACGGCTATCTGATCCCAAGCTAAGCAGAGCTTGTGTTATGGTAATCAGACAACTGATATACATACTTATATATTTTTTAAATACATACATATTATAGATAAATAACACCCAGACACAGAACAAACAATTATGCTCATCACACAAAGTTTGTCCTGGGTGGGAATCGAACCCACGACCTCTGGCTTAGCAGTCATGGTTACTGACCACTAGACCAACAGGCCCGTCACTACTGGTAATAGAAACTCTACTCTCTCAACTGGAGGGTTTTCATGCAATATTCACACACAACACTTCTTTTAAAACTTGAGCATTACGGGCTCGGGAAATTAGCGCTAAGTTTAGTAAAATCCTATCTAAATGATCGACTGCAGCAGGTTCAAATTAATGGTGTAAATTCACTGGGCTCAAAGGTAAAAATGGGAGTACCGCAAGGATCAATTTTGGGTCCTTTGCTTTTTTTAGTCTATATTAATGATTTACCAAGTTTGCTGGAAAACCAACCTCAAATGGTCTTATTTGCTGATGACACTTCACTGATTTTTAAAGTGAATAGACGGGCACAACACCTTGACGACGTAAATAACGCCATGCTTAAGGTTCATAACTGGTTTACTGTTAATAATTTAGTACTAAATGAAAAAATTTAATTAAAAATTTAAAAAACCCCCGACACAAAAAACGTAAGCTACCTTTAAAAAGTAAAAAATAATAAAAGAAAATTAATCCTAAAGTACCTTTATGTATAAGTATGTATTAATATTTTTTAAAAAAACTTCGCGTTGGGGGACCGCTCCTAATCAATCAGTGTTACATCTAAGACTTATTATTATTTTGTACAATACGCGGGTGGCGGCGGGCGGCGGCGGCGGCGCGGAGTGCGTGCGGTCCCCCAACGCGAAGTTTTTTTTTTAAAATATTAATACATACTTATACATATAGGTACTTTAGGATTAATTTTCTTTTATTATTTTTTACTTTTTAAAGGTAGCTTATGTTTTTTGTGTCGGGGGTTTTTAAATTTTTAATTTAATTTTTTATTTTATACTTTTTAAAGGTAAACATACTTATAATATCTCTGGTTAAGTTGTAAATACATTAACCTATGTATCTAATTGCTCACAAACAATTACTAAGCCGGCACTACTCATTCGAAGTGGAAGTTGCTCAGCAATTTCATCAACATCTTGGCCAAAAAGTACGACGATGCCACTGTCGGCCGGAGTTGTGTTGACGAGAATGGGTGAATTCCGATAAGACCACATAATGTCACTTTTCAAGGTCTTAGAGGATATGGAAATATTGAAAGAACAATGTTTCCATTATTTTATGTTAAGCGGTTACTGCACATAAGTTGCAAGGGACAACAGTTGATAAAGCTGTGGTTTACTTGGGTAAAAGTACTTTTGCAAAAGGCCAAGCCTATGTAGCTTTAAGTCCAGTGAAAACCTTGGATGGTGTAGCAATTTGCGAACTCGACCAAAGAAAACTATTTAATAATCCGCATGACAAATCATCTTTATCAAAATTGCAAAGACTAAGATCTAGTAATTGATACTCTAACTTGACAAACGGATTTCCATGTCTCAATTTTCTTATTAAACGAAGCTAAGAACACTCTAGAATAAGTTGTTAATATTATCTTTCAGTGCACTTTTCACTTGAGACCCCACACGAGGATGTTTTCAGAGATTCGGTTATTCTTCCCCACTTTGTCCGCATGAAATGACTCAACTATTTTTTTAAATATAATCCATACTAATATCACAGATTAATAAATAGTTACTACGTAACAGATACTTCACTCCAATACAAAAACCAAAATACCTACGCATTAATAGCCTACAAAATCATAATAATAATACCAGTTGTTTGCAGCAAGGAGAAATGTAACATAAGTACGCACAAAGAGAGTTGAGATTCTTTTGCCCGCCGCGCGACTAACGTGTGTGCGTGTCGTCCAGCAAATCTGCTAGGGTTATACGTATGATGACAATGGTAATAAAACGAATGTTTTAGAAAAACAATTAATGTTTTATTTGTTGATCAAATATTTTTTAGTTTGATAAATTGACTGATGCATATTTTTCGTTCCTTGAATTCCCGACTAATATATTTTAGTGTCGAAAATATCCAAAACCGCGTGAATAATTTAAATAAATAATCAAAAGGGAAACAAGAGAATTGGGAAACAGGGGAATTGCACAATAATCACGCAATAATTACGTGGTTTCGGCATTTTGATAGTCAGCGCTGTACCCGTGACGCGCGAGCACTCAGCCGGGCGCGCGACAGCCCGGTGTTCGTTGTATCGTCGACGATACGCGAAGCGGTAGGCATAAAACGCGTGGCCTTGAGCGAGTGACGGACGCCTGCTAATATTATAAATGGGAAAGTGTGTCTGTCTGTCTGTCTGTTTGTCTTTCTTTCACGGCAAAACGGAGCGACGAATTGACGTGATTTTTTAAGTGGAGATAGTTGAAGGGATGGAGAGTAACATAGGCTACCTTTTGTCGCTTTCTAACGCGAGCGAAGCCGCGGGTAAAAGCTAGTATTTTATAAAGTGCTTATGACACTTTTTCATTTGCGACCCTACTAGAATATTTGCTGCAATTCGGATTTCCACTTCATTTTTCCTCTCACAATATTTGAAGGCTTTGGGTGTATTCCCTACTTTTAGGCCCGAGTCACACCGGAATGGCAGCGGCCGGCAGCGGCCGCCCGCGGCGCCGCGAGGCCGCCAGCGGCCGCCAGCGTCGCTAGAAACAAGAGGCGCGCGGCGGCTGACGGCCGCTGGCAGGGGTGCCCTCTATCTGGCAGAAACTTGTTTCTCCGAAACCTATTTGGCATAACTCACTTGGCAGAAACTTTTTTAAACGAACATTGTTAAGGTATAACAAATATTTAACATAATTGTTTTTTGGCCTAATGTTTTTATGTCCGTATTTTAAATGGGATACTTTTAAGATGGCAGAATTGTATTGGGAATAATTACCTTTGTCAGAGTTACAATTTTGCATAATTTCGTTTAGCATAACGTTTATTTAGAGCGCCGATTATTTGGCACAATTTGACTTAGCATACTACGAAGATCGCAGAATTTCAATAGAAATAATTTATTAGTCAGATTGAAAAAAAAAATATTGTTTTAAAAAATCACTATGGTGTGCTACAAAAGTGAGTGACAGAAATGAATCGCTGGAAAACCGACTTCACGTAGTCTTGTCTGCCCTACCCCTAGAGTGTTATTTAAACCCGCGAAGGCGCGGAGGGCCGCAGGAGCCTCGCAGCGCCGGAGCCGTGACAGAAGCCATGCCTGCTGCATGTTGCATGCTTGCTGCATGTTGCATGCCTGCTGCATGTTGCATGCCTGCTGCATGATGCATGCTTGTTGCATGCTTGCATGCTTGCTGCATGCTTGCTGCATGCTTGCTGCATGCCAAAATAAGATATGAAATGCATGCCAAAAGATAATTCTTGCTGTGAATTTTGTGCGATATGATGGTTCTTGTTTTGATTGTTATGGATATAAAATATATTATGGCAAAAGATGATTCTGGTTTTGAACTTTCTACGATGTGATGGTTATACTTATTGATTATTATGGGTATAATGCCTAAAGATGATTCTGACTTACAAAATTATGGGTTTCGGTGTATGGTAAATGAGTGTATGCCAAACGATTTTCTGCGAAAAGAGGTTTATGCTATCCGTTGCTATGCAAAATAAAATTATGACGTAAATAGTTCTGCTATAAAGGGTGGACCCCGCTGGCAGCCTCGTGACCTTTTTAAGTATGTAGTTAAAGTTTAAAATTATTTCACACTGAAGGTGCTCGCCGCGCCGCTGCCATTCCGGTGTGACTCGGGCCTTACACCCAGAGCTTTTTCACAGCACAAACGATTTTCCATTAACATATTATTTTGTAATGTACACGTAATGCGCTTTCATTTGAGACCCCACTCGAGCATATTTATAGACATTCGGTAATTCTTCCCCACTTTCACCCCCCACAAATTTGAAACGGCTCAAATGATTTTTATCATCAAACATGTCTAAGAACACCTGCACGTAAGTAATAATAATAATAATTTCTTTATTTCCACAAAACACTTCGTACAATGTTACAGGTAGCAATGTTGTATTATTTTCTAGCAAATAGATGTAGCTTCTGTAACCGCGCTAGGCAAAGCCTGTATTACGGTTACCAGTGCCATTTCCCTCGAGATATAAATAATAAAATTAATGCCAACAGTTGCGAGATATACTCTGTTAATTTATCGATAAAAACAATACAGTAATTAAAATTGAATAATATAAAAATGAAAAGTAAGAAGAGAGTCCTGTCCTGAGAGAGGGTGTGTGGGTTTCTGGTAGGTATGTGACATAAATATGTAAATGTGAGTGTGTGTGTGTGTGTGTGCATGTGTGTGTGTGTGTGTGCGCGAGTGTATGCGTATGTGTGTATGTGTGCGTGTGTGCATGCGTAATGTAACCTTTAATAGTAAAAAAATTTTTATTGAAATCATTTCATCCGTTCGGGAGCTATGATGCCACAGACACACAGACAGACAGACACGTCAAACTTATTAAAGTTGTTGTTTTTTGTGATTTACAAGTCATAACCTTTCATTTGATACCCCACTTGAGCATATTTGCAGATATTCGGTTTTTCTTCCCCATTTTAACCCCCCATAACTTTTAAACGGCTCAATCGATTTTAATCAAACATGCCTAAGAACACTCGCCCGTAAAACACCTGTAATACAAAAAAAACTGAATTGAAATCGGTTCATTCGTTCGGGAGCTATGATGCCACAGACACACAGACACACTCACAGACAGACAGACAGACAGACACGTCAAACTTATAAAAGTAGTTGTTTTTTGTGATGTACGAGTCATAACCTTTCATTTGATACCCCACTTGAGCATATTTGCAGACATTCGGTTTTTCTTCCCCACTTTAACCCCCCATAACTTTTAAACGCTGGGTTCCGTAAAGGCTTCAGTACGATAGACCACATACATACGCTGCGACAAGTTATACAGAAGACCGAGGAGTATAACCAGCCTCTATGTTTAGCGTTTGTGGACTATGAGAAAGCCTTTGATTCGATCGAGACTTGGGCTATGCTGCAGTCGCTTTAGCGGTGCCAAATTGACTACCGATATATCGAGGTACTACGGTGTTTGTACAAAAACGCTACAATGTCAGTTCGTCTCCAGGACCAGAACTCAAAACCCATCCAATTGCAGAGAGGAGTGAGACAGGGTGATGTCATATCACCAAAACTGTTCACCGCTGCATTGGAAGATGTGTTCAAACTCCTGAACTGGGATGGACTCGGCATCAACATTAATGGCGAGTACATCACCAATCTTCGATTTGCTGATGATATCGTAGTTATGGCTGAGACCCTGGAAGACCTTGGCAGAATGCTCGATGACCTCAGTAGTGCTTCCCAGGAAGTGGGTCTTAAGATGAACATGGATAAGACGAAGATCATGGCAAACAACCATGTTGTACCCACTCCCCTAAAAATAGGAAACGCTACGCTCGAAGTTGTTGACGAATATGTTTACCTGGGGCAAACAGTCCAGTTAGGTAAGCCAACTTCGAGAAAGAGGTCATTCGTCGAATCCAACTCGGCTGGGCAGCGTTCGGGAAGTTACGTCATATCTTCTCGTCCAAAATACCGCAATGTCTCAAAACGAAAGTCTTTGACCAGTGTGTGTTGCCAGTGATGACTTACGGAACAGAGACGTGGTCACTCACAGTGCGCCTCATAAGCAGGCTCAAGGTCACCCAAAGGGCAATGGAACGAGCAATGCTTGGAGTTTCCCTGCGTGATAGAATCAGTAATGAGGAAATCCGCAGGAGAACCAAAACCACCGATATAGCTCGTCGAATTGCCAAACTTAAGTGGCAGTGGGCGGGGCACATAGCTCGTAGAACTGACGGCCGTTGGGGCGGAAAGGTTCTCGAGTGGCGGCCGCGTACCGGTAAACGCAGCGTGGGCAGGCCTCCCGCAAGATGGACCGATGATCTCATCAAGATCGCCGGGTCCCGCTGGATGCGGGTGGCGCAGGACCGATGCATGTGGAAATCTTTGGGGGAGGCCTTTGTCCAGCAGTGGACGTCTAGGCTGATAATGATGATGATGATGATGATGAACTTTTAAACGGCTCAATCAATTTTCATCAAACATGCCTAAGAACACTCGCCCGTAAAACACCTGTAACACAAAAAAAAACTAAATTGAAATCGGTTCATTCGTTCGGGAGCTATGATGCCACAGACAGACAGACAGACAGACAGACACGTCAAACTTATAACACCCCTCTTTTTGCGTCGGGGGTTAAAAATAGACTAGTCTTGCGGTATCTACGTTAGTTAATTGCCGGATTTTTCTGACAGCGAAAGCAGCTTTTTAGTCTTTACTACGGTTTTTTTTACTACATATGTTTTTTTCTTAGATCGAGTCGCATTAGAAGGTGACGGTACATGAGCTTGTGTGGAGCTGGTTATTGAAGAAGATAATGGTGAAGGTGTTGGTGGTATAATAACATTTTCTACAATGTTGGACGGAGCAGCAGGACTACCGGATGGAGATAAATTATTCAACAAACTTACGTGACTTGTAATATTTATAGCATTTTTGGCTGACACCAGTACTTCTCTGAACTCGTCTTCACTTTCGGATAATATGTGAAGATTTTCTATTGATGATGGCAACGAAGGCGCACATGAACTATCGTCGCCGTCGGAAGAAGGTTTTATTACTTCACCATCAGAGGAGTCATTGCTGTCCACGTCTGAGCTTGCTCCTGGTCTCGGAACCAAAGCCAAAATTTTTTGTGCTCTTGTACCAGCCTAAAAGTAAACAAATAAATGATATAGGGCTATATTTTCAATACAGAGATTATACGTTGATTCATTGGCAGTGTATCTGAAAATGCACACTGCTTATCATAGGCTCTAATGTTGTATATTTGGCAGTGTATCTTAAAATGCACACTCCAAAAGTCAGGTCATCACATGGTCACTTGGCAGTGTGCATTTCTAGATACATAAATATTGACAGTCATACTTCAGATGTAAAACATTATTGTAAGATCAAAATTCTTAACGCAAACAAAAGAATGAACATTCAATCAAATAATTACTACATTTATTTATCGTAAAATAGTTATTTAGTAAGGATTATTATCGATTCTTACCTTATAGCTCGTAGACGCACGCGCACGCTCCGCCATTTTGCAATCTACTGACTACAAATGTTGCCAGATGTAATAATTTTTTTTTTTTAAGAATTACAAGGGTCCCTAAACACAAATTACAAAAAAAGAACACTGTAAATACCAGAACTAATCCCAAATATTTTGTCTTAGAATGTGTGCATTATTAGATACGTTACCAAGTTAAGGGAACAATATTTTTTTTTTCAATCTGACTAATAAATTATTTCTATTGAAATTCTGCGATCTTCGTAGTATGCTAAGTCAAATTGTGCCAAATAATCGGCGCTCTAAATAAACGTTATGCTAAACGAAATTATGCAAAATTGAAACTCTGACAAAGGTAATTATTCCCAATACAATTCTGCCATCTTAAAAGTATCCCATTTAAAATACGGACATAAAAACATTAGGCCAAAAAACAATTATGTTAAATATTTGTTATACCTTAACAATGTTCGTTTAAAAAAGTTTCTGCCAAGTGAGTTATGCCAAATAGGTTTCGGAGAAACAAGTTTCTGCCAGATAGAGAGCACACCTGCCAGCGGCCGTCAGCGGCCGCCCGCGGCGCCGCGAGCGGCCGCGCGCCTCTTGTTTCTAGCGACGCTGGCGGCCGCTGGCGGCCTCGCGGCGCCGCGGGCGGCCGCTGCCGGCCGCTGCCATTCCGGTGTGACTCGGGCCTAAAAGTAGGGAATACACCCAAAGCCTTCAAATATTGTGAGAGGAAAAATGAAGTGGAAATCCGAATTGCAGCAAATATTCTAGTAGGGTCGCAAATGAAAAAGTGTCATAAGCACTTTATAAAATACTAGCTTTTGCCCGCGGCTTCGCTCGCGTTAGAAAGCGACAAAAGGTAGCCTATGTTACTCTCCATCCCTTCAACTATCTCCACTTAAAAAATCACGTCAATTCGTCGCTCCGTTTTGCCGTGAAAGAAAGACAAACAGACAGACAGACAGACACACTTTCCCATTTATAATATTAGCAGGCGTCCGTCACTCGCTCAAGGCCACGCGTTTTATGCCTACCGCTTCGCGTATCGTCGACGATACAACGAACACCGGGCTGTCGCGCGCCCGGCTGAGTGCTCGCGCGTCACGGGTACAGCGCTGACTATCAAAATGCCGAAACCACGTAATTACTGCGTGATTATTGTGCAATTCCCCTGTTTCCCAATTCTCTTGTTTCCCTTTTGATTATTTATTTAAATTATTCACGCGGTTTTGGATATTTTCGACACTAAAATATATTAGTCGGGAATTCAAGGAACGAAAAATATGCATCAGTCAATTTATCAAACTAAAAAATATTTGATCAACAAATAAACATTAATTGTTTTTCTAAAACATTCGTTTTATTACCATTGTCATCATACGTATAACCCTAGCAGATTTGCTGGACGACACGCACACACGTTAGTCGCGCGGCGGGCAAAAGAATCTCAACTCTCTTTGTGCGTACTTATGTTACATTTCTCCTTGCTGCAAACAACTGGTATTATTATTATGATTTTGTAGGCTATTAAAGCGTAGGTATTTTGGTTTTTGTATTGGAGTGAAGTATCTGTTACGTAGTAACTATTTATTAATCTGTGATATTAGTATGGATTATATTTAAAAAAATAGTTGAGTCATTTCATGCGGACAAGGCCACTTGAAAGTTTTGGGGGTTGAAAGTGGGGAAGAATAACCGAATCTCTGAAAACATCCTCGTGTGGGGTCTCAAGTGAAAAGTGCACTGAAAGATAATATTAACAACTTATTCTAGAGTGTTCTTAGCTTCGTTTAATGAGAAAATTGAGACATGGAAATCCGTTTGTCAAGTTAGAGTATCAATTACTAGATCTTAGTCTTTGCGATTTTGATAAAGATGATTTGTCATGCGGATTATTAAATAGTTTTCTTTGGTCGAGTTCGCAAATTGCTACACCATCCAAGGTTTTCACTGGACTTAAAGCTACATAGGCTTGGCCTTTTGCAAAAGTACTTTTACCCAAGTAAACCACAGCTTTATCAACTGTTGTCCCTTGCAACTTATGTGCAGTAACCGCCCAACATAAAATAATGGAAACATTGTTCTTTCAATATTTCCATATCCTCTAAGACCTTGAAAAGTGACATTATGTGGTCTTATCGGAATTCACCCATTCTCGTCAACACAACTCCGGCCGACAGTGGCATCGTCGTACTTTTTGGCCAAGATGTTGATGAAATTGCTGAGCAACTTCCACTTCGAATGAGTAGTGCCGGCTTAGTAATTGTTTGTGAGCAATTAGATACATAGGTTAATGTATTTACAACTTAACCAGAGATATTATAAGTATGTTTACCTTTAAAAAGTATAAAATAAAAAATTAAATTAAAAATTTAAAAACCCCCGACACAAAAAACATAAGCTACCTTTAAAAAGTAAAAAATAATAAAAGAAAATTAATCCTAAAGTACCTATATGTATAAGTATGTATTAATATTTTAAAAAAAAAACTTCGCGTTGGGGGACCGCACGCACTCCGCGCCGCCGCCGCCGCCCGCCGCCACCCGCGTATTGTACAAAATAATAATAAGTCTTAGATGTAACACTAATTGATTAGGAGCGGTCCCCCAACGCGAAGTTTTTTAAAAAAATATTAATACATACTTATACATATAGGTACTTTAGGATTAATTTTCTTTTATTATTTTTTACTTTTTAAAGGTAGCTTATGTTTTTTGTGTCGGGGGTTTTTTAAATTTTTAATTTTAGCTACTTTCATAGTGTGATGTCTTACGGTATTTTGCTTTTGGGACGTGCCGCAGATATAGATTCCGTCTTTGTATTGCAAAATAGGGCTGTCCGTGCTATATATAATCTCCGCAGCCGCGAATCTCTAAGGGATTTGTTTAAAAGTATTAACATCATGACGGTACCTTGTCAATATATATACTATTCTTATATTCATCTTTTTAGTAAAATAAGTGACAGGCATAATTTTAATACCAGAAATAAGAACAAATTGGATCAACCAAGTTTTAGATTGTCAAAAGTCCACACTTCGTTTATGGGGTACTGTGTAAAATGCTATAATAAAATACCACTCGAAATTCTCCATCTAAATGAGAAAAAATTTAAAACATGCATTAAGCGCACGCTATGTAATCAAGCTTATTATAAGTTAGAAGATTATATCAATGACAAACATGCTTGGCTAAATGCTGGTCCTGCTCCACATAAGCTCACAAATTAGAAATTTTAATCATTTTTTTTTTTTTTTTTTGTGAGTGGGAAATCATCCAATGACTGCTCCCGTCCTGGGTGCGACGGGAGGGCGTGTCAGACTCTTACTGACTAAAACCCACTCATGTTCCTTCGATTGCCCTTTATGTTCCGAGGTCACGGTAACTATTATAAACATTCCGCAACCCCGGCAGGCGTTGGCCCTGTTGGGCCCCTTCCTGTGCTGACTCCTTCTCTTTGAGGCGCGCGTGGAACAAAACGCGCCGTCTACGCGGTCCTGGTCCTAGCCGGGCGGCGAGCTACCCATAGCTCGCCATCCGCAGAACCGCGCCTACGGTGGCCGGTAGTCGTCTTGCGACTCTCGACGTCTTCGCCTGGGTCTTAGTCCGGGGCGAGAGGCTCGTCGTTGCCTCTCGCGCGCCGCCGCTTCCTTCACCAGCATAACTGCTTCGCAGAAGGAGGCGACGGCATCCCATTCCGTCTCGCCCCGAAGCATGGCCTGAACCAGCGCCGGGCGCGAGAGGTCACCGCCGCCGATCGCCTCTACGAGGACACGTCGATGGTCCGCCCATGCGCGGCACACCTCCACCGTGTGCTCGACCGTGTCCTCCAGGCGACCGTTGCTGCAGTGGTGACACCCAGGCGTCGCTTCCGCCCGAATCCGACACAGGAACCTCCCGAACAACCGTAGCACACTACGCTGACACCATCGGGAAGGTCGGCGCGCAGCACCCAGTCGTACCCGATGTCCCACAGGAGCGGCCCCAGGACCGATCCCTGTGGAACACCGCACGACATCCCTCGTCGACTCCACACTCCCTCGTGACCGGGGTAGATGACGGCCCTGTCCGTCAGATAGGCCTCGACCACACGACAGAGGTAGGCAGGCATCCGGTGATACCGGAGTGCCGCCACTATGCACCCCCAAGGCAGGGTGTTAAAGGCGTTGGCGATGTCGAGAGACACCGCCAAGACGACCCTGCCCTGTGCCACCGCATCCCCTGTCGTAAGGGCTCGCACGCGCATGATGGCGTCCACCGTGGAGCGTCCTCTACGGAAGCCGAACTGACCGTCCGCCAGATCCGGCCCCACCCGCATCAGCCGCTCGACGAGGCGGCTCGCAATCACTCTCTCCAAGAGCTTTGCCGCCTCGTCGAGCAAAACGATGGGCCGGTACGCGGACGGAGAGTCCGCAGGACGCCCCGGCTTCGGTATGAGGACCAGCTTCCCTGTCTTCCAACGAAGTGGGAACTGGCCCTCCTCCAAGCATGCGCTAAAGAGCCCCCTTAGTCGAGGCCCGAGAGCCCCTAAGGCCAGGACCCAGGCCTTCCCTGGTAGGCCGTCGGGTCCTGGGGCGGTGTTCTTGGCCCTAAGCCTTAGCACCGCCACTCCCAGTTCTACCTCGGTCACCTCTGGAACGTCTTCGTCGTCGTCGCCGTCGCGGTCCGCATCGGACACCGCCAGTGGCGGAGCCATGAGCGGGGGAGAAAACTCCCCCCGCGAAGGGAACAGAGCGCTCACAACGCCCTCTACGACCTGGGGCCGGAGACTCTGCGTCAGCGGGGGGCCCGCGGTACGGAGCTTGCCCCGCACCGCCAAGTAGGGGCGCCCCCACGGATCTCTGTCCAGAGTCCCCAGCGTCTCTTGGCGGGCCGAAGCTTTGGCCCGCATAATCTCCAGTCGGAGGGCTTCCTTCGCCGCTCTGTACCCCTCGTACTGGAAGATAGAAAATGTTTCTTGTCCCCTTAATTTTTGACATTAATATTCAAGATTTTATTATAATTTTTATAAGCAATTAAATTTTCTTATTTATATTTATTTACAGTACAAAACTTTGGTTTGTGTAATTTAGATGCATATTTGAGTTTTTGTAAATGTGAGTACGATGCAGTGGTTTATTACGATAGTTTTCTACTGACACAAATAGACATGGCGGTTAGGAGCATTGTCATGCTCGCTCAAAAAGTCTCGCTGATGGTGGCGAGTGCGTTGGATCATTCGGTTCCCTTCAAAATGGTTGAGCTAAATGGTGCTGATGTCACGCGTCATGCTCGTGAACGGGCGCTATCAGTTGAGATGGGTCATCTCTTAACTGCCATGACTTTTTATTTTTGACTTTTTATTTTAATTTTGTACTTATTTGTTTATTTTGTTACATACTTACATTGTTTTCACATGTAGAAGCACCAAAAAGAAAATGTAACCAAGACTTTGTAAAACATGATATTTTTAAAAGAGTGTCCGTGGAGTTTCTTGCCTGTTCTTCTCCATAGAGATCTACGTTTTGGAACAGGCAATTAGCGTCACTTTTCTTTTCTGACTAACAGACCGACCGACTCTTTGACAATTCATAAGTACCTGTAAATGGTCTAAGTGAAATAAATGCTGTGAATTTTTGAATTTTTTATTGAAAAACTTCAATTTTGGTCAAACATCGTCGTCCCCGGAGAATAAAATGATAACTACAAAAATAACATGTAACTTTTCGGGAAAAATAAAAAAACGGTTTTCGTCGATTGCTCTTTAAATACTGGACGTAGACAAATGATTGTATGCTTTAAAAAAAAATGTTATTTTTCGTTTGTTCTAAATACTTTAGTGAAATACGCCTGTATCAATATAGAAATATTATTTAAAAAATAAAAGAATACAAAATCAATTATAGTCTAAGTTGTACAATGTCGTTTATCATTTTATTCTTCGTAAAGCCGGGCCAGAATCAAATATTGCACTCTCTGCTTAACATTTTATTCTACGAGTTTTTAAAAAGAAAGTGATACTTACTGATAATACTTTAATATCGTCTTACTCTCGTAATTATTATAAAAAAGTATATGATAAGAAGGTACTTTGACTTTGATTTCCTAATAAAACTATGACATTATAATCAACGGTAGTTTTATTCAAAATAATAGTAATAAACAACAGTATTTTTCTTAATTTACTCTTATTAGTCTTTTATTAATTAAAATCGCGTTATGAATCATCATCATCATGTGTCGGATTCGGGCGGAAGCGACGCCTGGGTGTCACCACTGTAGCAGCGGTCGCCTGGAGGACACGGTCGAACACACGGTAAAGGTGTGCCGCGCATGGGCTGACCATCGACGTGTCCTCGTAGAGGCGATCGGCGGCGGTGACCTCTCACGCCCGGCGCTGGTCCAGGCCATGCTTCCGGGAGAGACGGAATGGGTTGCCGTCGCCTCCTTCTGCGAAGCAGTTATGCTAGTGAAGGAAGCGGCGGCGCGCGAGAGGCAACGACGGGCCTCTCGCCCTGGACCAAGACCCAGGCGAAGACGTCGAGAGTCGCAAGACGACTACCGGCCACCGTAGGCGTGGTTCTGTGGATGGAGAGCGATGAGTAGCTCGCCGCCCGGCTAGGACCAGGGGGCTTAGCCAATGTTACATCTTCAATAACGATAACGAAATTAGATAACACCAAAATGTATGGAGATGACATAAGCTTCCGAAAGGTCACGTGATCAAACGTTTTCGATCGCTAATTGCTAGACAATGTCAAACTGCATAAAGAAACGATAAATAAAACGAATGTCACGAACGATTTATTCATACAAATGCGTAGACAAGTGGCAGTTTTGCCATTCGTCATCGTTGAGATGTCGAAGCGATCAATCGGTATCTTAGCGATCACTAGGACCCTGTAGATAACTAAAGAAAATAGCTCAATGTTCAGACTTTTTTGTTTTTTTTTTAGTTGCGGCGCTAGTTGATGACGCCTATATTAAATTCTGGGACTCTAGGAAAAGATGTACACACGACGTCATGTTCAAGCCATCTCGCATTGAGCGCTGTTTCTTAAGGCTCGTTGGAGGTGTATGCTTGGACACAGAGTTCTTCACTATCACCCTTACATGGCGAGCAAAATCACTAATGCATGTTGTGTGCTGCACAACATTGCATTAGATGCTAGAAAACCTCCTCCAAGTGATATGCCAGCCGAGGTTCTAGAAGGTAGTGAAGATCATGTATTGCATGACGGGCCAGTTGGTCTAGTGGATAGTGACCCTGACTGCTAAGCCCGAGGTCGTGGGTTCGATTCCCACCCAGGACAAACTTTGTGTGATGAGCATGATAGTTTGTTCTGTGTCTGGGTGTAATTTATCTATAAAATGTATGTATTTATAAAGTATATAAGCATGTATATCAGTTGTCTGGTTACCATAACACAAGCTCTGCTTAGCTTGGGATCAGATGACTGTGTTATTTATTTATTTATGCTGTACAACAGTACAACATAGCACCTCCACCAATGATAACCAAAATTAACCAATCCGAGTAGTTAGTAGTTAGTAGAATTTATACACCTCTAGAGTAGTAGGGTGTACTAGAGGTGTATAAATAAAATTACTAGTAAATATTTTTATATTTTTATTAACTCACTTGATAAACTCAATATTAAACACAACACTTATATTAATCAGCCTTTACCAAGCCAAGACAAACCTTACCTCAATAGGCTATAACCCAACATGAAAGCTAGATCTAATCCGTACTAATATTATAATTGTAAAAGTAACTCTGTCTTTCTCTTCTTCACGCCTAAACCACTAAACCAATTTGAATGAAATTTGGTACATTTGGTATATAGGTTATATACATAAAACTTTTACACGTCAATATTTTGATTTGTTTTAATAATAATAATAACCTTTATTATCAGGCTACTGAGGTCCATAGAAACAATACAGAAATACTTAAAATCATAAACTAATACATATAAAAGAAAATGTAAACTAATTCTAAACTATTGCACACGAAGTGTCGGCGTCGTGTTCGCTGCGAGGTCGGTATACTTCCACGAAAACGTCGATACACGCACGACACTCTTCGGCCAAATTCTAAATATGTCGGCTACAATCTTACGGTAAATCGATAACGCTACTTATAACCATATAAGTGATGCGTGTATATTAGTTGCCGTGACCCCGGAACATAAAGGGCAACCGAAGGAACAGGAGTGGGTTTTAGTCAGTAAAAGTCTGACACGCCCTCCCGCTCCGCCCAGGACGTAAGAAGTCATTTGATGATTTCCCACTCCCAAAAAAAAAGTGATGCGTTATCAAATGCAAGTAAAATTATGAAACTTATAAAGGGTACAAGGGTACAAGATTCTAGTAAACGGCAATGCCAAAATATATACTGACCTCTAAATATTTTATTGCAATTTTTTACCTGCCAGTTCCAGAAATATCTCGAATGCATACAGTCTTGTTCTATAGAAAAGTCAATTAAATATTTCGTTTTTTTTTATAATTGCTCAGTCATTTTAGGATTATTATTAACGTATAAATTCACGCTGTTGACTATTTAAAGAAAGTTCATTAGGTTATTTATAAAAATATAAGCGGGTTCCCTACTTGAAAACGAATGACGTGAGATCGAATAACACTTGCTTGAAAACGTTTGATCGATTTCAAGAACTATCGACTAGTTCTTGAAATCGATAAATCATGAGCTCGAAAGTTCACTTCCTCGATGCATCAAAATCTCGAATCGTCGGCAGCAGCGCGAAGGCTCAATGTTTGATGTATCAAAATCTCGAAACGTCATTTCTCGACCGACCATCTAATCGATTTATAAAACATCTTTAAAACGGTCCATCCGTAAACTTTTCCCCCTCAATAACCGCCCTGCCCCTAGTTCTCAACATCTAGGTAAAAAAAACAATCAATATACCATAAAAAACACAAAATACTTCTTTGGTTAGATATTTTTTGTCATTCGATTTCAAGTAGGGAACCCGGTTTATTTTAGTAATTTAGTTTAGTACACTTAGTAAGCAAATAAATACATTGAATTGAATTGAGTTGAATTGAATAATCATCCGTACACTACTTTTGTTCTACAGGTTGACCTGATCCTTTATCAATATCTGCACAATGAGTACAGGCCATCTTTTGTGGAGGGACACTACAAAGCGTGCGATTTTATAAAAAACGATCCTTACTTTGGCTTTATTATTAGAAGGGCTGGTTTGACAAAGGGCCCGATACAGTTGGTAAGTCAAATCGTCATGCGTTACTGCTCTTCCTGTTAAAATTACCATCATTGGTAAAAAAATCGGGCACTGCACTCCAATATGACTAGTTTTAGATTCTAGGTACTCTTCACTTACGCAGGTTTAATATGTCTATTGAGACTGTAATTCGACCCGACCAGCCCCCGTACCATGACGTTTAAAGTAAGATTGTTTTACTCCTGTTCAGGAGTGTGCAAGTGACAGCGATAGACACGTTGACTAGCGCCGTCTCTTTCCCACTGAAAGTAATATCAAAGTAATACTGCTGCTGCTACTGGGCTGGTGGTACGCCCTCTGCAGGAATCAGGCCAACTCTTTCAACTTCACAATATTCAAGTTCACAATATCAACCTGCAAGTCATGCCAGTTTTTTTTTAATTATTTAATATTTTTAAAATATTCTTTTGTTTCAGGGCAGAACTACTTTGAAAAACGTTGATTTAAACGTGAATATTCCTTCTATTTTCCCATTTGAACATGGCAAAGCAGAAATAATTGTCTCAGACGATATAGCTCGAGTTGTCATGGTCAAAGGAGAAGTAGTGATAACTATTAAAGAGAAATAAACAGTTATTTCAATCATTTCGTGTTTATACTTTCGTTACCTCTCTGATTACCAGCACCACAAGAAATCAGATAAATTTTCCCAATCAATCTATGTACATTTCAACCTTTATGACCGTACATGCAATTAAAATATGAAAAATTAAAGGAACCTTATAAGACCTACAACCCTAGCAATCATTATATGTAAATATATAAAAAGGGCTTATATTTAACTTACCACCTTATACATATAGTAACATAATGTCAAGACACTGACACACAAAAATAGTAAATGATCAGCAAAAATAGTAAATGACCACCAAATTATGTTTCATAAAGTATTCTAGAAATAACCTATTTTCCTTTTTATATATGAACTAGCTTTTGCCCGCGACTTCGTCAGCGTGGAATAATAGTTCCCGTTTCCGGGGATTTCCGGGATGAAAACTATCCTATGTCCTTTCTCGGGTCCCAGACTATGTCTGTACCAAATTTCATTCAAAATTGGTTTAGTAGTTTAGGCGTGAAGAAGAGACAGACAGACAGACAGACTGGCAGAGTTACTTTCGCATTTATAATATTAGTACGGATTAACTGTGGAACTATCTTGAGCGTACACAAAAAGATTATTGGGGTTGTAAGCGTGAAAGAGCTACATTGACCATGGTAAAAGCATCCAAAACATATCCAATGGCGTTTTTTTTTTATGGATAGGAAATCCAATAATGTCCCTTCGGTTACCCTTATATGTTCCGGGGCCGTGGTAACTATTAGAAGCATCGACATCGACGCCATCGACGCCGTCGACACGGGTCTGGTCCTAGTCGGGCGGCGAGCTACCTACCGCTCGCCTTCCGCAGGCCCACGCCTCCAGTGGCCATCATCTTGCGACTCTCGACAACTAAGCCTGGGTCTCTGTCCGGGGCGTGAAGCTTGACGCTGCCTCACGCGCCCCACCGCTTTCGTCTCCAGCGTGTCAGCTTCGCAGTAGGCGACGGCTTCCTATTCAGTCTCGCCCCGAAACATGACCTGAACCAGCGCCGATTGCCTCTGCAACGACACGGTGGTGGTTCGCCCAAGCGAGGCCTACCTCCACCGTATGCTACACCGTGTCATGCAGACGACACTTCCGCCCGAATCCGACATAGGAACCTCCCAAAATGTCCGTGTGCGGTGAGGAGGATCATCATCTCCCTAGCCTTTTCCCAACTATGTTGGGGTCGGCTTACAGCCGAACCGGATTCAGCTGGATACCAGTGTTTTACGTGAAGCGTCTGCCTATTAGACCTCCACAACCCAGTAACTGGGCGACGATACCCTTTGGTTCGACTGGTCAAACTTTCTGGCTTCTGAATACCCGTAACGTCAAAGTTCTACGAATGACAACCGAGGCTTAACATGCTTCCCGAGGCACGGGATGTCAGTGATGTCCAAGATAAGTAAAGTAAGTAAAAAGTAAAAATTCATTTATTGCGAATATAGGTATAAACAGATGATATAAATACACTTTAAGTAGCAGCTATATTCAGCCTTTCAGCATGCAATAGTCATTATAATTTTATTACTAAGTTTACAATATTGAAATTAATATAATTTTTATTTATTTATGTCATACTTCATTGTTATTCAAATACTAATATCAAAATAAAAACAGGAATGTCAGGGAATATTTAAATTTTGTAGTCAAGGTACTCATTTACACTATAATAAGCCTTTTCAACGAGAAATTGCTTTAAAAGAAATTTAAATTTGTCAGAATTAGTGCAGCTTAGTATCATTTTTGGTAAATGGTTGTAAATACGAGGAGCCATACAAAAAACACTTTTACTAAATTGTGAAGTTCTGCTCGACGATGGACAACACACTTTTTGGTTATAACGTTGGCTCGTAAACGATTGAAATAATTTTCTATTCGAGGCAACAAACACTGCTATCTCATAAATATAAATGCATGGCAGGGTTAACAATTTTAAATCTATGAAAAAAGGTTTACAACTGTCTGTAGACTTTAGTTTACAAATTGCCCTCACACATCTCTTTTGTGCCTTAAACACAATTTCCTTGTCAACTGAGTTCCCCCAGAATATGACTGAATAGATAAACTATAGAAAGTACATATGAATTGAAAAAGTCACATTGGTACTTGCCCGGATTCGAACCCGTAACCTCTTACACGCGCCTTTATGACGACCCAGATGTGTTATTCTGATGTATAAGCTACGAATATCTTGCAAAGCCATCGGCCAATATTCTTTATTGTACACCAATAGGTCAAAAACAGTAAAGGACAATAGGGATGTTGACTACATCAAAAGAATGACATTCTGTTTAGTCCGTCTTTTAGACAGTCCAAAAATACTGGACACATATGTTTTGCTTGATCAAATTAATAACAAAATACAAAGATAAAGAGCATCAAAGTTCCGGAGAGGGGGCTTGTGACGTCACTCCTCAGTAAAAATTATACTAAGGTGTGACGTTTCACGAAACTTCAACGCGCTGTATTGTCGTCATTTTCTGTTTACGAAAAAAAAGAAAAAATACGTGTCCCAAATTTTTTGATTATCTAACTGACGGACTAATTACTATTTTTTTGTCATCTTGCCTATACAAACAAATATGCAAGAGTACAATAGGCGGCTTTTTTTCGCTAAAAAGCAGTTTCTATTACATACTATCATTTATATTGCTTGCTGCGGAGTAATTATAAAACTGTGAATATCTTCAAAGGTATTTTTTGAAATTATAAATGACTTCCACACCGAATTTTATATTATCTCCGGAACCATATGACCAATTGACATACTTTAAATGGCAAATCTTATCTTTATGATGTCCTTGTGATACTGAAATATTTTTTCGTCATAAGAATTAATATTTTGTTGCTCAAGTAATCAACCAAACGTAAGTATGCCGAAAAATCATTTTTTTAATGCAATAAAAGAAGTATAAAAGATAAAATATAAAAGATAAAGATATGGTATCGCGGACTTTTTTGTAGAAATAATTAAGACAAACCAAGTTGCCATACATTGTTTTTAATTTTAAGCAACTGTTTAGGCAGCGCACGCAAATAATTCTGTTTAATGAGGTAATTTTTTCCGACTTGCTAGACAAAAGTTACGATAGCTCGGTTAATATACATGTTATAAAAATAATTTATAGCCTATAGCACTCAGGAATAATGTAGCTTTTTGCCAGTGAAAAAATTTTTGGAATTGGTTCATTAGTTCCAGAGATTACCCCAAACATACAAACTTACAAATTTTACCTCTTTATAATATTAGTATAGATTAGACTGATTTTGACTAAGGTAAATAAAATGAATCACTAGTAGATCTGATCAGATCAGATCTACGTGGTCACAGTTCTAACCTAACCGAACCTAACACAATTTGGTGATCATTTACCTACTATTTTTTACTAGTATCCAAAGATGACCTTTAGGAATGCAATGAGACGTTTAATAAACGTATGGGACTTGGGCTAAAAATAATTAAAAAGTTTAACAACAATCTGACTTACACAGGCTAAAAGAGCATAATTATTTTGATTTTTTAATGCATTACATGAGATTTTTCGATGGTAAAACAAAAAACAGAACGGGAGCCACCAACTTCCGATTTTCTTTTATTAGGGTTCCATACCTTAACAGGTAAAAACGGAACTTTCTCCGACCGGATTTTTATACAGGAAACTAAAAACAGATCAGATTTAACTTTTATAAGTTGCCAGATGTCAAATTGTCATTTTGCGTTACTGCTTCTCCTGCAAAGAATGTCCATATTTGGCAAAATTCGTCACAATCGTTCACCATGTCTGTCGTCGAAAATGTTGCACAATTATGTAAGCAAACTCACACCTCACTTACTATGATGTCTGATGAAACGGTAATCCAACGCATCATGGAGCGATCTGGCCCAAGACCCTTGGTTTTAAGAGCTTTTCGGGACAAAAAATGACAAACAACCAACTTTTACCGCGTTGCTACTGGATTAATTTAAAAAATAACTTGTCTGAGATTCGTACCCCCAAGGTTCGATTTTCAGGCAACATGGCGTGAGGATGCGATGGTGCAAGCGCCCGGTGTCAAGTGAGCATCACCTGCACTTTTGGAAGCAGCCAGAGACATTGAAATGCAATCGAATAGGATGGGCTGCAACTCTCAAGAGTCCGCAACCAACGAGGATAGCTCACACCTTTGGCCACGATACGTCGATTAATTTCGTTCCAGGACCGCACACCGAATATTATTTTAATTTTATAAATAAGTGTGTAATAAATTTGACCAGGCTAACTAAGGGGTATCGTGTCGCCCAGTTACTGGGTGGAGGTCTGATAGGCAGTCACTTCACGTAAAACACAGGCATCCAGCTGAATCCGGTAAGACTGGAGGCTGATCTCAAACTAGTTGGGAAAAGGCTAGGAAGATGATGATGATGACATAAATAAGTTTGTACGAAACCCTGAGTGCGGTTATCTCAGCATGCACTTGTACTGGTCTGTTTTTGTATTAGGTGTTTTGTAGTCAATTATACATACTTTAATGTTTTAGGGCAAAACTTCTTTGAAGAATATAGTTTTGGAGGTCAATATTCCTTCTGTTTCCATTCGAACACTGTAAAGCAGAATTGGCTGTAACGGATATGATATGTTTGGAGTTGTGATTGCTAGTGGTGTGTTAACTGTTATAAATATGTTCCACTTGGTTCCACTATTATTTTCGTGTTTATGTTTTGATTACCTCACCTCAAAACGTCAAAGTTTAATCATAAATATTAAGTACAATATTAAAAGACAAACGAAATTATTGGGAAAGCAAAATAAAGTAAACTTCTTGTATTGTGAAAAAACAATGTTTCTATTCATTTAGGCTAACAATGATTACAAACAGACATGCTTATCACACATAGACTTGTCCTAGGTGGGAATTGAACCCACAACCTTCGACGTTCAAGCTCAAATTTTTCATGTTCGTACAATTTAATGAAAATAAACTAAAAATTATTTCCATTTTTTTACATTTTCTTGAGTTAGGGATGACCAGTCCAAAATGATGGAGACCCGTTCACGGACATAACACAACTATTGCGATGATAAAACACAAACGCCACATCAACCGCTACACTTTTAAGTCAGTAATGGTAGCTTTGAAAAGAACACATTGCTAACATAAATAGGGTAAGTGCTGCTATATAAAACTAATTTATTTTCTACAATATACTAATTAGTAATCGATTTTAGGCTTGTTACAATATTGTCTTGAGATGCACATTAACTATCATCAGTTTTTGATGATGAAGCCAGAAGCCACTCCATACCTGAACATCGTATCGAAGTCGTGTTTGAACTCGTTAGTATTGTGTTAAACAATTTTGTAGAGAAAGTACACCCAGAAAGACGATATGGCTAAAGAACATCTCAGTATAAAAACTATAAAGCCCAATTATACATTTAGAATGCGATGTTCTATTAAGAACTTCTAGTACTTTCTTTTAGACTCCACCATCAGATAAATTCGATGGTATCGTATTAACTGTATTGGCATTGATGATACATACATCTGCCATTTTAACAACAACGATAACAATTAACTTGATTTTTTGGTACTGTGAACCGATTAATTGAAGCTGGAATATTTATGAGGCGGTTATACCTATACGTGTACATCTAGATGCATCTATTTAATGAAACTATTTAAATAGGTGACTCTTAGTAAATAATGCTTATGAGTGCAGTTCTATGTAACCAGTAACAATGTGTTACGGCATAAAATTCGTTTTGGGATTAATTTTTTTTATGCTTTTGAAAAATGATGTGAGTATTTATTTAAATTTTCATGATTTCACTTAAATAGTCAGCAGGTCAGTGTTTGATATAGGTATTTATTGTAAAGTTTTTATTGAAAAGAAAAAAAATCGGAAGCCTCACGATCAATTTGTTGTCCACCCGTCTGTCTGATTATAGACACACATCAGATACCGGAAATTTGATTTTTCATCAAATATCTAAAAAAAATGTGATGAATTGTCTGATAGAGTAAATGGCTTAGTGGAGCGCGCTCAATGAGTCCGATTCTCAAAATGGCGCATCTATGGAGCGCGCTCATTAGGCTCGGTGCAAATGGCGTATTTACATGCGCACTATTTTAACCATAATACTTCGTTTAAAAATATATTTTGACTGCTCTAACTTGTACAAAGTTTAGAAAAAAGAACAAGGATGCCATAAAGTCACGCGTCAAGTGTTTTGAACGTTCTTACGTTGCCGCACCGAAGTTTCAAATATCACTTCTCGGAATTGACAAGTGGGTCGTTCTTATCGCGACGACCTTGTTAAGCTTGTGGGATAAAAAAATTGTAAGACATGATGTCGTCCCCGTAGATCGAAAACTCACTAAGTCGTAAAATGGCAAAAATGAGTTATCGATGTCATTAAAACCGCAGTTTCTTTCTCTAAATATCTGTCAAATGATCAATTTTGTAGGTGCCGTAGTTTCCGATTTACGAAATGTGAAAAGTAAGTAAATCTATCGTTTGGACCCCACAACAAAAAGAGAGAAATAACTAATTATGATAATTATTTTACGTTTTCTAAAAACTTACATAACTCGAAACTAAAACGATTTAATTATTTTTTCTATTCAATTTTCATTGCATACTTAGGTCATTAGGTGAGCTAAAATCACTAAAATGAATTAGTGAGTTTTTAAATTTAGCGCTTTGCCAAAACTCCCGAAAGCGAAAATTAACTAAATCAAAATAGTCACTGCTCGCTTTTTGCTGCTCAATGATTTTATAAAATATTAACAAAGTGAAAAATCATTATATCAATATAATGATTTGTTCTCTAATAAAAATGAGTAAAACATCTATTTGTGAATAATACTTAAAATGTTTTAGTTATTATTTATATTACTTCGATGAGCATCGTTACAGTTAGGTACATATCGCACGCGAGTTAGTGATTTTGTCGCGGCTAGAGAGTCGAGCGGGGCACGTGGTGACTTTATTCGCGGAATCGCGGCACTGATGTCGGCCAATACAGTCTGTCAAGTATTGATTTATTAAATCAAAAAGAGGCTCAGCACTAAAAATCAAATCCTTCTAAAACTATAAATATTAAAATATATATGCATTTATTTATGTATTATATGTAGTGTATTTATTGTATTCTTATGTTATATGTAGTGTATTTATTGTATTTGTATTCTTATGTTATATGTAGTTATTATTTATTATTTTGCAATTAGTTATTTAAGAGTATAAGGTATTTTTCTTGCACATAAGCATATCCTCCGTTGCGAATCTCACTACAAGATTTTGGTTTGCTGGTAGAGAACTCATTTTTGGGTTAAGCTCGCCATTGTACATAAGTTTTTTTATTTTGTATTTTTTGCTTTATCTTTATATTTTCTGTTTATTGTGTGCAATAAAGAATATGAATAAAATAGTACCTAAAATTTTGTGTATGATCTATTTGTGTTGCCACCAACTTCCAAAATTGTAGTTAATTTAATGTTTTTGGTTTTCGTAGGCAACTTTTATTTTTAAGAAAAAAACATTTCTTAGCTTTTAGTGCTGACTGCTGAGTCCCAAAATCTAACCGTGTATTACAGTAACTTTAAAATAAAACTACTTTCAATCTTATAAAACGAAAATAGAAAAGTTAAAAAGAACTTCCTCAATTTTTTAGTGTCCTTTGCCAATGCTATAGACATCCTTTAAAAATATTATATCGTGATCACCTTTTGGAATCCGCTGTTGGCTGTGAGCAAAGTGACCCTCGTGGGCCAGTGATTCTCAGTCTGGCAATACATCCTATAATTCGACAAGTAAATTCTAAATTCAACATCTGGTACTCACTGACTAAAACCCATTCATGTTCCTTCGGTTGTTTTTATGTTTCGGGGCCACGGTAACTATTCAACTATTCCGCAACCTCGGCAGGCATTTGCCTTAGAAGGTCCCTCAAGTGCTAACTGCTCTTTGAGGCGCGCGTGGAACAAAACGCGCTGTTGACACGGGCCTGGTCCCAGCCGGGCGGCAAGCTACCCATTGCTCACCGTCCGTAGACCCGCGCCTAAGGTGGCCGGTAGTCAGACTCTCGGCGTCTACGCCTGGGTCTCTGTGCGGGGCGTGAGGCTTGATGCTGCCTCACACGCACCACCGCTTCCTTCACAAGCATAACTGCTTCGCAGAAGGAGGCGACGGCTTTCCATTCAGTCTCGCCCCGGAGCATGGCCTGAACCAGCGCCGGGCGCGAAAGGTCACCACCGCCGATCGCCTCTGCGAGGACACGGCGATGGTTCGCCCATGCGCATGCGGGGCCCACCTCCACCATATTGCTCGACAGTGTCCTCCATTTAACCGTTGCTGTTGTGGTGACACCCAGGGTCTTAACCTTTTGGAATGTGAATTATTTATAAGTGACAATACTGACAGACAAACGACTCTTTCCAAATTGAACACAATAGCACCTTATTTCAAAATTACCAAAAAAACTCTCTTCATCTTCATGGGTCTTGGGAATCCTCGAGGATTCCTTTTCCAACATTGTTGAGGTTAAAATACTAAATTATAATGACACTTCGGAAAGACTATTACAAATTAAAATGCATTCGGCTACAAATATAATTCGTTACTGCTGTTTCAGCCCTAAATTGACATAATATTTTCTTCGCGCGGCGAATTAATCAAAAATTAAATAGGCGAATATTTGGAAACATACCTAGCGACATTTAAAAAAAAAGGTCCAAATTGCCCGTCGAACTTTAACCTCAGTTTTCAATATGTACGACCAAGCCTGGGCCCAAAGAACGATTCCAATTCACATGGGGGACCTCGGCGTCCGCTTTCTAGTATTAGTCTGTCAGCTTTTATATCCTCGTTTCACAGCACTAAGAAATTGATCACGAATATTTTTGCCTATACTGGTCAATTTTGATGTGCCGTACTTAGCCGAGGCTGTAGAGGCCTGGAAAAATGTTTGACAACGATGCGGAGAACAACAGGACGCCCCTAAGCGAAGTGAAGCAGCGAGGCGGAATGTCGTGTCATCGAACAAAGTGCCAATGTTTGACGGAAGTAGTGCCTGAAGCCAAAAACCCGATTCCCACCTGTCCGCAGCCTGCCGACAACCTATCTGCCCAGAGACGTTGGAATGCCATTGGCATCTTGCAGAGTAGTTCAGAATCAATTACTTTCCACGTCTGCTACTTCTGTTGAACGGGCGGGTTTGCAGACTGTGTTTGCAGGTGCCGTATAGTGACACGCGAATATTAATGACATCATTCGACGTGCTCTTGCTGCCGTCAGCGTTCCAGCTATACCTAACGTTTTGGCATGCGACGACAACAAGAGACGGGACGGTATGTATTTATTCCCATGGAAGATCGGTAGGCCTTTAATGTTGGCGCTACGTGTGTCGATACTCTTGCGCCATCCCACCTGCCTAGTACGGCGTCCTGTGCCGGTGCTGCCGCCATGACGACGTATTTGACAGAATTTTGGAGCCAGACGTTACAGAGGATAGAGAAGACGAAGTAGTGTACTGACTTGTTTAATGTTTTTGGTGCATGAAGCTGCATATTTTTTTATTTGTCATGTGTTTGCTTTTAAATCCAGTCTAGATCAGAATTATCTTTATAATATGTGCTTAGAATACTGTTTAATTTCATAGAAAACTTTAATAAAACTGATAAATATGGTTTCATTACTTATACAGGGTCATTTTGCAACCACCATCCAAATTTTCAGAAATGGTTCAGAATCGATAACCTTATCAATTAATGAAATAAAAAAAAAAATAAAAAAATTACATGATTTTTACTATTGTCCGCTACTAAAATCCAAACGTGTGGAATAAATACAATTCAACTAGGTTGTTGAACTTGACTGCACACGCGCTTACCTTTAAAATTCGGAAACGCAACGCACACAAAAGCACGCACTACGCCCACCCCTCCCTCACACGTTGCACCCCGCTTTCGGATATTTTCTTTTGAATGTTTTTATTTGTTTTTGTTATTATTTGATTATATCGTTTCACGTATGAAAATAATTTAATTAAAAGTCCTCGATTTTAAAATTTGGATGGTGATTGAAAAGTGTCCCTGTATACATAATTCTCAAAACATAACTTACCATCTAGCCTCAAAATCATAAGATAGGTATTATTTACAATGCATATTTCGTACGCGTAGCAGTTAGTTCCAATTTACCTAACTCCAGTTGGTTTTCTTAAAAATTGTTTCGAACTGAGTGAAAAATCACCAACTAGTGGCGAAAATTAACTAATTCCTAACTAACTCTGATATTATTTAGAGAAAAAATAATTAATTCGCGGTTTTTTTGTTTTATCGGTAACTACTGGTTTTTCACTTGTCATAGCTAGTTTTATATACTAGATTCAAAGTCCTTTAAAATGAAACAAAAAGTAAAGAGATATGTCATTGCATGCCAAAGTTATGACAATTTTTATTTTCAAAAACTTTAAACTTCATTATCTCAAAACAGGTTTTTTCGACTTAATGATTTTTCGCTCTACGGGGACGATGTGTTCTTTTTGTAAATTAAAGTAAATTATGGTATATTTATGTAAATTAAGTAAAACTTTTATGAAAAAGAACGTACGTTTTATTAATTATATAACGACTTTTGTACAGTCGGAAAAGTTGGAATATTCTCGCTTTTCCTGATTTAAAAATACAATAATTACACTACAACCCTAATAAATTAATCTATGTTTTGAGGTCAAGGTTATTTTATAAAGATTCTAATTAGAATAGCATTCTTATTAGGCGATTTTCACACTGCCCCGCATGATGCAGCGTAACGCGTGGATGCGTGTTCTTCCGTTGCTTGTAAGTATCTCCGTTTGTATGGAAAACACGCACAGTCTAACACACAGAAAATGCATCCACGCGCGTTTATGCGGATCACGCGCATACACGCATGAAACATGCACCCCCGCACGTAGGTGCGGGGCGAGACGCAAGGTATGGCACACCGAATCCCGCAGTGCTGCGCGTGATTTATATCGTGATGTTCAGTACTGCACGACCACCACAGAGAACGGCGAATAAATGAGAGCCGCCGTGCGTGAATCTACAAAACGCACCTACGCGCGTGAGTGCGCAAAAAACCCGCACGATGATGCAGATCTGCACTCCCGCAGAAACGCGCGTAGGTGCGTTGACACGCAACATGCAGCGGGATCCGGGGCAGTGTGTTAATCGCCTTAGCCTCCATACAAATTATATTTCCATTCAAATAAAAATAAAAAAATCCCGCTATACTGCATTTTTTTTTTGCAAATGGCGCCAACGATCGCCATTTTGAAAAAAAATGGCCGTCACATTTTTTTTAATCGATGTAGTAAATTTTTGTATTATTTGTGGCGACATCTAGCGCCGAACATGCTAACTACATCTGACAATCCTGCATCGTGATACACATATGAGTTATCGGCGACATTAGAACGTGTACAAAATACCGACTAGAAATGTCGGGCAGTAGCCCACCAGACATAACATCCATCTGGACGGAGGATCCTTTTTTTTTTTGGTGAGTGGGAAATAATCCAATGACTGCTCCCGTCCTGGGTGCGGCGGGAGGGCGTGTCAGACTCTTACTGACTAAAACCCACTCATGTTCCTTCGATTGCCCTTTATGTTCCAGGGTCACGGTAACCACTATAAACATTCCGCAACCCCGGCAGGCGTTGGCCCTGTTGGGCCCCTTCCTGTGCTGACTCCTTCTTTTTGAGGCGCGCGTGGAACACTAACGCACCGTCGACGCGGTCCTGGTCCTAGCCGGGCGGCGAGCTACCCATCGCTCGCCATTCGCAGAACCGCGCCTACGGTGGCCGGTAGTCGTCTTGCGACTCTCGACGTCTTCGCCTGGGTCTTAGTCCGGGGCGAGAGGCTCGTCGTTGCCTCTTGCGCGCCGCCGCTTCCTTCACTAGCATAACTGCTTCGCAGAAGGAGGCGACGGCATCCCATTCCGTCCCGCCCCGAAGCATGGCCTGAACCAGCGCCGGGCGCGAGAGGTCACCGCCGCCGATCGCCTCTACGAGGACACGTCGATGGTCCGCCCATGCGCGGCACACCTCTACCGTGTGCTCGACCGTGACCTCCAGGCGACCGTTACTGCTTACAATGGAGGATGAGGGACTTTAAACTCTGTTCCTCATACCTCCAAAGATTAAATCATTGTTTCTTTTTACACAGATTCTGATCAAGACATCGAAATCTTGTAAGATTATGTGCGGCTGAGGGTTCAAATCTTTAATATAACAATGTTTTAATTGACAGAAGCTAATTTAAATACATTTTCAGTGCCTTAAAGTAATACCGGAGCGTTGCGCAATAACTTATATTAATGAGACATATGCCACTAATGTGTCTCTTACTGTCAGACGTGCAAAGAGAGGAGGACCATATGTGGGCAATGTTGAATGGGTGACAGAAAAGGATCTCGATAATAATGTTACGGTAAATCATTGGAATATTAAGTACTAATGTTGTCAATTCACGTAAAAAAATACTTCTAAAGATTACAGGATCCAAGTGAAAAACAAGGCAAAAATACATGCCGACGATATAATATTATATTACCTGAGATGACTCACACAGGCTAAGTAGAGGCACACACTACAAAGTTTGTGATGTGGTAACCAGACAACTAATAAACATACTTACCTATATAATTTATAAATAATACAAACATAATTATAAGTAGATAATTCCACCCAGGCAAAACAAACAATCACGCTCATCTCACAAAGTTTGTCTGGGGTAGGAATAGAATCCACGATGTCCGGCTTAGCAGTCAGGATCACTAGCCACTAGACCAACAGACCTATCATTAAGAAGAATAAAGTAAAGCTGCAGCACAAACAAATAGTTTTCAAAAACAACCTATACACCGATGGCAGAAAACCGTTTCCACTGTCTGAGATCATTATTAGTTCATAGAAACGTTCTCTGTCTAGCCAAAGTTCATTAGCACATTAAAATACTTATAAGTAAGTATAAGCTCACTTGCATCCTTATATTTGTTCAACAGGTCGACCTGATCTTCTATCAATACCTGCACAATGAATACAGGCGATCTTTTGTGGAGGGACACTACAAATTGTGTGATCTTATAAATAAAGACCCTTACGTTGGCTTTATCTTAAGGAGGGGTGGTTTAAACAAGTGTCCGGTACCGAAGGTAGGTCAAATTGTTAACTTGCATAACTGCTTCTCCTGCTAAAAGCGACCATGTTTGGCAAGATTTCGTCACGATCATGATGCTAGACGTCCTTATAAAATTCTGTATCTCTTTGCACTTATCGTAATGATTGTAATCCGACGCGACCAAGGCCTTCCTTGGTCGCGATTGATCCCTATCAATCGCAAGACCCTTGGCTTTAAGAACTTTTCGTGGCAGGAAAATGACACGCTACCAATTTTTAAACTCCGGTACGGTACTGGAATAATTCAATGACCCGTCCAAGAATCATACCTCCACGGTTAAATTTCCAGGTAAGAGGCAAAGGGATGCCTTGGTAATGGCGTGGGCTTAATCGCTTTTTATAATCATAATCATCAGCCAAAAAACGTCCACTGCTGGACAAAGGCCTCGCCTCAAGATATCTACATGCATCGCTCCTGCGACACCCGCATCAAACGTGACCGGGTGACCTTGTTGAGTCATCGGTCCATCTTGTTGCTTGAACGCAGTCGCCACACGAGAACCTTTCCGCCCCAACGGCCGCTTTTGCGTATATGCATTTTTAGGGCGCAATAATTTGACTAATTTTAATGCGTGGTGCTAGGTAATTTGGGCTTACCACAGTTTCTCCGAAACCCGTCAAACCATTGCTTTTGTGGAAGACACTGCTGATTCATTTCAAGAGTTGCAGTGATTGGGAATGGTTTGACGGGATGCCCCGAAAAATATCCCCATGCGCAGCATCCTAAGCTGAGCTTTGGTCGTGTTTAACTAAAAATTATCATGGCTATGTTACTATTATAAACATACTAAAAATACTTATAATAAAGGCAAGATACATACCGAGATCGACAGCTGAAAGTTACAAACTGTGTAAGCGAGAGACAGAGTATGAGCCAAAGCTTTAGTGTTTTTAGCATTCTGTACCTCAAAAAAAAAAACAAGGAATCCTTGAAAAAACTGCAAAGCGGCGAACCATACATATTTTTTCTTTTTTTTTTTGGTGAGTGGGAAATCATCAAATGACTTCTCCCGTCCTGAGCGGGGCGGAAGGGCGTGTCAGTTTTACTGACTAAAACCTACTCATGTTCCTAACTATTCCGCAATACCGGCACTTGCACTTGTTTTGTATTGTGTCATAATTATATGCTTTTATGTGTCTTGTAGTCATAATTATATGCTTTTATGTTCTAGGGCAAAACTTCTTTGAAGAATATAGTTTTGGACGTCAACATTCCTTCTGTTTTTCCTTTTGAACACTGTAAAGCAGAAATGTCTCTCACAGATGACATAGCTGGAGTTGTCTTTGCTAGTGGTTATGCAGTGTTGACTATTAAAGAGAAATAAAATAAACATATTTCACAGTGCTTTCGTGTTTATAATTTGATTACCTGAATAAAAGCTCCTTAACATCTCAAAGTTTTAATAATTGTTGAGTACAATATTAACAAAAAGGAAGAAATGATTTGAAAAGCAAGTTAAAGTAAACTCTGTTATTACCTGAAATGTTGAAAGACAATTATTACCGATATATTGTATATAAACGAAAAAGTTGTAAACATACTTATATAATATTTTTAAATACATACATATTTTAGATAAATCACACCCAGACACAGAACAAACATTCAGGCTAATCACATAAAGTTTGTCCTGGGTGGGAATCGAACCCACGACCTCCGGCTTAGCAGTCAGGGCTACTAACCACTAGACCAACAGGCCCGTCAATGCAATATGCGTCATCGGTATCGGTTTCGAAAAATAAACTTTTAACTGACCCTTACAGGGATGATGTTATGCCCGTATAGATTTAAGTATTACCCAAAGTCCTTTGGTAAGAAGTTCGAGCGAGTGTCCATTTGCAAAAGTATGTGCGCAAAAGTCTTTCGCGCATGTGTCAGTCGCGCATAGCACATCGCGCGAAGGGCTTGGGGCAAAAAGTCTTGCGCGCAAGTGTACCTAATCCTCCTACAACAGTCGGTAAAAGACTTCGGCGACTAAGGTGACAGGTAACAACAAAAGATATAAATAAAACGGTAGTCAGATTGTGCTCTTCACGCTTTTTAATCGTAAATAACTTTGTCAATTATTTCTTTTTGTTCAAAAATTTTACAAAAACGTCAATAGTCCCCAAAACTTCATTGGTTAACCCTATTACCCAAGATGCTTGTATTTTGCCTTTTTCGAACATTACTTTGAAAGGAATAGTTCCAGTGAATGACAAATTCGTAGCTGAAAGACTTTGACCCTGTAAAAACTTAAGAATTATTATCATTATTTTAAAGTTTCATACAATATTTATAAATTATTAGCTTTTGCCCGCGACTTCGTCCGCGCTGAATAATAGTTCCCGTTCCCGGGGTTTTCATCACGTAAATACGTGATGAAAATCTATCTTATGTCCTTTCTCGGGTCCCAGACTATACCAAATTTCATTCAAATTGGTTTAATGGTTTAAGCGTGAAGAAGAGACAGACAGACAGACAGAAAGACAGGCAGACAGAGTTACTTTCGCATTTATAATATTAGAACGGATTAAATTGTTTGTACAATATGTATAAAACTTTATTTGAGTTACGTCTATATCACAGCTTACAAGAACAACTATTTAAGTTTTTCGAAAACATCTGCAACATTATTTCAAAACAGTTCTAACTACATGTAAAGAAGAGAAAAAATCTTGGTGCTTATATTTACCGCAGGAGTGGGACATTGGGTCACACCATGTGACCTGATTATAGGACCAATCCAATTGTCCCGAAGGACCAAGTCACACCACTTGAACTTAACCTCCATCAAAGTCCGAACATATTGATTATACTTTTTGTTGTGTTCGAATATGACCAACGCCAACTAATATAACAAAAGGATTAAGAATTACATATTTAAACGAAAAATATAAATAAATAAATAAATATCCTTGGACAACTCACACACGGTCCCCAATCCATCCCCATCCCAAACTAAGCAGAGCTTGTACTATGGTAACCAGACAACTTTAACATCTTATTGTAATACCTACATTCTATACAAATAAAAACTTCTTATTCTTAGAGCCACCAACTTTCGAAATTGCAGTTAAGTTTTTTGATTATTTAAACATATTTTTAGGGTTCCGTAGCCAAATGGCAAAAACGGAACCCTTATAGATTCGTCATGTCTGTCTGTCTGTCCGTCTGTCTGTCCGTCTGTCTGTCCGTCTGTCTGTCCGTCCGTATGTCACAGCCATTTTTTTCCGAAACTATAAGAGCTATACTGTTGAAACTTGATAAGTGGATGTATGTAAAATGTTGGTCCCCCCCCCCCTGTAACTTCCAAAATAAGAGTACGATAAATAAAAAAAAATATATGATGTACATTACCATGTAAACTTCCACCGAAAATTGGTTTGAACGAGATCTAGTAAATAGTTTTTTTTTAATACGTCATAAACCGTATATCGTAATTTACCTTTCATTCAATCAACTCAAATATAACAAGAACTTTATATTATGTTACTTGCTGCTACGGAACCCTTCATGAGCGAGTCTGACTCGCACTTGGCCGGTTTTTTATAATAATCTTACCGTTACGTTATTTCCTACTGTTATTTTGGTGGTTGCATTCATGTTGAACACATATAGCCCGCGTCTGCTGGATCTCCTTACATTCACAGAAGCTTGACTGACGAACTTCTCATTGACGTAACTTACTATAGCTCGCTCTGGTATCACAGTGATACACTGAAATAAAATTTGTTTTATTTTTAATTGGATGTCGAATATTCAGCATTGGTTTAATTAGAATCAACTTATGTTAAGTTACGTTGTTAATCTTTTTATTTCATATTAGCAAAACTATATATAACTATAATCAGCATTGTGTTAAGTTTTTGATTACCTGCTCCCCTGTAACTTCAAACATTGCCGAAGCGCTCGCGTGCGTATCGGAAATGGTTAAAAAGTGGGAAGCTCTCAAAATAAATTTTATTTCCATGATTTTGTCACATTTTTATTAAAGCTCAGCTCCTATGGGTCGTAGTGTTATGTTGTATAGCCTTTCTCAATAAATGGGCCATCTAACCAATGATACACATCTAACCAATGAACCATCTGACCAAGCTTCCATAAATGACTGTTTGTTTCCCCGTCAGAGTGTCTTTGGCACCCACTGCGTTACGACTCTAGGCAATCTGTATCAATGCTTTCTGCATACGTGGTCCGTCCAATCTCACTTCATTCTTATATTTATTGCCCTCCCCTCACAACTGAATACTGTTATGGAGCATATCGTGGTTTTGCGTTTATCTCCAATCGCTCTTCGGCAGACCTTGAGTTTTGACCTTTGAGTCTCGCACATTGACCATTCACGGCTATGAATGACCAATATTAAAATTCATTTTGTTCCATACCAATTCCGTTCTGTGGGCGATTTCTGTGTCCTGTCTGTTTACGAAGAATACTAACTGCTAGCTAACCTGATATGGGCTTGTGGCATTTGATGGCCCCAACAAGTTAACATCAGGTAAACCCTCCATACATCTGTATACATTTTCTTTGTGGTGCGACCAGAGTGGCGCAACCACAGTGTTCAAATGAAATAGGACCCTAAGTCAAGCAGCCTTATGGTCCTTTTTACTATACAAGAACAGTTTTATACTTACATGATAGCAGTAGATCGCACCCAGGCCCACAACAATCGAAATAAATGTACGCTCGTTCATAATGACCAGCTACAACAGACATAATGCAATGTAGCATTACATTCATGGCATTTATTTTGGCATTATAAACCTGCTAGAGCGTTTTAATGTATAGGTACATTAAATTAATTTTGATTGAGAGATAGGACAAAATAATACTTTTGTACATACGAACATAACTCTTAATTATCTACTTTATTTTCGTAGGTATGGTCTCTGTGTTCAGTGAACACGAAAGATATAATCTGTCTCGGGTGCATGGTAATTTGTGACCGATCCTTTTACACTTATATTTCTCTTTTATTTCTTAAAACTGTACTGTTTTATGTAACCTATTTAAAATTTTATTAAATCTCTACATTCATCAAAAACCTTCAACATAATTAAAACTCAGTACGGTTCGGAAGGTCGTCAAATTAATTAAAAAAAGTTTGTGGGGATGCGGCCTCTATCGTCCAACTTGTGGACTAAAACAGACATTCTACATTTCAATAACAACCGTCGGGCAGTAGACTACCAGACAGAACTATTCCTTTCCCTTCCTTTGTAACGGAGGATGCGTAACTTAACACTCTGCTTCATATACGTGATTTTTTAAATATTATTTATCGTTGTTATGTACATTTTTTCAAGTCTATTTAAAAGCTCTAGCCTGGTTGCTAAGAAACATTAATGACACAGGTGGAAAAACATTATCGTAAGGAAAAGTGGTTTTAAAATCATGATCATTTTAGAATCATGGATTTAAAAACAACTTTTATTTGCGACTCACAACTTTACATTTGTCAAAAGAGTAGTTCAGCGAATCTCATCCTCTTTGCTAAATTTGTGTCCAAAAAGTTTAAACCTTAACTGAATAGAGTTTGATGTTACGAAACTTCAAACTGTTAGGCATAACAACGTCTGTATGTACACATGTAAATACAGTCGGAATGTCTGTATGTAATCTGAAAATTTGCTTTGAAAAACACAAGATAAGTATAAAAATGTAACATTAAAAAAATATTTTATATTTTTTGTTTGTTTTGATTAATGTATTAAAACAGCTGGACCAACATTGTTGAGGTATTGCACTGGTTGACAGTTGATATTTTAAGAAATAAATTAGGCGCCCTTGGTTTAGAAGAAAGTAGGGTACCACGAAATAAATACCCAAAGAATTTAATCCATTACGTGGACATACTATACACAACTTTAAAGCGACCGGAATCGGGAATAAAAGCTAGATGATGTTACTTGTCAAGAGAAATGTCGAAAGGATTTATGATAATTGAGTCGAAATCATATTATACTTTCTATCCAGTATAAACCCCTTAAAAATTGTAAAACCTTCCACAAAAGTCTCAAAGAAGAGTTGAAGCTGATGACACAAAAAACCAATCAGCAATTGAAGATTGAATCATGTTCTTAATAGAAGATATAACCTGATGTACACCACAATTATTCAGCCAAGAGCAATGTGTCTATGCAAAAAGAAGATTTTAAATAACTTTTTGTTCTGCATGACCTTAGAAGCTGGTACTATAATAATATGCTTATTTTCCTTCACCTACGGTTTCATAGGAGTGTTTTTCTTCTTCTCCATGTGCATACATCATTCAGATTGGAAGTCTAAATACTCGAATAGGTTCGACTTATTTGTGTATTTATATTTCGTATTTTTTTCAATTATGATTCTGTTTATTGGTAGTATTGTGTTAGCCGTAGGTATAGCCTGTAGGAATTGGAGAAGAAAACTCTTTATTTGGTACGTAGCTTTACTACTGTTTCATTTATTGATACATTGGGTGGCTAATATAGTTCTGTTTATTTTCTGCCTTGTAAGACCCTCGTGTTTTGAGTCTGGTGGGGCAGGATTTGTGTTGACATTATGGGCACTGAATATTTTGTACTCTATATGTTGGTTGTATATGAGCGCGGTAGTCATAAGTTACCGTAACATCAAACGGTAATACTAACCATAATGATCTTTATTTTAAGTTGTTTGCTTAATACACGATTTTTTAATAGTTTATCTGTTTCTTATTGCTATTTCTATTTTGCACTTTCTAGATTTATTTGGTCATCTTGTACCTCGGAAATCACATACAACTGGTCGTCATTGCTAGAACAGTCGTTACAGTCCGAAGCCAGAAAATCTGCCAATCAGTCTATTGACAAGAAGTGTTTCCCAATAAGTATAATATTTCCTAAGTATGTTGGTGAATTGATGACAGGTAATTACTAAAATTTAGCTGAATTCAGATAGACTGGAAGCCGCCCCAAACAAGACTGCGAAATAACGTAGGGATATAACTATGTCTAATGTACGCACTCTGCAAGTATTTTATGGGTAAAACTCGCGTTTTGTTTATAAGTGAGCACTTGTTGATCTTCAAATCCTTGACGTTTCTAAGAAACTTATAGAAATAAAAGCTCTAGCTTGTTAGATTTGTTGAATAATTTCAATACTCAATAATTATATGTATTGCTTCCACAAGTATATTTAGATGGTAGGTACAAAGATATTGGTCGTTGTGGACCCTGTCGGGCACTGCAAATGATAGGAGAGAGGAAGATGGCTTTTATTTGTCTAAATTTAATATTTCTAAATGTATAATTTATAATCCAATCCAATTATTTCATTATGAATATGAACCAAAAGGTAAACAAAATTAAACTTGTCATAAAGGTCACCTTGCAACAGTAATTGTGATTTAACCCATGCGCGAATAAGCAAATTATTCATGAATAGTTGAGCTATTAGTAAAGGTACAATACTGACAATTCATAATGGCTTCGTCACAACGTTATTATCTGGATATTACCCGCGGTGTAGAAAAAAGAAAATATCCAGCATTCAATATTAATACACGGCTAATAAATAAATAAATATTCTAAGACAATTTACACACGGCCATCTTCTTGCAGAGTTTGTACTATGGTAAACAAACAACTGATAATCATCCATACTAATATTATAAATGGGAAAGTGTGTCTGTCTGTCTGTCTGTTTGTCTTTCTTTCACGGCAAAACGGAGCGACGGATTGACGTAATTTTTTAAGTATAGATAGTTGAAGGGATGGAGAGTAACATAGGCTACTTTTTGTCTCTTTCTAACGCGAGCGAAGCCGCGGGCAGAAGCTAGTACTTATATAATTTACTAGCTTTTGCCCGCGGCTTCGCTCGCGTTAGAAAGAGACAAAAAGTAGCCTATGTTACTCTCCATCCCTTCAACTATCTCCACTCAAAAAATCACGTCAATTCATCGCTCCGTTTTGCCGTGAAAGAAAGACAAACAGACAGACAGACAGACAGACAGACAGACACACTTTCCCATTTATAATATTAGTATGGATAAAATACACCCAGACACAGAATAAACAATTATGCTCACCACACAAAGTTTGTTCTGAGTGGGAACCGAACCCACGACCTCCGGCTTCGCAGTCAGGGTCACTAACCACCCTACAGGCCCGTCATCTATTTCACTATTACCTTCCCTTTTGTTTGGTATGGTGTAGGAAGGCTAAGGCTATAATGAGGAACAAGGCCGCCTTAAATTTTAATTAGTGTCAACAGCATTTACATGTCATATCACCATCTCCCTAGCCTTTTTGCAACCTAATAAGGGTTGGCTTCTACTCTTACCAGGTTTAGTTTTTTTATGACTGCTCCCGTCCTGGGTGCGGCGGGAGGGCGTGTCAGACTTTTACTTACTAAAACCCACTCATGTTCCTTCGGTTGCCCTTTATGTTCCGGGATCACGGTAACTATTATAAACATTCCGCAACCCCTTACCAAATTTAGTTGGATACCAGTGTTTTTAAATATGACTGGGCGCAGGGCGACACATTATTCCTTGCTTAGACTAGTCAGACTCTCTGGCTTATGACTATCCGTAACGCTGTCAAAGTTCTATGAATGATAACCGGGATCAACGGCTTTACTTGCTTTCCGAGACACGAAATATAAGTGATCTCGATAAATGGAAAGACTGAAATAACAAAACTAAACGAAAATCACAATAGTCAGATTTAATATTTCCTGTAAGCTAAATGTATTTCCACTTCACATTATCCGCAAATCGCCGTGAACAAAGGCAAGAAAAGGTGTTCAAATCTTCGAAGGAAAAACTGAATGTCTTCATCAACCGTCGAATTTCGGCGGCGACGCAATTTTATAACTTTTCTGATCAATTTACCTGAATAATGTTGATGATTTGATTGTCTGACTATTGGAACGAAAGAAATGGAACTGGAATGAGGAATACCCATAATGAAGTGTCGATTGTGGTTGATTCGTAGATAGTTTTGACGTTACATCCGTGTTTGGCCTAGTGTGAATCTAGGAGCAGCAAGGAGGGTTCTGTAACATAATCAGTGAAAAAGTACAATAAATGACGTTTGTTGTATCGGACCTCCTTAGAATAGTTCTGTTGTTTAGTACTTGTTGTTGTAGGCTACAGTAAGTACATCATTTGTGAAAACTTTAACCTGCCTGGTGACGGTCAGACAGACAGCAGTGACAGAAAAAGTTTGTCAGTAAATGTAAACAATTTTATTTTAGTTACTATTACCTATTAAGTTCAATTATGAAATCTTTACTTTTTTTTTGGGGAGTGGGAAATCATCAAATGACTGCTCCCGTCCTGGGTGCGGCAGGAGGGCGTGTCAGACTTTTACTGAATAAAACCCACTCAAGTTCCTTCGATTTCCCTTTATGTTCCAGGGTCACGGTAACTATTATAAACATTCCGCAACCTGAAATCTTTAATTTAGAGCTAGCATAGCCTGGGCCTGTAGTAGTTTATTAGCTTTTTTTTTCCTTCCCATTTCATTTGCGACACTAAGTACAGTTTTTTTTCTATTTACTGTTATGTGATTAACAGTTTTTCTCTGAATATTCGGAATTTTCTATTTTCTACAATAAAGTGTTGACTTTGTTAGAATTTTTAATCTAATTTTTGAATTTGATTACATAAACTACTCCATGCGCGGGAAAATATTCATCCATACTTCCATACTAATATTATAAATGGGAAAGTGTGTCTGTCTGTCTGTTTGTCTTTCTTTCACGACAAAACGGAGCGACGGATTGACGTGATTTTTAGGTGGAGATAGTTGAAGGGATGGGGAGTAACATAGGCTACTTTTTGTCTCTTTCTAACGCGAGCGAAGCCGCGGGCAGAAGCTAGTATAATAATATTATGAGCAAAAACTGTTGAAAAAATTTCGCGTATTCTTAAAGAGAACTATCAATATAGTTATAACAACAATTTCAACATGATTGTGATATCCGACATAGAACATTTTTGTTGCATTTTATGTGCTTATTTAACCAAACGATTACATCGAAATCATAATGAACATAAAATATTAAAATATACAAATCTGCCGCCATAAGGAAAAAGGACGTTTCTACATAAAGTATGAAACGGAGAAAAAAATTATTAAACATTTAAAAACTTAAAAAATTCGCTGTGTGAAAGGAAATAAACGAAATCATTAATTTGTGGGGCAAAAAGCTGTATTAGATATGGATCTGTATGAATTAATATTAAATTTTAATTAAATATTTTTTTTTATATTTTATAAATTAGTTTTTCCGTTTCTTTTTAGTAAAAAAATATCGATAAAATACGTGATACTGCAATAAAAAGACGTATCTGGCTAGATACGTCCTTTCAACTTAGTATTTTTTTAAATGTCTTTCCTACTTAGGGATAATGGGTTACCAGATTCTAATAAACTTAATAAAAAAGACGTAAGTAGCCATTTGCTGCTTTTCAACTTAGCATAAATATGAGTATGTACATATTTAATGACCTTAAAAAATATCGTTAAATGTAACTGACGTAAATTTTAACATGATAATTATGTTGTATTAAATAAAACACAAAGTATAAAAATCAGACCTATATTTTTAATAAAGAATTACAAAAATAGCAATTACACAAATCTCCTGTCCTTCTTCCTTTCACTACTTCATCGAAATCGAATCGGTTCTAGAATCTTTGGGTTCGGAGTACGCACATCACATAATCATGGGTGACTTCAACACCAACCTCCTAGCCCATACTTCCTCAAGATCCTGTAAGCTCCTGCATCTGGTTGAATTAGCTAGTTTGCACGTGTTGCCACTCCAACCAACGCATCACAACATTATCGGTGATGATTCCTGGCTCGACCTTACTTATCCTTGTCTCTAATCCTTCCTTAGTCTCCTCAAATTTTAATGGTCAGCATGTGGCTCCCGGCTTTTCCCATCACGACCTTATTTTCCTTATAAACCTTTATACAAGTACAGACGTGCCATTGCGAAGATGGATACTACTGATACTACACTGTTAAAGTTTTGGAAGATGCTTTTGTCATTGACTGGATACCTCTACAAGAAGCAACAACAATTGACGACAAAGTTGGTCTGTTCAACACAGCTGTAATGAGGTTGCATGACAAGCACGCTCCTATCAGAAAAATCAAGCTGAAGCGTCCTCCTGCGCCTTGGATTAACTGAGGTGTACGGATGGCAATGCGGCGAAGGGATCGTGCGTTTCGTAGGTTCAAGAAAGATCGGACAGAGGATAATTGGAGCCTTTTTAAAGCTGCTCGCAATCGTTGTAATCAAATGATACGTAACGCTAAACGCCGCCACATTCTTGACAATATCGCTTCTTCTTCTCCTGCCGATATTTGGAAGTTCCTTGGAACTATGGGTATCGGCAGATCGCGACATTCAGACCTTCCTAAAACAATTGGTTTAGACGATCTAAATCGCCATTATTTCACCTCTGTTCTTACGCTTGATAGTCTAACCAAATGTCAAACTATGGATTACCTTGCTGGACTGACGCGATCTAATATTACCCCTTTTACCTTCAAACCAGATCCTAGTGAGATCAAAAAGATTATCCTCTCCATTAAATCCAAGGCCGTGGGTTGTGATGACATCAGTCGCAACATGATCGTATTGACTCTCGATCAGCCCGCGGAAAGCCTTTGTCCGACCACTTCCTAAAATTAATAATCCCACCCTTCCCAATCACTTCCGACCAATTTCCATCCTTACCTTTCTGTCTAAAGTACTTGAGGCCTGTGTTCACCAGCAATTCTCCCACTTCATTTACCAGAATTCCTCATTAGTCCTTTCCAGTCTGGATTCAGGCCAGGCCTGAATCCTGCTCTCCTTAAAGTGACTGATGACATAAGGCGGGGAATAGAAGAGACGAAAGTTTCTATTTTAGTGTTGATAGATTTTTCCAACGCTTTCAATGCCGTCAACCACGAAGCCCTTTTATCCATCCTCTCCTATCTTATGGTCTCTCCCGGGGTTCTGGATTGGTTTTCTTCCTATCTTTGGGGGCGTCAGCAGTCTGTCCTGATGGGAGACTCATCTTCCAGCTGGTGTGATCTTGTTGCTGGCATCCCTCAAGTCGGTATTTTATCGCCACTTTTGTTCTCTATTATATAGACCTCATAACAACCGAGCTTCAGTGTGCGTATCATCTTTACGATGATGATTTGCAGCTCTACAGTCAGGCAAGTGTCCATAACATATGCGGTGCGATAGAGGAGCTTAATCGGAACTTAGCAGTGGTTAAAAATTGGTCTGATCGGTTTGGGAAAGCAGTTAATCCAGCCAAATGCCAGGCTATCGTTATTGGTAGCACTCACAGCTTGCGGCGATTGAATAGTATAGCGGTGCCGACAGTAATTTCAAGAAGATTTAAGGAAACCATAACGTCTCACCGTTATGGTTTCCTTAAATTTTCTTTCCCTATCCAAGCGGTTTTCCTGTGGAATGCGCTTCCTCTGAATATCAGGATGGCTAACAATCAGTTCGCATTTAAATAAAAGCTCGAGAACATTTACTTAAGGAGTTGGCAGACTCACAGTTAATTTGTTGTATTTTTCCATGTATTTATTTGTATCTTTCACCACTTTGTATGTATAGTATGTATATACCATATATGTATTTATGTATATATGTATGTATATTTATTATATATATATATATATATATATATATATATATTTATTATATATATATATTTATTTATGTATTATATTATTTTACTTTAGCTTCCTGTAACTTTTCTGTATTTTTCATCAACTATGTTTTGTCTCTGCATCACCCTAAGTCACCTGATACGTTAAAATTTTATTTAATCTTAAATTATTATATCATTGGGTATGCTTAAATATTTACAAATAATGATTCTAGTAAGTTTGACTTGCGATTTTTCCGTAGTCGGAGCTCGAAGAGCTGCGAGCGCGTACTGTCTGTTACTTTGACGCAACTGAAGTGTAGTACTCCAATCGCGGGCCCCGCTTCACTTCGCACAACTAGCAATACTACATAGAAAAGGCACTACTGCCACTTGCGCCTGCCCATTTTCCGTCACACTAAGCTGAAAAGGCACATCTACGCAGAACAGTCTTTTCTTCGTATGACCATGCAGAACTGTCTTTTCATTTTATGATAAATTATATATTTTTTAGATAAATTAAACGCTTTTGCTAAGATGCGTTTTTTCAACTTAGTGTACGACAGAAGTATCTTTTCTGTTTAGTAATACTTGATTTATATTGCAAATGCGTCTTATTTAACAGTTCGATTTATAGGGTTCCGTTTAATTTATGCAAATTATAAAAATACTGGTGAATGCCATTTTTTTTACTGATTCCGAATATGTATATAACTCAATTTCGACAAAAATGTTAGATGCGTCTTTTTTCCTTATGGCGGCAGAAATGGTATTCGGAATAGTAGTTACAAAGAATGGTCTCTAAAAATACGTAATTATTATGTCTAGCCTGGTTAGTTTAATTGTCCCAATTCAGTTCAAATATTTGTAATTATTTACTTATTTATTTGCATGAAACATGGTGTATAAAGGTGTTCCAAGAGTTAAAGATGAGATTATACATGTTTTACTTATGACTAAAGCTTGTAAAGCGTTTAACATAACTTGCGTTCGAATATTCATTAACACTATAAAAATATTCTCACTCAGCCATTTAAACAAGTGAAGTATTCATATTTTAACATTGGATAACCTCAACTAGTGTGTGTTGCCAGTTATGATATAAAGATCTGAGACATGGTCGCTAACCATGGGCCTTATAGGAAAGCTCCAAGTCACGCAGCACGCGTTGGAAAGAGCCATGCTCGTAGTTTCCTTACGTAATCGAATGGAAACGAGAATCTGTAAGAGAACCAAAGTCAGCGACGTAGCTCACCGAGTCGCAAAGCTGAAGAGGCAATGGACTAGGCACATAGCTCAAAGAACCGAAAGCCAAATGGTTGGATGGATGGGGGAATGTTCTCAAATGGCGGCCCCGTCTTGGCAAGCGCAGCATTACTCGACATGGAGAAAGTTGGGTGAAGCCTATATCCAGCAGTGAACGTTTACGAGCTGGTGATGATGATGGTGATTTTTCAGATATGCCAATTAAACTGATAACCTATCTAACATTACAAAGTCACTAGCAGTCAGAAACTGCATCAAGGAGATGCAGTGTCATCCTAGTGACACGAGAGAAACTAAAAGCTAGTCCAAGAGTTCGTAAAGCTTGACCAACTTTCTACCGTTCTTATTACAATTAACCTAGAGCTATAATGCCTTGCACTCCAAAACTGTTTGTATTACGTGATTCTGAAGCTAAAATTCGCCTGATCCAGTTGAAATAGGAATTTCTTTATTATAAATATTTTTGATGAGTATTTCAGACAATTCTTTTTTAAGTAAGTAAACTTTAAAGGCCAACAAGAAAATCTGTTCAATCTAACAGTACAGGTGCGGTCTCTCACAGTACAAGATAAAGTTAAAAAGGATATTTTGTACTGTAAGAATTAAAATAAGCCGAAACACGTACTAAGCCGTAAAACTTTGCGTGCTTTTTATTAAACTTACAATCCATACTTTTACTTCCTTTTGTATGAATTAAAACCAACAAAGTACTCTCAACTGACGTCGAATAATGTTTGGCAAGAAACGCCATAGAGAAAAAAACTCCGAACACCATAAAATTTTAATTATAACACTTAACAAAAATATATTTGTTTACAAGCACTTCATACTTGCCCAGTCTTTACGAGTTTTTATTTAACTTGCAAAGTTCGTATGTAAGTTGTTTTCAAATCTTGCAAGCCTTTTTTCGACCACTTCTGGTTATTGTGCTCACTTATGTATTTCCCATGACAAAGCAAATATATGTATATATATATATTGAAAATCAATGATATTACACTAAAAAGTATAAAAAATATATTTAAAAAACAAGCTAGTTAAAAAAGTAAACTTAAAAGGAAAAAATAAATAAACGATAGCTAAAAGCTTGAGATACTGATGAATGTAATTCGTTATGAGAAATGTGCTTCAATGTCACTTAAATTTATTTTTTTAGTTCTTTTTAATTAATTCACTCTATTAGCCTAAAACCCAGGACAGCAAACCGTTCGCATACTCAAGCCAAGTCAGCCTTGTAATCTATTGGCTTTTAATTTTATGCAACGCCTTGGCTTTGTGCCCAGTCCTCAAGTGATATACTGAGAGGATATTGACCAGTTTAGGTGTACTCGTGAACCGTAACATAGAGATAGCCAAATTATGTAAAGCATAATCTGGATGATGCAAGGTGCTCATGTAGTTGTCCAACGGTTTCTGGGGTTATTGAGTTGGATCCTGGATTCAATCGCCAGATTGGGCTAAAGGTTATTGGTTAAGGTTACTCCATTTTTACATTTGGACTTAGGAAATTACTGGGTTAGAATGGTTACCAGTCAATCACTGTTTTAGACTCTGGTCCTTAATAATTTTTTTTACATTCTGGGTGTAATTTATCTATAATATAAAAATGTTTATACATTATATGAGTATTTACATATTATAGGCAAATTATACCCACAATGTGGTATACACATTGTGACAAAGCTGTAAGCATATAAAGTGAGAAATTTATGGCGGGCCTGTTGGTCTAGTGGTCAGTGACCCTGACTGCTAAGCCAGAGGTCGTGGGTTCGATTCCCACCCAGGACAAACTTTGTGTGATGAGCATAATTGTTTGTTCTGTGTCTGGGTGTTATTTATCTATAATATGTATGTATTTAAAAATTATATAAGTATGTATATCAGTTGTCTGATTACCATAACACAAGCTCTGCTTAGCTTGGGATCAGATAGCCGTATGTAAGATGTCCCAGGATATTTATAATTTATAAATAAAAAAAAAAAAAAAAAAAAAAAAAAATGTTGAACAAGCTCTACTTAGTTTGAGGAGAAGTTATGTCCCAGGATATTTTTTTTTCTTTAACATGAACCAAAAACCAAGTCACAACTGCCAAACGGCTAAACACAAAAATAGCTTAATAAAGACTCGAAACCCGCGACAAAGTTATAAATTCGTCATCAAATCCTTTAACAAACGGTATCATTGTAAAGCAAGTTTATCCGTTTGCACAACAAAGCTCAGTTGGCCCGTTAAGTACCCATCAACTAAATCCTCTAGTATTAAAGTATCTATGGCTTGAAGCCTAAAATCCTTAGTCTACAATAAGCTTTATAAATGACTCTGTCTTTGTTGCGTAAAGATTATATTTAACGTTTAATTTATGTTTGAAGATTATGGTGTAAATGGGCCTGTCACCATTTGCTTAGCGAAGGCGTAACACTATATTTTTTATTCAGTTGTGTTCGTCATCATCATTAGCCAGTGAGTATCTACTACTGAACATAAGCCTTACTTAACTTTTTCAACAGCATGCGGGTAAACTGTAACCAACAGTTCCCTGAGACCTTAACAAGGTCAACCAACCTTCAGGTGGGCCGTCCCATGCATCACTTGCCAATATGGGCAAAATCGCAAAATCACGGTATTGGCCAGAGGGGCTGTAAAGAGTGTCCTAGTTGCTTTTGAAATTTATTTCACACTGTTCCCCCATTATTTCCGCAGATTTATCATGAATATTTAACCAAAACTTGTATTATTTCATTCATCTTAAAAGAGTTTTCTTATTTATGAGTCAGATATTACAGTTAAGTAATCCCTTACTACATTTTTTACGAGTAGAAATAAAACGTTTAAAGAAAACATGAGCTTAATCCTAGGTACTACATTCTACTTTGGCGACAACAACATTATTTTGATAGCAAAATACACGTGTAGTGAAATATTTTAACAGCAAAACCAATTTGTTAAGGCTAGACGGTTAAAATTACATTTATTTCATAAAGTTGATTTCCCTACGTAGCAGGCAATTTGACAAATTCAATAATTTTGATACTACTTAATAACCTAGACTTGTGAGCGCTACACGAGCGCGACCACAGAAATGCAAGACATTTTTGAACGACTTTTCTGTAGCATGTTGGCTTAATTTTTGTCCATAACCATTCGACGACCAAGCGACAGACGGCTGTCTTTCTTGTCTCGAATCACGTGTGTTCGGAGGTTTAATATAAAGGTCCCCCTTCTTTGATAACGAAACGGGTGTTTTCAATTTAAAGTTCTTAGTCCAGCATCTTATCACTTCAGTCATATTCAAAGAAAGAAGGTACAAACTCAAAAATTGACACGCTTAAGGTGGTTAGGCGATTTCCGGCTTATTTTTTATGTACATTTCTTCAAAATAAACGAAATAAATAAAGTATAACAAGTTTGAGGTCATGATTAATTGTAAAAATAACTTAGGTACTTGTCTATTCCCGCACCCCGAGTATGAGAGGCCTTAACCATTAAACATTAAAAAAACTATCCATATTACCTTTACTCTGCACGTTTAAAATCCTATGTCTTTGATATGCCTAGAGGGAAGTTACATACTTGTTTACTTGCTATAGATATATTATATTCATTAGAAGCCTGCATATTTCTCATCTAATAGGAATATCTGTCTGTATGTCTGTCGAGGTTTGCTGTATGGAATTAAGGTAACATGTACCTGGAATCGAGCTGTGCCGTAGGATATCATATGGTTACTTGGAAGACAAGCCTAATTAATCCAATTTACTTTGATTTCTCTACTTGTCAAGAGAGAATCAGCTACATTCAGCAAAATAGATAGGTATACAGGGCCATTATACTCTATAGTGTTAGGTAAGTAATCAATCAATCAAAGCATTAAATAAAAAAATATTTTAATATTGTTTCCATTTTGTTTTATACCTAATAAAAGATAGAGATATGGTATCGCGGACTTTTTTGTAGAAATAATTAAGACAAACCAAGTTGCCATACATTGTTTTTAATTTTAAGCAACTGTTTAGGCAGCGCACGCAAATAATTCTGTTTTATGAGGTAATTTTTCCGACTTGCTAGACAAAAGTTGCGATAGCTCGGTTAATATACATGTTATAAAAATAATTTATAGCCTATAGCACTCAGGAATAATGTAGCTTTCTGCCAGTGAAAAAAATTTTGGAATTGGTTCATTAGTTCCAGAGATTACCCCAAACATACAAACTTACAAACATACAAACTTACAAACTTACAAATTTTACCTCTTTATAATATTAGTATAGACATCGGTTTGGAATAAAGCCCAATTCGAAATTACTACACGACATTACTTATACCATTTTGTTTCATAAAAACATGCCAAGATTTTGTGCATTTAGTTAGTTACCCAAAACGCTAGGGTAAAGATAAGCTTTCTCAAAAATCGATAGATAGTTATCTAAAATAATATTTGGTTTTATATAAAATAATTAGTTCTTTCAGTAATATTAATTTCTTTTGAACATGTCTATCGATGTTTAAGATAACTTAAAATATATATGATGGTCCTGCACACTTATTTACTTTGCCAACTCTACCTACAATATATGCAGCTGTCCGAAGGTATGATTGGATTAATTCAGAATTCGACAAGATATTTGAAGTTACCAATATGGTCAATTAATTACTAAAGGTCCTTTACCTCAAAAAAGATAAAGTTTTCAATGCTTATGTACACGTAAATTTGCTGAATATTATATATATATATATTTTTTTTTTGGTGAGTGGGAAATCATCAAATGACTTCTCCCGTCCTGGGTGCGGCGGGAGGGCGTGTCAGACTTTTACTGACTAAAACCCACTCATGTTCCTTCGGTTGCCCCTTATGTTCCGGGGTCACGGTAACCATTATAAACATTCCGCAACCCCGCAGGCGTTGGCCCCGTCGGGCCCCTTCCCAGGCTGACTCTCCTTGCGGCGCGCGAACACAAATTTGCTAAATATTGGGTGACTGGTAATTACACTGTATCGTCGTCATTTTTTATTTACGTGAAACAAGAAAAAAAACCGTTTTTAAATTTTGTTGATAATCTAACTGATGGACGTATTAAGACATGAAAAGTAACATTAGTAGTTACCCGATTTTAAACCCACAACAGACTGTACAGACGATTCACCACACATACTGCAGTCATCACCATATTGTATTATTACCAAAGCTAGTCCGAAGAGCTTAGGCTGCCGAAAGCGGAATACTAAATAGCCCTGCTGTCATAGCAAAGTGTTGATAGCGTTATATCTCTGCTGTGTGTGAAATTTAATTAAACGATACGGTTCTTGTGTTAATTGAAACTTAAGTGAAATAACGTTACGCGTATTTTACATATTATAAAATTGTTTAAATCATATGATCTTGTCATAAAATTTACAGTTGAAGGATGAAAAATCTGGAAATAACAAATACAAGACAATCATTTTATTAGAAAATTATTAGTCTATTGCTATATTTCTATTTGTAATATCCGTCTTAACGATATATTTGTACGATATATCTATCTGAATCAAAATGTAGAATTTTTAGGGTTTAGGGTTCCGTACCTCCAAAGGTAAAAACGGAACCCTTATAGGATTACTTTGTTCTCCATCCGTCCGTCGAGATATCAAGCTGAAATTAATATCACATACTCAGGTCTGCTATCTCTCAAAGCAGTGAAAAAATCAAGTTTCTAAATCACCGCAATAAAAGATACGGCGTTTTAAATTGCATATTTAAAAATTTCCAAGAGAATCAAAACCAATAGGGTACTTCCCATTGACCTAGAATCGTGTAATTTGGCAAGAAGCAAGGCCATGCAGCACAAGTAAAGGAAAAACTGTAAATTTGTAGTTATTTCACAAAAAACAAAAACGGAACCCTCGTTGCGCGATTCCGACTCGCACTTGACCGATTTTTCTCTTTTTCATAGATTTACCCATTTAAACACACACCTGTGACCTGACACACCCAGACAAGAAAGAACAAAAGAAAACATACAAATCCGGAATTGTACCCTGTTGTTGGTAAAACAAAATAAATAAACCAAGCTAAACACCACTAAATTATGGCTATATTTCCCAGTAAAAATGCAAATATAGAAAGTATAAACAACAAAATAATAAGCATGATTACTGCCCAACAATACAAAGCAAATCCCGAAATATTTCAATTGCAACGAACAAAGATACAAATACCATTTCCCCTTGAAATTCCATTGTTACACTTCTCATGACAGCTCATGAGACACTTGGATACTTGCCAAACGAATTTGAAACTTATGTCACTGTGATAAAAGTGTTACACAATTCACTTGACACAGTCTCAGGTGTTTGTTCCGAGCAGAATTGAAGAATAATTTCGGACACCTTTTTCGAATACGGAAACTAATTTTATTAAATACTTAAATGGTTTTAGGACGTTTTTCTTAAGATAGGTTAGTGATAAACTCATTAGAATAATATTTGATTCAATTTTGTAGAACATCAAAAAAATATTAATTCAACTAAAATTACTAGCTGTCAATAATGCTGGCTGGCCTTTAATAAAACGGTGCTTTCCAGCTTAGTAAAAAAATAAAATAACTAACTAATACAAAAACAAAAAACTTCAGATAATAAATCAGCAAGCAATAGTAGTAAGTCAAACAAAATAAATTTGAAATGTAAAATACCTCTGCCCTCGATACTTTTAAGATCTTGACTGCAGAAAAGGAGCTGATTTGATTACTTCGAAACGGCTTTTAACCTTCTCTAAATAACTTACTTTGAAAAAAAATCTCATCCAAATCGGTTTAGCCGTTTAAGAGCTACGGTGCCACAGACAGACAAACAGACACACACACACGTCGTTCACAAAAAAACATAAATAAACTCTTTACTGTGTGTTTCCAAAGCCACCCTCCCAAAGACACATAAATAATGTAAGTGTGTGAAGAATAGCGAATGCTCAGCACAAAACACACACAAACACAATACAGGCACGGGTCGACCACTGATCAGGTCAAGAGCCCAGTACGTAAAAGGACGACCTGCTTTCGCGTTTAATACTGGTTAGTGGTCCTACCGCACAGTACCTTCGAGCCAACCCGAAAGGGACCGCACTTGTCTCACATGTATTTTGTACCTTTTCTTTAAGGTTAAGACCGTCACCTTGTTTCAGAGGGTTCGTGTTTAATTACCATTCATTTAGGGTTGCCATCTCTTAAATTTGGCAATCCTGGTTGCCAAGATGTGTAAAAACCCCAGATTTTAAATCCCAAAACCCGAGTTTATGCATTAACAAGTTTAGTTTGCGTGTTGGTTCGTCGTGCGTCGGTTGATCGCGGCGTGCGGGCATAGAGTGTTCCGCGCGACCAAACCAAGACCTTAGATTAAAAAAAACGGATTATAAATGAAACCCGGCCCGGTAGCTCCACGGATATAAACTAAGACGAATCCGGAAAAATCCGGACGGAAGGCGACCCTACAATCATTAAACCTCCAAAACACCTTAATCTTTGTAAAATCCTTATTACAAAAGGCTAAAAATGTGTGAAGTTTTAATTTAAAAGGAGAATTATTTGAAAAATAAAGTGCCGGTATCAATTTTATGTTCTTATACACTTGTTCCTCACTTATACTTATTTTGTGAAATAAAAGTTCAAAGCAGGGAAGGGATTTCTTTGAAAGGATCACTTGAATGTACTTCCTTTTATAATTTACTCTTAATTCGAGGAACATGAAGAGCTAAAACATTACCTCCCTTTGTGGACCCCGTCGCAGTTAAGTTAAAATAAGTGCAGTGTTCGTTCGAAAATATACACATCCATTTTTAAGCGTAAAGTATAAAAAAACCTTAATGTCTATGTTTGGAAAGTTGTATTTTTGTCATATAATTAATAATAATAATATATCCAGATGCCTGTACAAATACTTCAATAAGGGCTTTGGATTTAAACAGTACTATGTTTTATGTACACTTCTATACTCTTATGCAGGTATGTCCTATACAACTCCATCACACCAATTTGATAACTTCAAAATTCTTAATTAAACTTTCAATTGCTATTTAAATATGGCATATAGCTATAAAAATGGGGGGCTTTAAGGTCATAGCCTACTTACACGACTCTGCTCCCACCCGGCAAAAAGAATATAATTTAAATATGGGCTTTATTTATTGTTCTTAAGATATATTTTACATTAGCATCATAAATTAGCAGACAGCTCGCTCTCAGCGAACTTACCGCCGTCAGACTGCTCGGTAGTTGACGCCTCGCTGGCCGCACGTCGTAGACGAGTGATCGGTGCGGTGACCGCGCGCTGTCGCCGCTCAGACCAGAGGGTCAGCTTCCGTTGTGCGTAGCGGTCGGCGGGTGGATAGCTGGCCGTCTGCTAGCTGTCGCTGCGTGGACTGCTGGGTGCTTGCTAGTTGTCACCGCGTGGACTGCGAGCAGTCGTCTTAGTTTAGGGCGGTGTTGGGTGGGAGCGGTGTTGGAGCAGAGTCGTTTAAGTGTGCTATGACCTTTAGTGTGAAGCAACATGTGTCGATGCCATTGCCCTCCATTTCTAGCTTTGCGTGCTGTGCTGTAGAGGAATCGACGCAAATATAATAACCTCCTAACCTTGGAAACTATAGTCATTTAAACCGGTTGCAGTTAAAACACTAAAACCATGGGGTTCAAGTTCTCACCTTGATTTGCAGGATATCGATTTCTGAAAATTCGCCTTGAGACTGGTTGAGTCTCTACGTAACCTGCCCCCCTAGACAAGTGGCATTGTAGAATAGATAGCGGAATAGAATAGATTGTCAAATAGGTATATGGAGATGTCAAATTATTTAGCGAAAGCTTATGTCAACCCCATACATTTGACAATCTATTCTACAATGCCACTTGTCTAGGCCCTCTGGTCTGGCATTTCCTTAGGCTAGAAGCTTAGGCAAGAATTCGGGTGATTCTGTCAGTCTTTTCTGCACCTTGACAGACAGCTTGTTGACAGCGTTGTCCTATTGATTCAAAAGCCACCATTGTTGCTATTGATTAACCCCCGACGCAAAAAGAGGGGTGTTATAAGTTTGACGTGTCTGTCTGTCTGTCTGTCTGTCTGTCTGTCTGTCTGTCTGTCTGTCTGTGGCATCATAGCTCCCGAACGAATGAACCGATTTCAATTTGGTTTTTTTTGTATTACAGGTGTTTCACGGGCGAGTGTTCTTAGGCATGTTTGATGATAATTGATGGAGTCGTTTAAAAGTTATGGGGGGTTAAAGTGGGGAAGAAAAACCGAATGTCTGCAAATATGCTCAAGTGGGGTATCAAATGAAAGGTTATGACTTGTACATCACAAAAAACAACAACTTTTATAAGTTTGACGTGTCTGTCTGTCTGTCTGTCTGTGAGTGTGTCTGTGTGTCTGTGGCATCATAGCTCCCGAACGAATGAACCGATTTCAATTTAGTTTTTTTTTGTATTACAGGTGTTTTACGGGCGAGTGTTCTTAGGCATGTTTGATGAAAATTGATTGAGCCGTTTAAAAGTTATGGGGGGTTAAAGTGGGGAAGAAAAACCGAATGTCTGCAAATATGCTCAAGTGGGGTATCAAATGAAAGGTTATGACTTGTACATCACAAAAAACAACAACTTTAATAAGTTTGACGTGTCTGTCTGTCTGTGTGTCTGTGGCATCATAGCTCCCGAACGGATGAAACGATTTCAATTTTTTTTTTACTATTATAGGTTACATTACGCATGCACACACGCACACACACACACATACGCACACACTCGCACACACACACACACATGCACACACACACACACACACACACATGCACACACACACACACTCTTATTTACATATATCACATACCTACCAGAAACCCACACACCCTCTCTCAGGACAGGACTCTCTTCTTACTTTTCATTTTTATATTATTCAATTTTAATTACTCTATTGTTTTTATCGATAAATTAACAGAGTATATCTCGCAACTGTTGACATTAATTTTATTATTTATATCTCGAGGGAAATGACACTGATAACCGTAATACAGGCTTTGCCTAGCGCGGTTACAGAAGCTACATCCATTTGCTAGAAAATAATACACAATACAATTTGTGGGGGGTGAAAGTGGGGAAGAATTACCAAATGTCTATAAATATGCTCGACTGGGGTCTCAAATGAAAGCGCATTACGTGTACATTTCAAAATAATATGTTAATGGAAAATCGTTTGTGCTGTGAAAAAGCTCTGGGTGTAAGGCCCGAGTCACACCGGAATGGCAACGGCGCGGCGAGCACCTTCAGTGTTAAATAATTTTAAACTTTAACTACATACTTAAAAGACTGTATCGCTTGAAAAGCTTAAAAAGGTCGCGAGACTGCCAGCGGGGTCCACCCTTTATAGCAGAACTTTTTACGTCATAATTTTATTTTGCATAGCAACGGATAGCATAAACCTCTTTTCGCAGAAAATCGTTTGGCATACACTCATTTACCATACACCGAAACCCATAATTTTGTAAGTCAGAATCATCTTTAGGCATAAATTTCATATCCATAATAATCAATAAGTATAACCATCACATCGTAGAAAGTTCAAAACCAGAATCATCTTTTTCCATATATTTTATATCCATAATAATCAAAAGAAGAACCATCATATCGCAGAAAATTCACAGCCAGAATTATCTTTTGGCATGCATTTCATATCTTATTTTGGCAAGCAGCAAGCATGCAAGCATGCACTAGGGCATGCAATTATCGAAATATTTCGATAATCGATAAAATGAAATTTATCGGTTTTTTTTTTCGATAAAAACCGATAATTACCGATAATTGTCGTTATTTATAAAATAAATACAAAAACTTGGTTTTTACATGTAAATAAATGGATAAACTAATGCAATTACTTGCCTTAAATAAAAAGTAATATAATATACTGAAAAATAAATATAACAAGGCTTTTTTTTAATCAACGTTTGTATTTCTTAATAATTCCAGGACAAACTTTGTGTGATGAGCATGATTTTTGTTCTGTGTCTGGGTGTAATTTATCTATAATACTAGCTGCCTCCTGCGGTTTCACCCGTGTTAAAAATGTTAAGGGTGAACAACCCTTATCACTTATGGGTATGAAAAATAGACAGTAGCAAATCTCAGACCTACGGAATATGCATATAAAATTTGGTAAAAATAGGTAAATCCGTTTCGGAGGATTAAGGTAACTAACATTGTGACACGAGAATTTTATATATAAGATGTATGTATTTATAAATTATATAAGTATGTTTATCAGTTGTCTGGTTACCATAGTACAAGCTCTGCTTAGTTTGGGATCAGATAACCGTATGTGAGTTGTCCAAGGAAAAAAAATATTATGTAACATAGCATTTTGGATTTCCTCACTAAACTCTTCTTAGAGATCTTTTAAATAAAATTTTAGAAGCTTTTCGCTAAATTATTAAAAAAGTTAGACTCTTCAAAATAATATACCTTATAATTATTATGAGTCAAATATTGACACTTTCGAACGTTTACCTACTATAATTAAATTAACTTTGAATAATTTCGTAGTATACTGAAAAGGTATATCCTATATATCTATATATATATCTGAGCCATAAAACTTTAAAAATACACATCTTAACAAGATTTGTTAACGATTAATACAATAGTTAAATTCAAATATAATAATTACGTTTTATAATTAAAAGAGATCACATTTAAGATAATCACATTGCAAAGAGATTTTTAGGGTGTGCAAAAAAAAATAGCAACAGTATTGTTGCTATTTTTTTTTGCTGCTGAAAATATGTCCGCAGAAATGACAAACAATCAATAGTTTTGTCATTTAGACTAGTCCGTACAGTTCAGAAATGTGTTAGAATTCGTTGTAAAAAATTATCGATTATCGGTAATTATCGTTTTTGTTTTCGATATTTATCGTTTAGTCAAAATGGACCGATAACCGATAAATTATCGATTATCGGTTATCGGTTTGCATGCCCTAGCATGCACCAAGCATGCAGCAAGCATGCAGCAAGCATGCAGCAAGCATGCAGCAAGCATGCAGTAAGCATGCAAGCATGCAACCAGCATGCATCATGCAGCAGGCATGCAGCATGCATGCATACAACATGCAGCAGGCATGCAACATGCAGCAAGCAGGCAACATGCAGCAGGCATGGCTTCTGTCACGGCTCCGGCGCTGCGGGGCTCCTGCGGCCCCACGCGAGCTAATCGTCGCAGATGGTTTTACGTCCACCACCGCAGCTTCGGCTTGATGGCCGGCTTCGCCGGCCAGCCTCAGCCGCGGCGGTGTGCGTTAAAACCACCTGCTCCTCAGCTCGCGGGCCGCCTCGCCCCTCCGCGCCTTCGCGGGTTTAAATTACACTCTAGGGGTAGGGCAGACAAGACTACGTGAAGTCGGTTTTGCAGCGATTCATTTCTGTCACTCACTTTTGTAGCACACCATAGTGATTTTTTAAAACAATTTTTTTTTTCAATATGACTAATAAATTATTTCTATTGAAATTCTCTGATCGTAGTATGCTAAGTCAAATTATGCCAAATAATCGGCGCTCTAAATAAACGTTATGCTAAACGAAATTATGCAAAATTGTAACTCTGACAGAGGTAATTATTCCCAATACGATTCTGCCATCTTAAAAGTATCCCATTTAAAATTCGGACATAAAAACATTAGGCCAAAAAACAATTATGTTAAATATTTTTTATACCTTAACAATGTTCGTTTAAAAAAGTTTCTGCCTGAGTTATGCCAAATAAGTTTCGGAGAAACAAGTTTCTGCCAGATAGAGCAGGGCACCCCTGCCAGCGGCCGTCAGCGGCGGCCCGCGGCGCCGCGAGCGGCCGCTGCCATTCCGGTGTGACTCGGGCCTAAAAGTAGGGAATACACCCAAAGCCTTCAAATATTGGGAGAGGAAAAATGAAGTGGAAATCCGAATTGCAGCAAATATTCTAGTATGGTCGCAAATGAAAAAGTGTCATAAGCACTTTATAAAATATTATATTAAAAAAATTAGTTGAGTCATTTCACGCGGACAATGCCACTTAAAAGTTTCACCCCCCAAGTTTTGGGGGGTGAAAGTGGGGAAGAATAACCGAATCTCTGAAAATATCCTCGTGTGGGGTCTCAAGTGACAAGTGCACTGAAAGATAATATTAACAACTTATTCTAGAGTGTTCTTAGCTTCGTTTAATGAGAAAATTGAGACATGGAAATCCGTTTGTTTAGAGTATCAATTACTAGATCTTAGTCTTTGCAATTTTGATAAAGATGATTTGTCATGCGGATTATTAAATAGTTTTCTTTGGTCAAGTTCGCAAATTGCTACACCATCCAAGGTTTTCACTCGACTTAAAGCTACATAGGCTTGGCCTTTTGCAAAAGTACTTTTACCCAAGTAAAGCACAGGTTTATCAACTGTTGTCCCTTGCAACTTATGTGCAGTAACCGCCCAACATAAAATAATGGGAAACATTGTTCTTTCAATATTTCCATATCCTCTAAGACCTTGAAAAGTGACATTATGTGGTCTTATCGGAATTCACCCATTCTCGTCAACACAACTCCGGCCGACAGTGGCATCGTCGTACTTTTTGGCCAAGATGTTGATGAAATTGCTGAGCAACTTCCACTTCGAATGAGTAGTGCCGGCTTAGTAATTGTTTGTGAGCAATTAGATACATAGGTTAATGTATTTACAACTTAACCAGTTATATTATAAGTATGTTTACCTTTAAAAAGTATAAAATAAAAAATTAAATTAAAAATTTAAAAAACCCCCGACATAAAAAACATAAGCTACCTTTAAAAAGTAAAAAATAATAAAATTAATCCTAAAGTACCTATATGTATAAGTAAGTATGTATTAATATTTAAAAAAAAAACTTCGCGTTGGGGGACCGCACGCACTCCGCGCCGCCGGCGCCGCCCGCCGCCACCCGCGTATTGTACAAAATAATAATAAGTCTTAGATAAAAGATATAGTGCATGTAACACTAATTGATTAGGAGCGGTCCCCCAACGCGAAGTTTTTTTTTTAAATATTAATACATACTTATACATATAGGTACTTTAGGATTAATTTTCTTTTATTATTTTTTACTTTTTAAAGGTAGCTTATGTTTTTTATGTCGGGGGTTTTTTAAATTTTTAATTTAATTTTTTTTTTAATTTTTGTTCCTCATTATTTTTATTACGTAAATTGTACACAGTTACTTTACCATTGTTTACAAGCTTTCGCCCGCGGCTTTGTCCGCGATGATGTCAAAGCTTCTATTCCCTATTTTACCCATTCAGGGTTTTAATTTTCAAAAATCTTTTCGTAGTGGATACTGACCCTTCACAAAGAACACACCCTTCCAGTTTCATGTTTCTAGAACCAGCTGTTTGGGCTGTGCGTTGATATATAAACAATCACTTATGTAGTTTACCATTGTTGTTTATAGACAAGTGACGATACAGACTGGTTAACTGCTTAGGTATTAAATTCGCCCTTGTATCCTTGTGGAAAAAGTATAATTTTTTTTTAAGACTATTCATTTCAAAAAAAGAAAAAAAAGTGAGCCGTCCCGGGACGCCTGGCAGGTGTGAAACATCGACACACAGTACACAAGACTGTGACTGTATATTATATACACCATCATATAGCGTGGCGTCGCGTCGCCACGGCATGCGTCGCCACGCCAGAATTTTTTTTTAAGACTATTCATTTCAAAAAAAGAAAAAAAAGTGAGCCGTCCCGGGACGCCTGGCAGGTGTGAAACATCGACACACAGTACACAAGACTGTGACTGTATATTATATACACCATCATATAGCGTGGCGTCGCGTCGCCACGGCATGCGTCGCCACGCCAGAAATTTGTTTTACGTGCGGCTAATAGATGTTTCACATCAAAAACATAATAAATTGCATAACAACAGCGCTCAATCTTTTGGGTATAAGATTATTTGTGCGCTGTTGGTTTGGAGATTATCTTATTATTTCCCCGCTCACAGATCCTGTCATAATGGGTCGGCACGTAGGCCCCTCCCCCATTCCACACTTTCCATTCATAATTTTTTTTTTAAGTAATTTTTGTTTTGTCTTGGTTTTTTATTTTCTATGTTTTTGGCTATTTGCTTAGGTAATTTATTTAGAATGTTGGCGAATAGAACAATGTTTTACAAATGACCTCGCTGAATCCGTTAATTCAATGATTTCACAATTTCAACCGTTTTATTTACTCACCACAGGCACAGGTTTGGAACATTTAGGTTAATTAAAAGACTTATGTATTCAAAATCTATATTTAGGTTTAAAAACTAAAAAAAATAGCATTGAACTCGGAAACCTACATTTTACATTGCAACTTTGCTTTAACGAATTCATTTTTTTTTTTCTATTTTAAGCACTTATGGTAGAGAGCCATTATTATATATATTTTTTTTACATTTTTATATCAATCTTTTTTGGTGACGCCTTTATTCTGTTATTTTTTTAATAATTCCTCTTTGTTTCGTTATTAAATGGAAATAAATTCACTTACAAAATGTTATACATTTATTCTTTTGTTAATAAGTAATTACTCATGACACAATAAATATTATAAATATACAAATGTGAAAAACATAATGTAAACATTTTATATCTATCTTAGTTAGGATCTAATTTGCCCCGAGTTTCATTCAGGTTCAAATAGAGATTCAGATCTCAATGAAATTCTTAACAAAAACCTTATAAGACACATCTTTTTTTTTTCAAAACTTAGTAAACAACCAACTGAAATACAATATTATATCGGAATAACATGTATAAAGTTACATACCTACATAACGTTTAATATACATTCTAAAACTATTGCAACAACAACAAAAATGTAGCCTGCTCAATATTTATATAAGGACATCAGGCATTTTGGTCCAAAAAAGAATATTACGCGGCCAGACCTAAAATAATTCCCAACAGTTAGGTCATACGTATATCTTAAACTAGTGCTATGAATTTAACCCCGTAACTGCCTTTTGTTAGTGTTGACTAAATTGAAAAAACAATGCATGGAAGATTGCCTGGTGTCCTTTATTATTATTCCAACTTAAATATATTAAATATTTGCTAAGTATCGATAATTTGCGAAAATAGCTAACAACCACATTAGAATCTAGTGCTTGATTAAATGGCTTATAATCTAAATAATAAATGATCACGCGAGAACAGAGTATAAGAACCCAGCCGGTCTATTTAGCTTAAATTAAAATCTCGAAAAATTTAGATCAAATAATTCAAAGCTTGAGGTAAGCTGGTCTGATAGCTGGTATTGACAGCTTACCCCAAACTCAACTTTCAACTCATGAGCTCATCTAATTAACCGAAGGTGAATTATACAAACGTATACAAACCGATTTAGATGAGTTATTCTACACTACAGGCAATCAGTTCACTCCTAAAGGCGACCAATATTGACCAACGCTATGTGTATATTGAGAAACAAATTTACTCTTAGGTGCCGCTGCCGTCCTAATGGATACTGCTACGTTACTCGACCCTAATTGGGCATTATGGCTTAGTAAGCTATTTGGTCGCTGATCTTTATCCACTTAAGTAAAAAGTTTAAAATAATAATTAAATTTTTTGATTGATATTTCGGGTGATACTTTTTAAGCTAATTTGTAGGGCTGGAATGGTAAGGTTTATCATACTCACCGCACATATTTAATTAAGATTTTCAAAAAAAAACCTTATTTTGTATTGTCAAAATGAAAAGGGTTTTCCTTCTAACTGTACAAAGTTACCTTAAAAAGTACCGTCAGAAACACCCCTTAAAAATATTAATAATAATTGTATTCCTATATCGACAGGAACGGATAAAAATTGTAAGCTGAAACGCCTATTAAGCCGTGCGTATGTGTAAAAATGGGTGCTCAGTTACTTTTCTTGGATGCTGTCTAATTAAAAACACACGTGAAATAATTTTTATCTATATATCTGGAATGGCAACGTATCTGTAAAACCACTACCTTGCTTGCTGGTTTACCTTCCAATATGAAAAAAAACATTCTATTTTCGTATCTATTCACAATTCATTATGACAGTTACCGCGGTCCTATTGTAAGTCCCACATAGTAGCGGATAATTGGTGGTCGCGGTCTCCTCCTTACAAATATCAATGAAGTGACTGACCGCAAGTGTGAGAAGTTGACCGCTCCAGTAAGCTAGGGTAGCTCCCAATTCAATTCGTCGTCATATCGCTCCTTCTCTTCGAGAGGCGAGAAGATGCTAGATTTTACGAGCAAACCTGAAAAAGTATTATTAAAACATTAACGTGGCAAATTATTTATTTAAAATTTAATTTTTAGTTTTATTTAGTTTTAGTTATTTAATTAGTTTTTTAGTTAGTTTTAAGTTAACGTGGCAAAATACCACTAATATTTTTAACATGATGTTGAAGAAAAATAAATTCCTTTAAATATTTAATATAAAATTGTTTTGTTTGTTAAATCCCCACAGCAAGAACAAACATATTATATTCCGAACGGGAATCGAGCCCGAAATACACAGTTCAGCAGCCGACAGCTGTGCCTGTTTGAGTATTGAAAACACTTCAAACCAAGGTCTAACTCTAGGAAGCTTAAACACTGCAAATATTCGATTAAACCTTATAAAATGCTGTTACTGGAATAAAACGAAGTAAGCTTGAATATGAAGGAAAGCAACCGATACCCCGGTCAAAATCAATGTCAAATATTTTTTTCCAAATGCAATATTGTTGAGCTTTCCAAAATTATGTGTAAAGTTATTGTTTTGAATTCACGATTGTAAATAATACATGTGTACGGTGGGCAAAGCAGATAAGTATCCAGGGCCGTCATATACAATTGAGGTTTTCTTGAATACCAATTATTTTTTATTTTGTGGTTATTTTCAATGTACTATCGCGGACTCTTCCGGTCGATCATGCTTAAGGCTAAAATCGCTTGCACCCGCCGACCGAACGTAAAACTAGCCCCGCCTTCTTACGTATACACACGTGTATAAATATCTACGTTACTAATGAATGGCAGCAATGTCGTATGTGTGCGCGTGAGTTGAAACACAGAATGAGGATCTTCATTCATTGTTTTTATATTCGTTAGCGCTGTGAGAGTTGGTATTATAACGAGAGTGTACGAGTTTTGACTTACATTGTTTACTTGATAAAGCAAAATATTGTAAGCGCACAATATTTAACAGATACACTGTTCAAATTTACTATTTACATGCAAAAGTAACTTTCTGTTGATCTATAAGCAGCATTCACTGCTTAAACCATACCACTAGTTTATAAAAATTGATAATGTTACCATAAAATAAATACATCAAGCTATTATTTAAATGCATAATCCGATAGCGACTCTCGGCGAAGACAACGTATTGGGTTTTATTATATTGTGAGTTATATTTTGTAGTAGTAATAAAAAAAAAATATATGAACACTATTTTTTTTTTCGGATAAGCTGCTAGATTAATAAATTATGCTTACTTAAGCGTGATAAACAATAAATTTAATTATTTAACAATCCACATTTAAAGCTTAAAATTTTTATGTGAACTTAAATAATAATGTTTATGTCTTGACTTGGTTTCACCGACAAGATTTATTGTTGCACAATAGAACAAAAGGATAAACCGTCTGGGAGCGGGTGCAGATTTTAAAATAGCACAAAGGCATTTAATTGTGTATTGTCTATTAAAGAACTTTACACAACAAAACATTGTCGTGTCATCCTACCGCCACAGCTTGCTTTAGCAAAATATTTCTAAGCCCGTATTTTTTAAGCCGATACTGACAGTGCCCGGGAATCTCAGAGTTTTATATACTTTTAACCTTGATTATTAAAAAAAATAGATTTCTTAATGCAATGCAAATTAAACTGACTTAGAACGTATAATCAGTATTAAAATCAGTATTCATAGACGGGCCTGCATGTGGGTGTGTGTGGTTTGGTAGTTAGTGGCTCTGGCTGCTAACCTCGAGGTCGTTTTGGTTCCCAAACAGGACAAACTTTGCGTGATGAGCATGATTGCTTGTTCTGTGCCTAGGTCATGAAGCAAATAGTATTTGGCCTGGGTGTAATTAACGTATAATATGTATGTATTTTATATGTATGTATTATATATGTTTATCACTTTTCTGGTTGCCATAGTAAAAGCTCTGCTTAGTTTGGGATTAGATGACCGTGCGTGAGTTGTCCAAGGATATTTTTTTATATATAAAATTCTCGTGCCACAATGTTAGTTTACCTTACTCCTCCGAAATGGCTTTACAGATCTTTTCCAAACTTTGTGAGCTTGTTCAGTAGGTATAAAAATCGACTACTATATATATATTCATACCCCTACATTTTTAACTCGACTAACACTTTAGATCTTTATTTAAAACTCGGTTTTATTGCTTTGAAATAAGATTGCTTTTAGCTGGACTCTGTTTTTTCTGAACCGGCTTCGCTTTTGAGTGAGAAAACAATAGAATAAGTCTGTTTACAAAAATGTTCGCTTGTTATTTGTTCTTACCTCAGAAAATATTGCGTATTAGGCTTTTGAAATGATTCTTTGTTACGAAGTGGTTTTCAATAAAATATGCGAATAATTATAAAACGAAATACAAAATCAACTTTGCTGGCTTTAAACAGTTTTAAGCGCAATTTATCTATTTAATATCAAAACATATTACTTAATTTAATCCACACTAATATTATAAATGGGAAAGTGAGTCTGTCTGTCTGTCTGTCTGTCTGTATGTTTGTCTTTCTATCACGGCAAAACGAAGTGACTAATTAACGTGATTTTTAAGTGGAGATAGTTGAAGAGATGGAGAGAAAACATAGGCTACTTTTTGTCTCTTTTTAACGCGAGCGAAGCCGCGGGCAAAAGCTAGTAACATCATAATTCTCATGACTTGGACATTCTTAAAACTCTTATTGATTTGTCTTATAAGGTGTTACAGAAATATATTTGTAACCATCAACTACGTTATCAACATTTGGTAGCACTACATTAGTCTGCGTTAACATAAAAAATCATACACTACTTATTTAAACAGGCTCTCCGTGGAAGTAAGTATCAAATCTAACAGGCGCGTGCGCAAGGTCATTTCCAAACTTGAATCTTAAGGTAGATGATCAAGGAAGCCCGCGAAATTCAAATTCACTTACGTATTTTTGTAATTTTCAGTCACAATGTTAGTTACGAAACGGTTTTACCGATTTTTACCAAATTTTATATCGGCAACTATATAAACATTTTTTCATACCCTTACATTTTTAAATCGATTAAAACTGCGGGAGGCAGCTAGTTTATTTATATAATTAATTTTAACTTTAGAACATGAGAAAAGACTGTCAAAGTAAATAATGGTTTGTATTTGTTCGGGCTGTGTTTGTAAATAGAGTTTCAATCTATGCTAATATTATAAGCTAAAAAAATATGTAGTTATTTGCCTTAATCTCTAATTATAGATTTTATGCGTGCAATAAATTAAACATTAAGTGTAAGATAAATATTACATTACGAGCAATAAGATCGGCGCAAGTAACCAAAGGCACGGGTAAAACTACGGTCAGCAAGTTAATGATGTCGTAATAGCGATGAAGATAAATAAAATCACATAGTGTTATTGTTCAAACCACATTATATTTTCACATAATTAACACGCATTAGGAAAGATACCTAATTTTATCTTAACCTCTGTTAAAAAATATATATTACTAAAATCACTTTACAATCACTTTTATATACTTGTATTCATATTGAGTCTCAGAAACAGTTTTTTTTTTTGTATTTTTAACACAAAATGCTTATAAAAGTTGTTAAGACTAGCTGGAAAAGCACTTTTGCATTTTTCTTAAAGAATTGCAATGTATTATATAAAAATCCACTAAATTGAATCCACTTGGTTTGAAAAGTAGTTCACTTTAGAGAAAGTACAGAAACTTTTATCATTAAAATAGCCAAACATGATTTTAAATAAAAAAAAAATAACAAGCAACACGTTATTCATCTTTCAAATTTTAGATCTTTATTCAAAACTCGGTTTTAATGCTTTGAAATAAGATTGCTTTTAGCTGGACTCTTTGGTTTCTCTGAACCGGCTTCGCTTTTGAGTGAGAGAACAATAGGATAAGCCTGTTTACAAAAATGTAAGCTTGTTATTTGTTCTTATCTCAGAAAATTAGCGCATCAGTGTATCAGTATTAGGCCTTTGAAATTATTCTTTGTTACGAAGTGGTTTTCAATAAAATATGCGAATAATATTATAAAACTCTAGTCTAAATCACTATTAAACAGAATTTCAAAACAAACAACGAAAAACCAAATCCACTTCGCTGGCTTTAAACAGTTTTAAGCGCAATTTATCTATTAAATATCAAAACATATTACTTAAATTAATAACATCATAGTTATGACAACTTGGACATTCCTAAAATTCTTATTGATTTGTCTTATAAGGTGTTACCTAAATATATTTGTAGCCATCAACTACGTTATCAAAATTTGGTAGCACTACATTAGTCTACGTCAACATAAAAAAACATACACATTACTAGTAATTACACCCACACAAATAATTTAAATTATATATGAATATTTTCCTTTTACCCGCACACTATTTTGTTACTTAAATCTTTTTTTTCTCCTTTTACTTTCGCCTTCTTGGCGTCTCTGAGTCACCTGGTTCCAGCAGAATACCAGCGTCAGGTATATGCTGAGCCTATACCTGACATATGCTGAGCTGGACACCCATTTGGTGCAAACCAGAGACACGCACTGCTTAGTCACTTTAATTTTATTTTTTGTAATATTGTGTTTATTTTGTGTATGTCATGTGTTTTGCTCCGAATAAATTTGTTATCTATCTATCTATCTATCTATCTATACACTACTTATTTAAACAAGCTCTCCAAGTGTCAAATCTAACAGGTGCGTGCGCAAGGCCATTCCCAAACTTGAACCTTAAGGTAGATGATCAAGGTAGCCCGCGAAATTCAATTTCTCTTAAGTATTTTTGCAATATTCAGCTCAGTGTGTGGGTGTGGGAAGTCAAAATCCCTGTAATCTAGAGCGAAGCGTACTCTCGCTTGTTTTAGCGCGTTGTTTAAGACTATTTTTTTGCCGGTCGACGTTGGTGTATCCCAGCGGCATGTAAAGCTCTCCTCACTGTTCGCACACTGTATTCAAATTTAGCAGCAAATCTTGAGGTCCTCGTAAAAAGTTCCTGTTGGTAAGTGTTTACCATGGTTTCCACACGGCTTGCCGTAATAATGCGCGGTCGAGGAGCACGAGATCATCTACTGATCCCTCAGCAGCCTCCCGGTGTATCCGACGCCATACAGTATTTCTCTGTAAAAAATATTCGTAGTTTAATCCCTTTTCTTTTAGAATTATTTTCTTGCTCATTTGATTGCTCTAAATATATCTTGTTACTAACAATAAGAATATATTTAAATGTTTACACAGATTGTTTAATTAATAACCGTTCCATTTTATTTCGAAATTGTATACATTCATTATTTTTATTTAACCTATTTAATTTAAATAATTTTGGCGTAAAATTGTATTAAAAAACAAATTAGTCAAACGGCTTTTGTCTCGAAGTATGGGCAGCAGTTATGTTAAATTAAATGTTTTTTGTAAAAGTAGTACACATATAGGTCACTAATAAACTGTACTCTATATAACGACGGAAAAAAACTTTGGTATGCTCCGGGAAGTATTCCCGGGAACTTCGATATTGGTTTTCGATTTGAGGTAATTCCCGATACTCCACAGAGCTAGTCCCGGTATTTTCGATACTTTGAAATTCTTATTAATTATTATTATTAGCAGCTTTTAGCTTAGCTGTGATTTAACTTTGTATTTTGTTCACAATTAAAATGAAGTTGCACACTGTAATATAACAAAAAAAAATTGTAATTTAGCTTAATTCCTCTATTTATTATACCTTTGTCAACCCGGGCCTAATCACATCTTTTTTGCAAGTGTCCAATTACGAAATTAAAATATTTTTTATTTATATTTTTTTTAATGGATGAAAACTATTTTTTTTTAAATTAATACGACTCTATTAAATTAATTTATATTGCAGTAAAATATTGGAATTACTTAAATTTTCTAATAATCAAATCTCTAGACCTAATAAAAAACCTGAGTTTATCTCGGTTGTTTCTTGTCAGAGTAGTCCAGCTAGGAAACACCGGCCCTATCGTTTGATTAAATAAGAAAAAAAATTACGTGTGAAAGTGTAATTATTTACCTATTAACAAAAATAAATAACTTATTAGTTTATTCATTTAATGGGTATCGATATTGCTTGCCCTAGTCATAATCTCGAAAATCGAGTGCTAAAATCAGTTGGAATATTGATATCTGATCTCTATTTGATAGAAAGAAGCAAGGCGCATTCGGACCGTGGCCGGGTGTATAGTTTATCTTTTATACTTAGTATGATATTTTTGGATTCTTTTCTACTACGTCAGACGATATTATTAGAAACGGTTTGCAATTAATATTAGAATCAGTGATCGTACTAAATCGCATTAGATAGTTATAAATGAAAGTTATTTAGCACGTTTGGGCTAAACAGGTTTTGCCTCTATCTTACACTTGCCATGCGCAAAAGAGACAGAGCTATACATGACTAATATGATCGTCCCTTTTTACTTTGACTAAAGTAAACATGACTGATAAATATTCTTAGGAAGTGCATTGTTTTCGTTACAAAGGTGACTTAACAATAGATAAAAAACTGAGTGACAAACTAAATTGTTGAATTATGGATTGCTATTAGAATTAACAAAATCAGTATTTTTGCTTTTGATTTTCTTTCCGACTGGTTCGATTAAAACACAAAATTATAAATAAATAAACATAAACCGCATTATTACAAAACAAGGTTTTTCTCTAAACCAGGTTTAAACCATTGAGCTAGGTTTTGTATTTCGAATCTTGATCGTATCAGAATAAGATTCAAATTACAAAACCTGGCTCAATGGTTTAAACCTGGTTTAGAGAAAAACCTGGTTTTGTAATAAGGCGGATTATGTTTATGCAAAGTATAATATCTCTATCACAAGTCATACTATTATTATCAATCGTTGTATTCTAGTGTTAGTAAATGAAAGTTATTTAAAAAACACATGAATAATAATAATTGTAAATATCATGTTACGGTAATTATAAGAACATCAGATCAGAAATCGTGTTTGCATTATAAAAGATAGACAATCCGATCATGTTTGCGATATATATAGACACAGAAAAACTCATACAGAAAATTTTAATACATTATAATATTAAAATTATCTGTAAAAACAAAACACAACACAACAACAACAGAAAATTTTAATACATATAGTATTAAAATTTTCTGTATGAGTCTAAGAGAGTATAATATAACATCTTGTTATATACTAATGTATCGAATTAAACCAATATTTTCATATGGAAACAGAGAAAAGGAAATTAATAATAATTAAAGAGGACAATATATTAATTTTTAAATACTTACGTCACAATAATAAATATATACTTTAATAAATTGAAGTAGCAGAAGTACAAAAACTAAAATGTGTGTATAAATAATTTTATCGACATATTACAAAATACAATTTAAAAATATATAAATAACAACGACTTACCGTAACATTTAATTCCTGCGATATTTGCGAAATATTTAATCCTTGATTATAAAATTTGGTTTCGTTCTTCCCTTAATAAATTCCGGGGCATTGTTCAAGTCCAGAAAACACAGCACGGGTCAGCAAGAAGGCAATCACAAGTCCAATAAAACAAAGCACAGGTCACGAGAAGAGCGGGAAATCAGTCCAAAAATCGAGGCACGGGTCGTATGTAGTCGGGATAAAAACAAAGAACAGAGAGACGTGTTGACAACTAGCGAGTGCAAATTGCAACTGAATGATGATGAGTGACGAGTGTGTAAAACAATAATGTTTGGGGAATTCCCTGTGATTGGTCAAAATATTTTTGGGCCACACCCACAACTTTTTTTAGCCAATTACAGGAAACTTGCCGCTTTTAATGCATGTTCCGTAGTGCAAAGTATTTTGTTCGCAAAATGGGTTACCGTAGAAGTCCGCGATAGTACAGTCAGCAAAGTATATAAGTATACAGGGCCGTCATCTACAATTGTGGTTTTCTTGAAAACCAATGAATGTATTCAAATGAAATTTAACCTAATTGAAGAACTAGTCATTTTCTACTATAGTTTAAATTATTATTAGAAAATATCCGTGGGTTTTTAAGAAAACTTAAACTGTATCTGACGGCCCTGTATACTTATATACTTTGCTGACTGTACATTGAAAATAACCACAAAATATTTACAACGTATGAAAGTTAATTTATATTATTTAGTATTTAAAAACAAGAGTGATATTAAAGTTCTTGCAGACCAAAGCAATTGTCGTCAACTATACTGTTTAATTAACACAGCCTTTTAAAGCGGTTAGGAAGCCAATTCAAAGTAGGCTTTCCCCGAACAGAGAACTGATGCATCCATGATATTTCAGCGCATAGGTTTTAATCAAGCCATAAATGTCAATCAAACGGTTCGTCGGGATAAAATAAATCCGTTCACCAGTCCGACGGTTGCGTACCAATTGTATTAAATTTTAACAAGCTTTTATTCGCTTTGCTTGTATGGACTGGTCAACTACAGCCCAATTAAGTGTGAGTTAAAATGAGTTTATCATTTCTGGAACAAATGTTTTGGTGGGTATGAACGGTTAAACAAAATATGATGAAAATCTTTTCTACCTGACGGTAAAGCTGAAGGGATTTTGTTATTTTATTTAAGCACGTTAATCTTTAGAATTATTAGTTGAATTGGAATAATTTTATTTACAAGCTTCGCTACATAGTCTAAAACACAGTTGCTTACTGCTGTCTATCTGTCCCTATGTATACATCTTTAAAACTGCGCAACGGATTTTGATGCCATAATGGTGCCGATTCTCTAGTGCACAAACTAACGTAAATTTAAATTAAGTGCATCTTTCTCTTTCCGTTTCTTAAAGAAAAGGACAGAAGATACATTTTAGTTTAATCCTGTCAAATTAGACAGCGCCTGATGAAAATTGACGTATATTTAGACGCCATGTTTTTAAAATGCGGAAGAGTCATCTCGTGCTCTTGCATATAAGAACACGTGTATGATCTTCATACTATAATTTAATAACCGTACAATTGTCATTTTAACTGAAATATTATTTTTAAACTGGACATTGGCAGTAATCACTGAAAATGCGGTGGATTGCCATATCAAATATAAAAGTTGAAGTTGTTTAAAGTGCGTCTAAATTATCTATGGAGTGTCTAAATTTGACAGGACTTAACTAATATTTGATCTTCTGTCCTTTTTTAATTAAACGGAAAGAGAAAGATGCACTTAACTTAAATTTACGTTAGTTTGTGCACAAGAGAATCGGCACCTATATTAATAGATATAAAGTGATTCGAGAGGAAAGTTTAAATGCATAATACATACATGTTCTAGTACAAATAAAGCTTAAAGATTTGTAATACTCGTGTCAGTGTGAAGCTTGGGCAGGTTGCTAGTATAAAATTTATTAACAATGAATCCGGTGAATTTAAATTATTTACAAACCATACTATCATATAAACTTGCCAGCTCGTAGCGTGCTTACACATTTTCCAGGACGAAGAAACATTTAAGAGAAAGAGAGAAAAATACATACCTACCTTTATTCTACAAACAAAACACATGAAAACAAAAACAAATACTACAAAATTGTTCGTTGCCATTGTCAGGAAGGAAATGAAATCGGAAATTGGAAGGCAATTAGAAAAAACTAGCAATTGGCCGTGGGTTTGTTTGCGTGAAATCTCACTTTTTTAGTTTAGTTTATTATCACTTTTCCTTAATGTAGCTTTCTTTTTTTTTCAAGTTTTGTTATATACTCTATTTGGGATTTTTATTATAGGTTTATATATTACTATAGTCCATTTAATCTTGTATAAGTTAGGTATATTTTTCAATAATACTCATAAGGCAACTTTACTATCCCACCATTGAGAGCCTAAAACAATGACCTACCGGAAAGTACGCCGGCTCCCAACGCCAGGCCTAATGTAGTTGCCAGACCTGCTAGTTGGTAGGCCGCCTGCATACCGACAGTCCTTGGTAGACCACCCACCTATACAATAAAAAAAATGTTACTGTGAAGACAGACGAAATCGGCAAGTTATTTGTATTGACAATTGTAATCACTGATATCAAAGTTATTCACTTGTCAAAAATCTCAGACTAATTGAAAAAAAAAACGTTAACTGCACGACTTATGCTATTACTTCATACAAAATGTTGTTGTAGTAGTACAGGCGCGCCGTAAATAATATTTAAATTGGCTTCAAATGGTTCAATCTGAAACTATTCATATTAAACTAAAATGTTTATAACTCAAAAACTACTGAATTTCGGACGAAAATTTTATGGACTAATTGCAATTTAACTTTACTATGACGTACGCACGCGTTTCCGCACGCAGCGCTTCTCAAAATCGTTCATACATAATGCGCACCGCAAAGGAATAGAACTCCCTGCCGGCGTCTGTGTTTCCAAATTCTTATAACCCGGAAGTATTTAAGAAACGAGTGCATAGGCATCTACTGGGTAAGCTCGCTCCATCGTAGGCTCCGTCTATGCCTTCGGGCTAGTCTGGGACCAAGAGCAAGCCCATTATAATAAAAAAAAAAAAAAAAAAACGTTCTGCAAGGAATATGTAGAGTTACCAGGAACCCTGTAGTTATATACTACATTTTACTATGTGCGACATGCTAATTGTAAGGAAACTTTATTTTAATACCAGTAGAGTGCCTCTGACGGGGCTAAAGCAACTACGAGGCTATTGTAACTAAATTAAATAACTTCGTTAATATAGGATTTGAAATATGCGTTATTAAATTTATTTATAATAGCCCCGTAGTTGCTTTAGCCTCGGGACACTTTACTAAGAAAATTTGGTCTGATCATAGGACCAAAAAGTCACTGTAGCCACTGCCCTGGCCTGTCAAATGTGACAGCTGTCATTAATGTATTTTACTGCTTTACTACCACGCGAAATTGACCCTTATGATCACTAAACTTGTCATTTTGTTGTTCTGTCTGTGGTATGGTTGTGGACATACTATCACATTAGATAGACGAGCTATGGATAGTACAATAATGACTTACCCCTTCACCAGCTTCAGTAACAGCAGGGAAAATAGAACCCAACTCCGTGCCATAGGTTTCAGAACTAGCCAGGGCAGCGAAGAGCGCAGAAAGGAGACCTGAGTACAGTCCAGGCATTCCATGGAGGTTGTTCACACCACACGTGTCCATGATGCCGATCTTTTCTAATGCTGGCTGTATAGGAAAAAAAATGGTGAGTCTCTTGTGGTAAATCGCGCTTCTCAAAATCGTTCATAATGCGCACCGCAAAGGAATGGAATTCCCTGCCGGCGTCTGTGTTTACAAATTCATATAACCCGGAAGTATTTAAAAAACGAGTGCATAGGCATCTACTCGGTAAGCTCGCTTCATTCCGTCTATGCTCTCGGGCTAGTCTGGGACCAAGAGCAAAACCATAATAATAAAAAAAATGGCTGAACAATAACCGTGCCATGACATTACTATTCTTTACAAGGTGGTACTAGTAGGTGTCTTCTGTGGTTTCACCTGCATCAAGTTAAGTCATGGGTCACTGCTTATCTCCCTTCGGTAAACCTGGTCGTGAGTTCTCTTTTCTCTGCCTGCCACCTTCTTTAAATCATCGAATGGTAGAGCCTTCTAATCTAAGTTTGCCTAGAAATGGTCTCCACTCTTCTGCGATAGACTCACAATCTTGGTGACTATTGTGACGGTCAGTCACGTTTCCTTATTAAATAATAACAAAATATCTTATTTTTTGTTCAAAAAGACCCTTCTCATGGGTCGCCACTTAGGAAAGCATAAATCCTCTATTTAATGCGAAACAAACTTAAGATAACAGTGCCAGTCGACATACCATAAAACAATTTATCGTTGAGTTCTAAAGAAACTTGTAAAATATTCGATTTCTAAGTGCAACTCTCAATACAAATTCACATCTGGTTGTCATAAAGAGCCCCATCTATTAACTTCAAACGACTCTTAGAACAATTGAGAAATGTAACAAAAAAGGGTTCTGCGAATTGGGGATTTGCGTGTGAGCAGTGTCTGGGAACACGTGGTTTTGGGTGAAAGTGAGATAGGCTGAAGGACAGTTGGTTTGAAGGGACGAGGGACGTCGGTCGTGATCTAGAGGCGAATTAAGTTAGGGAGATCGGAGAGTGATTCGACAACGTCTGGTAGAAGTTTGTGAACGGAGAGTTGAGTTGCGTCGATAGCTCTAATACTTGTGGTCATTTGTGGTCTAGTCTGGTTTGTCGTGAGTGTCAGTGTTTGCACGCGGCAGAAGGCAGGAACGAGTCTGGTCTGGTAATTGAATCTATATCTTTCAATTCGTTGTCCTGGTGAGTCTTTGACCTGTTTTTAGTCTTAATTACGGTCACGTAAATATTATTTAGAGTGTACGTTAATCATATAGTCTATCCTAAGTAACTAGACTAGTTATCACTATTAATAGATTTATAAATAATGATTACCTTACTCTAGCATGTAGATACTATTATATTATGCTATTAGTATTTAGTATTATATTTATAATACTCTCACCCTATATGCCCATCACCTAATCCGCACCTTGGCAGGGACTCATCATGAGCGTTTGGCTGTAGGGAAACGGCGACAGCCTTCCGATTCACTCTACCTGCTATATATTATATTATACACCGCTACATATTGTACATTAACACACCTGACTAATGGTACCAGACATACAAGACATGGAAGGTCGAACCGTACTTGCTAAATCTACTAAAGTTCTATGCGAATTCAGTATTTCCAACTTGGCTGCAATGCAGACAGTAATTGTTTATTGCTAATGAGAGTACAGTAATAATTACGAATTAAAGTAATTATAGGCCAACCGAATGTTTATGATGATAACTGTTTCCTACAGAAGGTCTGGCACAGAACGCGTATGCGCTGGTCATATTGTTCTCGCATCACCCGGGAGCGGGGGTAGGCTTCACCAAGTACCCCTAACTAAGTTGGTAGCACCGTTCTGTGAACGCTAGAACTTGTGTGTCGCTAAAACCCCCATATACAAAGTAGGCCGCGGGCCGCTTATATCTGAATCGTCACTCTTTAGCGAAACACTTGATTTGGGCGCTGAGCAAGCAGATGCATATGCAGCGAAGCAACCTCGAAATGGGAAGATTAAGGGGATGTGAGTGAGGTGACGATTTACCACCTCGGAGAATACTAAGGACAGCCGCAACGAATTCTGCTACAGACTGAGTCTCCGGTATACTTGTGCTAGTTTTATTGTACGGGGTAGCATCACATAGGCTGCCGTAAGAGGGTCATACACACTAGTACGCGTGTAGGAGTATTTTATTACGAACTTGTCTTCCACAATGGTAGTTGGGCTTCGCAGATCGACTGCCTTCAGGTATTGTGTAAGACATGGATTTGTTTAGGGAACGTGGACAGCTAGAATTGCGGCGTCTCCCATAGGATTCACGTATTGAGGTCTAGCAGTACACGAACGCGTCATCTACTATAACTCGTTAGTGGGGTGGGGCTTTAGCTGTAGCTTAACGTAATTCTTAATGATGATTTCATAAGCGCAAGTGTAACGGTCCCTTTACCACCTTACATTATACAATATACTTTTGCTTGTCCTCTCGTCTCTTCACTTTATCGTTTTATTTTATAGTATGTATATTTATAACTGTGAATTCCCATACTAACATCCTTGGTCCCCTCCTTGTCCCCTAGCTTTCTAAGTCGGGACAAGGCAGTATAGGCTTATGGGAATTCATTCCGTAGAAATGGTGGGAGAGTGTCCAGTCTGGGACGAGCTCTACAGGACCGTGCGGTGGAGGGGCGCGGTCCCTTCCCCTTCGGGGAAGCCTTCCCCATCAATAATGTTTATATTTAAGAAAATCGAAAATTTTATCAGCCTAGGGTCGGCTAGGAACAGTCACATGTGGTGCCGTGACCAGGATTCTCGTCATTAAATGTACTGATTCATTTCAGTGCAACGAGAAAGAACTACATTAATGTATTTTATGGGTTACTACACTAATAACACAACGTAATTAACATAAATAGATATAAGATATACGTAATTAGCATAAATAAATATAAGAGACGATAGGCGATAGTACGGTTATTATCACAAAAAAATGTTGTGGATAAACATAACGACATGTTGCAGGTTCAATTCCTGCATGACTTATATGTTGATATGGTTTGATTTAACAGACGATGAGTTGTGGGTTCAATTCCTACACGATTTATGAGCTGAAATGTTTTAATTACCATGCGATAAGTTGTAAGTTCAATATTCTTACAACGAGTATGTATTGGAAAAAAAAGGGGTTTCACCTTTTGACAACCAATTGTCAGCCGGCTGTCGGGCTGCTATTGCGTCTCAAATCACGTGTGTTCGAAGGATTAAATGAACACAGAGTAACTGTAGGTTCAATCCCTGCATGATTTATATGTTGAGATGTGTTTGGATTAAATACAATCATTTATACGTTAAATCCTTACCTTTTTCATATGCTAAAGTATGGTTAGACTCGCTTTTCAAAAAAAAAAAATTAAGTTCAATACTTACATGATGTACATATATGTGTTAAGAATTTAGCTAAATTCTTGTTCAGTTGTGGGTTCAAATCCCACATGATTTTTAATTGGAATGTGATACCTTATCAACAATTGCAAATATGATTCTCTAACAGCTTAATACAATTGTTGTTTTTCAAAACGTATTATTTTTGTGGGTTCAACTCCCACATGAAGATATTCGTGCGACCAGCAAATGAGGATTTTATATTTGTGCGTAGATTATTAGATTTTAGATTTAGACTTCTAAGGTACTTTGATCATCTTGTTTATATAATTGTTGTACATAAACTATATTAATTCAACTGTCTAAAGAGTACGATGTCATGAAAACTCATGCCTACACTGCATGATTAGATCTTTTATTCGATGAGATACTTGTGTGGCCTTATTTCGAATTCCAGGAAACTTGCATCGCCACCCACGTGTCTGTCGGCCCCGCATTGTTCGAACTGTCGGTGTCGTCGGTTCTGCGTCGCGCTAGTGTAAAGATTCGTCAACGTCAGCTGATACCAACTGTCTTCAACTTCGGCTGTAGAGTGGCTCCTGATTCGAAGCTAAGTTCTAATTTTTTAAGCTTTCTATATTCGCAATGATGCGTTATAGTTATATTTATATACTAGCTGTGCCCGGCGGTTTCAGCCGCGTTATGTTGGGTTTGGTTGCTGAACCGCTCCTGTGACTCATATTGCAATGTTATGTAGCAAAATATATGTGTTATTTTGATGTATACGCTAGGAATGTCTCACAAAGCCACCAACCAGCCTCACTAATGCCCGTACGATCAATCATAATTTTAAAAATGTGATAATTCCAAAGATATTCATTGAATTTAAGTTATTCAAAGCGCAATTTTGTTCAAGTTTAAATACTTGTAATGAGTAACGTATTCATATTGATAAGGATTATACTACCTATGGTCATAAAAAGACCTTCGCAAATGATGCATTAGTTTTGACATATTTGATTGCCATAAAAAAAAAATGTGAGTAAACTATAAAAGTTACACATATGTGCTGTCGCTGACCTTTTCTAAAACTTTTTAAGAGGAACAAGTTTTAGTACATATTTTTTATGTGACTTGCGCGCAACGGAAGCTTACAAATTTAAAATATTTAATTTGTGTTTTAGACAATTTTACATGTTTTATATACTTTTGACAAGCTGCACAGCAGGTTGTTGGCAGACGTAGCTCCCGTGATAACGGTTATTTTTATTGTAAACGTTGTCGTTACACACAAATAGGTACTTATATTATACAACCCAGTTCAATTTGTTACAAATAATATTAATGCAATTCAATTTCATACAATTTAATTCCATTAAATTTACTTTTATTTATTTTAGTTCAAATTTAATTGACAATAATAAATATACCTAAGTACAGTTTTAGGAATACTTTTGCACTTTAGGAATTTATTATGCGTTCATAGGTTAGGAATTAAGTACACTTACATGGAACACTCATGCTTTCATTGAGTACATTCAGGATATATTTCGTCGTATTGTGTGGTCTTCCCCTATAAAGGGGTAAATCGACATAAACAGAATTTTGCAAATCAACCAGGTGGTTCCTGGGATTGGCGCGTTCAAACAAACAAACACAGAAGCTCTTTAGCCTTATAATATTAGTGTAAATCCCTCTGAGAAGTTTTACTTACTAACTAATTGATGTGGTCATCAGATTTACGAATATTAATGCCATTCAATTTATTGCGTTAAAACCCATCGGGTACGGGTTAAAAACAAAAAAAAAAAAAGATAAAATGTATCCTATTTCTTCTGGTTTTAAGTTACCTCTCCAACTATTTTCAGCTAAAGTCGGTTCTGCCGTACTTGAGTTGTAATAGTGTAGCTAACACGACTTTTTTCTTGGATACGTAGACTTGTCGCGTTCTTTTAAAGAAAATATTATGTTTAAGGACTGAAGCTCTACATTTATCACTCTAGATAAATCAGTTCTTGTCAATGGTTCTATAATCCGAGGGGGGACTTTCGGTTCTACTTTACTGTCCCCAAAGTAGAATAAATAGGTAATTATGTTTAAAAGTTGCCTACCAAATCTTATTAGTTTGTACAAGTGCTCTAACCTCGTTAAATCAGAGGGGGGCGAGCTATTGGAATTTATTCTAATAAGTCTACGTGCGAACTATTTCAGAAATTAATGGATACGACCCCGATAGCTAACTAAGCTAACATGGCGTCGAGGAGCGCCTTGGAGAGGCTTCTGTCCAGCAACTGCTGCTAGGCCGAGTTTAGAACGAGAGGCAACGGAGGTATCGTGGTTCGGTGTCACAAATACTCATTAAAGAGGCCCTGGTATGTACAAATAATTTATAAGCATGCACAGGTCTTCTGTACTTTGCCAAAAGGCAGTACGGTCAATGGGATATGAAAAGAGTATTTCAAATAAAGAATTAGGGCAAGCAGTGCAGTTGATTATTCGAATCGGTTGTAAATGCTTTTGCAAAAATGTTACAAAGAATTATAGTTGAGCAAGACGTTCTTATTGGAATATTATTTCTACTAATTAGAATACTAATTAGAAACAGATAGACAGGATTTCTAAATATTAATCTTTTTAATAAAAGATACAAGCTGAACTATTGTGAAAGCTCATTCGCTGTACTGCGTCACGCGTCTGATTTTCAGAGGGGGGAATGTGACGGTCAGTCACGTTTCCTTATTAAATAATAACAAAATATCTTATTTTTTGTTCAAAAAGACCCTTCTCATGGGTCGCCACTTAGGAAAGCATAAATCCTCTATTTAATGCGAAACAAACTTAAGATAACAGTGCCAGTCGACATACCATAAAACAATTTATCGTTGAGTTCTAAAGAAACTTGTAAAATATTCGATTTCTAAGTGCAACTCTCAATACAAATTCACATCTGGTTGTCATAAAGAGCCCCATCTATTAACTTCAAACGACTCTTAGAACAATTGAGAAATGTAACAAAAAAGGGTTCTGCGAATTGGGGATTTGCGTGTGAGCAGTGTCTGGGAACACGTGGTTTTGGGTGAAAGTGAGATAGGCTGAAGGACAGTTGGTTTGAAGGGACGAGGGACGTCGGTCGTGATCTAGAGGCGAATTAAGTTAGGGAGATCGGAGAGTGATTCGACAACGTCTGGTAGAAGTTTGTGAACGGAGAGTTGAGTTGCGTCGATAGCTCTAATACTTGTGGTCATTTGTGGTCTAGTCTGGTTTGTCGTGAGTGTCAGTGTTTGCACGCGGCAGAAGGCAGGAACGAGTCTGGTCTGGTAATTGAATCTATATCTTTCAATTCGTTGTCCTGGTGAGTCTTTGACCTGTTTTTAGTCTTAATTACGGTCACGTAAATATTATTTAGAGTGTACGTTAATCATATAGTCTATCCTAAGTAACTAGACTAGTTATCACTATTAATAGATTTATAAATAATGATTACCTTACTCTAGCATGTAGATACTATTATATTATGCTATTAGTATTTAGTATTATATTTATAATACTCTCACCCTATATGCCCATCACCTAATCCGCACCTTGGCAGGGACTCATCATGAGCGTTTGGCTGTAGGGAAACGGCGACAGCCTTCCGATTCACTCTACCTGCTATATATTATATTATACACCGCTACATATTGTACATTAACACACCTGACTAATGGTACCAGACATACAAGACATGGAAGGTCGAACCGTACTTGCTAAATCTACTAAAGTTCTATGCGAATTCAGTATTTCCAACTTGGCTGCAATGCAGACAGTAATTGTTTATTGCTAATGAGAGTACAGTAATAATTACGAATTAAAGTAATTATAGGCCAACCGAATGTTTATGATGATAACTGTTTCCTACAGAAGGTCTGGCACAGAACGCGTATGCGCTGGTCATATTGTTCTCGCATCACCCGGGAGCGGGGGTAGGCTTCACCAAGTACCCCTAACTAAGTTGGTAGCACCGTTCTGTGAACGCTAGAACTTGTGTGTCGCTAAAACCCCCATATACAAAGTAGGCCGCGGGCCGCTTATATCTGAATCGTCACTCTTTAGCGAAACACTTGATTTGGGCGCTGAGCAAGCAGATGCATATGCAGCGAAGCAACCTCGAAATGGGAAGATTAAGGGGATGTGAGTGAGGTGACGATTTACCACCTCGGAGAATACTAAGGACAGCCGCAACGAATTCTGCTACAGACTGAGTCTCCGGTATACTTGTGCTAGTTTTATTGTACGGGGTAGCATCACATAGGCTGCCGTAAGAGGGTCATACACACTAGTACGCGTGTAGGAGTATTTTATTACGAACTTGTCTTCCACAATGGTAGTTGGGCTTCGCAGATCGACTGCCTTCAGGTATTGTGTAAGACATGGATTTGTTTAGGGAACGTGGACAGCTAGAATTGCGGCGTCTCCCATAGGATTCACGTATTGAGGTCTAGCAGTACACGAACGCGTCATCTACTATAACTCGTTAGTGGGGTGGGGCTTTAGCTGTAGCTTAACGTAATTCTTAATGATGATTTCATAAGCGCAAGTGTAACGGTCCCTTTACCACCTTACATTATACAATATACTTTTGCTTGTCCTCTCGTCTCTTCACTTTATCGTTTTATTTTATAGTATGTATATTTATAACTGTGAATTCCCATACTAACATCCTTGGTCCCCTCCTTGTCCCCTAGCTTTCTAAGTCGGGACAAGGCAGTATAGGCTTATGGGAATTCATTCCGTAGAAATAGTGGGAGAGTGTCCAGTCTGGGACGAGCTCTACAGGACCGTGCGGTGGAGGGGCGCGGTCCCTTCCCCTTCGGGGAAGCCTTCCCCATCAATAATGTTTATATTTAGGAAAATCGAAAATTTTATCAGCCTAGGGTCGGCTAGGAACAGTCACACTATAATTCAACGATGGAGAATTTCTTTGATGGAGATTCCATCGCACGCGGAGCAATCTCGATCATAGTGTAATCTAACATAAGTTAAACGGTTCATAATAAATCGTATACAAAACTATTTAGTAGTTATTAAACTATAAGCTAAGCTAAACTATTCATCAAAAATCGTAAACAAAATTATTTAACTTTATTATTATTTGTCTAGAATTCAAGAACACACTGCAAACTTCGTTGGGAGAAAATCTGTGTAACCGCTGGTCTACGCAGCAAAATAAAAGTCGAACTACAAAACATTCAGTAAATGAAATCGCAAGAAGGCAAACTGCCAAAAGATAGAAAATACAGGTAAAACAAAAATAAACTGTCAGACAGCTCAACTAAAGTTCTTAAATAGTTTAAATAGTTACTGTCCTTAGATATCGACTATCCTGAGGGACTTCCAGATTTCAGCAAAGTTTCTTACAAAAATGTCTACTGTAAGGTTGACTTTCCACTAGAGATGCGGGGTAGTTGAAAGGTGAAACGTCTTCTTTTACCAAGGCCAAAATAAATAAATGTTGATTAGCTAGTGATACAGGCAAGCATTTTATAGTCATAGTAGGACAATTATCAAACAGCGGTTAGATCGAGATGGAGAATAGCTAAGGCAAATTAAATTCTAAGTAGAACACCGTGGCAGGTTAAACACATAGGTACTTATGTAAACGTAATTAATAATAAAACATTATAAATCGAAAAGAAAACCAAAATAAAATTATCGCAATACGTCTCTCAAGGCCTTAAAAAAGGACATACATCAGATCACTTAAATACATTTTTATAAGATAGTGAGCCAGTTATAATATGTTTTCCTATAAATGGGTATCTACTAATTTGAAATGAGAACCGAATACTGTAGCTTGGTAAAAATTTATAAAATTGACCATTTCATTAAATGATAATTTTCTAGCTACCACTTTTATACATATTATTTTAACAAATACTTGTGAGCCTGGTGTATCCAAACATTAACATTTTACAAACACTGGAGCCTTGTTTAACATTCAAGCTTTTGAATGTTAACTCATAAGTAACAGAACTATGTCAAGCCTAAACGATTATTTACCTAAAAACACCGCTAGGCCGCCACAGAAGTGTTGGTCCTTCAAATCGGATTTCGTCGGATTTTTTAAAGAAAGAAGAAAAATGAAAGATTCTGTCTTTCTTTCTTGGATTGTCATGTGATTTCATATATCGCCACCAATCTTTATTATCTTTATTTTAGGTGGTAAAATTTCTGTCCATATGTAAAATTCTGTGTCTTAAAAGCGCTTTATTCATATAAAAATCTAGATCGCGATCCAATCCCCAAATCCCCAATAGACTTCCCACTGGTGGGTAGAGCTGTTATTCACGATTACCCCTCCAAGCACTATGGTAGTGTGAACCGAGGTTATCGATTAGTTTTAAAATTAGTTTAGTGCTCCGATCGCCTAGGTCGTAGCGTAATATTACATAGTCTATGTCACTCAGAAATAAAGTATCCATCTATCAGTGATTTTTTTTAATCGGACCTGGTCTCTCTCGGAAATCTAACTTTACCTCTCTATATTATTGATGTAGATAGATCGCTTGACTTGAATGAAAATTAACCGATCCTATTGGACAGTAACAAACGTATACCGCTACAGCTTAGTACATCTCTGGGGGAAACACAGCCTAACATTTGCGACATTTTCACGAAACTCTTCTCTAATTTCGTCTCTAGATAGTCAAAACTTTGTTCTTTCATAGTCTTAACGATATTTTGTGGGAATGTAGGCGGTGTATTGAGAAAATTACTAGATTCTTTTAGCTACACAGAACATTTTGTTCAGAAACTTGGTCTAGGATATTAAATGAGTACGATGTCTTTGTACTTTGAATGTTTGACCTCGGGTCTTCTAATTTAATTAGTTGTGAAGAATCCACTTAAAACACGTTATTATTAAACGCTTTCATAATGTTTTTATAGACTAAAAATAATGAAAAGCTACAGTACTTATTTTTAAAATGATCTTTACAACTTCTTGAATGTAACTTGTTGCTCTATTTTATATTATTCCTCATGCTGTGGCTACATTATCGCGATACGACGAATATTTCAATTACTTACAAAATAGGGCATGATTTGTGTTACCCAAGTACGATATGATTTGTATTAAAAATCACATGAATAAAGATCATAATTGCATTATGTAAGTAACTCAGAGAAACTTCATCGTATTGCAATAATGTAGCCACGACACTATTTTATTTATGGTATCCACATAACCAATAGGCGAGATGACAAAAAAAAAGTAATTAGTCCGTCAGTTAGATAATCAAAAAATTTGGGACACGTATTTTTTCTTTTTTCTCGTAAACAGAAAATGACGACAATACAGTGCGTTGAAGTTTCGTGAAACGTCACGCCTTTGTATAATTTTTACTCAGAAGTGACGTCAAAAGCCCCCTCTCCGAAACTTTGATGCTCTTTATCTTTGTATTTTGTTATTAATTTGATCAAGCAAACTATATGTGTCCAGTATTTTTGGACTGTCTAACAGACGGACTAAACAGAATGTCATTCTTTTGATGTAGTCATCATCCCTATTTCACCTGGTTAAAAAAGCAATCACATGTGCAAACCCGCGAGGTTATTACCTATGAAACAGCAATGAGCAATATTTGCGCAGTGATCGCGCGATCACCGCACGATCGTCAAAAAATATCGTATTATGTATGAACCGATTGCTAATCGCTCGCTGATTGTTCTAATGCACTTATTGCTACGATGACGATAAAATAGCAATCGCTGGAACTAATTAAATATCACCTTTAACAAAAAAAACTTAACTTTGCTCTTAAAAACCATACTAAATACGAAACCACCAAACGAAAAATGCATATTTTAGTTAACTGATTGCTCCACAGAGGCAGCACTATCGCTAGATTGCTATTTGACGTGACGTATTTTGAATTGACGTTTGAGCAGCAAATATTGCTAAATTATCGCGATCGCTCGGCTATTGCAAGATACGTAATCCCGGTGCGGCAATGACTGCATTTTTTTTCTGATTGTTTTTTAAGCGAAAATTGCGATATTCACTTCGTTAAATTAATTAAAGTACATTTATTAAAGCTTATACTTTACTGTAATCTTGATACTCACAGTAAGATATCTGTACCCCAAAACGCTGATGAAAGCAGCTCCAATACCAATGGCTATCGCCACGCCAGGCCCGACGAACATGTTGGCCACTGCCCCTATGGCCACGCCCCCAGCCAACGTGGAGTTCTGGATGTGCACCATGTCGAGCTTACCAGGCTTGTGGCTCACTGCTGCGGAAAGCACGAACGTTGTCACCTGGTAGAAGAAATAAAAAATTATGTCCATTTTTAAGTACTTGGGCCTCAAGACTACTATTGCAATGGTATCTCAATAAATATAAATAAATAAAATAAATATCCTGGGACATCTTACACAGGGCCATCAGATCCCAAGCTAAGCAGAGCTTGTGTTATGGTGTAATCAGACAACTGATATACTTACATACTTATATAATTTAAAAAAAGGGAAAAAGTGTTAAAAATTTGACGTTACCCGTCTTAAATCGATTATTGAACAACTATTGCAATTATCTGTTGATTACGATTAAATCATTGTTGCACCCCTCTTTTCTTGGCCAAACTTAGGATTAAGGATAATTCTTTTTGTGAATGCGGTTTGGATGAGGGAAATGTGGACCACATATTTTTTTCCTGTCCCAAATTGTGTTTTTCTATTCATGAAATCATTCCTCCTCATATTCCTCGTCCTACCTCGATCAAATGTCTTCTTTCTTTTGTGTTCACTCGTTTTATATTTAAATTATGTAAATTCATTAAAATTAATAAGATTAAATTGTAACTGTTATTCTTTCTTTATTTATTTATTGTTCTTAGTTTTTTTTTCTTTCTTAATTAGAGAAATTTATTTATTTATTTATTTACACTTTATGCACAAAATTCATGTACAGAGGCGGACTTAATGCCTTAGGCATTCTCTACCAGTCATTATCTGTGGTTGTAATGGTCGTCTGCGAAGAAATTCTTATATTTTGATCTCTAAGTTTACGTTTACGGTTAATTCTCGCTAAATACTCTCCAGCGTTTGATAGTTTATTATCAATGTTCACGTGTTATTGACAGAATTGTGGTGTCTTTTCCACAAATGCCATTCATTAAGAGTTGAAGTTGAACTATTGCAATATCAAACTAGAGGCACTGGGCTCTTTGCGAGTTCGTCCGGAGAAGTACATCCACCATTCCTATTTTGGCAAAATCGGCTGCTGTGTTCTAGTTTGAAAGATATAGTTGCTGATGTTTTGACAGGCACTTGAGACATATTGTCTTTGTCTTTGGGATGGAAACGCATTTGCGATGCCCCTTGTATTGCAAATGTCTATAACTAGCGGTAATAACTTAACATCCACTCTTTAACCATCTAATTAAATAAAGGAATTAACATTAACTCTACGCCAAATTGCTATCACGGGACTAACCAAATCTGCAAGAGGAGTTATTGTACACAAGAAAGTATTCCTTCTTCCGTCATTCCTATAGACAAAAAAAAGGCAAAAAAAAAGGACTAGGGAGTACAGGTGATTATCAAACCTTTAAACCAATATACATACCGTACAAGACGCCAACGATAAGTAGGTGTTGACAATTGCCCTCTGGTACTCTGCGTCTGTACTGGCAAGTCCTGAGTTGAATGATGGCCAGTAAATCCATAGGAAGATCGAACCTGTGGGGAATTAAATCGAGACTTTCTTTGTAAGGGAAGTAAAGAGATATTAAAACAGAAAGCTTTTGAAACAAAATTGTTTACTATTTAACTTCCACATTACTTAAAATACTTTAACTAAATAGTTAATTGTTTTATAGACAATCTATGCACCATTAATAACAAATATCGTTTTAATGATTTCAATATTGCAGCGCCAACATTTAATGAACTCTATTAATTTACGATAAATAAAATAATGTCATTGGCATTATCACTTACTAAATATTATTCAAATGCTGCCATTTCAACAACTTAACCTGCTATATGTACCTATTGATATTAATTATTTATTTCAGCCAAATCCAATGAGGAACATTTAAAAAACAATGCTCTAATTAAGCAAAATTGTGGGTAAAATAATGGTTTTGACATAACCTAATATATTTTCTGTTAATTCATTATTTTGTACATCTATACTAATATTATAAAGAGGAAAACTTTGTTTGTTTGATTGTAATGAATAGGTTCAAAAAGTACTGGACCGATTTCAAAAATTCTTTCACCATTCAAAAGTTACATTGTCCACGAGTAACATAAGCTATATCATGGTGCCGATTCTCTTGTGCACAAACTATCGTAAATTTAAGTTAAGTGCATCTTTCTCTTTCCGTTTAATTAAGAAAAGGACAGAAGATCAAATATTAGTTAAGTCCTGTCAAATTTAGACACTCCATAGATAATTTAGACGCAATTTAAAAACATGGCGTCTAAATATACGTCAATTTTCATCAGGCGCTGTCTAATTTGACAGGATTAAACTAAAATGTATCTTCTGTCCTTTTCTTTAAGAAATGGAAAGAGAAAGATGCACTTACTTAAAGGACATTGACCAACATACTATAGGACGCCGTTGCGCATAAAAAAAAATGTAATCTTAGTGTAAATTGGATATAAAAGAGGGAAGAGGTCGTACTTTCCAAGGAAATCAAAATTATCTACTTATTTTTAGGGGTTTTTGTTGAATTTTGATTTATATGTGCAAGTTTTGAGGTTAGTTATGTACTATAACTTCTACCAAAAAAGTACTAATTACAACAATATTATGATTTCTATTCTCATAAAACAAAACAGAATAGTTTTAAACAAACCAATGAACGTTCCCAAGTAAATGGTAATTAGATTATACTAAATCTAAGTGGCTTATAGGCATAAAGAATAGAAAATAAACAGGCCCCGCATAGAATAGGGTTTTCTATCCCCTTTTTAATTGTTATAATTTATTTTTAAAATGATGTTTACATGATTCGAGACACAATAAAGACAATAGCAGGGTGACAGCCGGCTATCGCTTGGTCGCCAAAGGGTAAGGTTTAAGGTGGTAAGACGAGGACGGGCGGACATGACGAAACTATAAGGGTTCTTTTTGTAAAAACCATTTGAAACTAATTTATTATTGTTAACAGACAAAATCTTATTTCATCATTGCAATGCGTGTAATTTAACATTTGAAATATTAATGTGTTTGTGTGGAAATAAAAATATTCAAAAGTCAATGGCATTTATTTCACTTAGATTATTTACAAGCACTACTGAATTGTCAGAATTGGTCGGTTATTCTGAATACTCTGTATGTTTAAGCTCTCAATGTGGAAGATCTACAGACAAAGCACACATGTTGATGTCCATAAGCTCGTTCAACACACATTACACTTCAAGAGTTTAGAGATGCTCATTCGAGTATAATATAACATTCCTGAGAGAAGAGGATGTTCTTCTGACATCTGAAAATAAATATAATATTGTTGATAATATAACAATAATGCGCTCATTTTCTACTACACTAACGTCAAAAAAACGTGTAAATACAATATAATAAGATACTAACCGTTGCTGGATTAATCCAGTATCGTAAAATTGTAACCATTGCATCCGTTGCTTCCCCCAGTTGGCGACGGGGTAGAGGATGTTTCAGAGCAAGGGGGGCACAGTCCGCACAGCGTGATATTTTTATTTTAACAAAATTGTCGGTACTGCATAAAGAGAGAAACGACCCGAAGTCGCAAAAACGTCGACGTACGAAAGTTTTGAAAAGATTGCTTGATCGCGCAGAAATCGGAAGAGTCTGCTGTACACGAACTAACCGCAATGATTCGTTATCTAATAACGCAAAATAAACTCAATTTTCAATAAAAATATTCGTCGCTTTGTTTTACTTGAAAGTGTCAATTTTGAACTGTTAACATTTGAATTTCCGTGGCAGTGCTACCCACAGCTGATAAAAATCAACCATAAGTGGTAACTTAGACACCTAAATACTTTTTGTTAGTAAAATAACATTATTTTAGAAATGTTAATTAAATATAAATTGTTGGTAACGCAAATGAATGTTATATTCGTAATTATTTTTGAGACATCAACGTGTGCTCTTAAAAATAAAATATGTAATACTATCAGTTATGACTGATTATGGGAAAGTTTATGAAATTGGCAACACTGCTTCCACTTAAGTATGTCATTAAAGGAAGAACGCAACAAAGTCGTATAAATAACTAATTAAATAGAAAATATTAACCCCTAAAAAGATTTCCATGAAGTTATTTTAGGAAAGTTAAAATATTATGTTATGATTTATGAGTATATTTTTGTGGCTAAGCCCTCTTATTTTAAAGCGATGCTAGATTTGAACATTCTCCTTTACGATAGTTTGTGCACAAGAGAATCGGCACCAATATCACGCTATGTCCCACGGGAGCGAAGCAGTAACCAAAAACCTAAAGTAACGTGGGTGAAACTGCTAGTTTTGCTGCTAGTGTAATAAAAAAAGACGGGTTGCACTCCGGGAGTGCCGGCAGAAGTGAAAACTTGATTATAGCTGTCTACTATCCATCCGTCCTACGCTTTTTCGATCAGGTCACGTGTCCTGACGCGAGTTTAAGATTTTATACCCATTACAGAAAAAGTGCTCAACGCCGCTAAAGAAGTTTTCACTTCAAAAACACATTCGCTCATTTATTTACGAGTGTGCCTTTGGCTCGCCTGCCCCAAGCCATTAGCAGGACCACTATATCTCTCTCTCTCTATCTACAGCAAGCTTATATTAAGCTGTTTCGCCAAGATTTTCCAACACTATTACTCCACGGGTTAAAATACTTAAACTTTGAACTCGGGAAAATTGTACCTTGTATCAGTGTGTGTGAGATTTTTATCGCGCGTTCAATTGTTATCCGTCCTACGCTTTTTCGATCAGGTCACGTGTCCTGACGCGAGTTTAAGATTTTATACCCATTACAGAAAAAGTGCTCAACGCCACTAAAGAAGTTTTCACTTCAATAAGACTATTTGGCATGTCAGATTTTTACTGACTAAAACCCACCGATGCTCCTTCGGTTGCCCTTTATGTTCCGGGGCCACAGTAACTATTAGAACTCTTTCGCAACCCCGGCAGGCATTGGCCCTGGAGGACACCTAAATCATAATCTTATAGCGCTCTTTCTAAATCAAAACAAAAGACGAACAGAAATTAACGTGGCATTATGTTTTATTTTTATTACAGAACGTGTATCGCGGTCATTTAGCAAAGATAGCAATCCTAGTCAGAAAGAAATAAAATAAAAAACAAAAAGCAAAATCCGTGAAGATCTGGAAGCAGACTTTCAGGAGCAATCGAGACGAATCTAGGTCATTCTGTCACTGCGAGGATAATGGAGCGAACTGAGGGCGAACACTTTCAATAATATTAAAAGACACTTTAACGTGAGCTGCTCTGAGCTGGATAGCAGCTGCATTAATGGCAGTTTGGAAAGTTAAAACGGACAAATGGAGCATATTTTTTATGTATTTTGGTGTGCAAACCTTTTTTTATTCATTAATAACTTGGAAACGTCCGTCGTGATGGCCTAGTGGTTAAGGCACCCGCCTCTCATGCAAGAGGTTGTGGATTAAAATCCGGGTAAGTACCAATGTGACTTTTTCAGTTCATATACGTACTTTCTAAAGTTTATCTTGGACATCACAGACATCGGTGAAGGAAAACAACTTGAGAAAACCTGAACTTGTAGTGAATATAAGTCCGGAATCGCCAAACCGCCTTGAGCAAGCGTGGTGATTAATGCTCTTGCCTTCTTTGTATGAGAAGAGGCCTTTGCACTGCAGTGGGACAGTTATAGGCTATAATTACTAATAACTGAATAGTTAGTGTCATGGACTAATTTCCTTTTGATGTCTAGATTAGCGTAAGCATTATTTTTAGTTTTCATGCTTTTCTAATTGTTTTGTGCTATGATAGTGATCGTTTAGATCCTCTATAATGTATAATATTTCCAACCGTGAAAACCTGTAATGGGCTTTATGTTACATAATCAGCTGTTTTCATGATTTTAAGTATAGCTGTTGGTTTTCCATCTGAATAAATAAATAAATAACTTGGATAGGGTTGTACTCTTACTTTGTGAGGATAATCTATTACAAATTAGAAATACAATTTGTAAGTTGCAATTGTGAGTACATTAACCTTGTAAGGATTTTTGGTAAACAATAAATAAACATAATAAAGACAAAAATGGTCGAGAAAAAAATTTATAAAAAATTATAGTCTGCAATCGCCAATCTTCCTTGAGCAAACGTGGTGATCAATGCTCGTGTGTTATCTGTCTGAGCAAAAGCCTTTCCCTGGCAATGGGACAGTAACAGGCTGGAATTATAACCACTTTAAAAGAGGTCGTTGTTCTCTTACATTGGGCCATTGTTCTATTATTTTCGCGAGTTCAAGTTTTATCTCGTTATAAAAGTTGTTCACAATTAAAAGTACATTAACCCTTTTACGTTCCTGGTAAACAACAAATAAGCTAAAATCCCTATTATTGTCAACTTTTGTTCTTTTTCCTGAATATTTTTTTTTCAATATCCTATGCTTAATATGGTGCTATTGCCCGTGCTAGCACCTTCTCAGTATAAGAAGAGGACTTAACGTGGATGTTCAAAGTAGCCCGCGAAATTCAAAATTTGCAGCTCAGTGTGGGTGTGTGTTAATATCCCCTTGAATTACATCCCGTTTTTTTTAATTTTTTTGCAAATGGCGTCACAGATCCGCCATTTTGAAAAAAATGGCCGCCACACTGAAGGGGTTATAGAATGATTTGCTATTGTAATAGGCTATTAGTTACAGAATTATAATCATTTAAAACATCAAATCAGCCCTCAAAGTGTATGTAACTCGATTGAATGACTTTTTCATGAAATAGGCAGAATTGGTGCCGATTCTCTTATTCACAAACTTCTATTTACGCGATTAAAAATATGGCGACTAAATATACACCAATTTTCTTCAAACGCTGTCTAATTTGACAGGATTAAACTATAATGTATCTTCTGTCCTTTTCTCAATGAGATGGAAAGATAAAGATGCATTTAACTTTTAGTTAGGTTTGTGAACAAGAGAATCAGCACCATTATTTATTATTATTATTTATTTATTTATTTATGTAATCACAAAAACAAGTTATAATAATTATAAGCTTAGCCCCACAAAACCGTTGCATTATGTGGCATATTGCAAAAACCGTTCAAAAATTTTGAATTTCTCGGTATACCGTGAAGCATCTCCGTTAACCCAGCAGTGGGAGGGTATTAGGCTGGTATTATAAGACGAAATTATTAATGAATACTGAATAACGTATTATAAGGTAATAAAGTTTATATTCGCTTACCAATCATAGCAGTGACATCAGACGTGTAACTAGGACCATCCAGTGCAACAGTGTCCTTAGCAGTTTCAGTAGGTTTTCTCATTCTCATAGCTGTGCTCACTCCTAGACCGAAGTATGCGCCATATGTGTGGATGCCTATCGACCCACCTATGTCGGCAACCTGGAAACAATGGAATTTGAGGCGATGTCTTTATTGTAAACTTCGAAATTTGACGGTATTTTAGAAAAAAGTGAGCCGTCACGGGACGCCTGGCAGATGTGAAACATAGATATATAATTAACTGTTTACGTTATCTACTATATAAAAATAAATCGGGTTTTCCTTCCTGACGCTATAGCGTCAGGAGTTATAACTCCAGAACGCACGAACCGATTTCCACGGTTTTGCATTCGTTGGAAAGGTTTCCGGCTCCGTGAGGTTTATAGCAAAGAAAACAAAATTACAACAGTAAAGCGGGAAAACCTTAATCCACGCGGACGAAGTCACGGGCAAAAGCTAGTTGTTAAAATTTGTATTTCTCTATTGCATGACTCATGTTGTGATCTTATTGGTTAATAAAGCAAGGCTTTTATTAACGGAAAGCCTGCGTTACTGTTTATGACAGTCAGTAATGTTACGTAGTTACAATAATTATAATTAATATAGTGCGAATTAAATAAAAAATATATATTATATTAACTTTATATTATCCAGGAACATGAATCAAAGGAAAATTTTTCACGATGGCTTCTTTTAATAACCGGGAAAATGAAGGTAAATGTTTTAATTTTTCCTTTATAATTATTCTCAAATGAATTAATTGAAAACTAAATATGAAATGTATTATTTTTCAAATAATATCTTTATTTTAATAAATACTAGCTGTTCCCCGCGGTTTCACCTGCGTTATATCAGATTTTTCGTAGATAAAAAGAAGATAAAAAAAGTATTCTATGTCCGTCCCCTAGTCCTAAGCTAATTCCCCACCAATTTTCAGCCAAATCGGTTCTGCCGTCCTTGTGTTATAAAATGTGTAACTAACACGACTTCCTTTTATATAATAATATATATAAATATAGATTTGAATCATTTTTCAGAATTCACTAGCTTCTGCATAATATTTTTTTTGCATAATAATTGACTTTGACTTTGACTTTAATGTATATTGTATTACAGGAAAAGTAATATTAGCAAATACTCAGTCGTAAACATGTTTATTACAGACTTTACTGATTTAATATGTTTTATCAACAATTAGCATCTCAAAATATGTCACTCACGATTTACTCTAGTTGGTAAATATAGTCTACGAGAATAAGGGCTTATATATTTGTTATATAAACTAGCCTATCACCAACCGAACATACGTCTACACTCAAGGCAAAATTCTTTACGGAAAAATCCGCAATTACTAATTTCAAACCTATTGTTACGTAGGTAGGTATAGATGACGTAAGTGTCGATTGTTCCGGGCACATTTACTAGAAAATTCGGGAAAGTTCCACGACGTTCTAGAACGTTCGATGGAGTTCCGAGGGGTCATTCGAGAAACTTCCAGATCATCGTCGATCATTCGCGATGTTACTGGAATGTTCTCGAATGCACCTGGGTACCTCGGGTTGTCGAACTTTCTAGAAAATGTGACCGGAGATATAAATAGCGGACGTGTCGGCACGGGACTCAGTTCAGTTTTGGGAACGAAACAGTGAACATCGCCGCGAAGCGGAACTACGACTGCGATACGAAGTGTGTTTTGTGTTGTGTTAGTAAAGTGTTTTTGTGTTTGTGAATTCTAATAAAGTGATTGTTTTTTTTTTCGTGTAAAACTGTTATTTTAATTTATCCCGAACCCCAGCTCGTAACAAATTGGTGTCAGAAGTGAGGGATAAATCATGCCGGTTTTACCGAAGGACGACACGGAAGGAATTCGTACTAGGAGCCAACGCCAGCAGGACGTGGACCAGAGGCGTTTTGAAGGTTCTTCGTTGCAGACATCGGGTGGTGATCAACCGACGACGGAGCCAGCGTCAGCTCAGGTATCTGGTGTTTCTGCAACACCGGCGACAATGGACCTTTCTGCCCTTATGGCAATGATGCAAGAACAGGCCCGCCGACAGGAGGAACAGATCCTCCTCATCAAGGACTTGCATGCAACATTTGGAAAAGATATCGGAGCCGTAAAGGAGAAAGTTGAGCTGCATGAGAATCGAATCTCCGAGGCAGAGAACCGTATCTCCGGAACCGAACTTAAGATTGCTGATCTCCAGAAAGCGTTTGGGTGTCTGAAATCTGGAGACGGGTCTGCGGCTCCCGTGGTTGCTGCACCATCGGTACGTGGCTTTAAAGCGCCACCCTTCGACGGAACATCTTCCTGGTCCGCGTACAAGCTCCAATTTGAAGCTGTCAGGAAAGCGAATGGGTGGACGGATGCGCAGGCAATGACCGCACTCACCTTGGGTCTTCGTGACCAGGCTTTGACGGTGTTAGAGGCTCTCGGCAACAATGCGACTTACGAGCAGTTGATTGATGCCTTAGAGTCTCGGTACGGGGACGCTCATCTGGAGCACGTCTTTCGTGCTCAGTTGAAGGATCGCGTGCAGCGCAGCGGTGAAAACTTGCAGCAGTGGGCTCTTGAAGTGGAAAAACTGGTACGGAAAGCGTATCAGTCAGCGCCTGCGCTCATCGACGGTAATTTGGTTCAAGCGTTCGTCGATGGCATACGGGACTTTGAAGTCAGAGCTGCTGTGAGGCTTGGGCACCATGAGACTTTGAAGGCAGCCTTGGCCAATGCACTGGAGGTGGAGGCAGTGAGGCAAGACCACCGCGCCCACCGCATCAGGGAGATTGCGGCATCTTCACGTGACCGTTCAAAGTACAGTCCCACATGCTACAATTGTGGGGAGAAAGGTCACATTCGAACGAGTTGCCCTAAGCGAAGAGATTCCAGCGAAGATCAGACCCGGGAAAGAAGTGCGGCTGCTGCCACCGCTCAGCAGCAGGGAAACGAGTAAAAGCCAGAACTGGGGGGCGGGTGCTGGCTGGTGGTCAAGGAGCCCCAAGGATATCGATCTCACAAGCCCATGATGGGAACAGCCTGATTATCAAAGGTGAAGTGAATGGAAGACCATGTAAGTTGACATTGGACACTGGAGCTTCTCGCACGGTCGTCAGTTCCCGAGTAAATCGTCTTCTTGGGGACTTCTTCAGCAAGTATGACCACATAAAATTAGTAACAGCTACCGGTCAGCACATACCCGTCCGAGGCGAGAAGGAGGTGAAGTTGAAGCTGGGTAGCACAATTTATCGGCATAAAGTCATCGTGGCTGATATAGAAGACGAGTGCATCTTAGGATTAGACTTCATGCGACAGCACTGTTGTAAGATCGACGTGGATCAGGGAGTCCTGAAGTGTGGTTCGGAAGAAGTCTTCATGGAAGGTGCACCATCAGGGAAAGTGCACTGCTTGAAGAAGACTGTTCTTCCTCCCAGATCGGAATCGATAGTTCCAGTTAGCCTTCCACGCAATACTGGACCGAAAAATCGATGCATTCTCGTTGAAAGATTGGACGAGAACCTCCCATGGAAGATGGCGCGGAGCTTAGTGCGAGCAGTTGATGTTGCAACTGTACGCATCCTGAATCCAAGTGAACAAGCACAAGTTATCCAGAAGGGTACGTTGATGGGGACCTGTGAAGAAGTGGCTTGGATGCGTAATTGCCAACATCGGCCTTCTCGGGACGTTGCTGAAGACGCAAGATCTCACATCTCGAATCTTCTGGAAGATTGTCGCACAGATTTATCTGCAGGAGAAATGGATAAGGCTAAGAAGATGTTACTTCAATACGCCGATATTTTCTCTGCACATGACGCTGACATAGGGAAGACTGGATTAGTTCAGCACAGAATCAACACTGGAAATGAGTTACCTATTCGTCAGCGACCTAGGAGGCTACCAGTGGCAAGAGAAAAGGAAGTGGACACCATGATTGAAGGGATGGTAAAGGATGGAGTAATAGAGCCTTCATCTAGTCCCTGGTGTTCTCCTGTGGTCCTGGTGAAAAAGAAGGACGGCAGCATGCGATTTTGTGTGGATTATCGTCGACTGAATGACATCACAAAGAAAGACAGCTATCCATTACCCAGGATCGACGACACTCTTGACACGCTGTCAGGAATGAAGTGGTTTAGCACGTTGGACCTTAAAAGTGGCTACTGGCAAGTGGAAATTGACCCCAAAGATAAGGAGAAAACCGCATTCTCTACAGGAAAAGGACTATGGCAATTTAATGTTATGCCATTCGGATTGTGCAACGCTCCTGCAACGTTTGAAAGGTTAATGGAGCAGGTACTCACAGGATTAATCGGAGATGCCTGCTTAGTCTACTTAGATGACATCATCATTGTGGGCCGCACATTCCAAGACCACCTTCAGAATTTGGAACGTGTACTGTCTAAAATCCGAGGAGCTAATCTTAAGTTAAGTCCAAAGAAGTGCACCTTCTTTAGACAGCAGGTTAGTTTTCTGGGGCACGTTGTGTCTAAAGAAGGAGTTCAAACTGATCCAGAGAAGATTGTCGCTGTCAAGGATTGGCCAATTCCAAAAGACAAGACGCAGGTCAGAGCATTTTTGGGTTTGTGCTCGTACTACCGAAGGTTTGTCAAGAATTTTGCAGACATCGCCAAACCATTACATAAGCTTACCGAGGAGAAAAGACCTTTCTGTTGGGATGATAGCTGTGACATGGCTTTTGAGGAGTTAAAGAAACGGTTGTGTAATACTCCGATTTTGGGCTATCCTGATACAGAAAATGAATTCGTAATTGACACGGATGCAAGTAATACTGGAATTGGTGGTGTGTTGTCTCAACGAAAAGGAGATCATGAGGTTGTGATAGCTTACTTCAGCAAGTCTTTATCGAAACCAGAAAGGAACTATTGTGTAACCAGACGTGAACTCCTCGCCGTTGTAAAGACTTTACAACATTTCAGCAAATATTTACTGGGACGTAAATTCCACCTTCGGACTGACCATGCTGCATTGAAGTGGTTGCTGCAGTTTAAAAATCCGGAAGGGCAAGTAGCAAGATGGATCGAATTGCTGCAAGAGTTTCACTTTTCAATTGAACATCGCAGTGGGAAGTCCCACGGTAATGCAGACGCTTTGTCACGAAGGCCTTGTCCTGAAGATTGCAAGCATTGTGTCAGGCAAGAAGCTAAGGAAGCAGTTCCTGTCAGAATGCTAAGAACAGACCTAAGTGATGAGTGGAAGGAAACTCTACAACATGCTCAGCAGAGTGACTCGGATATCAAACCAATTCTCGAGTGGATTAAAGCTAATGCTCCTAAACCGAAATGGTGCGATGTTGCAGCAATGAGTACAAGCACAAAGAGCTATTGGGCACAGTGGGAGAGCTTGGTACTCCAAGATGGTGTCTTGTGCCGTAAATGGGAAAATGCTCGTGGAGACAAGTGCCATCTGCAAATGGTCGTGCCGAAATCGAAGGTACCAGAAATTCTTCGGCTCTACCACGATGGATGTTCCGGAGGTCACATGGGGGTTAAGAGGACTCTGTTGAAGATCCGAGAACGGTTTTATTGGATCCATTGTCGAGAGGATGTTGAAGATTGGTGTCGCAAATGCACCAGTTGTGCAGCGGTAAAAGGACCTCAAACACGCAGCAGGGGTGCATTGAAAGTGTACAACGTGGGAGCCCCCTGGGAACGGATAGCGCTGGACGTCGCTGGCCCATTCCCTGAAAGTGAATGTGGTAACAAGTACTTCTTGGTTGTCATGGATTATTTCACAAAATGGCCGGAAGTTTTCGCCATTCCTAATCAAGAAGCTTCGACAGTTGCTGATAAATTAGTCCACGAAGTCTTTTGTCGGTTCGGAGTACCCTTAGAAATCCACAGCGACCAAGGAAGAAATTTTGAGTCTCAAGTTTTCCAGGAAACATGTCGCGTAATGGGTACTCATAAAACTAGAACCACGTCATATCATCCACAATCTGATGGAATGGTGGAAAGATTCAATCAGACACTGGAACGATATCTGGCCAAAGTTGTAGCAAGCAGACAACGGGATTGGGACAAGCACATACAGCCGTTTCTTCTGTCATACAGAAGTGCTGTTCACGAAAGCACGTCTGTGACACCAGCCTTTGCAAACTTTGGAAGAGAGTTAAGGTTACCGGCTGATCTCATTACTGGCATCCCACCTGATTCACCAAGTAGCATAACAGATTATGCCAATGACCTGCGTAACAAGATGAATAACGTATACGAGCATGTCAGACAGTCAGGCCAGCAGATGTCTGAGAGGATGAAAACTCGCTATGACCGGAAGATGAACAATAGCGGATTTGATGAAGGTTCACTGGTGTGGTTGCATAACCCAGTGCGTAGCAAAGGGAAGTCGCCTAAACTACAGGCAAAATGGGATGGACCATACCGAGTAGTGACCAAGATCAACGACGTCACCTACCGGATACGGAAGAGTACGAAAACTGCGCCTAAAATTGTTCACGTAGATCGGCTGGCACGATACTACGGAAATAATGATGCTCGGGACGAGCATGTCTTAGGAGGGGGCAGTGTTACGTAGGTAGGTATAGATGACGTAAGTGTCGATTGTTCCGGGCACATTTACTAGAAAATTCGGGAAAGTTCCACGACGTTCTAGAACGTTCGATGGAGTTCCGAGGGGTCATTCGAGAAACTTCCAGATCATCGTCGATCATTCGCGATGTTACTGGAATGTTCTCGAATGCACCTGGGTACCTCGGGTTGTCGAACTTTCTAGAAAATGTGACCGGAGATATAAATAGCGGACGTGTCGGCACGGGACTCAGTTCAGTTTTGGGAACGAAACAGTGAACATCGCCGCGAAGCGGAACTACGACTGCGATACGAAGTGTGTTTTGTGTTGTGTTAGTAAAGTGTTTTTGTGTTTGTGAATTCTAATAAAGTGATTGTTTTTTTTTTCGTGTAAAACTGTTATTTTAATTTATCCCGAACCCCAGCTCGTAACACTATGTTAAATGTTATGACTTGATTGACTAGCAAAGAATGCCTAAGGCAATAAACCCGCCTTTGTTCCTTTGTGCGTAATGTGTAAATAAATAAATTATTAGAAACTAGATAATATTATGTAAGATAAGCTGTCCCTCGTGGTTTCTGCCGCGTTATGTGGTTTCTTTGCTCCGCTCCCGCGGGACATATCGTGTTATTCTGATATATAAGCTATTAATCCTTTGAACACACGTGATTTGAGACACAATAGTAAGACAACCGGCTGTCGGTTGGTCGCCAAGAGGTTAAGGAAAAATATAAATATTCATTATGTAGTTTTTACGTGAAAAAAAAACCTCTATAGTGGCTATATAGTTTTTTTTTTCACTACATATAAAGAGGTATCAGGAAACATCGTTATTCCGAATTGCTTTTGAGAATGTCTTATAAGATGACCCTTATACTTCCAACCCCTAGTTCAGCTTAACAGTCAGTTCGAGGAATAAAACCATGTTACATTGCAATACAAACCTTATAAATATCAGTAAGAATGTACATATTGACACAGCCGACAGCTGCCTCGATGATGGATATAAGCAACAACTGGGTACCACTCGCAAGCCCCAATAATGCCCCAAACGTGATCAGGACAGTCGCTGACATTATATCAGCCTCTGGGAACAAGAAATATGTATTATTTAAAACTTACCTACTTAAAAAATTAGGAGGTTGACAATTCGCCTGAGGTTTTTTTGGGTGTAACGATTTATTTGCCAAATATTGTGCGTGCATCGATTCGAATGTGTTTTTTGAAGTGAAAACTTCTTTAGCGGCGTTGAGCACTTTTTCTGTAATGGGTATAAAATCTTAAACTCGCGTCAGGACACGTGACCTGATCGAAAAAGCGTAGGACGATTAATCAAGTTTTCACTTCTGCCGGCACTCCCGGAGTGCAACCCGTCTTTTTTTTTTTAAGAGTACAGTCCTGAAGTTGTCTAATAAGGTTCTTGAGATCAGATTAGAGAGAGAACAGACCTTTGTATGTTTGAATGACTTTTTTTATATGAAAGGGTAGGCACTAAAAGTAATGCCACAAAAGTTTTGCCAAAATCTGACTATAAAAGTAAAGGACTTGTTTTTTAACTTTAGGTTAAGAATTACTTTTTTTTTTAATTTTTCATAAATTGATATGTTTTTGCTTTATAATTCGCAACATGTAGATAGTCAACACATTTGTAAAGGTGGTTAAAAATGTGTACAGCGCGATTTTCCACTACGAGTCGCTCAGGAACACCACTCCCCCAAATTAATTTCAACAATAATCTTTTAAAATCCTTAGGTCAAGCTACTGAAAATCAACATCTGCCTAATTCAATTTCGCTGCGCCAAAAGAAAATCCAGTTAAACACGAAATCGTAATTGAATTTAAAACAATATCAAAACATTTCGACGATGCTTTTAAAGCTTTCTTTTGTAAAAGAGAATACAAGGGAAATTGAGCATTTAAAATGTTGCCTTTAGTAAAATATTAAAGGCAGGAGCCACGTTATTATTAGAAACAATAATAATTATTGTTACTGCGGAATAAAGTTTTAAGATTGAATGAAGTAAGTCTTAGGAAGCAATTGAAGAGTTTGCTGTTGTTTAGGCAATTCCAAGTAATTGGAGCTATTTGAACGTTTCCGACGATTTTACTGTTAAGGTTTTTAAGTTTGATTTATTTTGATGATCGTGATTTAGATTCTTTGTTTTAATATTTACATTTACAAATATTCCTTTCGCGCAACATTCAATAGCCATCTAACGTTACGATCGATCAAATAAGTGTGTGCATCAATGCACACATCTCTAGTAGCACATTCTAAAAGTTTGACGTTATTAAAAGCGTTAACACAAAATATTTAAATTACATAATATATAAAATGTAATTTGAACAAACTTTATATTGATTATTAGTTAATTGTTTGAGGGTTTTGCATCTTTTTAATTGTTAATCTGTTCTACAAAGTTAAAAAGCAATAAAGTTATTGAAATTCAACAACTACAACTATTAGCTAACAATTTTAGGATTTTGCATCATTTTAATGTTTTGTTTTTATTATAACGTTTGAAAACATAATGCTTTCTAAATCAACAACAATATTATAGTTCGCAATTGAGAAATATTAAAAAAATACTGAAGCCTATAATTAAAATAATGTATAGTGAAATTACAACTCACCCAACAAAGATTTCTTCGTAATCAATATTTTTCCCTCTTTCATATGGAAGGCGCTTTGGCAGAAAAGACCCCATTGTATTATTAATGCGGCCAATAACCAATTATACCCCAAGGCGCTGTAGCAGTACTTCTTCAGGAAGGTCATGAGATACGCGAAACCGATGAATATCATAACATGCGTATCTTCGAAACCTGCAACAAAAAGGTAATAAATTAAGTAAATGAAAAGCATTTTTAAAAACGGTGTACTTTAAGATGTTTTGGACAATCATCTGTAAATCCACTACAATAAATAAATAAAGATCTTAGGACAACACACATGGCCATCTGATACCAAATTGAGCAGAACTTGTACAATGGTAGCCCTAAATAATAATAATTATTATTATTTATTTCTCCTCACAATACAAATTACAGTTGGTAAATAAGTTACAGTTTGTAAGTCAGGTGTATGTGAGGAGCTGGTGTCCATTATAGGTGTAAACTTGTGTTATAGATCACCAGGCCCTCACCCCACGACAATTAAGATAACATATTATTCTGAAACTTATGATAAGAATAGTGCATAGAACAAACAATGCTCATCACTCAAGGTTGCCCTAGGTGGAAATCGAACCAATGATCTCCGGCTTAGCAGTCAGGGTCACTATCCACTAGACCAACAGGCCCGTCTAATGAAGTTTGCAATCTAAGTATTATAGAATATAGTAAGAATAATATTTCAAACGGCATCCATCATCATCTTAGCTTTTTACCAAACTATTTTAGAGTAATCCTTCAGTATATCCAAAAACAGCTGAATGTTAGTGTTTTGCATGACTGTTCATCAGTCCTTTACAATCCAGTTACAGGGTATTACGATACACCTTGGTAAACCTGATTGTAAGACTTTCTAGCTTCTGAATACCCATAACGACTGTCAGCTTCGCTTGCTTTCTGCTTACATACAGCACTAGTGTGGTAATGGTAAAGTAAATTCGCTACGTTACTAGCCTAAAAGTGGTGCAATAAGAGCTGGTTTTTGATCAAAAGTTTGAAGATTGGTTTTCAATAATAGGCATAACGAATATAATCAATTTTATTTTCAATAAACTTTGATCACAGATTGAAATAAATGTACACAACCCACCTCCATTTATCTTTTGTCATTCCTAGCATGAAAAATCGTCATAAACTTTTCATTATTCATTCAAACACACTCAACACTAAAAATAAAATGGTTAATAAACAAAATTACGACCCCACTTATTGAACTTTTCTATTATTTACTCTTTGGGGTTCCGTGACCGCAGAGTGTTAACGGAACCTTTTTACTACGCTTCCACTGTCTGTGAGTCAATACATCTGTTAGCAGGCTGTATCTCATCAATCGTAGGTTTTAGTCAGTAAAAGTCTGACACGCCCTCCCGCTGCCACGGTGGGAGAAGTCATATGAAGATTTCCCACTTACCAAAAAAAAAAGGTAGAGAGTTGAAATTTTGTCAGAATGTGTATTTCTATTGCCGCTATCAGAAACATTTATAAAAATAATGTAATGGAAAAAATTAGGGCAAACAAGTGTGGGTTTCAGTGATGCTTCCTCGATCACGATAACGCCACTAGGATCTAACAAAAATGGTCTAGAAGTGAATAGTAGCACAAGCCCAGCAGATATTTACGATTTAGAAAATCCCAATGATACTGATCTTTAATAACTAACTTTTTTGATTTTGTTTACTTCCAGATTTATTTGTGGTTTGAAATTTCAAACCGGGCCTCTTCGCCTGTATAGAAGGACCACTACTTGATTCTAATAATGTATGGCAGTTATAATACGGAGCCCATCGTATGCAACCAAACTCCAACGTAGCCCTTTTTAAATGTTCCAAATATACCCATTACGAACTTCACCACGCATAAAAAGAACAATACATCGACCCTTTATATCTCCCTTTCTGTTTATTTTTTTCCCCAACAGTAATTGTTAGAATGTCAAATGAAAAATTGCAAATGAAATTACACAATTCATTGTTTTCTGGCACAGAATGGACCCCGGGGGATAATGGGACTTAAAATGGATATATAGAACGTGAAACGTTTTTATACTATTTAAGAATTATACTTATATCATTTTTTCTTTTACGGTCCTAATGTTTTTTTTTCGTTTTGCGCTCGTGGAATACCGAAGACTGTATGGGAAATTAATGAGGGTTCTTTTTCATGGTTGTTTTAGTAAACTAATATTAGTGTTCGGCCGTATATTCTCACTGTAAATTATTCCCTTGGATTATACCAAAGAGTTTTACAGTCCACTGCTTTTCATTTATAATCCACGATAGTTAGGACCCTTACAATTAGCAAGACTATTCATACTAGTATTTTGGCTTATTTATTATACTTTATTACACAAAGGTACCATCTACATAATTATATATACAAAATGGTAAACTAATTGACTGATGACTGACAGTTGATATATCAACGCCGAGCAGAAACTGCTGGTCCTAAAGATGAGACACTTGAAGGGTGTATTCTTCGTGAAGAGTAGGGATACCTGCTCTAGTAGATATACTAAGAAAGGGCAAAGAGACAGACGTACAAAGCGAAACTTCAATTAAATACAATTTTATTTGATCAACAATCACAAATTGCATCTAGGCACGAATAAATATATAGCAAATGTAATTGTAAGCAACAGTATTCAACAACAAACATTTGTATTGATTCTGCACCATTTGTCGAACTACAATTATTACTCTCTGCTTGAAATCCTGGGGCACTCCAATTAATAAGAGAATAATTGGAATCTCTCGAATATCGACTATGACTGCAGATAATTTCAAACAATAATATAACGTGTAAAAGGGATCTTAATAATATTTATTATTGCATAACACAAAAAAATACATTTCATTTTTCTTTGTAAGCTAATATTTTTAATACTAGCTACTTTTTAACAGATTCTCGGTAATGTAGAGACAATGACTGACATTGCCATAATAAAACCTTTTTATTAGATTCATGTCGTGATGGCCTAGTGGTTAAGGCGCCCGCCTCTCATGCAAGAGGTTGTGGGTTCGAATCCGGGTAGGGACCAATATGACATTTTCAATTCATATGTACTTTCTAAAGATTATCTTAGACATCACAGACATCGGTGAAGGAAAACATTGTAAGGAAACCTGGGCTTGAAGTGCAAATACTCGTAAGTCTGAAATCGCCAATCCGCCTTGAGCAAGCGTGGTGATCGATGCACATGCCTTCTCTGTATGAGAAGAGGCCTTTGCCCTGCAGTGGGACAGTTATGGGCTGGTATTATTATCATTATTCCATTTATTTATTTTTTAACATATTAATTACATTTTTAAATATTAATATAAAAAAGAAAAATAACATTTAAAAATATAAAAAATAGTATCCCACCGGCATCGGGAACAGGATCCAAGCTACCGGTGGTCAGGGCTCCAGAGAGAGGAACCTCCGGACAATACGCGCCGTGTCCAGGAGTACCGCTTTCTGCACCAGACCCTTGACCCAGCTGCCTAGCGAGAGCCTCCTTAGATGTTGGTCGAGGCTCTTCGCTATTATGCCATTGGCCGTCACGACTATCGGTACAATGACTGCTGAATCCACTTCCCACATGTCGACAACCTCGCGAGCTAAGTCGAGATATTTGGTCTGTTTATCTTTCTCAGCTTTCACGAGGTTCTCGTCATGCGGGACAGCAATATCAACAATCACTGCACGACGCTCTAATCGATCTATCACCACTATGTCAGGCTTGTTAGCAACAACAGTCCTGTCAGTAATGATAGATCGATCCCAGTACATTGTGACATGGTCATTCTCAAGAACTGGGTCGGGCACATACCTATAGTACGGTACTTCTGCTTCCACAAGATTGTATTTCAGAGCAAGTTGCTGATGAATAATCCTGGCTACAAGGTTGTGTCTGTGCAAATAGTCTCCGTTAGCCAGACTAGAACACCCAGAAATAATGTGTCATTATTATCATTATTATTTTTAGATTCATTCTTGATGATGAGATGTAATATTTTTAAATTAAGAAAGACTTGACAGCCCATAAGGCAGAAAATATAAAATAATTACTAAAAATATCTATTATTAAAGTAATTCTAGTTGTTCCAGCACAGTAGAGGTCCTCTGGCCTCTGCAGTAACTTCTGGCCCGATAAGAATAACAATAAGCATCTACTGGAAGTCTGTTATGAGGTACCGATCGGATAACAGATTTTCCGTCGCAATTGGTCTCACACTCTACAAGGGAACCAAGCCAAATCGCCAGACAAGGGTTAAGTAGAACGAAAACGGGGCCGTCCTAGGTATACTTAGAAGCGATCGGTTGGGGCGGAGATAAAAAAAAACAATTTATCGTGACCCGAGCTGAAGCGCGTTGCCCAACGCAGAACGCTGGACGCCTTTTGCCCCACCTGGGGCACTAGGATTCTACATAATAAATAAATAAATAAATAACTTTTAAAAGACTTCTGAAAGGAAATTACGCATGGCACCCTGGTTAACGGACTCGCGCAAGGAGGTTCCGTAAATAGTTTTTTTTTTTTGTGAAATCATTACAAACTTACAGTTTTTGGTGTTTTCGCTTATATGTGCTACATGACACTGCTTTTTGCCAAACTTCATGATTCTAGGTCAATGGGAAGTACACTATAGGTTTTGTGTGCCTTGTAAATGTCTAAATATGCAATATAAACAGCCGTATCTTTTTACCCGACTACGGCAAAGCCAAAGGAGGGTTATGTTTTTGACAGGCTATGTATGTATGTATGTATGTATGTTTGTATGTATGTATGTATGTTCATCTGTTCCACCGTAGCTTCTAAAATTCTTGTCAGAACTAAGCAAATGAGGTATCGTTAGAAGCGTCTTGATTGTCCGCTGGTTATAGGCTATGTGACGTATCACTGTATTCAATGTAGCGCCCTCTGACGGATAATAAAGACATGAAAAGTAATAAAAAAATACGATAAACCTACCGTGTTTGGTATCATTTGAAAAGGGTTTACTAGTGCTTTTCAAATATATATAACACTTACTTGTCACTTGCCAGAAATGGTCAAAAAATTAAATAAAAGTCGTTGAAAATCTCTTAGAGAACTGTTTAAAACGATAAATATTATGACGGTACCTTCCCAATTTATATGCAATCATCATGTATGTAAGGAAAAACCAACATACCTTTCGTTTAGTAGATAATAGACATAATTTTAATACCAGAAATAAAGATAAACTAGCTCAACCATATTTTAGACTGTCTAAAGTAAATACATCTTTCATGGGGTACTGTGTAAAATGTTACAACAAAATTCCTTGTTATATATTGAAACTAACGAAAGGAAATTTAAAACACATTTATAAGATTAAATAATGTCAACAAGCATATGATAATTTGGACGATTATTTCCATGATAAGAATAATTGGAAGCATGCTGGTCCTGCTCTATAGGTTAATTCACAGTGTAGCTAGCTTCTGCCGGCGACTTCGTACGCGAAATCACAATCTCTAAAGACCTATACGTAGATGCGTAAATACGCTGAGAACGCAGGGGTACTTCGCGATCGGAAGAGGTATATACAGAACGAGTTGCAGCCTGATGTTCTAGAACAGCATCTAGTTTCTCCTGACGCTTTTTGGTAGATTCTTGGGATCTTATGATCCTCAATCATTTAGCTCTTTTGGAACATTGGGAAAGATTTGACTTCTTTCTAGGCACGGATAAAGTGTTATTCTGATACCTGGTCAATAAGATCTAAGTGACTACTCCCCTGCGTAACCGGGTAGGCTACCGTGTCACGAAGATAAATGGAAAAGGAAATTAAACAGTCAAATAACCTAAGTCCGACGTCATACTTATTCGATAAAAAAAATGTTAGTCTTGGCCAGTAGAATTGAATTTACAATGATTCATCGAATTTTCATCGAGAATAAGTCCTACACTGTATTTTATTATATTTTATTTTAAAATTATACAGGTAAATTAGTGATAACTTTGATTTAGTAAATTAGTTCTACATCACATTATGTTAGATCTTCGAGTTCCATAGGACACCAGGAAACGCACATCAGATCGAACACCTTTTGCTAAGACGGCATTCTTATGTGTGTTATAGTGTAGCTGAGCGCTTGGAATTCCTCATCAGGTGTATCATCTTCAATTTTATACGACACAAAGAGTACGCATCAGGCTGAACCACTCTTGCTTAAACGTCATTCTAATTAAATGTTATAGTGTATTCTTTATGTTTTAGTGTAACTGGGCTCTTAGATTTTCACATCAGGTGTTCAAGATCTTAAATTTTTATTTTAAACTCTAATTATTTACTCACTAACAACTTTTACACTTAACCATATACAAATAATATTGTACCAACATTATGATAAAAGAGTAAGTAGGGAGTTTCTTGCCCATTTGGTATGGGTAACTAGATTAAATTTTCTTTATTTTTGTTGGTATATTCGAAATTAAGAATTTGAGTTTGAGTTTGTTTTGCTTGAAACAGCTGGAACATCTTGCAGCTAAGCAGCACTTGTGTGTGGAGAATGTTCGATTTCTGTAAACTAAGCCAAAATATGCGCAAAGCAAATGATAACACTTTTGTAGATTCTGTTAAACAATGTCAGAGTAGGGAAACTGATCTTGGAACTTGGATTTTGTCGCGATGAGCTGAAACACGGAGAACAGCCGAGCTCTGTTTTCATACTATTTGACAACGCATATAAATAATGCTGGAGCCAATCAGATTAAGGGATCTGGAAAAGATCAGCGTAAAATGCTTTCACTGGTACTTTTTATGGAGCTGCACCGTCCATAAACTACAAATGTATAGAGGGATAATAAATAATTCAAGTTCCACTTGAAATTCGGTTGTTTGCAGAATTTGACAGATTAAGAATAAGAAATCTTAATTCCTGACGGCGGCACAGTATATTTAAACACCAAAACTGGTAAAATAAAATAAAGTTAAAAAACTAAAACCCGACTACAACAAAAAGTGATCTAAAAAGTATGAAACAAGAAAATATTTCTCACAGAAATCAAGACATAGGTACAAAATGGTCAAGGTAAGCCGTGGTTGCATGCCATTGTAATTCATATTCACCGCACCCACATGGTATATAGGCATGCAACCACGGCTTCCCTTGACCATTTTGTACCTATGTCTTGATTTCTGTGAGAAATATTTTCTTGTTTCATACTTTTTAGATCACTTTTTGTTGTAGTCGGGTTTTAGTTTTTTAACTTTATTTTTTATTGCGTTGATTTGTAATTTTATTTTGTTCAGTGAATTGAGCGATAGCAGACCTGAGTATGTGATGTTAATTTCAGCTTGATATCTCGACGCGTTTCTGAAAAAAGGGTCTTGACAGATGGACGGACGGACGGACGGACGGACAACAAAGTGATCCCATAAGGGTTCCGTTATTACCTTTAGAGGTACAGAACCTTAAAACGGTAATCAATTTGTGTAATAATAATTATTATTGGAGGTTTTTTAAAATAATACTCGCGCTACCTGCAAGCGATATAGCAATAGAACTGTCTCACAAAACAAAAAATAAAATATGAAATCCCATTGCATCCTTTTCCGTGTATTTACATAAATATGAGAAAAAGTTATAATGAAGTTGGTGTCAACTTTGAATCACTTTTCTGATGTGTAAAAGAAGACAAATATATAAGAGATATATCAAGTTCCATTTGTATTATCCTAAACTTAATTTGAATAATGATAAGATAAAAAGTAAACACACAAGTTTATGAGAAATAAAAGTAATTGCCGGCACATGACACATATCATCTTAGTTTCTATGAAGGCAATGCTTCTTTAAAGCTTCTAGCAGTGCGTGTGTCTTTAAATGACCATTTAACATCAGGTGAACTATCAGCTTTTTTCCCTTCAATGAAACAAACAAAGAAAAGGAAGTTAGAAAAATTAGGTGTTTAACTTTTCTCTTTTCATGATAGGAATAATAGTTCGCTTGATAACCACACTTTCGAAAACGATGAATACGATCACCGCGGTCAATTGCAATAAAGTTTAGCCAAATATGTAATAAACGGTAGTTCCCTTACCTACTCCAAACTTTAAGGTTGTCAAAGTGTAATTTCTTAATGGAAAAACAAGCACTTTTGACTAACACAGGAGTCACAAAAGACCAACAGGGTAGCAGTATGTAATCAATCAATCAAAGTATTTATTTCACTTAAGCTGAACATTGACGGTCCTTTTGGCGCGTTAGTTTAACTAACGTCCATCCAACAATTTTGATCGTGAGTGTCGAATCGTCACTCCAGAGCTGGTTAGCGGCCTAAACCATTTAGAGTGACGCCACTGTTTAACGACTAGACTGATGCAAAAAATGGCCGTCCATGCCCAGCTTTAGAGCACTTATATAGGCGCTTAAAAGAGACAGTCGGTTAGTCAGAAAAATTAAAGCTAGCTAGTAGTAGCTTGTTCTAAAACGTAGGCAGGAGAAGTACAAACACGAACCTCTATAAAACACTGGTATTCAGATGCGCCTATTTCGACTGGTCGACTCAAACTTCGGCAGTTGGGAGTAGTCTAAGAGAGATGTTAAATCATTTACAACATAATTAAATTCATTATATTTTTTTATTCCATCAAAACTGCTTAAGCATTGCCGGTCTATTTGCTGACCTTTATAAAGCTGACAATACAGTACTCCCATTCAGAAACTCATTTTTTTTCAACCCTAACATTTTCTTTGCTACTAATACGCTTCTTACGTTCGCATATTTTTTGTACAATGACAAAAATGTGTCCTTTGTTAGGAGAACAATCATCCCTTATTATTTCTATATAGATATCATTGGATGGCACACAATATAATTCTATCAAGGCAGACGTATTATGTGGACTTAATGATGGCTATGATCGGGATTTCGTTATTGGAAAGGAATTGAACGAGTTAGTTGTGTTATTTTTCAAAATAATAATAGTAGTTAGTATTGGTCTAAGATTGGTCGAAACGTGTACCCTTAAATGTTATTGATGACAACAAATAATATAATTATGCTGAAGAGTGTGATTTTTTGTCCGGTTGAACGTGCTAATTCCAGGTTTAATAGGGAAGATGCAAACATAGTATTTATTGAAAATTTATTAATAAAATGTTGAAAAAATGTAAATGAAGGGCCTCTGCAACTTTTTTTTTGCATAATGTTTATTTTTATCAATAAAATATGAATTTAAAATTACATGAAATGAAACGTAATTTAAAACACCAATCAGCGTTAAGCGACTGGAATGACGTCACTGGCACGTTCCAAAACGTGCGAGGAATTCACTCGAAAATTAAAAAGAGGTTATAGTACGATTTTTAATTCGATTCAGAAAAATTACATTTCCAGTGTTGCAGGTTTTTAGTTCCAAATAAATAGTGATGTGATACAATCGAGTTTTTACAATAAAATCTTAATCGAGATTTTTTTTAATTCAATACTATTTATGGGTGTTATTTATCTATAATATGTATGTATTTAAAAATTATATATATAAGTATGTATATCAGTTGTCTGATTACCATAACACAAGCTCTGCTTAGCTTGGGATCAGATGGCCGTGTGTAAGATGTCCCAGGATATTTATTTATTTATTATTTATTATTATCAAATTGCCTTTGATTATATAAAAAAAATATTACATGTAATTTACGGTTATTAAATAGAAGACATACACGGTAGGTAATTTAATATAACATAAAACACTGTTAAATTATTTGTTTTTGTTAAGGTCCATATTTCTAAAATTGTTTTATTTAAGATGGTATGTATTCAATATTTACAATAATAAAACGTTTTTTTTTTTACGTTAAGCGATTAATCGCGCGATCACTGCGCAAATATTGCTGATTGCTGTTTCATAGGTAATAAGCCAGCGGAACGCTTTAGAGTAACTTTCGCGCTACTCCGTGTAACTCTTACCCTTTTTGGAACGCACCCCGCAACTAGTTGTCAAAGTAAACAGAAATAGTTTTGTAGGAATAAAATTAGCTTTAGAAAAGCAAATTCGCGCAGTCTTCTAATGACTCTTTGAATATGATTTCGAAGGCATGCAATTTTCTTCGACTGTAGTAGGTACTTCATCTTTTGAACTTTTCTTAGTGTTGTTCACTAATGGTCTAATCAACAGAAATAACACACCTTCGATATGCTTAAAGCCTCTGTCTGCCATGATACAAGGTCCAGGAGGTAAAGATTCCATTCATCCAGATTCTTCAAATATTTAAAATCAGAAGTTTAGCCACCAAAACTATCTGATACAAAGTTTGTAACCCCGTCTGGTGTTGGAGATATCAACATGGGTCAACATGCTTTTTTGCATAAAAAGCATTGCATACATGCTTTCATGCGGTATTATTATGACCACGAGATGTTGATTGATAGTTTATTTTCAAATTTTAGCAATAAAAGTATCTGAAATGGCTAAAAATTATAAAAAGTTATAAAAATTAGAGAAGAACAATACAACCAGAGATACAGTGTCACTGCAGTGACGTCATCGGAACTATTGGTCCGTTTTCGCGCGGACGTTTAAACTGTCAATTTAAAACCGCTTTGTTTTACAATAAATTACAATATTTTGACTTTTTAATATATTAGTGGTCTATTTGACATGGAATTCTTTAATATCAAAACAAAAATAAAAATATTGCATCTTCCCTATTTTTTTCCTTTAGATAACATAAACATATTGTGTCGTGATGGCCCAGTGGATAAGGCGCTCGCCTCTCGTGTAAGAGGTTGTGGGTTCGAATCCGGGCAAGTATCAATGTGACTTTTTCAATTCATATGTACTTTCTAAAGTTTATCTTAGACATCACTGACATCCCGTGCCTCGAAAAGCACGTAAAGCCGTTGGTCCCGGTTGTCATTCGTAGAACTTTGACAGTCGTTACTGGTTAGCCAGAAACTACGACCAGTCTAACCAAGAGGTATCGTGTCGCCCAGTTACTGGGTTGTGGAGGACAGGTAGGCAGTCGCTCCACGTAAAACACCGGTATCCAGCTGAATCCGGTTAGGCTGGCAGCCGGCCCCAACACGATTGGGAAAAGGCTAGGGAGATGATGATGATGATGATGAGATAACATAAACCAAAACTGGATTATCTAGCTAGGCTGCAACGCGTACTTTCATTTCGTGAGAAAATCTATTTCCCAACTTAGAAATGGAACCAAATCTGAGCTGTTATAAATGCAAACTGTAGCGACTATTCTTGCTCAAATCTACATTGGAAAAAAAACTTTTTCCAAAAAAAAGATAACCGACTTCAAAAACAAAAAGGTCAAAAATAACTATTTCGGAAGTCGGTGGCTTCACTTCTGCCGGTCGAATTGTGTTGCCTTGCCACCGACTTCCGAAATAGTTATTTTTGACCTTTTTGTTTTTGAAGTCGGTTATCTTTTTTTTGGAAAAAGTTTTTTATTTTTTACTTTTTAGTTAGAGTCCCAACTACGTTTTAGAGTAACTTTCAAAAAAAAATGTACGTTTTTCTATAAAAAAATTGAGGAGTTCCCTCGATTTCGGCATGATACCATCATCAGATCCTGGACCTGATGACAATGGGACCATTTGGAAAGTCCACCCTTTCAAACAAAAAAAGAATTGTTCAAATCGGTTGGTAAACGACGGAGATATGCGCGAACAAACATAAAAAAAAAACATACAAACATTCGAATTGAGAATGTCCTCCTTTTTTTAGAAGTCGGTTAAAAAAATCGTATATAATTTTTCACTACCCTTGGTAATTTCACGGGAATTTGACGGGCCTGTTGGTCTAGTGGTCAGTGACCCTGACTGTTAAGCCAGAGGTCGTGGATTCGATTCCTACCCAGGACAAACTTTGAGTGATAAGCATAATTGTTTGTTCTGTGTCTGGATGTTATTTATCTATAATATGTATGTATTTAAAAATTATATAAGTATGTCAATTATATAAGTGTATCAGTTGTCTGATTACCATAACACAAGCTTTGCTTAGCTTGGGATCAGATGGCCGTGTGTAAGATGTCCCAGGATATTTATTTATTTATTATTTATAATTTCGGACGTGCGTTAATACGACAGGCAGTGAGTCCCTTTTCTTGTGTATTAATTGTCCAAGTATAGTCTCTTAATACAAGACCAAAATAATCGTAGTTGTGAATTCTACCCACGTACCGAAATAACTTCTCATAACAGCGCTTGCAACTATATCCCCCTATCTGCTATTATCAATGATTGGATCATGAGTGTCATCTTCCTCTGAATATTTTGGTTCCCCATATAATTGCAGTAGTGATTTATGGACTTGATAGCATAATATTAAAGACCGTCAGGAACTTAATATAAAAACCTAAATTTTACTGGCTTATAATAGACTAGAGTTTAGTGACTGAAGGATAGGCTGGAGATCGTACGTTTGATTACCACCCTGGTGTTCTGAGTGCAATATAATTATATCAGATTATACCTAGTTTGTGATCGGATTGTCCGTGTGTGAGTTGCCCTAAGCTATTTATTACCTTAATTTATATCCACACGGATCGAAATTAAAATATAAGCTAAACGAAATTACGCACAGATCGAATTAAAAATTTATTATAATTTGTTTTAAGGTGGTCTTTAGTCTATTTCCGTACCATTATAATAATAATACCAGCCTATAACTCCCACTGCAGGGCAAATGCCTCTTCTCATACAAAGAAGGCATTAACCATTATAATATTATGTAAATATTTTTTATCATATTATACAGCCGAAATGTTTGTTTAGGTGTACGGGCACATCTGTGAAAGTCCTGGTTCGAATTGTTTTTTTTTTATTGTTTTAGGTCCATTTATCAAGGAAGGTTACTTATAGGCTGTAATATCACTCTATGGAAGTGGTGAAGTAACAAATTAAACTTTTTCATTAGGTAAATACGGCAAAGAAGATATAAAATAATTAAAATTTCATCCACTTTGTACTCCCAATCACATCCAAATAATTTAATTAATTGAAATGCACTAAGAACTCTCGCCCACGTTTATTGATAACCGGTTCTGAATTCAATCCGGGTCAATGGGACTGCTGACGTCACGCCAGGGAATATATCTGTTGACCCGGGTTTTATTGAAGTATGGTCTAAAGTCGCAGATGATAATATGCGCGCCTGACTTCACCTATATTTCTTTTACTTTTACTTTTTGTCAACCTTCCTATATACTCATGTTCCCATGCTGTCTCCTAGCGATGCTTTTAAATCTATACTAATATTTATAAAGCTGAAGTTTGTTTGGTTGAACGCGCTATTCTCAGGAGCTATTGGTTAAATTTAAATTATTTTTTTTATGGATAGCGTTTATCGAGAAAGGCTATAGGTGCCGATTCTCTTGTTCACAAACTTGACTAAATTTAAGTTAAGTGCATCTTTCTCTTTCCATTTCATTAAGAAAAGGACAGAATATAAAATATTAGTTAAGTCCTGACTAATTTAGACACTCCATAGATATTTTAGACGCGATTAAAAACATGGCACCTTACAAATAAACGCTGCATAAAGTTAAGACAGATTTATACGTCAAAAAATGTATGGTTACACAGGCTTTATTCATTGCATAACTTTACACAGTGATTATTAGTAAGGGCAATGGCGAATAATACGTCGATTTACTTCAGGCGCTGTCTAATTTGACAGGATTAAACTAAAATGTATCTTTTGCCCTCTTCTTAAAGAAATGGAAAGAGAAAGATGCATTTAACTTAAATTTAATTAAATGTGTGAACAAGAAAATTAGCGCCATAGGCTATTATAACAATGCTCTACGATATACGGCATAGCTAGATTTTTAACCAACAATCAGGGGGCCTACCACAAGCCCTTATAGCAGTATTACTTTGATATTACTTTCAGTGGGAAAGAGACGGCTCTGATGCTGTCACTTGCACACTCCTGAACAGGAATTAAACAATCTTACTTTAAACGTCATGGTAAGGGGGCAGGCTACAACTAGCGGGAACAGAGTAACAAACGCACGCCGAACATGGCTGAAGAGAGATGAGGCCATTAATTTATTTGATCAAAACCATATTCTTACCAAATAAATGCAAAATAGAAAAAGCGCGGGAAACTTCAAGCTTGGTGGACGCGTCTTTTTTGCGATAAGATTTTAAAATAATTTTTCATTTAATAGGATCAGTTAAACCATTAGTTTTAGTCTCATATTTTCATTTATTTTTAATTTAATAGTTTAGTTCATAGAAATATTCTTCAGTAGGTAAGTTTTTTATTCTTTACGTAGTTGGTAGCATGAGCGACCCGCCTGACCCGGGGGGCTTTGTCCCCCCGGCAGGCAATTTTGTCACAATAACTGCGTCCAATGAATCGGGGATGGAAACCGATGGGTCGTCTTCGGCCCGTAATTTAAAAAGAAGCCGTGTGCATGTCTGCAAGCACTGTAATAAGCGTCGTCGTACACGCAAACACGGATCCGAGTCTTCGGGTTGTGGTTGCACAGAAACTACTTTAATAGCCGAGACAGAAAAAAAAATGGTAACAACTGTAACAACAAGTATAGAACCTAACATAATTTCGGCAATCCCTGCTGCCTCTTCCTTGCCTGTTCCTCTGACCCACATTGGTAGAAAACTATATGAAAAGTCGGACAGCGCGCCGTATGTAATACACGTTCAAAAAACGCAACTTTCTCCAGATGATGGCACCACGCTGCACCCAATCACATTTGGTAAATTTTTGAAATTCAACGCCTTCCAGAGTATTATTAACGGCAGTGTAAAAAAAATAGGCCGTAACAAAATTTCCATAGCTTTCTCTAGTTTTCTGGACGCTAATTCTTTCATTACAGACAAACGTCTGGACACTTACAATTATAAAGCTTTTATTCCAACTTTCAATGTTACGAGAATGGGTTTAGTTCGTGGTGTACCTGCAGAGTGGTCTCCAGAGGAAGTTATTGAGAATATTACGGTGCCCATTGGATGTGGTCCAATTTTAAAAGTTAGGAGACTTAATTTTAAAACAATAGTTGATGGTTCAACCGTTTGGAAACCATCTCAGTCCATAGTTATAACTTTTGATGGACAGGTGTTACCAAAACGAATTTTCATGTGCTATAATGCATTACCTGTAGATTTATATATTTTTCCTACTGTACAATGTTTTAATTGCTGTCGTTATGGTCATACCAAACTTCAGTGCAGGTTTAAACCTCGCTGTTATAAATGTGGTCAAGGTCACACTGGGGACAGCTGTGATATAGAACCAGAAAATGCATCTTGTTGTCTTTGTTCCGGGTGCCATTTTGCAACCAATAAGTCATGCCCAGAATTTTCCAGGCAAAAATCTATAAAAACACATATGGCACAAAGCTCAATTTCATATGCAGAAGCCTCAAAATTACATCCCCCTGTTACTAAATCGTATGCTGATACTCTTTTATCATCTCCATCCAAAAATTTTTCCAACATCCCATCAATAAATTCGCCTAATATAATACCTGCATCTAGCAGTTATAAAAAGACTGTCTTTCTCAAACCACGTTCTCCTCCCAAATCTGTACAAGGCTATAATAAAGAGGCTCACAATGCCATTATTAAAGGTTATGACATTCCTCAACCATCAAATGGTTGTGCTATTACTAATAATTTTAATAAGGATGAAAATGAAACTAATTTTTCAATAAATGATTTTCTTTCTGCATTACATAAACTTCTTTCACAGTTCAACATTTCACCGTCCAACGATGCCCCTTCTTTAAATTTTTCTCAATCCATTCATAATGGACAACACATCAAACATTCTCCAGTGGAACTGCCGCAGTCTGGTAAACAAAAAAAGTGATGTCATATATCTGTTAAACAAGTTTGAGCCATTTGCCTTTGCCTTAGCAGAGACATGGCTCAAACCTCATCATATATTTAAAATCAATGGTTATTCAACCATAAGAGAGGATAGATCTGATGGGTATGGTGGTGTAGCTATGCTTATCAAGAATTCTATCCCATTCTCCATCATTACATTACCTCCTCATAGTGAGGAGATTTCAGTTGTAGCAATAAAATTGTATCAAACCTGTCTTGTATCTATTTACATGCCTCACCCCTCTTCTCATTTACTTCAAGAGATAAACAATCTCATTTCATTTCTGCCTAAGCCACTTTTAATATTAGGGGACTTTAATTGTCATCATCAATCATGGGGATGTTCAATTTCAAATAGTTATGGGGATGAATTACTAGAAATAATAGACCTACATAACTTATGCATTTTAAACACAGGATCTGTCACACGCCGCTCAGAACCTAATCAGAACCAAAGTGCAATTGACATTTCCATCTGTTCTCCAAACTTAGCTTCTACATTAACTTGGCATACTCTAACCTCCACGGATCTGGTACACTTGCGCGAAAGACATTTGCGCGAAAGACACTTGCGCGCGGCCGTTTGGGCGAATGGACACATGCGCGAATGGACGTTTGCGCCCATAGACATTTCCGCGAATGGACACTTGCGCGACTAGACGTTTCCGCGCCAAACCACTTGCGCGAAGCCCTTTGCGCGACGGACACTTGCGCGCCAGACAGTTTCGCGAGAGACGTTTGCGCCCAAACACTTCCGCGACTAGACACTTGCGCGAACTTTTTTCCAAAGGACATTGGGCAAATTTAAAAATATTATTAAGGGGTACCAATATTTTTTTATTTACTTAGTTTTTATTATATGGCGTCCACATACCTACCGAGGGTGGTAAGTCGTTTTCAAAAGCAAGATGGCGGCCATGATATTTTTCACAAAATACGTCATGGGTGTCAATTTCAAGGTTTTTTAGGGTGCTAAGGTCGAAAATGAGGTCCATTTGAGAATCCAAGATGGCTGTCGTGACCTTTTACACAATATGCATCATGGGTGTCGTTTTCATGGCTTTTTGGGGTGCTAAGGTCGAAAATGAGGTCGATTTGAGAATCCAAGATGGCGGCCGTGACCTTTCTCACAATATGCGTCATGGGTGTCGTTTTCATGGTTTTTTGGGGTGCTAAGGTCGAAAATGAGGTCGATTTGAGAATCCAAGATGGCGGCCGTGACCTTTCTCACAATATGCATCATGGGTGTCGTTTTCATGGTTTTTTGGGGTGCTAAGGTCGAAAATGAGGTCGATTTAAGAATCCAAGATGGCGGTCGTGACCTTTTACACAATATGCATCATGGGTGTCGTTTTCATGGTTTTTTGGGGTGCTAAGGTCAAAAATCTGGTCGTTTTGAGAATCCAAGATGGCGGCCGTGACCTTTCTCACAATATGCATCATGGGTGTCGTTTTCATGGTTTTTTGGGGTGCTAAGGTCGAAAATGAGGTCGATTTAAGAATCCAAGATGGCGGTCGTGACCTTTTACACAATATGCATCATGGGTGTCGTTTTCATGGTTTTTTGGGGTGCTAAGGTCAAAAATCTGGTCGATTTGAGAATCCAAGATGGCGGCCGTGACCTTTCTCACAATATGCATCATGGGTGTCGTTTTCATGGTTTTTTGGGGTGCTAAGGTCGAAAATGAGGTCGATTTAAGAATCCAAGATGGCGGTCGTGACCTTTTACACAATATGCATCATGGGTGTCGTTTTCATGGTTTTTTGGGGGGCTAAGGTCAAAAATCTGGTCGATTTGAGAATCCAAGATGGCGGCCGTGACCTTTCTCACAATATGCATCATGGGTGTCGTTTTCATGGTTTTTAGGGTTCTAAGATCGAAAATGATGTCGATTTGAGACTCAAGATGGCGACCTGACCTTTCTCACAATATGCGTCATGGGTGTCGTTTTCATGGTTTTTTGGGGTGCTAAGGTCAATAATGAGGTCAATTTGAGATTCCAAGATGGCGGCCGTGACCTTTCTCACAATATGCGTCATGGGTGTCGTTTTCATGGCTTTTTGGGGTGCTAAGGTCGAAAATGAGGTCGATTTGAGAATCCAAAATGGCGACCGTGACCTTTCTCACAATATGCATCATGGGTGTCGTTTTCATGATTTTTTGGGGTGCTAAGGTCGAAAATGAGGTCGATCTGAGAATCCAAGATGGCGGCCGTGACCTCTCTCCCAATATGCGTCATGGGTGTCGTTTTCGTGGTTTTTTGGGGTGCTAAGGTCGAAAATAAGGTCGATTTGAGAATCCAAGATGGCGGCCGTGACATTTCTCACAATATGCGTCATGGGTGTCGTTTTCATGGTTTTTTGGGGTGCTAAGGTCGAAAATGAGGTCGATTTGAGAATCTAAGATGGCGACCGTGACCTTTCTCATAATATTCGTCATGGGTGTCGTTTTCATGGTTTTTGGGGGTGCTAAAGTCAAAAACGAGGTTGATTTGAGAATCCAAGATGGTGGTCGTGACCTTTTACACAATATGCATCATGGGTGTCGTTTTCATGGTTTTTGGGGGTGCTAAGGTCGAAAATGAGGTCAATTTGAGAATCCAAGATAGCGGTCGTGTCCTTTTACACAATATGCGTCATAGGTGTCGTTTTCATGGTTTTTTGGGGTGCTAAGGTCGAAAATGAGGTCGATCACACCTCATTTTCGACCTCAGCAACCCAAAAAACCATGAAAACGACACCCATGATGCATATTGTGAGAAAGGTCACAGCCGCATCTTGGATTCTCAAATCGACCTCATTTTCGACCTTAGCACCCCAAAAAACCATGAAAACGACACCCATGACGCACATTGTGAGAAAGGTCACGGCCGCCATCTTGGATTCTCAAATCGACCTCATTTTCGACCTTAGCACCCCAAAAAACCATGAAAACGACACCCATGATGCATATTGTGAGAAAGGTCACGGCCGCCATCTTGGATTCTCAAATCGACCTCATTTTCGACCTTAGCACCCAAAAAACCATGAAAACGACACCCATGACGCATATTGTGAGAAAGGTCACGGCCGCCATCTTGGATTCTCAAACCGACCTCATTTTCGACCTTAGCACCCCAAAAAACCATGAAAACGACACCCATGACGCATATTGTGAGAAAGGTCACGGCCGCCATCTTGGATTCTCAAATCGACATCATTATTGACCTCAGCACCCCAAAAAACCATGAAAACGACACCTATGACGCATATTGTGTAAAAGGTCACGACCGCCATCTTGGATTCTCAAATTGACCTCATTTTCGACCTTAGCACCCCCAAAAACCATGAAAACGACACCCATGATGCATATTGTGTAAAAGGTCACGACCACCATCTTGGATTCTCAAATCGACCTCATTTTTGACCTTAGCACCCCCAAAAACCATGAAAACGACACCCATGACGCATATTATGAGAAAGGTCACGACCGCCATCTTGGATTCTCAAATCGACCTCATTTTTGACCTTAGCACCCCAAAAAACCATGAAAACGACACCCATGACGCATATTATGAGAAAGGTCACGACCGCCATCTTGAATTCTCAAATTGACCTCATTTTTGACCTTAGCACCCCAAAAAACCATGAAAACGACACCCATGACGCATATTATGATAAAGGTCACGACCGCCATCTTGGATTCTCAAATCGACCTCATTTTCGACCTTAGCACCCCCAAAAAACCATGAAAACGACACCCATGACGCGTATTGTGAGAAAGGTCACCACCGCCATCTTGGATTGTCAAATTGACCCCATTTTTGACCTTAGCACCCCAAAAAACCATGAAAACGACAACCATGACGCATATTATGATAAAGGTCACGGCCGCCATCTTGGATTCTCAAAGCGACCTTATTATTGACCTTGGCACCCCAAAAAACCATGAAATCGACACCCATGACGTATTTTGTGAAAAATATTATGGCCGCCATCTTGCTTTTGTAAACGACTTACCACCTTCGGTAGATATGTGGACGCCATGTAAACCAAAAGTAAATAAAAAAATATTGGTACCCCTTACATAATATTTTTAAATTTGCCCAATGTCCTTTGAATAAAAAGTTCGCGCAAGTGTCTAGTCGCGGAAGTGTTTGGGCGCAAACGTCTGTCACGGAACTGTCTGGCGCGCAAGTGTCCGTCGCGCAAAGGGCTTCGCGCAAGTGGTTTGGCGCGGAAACGTCTAGTCGCGCAAGTGTCCATTCGCGGAAATGTCTATGGGCGCAAACGTCCATTCGCGCATGTGTCCATTCGCCCAAATGGCCGCGCGCAAGTGTCTTTCGCGCAAATGTCTTTCGCGCATGTGTCCTGATACCAACCTCCACTTATGGTAGTGACCACTTTCCAATAGTAATTTCTTATCCTCTTTCCAAATCAAAGCCATCAGTACGGAGATCTAACTTAAAACATAAACTGCCTGACAAAACTAATAATGACTGGGACAATTTTAGAAACATTGTTGACAGAAAGTTATCCTCCTTACCAGTAATTTCTGTTGGTAATGAAAATAGTTGTGCTGAAGCCTTGGCGCACATATTAATTGCAGCAGCTGATGAAGTTTTCCCTGTAAAAAATAACAATATTAATTCAATTCCTTCTCCTCCTTGGTGGGACTCTGAATGTACAGAAGCAATTAAAAAACGCAATGAGGCTGAACACAATTATAACCTCGACATGTCTGATATTAATTATGATATCTTTTTTAACGTAAGTATAGAAACTCGCAAACTATTCAAAAAGAAAAAATTTGAAGGCTGGCGTAACTTTTGTACGTCGATTTCACCGAATACTCACCCTACTATTGTTTGGAGCAATATCCGTAGATTTAGGTCCATTTATAAGAACCCTTCGACTATTCCTGACACTTTATCAAATGAGTTTTTAAATAAATTAGCGCCGCCATGGGTTCCGGAGGCTATTAACCATAACGTTTCTCGGTCTCCAGTCAATAACCAAATCACCCACGAGCCGTTAGATCTTCCATTCTCTCTCACTGAAGTTAAGACTGTTATCCATAACACTAAAGATTCTGCCCCAGGTATAGACGGTATTCCATATTCCTTTTTTTCTCATCTAAACGATGATGTACTCTGTTATTATTTAGAACTTATTAATTCTCTAATGAATACAGGAAACATCCCTGTTATATGGAAACGTCAAATGGTGTTACCATTTCTTATAAACCAAATAAAACACCATCTGAGGTTTCTTCATATCGTCCCATAGTTTTGTCTTCAGTTCTCATGAAATTAGCAGAACACTTAATTAAAAACCGTCTAGAATGGTATGTTGAAAGCAAGGGTCTATTAGCAGAATCTCAATATGGCTTTAGAAAAGGTAAAAGTACCGCTGACTGTATAAGTATTTTAACATCCGATATTCGATTATCCTTTTCTAATAATCAGTCTACCATTGCAGTTTTTTTAGATATCGATGCAGCTTATGATAATGTTATATTATCAGTTTTACAAAATAAATTAAACACTTTAAAAGTTCCATTGAACCTGTCGAACTTTATTATTAAGATCTTATCTGAACGCTCAGTTAACATGTTAATTGGAGATCAGGAGGTATCTCGTCTAGTATCGAGAGGTCTCCCACAAGGTTCTGTGCTCAGTCCCCTTTTATACAATATTTACACTTTTGATTTAGATTCGGCCCTAAATAACCAAATTAAAGTTCTTCAATATGCTGATGACTTATTATTATATTCTTCTAATCATTCTATTGAACAAGCTAGGTATGCTATCAATTCTGCTCTAACTACCTTAGAATCATGGTTAAGTCTCAATGGTTTAGATTTATCCACATCTAAAAGTGCAGCCATTCTATTCACTCGAAAGAGAAATGTTCCTTTAATAAATCTTATATTTAAGAATACAACTATTCCGGTTAAAGATAAATTTAAATATCTGGGGGTAATCTTAGACTCAAAGCTAAATTGTGCTCCCCACTGTGAATACGTAGTTAATAAATGTGAAAAACACTTAAACATGTTAAGATGCCTTACGGGTGTATGGTGGGGTGCACATCCTTTTTCTTTAAAGTTAATTTATAATGCTATTATCAGAAGCGTTCTGGACTATGGACTGTTTATTTTGGACCCTGGTAGCATTACCGCATTTAATAAATTGGACCGCATCCAATCTAAAGCTTTACGCATTATTTCGGGTGCCATGAAATCTAGCCCCATTAATGCATTACAAGTTGAATGCGAGGAAGCCCCGTTATATCTTAGGAGGCAATTCCTTTCCGATAAGTATTTATTCCGGATTATTCAGTTTTCAAATCATCCTCTCATTCCCAAACTAAACTCTTTAGTGACGCATATCGAATCCTCAGATTACTGGTCTCATAAACGTGCTCCTTGTTTAGTTATAAGCTACAAAAAGATCCTGTCTCTTTCTTCTCCCACTCATCATTCCAATAAACTCCCCATATTTAACAGTAGTTATGAAAGTTTGCAATTTAGTCCGGACATAAAATTAGATTGTGTAAGTAAGTCTGACCCCTATTGTCAATTTAGTTTTAATAATTTTCTCGAAGAACACTCTGAGTACCAACATATTTACACAGATGCAGCCAAGCGCTCTCCGACGGATTGCGTTGGGATAAGCACTTACCATTCACAGTACAAAATCGTGCAGAAAATAAAATTACCTCCGGAGACTTCGGTTTTTACCGGGGAATGTTTTGGCATTTTAAAAGCCATTGAATATTTCCGTGTTTTTAAATTAAAAAAAGCTATAATTTTTTCAGATTCCCAAAGTGCTCTTCAAGCCATTGGCAAATCTCCTTTGGTTCATAAGTCCCAGAATCCTGTTGTTTGTTTGGTTAGAGATTTGGCGTGTAGAACTATCTCAGAGGGTAATGCACTGAAATTTGTTTGGATACCGGGTCACGCTGGAATACATGGCAATGAGGAGGCCGATAAACTTGCCGGTGACGCGGTGCAGTGTGGTGATTTATCACCTTATACAAACTTTAGTTCTGATCTCATGACCTTACCAAAAACTTTTTTACGAGACACCTGGAAGGTAGCGTGGGATACAAGCAGCAAATCGAAAGGACATTACTTTTCTTTAATTCAACCTGACATTCAAGAAAAAGCGTGGTTCGGAAAGATGAAGTTTGGTAAGATGGAGACATCCATTCTTATACGGATGAGGCTGGGTCATGTTTGCTCCCCAGCCCATCTTGCCAAACTTCATATCATCGGCGACCCTAATTGCGAATGCGGCACAGACATAGGCGATCTAAATCATATCTTTTTCTCCTGTCCTCTTTGTGATCATTCCTCTTTTATCAGTAACCTCATATCCCTTCGTATTCCTTTTCCTACTTCCTTACTTTCTTTGTTGTGTACAAATAGTTTTCCTGTATATAAATGTATAGTTTCATTCATCACATTAAATAATATTAAGTTGTAAATTTTCTCCTTTAATTATTTTAGATATATAAATTGTAATCATAACTGTTGTAAATACTGATCCTATAATAGTCCTTTTCCAAATTCCGTTAATTCCCTTACTAATTTAATTATATTTACGTTTCCCTACCTTTTACAAAATAAAAACTCAAAAACTTGACATTGGCTTAATGCACAAACCGTGCGGAGCCAGAAGAAAAAAAAAAAAAAAAAAAAATGCAAAATAAACAAAAGACGCGAGCGAAACCGCTACGAGACCAAGTAGAGAATAAATTGGCAACCGTCAGTACGCTAATAAATCTACGATCATCGACCCTTGTAAGCCAATTTAAGCTTATCATTGAATTATCTTCATACCTATCTCTAAGCTAGCGTAATGTTTGCTACGTTAACTGATAATTGGGTGTTCATTGATTTCTGATAAAGGGGCAAGGTGAAAAGGTCACGGGTCCCGATTGATTTGCTTCGAAAGTGTTTCTGTTGATTTAATCGACCAATCGGAAGTAATTGGAAACTTGAGATGGTTAATTAGTAAATGTTTAGTTGTTTCTTTGAATGAATACTGTAGAGCAATTTGAACTTAAAGTTAAGCTGATTTTGCCCGTGTTTTTGTTGAAAAAGTTTTGTGAGAAATTGAACATCATAGTTGAGAAATATTCAAAATTATCCAATATGAATGGATCACCATTGTTTTTTTTTTAATTATATCTTTTCCATTTATGCTGATATATCTTAATATTTTGTAGATATACTGTTGACCAGACCCTAAAAATATTTTTCCTAACATTTATGTCAGTAGTATCACAACATTAGTGAAAAACAGCTCTCGCTTCCCACTGTCTGTCTGTCTCTATGTATGCTTAGATCTTTAAAACTACGCAACAGAATTGTTAAACCTTAACATGGTTAGGAAAAAGACTAGAGAGATGTATAAGAAAAAAAACGAAATAATCAAAAACCCAACTGTAATTTCGGAAGTCGGTGGCTTTTTCCAGTTTCATGTCACCACCAACTTCCGAAATTGCAATTGGGTTTTTGTTTTTTTTTTTTATTCCACATATTTTAGGTTAATATACCCTATGTCACTCCCACAACTGATACGATTTCAATGACACCTCATATGTCGAAAACCGTAAAATTTAGACGGTAGAGCGTGCCATAGAATGAGACATAAATAAATCCTGAGACATCTTACACACGGCCATCTGATCCCAAGCTAAGCAGAGCTTGTGTTATGGTAATCAGACAACTGATATACATACTTTTATATATTTTTTTAAATACATACATATTATAGATAAGTAACACCCAGACACAGAACAAAGAATAGGGATGTTGACTACATCAAAAAAATGACATTCTGTTTAGTCCGTCTGTTAGACAGTCCAAAAATACTGGACACATATTTTTTGCTTGATTAAATTAATAACAAAATACAAAGATAAAGAGCATCAAAGTTCCGGAGAGGGGGCTTGTGACGTCACTCCTCAGTAAAAATCATACTAAGGCGTGACGTTTCACTAAACTTGAACGCACTGTATTGTCGTCATTTTCTGTTTACGAAAAAAAAGAAAAATACGTGTCCCAAATTTTTTGATTATCTAACTGACGGACTAATTACTTTTTTTTTGTCATCTTGCCTATTATGCTCATCACACAAAGTTTGTCCTGGGTAAGAATCGAACCCACGACCTCTGGCTTAGCAGTCAGGGTCACTGACCACTAGACCAACAGGCCCGTCATACATACATACACCCGAAAAACATAACCCTCCTTTCAGGAGTTGGGTAAAAAGAAGCCAGACATGCATTAAAAATGTTAAGTACTGCAATTGACGGCTTTTCTATACCTACTTTAAGAAAACATCGACAAAGGTTAATCGGGTTACACAGATTATCAGAAAATGGCTGGTACAATTTTCCAGGTAGATTCCGTAATATGTTTGCTACTGAATTCTTTAGTACCATTTATTATAATCAAAGCGTTTATCTAACTTTGACAAAGTCAGATAATGGTACTAAATAATTCAGTCGCAAACAAATTACATGAAAGACATTGCTTGGCGTCCATACATCGTTTGCCTAAGAACCAACAGGGAATTGGATTTATTTTTTGTGTTACAGGGTGGAAAATTTCAATGGGCCCCGGTATTTTTTGTTATTCAGATTGTTATCTATTCATACAATAAAATCGTAACGAAGTCGGAACTGAACATTGATTATTTTTTTAAAGAATACAAATACATAATCTAATCGGCCAAAATATAGTTTTAACTTTCGTCTGTCTGTTGGTCTATATGTTTGTTCGGGATAAACTTAAAAAGAACTGCATAGATTTCATTCAAGAAGTTGGATTAACACAAAATCATCACGTTATGGAACCGACAAGCAATGATATTTTAAGTTAAAAAGTGTAGATAGGTTATATGCAGTCAAAAAGTGGCACATTAAAAGTTTGCCAATTGGCAAACATGATACTGAGTATTGCGTTGGCATTTGACGTTTATCTCTTTTTCACTCGCACTACTTCAATCATGTCATCCTACTTTGACGTGTAATGTATGTGTGCGTTAGTGTGCCGTTTTTGAAGATAGAATTTTGTTTGGGTAACCTATCTACGCCTTTTTTACTTAAAATATCATTGCCGATAAGAATATCGTTGTGTTAAGAGTTTCGAGAGGTTACTAGAAAAAGTTTAATTCTTAAGACTATTATTAAGAAATTAAACATTATCTCAATACTGTAATCACGGAAACTAAAACTATGAGCAAACATTTTACAAGAATAGGATTAAAAGAAATACTTGAAAGAAGGAATTTAAAAAAAGTTGGTGTAGTTGAAAATTTACTGTGACAACCAGACGTACCAACTTACAAGGTTTCATTTTACATCCCAATGTACTGAGCTTTATAAAAATCAGTTTATATGTAGTAATGTCCTTATTCATAATAATATACATAATTGTGTCGAACAGATCCGTACTCCGTACTAATATTTTAAATGCGAAAGTAACTCTGTCTGTCTGTCTCTTCTTCACGCCTAAACCACTGAACCGATTTCAATGAAATTTAGTACAGATATAGTCTGGGACACGAGAAAGGACATAGGATGGTTTTCATCCCGGAAATTTCCCGGGAACGGGAACTGTTAATCCACGCGGACGAAGTCGCGGACAAAAGCTAGTAGATAATAAAAAGTAAATTCTTTGAATTCAGTTTACAAACAATTACTCTACTCCGCTCGGATTATACTTTTATTTCTTCAAGGGCGTCCACTAGTGCAAATTAAACATCGATTTGTTTAAATAACCCAGTATTGACAAGTGGATTCCTTGCAGTTAACTCACAATTCACACTTGACACATAAACGCGATCATATTGATTCCACTATTCAATTTCAATGACAAATTGGTACTGTTGCATCTGATAGACCAATTTATCTACATGACTAGGTCATTATCATCTCCTTTTTTTGGTGAGTGGGAAATCATCAAATGGCTGCTCCCGTCCTGGGTGCGGCGGGAGGGCGTGTCAGACTTTTACTGACTAAAACCCACTCATGTTCCTTCGATTGCCCTTTATGTTCCAGGGTCACGGTAACTATTTTAAACATTCCGCAACATTATCATCTCCTTAACCTTTTCCCAACTATGTTGGAATCGGCTGCCAGCCTTATTGTATCCAGCTGAATACTATGTTTTATAAGTATTGTGAACCGAGATTTTTAGTATGACTTAAAAAAACACCTACTAATACTTCACCCTTCAACGACCAAGCGACAGCCGGCTGTCGTGCTGCTATTGTCTTTCTATTACATCTCGAATCACGTGTGTTAGAAGGTTTAAATTGAAATAAAACATTTTTCTTTGACTAAAATGAGCATTAGTTTCAGGACTTTTGTTTCAATAATTTAGTCATATTGCTAAGAGACATACTAAATGAGACATGGAATTTATAATAAGAATTTGCTCATATGTCGTGAATTCAATTTGTGGTACATTCCCCGGTAGTTTGGGATTGCAGGGGTGTGTCTACTCAAATCTTGAATTGAAGAAGTAAAGCGAAGGATTTATTACATAACATCTATTGTTCTTTGGATATAGAACATCTCTGCTGTTTTTATACATACAGTTGTGGTCAACTAATTAGGGACAAACAAAAATTTGAGCTGAATTTTAATTTTCATGTCCATGGTAGATGAGATAAACTAAATAATTAAGTTTAATTTTATGTAATTCTAATTAATATTAAGAATACTTGAAAATTGTGAGCATTGCTTCGAAGTTGATAATATTTTGTAATAGGAAATTTAAAAACAAATCTCTTGCAACCAAATCGCAGCGTATTCTGGCTGGCCATCTAATTAGGGACAAAAACAAAAGTAGTGTGTTATATTCCCATTTATTATAAAATCTGATGGGATGTATTTTTTTTTAATAATTAAGATTAGAGTCTATACGTTGACTTTGAATTTGTTGAAATATTATCATAATGTTTAATTAAACATGGGGCGAAATAAGAGTTCTGATACAACAATGCGAAAAATAATAATTATTGATTATTATAGTAAATAGCCATATCGTAAATTATTAAAACATTGAAATTGCTCCATTATCATGATTTTCAAAACAGGACAATTATAATCTTTATTTAGAAATTATACTTTTGAATCTATAAAACTACTAAAAGTGCAATCAGAAAGGAAATACCAACAAAAACCATTGTGCAGAAACATCGCAAAACGGTGATAGCGGCGATATAAGACCCACTTATTGACTTTTTATTGATTATAGGTCTGAATAGTGTTGGTATTTGAACTAGAACATGGCAATGGAGTAATCTACAACAACCTTTCGACGTCAAGTTGTTGAAGCTAAACTGTTTGGCATGGTCGTACGAAAAGTTCCAGTGTTAAAAAAAATCACAGACTCGCCACGGTTGGTCTTAGTTATGAGGCACCGATATTGGGACTGATTTTAAATAAAAAAATGTTTTAATTTTGTACTAAATGAAGTTACATTTTGTTTCATCGGAAGGCAGGCGGTATTAATGGCGCCCTAAAAAGCAAAAAGTATCCAAAATACTCCAATAAGCAAGTTAAACTTGAGGAGAGAACATAAAACTATGGCGTTGGTTTTCTGGAAATGATGTGGGACCTTTAGAGCAAATGGAAGGCACACTAGATTCAATTGAATAGAGAGAAATACTACAAACAATTTATGTTGAAGAACACACGATAACTACCGCAAAAAATACTTCACTGTCTGTTAGAACATTTCTCACTGATGAGTAGGTATCGGTTATAAATTGACCGGCCTAGAGCCCAGACCTGAATGCTTGGAAACAATTTGTGGTACGTTATGAAAGAATAGTAGGTTTAAAAAATGGTATAAATAAACTGGATATTAAAAATCAACAATAGTCTCTTTGAAGAAGGCTGAAACAGTATCACTAAATAACAATGTGACATTTAGATTGCGTCGATTCCATACCTTTGTTACATGGTTATGGCAATCCTTAGCAATCACTCTGGATATTGATTTGCATTACAGTGCGACACATTAAGCCTAATTAAATAATAAATAAACATATTTTTTTCCTTTATTGCTCTCTGCAATAATTATTTTTAATGTTGTCTTAAGTGTCCCTAATTAGTTGTCCAGGGTACGAATAGAGTGAAGAAGAAGTTAAGTTGAATTTTGATTGATATTTATTTTACGTATAGTCTATTCCTTTAATGACTATGCCTATTCGTTAAGATATTGGTTTAGTTTTATATTAACAGTAACTAAACTGCCAAAGTCTCGAGCAAACTTAACTTATGGGAAGCAGAATTAAATGTTACTCATAGTATATAATGTTGTCCCTAATTAGCTGACCACGACTGTATATCGCACTTTTTTTTATATCGTGATGATTCAAGTGGTTAAACGTCGGCAAACGTCATCCAGCCATACCGACAACAGCCCCATCAATATTGTGATTTTAAAGCATTCAGGAACCCAATAAAAGAACAAAAGAATATACATAAATAATGTCATCCAAATCGCTTCAGAAGCTTAGGAGGAGGAGCTTGGTGACAAACACATGTACAGGTGAGGATTCATTCCACAAATGCTTAGGTATTGACAGCACATCTCACATTCATTTCGCTTAAATCACCAATCTTATCAAAATTTCTTTGCTATATGGAAGCAATAATTAAAGCAAGAATAAGGATGTCGAATTTTTTTATTTCTTTCGAATTGATGTGCTAATTATAAAATGACTTTTTTTCATGATTCAGACTGAAGTTTATTTGTGTTTACAAGTACCTAATGTTATTGTAATCTTCTAGAAATTTGGTTTACAATTCACTTTTTAGGCGTTGGGCGTTTTTTGCTTTGAAACATCTATAGCCGCACGTAAAACAAATTTCTGTCGTGGCGACGCATGCCGTGGCGTCGCCACGCTATATGATGGTGTATAATTGTATACAGTCATAGTCTTGTGTACTGTGTGGCGACGCGTCGCCATGCGCAATCGACTGCGATTCTCTTGCGATGTTTCACATCTGCCAGGCGTCCCGTTACGGCACACTTTTTTTATTGTTTAAATGAAGAAATGTTATTACAAGCAATTTCAGGTAAAATGTTTATTAATAGTTCAAGGTTTTTGTTATGGTGCATTAGTATTTCAAATATGTAACTTCTTTGTAAATATTATGAAGTAAAACTACTTTTATGTAAGTTTGTATCATTAGTTCATAAACTTCTGTCCGTCCTCGCACATTACTTAGTTTAGTTTTAGTAACTCATTCCTAGGAATTTTCATACATTTTGTTTTATGTTTTACTAGCAGTTTCATGCAAACTTGTATCCCTTATTTTACCTCTTTACAGGTTGAATTTTCAAGCGTGGCTTCTTGCTTCTTCCTCTACGACGTGTACTGTGTACTGTGATTTTTATGTGGAACTGTCTATGCGTTAAATACCATCAAAACCTGTATCTTATTATTATACATTCATCTTAGCAAGTGAAGTAAGTCTTCTTTGATGACCGTATATTATAATTTATATACTATAATATAAGATTGTTTAATATTTGCTCCCTATATTATTATGAGCTGATTATAAACTATTGTTATTTTAATATAAAAGGCTATTTTTTAAAACATATTTAGTACTGCAGTTTACTGTAACAATATCTGTCTTTAACCTTTGCGTCCAATAAAAATATCGGATTTGATTAATTCCCAAAATGTTATACTTTTGTATCTTCATTATTTTTGTACTAGCAACCCTAGCCAGTACCTACTCGTTACCGGCCTCGACTACACTCTGGATTAATGTGGAATTTCAAGCAAATTAATTGTACGCCAGTCCTTATTCACACGGAGAACATTATTTTAATTGACAACGCTCGCGATGACATTAACAATTTAGTGTGTAACGCGATACTCTGCCGTTTTATGCTCCTACCGTATTGGGTTTTTGAGGATGTTTTTCAGAACATATTCATGAGAATGATCACGTACTAAAACGTGACTTCTGTTTGTTCAGGTTTGTGTTGATGATTTCTTTTTTTAACGTTTAAGTTATGTTTGTTTTTAATGAGCTGAAGGGAACGCCTTCTACAAAGACCACATATGGCCCAATATAGAGAGAAAAACAACTATAAAGTGTTATTTTAACCAATTCAGTAAATAAATATAATTTTTTATTGAAAGGTGAGAAATCAAAAGAAAGACCCTTTTGCCGTGCAGAAGGGCAGGCAATAATTTGTTTTTTAAAGGAATTGAACCAATTTTATAAAGCAAAAGACACGCGTACTTACAGGACTTAGGGCCGTATTTCAATCGCCAGATAACTTTTATCTGAAGAGTATGTTTGACATTTTGACAGCTTTTGTATAGAAAATATGTCAAACCGCCATATTCATTCCTCAGATAGAAGTTAACTGATGATTGAAAAATCAGCCCTTAACGTTCTTATGTTTTGACGTTCTTTAGATTTGTGTACTCTGGATGAAAATATTCAGTTACATAGATTTTTATTATCTAAATACATTTTAAAAAATTACAAATATTAAATAAAATAAACTAACTGCAATGAATAATTAATCCTCTGCAACTACTAGTAAAAACAAAACTACATTCTGTTAAAACAATTTGCATTAAACTCGTGAGTTTCAGTCCAGTTCGTTACTACAGTACATCCTTGTTATAATAATTACAGCATATGGATTTGCAGTGGAAGCGCGAACGAATTAATTGAACACGTCGAGGATTATTATGAAGACAAAGTTGGAATATATTAATTGGGTCACTTGTTGAGTATGGTAATATGCAATTGAAAAAGTCAATGTCATCGGCGCCTTGGAGACGTGCATGCATGGACGCAGTGTCATCTATATTTATAGGTCTTGGAAATTTAACACTAAGAGAGATTCAATCAAACAGAAAAATTAGATTCCAGTCTTCATGAGATCATACGTCATGACATTTTCTCTTTCAAAGTGTTTTTATTTTATTTTGTATGGGTATTTCGATTAATAAGTCTAATTAATGTAACAATTTAAAAAACAGATTCCTAGAAGATGGTAATCTCAACCAGGTATAAATCTTAAAAGTGTACGTCATCTAAGCCTTTTCTTGGTAAAAGCTGATTTGCAGAAGTCTATTCATTTTCACAAGAGAAACAACTGCTTTTCAGCCTTAAACGACATTTCTCGGTTTAAAAGTCTGGTTAAAATTATGCATGCAATTTCTACTCAATCGGAAATCGGGAAGGAGGCGACAATATTAATTTCCATGACACACATACGGACGAACAGGCAAAATATAATAGGTAAAATCTTGTAAAAAAAGGAACTTACCTCTAACCAAAGCATCAGTTTCGCCTCCATAGCTGCCGAATATGACGAACAAGATCAGAAGTACGATTTGGAACCCTAACAAGGGCGCATATCTAAGCCTTCCCATTTTCCCCAACATTTCTGTTCACTTTGAATCTGAAAGAAAAAACGTTACAATGTTAATATAAATATTTAATGAATAGCCTATAGTGTGCTGATACTCTACGCTTTTTAGGATACAGGGTTCACTCATATGTATGCAGTGAGCCGGGGTTGCGGAATGTTCATAATAGTTACCGTGACGCCGGAACATAAAGGGCAACCGAAGGAACATGAGTGGGTTTAGTCAGTAAAAGTCTGAAACGCCCTCCCGCCGCACCCGGGACGGGAGCAGTCATTTGATGATTTCCCACTCTTCAAGTCATTTGATGGTTTACTCAGAAACCTACTTTATTGAGAGAACAGCAACCCAAACGAGAATCGCACAGGTGTTACAATTCTTTTAAAATCTCACCTACTCTTTGTTATAAGATGCATGAATTTTTATACACAATAAACCTTCCCCTTGAATTACTCTATCTATTACAAAAAACCGCATCAAATCGTTGCGTAGCTTTAACGATCTAAAGATGTGTTTTATACTATGGAGTTATGGTAGTATGGGAAATAGACAACTACGGTGTGGATTGCGGTCTTCCATACCATAGGTCAACATATTATTGTTGTCGACTCTAGGGTGGATAATAAGTGTCTGTATACCGTAACTGGTTGTACTGAAAGCCCTACTTTATAACATTCATTAATATTTTTTCTAATACTAGCTTTTACCCGCGGCTTCGCTCACGTGGATATTAAAACTTCCGTCTTCTCTTTTATCCTTTTGGGGTTGGTATTTTAAAAATCCTTTTTAGTGGATAATTACTCTTATTCTTGGAAAATTATCCAGTCAGTCAATCAGTCGATCAATGATGTGTCAGCCTACCCGACTTTATTATATTCTTTAATATTTTATCTAATTAACCTCCTGAATGTATATAATAGATTAAAGATGTTATGATGTATGGAGATAACATTCTAATTACGTTAAAACAATAAAATAACTTTATTACAGTTTGTAAACATAGTTGGGTTTTATAACTCATGAAATAACGCGAGATTTTGATAACAGTTAATTACTTTTTCATGAAATCTTACGTTTTTAACCGACTTCAAAAAAGGAGGAGGTTCTCAATTCGTCTGTATGTTCTTTTTTTTTTTTTTTTTTTTTGTATGTTTGTTACGCAATATCTCCGTCAATTGCAAACGGATTTTGATGGTTCTTTTTTTGTTTGATAAGTCATGATTCAGGGGTGGTCCCATATAAATTTTGTGGCGATCGGTTCAGTGGTTCTCGAAAAATTCACCAAGAACAAAAAAAATTGACGAAATATTCATAGACGATGTGTGTTTTTTCTTCAAGTTTCTATATCTACATTGGGAGTCGACACTAAAAAGTAATAAATAAAAACTTTTTTTCAAAAAAAAATAATAACCGCCTTCAAAAACTAAAAACCCAAAAATAACTAAAATTTCGGAAGTCGGTGGCTTCTGTTCTGCCAGTCAATTTGTGTTGCCACCGACTTCCGAAATTTTAGTTATTTTTGGGTTTTTAGTTTTTGAAGGCGGTTATTATTTTTTTTTTGAAAAAAAGTTTTTATATTTTAAAGAAAACAGTGTAGGCAATAACATCTGTTTTATATTTTTCTTTCAAATTTACAAAAAACACTCTTTTATATACTTTCAATACATGCATTTTTAAGTTTCTTGACTTCCCAAGTCCTACAAAAGGTTACATATTGCAACGAGACAAAAGATTTAGAGATACATTTAATTTTCCGAACATTTCTACCCTAAAGCTACTTGTGTCTCAGTTGGCAGCTTAAAGTGGTCCTTCGAAAAGCGAAAGATTATACCCCTATGAAATAACTAGATATTGTACTGAACTAAATGTATGCAGTGAGGGTTCACGAGTAGGATGTGAACCCGTGACCCCATTATCTCCATCAAAGCTATAACTGTGACGCTGTTTATTGTCATTGTTCTTATTTATGTATGAATCCTGCTATATTTCTAATGTTATGAATGTGGTAATTGATGGTTGTTTAGTACTCTTTCATGCAAAAAATATTGAACTGATTTTTTTGTTTACACTAATATTTATACTTCCGAATAATACATGAGCTACATAACAACATGCTCATCTCATAAGATTTGAACAGTAATCAAATGACTAATACAATTCCAAAACTTCCGGATTTCCAAAATCCTGTTCTAGTTACTTCCAAAGAAAACATCCTTCAAGATTAATGTTACTAGAATCAAAGGTTTGGGTTGTGCGTTGATATATCAACCAGTTAGTGATATATCAATCAGTCAATCAGATTACCATTTAATGTATAAAAAGGTTACGAGGATGAATCTTCAGGGGACAGCTAGTAATATTATAAATGCGAAACTAAAACCCTCTGTCTATTACGCTTTCACGCCTAAAAGCACTAAAACAATTTTCATTTTTTTTTTTTTTTTATTTTAAATCCTCACGATATTTGTCCTTCTCCGATGTGTGTTATGTCCAGGATAATGTTTAAAAAATACATAAAATAATAATAATAATACCAGCCTATAACTGTCCCACTGCAGGGCAAAGGCCTCTTCTCATAGCTAAGAAGAGCTTGTGTTATGGTAATCAGACAACTGATATACATGCTCATATAATTTTTAAATACATACATATTATAGATAAATAACACCCAGACACAGAACAAACATTTATGCTCATCACACAAATTTTGTCCTGGGTGAGAATCGAACCCCCGACCTCTGGCTTAGCAGTCAGGGTCACTGAATACTAGACCAACAGGCCCGTCAAACACACAATTTCTTTGAATTAAAGTTACTGTCCTAGTTTCTGATACTATCGGCTTACGTCTCACATGATCTGCTAAACTGAAGTAATTAATGCGGTAACAATCAAAACAATTATTGTTTCCAAGTTCCAACTCATTGTGTAATGAATAGTTCGTGTTTCTGTCACCGGGCTGTATCTCACAAACTGTAATTGATAGTTGAAATTTATACTGGTTTGTATTGCTGTTGTCGCTATTATAACATGTCATAGAAATGAAATAAAATAAAGATACTAACTAAAGGGGTAAAAAATATATAAAAATATATATATACTAGGTGTATTTTTGGTCTTGTACAACCGAGATGCGATACATTACGGCCGGGAGGGCATTGAACTTTTGTTTAAAACAGCTGATATTTTTTTCGCGATTTCAGAGTTGGTTTAATAATAAAAGTTGTTGGTTTTTATGAGTAGAATCATCTCCTAGCGGGTTGTGCAGGACCAAAAATACACCTAGTATTAAAAACTTTACTAAAATATAAATAATTACCAGGAATGTTATTATTGATTACCAACTTAATTAATAATTATGTGCTACATACAATACGATTATGCAATAATCACTTGCTGCATATTACCATAACCGTTATTCCATATTGAAATAACCGCAATACGGTTATAGAAATCAATATAAAAATCGGTAATTAAAAGTATAATTATTAAATTTAAATTTAGTACATACAATACAAACCATTGTATTTTTTGAAGTGAAAACTTCTTTAGCGGCGTTGAGCACTTTTTCTGTAATGGGTATAAAATCTTCAACTCGCGTCAGGACACGTGACCCTGATCGAAAAAGCGTAGGACGGATAACAATTGAACGCGCGATAAAAATCTCACACACACTGATACAAGGTACAATTTTCCCGAGTTCAAAGTTTAAGTATTTTAACCCGTGGAGTAATAGTGTTGGAAAATCTTGGCGAAACAGCTTAATATAAGCTTGCTGTAGATAGAGAGAGAGAGATATAGTGGTCCTGCTAATGGCTTGGGGCAGGCGAGCCAAAGGCACACTCGTAAATAAATGAGCGAATGTGTTTTTGAAGTGAAAACTTCTTTAGCGGCGTTGAGCACTTTTTCTGTAATGGGTATAAAATCTTAAACTCGCGTCAGGACACGTGACCTGATCGAAAAAGCGTAGGACGGATGGATAGTAGACAGCTATAATCAAGTTTTCACTTCTGCCGGCACTCCCGGAGTGCAACCCGTCTTTTTTTTTTATATATGGGACAATCTCGCCACACTATTCCCAACCACTGCAACTCCTGAAAGCCAGAATCAACAGTGGAGTCCGCCAGAAAAGCGCCGAGCAATGAAGCTCGACGAGTCCCGGAGAAACTATTCAACTGTCTTGGATCCCGCAACGAAATTAATCGGAAACTATTGTTTGTTGAAGTACGCCTTTATTCCTGTTGTACGACCAGTACTACGGGGACGAAGGTACTTTAATTAAATATTCAAATTTCTTCCCGTTGTCCCCGTCCTACAGGGACAGTGTACTGTCCCCGTACACTTTCCCCGTAAGACGGGGGTCTAAAATGGAAAATAAAATGTGAATACATTTTTTTTATTACCCTTTTCTTTCTCTCATAATAAAAACTAAGCTTACAACAGAATGTTGATATAAGAGGACAACGACTCTTAAAAAGAGTAAAAAAAATATAAAATCACATTTGTTTTGTATTATAGGTTACATACATAACACTTTTACACGTCAATATTTTGTTTTTTTTTTGTTATTTTATATATTAGCGAACGATGGGGCCGGTACTTTTGGTATGTACTTTCTGTTGTCCCCGTTAGCCGTATGTATACGTTACGGATACAGCGAGAATGGGACCACGAACGTTAAATAAATATCACTTGTATCTCATAGAATTCGTCACGGATACATGCATTTGAAACTTTTTTTTCACCTTTTTTCGTCTTGAGATAGCAAACAAACTGACGGTCCGTCTTAAGTGCTACGACACCTATAGCCATTTGTAATATCAGAAAACTCGCAAACAAAGATATTAATAATGGTTGTCTATTGTTTGCCCGAAGATTATATGCCATAATCATCATTTTCCCGAATTTCATTTACCCGAATTTCATTTGCCCGAATGTTTCATTTGCCCTAAAAGACATATGACATACTTTTAATTGCCCGAATTTTAGATACCATAAGATACGAATGCCATAAGTATTGTTTGCCATATTTTTATGTGCCATAATAATTGTTAGACATAATATTTAAATGGCATAATATTTAAATGGCATAACAAGTATTAGACAAATATTTAATCCCCGTAATGGTTTTTTTTCTGTGCATGGTTGATGGTGGGCTAGGTCGACGGAGCCCCGCTTCGCGGGGCTCCTACTTCTGTGTGGTTTATAAAAAAATAACCACGAAGGGGATGGCGGGGTCTATTCGCTCGCTTCGCTCGCTCACACGACCCCGCCATCCCCTTCTAACCTAACCTGTCCGAGTCGGGGTGCCCTAAAGTCCCAATTGCATCCAATTTCTCTGAATATAAACAACCGTTATACACCCGATGTCGATGGCAAATTATGTTATGGCATGTCATAATTATGGCATCTGATAATTAGGACATGTGATAATTAGGGCTTACAATGATTATGGCAAATGATGTTATGGTAAGTGACTTTATGGGAAACAATGATTCTGGCACGTGACTAATATGGCAAATGAGAGTAGGGCAAATGAGTATTATGTCGTATGATATTATGGCTGTTGACTATTATGGCAAATGATATTAGGGCAAATAAAATTCGGGTAAACGGCGGTATACCATTAATAATATATGTCTCATATGCCTATATAACTCTTCATCTTTAAATATTCTCACGATCCCTGTATTATTGCATACACTCATAAGCATAACATAAATACGCAATGCTTATATTATAGTGTGAATGTGCTATCAATAACAGTGACTTTAAAAAGCAACAAAAAATATAGTTTTCCTGCATTTTTTAGAGTAATTATCCACTATTGCAATGATCCATATTCGTCATCATAATCTCCCTAGCTCCTGATCTAGCTAAACAATATTTTACATGGAGCGACAGCGACTGCCCATCAGACCTCCACAAGCCATTTGTTAACATGATACCCCTTAGTTGAACTAATTATTAGACTTTCTGAATTCTGATTACCCGTAACGAATGTCAAAGATAATTATATGAATATCTTGATAATACACACACGGCCATTTGGTACCTGAGGCAGAGCCATTATTATGGTAACCAGACAACTGATATAAGATATTATGTGAATACTTAATAGCCGAAAGCAATGGATATGCGAGCGTTCCGAGGTGCGGAATGTCAGTGATGTCCATGATTATCTTGAAAAGTACATTTAAATAAAAACTCCCATCTATGATTTCCTCGTTTAGAACAATTTTTACATTTAAATAAAAAAAGTCTCATTAGTCCGGTATCAAATAACATTTATGCCTCGCATTTGAATAAGCCTACCCATTCCAAACTCCATACCCATTTAAAAAAAAACCTCCCGGAAAAGTCACGAATAATGAATGAAAAGCGAACTAAAACTAACACAGACCCAGAAAATCAAAGTTATAGCCGTTATAAAGACAGTTTTAGACACGATTACCATTTAAACGGTCGGCGATCGAGCATCATTATGCAATTGAATGCACGGTAACTCGATGAAAATTTCACATTTTATGCCCCAGCGCTTTATTCGGAGAATGTTAAATATTTGAATAGGACTAACATTGATTGCTTTTCTATTGGAAAATGTTTGAAAAGTTCCTTCTTGCCTTACTTATTTAGATGGGTGGGTGATTGGGTTTCTGTGTGCCGTTTCACTGAAGGCGTGCGAATTTTATTTTTTAGTCGGTGTGGAATGGTTTTAATATTTATGAAGTAGGAAATTGTGGCTGTTCAATTAAGGAATTGAGTTTGAATATTATTCTGTGAGGAATTTAGTAATGCTGGTCTTATGGCGGTGACCATTTAACATCAGGTGGACTGTAAGTTTCTTTGAAATTAAGTGCTTTTAAAAATATCTGCGCCCAAAAAAAAATATTTTTTCTTCGATTATGTGGCATTTGCTTTACAAAACTTACTCAATAAAATAAAATACATCGGAGGCGATCAATGTTATGGGTTCTCAAATTATTCTTTAATGTAATAATAAAGACATTTTTGCTATTTTGTTAGTTTTCACTAAACCGAAACTGAAGTCAAACCATGTGAATCTTACGTCGAGAAGTTTCAGTGAAAACGTAAATAATAAGTATATCTTAAAATTGCAGAATAATAATTCAAAAAGTATTTCCCTGTACTCCAAATATGTGAAGTCGAATAATAAAGATTTAGCAATATTAAAAATTGAAAAAGTTTATTTTTTGTCACAAAGTTTGTAGGGGATCTCCAAAACTCACAATCCGATTCTAATAAAATTTTGCCGCATAAAAATCTACATTAGTCTTCTAAAATTTCGCACAATAAATCGCAGCAAACGCTACCTAATTTATAAATATTTTCACCATCAGAGTCCCACGTCCATAAAACATAAATAATAAAAACAGCGTACCTCGTACGTGCGATGTCTCCGCCAGCTATCGTCCAACACACCCGTCACAACACTTGGCGAGCCCCTGTTTGACAAACATCAATCAACTATTCCTAAGTATGTCGCGAGCACTGTGTATAAACTGGCGTTTAAACGTCCTACTAATATGCCAAATCACGAATTATACATATTGTATTTTGACGTCACTGTGTATGACAAAGGTGAAACGATATGTCACGCAGTTTTAATTTGCGCGGATGTTCCGTAATTTTTTTAATGATTAACGCGCGTTGCTTTCGTGGACCTTTCTCAGACTTTATTTAAACCTTCGAACACTCGTGATAGAAAGACAATAGCATCGCGACAGACGGCTGTCACTTGGTCGTCGAAAGGTTAATTGCCAAATCAGCAGTGCCGTTTTCAACTACACACACATTAAAGTGACACTAAAGTTTGACACGAATTCCTTATCAACTGCAGACGGCAGTAGCAGATGACTTGTCACTTCAGCACGACTGTTTTCTATGTATTTCTATGAAATATACCTTCCGCAACCAGCGGTAAGTCGCATGACCGCAGAGGATGTGAGACTAGACCGCGGATCAGTAGCGCTACCGACGAAGCGCAAATGATTCTCGAAAATGCCTTACCAATGCCGAAATAGAAATACAGAAGTAAACTGCGAACAATAATCCCAAAAGAGGTAAGAGGTAGAGAGAAGAGGTAATAACTAACTGGAATACGACTGCCGAATGCTGCGACCATCTGCAGTTAAATTCAGAGTCATAGCTAGAACACGTCACAGCGTAGTGACGACTTCGACTTGTCGCTGCGATAAGTCGTAACGTCACTAAGAACTTGTACCATTACGGTCTATTTGTGCTAATATAATATCCTGATTCATGGGGAATAGCTAAAGCCTAAATCATCATGCATCATGCAGAACAGTAACAACTACTTAATATTATGTTATAACTTACACACACGCCAATCCTCCGATGCTCCGATGCTCTGATCGGGAGTTAAACTATTTAGACTAACGCCAATAAACACACAATTACACTAATTTATAGTACACGAACGTCACCGTTTAGTACAGTTTCTGATTTACTTCAAACTGTTTTAGCCATTATTTACACAGTCAGACACCTAGCCAATGGTTCACCAAAAACAATTTGTATTTAAAAGAAACACACGATAAGTTTGAAACAAGTCTCCGATCCAAATAAACACATCGACTGTCGAGAATGGACTAGATTTACAGAATTCTGTAATTACCTATCTATTCTTCACTCCCGAAATATTTTTTGTTACAGTTTAAAAATAAAACAAATATTCATGTAACATTTTATGTGTGCGCGCCAGGTCTAAGTCTAAAATATTACGCAAATACATTTCTCATATTATTGAAAAGTCGTCAATACGTAATCATGTTTTTACTCCAAGAAATACAGTCTAATCAAATTTATTACCAGATTGTAAAATTTGATTTTAATAGAATTGGTATTAGATTAATATTATGAATACATAGATGTGTAACAATTTTCAATGTATTATCTCTAAATAATAAAAATATTTTGATATATATTTATTTTAAATTTTTATCTCTAAATAAGTATTTTGGCACGTCCTATTGTAATCTTCAGTAGTTATAATTCTTACTACGTATGTTATTTTTATTCCTCAGATATTATGAAACGAAATCACTTCCGTCTGTTTGTTTGCAATAAAAGAAATAAAAACAACTATCCGGCTTTTCATACCATTTTTACCAATATATAAGAATACTGCATTAGGGTTTAGGTGCAAATACAGGTTTTTGTCTTGTATGTTCACAACTGAGTTTTCAAGGAAATTTCAAATCTTCTAATCCGTGTGTGAGTTGTCCCAGTATATTTATTTATATTATATTATTATTTATTTATTCTAATAAACTATTTAGTCCCTAGTAAATGTAAAAATCTTTCTAGATGAGCCTAAGAGACGTGGGCTTGATATGAGATTATAACCTTCTTTAGAGGTATGAGGAACAGAGTATAAAGTCCCTCATCCACCATTGAAGGGATTTTCAGACCAGACACGTCTTGTGGGCTACTGCCCAACGGTTCAAATCAGGATTGTTGTACATGTTCTAATGTCGTCGAAAACAGCAGTAGCAGTATAACTGTGACTTGCTCGAATGCCGAGAATATACCGCACAGCCTGTTATAAACACTACGCATGTCGGTACCGGGGTTGCGAAATAGATCTTATAGTTACCGTGGCCCCGGAACATAAAGGGCAACCGAAGGAACATGAGTTGATTTTATTCTGTAAAAGTCTGACGCGCCCTACCCAGTGCGGGATTTGATGATTTCCCACTCAACAAAAAAAAACACAATGTCGTAAAAAAATAAGCAAATACGCTTGTGCCATCGCGAAATAATTTTGTGTTCAATTTCAACTGACGCAGTTGCTATCTCCTTTCATCTTTGCTTTGTTAGCAGCCAACCTCTTGCGAACAAAGACGTCAATTAAGGAATAACTTATTCTACAAATGTAAAATCTGAAATTGCCGTAACATCCCGATTTCACGGCAACACTTTCCATCTTTGTCCCCCACCATGATCTAGAAAAAGATGCATATAACCCCACGTCGACTGCCTACCGGTACTTATCGTCTATTTAGCGACTCAAACGCCCTTGCACTTGCTTTATTTATGCGCGGTTACGAGAAACAATTTGTTTATTTGTTTGTTTCAAACGAAATGAACTTGATTCGTGATTGATTCTTTTGTTGTTGTTTACGTTTCGCCTTGTTTTGAGAAAGTTTTTGTTTCTAATTAGGTTGTGTAACTTTTTCGTGGCTTCTCTGAGGGAGCTCCAAAATTTTTAGAGCAAATTTTATCAAGTATACCTATATCATTTTATTAAATACCTGGCTATTATTATCACGAATTCCAGGAGAAGGTTTCTTTTTATATCACCAAGCATACTTAAAGCAGATAGGCAATTCAGTAAGAGGTTTTCGTACACTGAAAATGATGAATTATTTGATATAAGCTAAATGAGTTACTCACACAGCAATTAATATAGTTTATATAAATTTAACACAATTTGTAACCTAGAACTAAGAGACCCAGATAAGACAACATAATATATCTAAACAAGAAACACTAAAACAAACACATTGAGATAACTAGAGTAAGTGCAGAAAACACAAAACAATCAACTGGCTAATGGAAGTCTGAACCGCGGGAACTGAAACCGCTGTCGTAGATAAAGGTGTGTGTCTATTTGCTTAGATTTTTGAAGTAAAGGCTAGGCCATATCGGAGAGAAGACGATGGTATGTTCGGAAGAATAATTTAATAAGGAACCATAACAGGTCACTGTGCTTAAACAGCCTTAAATGCAGAGGATGCTTAAAGGGCAAATAAATGCCTTAACTCCATAACCTCTTGGAGTTTAGAAGTGTGGCCCAAAAATGGGCACAACTATCCTAACACCCTAAATCACTACCAGAAATATTTAGCAACCTGAATAGTCTGGTACTGTTCTGAGTTAGTGTGGGATGGCTGGAGTAGGCAACAAGCTATACATGGACAATGGCCCTCTAATGAGGCAGTGACGACAAGCCTAGCTCAACTAATACTAAAGGAATGTGCGGCATGGTCAAACACTGCAGTTGTATTTGCATGGACGTGTAAGTCAGGCAAAATGCAATATCAGACAGACATGTCTACAGCATAGGTATCATTGATAGCCATGTATGTAAAGCTAGCTAGCGACTTTTTTGTTTTAGCTGGTTAAAGAAACAGCAAAAAAAAGTAGTTTGGTAACAGCCACCTAGCGACACTCTTGTAATGGTCCAATCTGTAGGACTAATTGTAGAAACCAATTCTCTAAATAACGGTTTCATAAAAATTTGAACCGTGACGGCTTCCGCAACTTGATCGCTACCTTTTTTAAAGTTTCTAAATATTGTGTCTGGTATTTCCTGGAATAAAATATCCAAAACAAACTTAAAGGCCAAAGTCTGCTCTAAAGGTCACATACTTACACTACACATATAATAATTATGCGAGAACCTTTGCCTAAAACGACCGCATAAACGACATCTGCAGGTCGACGTCCTGAATTCCAAGGAAGGACGACAAAGTGACTGATGACATATCACAGTAAAGGTCGATTCATAAACGCATCATCAGCTATGTGTGTAAGGTGGTTCCTTTGTTATCTAATTGACTATTGAGGCGTAAAGCTACTAAAGATTTACAGTGCACTTTTCATCAGATAAGCTTTCACCCCTCCAACTGCAGACGATTTTATCATTTCTAGAAACTTTAAAAAGGTTTTCAACGAGATTAAAATCATAAATAATAAAAAAATCTTTAACATAAACCTCAAAAGGTTTAGCAAAAGCTTGACTTTCAGTACATTCAGTAAATCCGATAAGATGCAACCTCGCCAAATGGAAGCATTCCTCTAACCGACGCCGACCAACTAATACTAGTATCATCCGGTTTGTTCCGCCTGTTTCCAGTTTAAAAGCCTATTGTGACTTACCCAAATGGACTTTGTTTTAGTTCGTTTAGACACATCACTCAGTTTAATGCATGGACCGAAGTTAGGAACTAAAATTAATTCGGTCTATTTTTGTGGCTGCTAACTAAGAGTAAAAGCTTTTAGGATTAATTCATTTAATTTTTGGGCAGATAAAAATGGTCTAGCCTTTTTTGTACGATGAGTGATGTGGTTTTTTTTTCGACTTTTTGTATAGCTATTTTGTTTATATATATTATGGTACCAAAATTAGAGAGGCTACACCAGAATGGTATAAAACAGCTTAGAAGAAGTTAAATCTATATTTTTTGTTAAATCTGTGTTCCAAAATATGCGCCCCTGATTTTTATTTTCAAAGGATGTTTGGAAATCCCAATCGCAAAGGGGTGAAATAGGGAATGGAAGTTTCTAAATTCACTTGGGCGAGACCCAGTCAAGAAAGAAAGAAACATTTATTTATTGTTACAATTACAACAGGTGCAAGCTATTTGTTAAATTAACTATTAAAACAATGTGAGCTCATCTAGCCTGAAACACAGGATCTCCTAGTTGAGGCACATGAAATGTATGATGTATTTTATAGAAATAGATCTTAGTATTAATTTCATATCTTGTAAGCTTTTTTGAATAAATTATTATTATTATTATTAATATCTACTTATTTATATATATATATATATATAATATATAATATATAATATATATATATATATATAAAATATATATATATATATATATATATATATATATATATATATATATAATTAAAAATGGGAAAGTGTGTCTGTCTGTCTGTCTGTCTGTATGTTTGTCTTTCTTTCACGGCAAAACGGAGCGACGAATTGACGTGATTTTTTAAGTGGAGATAGTTGAAGGGATGGAGAGTAACATAGGCTACTTTTTGTCTCTTTCTAACGCGAGCGAAGCCTCGGGCAAAAGCTAGTATTATTATAAATAAAACGTTGTGCTTATTTAGGCACATTTTCCTGCTGAACATTTTCAAAGACAATTCTGGAACAATCGACGATCACGTTTCAATAGAAAGACAATATTATTATTTAAAAGGCCTAAGCAACATTGTTGTTACAGTTTCAGCAAAACATTATTTGATTGGGAAACCGAGCTGTTTTCATGTGGCTATTTCATGTTTTCTAAACACACAAAGTACGAGCCTGGTATCATAACAAGTAGCCGGTCGTGATGAAAAAATCTTGTTTTTAGGGTTCCGTACCCAAAGGGTAAAACGGGACCCAACTATAACTAAGCCTCCGCTGTCTGTCTGTCTTTCTCCAGGGTATCTCATAAACCGTAATAGCTAGAAAGCTGAAAATTTCACAAATAATGTATTTCCGTCGCCGCTATAACAATGAATACTAAAAATTTATTAGGGATATTTTATTTTTGTAATTTTTTTTTTAATTTTAAGGGGACCGCCCCCCCCCCCCCCTACAATAAAAGTGTTTTTTCGTATTTTATGTACACGCTTCAAATTTTCACAGAATATTTACTTGTATATAACCATTCAAAATAAATAATTAAATAACAATAAAGTAAATATTGAAGATGGGCTCCCATAAAACAAACTTAATTTTTAACCAATTTTTACTCGATCTTAATAAACAGGCAGAAACTTGTCTATTATAGATGATAGTACAGAACCCTTCCTGCGCGAGCCGGACCCGCACTTGGCCGGTTTTTTGTAGTTGTTGGTATAGATTCCCTTGCTAACAAACTAAACTCAATTCAAGCTCAATGCATCTTTTTCTTTTATTAAGAACTTCAGTAGTTTCAAATCGTAATATAAAAAAAACAATATGACTGTATTTTTTTATAAAATAAACTCTTGGATATTACCTGAAATATAGATACGTAATACAAATACTTTTACATGTAAAGTAAAACTAACGTTAATCTACTTCCTCAATGCTGCCGAGTGTAACAGTAAGATAAGCAGATAACTACACCACGCCTTCCCAATATCAACGCAATGAAGCGAAAACACAAATACAGCTCCCAATCTAATTCTGTCTACCGAAAATAGAAATTGTGCAAATGTGCTAAAACACAAAACAACGATCCCGAACGCAAGCATTAACTAATCTGTAGGCGTGCTTATGTAAACAACAACTATTTTTGTTACGTAACAGCGTTTGTCGAGCGTTTGTTGAACGTTTGTCAACCGCTCGTGTTGCATGATTGAGCAATTAGCGTTATATTTAGGTTTTTAGTGCAAATTGACGATGTTATGTCAGTGTGAGTAGGTGTGTGTATGTTAAGGTGGTTCCCATGTGGTGTGATCTCATTTAATTGTTTGTTGTCGAATATTTACGATTTTAACTAACTCTGAGTTTTGCTGAATTATAAATCACGCTAAGGATTCCTTAATATATGGGTTTCTTAATATATGTATAAGACTATTCGAGGTATTTGTAAAGGAGCTCATTTGGGAAAGTTCTACTACCATACTTAGGAATCGAACCGGTTTAAATCCGAAGAATTAACACTGTTTGTTTGTAATAGTAGTTGGAACCCTTAGCTCTTAACTCCCGCTTTGGGCGGAACGGAAGGGAGTGTCAGACTTCTACTGACTAAAACCCACCCAAGTTCTTTTTTGGCTTTTTGGCTTGTCGGTCCTTGCGGGAAATAGCAATTTTGCTGATATCTCTTTGAGGTAGTAATCGGAACTTTTAAAGCTCTCTTGTGTGCTAATCCTGACTGTGATTTGTTTGCGGATGGATGGCAGGAAATTATGATTGAGTGCTTGCGTTACTGTGAGAGGGATGAGTGATTGTCTTTCGTAATCTTTTATTGTAATTTTAATTTGTTATTTTAATTTCTTTTACTTTCCTGTGTTATTTTTTCTTACACCTATTTAAACTTGTCTCTGTTAACTCAACGTAATTGGTGTTCACCGTTTTGTGTAAACTAAAAATAAATAAAGCTATTAGAGTTTTATGTTTATATCGTATATTGTACTTGTCTATATTAAGAATCCAAAAATAACTGGAAACCATAATATTTTAAAATAAATTACCACAATACAAACGCTGCCTTATCAAACTCTGTTGATAAGCCCGTTAAGTTTACGTAGACTTCTTAAATCATCAGCTACAGGTATTCCTGAATCACGATTACAAAATCAATTAAGATCTATGCTAATCAATATGCTAATTAATGACAGATTCCTGAAAACGGCTTTGTGGTTTCGTAATGAATCTCATTTGGATGTTAGTACTAATTTGAGTAACAGACGGTTTTAACTAGGCGCCAAAAAACTGTCTTAATTCCTCAACTGAAGTATGGGGCAATACCCATGGTAATACTTAGCCGCTACACACGCTATCCACACAAATTCATACTAATATTATTTAATTCAAAAGTAGCTCTGTCTGTCTGTTACGCTTTCACGCCAAAACTTTTGAATCATTTTGGTACTGAGGTAGACCTTAGCCTAAGAAAAAATATAGCTTATTTTTTCTAACCTAACCTAAGAAAAAATATAGCTTATTTTTTCTAACCTAACCTAAGAAAAAATATAGCATATTTTGACCTCCACGCGGGCGAAGCCGAAATGTCCAATGATTGTACTAACTTTTAAGTGTGCGCGATTAGAGACGCGGATAAAAAAAAATGTTTGTATTGTGTTGATTAAGGTGACAGACCTGAGAATGTAGCATATGCAACTCTCTTAAACTCATTTGACCAGAATTATCTTATTAATTTCAGTTAGTTGTTGAAATGAGTCAGTTAATATATTAAAAATGTATACTTCAGAGAGCTTATTTTTGTGATACTTACCACGAAACTTCGAGTAGACTTCCGATTAAACCGCTCTTCTACCAAGGAATATTCTAAAGCGACTGACCCTCGAAATTAATAATTTGTTCTATCTTTAACCTTGATCTGTATGCCTTGATGGTTGCTTGTGATTCATCCTCTACGTTACATAGTACCACCACGTGTTAGAAAGTTACTGGTGCCTTTAGATTATCTGCAATACCGGAAGCCTTTTCAGTGCTTTGCTACCACCGCCTAGTGACAAGATCTCAAGCACCACTTGTTCTTCGGGATTCTTTTCAAGATTCAGTATTCCCTAGCTTAAACTATACAAAAGCCAGGCTAGGCCACTAGATCCTTCCAGACACTCTTGCCCTTCCCTATTTTGCCCAGCCCCCGTGTGGTAAACCTTCTGATCATTTCGTCACTTCTTCAACACATTCATATATAACATGTTTCATGATTCACAAATTATAGGCTTATATATAGTTCAGGTGAAAATTACAATAAAATGGAATGTCGTTTAGATGTCAAACACTGAAAATGTCGCCATTATTAACTCTATCATTAAGAATTTTACTTACTGTGCTCGAGACTTGAATTTTTTGAGTTTAACCTGGTGGACCATAGTTAATCCTAATAGAGTAATAGTAAATTGGCTTACAACAAATTGCCAAACGTTTGTAATCAGCTGTGATTGGTTGATTGTATTTTAGTGAACCAATCACAATAACATACGCAAATCCAACATTTTGTCACAGTAAACTTTGGTTCAAAAGACAGAAACACTAGCCCCACAACTAAAAATCGCATAAGTGTAAAGAAGTCATAAATCCGCTACATAAGATTTTCCTCTACAAATATTCAAAGTTGAATCCCATCTCTTGTTACCTAAAGTCGGTCCCAAGACAGTTATAGTACTGTTCTTTGTAGTCGGAGCACCTGTGCATATTTTATGCACATGCATTGTCGTTACCTGCCTTATGACGTCATTATATTGTAACTCGTGTAACTGGGCGGGAAATGGGGAGTCTTATGATCCTTGTGCTGAAGTATTTTATGATCATCGTTCAGTTTATTATTTTTCCTAACTTTTGTAAATATAGGTTATGGAATAATAGGTTGGGAGCAGAGTAAAGCTATAAGCTTTTATCATCATGCTTACTAAAGATAGATTAGCAATTTCAGACTCATCTTTATTTAAGATCAGGTTACTTCGCGATCGCTGATGGCAAATATCCAAAATCGCTAATCCGCCTTGAGCAAACGTGGTGATCAATGCTGATACCTTTCTCTGTATGAGAAGAGGCCTTTTCCCTGCAGTGGGACAGTAATACGTTGATATTATTATTACTCCGCGATGGTTCTTTTCACTTATAGCAGTGATGTGCAAAAAAACTAAGAAAAAACATCTGATATTGACCAAAACCGTGTTTACTCTCGCTCGTTACCAACTCACAACACCCCCTAACCGCCCTTAACCATCACGACGCTTTAACAACAACCTTTCAAAAAATATTTTCCCTAGAAACAGTCCCCAACACCTTCTAACTCGCTTAATAATGAATAAGCATTACTACTCACAAATGAGCCGTCAGCCCTCAAAAACATCCCAAAATTATTTTCTCTCAACAAAACGCTCAAAGTTCACCAAACTTAATCCACTAGAACGATCCATTTTTAACCCAACATTAGCATTATTAGCCAGTCTCCCAGCTGTAACGTCCCACCGAAGACCATTGAAGCTTTATCTTAAAATAGAATATTCCAGAGCCGGCCACATCTTATCTGTTTCCATCTCATACAATATTTATGCGTGAAGAACACAGAATGTCGATTACTCGTTGCTTTGCGAAGATGTTGGTTTAATAGATGGGCGGTGTGGAGGCGGAAATGTTAAGGTGTCTTTGTAATGATAGAGAGCTTTTAGACAGTGCTTATATAGTATAAACATTATCACGATTTAGACCATTTTCGTTTACAGACGCACTTCAAACTGATATCTAAACATAAGTAGTTACTAAACAGCCTGTCTATTCTTGACAACTAAGCACTAGTTCACTTAATTCATCGAGAGAGATTATTATTTCAACGTCCCATGCTGGACACAACCTTGGAAATATTAAACTAACCCTAAACTTTTAGCACTTGCGGAGGGTAGAGGGTATCATAATAATGGTTGCCTTAATCATTGACACGTAGTGAAGTTACGCTGCAGTAGAAAACATGGAGACAATTCTGTGAGATCCCTTATCCTCCCAAATACTTTATAACTAATATTGAAATCATGGGCTGGGCGTGGGCGTATTAATAATAATAATAGTATTAGAAGTGATGATGATTTAAAATAAATATACTCATATTTATTCTTGATAGGAGACTGAAAATATGTCAACGTCAGTTAAGACACCCGTGGGAGCCTAGAAGGGGCCACGATATTCTCAAAATGGCTGCTAGCAGCTGAGTTCAGCTGACCGAGTGTTGCCCAAATTTAAAAAAAATGGTCTGCCTTTGAAGAGGCCTATGATAACGATGATGAATTTTGTTATAAAGCTTGAAGTCCCATGTACTTACTTACACTACACTTCCACGTTACCCCATCCATTTACCCTATATCTAAAGTTTCGCTCCTGAACTGACGACCCTAAGGCGGGAACGAGACAGCATGCTTATCACACAACACTTAAGTTTTAGGTGCTCTTTTGTAATCCTTATTGAGTGGCAGTAAATTGACTTTTCAAGAAGCCCTCGCAACTCAAGGAGTGTTTCGTACTTCGGTGAATATTATGTATTAAACTGAAGACGTAATTTTTTGTTTGGCAAAGTAGATACTTAAGTAAACGTTTTTTGTGTACCTTTGGGAAATGATTTGGCTGGTGGTTTTAACGTAATGGGCTTTGTGTGCTGTGGCGTGAAATTTTAAAATTGTATTTTGTGCTATCTATTTAATGCTTTTATTTGGATTTCACGTTATTATATTTGAACCAAGCGCAATGGGACATAAAGACGGGACAATTAAGGAAGACTGATAAATGATGCTGTATCTAGGTTTGTTATTTAATAATAATTATAACTTTAAACAAAATTGGAAGTTATGGCGATGATCGAGAACATCCAGGCGGTTTCTTTAGAGAACTGATCAAGTGTTTTAATGATATTCTTTCGAGTGTCGAGAAATGTATTATGTTATCTCAAAAATGAAATGCAATAAAAACACGAACATGATGAATTTCGATCCTACTTTATCGAAAATACCTTTATTGACGAAGTTTACCTAACTTTATAGCTGTAATAAATCAAAATTTCAGTCTTACCGTATTTGTATCGATACCTAATAAAAAAAGTCAAAATTATTTCGACAGTCTTTTACTTGTTGTAAAAGTTCAGTGAAACCCACACCAATTTACTCGCACACTTACAAGTTTTTGACGTTGATTGTCGCTGAGATAATATTGGGCCTAGATTTTTATTTAATATTACTAGTATTACCTTCAAGATTGTCTAAAAGTTTTTCTGGGACATCACTGACATGATGTGCCTCAGAAAGCACGTAATGCCTTATGTCTCGGTTGTCATTCCAAAATCTTTGATAGTCGTTATTATGGAAGTCTTACGAAGGGTTTTAGTCACCTAGTAAACTGGGAAAGTGTGTCTGTCTGTATGTTTGTCTTTCTTTCACGCCAAAACGGAGCGACGAATTGACGTGATTTTTTAAGTGGAGATCGTTGAAGGAATGGAGAGTAACATAGGCTACTTTTTGTCTCTTTTTAACGCGAGCGAAGTCGCGGGCAAAAGCTAGTATTTAATATTTTAAAGCTGAAGAGTCTGTTTGCTTGAACGCGCTAATCTAAAGAACAAAAAAACGATTTGAAAAAAATTTTTGTGTTGGATTGTCCATCTAATGAGAAAGGCTATGGGCTATATAATATATCACGCTACAACTTATATGATCGGAGTGGTATCTAAAGATTCAAGTGTATCCGCGTGAAACAGCTAGTGCTCAAATAATCTAATACTAAGAACATCATGACTTCAAAATTAAAATAAATATATGAGATTTCCATCATGTTTGATGTTGCCTCTCGAGATTGAATTTCCAAAAGTTTTAATACAAATTTATTTCAACACGAAAGTCTGTCTGGTAATGTTTTGAGTAGGGTATGGATTTATATTATCTGAAGCGCTTTGTATATGTTATTATTATCAGCGAATGAAAGGTCACTGGGGTCCTTTGGGATCGATCCCATGGATTACTGTTTGTCCGGGTAAGAATAAGCTATATGTTGCTCCCAAGATGGGTTTAACTTCACTGACATTGTCCATAACCTTGAAGGTCAATCTGCCATGACTTGGGTCAGCTATCAGTCTAACTTGATCCTTTTTTTACATGGAGCGTGGGCCTATCAGATCTCCACAGTCCATTTACTGGGAGATCTGATAGGCCCACCATTATCCCTTGGTTAGACTGGTTCTCAGTTCTACCCGTAAAAATGTCAAAAATTTAAGAACTATCAGCTGGAACAACGACTTTGCGTGCTATTTAAATAGGTACTACGTACATATGAATCGCCTTCCTTTGGGCCATCATGGCGGTGTACCAAATATAAGTTATATAATGTAGACAGATGCCCTTACTAATAATCGCTGTTTAAAGTTATGTCATGAATAAAGCCTGTGTAACCATACATTTTTTGACGTATAAACCGTGAAGACAGCTAGTTACTTAAAAATAATAGGTATGGGTGCAAATTCTTTTATTTGCTATCTAATCCTACACTATCCATTTCATTAAGAAAAGGACAGAAGATAAAATATTACTTAAGTCCTGTCAAATTAAGACACGCCATAGATAATTTGGACGCGATTAAAAAAGTGGCGACTAAAAATACGCCAATTATCTTCGCGCTGTCTAATTTGACAGGACTAAACAAATATGTGTATCTTCTGTCCTTTTCTTTATGAAATGAAAAGAGAAAGATGCACTTAACTTAAATTTAGGTTAGTTTTTGTGAATAAGAGAATCAGCTCCTTTAAGTAAAGATTTATTACTTTAATAGGAAAAATTGTTACATTCCAAGAGTTACACACATATTTAATAAGTTAAACCATTGCAACCCTAATATAGACTTGTTTTGTAGTAAACCCCACTATGTCACTAGACTATATATTATCTAAGGAACCCAAAATACTGTTATAATTGTATGATTAAGTTATTTCTCGCTCGTGTGACCTGTAAAATTTTCACAACGTCCTATAATGTCTTCTTACCATCTGTGGAAGCTTGTAATTGGCATATGCTAGTATTATGTTGTTGAACTAATGTGTAAATATATCCGTAAGCGGTAAGCTCCCAAAAGAAAATAAAATAAAATAAAATTACTCTCTACCTATAAATAAATAAATAAACAAGTCGGTAGAAACCCAGGTGTCAAACTACCTCCCAGAACCTTCTCTACCTAATTATATAGATTTATAGTTCAAAGCCCGTTTTAATCCTATTACCAAAGTAAAAAGCCGCAACTTAAAACAAGGTGCAAAAACTCCTTGTAAGTAGTTAAGTGAAAAGTGAGTAGACAAGTCCTTCCTAGAAGGGGATGAATACTGGTGTTTCTTAGATATTTTACAGGTATTTATAGATGCTGGATGTACCTGCCTGTTTAGGTATCGTTGTGGTTACAACCACGTTCCGTTTTTTTATAGGGGATTTTTGTACATGAAGATGACGATGACAATCCCATAGTACCTTATGCTAATATTTAATACGCTAGTTAATTACATGCTATTTTCACAAAATCATACTTAAAGGTATATGTTCCGTCATGCCTTTGATTATAAAAATAGCAATCCCCTATATAGACTTATAAGCTTAAAAATAAACTTATTTTTTAAAAGAACCGCTTTTGTTGTACTATGAACTATTATCTATCTAAGTATATCTATATTATAGCGTATTATTCCAATAAGCTTAACAGGGAAATTCCTAGCGCAAACTCTTTAACTTTATAATCCATGTACATATAAAAGGTGTCTGTTGAGTGGCGGATACATAATTATACACATATTACACTTTAAATAACAAACACAACATCCGAAAAAAGCAGTATAAAAAAAAGTTTATAAATGTCGGTCAAGTTTCGACCACTGTTGGGCAGTGTTGGGTCACCAGTTAAATATATTATAAACACTTCAATTATTTAATAACCAATCTCTGAAAGTTCTAGGTCGACAGAAAGCTACAGCTATTTAATTTCTGACCATAGAAAAAGCTTGTATTTAATCATTACTAGGCCATAGTTTCCACATCGAATAAATTACTTGTCTATAATCTCTGAAAGTTCTAGGTCGATAGAAAGCTACACCTATTAAATTTCTGACTATAGAAAGAGCTTAAATATCATTTCTAGCCCAAAGTTTTTATAGAACTAGGGTAACTACGGTAGTTCGTCGGATGTTAGTGTTACCGCAGGTAAATATCGAACCGGCGCGGCGGCACGGGGATTGAAAATCCAGCACAGAAAAAACATCTGCCTCCGTTTCCGACCCCATTTCGCTACGGTGGCTGCTTGAAAGTTCAGCTTTTCTGCACAACCTTTAGCTATACTTTGTTATCCTTATATATTATAGACTAGCTTTTGCCCGCGACTTCGCCCGCGTGGATTAATAGTTCCCGTTCCCGGGCCCCGGGGGATTTTCGGGATGAAAACTATTCTATGTCCTTTCTCGGGTACCAGACTATATCTGTACCAAAATTCATTCAAATCGGTTCAGTGGTTTAGGCGTGAAGAAGAGACAGACAGAGTCACTTTCGCATTTATAATATTAGTACGGATTGGTTACGTTTACAGAACTTTTCTGGACGGAGGAAAGTTGAAAGTTAAAGTATGAAAACATTTCTTAGATTGATAGACATTATCAAATTGATCCCTAATTTAAACTGATAATGATTATTTCTTTTTCTAATAATACTTAGATTACGCTGGCAACACACATTATTTTAATTGTATGGAGAGAGAGATTTTATTTGTAAAAATGTGTTTAATTTTTTTTTAAATCAATGCTTTAAGTTTGAAACGATTAGTTTTTCAATATTTTCTAATATCTAATGTCGTCAAACATCTAATAAAATAAATTCAAAACAGAACAATCTTAATGAATTTTATAATAATTGCGTAATTCCTGAAATAATATAACAGTTAAACAATTTAACGATTTGAACTCCGGGAACTCAATGGTCTTAAATCTACTTTTTGTGATATTTGTATTACACAAATACACAATCTACTTGCTACTCATAAACGTGAAACTCCTGCATGAATTATGAAGGACAACCGGGTGTAAAGCCGCTCTTATTACACCTGTAACGAGCATTTGAAAAGGCGCGAACTGGGAGCAATCACATTACAAGTGAATGCTCCCAGTTGTGTGGCCAGATTTGTGTAGGAACGACCTGTACCGATACAATTTATGATACACTCACCAAGAGAATTATCCAGTAAGTTAACTAACTGACTAAGCCGTTTAATATAATTGTTCCAATCTGGTAGTTCAAAACATAATAAAGAATACCTGGGTTGCGGAATGTTTATAATAGTTACCGTGACCCAGTAACATAAAGGGCAACCGAAGGAACATGAGTGGGTTTTAGCCAGGAAAAGTCTGACACCCGCCGCAACCATGACGGGAGCAGTAATTTGATGATTTCCCACTCACCAAAAAAAAATATTAAGGTGTACATAGATGTAAGTTAATATTTTAATAATCACCTATGGGTATATGCTTCTGGTCTGAAATAAAGAGTATTTTAATTTATTTAAAGGTAAAATATAAATTATTTCCTCGTTAAGTTTTCGAGTGCCTCGGAAAGCGCGTAAACAACTGGTCGCTGCTGGCATTTGTAGATCTTTGACTTCTGATAGTCTAATGACCATTATCAAAGGGTATGATACCATGTTATTATGTCCACAGTCCAATTGACAGTTATTTTATGTAAAATACTGTTTTTCTCGGTGGAAAAACAGACTCCAACGTAGTAAAGAAAATGCCAGGCTGGTACCTAGATGATCTGAAAATTAAAATTCAATAAAATAGACTAATATAATAAAGAAGTGAAGTTTGGTTCTGTGGAAGGTAATTTCGCGACGTTCTGGAGCGGTTGCAATTTTTTTACCTATTGGAAGCTACTTTATTTCATAAATGTTATAATATTTAAAATCACAAATTAACCTACCGATCATTGTGATTGTTTTATTAATTATAAAATACGAGAATACGTAATTCAATGCAGTAATGTAACGAACTGTTCTTAATCTAATCTTGGACTGCAATAATAAACTAACAAGGCTATTAAATGATCTTATTACATAACATATTACACAGAGAAACAAAGACAACGAAAATAAACAACATTATAAAGCCTCATAAAAGATTATTATTATAATGAAAACATTTGGCAAACTTTACTTACTAGGCTCAACCCCAGACTTCATTCACATTAAAGTCAGGAATGTTATCCCACGAGCACAAAAATGTGATAAAAAATATTATTTAATTTATTTGTGAACACTATTAGGCTCAAAGGCACAAAGGCGGACTTAATGCCCAAGGCATTATCTACCAATCAATCAAAAATATTCTATGTATTAGTACGAGTATGTGTACCAATTGGCAAATTTTGTTCAGGTACCAAAACAGAAACAAAAGTGACATTCCACATCAAACGAGCTGACAGCCCGTCTACCGCCACCTGTAAACATCTGCAATAAAAGTGTCGTCCCAGATGTGTTCACCTAGGACTAGCTAGGACCAGGCTCGCGTCGACGGCGCGTTAGTGTTCCACGCGCGCCTCAAAGAGAAGAAGTCAGCACAGGAAAGGGGTCCCTTCAGGGCCAACGTCTGCCGGGGTTGCGGAATGTTTATAATAGTTACCGTGACCCCGGAACATAAAGGGCAACCGAAGTTGTGTGTGTGTGAGTGGGTTTTAGTCGGTAAAAGTCTGACACGCCCTCCCGCTCCGCCTAGGACGGGAGAAGTCATTTGATGATTTCCCACTCCCCAATAAAAAATGTCTATGCTTACTTTTCCGCTCCCGTAACCTTAAGCGTGATGTTATGTAGCCTATATGTAATATTATAAAGAAGAAATATTTGTATTTTTGTATGTAACAAATATACTCAAAATCTACTGAACCGATTTCAAATTTTTTTTTTCATTATAAAGCCACATTATCCCTGATGTCCCACCCACGAAACGAAGCATAACCACCCTAGAAATGAAGCAGTAATCTAGAAACTAACATAATGCGAGCGAAACCGCGGTTCACCGCTAGTTTATTATATTAGTAGGAAGTAGGATGTGCCTGTAATTACACCCCGGAACCCAAACCCTTTAAACTGGAACAGAGTAACACTACACACTAAACATCTATCTTCTTCTTCCATTCTAAAAAGAAGTAGGAGAAAAAATCTGTACCTTTCGTTTTCACAAAAGCGGTATAATTACATTAAGAACGTCAGCATACATGACCTCCAAAAGATAATTGCTACACAATTTAATCACGACAAAATGACTGAACAAACATTCAAAATTTCAATATAATGTTTATTTTAAGATTAATACTGTTGGGGACCAGTAGAGGAGAATAAATGATGAACTCCAACTCTGATTAAACGATGATTTCTTTATATTGTAAAGATTTAACATAAAACGATGCTTCATGAACGGAAGACGACAATGGTTCTCGCGTTAAAAAATGCAGTGTAACGAACGAACGAATGCGAATGAATGGATGAATGAATGCAGATGAATGAACGAATGAATGCGGCGCGCGGCGCGGTTGGTCGTACACGCAACGTCACTGTCACGTTAATGTCACTGTTAGTGTCACTTCACTGCCCCCCCCTCCCCGCTCTCCTGTTGTAACGTAGGTAGCAGCGTTAACATGCTCCCCGCCCTGGAAGCTCTCGGGTTCCAGCATCATCGATTGTAGCAGGCATCTCAACAGGCAATGGACAAACCTTCGAGAAAGCACGCTGCACTTCTCCATTGGCTGTGCGAATTCTTGCGACTCGTGAGACTCCATCCTTTCCAGTGTAAACTTGTTCTACTCGGCCAAGACGCCACTTTAACGGAGGCAAATGGTCTTCTTTAATAAGTACAAGCCGATTGATGATGATATCACTCTTGTTGACCTTCCACTTGGTTCTCGTCTGAAGCTCGCTAATATACTCTTTCGACCATCTTTCCCAAAAGTGCTGACGCATTTGTTCTATTCGGTCGTACCGTGGCAGACGAGTGGCAGCTATGTCGCTGATGTCAGCGCAGGCAGGCGATGTCAGTGGACGTCCGATTAAGAAATGCGCAGGAGTCAGTGCTTGAAGGTCGTTAGCATCTGCTGAGAGAGGAGTTAGCGGCCGAGAATTGAGGACGGCCTCGACTTGGACCAACACCGTGTAAAACTCTTCAAAGGTAAGATTAGAGTTCCCTACAACGCGTCGTAAGTGGTACTTGCAGGACCTCACTCCTGCCTCCCACAAGCCACCAAAATGAGGAGAATATGGGGGTATGAATTTAAATGAGATGTTGTCTAAAGCGACCTTTTCAATTATTGAATTTGAATGTTTTTCAAGAAAATCACGTAATTCGTTAGCCGCGCGTTGTCGGAATATATTTCGACTGGTTTACCTCGTCGCGAGATAAACCTTTTTAAACAAGACAAATATCCATCAGTAGAGAGAGTAGTAACTAACTCGAGATGCACTGCGCGAGTAGCAAAACAAACGAATATACAGACATAACATTTTATTAATTTTGAACCCCTTCCTTGGCGGTTCAAAATGTACAATGGACCACAATAATCGGTACCAGTACGTAAGAACGGAAAGCCAGGCAATAGTCGTTCAGTTGGTAAGTTGCCCATAATTGGGCTAAACGTCTTACCATTTAGTCTGACACATTTAACGCAGTGGTGGACTACTGAACGGGCTAGATTCCGACCGCCAAGCGGCCACCATTCTTCACGAATACTTGCGAGCATCAACTGAGGGCCCGCGTGACACAAATATTTATGCTTATATTTAAATAAAAGAATGGTGAATACATGTTTGCTACAAAGCAATATAGGGTGCTTCTTATCATAAGCGAACTCAGTCGAGTTGCTTAACCTTCCTCCTACACGAATTAATAAATTTTTGTCAAAGAACAAATTAAGTCCTGACATATTACGTGAGTATTTAATAGGTAATGAATTTTTTGATAATGAATTATATTCTTGTAGCGACTCGGTAACTGCGAATTGCTGAATCGTATTTTTGAGTAAGGTATAGAACGCGAGCGGACGGCTCGCCAGTCGCCTACTGAACACCGCCCTGCCTCGACACTTACCTCGACACCCGACACGTGTATTAACTATAGTTAGTGTTAACAAACTATTGTGGAATTGAAATATAAAGACATTAAATTTAGTAAATCATCCTTTTCTTTATACATCATACCGGACCATAGAACACGCACAACACTGGTGACCCCGACGTTTTCGAAATTCCGTTTAAGAAATCAGAGTAGGCGGCTCATCAAAAAAGTGTCGAGGCAGGGGCAGACAACCGCGTGGTGCAAAGTACAACGTAACCTGTAAAGTGAGGTTACATAGCAACGTGCGCGCATAAGTTCCCGAGATAAGCCTGCCAACGGTACCCGGTGCTTCAGGAGCAGCTCCAGCAACAGCGGCAGAGGTAGCAATGGTTTCCATACGGGAGAGAATTCCAGATTTTTGGAAAGACATACCGAGCTCGTGGTTTGCCAAGTTTGAGGCAATAATGGCACCGCAGAAACAAGGCGATGCTCAGAAGTTCGAGTTGGTGCTAGCAAAATTACCCAGAGACGTCATACTGGAGGTAACAGACCTGATTGATACACCGCCGGAGACAGGGAAATTCGAAGCGATAAAGAGACGATTGGTTTCAATTTACGAAGATAGTGCCGATAAACAATTTCATCGATTAATGCATGAAATGGACCTGGGGACGCAAAAACCATCACAGTTATTACGGAAAATGGCAACTTTGGCGAAGAATTGCAATCTGACAGAAGACCCACTGAGAAGGCTGTGGGTAAGCAAGCTACCATCAAATGTACGCGCATTGCTGGCAACGGGCGAGGATACCAAGTTAGAAGAAATGGCCAAAAAAGCGGATATAATACTGGAAACTTTAGGAAACGGCGAGATCGCGGCCATAACGCCAAGAGCCGGACCGAGCACGGACGACAGTGTAGGCAATCATCTGAAGGAGTTATCGATAGAGTTAAAGGAATTGCGTGGAGAAATTAATGAGATCAGGAAACGTAATAGAAGCCCCACAAGATCTTCAAGAAATAACCAGTGGCAACAACGTTTTAGATCGAAGAGTCGGACGCGGCGCACACCAGAATCTCCGGACTGGCTATGTAGACACCATTACCGCTATAGAAACAACGCGCGGTCGTGTGAATCACCGTGTAATTGGGACAAGAAGCAACAGAAATCGGGAAACTAGATGCGGTGCAGTCAGCATCGGTGGAAGATTGTGCCGCGGGGAACCACCGGCTTTGTGTGAAAGACTTTAAAACAGGAACTGTGTATCTCGTGGACACGGGCGCTAACGTGTCAGTCATACCTGTAAGTAAAGTGAAAGTGAAACCTAAACGTGAGTGTACTTATAAGCTATTCGCAGCAAATAATTCAGAAATTAAGACCTATGGTGTAATTACTATAGAATTAAATCTAGGTTTACGTAGAAGTTATAAATGGTCATTTATAGTCTGTGATGTTAAACAGCCAATTATAGGGGCGGATTTTTTAAAGGCACACCAATTAATTGTAGACTTACATAATAAAAGGTTGATTGACGGTCTCACTAATTTGAGTAGAGAAGCAAACTTAGTAAAATGTTCCGAATTTTCAATATCAAGTATACAACATGATAATCCGTACAAAGATTTGCTTGAAGAGTATTCAGACATAACAAAACCGGTTTCGTACAGAGAATCCCCTAGTCATAGTACGTATCATCATATAGAGACTACGGGCCCACCTGTGTTTACCCGGGCCAGGCCTTTGCCCCCTCATAGATATAAAATGGTACAAGATGAGTTTAGGCTAATGCAGGAGATAGGTATTTGCAGACCATCGAAGAGTCCGTGGGCGAGTGCACTACACGTGGTGCCCAAGAAGGACGGACAAATTAGACCCTGTGGCGACTATCGTGCACTCAACGCGATCACGAAGCCGGACAGGTATCCAATCCCAAGACTACAGGACTTCACTTATGGGCTGTCAGGTAAGAAAATATTCGCGCGGTTAGATATTAATAGAGCCTATCATAATATTCGCGTGGCACCGCAAGACATAGAAAAAACGGCTATCATTACCCCGTTCGGACTTTTTGAATTTCCTAGGATGTCATTTGGCTTACGTAATGCAGCGCAAACATTTCAAAGATTTATGAATAATACAGTTTTACAGGGCTTAGAATATTTAGACGGAGAACAGAACGGGCACTGTTCGTATTTATTTTGTTATATTGATGACGTCATTTTTGCAAGTACCAATGACAAATTGCTCCGCAAACATCTACGACTCGTTTTTAGTAGGTTTGAACAATTCGGGATAACAATTAATTTATCGAAATGTTGTTTTGGGAAGCCCGAAATAGAATTCTTAAGTTATAACGTCAGCTCAGAAGGAATCAAACCATTGCAAGAGAAAATAGAGGCTATACAAAACTATCCGCGGCCGGAAACCATCGAACAATTGAGGCGATTTCTTGGAATGGTCAATTTTTATAGGTTACATTTAAAACAAGCGGCTGGATGTCAGGCCGAGCTAAATAAATTTTTGCACGGGGCCAAAAAGAAGGATAGGTCTAAGATAACTTGGGACGAAAGGGCTACGGCGGCTTTTGAACAGTGTAAGGCAAGCCTACAAAGCGCCGTTACACTGTCATATCCGGAAACTAAAGGTAGATTGTCTCTAATGTGTGACGCATCCAACACATGCGTAGGAGCAGTGCTACAGCAAGAAGTCGCCGGACAAACGAAGCCTTTAGGTTATTTCTCTAAGAGACTATCAGAAGCCCAGCAAAAATACAGCACCTATGATAGAGAATTATTGGCAGTATATTTAGCTATTGTACATTTTAGAAACATGATTGAGGGTCGCGAGATCACTATTTTTACGGACCATAAACCATTAACATACGCTTTTTCTAAAATAGGTACCGATAAAGAAACACCTAGGCGCACAAGGCAGTTATTGTATATTAGCGAATTCACGAGCGACATACAATACGTCAACGGAAACGATAACGCAGTTGCTGACGCGCTATCGCGTGTAGAGTCCGTTGTTTGTCCAACGGCTATCGACTTCGACGAAGTCGCACGGGCACAGGAAGCAGACGGTCAAATGGCGCGCATGTTAACAGAATCACCTAGCAACATTGTGATAAAACAAATTCATTCACCGTTGTGTAATAAAGCAATATATTGCAACATTTCAGATAAACAGGTAAGACCATATATTCCACAAAAATTCCGTAAATTAGTTTTCGATACGGTACACAACATTAGTCACCCCGGAATTAGGGCCACACGTAAAATGATAACGCAACGTTTCTTTTGGCCAGAAATGAACAAAGATGTCAACAGATGGGCTAAGTCTTGCATTCATTGTCAAAAAGTAAAAATTCAGCGACACACGGTTTCCAAATTAGGTAGCTTCCCCATAACAGAACGATTCGAACATATCGTGGGTTAAGAACTAGAGTAGCGTAAGGGCAAAATGACAACTTCTCAGGAGAGCCGAAAAACAACTCAAATTTGCCTACCGTTATCTTATAGCTCTTTTAAGGCAAAATCTATAGTAGTCAGAAATCTGATTTTTACTAATAATAAAGCTTTACTTATCTGCTACAAAATAGTATAACTTTTTGGTCAAACCAAAAACGGTATCATTTTAATAAAAAATATTTTTCAAAAACTGGTTGACATACGTCATTTTGGCTGTTACATAAACTCAATTATGTATGGAGTGCAACGGAACTTCCGTTAAAATGGCTCTAAAAACAATAACAAAAATCTTCTAAAATTAATAATCACTCGTGGCTTCTTTAAAAAATGTACTCAATTAAAAATTTTTTTCGTGGTCGCCGCTAAAAGTTTTGTTTTTATTTGTGAAATAAAGTATATTATTATTTAATTTCTATTTCATTTCAAGTACCCATAGTAAACTTGCACACCATGGTAGTTCCTATTTACACCTACTTACTTATATTAAACTAGCTGCCTCCCGCGGTTTCACCCACCACGTTTAAAATGTTAAGGGTTAACTACCCTTACCACTTAGGGGTATGAAAAATCGATAGTACCTAGCCGATTTTCAGACCTACTGAATATGCATATAAAATTTGGTAAAAATAGGTAAAGCCGTTTTAGAGTAGTAAGGTACCTAACTGACATTGTGACAAAACAATTTTATAAATTACTAGCTGTTCCTCGCGGTTTCACTCGGGTTACGTTAGGTTTTCGGTTACTGCCTCGCTCCCGTGGGACATAGCGTGATATTATATAGCCTATGGCGCTCAGGAATAATGTAGCTTTCTGTCAGTGAAAAAATTTTTAGAATTGAATCATGAGATCCAGAGATTACCCCATACATACAAACTTACAAATTTTATCTCTTTATAATATTATATTATAGATTAATAAATGTATAAACTTAAATAGGTGTTCACTTAATTATTTGATACTGTTAAAAAGTATTAGCGAGCTCACTTTTGTCATGTACCTTTTGAATGTCGAAATCCGTATCTGCATGGTGGTTTAGCGAATTTAAAATCTTCTAAGTTCTTGTATTTTTATTCATCTTCACTGTTTTTAGCACTAAGATTTATCAAATTTTAGATAACGTTTTACTGAAAAAAATGCGCGGAGTCTAGGATGCTAGGCATTCTGTTAAGTCCGTCTCATAGATCGGCCAAAGTGCGGGATTCGTATTTTTTGCTTGATCTAATTAGTAAAAAAATACAAAGATATAGAGCAACAAAGTACCGGAATTACAGTGACGTCAAAACCCCCCACGGCTTTTGACGTCACTGTTCTGCAAAAATTGTACCGAATCGGGACGTCACGCGAAACTTCAACGCAGTGTATCGTGGTCATTTTTCGTTTATGAGAAAAAAGAAAAAATACGTGTCCAACATTTTTGATAATCGAACAGACGGACTAATTACATTTGCAAGACTCCCCCGTGTTGTCTTATCGCATTATGCAACCGGCTGAGCCGGGCTAAAGATTTTGGAGTCAAATTAACGTACAGTAGTATTACACACGAAAGTGAATTAGACCAACAGAGATTTCTTACGTGCTAAAAGAATGTATTTAGCTTTTACACTATTCTTGACATAAAAACTGACTGCATTACTCTAAATATTTAGTGCCATAGTAGCGTATCCCACTCTTACGTTTTTTTAGCAGGGAGAAAAATGACAGAAGCGTTCGAAACAAGGACCCATAAGTAGTAACGTTACGGTTTACGTTGATTTGGCACAAAACAACTAAGGCTACAAAATCAAACTTTGTCCCATTCGCTCTGTAAATCGAGTTACGATCGTTGTGCTCGTAACTTTTTTGACAAAATAATGTTAAGATTATTGTATGTAGAAACACTTCATTTTGGCACTACACAAATATCTTTTATTTTTATACGTTATTGTTGTACTAAGCAATCTATACACTACATCGTTCCAGTTTTTTGGCACATAAAAATATGGAGATTAAAAAACCGAATGGTGAAAAAAAAATTTTTTTGAATTTTTGCCCTTACGCTACTCTAGTTCTTAACCCACGATATACACGTAGACATCGTTGGACCCTTACCTACGTCACAAGAAGGTTACCGATATTGCGTCACCATGATAGACAGGTTTACTAGATGGCCCGAAGCGATTCCAGTTACAGATATTACCGCGGACACAATAGCTAAAGCGATATACGAAGGTTGGATATGCAGGTTTGGGTGCCCTTTGACACTAACAAGCGACCAGGGAAGACAGTTTGAGAGCGAAGTTTTTAAGAGCTTATTAAATTTATTAGGTATAAAGAAAACCCGTACAACCGCGTATCACCCGCAGGCGAACGGCATGGTTGAAAGGATGCACCGTTCACTCAAGGTTGCAATTAAGGCTAGATTAAAGGATAATAGGTCATGGGTCGACGAATTACCGACAGTATTGTTGGGACTTCGCGCGGTTTGCAAAGGTGACGAAAGCGTAAGTTCAGCGGAATTAGTATTAGGGCAAACATTACGTTTACCGGGCGATTTTTACTGCGAAATCAAGAAAACGGTCATTCTCCGATTCGGCGTTATTTGCCTAATTACCGTAACCATTTTTATTTTTCACTGATTTACCTTAAACTCATTAAAATATGAAACTAGTAAAAAATACGAATTCAATAATAAATGAGGCATGTTTTAATTGATGGTAGTTTTATAGTTATTGAGACTTAAAAAAATTATGAGTACGGTAATTAGAAAAGTTTAATATCTTATGCCACGGTAATTAGAAAACACTGTCAATTTTAAGTAAAATGTGATATAATATAATAAAAATAACACACATTAATAATTTGTATACATCTATTTATATAAAATGAATCCCTATTTCCCTTTATCACCTTTGGACCGATTTCACTAATTCTTTGTTGTGTTTGTTATTGTTTGGAGAAGGTTCTTATGGAAAAAAAAAATTGATAATTAAAAGGGTACTTTAGAGTAGTGTAGGTTAGAGTAGAGTAGGGTAGAGTGGGATATAGTAGGGTAGGCTAGAGCAGGCTAGAGTGGGATATAGTAGGGTAGGCTGGAGTAGGCTAGAGTAGGCTAGAGCATGGTATAGTAGGAGTGAAGCCGCGGGTTCGTTTTCGCGTTATTTTCATACAGATTATTTACATTTTTAAATATTGATATAACAAAAACAAAAACATGTCAGAATATAAAAAAACAGTAGCCCAACGGCATCGGGAACAGGGTCCCAGCTACCGATGATCAGGGCTTCAGAGAGAAGAACTTCCTAACGATGCGCGCCGTGTCCAAAAGCTTCTGAATGAAGCCTTAGATCCAGCCATCTGACGAGAGCCTCCTTAGGTGTTGGTCGAGACTCTTGGCTATTAAACCATTGGCAGAAACAACTATCGACACATGACCGTTGAGTCCACATTCAACATGTCAACAATCTCGCGAGCCAAGTCGATACTTAATTTTTATTATCTTTCTCGATCTTCACAAGGTTCTTGTCACGCGGGACCGTTACGTCAACGAGCACGATCCACCACCACTATATCAGGCTTGTTTGCTACTACAGTCCTTTCAGTGATGATGTATCGACCCCAGTACAATGTGACATTGCCATCTTCAGATTCTACGAGGCCGTATCTCAGAGCAAGTTGCAGATTGATAATCCTGGCTACTAGGTTGTGCCCATTCAAGTCCTCTTTGTTAGCAAGACGAGAATAATCAGAGATAGTGTGTCGAATCGTTCTCCCGGCAGGTGACACGCCCGACATAAGTCAACCGTACCATCTTACACAATAAATTCCCGACAATTCTTCGTCATGATAACCTCATCCATAATTGTACAGACAAAACCTTCGGTTTCCCCAAATAGGTCACCAAATTGTAGCTACTAAACTGACACTAAAAAGTCTACATCGGGCCCATGCAGGGCCTGGAAAAACCGCCCGTGTAGCGCCTTACTCTGCCATACTTCCTCACGATCCTTTGCCTCAAGCACTACAAGTTTGCGCCAGTTCTCTTTAGTTAAGGAGAGCGGAGTGAGGTTCTTGACCACAGTGACCACATCTCGGATTCTCGGTGCTGACGTAAGGAACCACGTCAGCTTTAAGGAAATATTCCCGGAGATACAACCTCCGGGTCTCGTGGTTGAGGAGAGATTTAGCATTAAGAAAGCCTCGTCCTCCACATATCCGCGGGATTATCAAATCAAATAAAATTTATTTCAGGCTGCATTATATATATATCCCGCGGATATGCCTCATCAACTCATCACTGATGATCGCGGGTGATGCTCAAGCGCGCTTTGCATGTAGATTGACTTCTGTACCCATCTATTTTGAGGCTACAGTTAGTAAATAAGAATTATTTTTTCATACAACGGTAATTATAAACATACGGTAATTAGTATACGGTAATTAGTAAACGATAGATTTTCTTTAAAATTTCGGAAACCAACAAAATATGCAAATACTAGCTTATTACAACGTACGGAGGCCAAAGTACTGCCTCGATTTACATGATCAACTTAGGTCTAACTTAAAAAATCAAATTTATATAATGTGAAACGGTAATTAGAAAAGTTTGTAACCAAGGTTACGGTGATTATATACAAGAGCGCTTTATTAGCGGTACACTAAAGTTAGAGACGTGCAACTGCTGATGTTTTGCGGTACACATGGAGGAGACGAGACGCATTCGGAAGTGGTGTGCCAAATACTGTTTTTTAGGGGTGTGCACTCGAGAACAGAATATGTCACGGTAATTATAACTTTCCATCGGACATCCGATAATTTAATGATAATTATTTATAGACTGGTTCTAGTGAGTCAATATTTTACTATGCGATACACGTTGTTTAACACCATTTAAAATGTTGAATAGATCAAAGTAAACCTGTAAGTCATAAAAATTACAAGTAAGTTTTAACATTAAGACAGTGTGCGGACACGTTACGGTAATTAGAGAACAGAGGTTTTTGAACTTAGATTCAATTAATTTAGTCTTAAATACTTTAAACAGAAGCCTGTGTTTTTGTTTATGGCTAGATAGGGATGCTATCTAACATATAAAAAATATTGGATGATTGAATATGATAAAAGTACGGATTATTCAAGCCCGGACACGTAAAATTTGCTTATCGGAGAATGGCCGAAAACAAGAGTAGACAATTTACCTACGTTCGTAACCAAACTTAAAAACACAATTACTAGTATGCGACCTAAGTCAAGAGAAATTAGCGATTCACGAAAAATATTTATTCACAAGGATTTGCACACATGTTCACACGTTTTTATAAGAAATGATATGGTAAAGAGTCCTTTAACCCCAGCATATAACGGCCCGTATAGAGTAATTAGTAGGGATAAAAAAACTTTTAACATACAAATCGGTGATCGTCAATCAACCATTACCATAGACAGATTAAAACCCGCGTATACTATTAATGATGAAAATCCCCCAGAAAATAATTGTACTGAAAACGAACACAAATTAGATACAGAATTAAGTGAACAAGAATCGCTACCGCCTATGACTAAAACCACCCGCTGTGGTCGAGTGATTAAGCAACCGGTGCGATTTTTGCTCACATGACAAAATAATGTAATTATATTGGAATGATGTTAGGAAACTTTGTACATTTCACTGCGGTTATTTTTTTCTTAACGTTGTAGTATACTAAATAGAGTTGAAATGGGCAACCAGCAAAACAGAGAATACATAGCCACCGCGCAGGCTCAAGTAGTAGCAGGACAGCAGTTAGAAAGCAAACTGAACTACTTCGGAATAGTACTTATTATTATCGCCGTAATATTGGGCATACTATTATGTTACGCCATCAAGAGAGGTTGCGTAGGCCACGCGAGAGATTGGCTAAGAAGAGAAGTGCCTTTGATACTATCAGGGACAACGTTGCCAGGACAATTCGGCACGGTGGCTAGCCCAGCACCGGCCGCAACCGCCACGGGATTTGTCTAGTAAGCGGAGCGAAGTGAAATGTGCAAAAGCAATTCGGTAAAAATAAGTGAGTTTATAGAGTTTGTTACGTGTAATCGGTGTTTCTAAACTTGTGTTATGTGTATTTATTTTGTGAATGGCGTTATCATAACTGTACGCTGCCGACCTTACGGGTGTTAATTATTGATTGCAGAGCGCAGGTTATGATAACTACCCTTAATTTTTATATAAATTTATATATATATATTTTTTTTTTTTTTATTTCTTATTTATACAATTTAAAGTCGGCTTGGAGCAAAAGCAAGGATGAGACCGCAAATATTTTAGAGTTTAAGATATGTATGAGCCAATGTGGGCGATAAATGTGTAACAATAGGCAGCATACTGTGGGAATGCTGATAAGTATAGAATGTTATTGTAAACAACATTGTAACATTGTAAGCGTAGAGACGTGAGAGTGTCGTTAATAGTGATGTAACATAGCATAGCTACGATAATGGTATAATTTTGAAAGAAGCAATTGTTTTAATTTTTTTTTTTGAAAAAATTTGGAGAAAGGGGGGGTGTGATGTAGCGACTCGGTAACTGCGAATTGCTGAATCGTATTTTTGAGTAAGGTATAGAACGCGAGCGGACGGCTCGCCAGTCGCCTACTGAACACCGCCCTGCCTCGACACTTACCTCGACACCCGACACGTGTATTAACTATAGTTAGTGTTAACAAACTATTGTGGAATTGAAATATAAAGACATTAAATTTAGTAAATCATCCTTTTCTTTATACATCATACCGGACCATAGAACACGCACAACATTCTTTTGGGAATGCATCCATTTGAGATAATCTCGCAAGTAAATTAGTCGCGTGGCGTAATTCATCGGTTAAAAGCGGGCCGTGTTTACGTTCGGTTTTGTATCGAGTATTGTGAACGAACCGTAACAAATACGCAGCTGATCGTATCATTCGAATAAAAGACGAGAATTTCTCAAAAGGAAATATGTTACTTAACGAATCTAATGTAACTATATGTGATTTAAGTTCAGGTAAGTTATTTAATTGCACATTTGGATTGTTTTCCTCGTAATTATTGTCATAAATGAATTTAGGACCGTTCCACCATAATTTGTTGTGTACAAGCTCGGGCAAATTCACACCGCGCGATAACAAATCCGCGGGGTTATTCACGCCCTGCACGTGTGACCAGACACACCCACTAGTTAGGTCATTAATTTCGACTATTCGATTTTGCACGAACGTTTTTAATTGGGCTGGATGAGTACGTAGCCAACCGAGTACAATAGTGGAATCAGTCCAAAACCTAATTACATCGAACTGCAAGTTAATTGAATCAATTATTTTCTTATACAAACGAGCACCTACTAATGCACCGCACAATTCGAGACGCGGTACGCTAACCGGTTTTAGCGGCGCAACTTTGCTTTTAGCGCATAATAATTTAATAACGACTTCGTTAGATTGCTCACAAATGCTGCGTATGTAAACAGAAGCCCCATAGGCCGATTTTGAAGCATCCGTGAATATGTGTAATTGTAAATTATTTGCGTATTGTGTAGTTATATGCCGCGGAATGCGTACCTCCGATAAATGTTGCAACGAATTGAGTACTTGGCTAAACGATTTTGCTATATCAGCGGGGACTGGATCATCCCAGCCGATTTTAATAAGCCACAGTTTTTGAATAAGTATTTTAGTAGTTATTATTATAGGTGCCAATAAGCCCAGTGGGTCATACACTTGTGATATTATTGAAAGTATTTTTCGTTTAGTAATTGTTGTAACATCAATGTTAATATTTATGTCTGACTTAAAATGCAGTTCATCGCTTCTGTTACACCATCCTAGACCGAGTGTTTTACATTGCGTTGTTTTATCAAGTGATAACGATTTAACGGAACTGTCTGAAGAACAAATATCAAAATTAAATGTCCATTTACGCAATGGAAAGCAACCAGCATTTAAAACATCGGCAACATCTTTGCACAACGACAATAACTTATCCTTATTACTGTGCGAAAAAATTAAATCGTCAACGTAAAATGAATTTAATATTAACTGTGAAACCTCCTCATTAGAACAGTCTAATGCTAGTTGTCGTAAACATCTCATGGCAAGATACGGCGCTGACGCAGTGCCGTACGTCACCGTGTTTAATTGATAGAAACTCAACGGGTCGTGTTTGTTTTCTCGCCACACAATTTGTTGCAAATTACGTTGATCGGGTTGTATGAGTACTTGGCGGTACATTTTTTCCACGTCCGCGCAAGCAACAAATGGAAACTGGCGAAAACGTAGAAGAATACCGATCAAATCATTTAATAATGGAGGCCCAATGAACTGTAAATCGTTTAATGATTTGCCTGAGGTTGTTTGCGCACCTGCATCAAATACAACTCTCAGTTTTGTAGTTGTGCTTTCTTCGCGATGTACACAATGATGCGGCAAAAATAACACGGCGTTTTAAATGTATCAATACGAGTCATATGACCCAACAACAAATATTCTTTTAGAAAATCCGAATACATGCGTTTTAAGTCGGGTAAACGATCCAATTTTCTCTCCAACGACAAGAATCTGCTTTTTGCTATTTCAAACGAATCGCCGAGTGAATCAGCTGATTCTCGTAACGGGATTCGTACGGAGAATCTACCGTCATTATTTCGGGTAGTGGTAGAAATAAAAAGTTCTTCACATACCTTATCCTCGGATGTGAGAAGTTTATTGGCTGGTTGTACGTTGTCAACTTCCTCTAGTTCCCAAAAACGTTTTATTTGAACCTCTAAGGAGTTTGACAACGCACAACAAACCGTATTAGCTAAACAGTTATTTGTGGAACGATTATTAGGAAGTAACGCGCCTGATATGATCCAACCTAACTGTGTATTTTGTAAGTAGGGTCCGTTGGACAAACGCATCCGACCGTCTTGTAATAAGTCCCAGAACACATCCGCTCCGATTAATATATCGATATCTGAGGGTATGTGGAAATCTGGATCCGCGAGGGCAACGTTCTGCGGAATTTTTAACGATTGAACATCAACGTGGGTGTTCGGTAAACAATAAGTTATTTTAGGCAAAACGGAACAATTTAGACGTGTGTTAAAATTACTAATCTTCGAACGAATTGTTAGGTCACAAGATTGTTCTGATTGCAGAACACTGTTCCCTACGCCAGTAATGGTGAGAGTGGACTGTATAGTTGGTAAACGTAATTTTTTGCGAAGTGAATCTGTAATAAAACATCGTTGACTGCCATTATCGAGAAGAGCGCGTGCAACTAGATGTATGTTGTTATTACAAACTTCAACGAGTGCGGTCGAGAGCAGAACCTGTTCTAATGTGATAGACTGCACGGCTTGCTTCGAGTGATTAGAATGTGTGAATAATGAAGATGCCGTCGAACGCACACCATCTGACGTACCACTAGTGGCGGCGTCAGTGTGCGTAAGAGCATCGGACAAACGAAGTGAATTACAACTGGTAGTGTCTATATGTATCAGACTGTTGTGTTTTTGAGAACACTGTTTACATGGCCCATATTGGCAACTTTCAACCGAATGGCCAGTACGTAAACAGTTAACGCATATTACGTCCTTTGCAGAAACAAATTTGAGTCTTTCTTGCACAGGTAGGTTTAAAAAACGATAGCACGAGTATAACGCGTGAGTGCCATCGCACATAGCACATTTGACATCGCGCGACGGTTTGCTGCTTGAAGTACTTGATGTACGAGATGGTTGTTTATTTGAAACGTGTGAACGTATTGGTTGGGAAGATTGGGATGTACTAGGTGTGGACTTTTTTAATGATTCACTACTGTGCTTATGACCTTGTAGTTGTACCATATCTAATACGTCAGAGCGATCTTTTAAATATTGTAACAAATCGTCTAAGGTCACTTTCGCGGAATCTTTACAAACGGAACTCTTTTTATTTTCCCATTCCTTGCACGTAACGGGGTCTAATTTTGTGACTATTAAATGTATAACAAGAGTATCCCAGTGCTCCGTGGGTTCACCCATAGCCTTTAATGACCTTAAGTTTTTTAAGACGGAATCTACTAACTTTCGTATTTGACTAGGGGACTCTTTAGTGATGGTAGGCAAAGAAAACAACGAACGAACGTGATTATTAATTAGTAACCTATTGTTATCAAATCTATTAGTTAACAAATCCCAAGCTACCTGATAGTTGTCGGAACTAAACTCTAACGATTTTATGACCTGTAACGCACTGCCTTTTGATGAAGAACGTAAATAATGATATTTCTGAATAGGATTAATTTCGTTTGCATTATGAATTAAAGAAATAAATGTGTCACGATATTCTAGCCAATTGTCAAATGACCCGTCAAAGGACGGCAATGAAATAGTAGGTAATTTTATAACGTTATTGGTATTATTGTTATGAGTGCATTTCGTAGTTACTATTTTCTCATTATTTTTATCGTTTTTATTACAGATACATTTAGCTAATGACATTACTGAATAATATTGAGATTCAATTGTTTCTCTAGTCTCTAATTGTGACAACAAATCTGTCTCGTTGACCAAGTTTTCTATTTTGGACTGAATTTCTTGGAAATCACAAAAAAATTGCTCGGTATTAGCCATACGTAACTGTAATTCTACAATTTGTTGATCAGTTATCGATTCGTCTAACGAATTAACGTATTTAATGAAGAGAGTGATTCTACCACGCAAATTACCTCGTTTTTTGTTAAATTCGCGCAAATCAAAATTGTTGATGTTAGCACTTTCAAATAAAATACGAGGAGACTTTAAACCTTTTTGCTCTTCTACACTCATTTTGGTGGCTATGTAAGAAACAAAGAGAAGGTACTTACAGGTATCACTGACGATGATAAGTTGGCACTACACTTCAGCAAAATTCCGATGATTGTACCTGATGCAAATGACACGGTATTAATACAAATCGAAACGTATCCGTTATCCTCTTACGCTACTCCCTATCCTGCTACTCCTTATGTGCAGACCAGGTATATTTCCAAGGCAATGTTGATGAGGCCGTAGACCCAAGTCAGCGTTGACCGTTTTTTCTTTCCAATTTTCAAACGTTATGTACTGAACGTCTCGATGACTCGACGAAGTCCAGGGATCCGGCGAAGAAGGTCCAATGTTGGGGACCAGTAGAGGAGAATAAATGATGAACTCCAACTCTGATTAAACGATGATTTCTTTATATTGTAAAGATTTAACATAAAACGATGCTTCATGAACGGAAGACGACAATGGTTCTCGCGTTAAAAAATGCAGTGTAACGAACGAACGAATGCGAATGAATGGATGAATGAATGCAGATGAATGAACGAATGAATGCGGCGCGCGGCGCGGTTGGTCGTACACGCAACGTCACTGTCACGTTAATGTCACTGTTAGTGTCACTTCACTGCCCCCCCCTCCCCGCTCTCCTGTTGTAACGTAGGTAGCAGCGTTAACAAATACTATTAAATTTTCTGTTCGCGTATATTCGAATGAGGCATTTTAGACCTTACGTCGCTGTCTTCATGGTGTATTAATTAACACTTTCGGCTTATTACGTAGAAAATATCGAGCCTTCTTAGGAATAACATCGTAAGCGCCAAAAAAACCAAAAACCGACTTAAGTATGTGATTATGGAGTACTAAATCAAATCTTTACATTCAAATTAATAGAGAGGTGCTCTTAAAACACTAAGTAATGCTATAAACATGACGAGAAATATTCAAAAAAAAAACTTCTCATGTACAATCGACAAAATGGAATCATGACCCATCATAAGCTTATTTTCCTGCAGACATTCAAATACAATTAGGTCGACAATCGCGTAAACATGTATTAAAAATGTCACACGTCTAGTCTTATTATTTTGACAGCTTCAAACGATTTGTCGTCGAAATGGGTCATGATTCTATTTTGTCGATAGTACAATACGCAAAATAGCGGTTACGATATTCTTCCTTAAAAGGCTCGAATATATTCACTCTTCTTGCCTCTTAGATAATTTTAATACTTACGGCTATATCAGTGGTATCAATGGTCGCTCAAAGGTTTTTCAACACTTCCTCGTAAAATGACTTTTACTGCACCGTTTTGGTCGCGTAATGCAACGTTTTAAGAAATCGTGCTTTTTACTTTACCATTACGATACTAGTGTGTACAATTTTACAGTTACATTGAGCCCTTAAATATCTAAAGAGTTTATAAAAAGGTGTCTTAAAATTGTTGGGTCATCATGCCTATTACATAACTCTACAAGATCCATACCACCCTCTGTTGACCAGAAATGACTAAACCATTCTTGATTGATTCGTACTACCGACGAACCCACAACCATATCTATTTCTGCCGCAAAGTAGCGTTCCTATGTTGGTTGATTCACTGGAGTATTTTTCTACTTATGTGGTTTGTGTCTATTTACGTGGTTTCGAATCCAAAACACGTTACTATAACGATCGTCAGTTCTGCGATAGATGTGACCAGTTGTCCCTTTAACTTACTTGATAACTTCAGTTTTCAGATTCGCATAGTCGTCACGTCATCGTATCGTAAGATAAAAATACAGCCTTTGAAGAACGACCTTAATTAAGTATTTCGCACTGATCCCTTTCAATCAGATTCGCCATTTATATATTTTGGGTCGAGTTCATTGCTTAACAGTAACATCAAGTTGTTAGTTGTATTGTTTTTTACAATACTTAGTTACTGGAAGTATAGAATATTTTGATAATAACTATTATTATAAAAACCAACTGAAATTTGTAATTACTTTTATTCAGAAAAAAGTACTGTTTCCAAGTGATTTGTAGTACCATAGAAACAGTTGGCACGCCTAATATTTTTTTTTAATTCATATATACCTTTGTAAATTTTTCTAAGACGTTACTGGAATCCTTGCATCGGAAAGCACGTAAAACTGTTCATTAAGGGAGAGTTTAATAAGCCAGAAAGTCTGACATCAGACTAACCAAACGTTACAAAGTTACCCAGTAAATTAGTTGTGGAGGTCTGACAGGCAGTTAAAACACCCGTAACAGTGAAAAAGTGCAATAATGTGGAAAAAGAATTTTCGAAGAGTCGGCGAGGCACGTGTTTACTAGTGTTTGCAGACTACAGTGGCCGCTAATCATTAGGCTGGCCATATACATTTTCGCCACCTTAATAAAAATAATACCAGCCTATTACTGCCCCACTCTCTCACAAAGGCCTCTTCTCAAACAAAGATGGCACGAGCATTGATCACCACGCTTGCTCAAGAAGGATTGGCGATTTCGGACTTATATTCACTACAAGTCCCGGTTCCCCCACGATGTTTTCCTATTAAAAAAAAACAGAATTTCCAGCTTTCAATCACACTAAATGTGAAATCAATTTCAGTCCCGCAATAATTTACACCGACCGCATCGCATCCGATAATGATTTTCCACTCGAAACACTAACAATAATTGGTATTTTACTTACTCGTTAATACTTTACATTAGTTAATTACAATTACACAATAATGTGTTTGTTTGGGGGTTTATTGTTGTTACTCATGCATGTTTTACCGGTTCATTAAGTCATCGATGAGGGTACTTGGAAAGTATGGTAGTTAGAAATATTTACGTCTCCAACGTTCGAGAAGTATTTTTAAATAGTAAATCGCTATGAAGTGTTAGCCACGTTGTCAAATAAATATGCCATATTTATTAGAAATTCGTATTATTTTGTCTGAAAAGCTCTAAATAACGGTTAAACCACTGAACCGATTTTGTTAAGAATTGGTTCATGATACGCTGTGAGCTTAGATTAATTTAATTGACTTCGTATTCATTTGCTATAACTACCATGTACACGTATAATAAAGTTGTTCATACGATTTAGAAACCTTTAATAAATAGTAGATCAAAGTATTCTACTCTACAAGCAGCGAGTGATAAAATATCAGAGCTTTGGGGATATAATGTGGAACGGTGAAGTCAAACTCGATTGACGATATGAATTAATTATGTTTATTTTCTATTGCTTATATGGTTTTACAAACTATTACACTAGTGATACTTGAAATAAAATTCTTATTCTAACCGACCAATCAGAGCTCGCCGCTCGCCGCACGTAGAATCTACCGCCAGCATCATTCTGCCCTGACGGTATTCGTCTGGTGTTTGCGAGGCGCTTTCATATAAAAGTCCATTCGACCTGCGCGCGCGTTTAGTCGCCAACTTGCTCCAGCGCCGGTATGTCGTCCCTCGCTAGCTGCTTATACGTCACAGCGGCCGCCGGGCCGTCGCAGGCGCCGCGCGTCGCATGTCAAGCGGCATGTCCACGGTCCTTGCCTCAGTGATCGGCCGCGCGCCGCCGCCGCTGGTCGTGTTGATGCGTTATGTATGAGGTCACTACATTACTCCCCCGCTAGCGAAGCGTACAGGAGGTTTTGATATTCTGCCTGTTCTTGTTATATGAGCGTAAGTATTTGTTGCTTCTTGCTCCGGGCTCAGATAATAGGCAGGCTTCAGTCTGTCGATGGATATATTCGAGCTTTTATTCTCCACTTGCACTTCAAAGTACTTGTCGTGGCGAGCGATGATCCGATACGGTCCGTTGTAAGTTGGTGTTAAAGGCTTGCGGACCGCATCGTTGCGTATGTATACGTGTGTACATGTATACAGGTCGTCGTGCACGAATATTGTATGTTCCCTGCTTGTACTAACACGCTGCGCCTGTGCTTTCTTCAGTGCTGCGCTTAGGTGGCTCATAAAAGGTGATGGGTTGTGATATGACGTCACAGCTTCGTCATAGAACTCTCCAGGCAATCTAAGCGTTTGTCCGTACAATAACTCAGCTGCACTAGCGCCTATGTCTTCTTTGAATGCTGCGCGTAATCCCAATAATACCGTAGGCAGCTCGTGCGTCCAGTTGGCCGTGTTCAGTTTGGCAGCGAGTGACGTCTTCAGTGTGCGGTGCCAACGTTCTATCAAACCATTGGATTGAGGGTGGTATGCTGTAGTTCGTGTGCGTTCGATGCCCATGCGATGCATTAACTTTTTGAATAATTCGGACTCGAATTGCCGACCACGGTCTGTTGTTATCGTGGCCGGGCAACCGTATCTTGATATCCAGGTTTCATACAAAGCATTGGCTACTGTCTCCGCTGTTATTTCCTCGATTGCCCGTGCTTCTGGCCATTTTGTTGCTCTGTCTATCATTGTAAGAAGGTAACGACAGCTGTTCGATATTGGTAATGGCCCGACGATATCGATGTGCACGTGAGCCAGTCGATCTACATGTTGAAAGCTTGAAATTGGTGCTCTCGTGTGCCGCTGTACTTTTACACGCTGACACTGGGTACAAGCTCTCGCCCACTCTGTAACGTCTCTCTTCATAGATGGCCAGAAGAAACGTGTGGTAACTAGTCGTCTCGTTGCTCTCACGCCGGGGTGGTTCAAGTCGTGCATTGCTTGATAAGCTTGTTTTCTGTATGCCTCGGGTAAAAACGGACGAGCAACCCCTGTCGACATCTCACAGTTGATTAGCTTTGTTGTTCCATGTAATTTGGTGCGGGCGAATGAGTAACGCTCGTTTTGGGTCAACTGTTTGAGTTCGGGATCTGCAATCTGAGCTTTCGCTAACTCGTCGTAGTCGATCGGTGACGGGCATGAGATTGATTCCACTCTCGATAATGCGTCGGCAACTATGTTATCTTTGCCGGCTATGTGCTTGATACAATTGACGAATTGTCCGATGTATTCTAAGTAGCGGGTGCGGCGTGGCGTTTCGTTCTTACTTATTGCCTTCAGTGCGTTGATAAGAGGTTTGTGGTCGGTGAAAACGGTGACGTCACGGCCTTCAAAAATCCGGCGAAAGTGACGAACAGCCATGTATATCGATAGCAGCTCTCTGTCATAGGTGGAGTATTTCTTTTGCGCCTCGTCGAGTTTTTTAGAGAAAAACCCGAGCGGTTTCCATTTGCCTTCAATTTGTTGTTGAAGTACCGCGCCAATGCAGGTGTCCGATGCGTCCGTCATCAAGGCGAAAGGTTGGCTTGATGATGGATATGACAACAATGTGGCGTTGCTAATGTCTTCTTTGCACTTTTCAAATGCGCTTCTTGCTACTTCGGTCCATTTTATTGGTGTTTTATCATTCTTAATTGAATCACGTAGGTAGGCGTTGAGTTCCTTTTGATGATCGGCGGCATGGGGAATATTTTCGCGATAAAAATTCATCATTCCCAGGAAACGACGAAGCTGTTGAATCGTCTGTGGTAATGGGTATGACGTAATGGCCTTAATCTTGTCTTGCGTCGGCTTGATTCCTTCTGCGGATATAGTGTAGCCTAAGAAGTCGAGTGTTGTTTGGCCAAACGTGCATTTTGCGACGTTAAGTTGTAACCCGTTGTCATCGAGCCTTTTGAACACCTCTTCTAAGTCTCTTCTGTGATCTTCTTCATCTTCTGACGCGACTAATATATCGTCTACGAATGGGAAAACAGGTAGCCCTCGGAGTACACTGTCAATGTGGCGTTGGAATGTTTGGCCACTGTTGCGAAGACCAAAGCACATTCTTGTAAATTCAAAAAGGCCGAATGGGGTGATGACTGCTGTCTTCTGAATGTCTTCTTCACGATTCCTCACTTGGTAATATGCTTTCCGAAGATCGATTATGGAGAAGATTTTCTTCCCTAGTAAATTGTAGGTGAAATCGTGCAATCTCGGTATGGGATACCGATCCGGTACCGTCACGGTATTAAGACGGCGATAATCCCCGCACGCTCGATATGTACCATCCTTCTTGAGTACAAGGTGAAGTGGACTCGCCCATGGGCTGTTTGAAGGCCTGCAGATTCCTTGTTCCATCATTGCTTCGAATTCTTCCTTCGCCACCTTGTACTTGTGCGGAGGTAGCGGTCTTGCTTTTGAATAGATGGGCGGGCCTGTTGTTTCGATCTGATGTTCCACTTCGCTATGGCAAAGCTTTAAGGAGGGTCGAGTGATGTCGGGATACTTTGTAAGCAGGTCGTGATATGGTTGCTGATTATTTACAGTGCTTATGCTGTGGTCCGACGACGTTGTTACGTAACCCACAATGGACAGGCTTGTTCGCTTATCGACGAGTTTTTGTCCGTGTATGTCTACCGTCAGCTGATGTTTGTGTAGGAAATCAGCACCAATTATGGGTCGTTTTACTTCAGCGACCACGAAACTCCATCTGTACGGTCTTCTTAATCCTATGTTCAGTAACATTGACTGTTCGCCATAGGAGGGTATTGACGACCCGTTGGCAGCGTACAAATAATTACTCGGCTTCCTTTTTCGTTTTTCTGCTCTTGAGACTGGTAATACTGACACGTTCGCGCCAGTGTCGATTAGAAAATGAAGTCCCGTTGACAATTCCTTGATAAATAGACGGCGATTCGTTAGTTCGCTGACTTCGGCTTCCGTCGTAGCTGAAGTCTTTTCTAGTTTTCCTGGTTCGTTGATTTCGTCCTGTTATAATTACACGGACTCCGACATTTGTAGGCGTCTTTTCCAAACTTCTGATGATAAAAACATATATCGGAAACTCGTCTTGCAGACCTTGAACGTGACCGCGCTCCGCGTTGATAATTTCGGGAACGACGGTAGTTGCTTCGCTGTCGGTCCATCTTTAACTCGGCGATTTCTCTAGTCAGCGATTCGATCATACTGATTACTTTAATGTCCGATGAAGATGAAGCTGATGATGATGGAGTTGTAGACTTCGTGCCGTGGGAACAGGAACAGATGGATGATATTTCCTTAGCCTGTTCATCCATTTTGTCTGCCATCGCTGCCAGGGCGTCTAATCTTGATTCTTCGCTCACTGACAGTACTGCTCGCGTTGCTGCTGGCAGGTGGCTCATCCACAACATGCGCAGGGTGTGGTCAGGAAATTTGTCGCGGCCCAGGTCTCTCATCCGCCGTAGAAGTTGCGAAGGTCGTTGGTCGCCCAGCTCGACGTCGTTGAGCAGCTTCTGTAGTTGCCTGTTGTCGGACTCTTCGTAAACAGACAATAACCTTTTCTTGAGCTCCTCGTATCTTCCCGTGTTAGGCGGCGACATGATAATATCCCCAACTTGTTCTACATCAACTTTCTCGAGTTGAGAAACAGCAAGGCCGAACTTGTTCTCGTCGCTTAATTTCTGGCCGGCAATCATGGTCTCGAACTGCGCAAACCAAAGTCTGGGCTTGTCTCGCCAGAACAGAGGTATGCGCGACTTCACCGAAATGGCTTCCACGTCTTCTCTGTCGAGCACAAGTTTCTGGTCGTCGTTTGGCATATTTTATGTTGATGGTCGGTCTTCGAATCACGTCGGGGTCACCACTTTGGGGATATAATGTGGAACGGTGAAGTCAAACTCGATTGACGATATGAATTAATTATGTTTATTTTCTATTGCTTATATGGTTTTACAAACTATTACACTAGTGATACTTGAAATAAAATTCTTATTCTAACCGACCAATCAGAGCTCGCCGCTCGCCGCACGTAGAATCTACCGCCAGCATCATTCTGCCCTGACGGTATTCGTCTGGTGTTTGCGAGGCGCTTTCATATAAAAGTCCATTCGACCTGCGCGCGCGTTTAGTCGCCAACTTGCTCCAGCGCCGGTATGTCGTCCCTCGCTAGCTGCTTATACGTCACAGCGGCCGCCGGGCCGTCGCAGGCGCCGCGCGTCGCATGTCAAGCGGCATGTCCACGGTCCTTGCCTCAGTGATCGGCCGCGCGCCGCCGCCGCTGGTCGTGTTGATGCGTTATGTATGAGGTCACTACAGAGCGATGTTTGTTAAAAAATCTTTATTGATATTTTCGAAGTACCTATGTCCTCAAGTACCCTTATGGTCTTTATCATAAAAGCTGTAATTGCAAAACACATGGCGTTGCAAGTGTTCCTAAGGTGCAGTTAACATTTTATCTATTTAGATCGTGTTTGACGACTTTATACAAGTTTTAGCTATTAACATTACGCCAGGCGCTTCAAGCTTATATCAGACTGAGCTATAAATTCTATAGCATTTATCTTATAGTTTATTTTATAGCACAACAATATCGCTCACGGTAAATTTATTTAAAATACAGTTACATTTTACTCTACTAGATATATCTATAACATAAAAGAAATTCGTGTTAGTTACACATTTTATGACGCAAGAACGGCAGAACCGATTTGGGTAAAAATTGGAGGGGTCTGTGGGGAGGTAGCTTAGGACGGGGGACGGACCGACGGACATAGAATACTTTTTATCTTCTTTTTTTAGTAACCAAAAATCTGTATAACGCGGGTGAAACCGCGGGGGAAAGCTAGTTATGTACTACTAGCTTTTGCCCGCGGCTTCGCTCGCGTTAGAAAGAGACAAAAAGTAGCCTATGTTACTCTCCATCCCTTCAACTATCTCCACTTAAAAAATTACGTCAATTCGTCGTTCCGTTTTGCCGTGAAAGAATGACAAACATACAGACAGACAGACACACTTTCCCATTTATAATATTAGTATGAATAATACCTATTTATAATATTAGTATGAATAATACTAATATTATAAATGGGAAAGGCTTGCAATACGAAATGTATGGTTAGCAATATTGTTATGCTATGAACTATCGAGGTAGCTACGATATTACAGCGTAAAATGAGCTTTAAGCAGAGAGGGTTTTTAATATTTTAGATCGCATAATGCAGTGCATACTTAATATTAAGCATATTAATTGGAAGATTAATTGACTTAAGTGTAGGTAATAATTACGAAAATGTACATTTTATATTTAGCTTTGTGAGCAACAAATCAAAGTCAAAGTATTTATGGCACTTTGGAACATCATTAACAAGTAAAATAAAATAAGTGCAGTTGTTGTGAGTTGGCCGACCAGCCAATTACTTTACAGCACTCATAATGGTTTGCGATTATTTTAAAAAGTTGCACAGACACACACGCAATCAAAATGAAGTTGAAAGGTTGACCATTTTAATATTAACTGTTTGCTCAACTAGCCGCGCAATTTCATTTTGCTTTGATTACCTACTCATCTGATCTTTTCTCTAGCCATCAGCATAGCATTATCCCTGCTAATCCTATTTTAAGGTAAACCATAAAGTAGGATAAAAATACATCTTTAACAGAACTTCATTTTGATTATAATATGAATCAAAATCATAATATGTTACTTAACTACCTAAAAGATCCCAAACTAAGCAGGGCTTCACTTCTTGTGATTAAAGTTTTTGAATATGCCTAAATAGGAGACATTCATGCAAGCGAAGCCACGGGCGAAAGTTAGTAATTTAGGGGTGCATGGACAGAAAACCTCCTCGTGTGCCCGAGGGCTGGAGTTCGCTTATGGATCCGTCCGGGGCGAAGGCCAGTCCGAGGGACGGTGCACCCCGGGAGGTGTGCAACGACTCGCCACGGTACGTTGTGCCTGTGGGGTCTCGTTGCACACTTTCGAATCTTCTGTCGCGGAGGACTCCACCACCTGTCCCTCTGAGTAGCAGAGGGCAGTGTGTGTTGGAGTCGGGGAACGGGCTCTGCGTGCACTCACCCTGCCGCAGAGCAGGCAGCTGGGGGTCGTCACCCCTAGCTGCCCCCGTTGATCTCGTAGCCCCGAAGACTGTTACGGTCATGTCTCTGACTTTCGACGGGGGTCGAGGGCCTTGGCTTAACCGCCCGGGCCGCGAGGAAGACAACCTCTATAAAAAATTACCTCTAATACCAAGTTCTGGTGCGTGGCGAAGGTACGAATGGCTGAGGAGTAGTGTCGTCTATTTGTGGACGGCGCATCAGTCTCTAGCGCACCCCCAGCCAGGGAACCGGTGGACTCTCTGGTTGGGTTATAAATGTACACTTGCCCAGGTACAGGGGGTTAAGACACTTTTTAAATCCCCCACACTCGTGGGATCAACTATGACAGATTCAAATAACTTTTTCAAAAAACCAGACGCAAGGAAGGGAGAACCGCGGTCGGAGACCGACGCGGCGATGGGCTTGAGCTCGAGAAGCTCAAGCTCGGAGGGATCGAGCTCTGGTAGCTCGATCCGTGGCAAGCGGAACCGCAGCCGGAAGCGGACGATGACGGAGGGCGCCTCGTCGTCCTCCGACAGCGAAGCGGCGGCACCGGCCCCCAAAATCCCCACCAGCAGGCGGGGTGCGGGCCGTGTTGGAGGAGGGGGGCGCAAGCTCCCCGCGCAGGAGGCAGCTCGGCGAGCCGAAAGGCTCGCCGCGGAGGGGCGTCACCCCGGAGCGGCTTCCGCGCAGTCTCAGGGCGCATCAGTGGAAGGATTGGCGGAGGTGGTGACATCGGCGTTGGTGTCCGTGGCCCTGAAGAAGAAGAAGGGCTCCAAGGACAGGGCCATCGCCGATGCCACTGCCAAGATTTTGGCAGCGGCGAATGCAGAGGCGTCGGAAAGACAGGGACAGGAGCTGGCCGCTATGCGGGCCGCTATCGAGGCTCTCCAGGAGGAGAATAGGAAGCTAAACGCGGAACTGGCCAGGCTCAGGGGAGACGTACCTTCCACAGGTCAGGCCAACAACCCTGACCGGGAAATGCTCCAGAGCCTGGTGCAAAGCATGGCGGACTTCCAGCGCCGGTTCTCGGTGCTGGAAGGGAGAGTCCTCCGGCCCCCACTCGCGGCTGGTCGCCTGGTCCCGGCGGCGTCAACGGCACGGCCAGCGGCGTCTTTTGCCGCTGTGGCCGCGACACTGCGGCGGGCACGTCGGGGCGTGCCGCCGCGCCGGAGCAGGCAAGGGGCAAGGCCGCAACGCCCAATAAGGGCAAGGCGGCGAAGCCCAATGCGGTGGGGACACCCGCAGCGAGTGCAGCTGCACAGCGTGCCCCACCGCCGCCCCCTCCCCCGTCGGCTGCCGAGCCTTCAGCTGACACCGGCCGCTGGCAAGTGGCCGGGGAGAGGAAGAAGGCGGCCAAGGCGGCCAGGGCCGCGAAGAAGCGGCAACGGCAGAGGGAGCGCCGCAAGGCGAATAGCCTTGCGGCCAGGCTCCGCGCCCCTAAGTCTGCAGCGGTGGTAGTCACCCTGCAGCCGGACGCGGAGAAAAAAGGTGTTACCTACGGGGCGGTACTGACCAAAGCGAAAGCGGGGGGCTGCCCCGCTGGCGACGTGCGCGTAGGCACCATTCGCCCTGACCGCTCCGGGACTGGAGCGGTCACCGTGAGCTGCCCCGTTCCGGCGGCTAAAGCCATTGCGGGGGAGGGCCGCAGCAGCAGTAGGTTACTGGTGGGAGGCTGGGCTTCGGCGCAGGTGAAGCTGCTGGAGCCCAGGCCTCTGAGGTGTTACAGATGCCAAGTCGGACACCACGTCGGTGTCCGCTGCACCTCGGAGGTGGACCGCAGCGCCGATTGCTTCCGCTGCGGTCAGCCCGGTCACAAGGCCGGCTCGTGTACCGCCGCGCCGCACTGTTCTATATGTGCGGCGGCTGGCAAGCCGGCCGATCACCGGGCTGGGGGCAAGGCTTGCGCCCCACCCGCCAGGACCAGGGGCAAGGGCAGGAAGCCCTCTGCCGCCGCTCCCGCTGCTGCCCCCGCTGCTGCCCCCGCTGCTGCCGCCGCTCCCACGGCCGCCGCTGCTCCCGCCGTCCCCGCCGCTGCCGCGTCTGTCGCTGCAGCCGCGACTACTGAGGCCGCAATGGAGTGCCAATAATGGCTCCATTGCGCCTCGTACAGGCGAATATCAACCACTGCGCCGCCGCTCAGGATCTGTTGCTCCAGAGCATGGCGCAGTGGTCGATCAATATCGCCGTGGTCTCCGAGCCGTACTTTGTCCCGCCCAGGGATTCTTGGGTGGAGGACCTGAGCGGCTCGGTGACCATCATCTCGTCGGCCGCCGCCGGTACCCCAGCCCTCGAAGGCGTCAAGAGGGCACAGGGGTGCGTTGCGGCACGGTTCGGGGAGATCGCTGTTGTAGGCGTCTATCTCTCCCCGAGCCGATCCCTCGTCGAACTCCACAACTCCCTTATGGAGCTGAGCGTCGTCGTCGCCGGGTTCCGAACCCTCCCCGTGCTCGTTCTCGGGGACTTCAATGCCAAGAACTTGGCTTGGGGCTCCCGATACACTGATGCACGGGGCAGAATGGTGGAAAACTGGGCCCTAGAGGCGGGCCTAGTTGTGCTGAACCAGGGTTCCGTCCCCACGTGTGTGCGGATGCGGGGTGAGTCGGTGGTGGACATCTCGTTCGCCAGCCCCGCTCTGTCACCGCGTGTCGTTGACTGGCGCGTAATGGAGGAGGTGGAGACGTTCTCCGACCACCGGTACATCCGGTTTGACGTCTCCGCCCAGACCTCCGCTGCGCCGGTCCGACGGACCCCAAGCGGTCCGCGTTGGGCGCTGAAGCAGCTGGACCGGGAGCTTCTCCTGGAAGCCTCGATAGTGCAGGCCTGGGTGTCATCACCGGACAGGCCTGCCGACATCAATGCCGAGGCTGGGTGGTTCCAGGAGGCCATGTCCGATATCTGTGACATGGCAATGCCCTGGGTTAGGCCTGGAAGGGGTCAGCGCCAGGTGTACTGGTGGTCGCCGCAAATCACGTCACTACGTGAGGCGTGCGTGGCTGCGCGACGCCCGTACACCAGACACCGCAGGCTCCGTATCCGCCCTGTGGATGCGGATGCCATTGAGGCGGAGCTGTACGAGGGGTACAGAGCGGCGAAGGAAGCCCTCCGACTGGAGATATTGCGGGCCAAAGCTTCGGCCCGCCAAGAGACGCTGGGGACTCTGGACAGAGATCTGTGGGGGCGCCCCTACTTGGCGGTGCGGGGCAAGCTCCGTACCGCGGGCCCCCCGCTGACGCAGAGTCTCCGGCCCCAGGTCGTAGAGGGCGTTGTGAGCGCTCTGTTCCCTTCGCGGGGGGAGTTTTCTCCCCCGCTCATGGCTCCGCCACCGGCGGTGTCCGATGCGGACCGCGACGGCGACGACGACGACGTTCCAGAGGTGACCGAGGTAGAACTGGGAGTGGCGGTGCTAAGGCTTAGGGCCAAGAACACCGCCCCAGGACCCGACGGCCTACCAGGGAAGGCCTGGGTCCTGGCCTTAGGGGCTCTCGGGCCTCGACTAAGGGGGCTCTTTAGCGCATGCTTGGAGGAGGGCCAGTTCCCACTTCGTTGGAAGACAGGGAAGCTGGTCCTCATACCGAAGCCGGGGCGTCCTGCGGACTCTCCGTCCGCGTACCGGCCCATCGTTTTGCTCGACGAGGCGGCAAAGCTCTTGGAGAGAGTGATTGCGAGCCGCCTCGTCGAGCGGCTGGTGCGGGTGGGGCCGGATCTGGCGGACGGTCAGTTCGGCTTCCGTAGAGGACGCTCCACGGTGGACGCCATCATGCGCGTGCGAGCCCTTACGACAGGGGATGCGGTGGCACAGGGCAGGGTCGTCTTGGCGGTGTCTCTCGACATCGCCAACGCCTTTAACACCCTGCCTTGGGGGTGCATAGTGGCGGCACTCCGGTATCACCGGATGCCTGCTTACCTCTGTCGTGTGGTCGAGGCCTATCTGACGGACAGGGCCGTCATCTACCCCGGTCACGAGGGGGTGTGGAGTCGACGAGGGATGTCGTGCGGTGTTCCACAGGGATCGGTCCTGGGGCCGCTACTGTGGGACATCGGGTACGACTGGGTGCTGCGCGCCGACCTTCCCGATGGTGTCAGCGTAGTGTGCTACGCTGACGACACGCTAGTCCTAGCGCAGGGAGGGTCGTTCCAGGCGGCGGCCGACTTGATGACAAGTGGAGTTGCGACAGTCGTGGACAGGATCCGGCAGCTGGGACTCGAGGTGGCCCTGCACAAGTCCGAGGCCATGTGTTTTCATGGCCCTCGGCACCGGCCACCTCCGGGGTCTCAGATAACGGTGGGAGGGGTTCACATCGGTGTCGAGTCGACGATAAAGTACCTGGGACTTGTCCTCGACAACCGATGGAACTTCACGGAGCACTTCCGACGTTTGGGCCCCAAACTGGCGAAGGCCGGAGCTGCCCTCAAGCGGCTCCTGCCCAATCTCGGTGGCCCAAACGCCTCCTGCCGGAGGCTCTACACGGGGATCGTGCGGTCCATGGCCCTCTACGGGGCTCCGGTGTGGGCGCCCAATCTAGCCGCGGCTCCGGCCCGACTTTTGAGGGCGTCCCAGAGGGTCATGGCCATTCGCATGGTGCGGGGATACCGCACGGTCTCCTGTGAGGCGGCATGCCTCCTTGCCGGCGTCCCGCCGTAGGATCTGGAGGCAACAGTCCTTGCACACACGTACGAGTGGCGCGTGGAAGTGCAACGCCGGGGTGAAGTCCCGATGCCGCGGGTTATCGCGGCACGGCTCACGGAGCTCCGGCGAGATCTCATGGCGGAATGGAGACAACGACTGTCGCAACCTAGTGCTGGGCACGCCGTTATAGCGGCGGTAAGTCCCCTCTTTGAGGAGTGGCTGGAGAGGCGTCATGGCACTCTCACGTTTCGCTTGACACAGGTCCTCACCGGACATGGTCAGTTCGGGAGGTTCCTGTGTCGGATTCGGGCGGAAGCGACGCCTGGGTGTCACCACTGCAGTAACGGTCGCCTGGAGGACACGGTCGAGCACACGGTGGAGGTGTGCCGCGCATGGGCGGACCATCGACGTGTCCTCGTAGGGGCGATCGGCGGCGGTGACCTCTCGCGCCCGGCGCTGGTTCAGGCCATGCTTCGGGGCGAGACGGAATGGGATGCCGTCGCCTCCTTCTGCGAAGCAGTTATGCTAGTGAAGGAAGCGGCGGCGCGCGAGAGGCAACGACGAGCCTCTCGCCCCGGACTAAGACCCAGGCGAAGACGTCGAGAGTCGCAAGACGACTACCGGCCACCGTAGGCGCGGTTCTGCGGATGGCGAGCGATGGGTAGCTCGCCGCCCGGCTAGGACCAGGACCGCGTAGACGGCGCGTTTTGTTCCACGCGCGCCTCAAAGAGAAGGAGTCAGCACAGGAAGGGGCCCAACAGGGCCAACGCCTGCCGGGGTTGCGGAATGTTTATAGTGGTTACCGTGACCCTGGAACATAAAGGGCAATCGAAGGAACATGAGTGGGTTTTAGTCAGTAAGAGTCTGACACGCCCTCCCGTCGCACCCAGGACGGGAGCAGTCATTGGATGATTTCCCACTCACCAAAAAAAAAAAAAAAAAAAAGTTAGTAATTTAAAAATACATATTATTTATGTATAGGTAATTTTTACGACCACACTTGATAGAGACTTTTTTAAGGACTACGTTACCTACATATTCTCTTCTTTTTCTTCTTCTTTACTCACTATATCAGCAGCCATATCAATAATCACTTAACTACCTATCCTAATCTATTAACCGTCTATTCTTTCCTCCCTCTCCGCTGAAACATCAAAGCTCCCTCTCTAGTCGAGCAGAAAGGAGACAATTTTTTTTGTTCGGGGATTAGGCCCACCACAAATTGTGGCATTTATTAATGAAATGTACGTTAGTTTATTCCTTATAATCTCTAGATTACAGTGGCAATATTAGCAAAACTCTAAGTAACCGGAATACTGGGAAATACGACAGTCAAAACATGACTCTCATAATGACCTAAAATCTCACAAGAGCGATTATTTAATGAGTGAATAGGTTTCCTAGGTATTTTATGTTAGAATAGTGCACTTTCAATAATAATATAGGTGTAAATGATATAAAAACCTGGCTTTGGTGTGATTTTTTTTCGATTATTCTTTTACTGTGGACGCCAATGCTTTTATAAGTAAAGTTGTTGCACATTTCGTTGAAATCGAGCTGTACAATTGTTACAACAGCTTTATATATTATGCACTGTATCTCCAGAAGCCATTTTTCTAACATCTATTGAATAAAAATACGAAAAGAACAGAAGAAGCACTTATCTGACTATCTAGAAAACTGTTGGAAACTATTAGGCTAAGTTTACATGACCGCGAGAAGCCGCGCGTCGCCGCGTGGTTGAGGCCCTGTCCAGGAAGGCGAATTCACCGCGATTCGACTCGCGCGAATTCACTCGCGGGTAGGCAAGATACTGGCACCAATACATCGCATCCACAAGCATCGCGCGAATAATAAACTCGCGAGTGACTCGCGCGTGACTCGCGCGTAATGCGCGCGAGTCGAGATACTAGGGCCGCCTTGTTGCGTTCAGATTTCACTCGAATTTCAGAGCGAGTGCACGTATAAAAGAGAAAGAGAAGGAAATACGACTCGCGCGTACGTACGCTCTATACGCGGAGACTCTGGACGCAACACTCGCGCGTGTTACGCGGGAGAGAATCGCGGCGAATTCGCCCTCCTGGACAGGGTCTGAGGCGTTCGCATGATGATGTGCATACCAGTCCGGATGTCAATGTTGCTTGAGGAGGGGGCAATTTGCTTATAGATTTTATACCGAAGGCTGAGTCGTCGCAGATATTGACAAAGACAATAAAAAAGCTTTCTTGCATCCTATTTTAAATGAAAGTCTTTCACTTAAAATAGGATGCAAGAATGCTTTTCAACGAACGTAGAACGCGCGGTAATGTCTACAATAATTGCTGCTTACTTTGGTCTTGTACCGCGCGGTTAGTGGTACAGAGCGGTTTCGCGCGGTCGTATGAACTTAGCTTAATAATGTAGTCTGTCAGTGTCAAACTGATTGAAACTGTACCACAGAGCATCTACAACGGAATGTTAATTAGGTACGTTTCGTTTCACATAATATATTTAAATTCACGTTGAAATAAATGTAAAAACGCTCCTCAACATGCATTTTTCCGTAATAGTTTTTTACTATTATTTCATTATTCCCGTTAGATATCTATATAATTTTTAGTGGGTTAGTTATAATAAGGTGATGACTTGTTTCATGCGTAAAATTATTAATAAACGTAACCGTTTAATAGTGGGACCAAAAAAAATTGTCTCCTTTCCATTCTGTAATCCTTTAAGGTCATATGAGCTACGGTAAATGTTATTTAGGAATATTATGCAAACGATCCCACTGAATATTGGCACCGAGCCCGACCAATGTATGGATTTCGTGAGTTAACCTTTTGGTTTTGTGCGACTAACAGAAATCTGTTTTTATTAGCGGTGTCACCTGAAAGATGATTCTTCTTTAGTTAATTAAGAGTTTAGTTTCAAAGCAGTTATTATCTCGGTCACTTTATAGTGCCACTGGCTACTTTGGAACTTGACTCCTCGCCGTAATAAGTAAACTAACACCAAACGCTAAACGCAATTTCTTTAGGTATAGATTTTGTATGGTAACAGGTTGCACAAGGACGCCACTGTAAGTCATCGATTGAAAATGAACCTAGATTTCAGGGCCATAACTTCTAAAATTTAATTGTTAAATTGTATCTTATATTTTTTGTGAATTCTCCGAATCTTTTTTTTATGGATGGGAAATCATTAAATGTCTTCTCCCGCCCTTAGTGACAGACTTTTACTGACTAAACCCACCCATGTTCCTTTGGTTGCCCTTTATATTCCGGGACCGCGGTAACTATTATTACTATTCCGCAACCCCGGCAGGCATTGGCCCCTTCACGTGCTGACTGCTCATTGAGGCGCGCGAGGAACAAGCGCCGGGCGCGAAAGGCACCTCCGCCGATTGCCTCTGCAACGAGGCGATTGGTGTGGATTTGTATCTTGGAATTGCGTACTGATCAATAAATCATTATGTTCTGTAAAATACAAGTGTTTATAAGCATTAGGAGGTGTAGAGTAGTCGCTACCTAGACTTATTCCTGATAAAAGGGAGCATTACTGTATTCCGGTTTGAAGAGGTTGTATTTACATCTTTGTTATCCTTGTCTCTAGGTTGGCAATACATTTGGGAGCCTTCGGGGCTCTGGTATTGCAAATGCCTATAAAAGGACTACTGCCTGTAAGGTGACTTAACTTTAGCTGATCCGTCGTCTCGTTTGTCATCCAATGATGCGTTAAATAATTCTCTATTGTCAAGTAATCAGTCCTCCAAAACTTTAAACGAAACTTAGAAAACGGTCACAAATAAAAGCAAAGGTAACATAAAATAGGTACTTAAAAACATATCGGTTTTACGCTGTCATGTCTATGTCACTATCTTGCAGATAGTGCCAAAGACTACCGTCTTATACTGTCTCCGGCGGTCTCCAAAACTCAGGTTATCGCAAAAACTAAGTTATAGCTGACAACAAATTCAATTATAAAAGAAAATAGAAAAGAAAGTTTGTAAGTGAAAAAGTTTAGATAACGTAACGTTAGATAATTTCAGAGAATCGAAGTAATTTCCGTAACGGTTGAATGTGACTTATGTAAAAGTTTTGCATTTTGATAATTAATACCTTTTTGATACTTGAGTTATTCATAGATCAAATGATGACTATTGAATAATAAATAAATATCTTGGGACAACTCACACACGATCACAATCTAGGCAGTTGCCAGACAACTGATATTCATGCATTTTTGATTACCTCCCGAACCTTTTCCCAGTAATGAGTATATTATAAACATATATAATTTATACATACAAAATTATTATAGAAAAAATTACATCCATACACAGAACAAACAATCATGCTCATCACACAAAGTTTGTCCTGGGTGGAAATCGTTCCCACGACCTCCGGTTTAGCAGTCAGGGTCCACTTAGACCTACAGGCCCGTCAATTTCATTTTAGTAGTAGAAAGAAGTTGCGGCCCCACCCGTCTCTTGTGGACGCCTTCTCAAAATTATGATTAGCATTTTTTTATTGCAGTTTCAGGATTGATCCAGTGTTATTAAAAGATAAATCATAATGAGTGCAATGAGTTCTCAGGTCCAAAAGAAGGCAAACAAGAAGCTAGTTTACTGCCTCGGTCCAAAACTTACGTACGAGTTTGGTGCCAGCAATAGTCATCAAACCCTACATCATGCAAGCATCGAAGTGACATCCTATTGCTAATGTAACACCTACCGAGCAAAACAGGTTGTTACGATCAAATCTATGGTTAAGGGTTGACTACCAGGTTTAAGTAATACACATAGGTGATTAATTATTTTATTTTCAATAATAACAATAGTCCATATAAAATTCCTATGTTTTTAAACTTACATTTTCATATTATAGTTGCTAAAATAATACCTCTCATATAAGCTTTAAATTGTTTACTGGCCCGAGTGTTCCGTACATAACATGAAACCAATTTATATAAAACCATCATCATAAAACCATCATCAAAAACCAAAATGAACGTTTTAGCGAATATCAACTCTTTTGACGTCGCGTCCCATCAAACTTCACTAAAATTCAGTCGATAAAATGTAAAATGTATGTTTTCCATTTACTCATATCTCGTTAGCAACAGAAGATTTCCACGACTCGATAATAACCTATAATAAAATACTCTTTTTATTAAACTTCACAGTTGTATCACAATACAGCATTAATCTAAAGGTATCGTATGAAATGGCACGAAATCTGATAGCATCAAGCCCGGAGGCTCGCTCTCGACACGTGATGAAGATGAACTATCGACTAATGGCACAACATCGCTGCGAATCCTCACTCGTCTGTTTAACCATCCCACTATACACGATGCAATGTATATCAAAATGCCACAAGTCACGCCGGCCCACAACAAAACAGTCTTGGACTCGGTAACGCTAGTGATTTTTATCCAATCACTACAAGATTTACTGGAAGCGAGTGTCTTAACACATACCCTGACTAAATATTTGGGTACTATCACAGATTGAATAAACTTCCCTGTTTCCTTAGCTGACACACACCACGATTGGGGCATCAGATTATTTATATTAATCCTAGGCATAACATCGATGAAATAAGATAAAATTGGACCATTTGTTACATTAGGAGGGTTCCAATTAACAAAAATATGACCAAATTGGTTAGCGTGTGTATATGTGATAATAGGAATATCAGCATTTTTTAAACGGAATGTTCTGACTACACCGTTTGCTGATCTGCTACAGTGACCACCTGAACATGCTCTTAACCTAAATTTGTAGTCACTAAAAGGTGCCAGCCCACCGACTTGGAAATTGTTTCTCGGGCTGCTAATATTTAACAAAACTAGAGTTTGCACATAGTTGCCAAAACTTGAATTCTTCGAAATTTTGCTTTCTTGATTATCACAACCAAATTTGATGTCATCGCAGACATCGAAGAATTCTTCTACCATCGCTCCAGGAGTAGCAGACGCAAGCTGGCCACACATTGTTTCACAATCTCTATTATACTCTGGAGGTGGTCTCCTTACCAATGTATGACGAGTATCTTCAACATCAAATAAATCTTCTTTAAGTTTACAATAGTCTATCGCAGTTGATATCCTTAAATTGCTTTCAATCAAGGCCACATCCAGTTCATAGTAATTGATGTGAGGCATATAATCTCTGTGGTCGACCCATCGCACTACAACGAGATCTGATGCAGATGCAACCAACTCAACGATGAATGGCGGCTCAGGAATTCCGACAGTCGTTGAGAAGTGGAATATATTGCTCCTAACCAATCGTCGCTTCTCGGGATCGTACATTTCGATACAAAGAGCGTAGGATGATGCTGGATGTAAGGCACTTAACTCCGCTTCACCAAAACCCTTATCAGATACTGCGGGGACATCAGTAGCGTGCCATTCGAACTCACTACATGTTTCTGGAACAACAGTGGTATGAACTCCAGGTGGTAAACGCACATATAGAACAGAATAGTGTATATTGTGATCAATAACAGGTGAAAACTTGATCAGTACTGAGGATTCATTGGAAAATGTTACTTTGAAGTCGAAAGACACCTCTGTACATGCTCCTCGGTAACCATTGGACCCTTCTGGAATATCTAAGGAACCTGGTTTAACCGGGAGTAGGTTTTTGACTTCATCAATTCTAGACATACAAAGCACTGGGTTTTGATCAAACCTTGCTGTACCGTTTTTAATTTTAAGGCTCTTTGTGACGACTGGAGAAAATAACGTTTGAAGATTTATGTTGTGTCTTATATCAATACTATATTTATCATCTTTCAGTTTCTGGCCTTTAACTATTCGTAGTGCAGAGAGAAAGTCTAGTGATGACATATCGGACCCTTCAATAGATATGTATTGCGATACTTCTTCTATTTGACCAAGGTATGTTCTAAGATCTCCTATTACCCCTGGAATTGCTCTAACGTGTATTACCAATGATCCATTTACGTAAACACATCTTTCTGCATTTTGAATAGAGCTTAGAGATTGTATTTTTAAATCTCCACATGTCTGAAATATAAAAGAAAGGTACTCGTTAATAGTAAAAAAAGCGTTTTTGAGCAATTTGGAACTCATTTCATAACTCGAGAAATTTTTTTTTTTTTTTCTAAAACTCTTCACCTAAGCCGAGGGCTTATCCATTTTTTATTATAAGGAAACTATTTTGATCATTTTAGACCCTTATCCTATTGATAATGTTGTGGACATTTTTAAACCTATGTTCATCCAAAAAAATTGTTCAAGCTATATAACTTAATATATAAAAATACAGAACAATATTTTAGTTTAGTAAATAAAGTTTACTTGATGTCTCGATAGATGGTGTTAGCCTATTTAAATTCGAGCTATGGTTTCGTTACCTGGCAATATATAAGAGGCTACGATATTGTTTCAATAAATGTCTTCGTTCTGAGTACGTGGTGTTGTTTTTATTGATATAAAATACTCCCGACTCGTCGATAAACAGGGCGGAAAAGGTCTTCGATGACCATAAGGTCCTACGATCCGGAACGTTTTTGAGAAAATCTGAAAAGCCCTCTAGTGTCGGAGTTGCGAGTTTATGGTGCAAGTGTATGGCGGATGGAGCGAAGTACCAGGTGACAGTGTTATTAGAGATCAAAGTGCAATTTGAAAAAACTGTGAGTACATTTAAGTCATTATAGTTCCAAGTGTCAGAGACTTGTAAAAAATTTAGTTATTTCATGGACTTAGAAAAATTTGAAGAATCTTGGGACTTAGAATAATTTGTTAAAAATTGAACTTACCCCGAATCTATGCCCGATTTCGCCTAGAATCAAAGTGTATTAAAAACACTTAGAAAAATTTCGACTTTCAACACTTAAAGAATTTTCACACTTAGCAAATAAAGCACATAGATTATTTTGCTTAGTATACCCAAGCTTTTGGAATCATGGAGGCTCAGTTAAGACTGTTGGAAGATATTAAAAGTCGCATTCAGAAGGGGCTTATTAACTTCAGAAAATCACCAAAAGACAGGATAAATCAGGCATATGTGGACTCACGTCTTGAAATATTAGAGAAACAGTTTGAAGATTTTACAAATAAACACGAGGCACTTTTGGTCAACTATACACAAAAGGAATTGAGTGGAACCAGCTACATTAAAGATGATGTTTTTGAAGCCGTTATGGATAGTTTCATAACTTATAAAGTGGAGTTAAAAAATGCTTTACCAAAATCGCAATCTTCTGGAAAAGACAATGAAAGTGATGTTGCATCTAACCATAACCAACCAAAAATAATGTCAATCGCTAAGTTACCTAAAATATCAATCCCGGTTTTTAGTGGTACATATCATGAATGGTCATCGTTTAGGGATTTGTTTTTGTCATTAATTGATAATAATCAGTCTCTTGATGATGTGCAACGCTTACATTATTTAAGATCTCAGTTGTCAGGCGAAGCATCACAACTTATTAAACACATTCCAATCACTCATTCAAATTACAAGAAATGTTGGGCATTGTTAACTAGTCGGTACGATAACAAGCGATTTTTGAGTAATTGTATTCTGAAGCGCTTATTGAACCAAAGGCAAATGACGGCAGAGTCATCTACTGCTCTCAAAGATCTGCTTGACACTACTACCGATTGCTTGCACGAATTGTCAAACCTAGGGGTGCAAGTAAAAGCATGGGATATTATTATTATTTATTTAATTAGCTCCAAGTTGGACGTTGAGACTCGGAAGCAGTGGGAGTTACAGGTAAGTCAAGCTTGCGAGGACCTTCCCACTTTCAATGAATTTCGCGATTTTTTGGAAAAACGTTTTCGGGCTTTAGAGTTTGTTGAACCGCAAAGTAGCAAGTCTAAAGTTAGTGCTAAAGCATTTCACGTCGTTTCAAAAATAACTTGTCCACATTGTTCCGAAGAGCATCTCTTGTGTCATTGTAAAAAGTTTGCACAGGAGACCGTCGATCAACGTCGCGAAATAGTAAAATCCCAAGGTTTGTGTTTCAATTGCCTTCGCTCAAGTCATCTGAACATCAATTGTCGAATTAACACTAAATGCAAAATTTGTAGCAAAAAACATCATACGCTCTTGCATCTAAAATCGGATGCAGGAGTTGAGACGAGCACTTCTGCGTCTTCTGTACAAAAGGAAACATCACAGTACGAGACCTCGGCTGAACAAGTTTCAACCCATTTTGCGCAAAATATTCATAGTCAGGTCATACTGGCTACTGCCGTTATTAAGGCTAGATCGCGAAATGGGCACCCGCAAGTTTTGAGAGCCCTGTTAGACCAGGGTTCCCAAGCTTCCTTTATTACGGAATCGGCGGTTCAGTTATTAAAGTTAAAAAAGATAGCGATTAAGACGTCTATCTCAGGTGTGGGAGGTCAGGGCAGTCTAACGTCCAAATTTGTGGTTAGAGTAAACATTCAGTCGTTATGGCATCCTGACTTCAAATGTCAAATAAAGGCTTATGTGCTGAATAAGGTGACTTCGTTTTTACCTGAAAGAAAATTCAAATTGGTGGATTGGCCAGAGCTTAATAGTATTAATTTAGCTGATCCAAATTTCAATGAACCTAACAAAATTGATATTTTGTTAGGGTCGGGAGCCTATACCAAAGTCTTAAAAGAAGGCTTAATCAAGGACCCCAAGGGTAAAACCATGGCTCAAGATACTTACCTCGGCTGGATCGTATCTGGAGAAGTCAGTGATGAAGATAGGGTGATGTCTTGTCACAATGTAATTGTAAGTATGCATGCTAAGGTCGAAGAAAATGAAATCCTAAAAAGGTTTTGGGAACTCGAGGCAGAGCCAATAGGCTCTGAAAAATCAATTCTTAGCCCTGAAGAGCAGGCATGCGAAGATTACTTTGCTGCTACTACGTGCAGAGATGACGAGGGTCGCTACATCGTTAAATTGCCTTTTCGATCCAGTAAAACTCCCTGTAACACAAAAGAAATAGCGTTAAAAAGATTGCATAGTCTTGAACGGAAGTTAGCAAAAAATAGCGAGCTTAAAGGGCAATATGCTTCGGTGATAAATGAATATTTATCATTAGGTCATATGGAAGAGATTTCTGATGAAAAAGACAAGAACAAAATTGGCGCTGTATACTTACCACATCATGCTGTAGTCCGCGAAGACAGGTTGACCACTAAAGTTAGGGTGGTATTTGATGCGTCATCCAAAGGATCCGATGGGGTTTCTTTGAATGACACTTTGATGATAGGACCTCGGTTACAGGCTGATTTACGTCATACAGTTATGCGGTGGAGACAACATCCAGTATGCTTAGTAGCCGATATCGTAAAAATGTATCGCCAAGTAAAGGTAGCTGATGATCACGTGGACTTTCAAAGGATTTTATGGCGAAATGATAGTAATTCCTCTATAAAGGAATATAGGCTTTTGAGAGTTACATTTGGAACATCTTGTGCACCTTACCTGGCAATCAAGGCATTGCAGCAAACAGCTAGCGATGAAGGTCAATCGTATCCAGGCGCCGCTAGCAGAGTTAGGACAGACTTCTATATGGATGACCTAATGACAGGTTGTCAAACTGAAGAAGAAGCTGTTAAATTATATCACGAGTTTAATGAACTGTTGAATAAAGCAGGTTTCACGTTACAAAAATGGACAAGTAACCGAGAAGGGTTACTAAAACAAATAAGGCTAGATACTGGAAGAGATCTGGAAATAAAAGAAGATGAAACCACAAGACTACTCGGGCTTACCTGGAATCGCAGTTCTGATGAATTTCATTATTCTGCGAACTTGCAATTTTCACCGTCGTCGCCGTCTGCACCTGAAACTAAAAGAAGTGTTATATCAGAAATATCTCGTTTATATGATCCGCTAGGTTGGATTGCACCATGTATAATTACCGCAAAAGTTTTCATCCAAAAGTTATGGATCGCGGGTTTGGATTGGGATGAAGAACTGTCTGAGGATCTTCAGACAGAGTGGCAATCTTATCGTAGTGGGTTGCAAATACTTAACAACTTCAAGATTCCGAGGTGGCTGAAAAGAAAAAGTGATGATCAAAAGGTGGAACTTCATGGTTTCTCTGATGCGTCAAGTGTAGCATACGCCGCGGTTGTATACATCAGAGTCATCGATGCTGAAAGCCAAGTCCACTGTAATCTAGTAACTGCAAAAACGAAAGTGGCTCCAATTAAACAGATTTCGATACCACGACTGGAGCTATGTGGCGCAGTTTTAGTTACCAAACTACTATTAGAAGTGGCCAGCGTTTTGAACGTTCCAAAATCCAATTTACATGCTTGGACAGACTCAACGGTCGTGTTGGCTTGGTTGAGCGATCACCCAAGTCGATGGAAAACTTTCGTCGCAAACCGGACGTCTGAAATCCTTAATTCCATTGATTCCACTCAATGTCATTATGTGGATACGAAAAACAATCCAGCAGACATTGCTTCAAGGGGTACAGCATCAACATCTCTGCTAAACCACTTACTTTGGAAGCATGGACCATCCTGGTTGCTTGCTGATAACATAAAATATTGCAGACCCAAAGCTATAATGACAAAATTGGAACTAAGGGCTGTCAAGGTTCATGCAGCACAGGTAGACGACCAACCAATTGAACTAATGTGGTCTAGATTTTCATCTTTCCGTAGGTTGATCAGGACTCTGACCTATTGTAGACGATTCCTGAAAATTAAGACAGCCAGAGAAGCACAAGTTAAGTTCCCACCTTACCTTACAGCCGCTGAGATTGCAGACACCATACACTGTTGTATTAAGCAATGCCAAAAGGTTTGGTTTGAAACGGAAATAAAGGCAATTCAATCCAAAACAGACGTCAGTAAAAGCAGTGGTTTGATTTCTTTGAATCCGTACTTGGATGATAAGGGTTTAATGAGAGTAGGGGGTAGAATCCAAAATTCACAACTAAGTAATGACATGAAGCATCCCATTATAGTTCCACATCAGTCTCATTTGACTATATTACTCATAGCAGATGCCCATGAGCGCGTTCTGCATGGTGGACCTCAATTAACTCTTAATTTCCTTCGTTCAAAATATTGGGTAATTCGAGCAAAGAATCTGATCAAGGCTCATATACACGACTGCGTACCGTGCATTCGTTATGCAGCCGTCACAAAACACCAATTGATGGGGCAACTGCCAACATGCCGTGTAACACCAAGTAAGCCTTTCCTCCATTCAGGTGTCGACTACGCGGGACCGATTCAAATAAGAACAGCAAAGGGCCGTGGACATAAGTCTTATAAGGGCTACGTATGTCTGTTCGTATGCATGGCGACCAGAGCAGTGCATATAGATGCTGTTTCTGATCTAACCTCTCAAGGCTTTCTCAATACTTTTAAACGTTTTGTAGCTAGGCGTGGTCATTGTAGTGATCTTTACAGCGACAATGGTACCAATTTTGTAGGGGCGTCAAAAGAGCTGAAAGCAATGTTTCGCAACGAGTGTGCTTCTCTTCCTCAAGAAATCGCCACTATATTAGCCAATAATGGAACAGAATGGCATTTCATCCCACCTCATTCTCCTAACTTTGGAGGTTTATGGGAGGCTGGGATCAAAAGCACAAAACATCACCTCAAACGGGTAATCGGTGAATCAACCCTAACTTTTGAGGAGCTTAGTACTGTTTTATGCCAAATCGAGGCGTGTCTGAACTCCAGACCCTTATCACTGTCAAGTGAAAGCTCGTCAGACCCTAACCCATTGACACCAGGTCATTTCTTGGTCGGTCAGCCATTGGTCACAGCACCCGATTACAATTATGAGCATGCGACAGTCAGTAGTTTGAGACGTTGGCAATTGACACAGAGAATGATTCAATCTTTCTGGAAACGTTGGTCTCAGGAGTATTTAACAATGTTCTTTCAACGGCACAAATGGGCTAAAGTTACGCGTGATCCGAAGGTTGGGGATATTGTCCTCGTAAAGGAAGACAATTTACCGCCTGCCAAGTGGTTATACGGGAAGGTAGTTGAAGTACACCCTGGCAAGGACAATTTAGTACGTGTAGTAACTCTCCAGTGTAAGGACTCCCGAGTCAAACGTCCAACTTCTAAACTATGCATTTTACCTGTCAATGATGATTGAACCTTAAGTGTATTTTTTATTAAGTATTATTTTTTTTATTCGTGTTTTAATATACAGTCCACTCATATACTAATTTTAGAAATGTAATGTAAACACAGTTTTACATTGCATTATTAATAAACTTTCTTTCACGATATGTTATGCTAAGATAATTTGAAAAACAGAATTGTAATTCGAACGCCAAGGATTTAGTACTTATATATATCACTGAAGTTGCTCAATTTATTTACTCTCGTTTCTGTCATGGTGGGTGGCTTAAAAGGACTAAGTCCTTGGTGGGCGGTATGTTCAAGCTATATAACTTAATATATAAAAATACAGAACAATATTTTAGTTTAGTAAATAAAGTTTACTTGATGTCTCGATAGATGGTGTTAGCCTATTTAAATTCGAGCTATGGTTTCGTTACCTGGCAATATATAAGAGGCTACGATATTGTTTCAATAAATGTCTTCGTTCTGAGTACGTGGTGTTGTTTTTATTGATATAAAATACTCCCGACTCGTCGATAAACAGGGCGGAAAAGGTCTTCGATGACCAAAAATAATGATCACCGGCTTGAAGAAACTGATTGTAATCATAAGATCTGACCTGTCATAAAGATGTTATGAATACAAAAGCTGTTGTCCAAATAATAAATTATAATTGAGCTAGCTAATAAAATAAATAAATCCTTACAAAACAAACAAAAACTTACGATTTCACAATGAGTGCAAGGTTCACAGGTAATGGGGTGTGTTTTATTGTTCTGCCTGTAGTCTAGCGGGCAATGAGAGACACAGGTGTTATTGAACACCCATCGGTCCAGATCGAAACATTCCTCTTTCGTGATACAATACTGGTTATCAGGAAGCAGGATTCTGTCAACAACAACAATTAAGTAACTTCAATTTAGAGATAAATTATACGAAATGATTATTAGGTAGGTAACTAGATAATGTGCGTTTGCATTATTTCACCTCACTACATAATAATTGTCATAGCAATTTAATTAAGCCGCAAACCAAAATAAAGGCAAGTCCTTTGAACCATTCATAAAAATCATTTGAAAATATTTCGTATTTTCGTAACTAGTTATATTAATCAGGAGTAATTATTTCAGGTTCGAGTAGTGCTATTCTACAAAAATCGCCCTTGGTGAATTTAATGGTGTTTCCAATTGTATTTTGTTCATGAGCATGTAGATGAATTTCTCCACAAAATAAGTAACCATGAACTTTCAGAAGTTCATAGAAAAGGCTGAAGCTATGTAAGTTGATGTGAACGGTCAGGCTTGTACAATAAGTTTTCATCTACAGCTCATCTCAGTCTCATTTCATCTAAGTATAGTAGAATACAGCTGCATACTACTTCTGGTAGTTATTATGGCTGTCGCAATCAAGTCAGTCTTTATCATCTTTTACACCCAAAATCTTCTTAATCCTCAAGCAGGTTCAAAAATATACTTACGAATCCGGTGGACATTGCGTCACACACTGTCCTCGATAGGTAAAATGTCGGCACACAAAACAAACGTTTGTGTTAGTTTTGCGGCACCCAAGACACTGGTCGTTGCATTTATCAGCTTCAGGTCCATCCAGGAATAACTGGCATTTTCTGGAATAAAAGTTCAAATTACACATAAAAAGCTTTTATTTTCAACCAACTGCGTAGGGGTTAAAGACATGATTAATTTGGATCTGCAGGAAAACTCATTCCTGGCAACCTATCTGTTCAACATCTATAAAGAATAAATGATTTTCAAATTTAGTTTTCAGCAATGATCCACGAAATGACCATTCATTTCAGATAGGCCTTGTGGTTAGTGGTTGTCTTTAGGACTGAAAGGGAGTGATCTGCTTTAGGGCCCCATTGGACAGACACCATGGGTGCACTGCCTAGGTGTTTAGACGTACATTTTTCATACACACATAATACGGTCGTTATTTTGTTGGCCACGCCACATACTACGTAGCTGGCTCCACAATATAACAACATAACGGTTTAGTTTTTTTTACAGCCTTACTTATTATTCCAGCAACGATTCAAGGAATCATTTCTCGAGCACGAACAAGGAACACTGCACTGGACTTGGATGTCTGGTGGGCTGATCACGTGCCGAGCTCTCGGAGCCAGCACCTTCCAGTCAATAGTATTCACGAAGCACGCTTGCGGCAACGCCCACATTGTCACCCCTCCTCTGTCTATTTTAAGGAGGTTGTAGAGGCCAATCTGGAAATTAAATAGGACTTCATACCTTGCCAGATAGGTGAAATCTTCCTTTTTGTTGTTCTCCCCCACTGAGTCCTACGCCATAGTCCTAGCGAAGTGCTCTAAGCTTGTAATCGCTTTTGTAATTTTTATAGGCTGATTTTGTAATAAGCTTTCACAGATAAGTCCATTAAAGTAGACGACAATCGAGCAGACCTACAGGTCTACTAGATTGTCGTCTACCATGCAAAATGGCTTATTCCCATGTACTCCAAATCTTATAGTTTTTCAAACATTCTATTCATACATTGATACCCAAGAGGTCCTAAATAGTAAATGTTAATAACAAAATATAAAATCCTACGGTCCACCTTATGTCACGGTCACGGCAGATTGTATACATTATCACTGATTTAAAACAAAAGATAGATTCTTTGCAAAAAGCTGTTACCTGCAGATATTATGATGATTGGTGAAGTAAGTTCAGGGCTGGATTATTCTTAACGCAAATTAGGCTACATAGGGGTCAGCCATCGACTACGGCCCCTAAGCACGCACCAAGAAAAATACCAACGTTTCATCGAACAATAATCCGGCCCTGAGGAAGTAGTACTCAAGTTGATAACAAGTACGCAATCAAACCATTTAATATCGAGTAGTTAGTAGTACATAGTTAGTATCCCAATTAGACCATATTCCTGTAGCAAGGAACTATGAGTGGATGATAAATAAATAGGTACGGTACGATAATAAAGACCGGTTGCCTTTCATAATATGCAATAAAAATAAGCCCTGGATTACTTTGAAGTGTATTATTTATTTTGCAGTGAATGCAAGGTAAATTATTGAATACATGCTAGCTTTGCGTGAACAGCGCACAGTTGTCAAACTATGGTACCAAGATCCAAGACTAGCTAAAAAATGCTATTTAAACTTCATGTTATTTAAAATGTCAACGTTGCAACCGCTTCTGTTGAGTTTTTAAATGAAATAAAAAGCAAATAGCAACACAATCCATTGTTTGAAAGATTAAAAAATCAATTTGAGCTAGGTATCTAAATGCAAATAGATTTTTTGACGCCTAGTGGCAAAAAATTACAATTTGTTGACTTTAATTGGCCAGTTTTTAACGTTCGTTTCAAGAGACAGATTCTTTTTAATAAAAAATAATAGATTTAGAAAGAGAAAGACTAGGTTTTTGTCTTGCAGTGAGACTAAAAAAAACAATCAATTACAAGTCACAGAATCATGAGACTATTTACCACACGAACTGTACACAGTCATAATAGCATTCAATTCGGTTGCATACCGATTCTAGATATAAGAAGTTGACCAAGAAAGAAAGCATTTAGTAATCACATTTAATACGGAGAAAACAGTAAGAGCACAGTTCACCAGAAAACCTAGAAATATAAGCCTTTTTTAATTACCTCTCGAAGATTGGGATTGTCATACACAACTAAGGCGAAATTGTATAACAGCTTCATCCCTCGTATTCTCGTCAGGTTCGGGAACAGTTGGCCTACAGACTCCAGTCCTCTTACTCGATAAATTACCAAGTATTCTGTGATCTGAAACACATAAATGAACCCCGTAAAACAAAGGTTTAATAATTTAGTGAACCTTATTATAACCAAAACCTGATCGAATAATATGTATTCCTTGATATTAATTAATACCATAAATCTACTTAATGACATTTGCGTTTCAATTTTTTTTTAATCATTCTTAATAGAAGTTGTAAAGTCAGGCGTTATTTTATATAGATCGATTACATATTCAATGTTTCTTTTTTTTTCAATATACCTATTTGGACTTTCTGCGCATAGTTTTCAAGAAAGGCGCACACGAAATAATGTGCGCCGCCATCACTGGTCTGTATCTGGTATCTGTGTATTGGTCAGACTGAGAACTAGGAGAGAGGAGACATTGTCATACAGTAAAAAAAACGCTTTACCTCTCTGAGATCCCCAAACGACATATTAAGAAAGTTGTGCCTGTTAGCTTTCTCTATAAATATTTCTACGGTTCCTACAACTACGACGCATCCTTGTAAGCTTTTTAAATCAGCGATGCTCTTGATGAGTTCTCCTTTGCATAGCCTCGTGCTATTTGTATCTAATCTTTGTAGGGATATCCCGCCGTAGAGCAGGGAGTGGACCAGTAACCTGAAGAAAAATATGTTTTTATTAGAAGTTTATTTTATATAAACCTTTTTTTGTGAGTCGGAAATCATCAAATGACTTCTCCCCTCCTAGGCGGGGCGGGAGGGCGTCTCAGACTTTTACTGACTAAAACCCACTCATGTTCCTTGGGTTGTTCTTTATGCTCCGGGGTCACGGTAACTATTATAACTATTCCGCACCACCGGCAGGCATTGGCCCTATTTGGGATCCTTCTCGTACTGACTGCTCTTTGAGGCTATTTTATAAGCCTTATGGCCGTTAATCCACGAGCGTTTTATGAGCGCTAGCGTTTCTACTGGACGTATGCAATGTTGAAGTCGCGTGTGTCTAATGTTTGAAAGCGGTCGTATTGTCTTACTTCAGGACAAAGACCTTCCGATCACATTTTATATCTTTCGCATATCTGTGTCTCTATCTTCCAATCCTGTCACCTGATTCGCGACTATTCATCAGATAGGCCACCAACTGGTTTACTCTTCTTCTTTCTACCTTTATCCCATTTTACAACAACATGTTTTTTCTTCCATACCAATCTGTCACCCGTCATACTATCACTCACTCCTTTCTCTTTCATATCATTTTTCACACAATCTATCCTTTTTTTTTAATCTATATCTCCCCTTCCAACCCTCTACATTCATACTCATAACTGACCTAACTATATGCGTCTCATCCCTCTTCTTCACATGCCCATACCACGTTTTTTACCATAATGTTGTGAAAAAGAACGAAAAAAAGAAGAAATTTTTATCAATTCTTTCACGGCATTTTTTTCCGAAAACCTTTTCCTTTTAGGATAAGTAGAGTTCCAGATTAACTCACTCAGTAACTAATCGACCTCAGAAATTCGAAAAGTGATCCAATTTATATCGAGAAAGGTTTACCTATGTAATTGTAGGTCATTAATACCTAGCGTTACTGGTGATGCGGCTCGGCTCGTTTTTAACTCCAGTGATTCGAGTGAATTTGTTAAACTCGTATTCGAGTGATAACAAAATTGACTCGAGCTGTTGTAAGATAGTGTGATTATAATTTAATGTTTTTGGTAAATAATATTTAATTCAAGAAAAGTCCTAAAAAAACGAAATGCAGCTCAAGTGATAAACGCTTAATCGAATTGTAAGGAGTGTTTACTCGAGTGACTCAAAAACTCGGGAACAAATCGAGTGACTCGAACGAATCTCAAAACCGGCTTGAATCGCGTCACTAAACGTTACAAATCTGTCATTGAATTAGTGAAAGCTTTTATCAATGTACTATCGCCAAATTGGAAGCATGACCCATTTTGACGATAAATCGTTTGAGATTGTCAAAATAACAAGACGTGACAAGTGTCATCCGTACTAATATTATAAATGCGAAAGTAACTCTGTCTGTCTCTTCTTCACGCCTAAACCACTGAACCGATTTGAATGATATTTAGTACAGATATAGTCCGGGACCCGAGAAAGGACATAGGATAGTTTTAATTCCGGAAATCCCCCGGGAACGGGAACTATTAATCCACGTGGACGAAGTCGCGGGCAAAAGCTAGTTTTTAATAAATGTTTACGTGAATGTCGACCTAATTATATTTGAATGACTGTATGAAAATAAGCTTATGATGGGTCATAAATCCGTTTGGTCGATTGTACTTCAAAATTGCTGCCATTTTTTACGCGATACTGATTGTTTCATAATAAAAATATACATTATTAAAATACATTATTACATACAAATATGAGTACAATGACCCCTTCTCATATGGTAAACAGAAGATAATTTAAATTGTATAATTTTCCTTTTAATTTTTTTAACTAGGAATTTGTCCTGTATTGCAAATATTAATGTGTGACACGTTTACATTCAAAAAACACAACAATACAGAAACAACCAGACACGGACAAAATATTTGTACGACACAGAAATATTTGTTCTAAAAGTACGGGATTCAAATACACGAGACGCAGCTCAGCAGCCGATCTCACAACTACTGCGCTATTCAAGCCGTAGGTACTTAAATTATAAGGAAAAAAAACCCTAGGTAAACAATACTACCTAATTATATCGAAAAGCTCTTAATAGGTACCTACTTACTTGATAACATTAATTAGAAGAATGCAATAATATTTATGAAATAATACTTGGCTATTAGGTATTTAATAAATGGGTCAATACAAAGTCGGGTCATTGATAGTACTTATTATTTTAGTGAAATACAATATTACTTTCCGTGTTTTTAATTAAAATGGATAAGAGAGAACATAGGTATATATAAATTTTTCATGCATTAGGTTGCAGGTTTGTTCCTAACCGAGCGACTAACGCTAACAATAACTGTGTTTTTTTTTAATCCATCATCATCTACCCAGCCTTCTTCTTAAAGTATGTTGGGGTTGGCTTCCAGCCTAACAGGATTCTGCTAGATACCAGTGTTTTACAAGAAACGGCTGCCTATCAGACTTCCACCACCCTGTTACTGTGAGACACGATACGCCCTGATTGGTCAGGTCAGACTTTTTGCCTTTTGATTACTTTGTAAGTTTATCCCAGGACGTCACTTACTTCCCGGGCTACGGAAAGCACGTAGTCATTGGTCCCGATCGTCATTCATAGATCGTAGACAGTCGTTACAGGTAGTCAGAAGCCAGAAAATCTGACAAGCAGTCTAAACAAAGGGTAACGTGTTACCTACTTAGCAACTGGGTTAATAATTAATTAGTGATTAGGTCTGATACTCACTGTACAACGCAGAGAAAACTAACAACAAAAACCGGCCAAGTGCGAGTCGGACTCGCTCATGAAGGGTTCCGTAGCATTGATTACAACAAATTAAATGTTTTCTTTTAATTTTTATATTTGAGTTGATTGAATGAAAGGTAAATTACGATATACGGTTTATTACGTATTAAAAAAAAACTATTTACTAGATCTCGTTCAAACCAATTTTCGGTGGAAGTTTACATGGTAATGTACATCATATATATTTTTTTTATTTATCATACCCTTATTTTGGAAGTTATAGGGGGGGGACCAACATTTTACCACTTTGAAAGTGTCTCTCGCGCAAACTATTCAGTTTTGAGAAAAATGATATTAGAAACCTCAATATCATTTTTGAAGACCTATCCATAGATACCACACACATATGGGTATGATGAAAAAAAAATTTTTGAGTTTAAGTTCTATGTATGGGGACCCCCAAAATTTTTTATTTATTTTCTATTTTTGTATCAGAATCTTAATGCGGTTCACATAATACATCCACTCAGCAAGTTTCAACAGTATAGCTCTTATAGTTTCGGAAAAAAATGGCTGTGACATACGGACGGACAGACAGACGGACAGACAGACAGACATGGCGAATCTATAAGGGTTCCGATTTTGCCATTTGGCTACGGAACCCTAATAAAAGGGACTACGCACATTTATTTAGCTCTATTCAGCTTAGTCCATAAATAAAACAACGATTTAATACGAAAGCTGAACGCAGGTGTAGAAATTCCGAATAAGAATGGATGATTCATTAGATTCGTAGGTAAAAAAAAAATATTGATTCGAGTATTTTGTGTCCATTTGTAATTACAGACCCTAACTACTTCTTTAACTAACACCAATAAAATCTACGTCCACTTATCTGTAATAAAGTTAACACAATTAAACGACAAAGTAATTAATACCCATTGTCGTAGATTGAAGACAGGCATTACAAAATCCAGACAATGATATAAGTTGTCGATGGCCTATAGACCAAAAGCCATATCCTTTAGAGTCACTCATAAAATAAGTACGTCACAGGTTACAAAGCGTGGAGGAGCCAGGTGCCAACAAAGTGGGACTTTTTTGACAATGTGTGTGCACCCCTCTAAACTGGGGTCGTCGTAAACTATGACGTTCCATTTCAAAATCTATAACATTGTGTTTTTAACACAAAACATTAAGTGTAAACAAAAATTATTATTTGTAAAGACATTATTATTTTGAAGCTGTCTTTTTACATACATTAGGTTCGGGTTGTAGCTAACATGATGCATCTGAATACCAGTGTTTACATGGAACTGCCTATAAGACTCTTATAAGACTATAAGACAATCCAGTTGTCACGATACGCCTTGGTTAGGTTGGTGGTCATACATCGTGTATGAGATTTTGAGGCGCGGCATGTCATATGATTTGCTAAAATCACACATTTTAATTTAAGTTCTGGCATGAGAGTAATGTTGCAAAATAAAATTATAATGGAAAAAATAGACTGAAATATTGCGCACCGCAATAATTAAAAATCATACAAATTAAAGTAACTATATACTTATTTAAGTTTTGTATTGTAACGTACAATACAAAGTTTAATGTTTAAGATTCACGGATACTTTCGTTTGTGAGACTGACTCGGACTTGCCCAATTGGCGCTTTTTTCTTTAGTTACGACTCATTACACTAGGTAGAGTAACGATAAAAAACTTGTTACCACGCAGTGATACTATGATAACTGGTCTTTAAATGGTCATGCCGTATATGGAGTAAAAATGTAAAACAAAATAGTTACCTACCTTCAAAAGTAATCTGTACTAATATCCCGATACTGAACCGATTTGAATGAAATTTTGTACAGATATAATACAATAGATTTTGTACAGTTTCCTGTCACATTCTGTATTATATTTACTAACTTTACTTAAACCAAATTCAATGTAGAATAATTTATAACAAACAATTGTCAGTTGTTAAATTGTGTAAGTATGAAAACTCTTATTTTTTTTTTAATGTTTTATAAAATTGTTCTGGGAATATAATTTTAATATGATTTTATTTTTTATTATCGCAAGCTTTTATTGAGTCGCGCAAAAGTAAATTTCTGCTTTAAAAATAGGTAAACCTAACTCTTAATAGCATGCTTCAAATGAATACATACTCACATGTCGAGTTTTTACCTTTGTTGTTAAAATATCTCCATCGTATTTGGTTGTACTATAGTTACCCAACTAGAACTCTACTTACCCTGCCAAGGACAACGTGTGAAAGAGACAAACATATAGGATACTACCAACATAACCGCATATGTAAAACCAGTTCTGAAAGAAACTTTACAAGAAAAAAAGCAGGGCATGCAATATAAAAATAATAAATAAAATTTGTAAAAGAATTTAAAAAATAAAAGTTGAATTACCATATCAGCGTTTTCGCCATGACACCTTGAGGTTGCTACCGAACTTTTTATATTTTTTCTGCGTGCGCGCTGCTAACCGCTTCCTCAATACGAAACGACTGAGTATTCTCCAGTGTAAATACCTTACATTTATGTGAAAACACATTGTGTTCCGTTTCCCATGGCCCTATATTGATCATGGGATTTTAGCTATTGTCTGGATCAATTTCTAAAGTACTTACAACAAAGAAATCTATTGGATATAAGTAATCGTATGGTTTGTTGTTGTTATCTCTTTTTTACTTATGCCAATTGCGGTGTGGGATAAGGACGGGGCAGAGTTTGTTGACTGTTGTTAAGTAATTATTAGGCACGTATTTGTTATCTTGCGATCTTGATGCGTAATTGATACAATTTAGACAAAAGTCGATTCTGTTTACAGTTCTACTGTCATGCTGTAAATATACCCGTGATTACATTAATTCATTAATTTACGTCAGTGTAGGTCGTGGAGTTTGTCCTATTCTGGAGTATTTCTACTAGCCATTTCTCGTTAGCTTTGTAATTAAATAGCAAAGTTCTTGTAGTTTCTTTCTTATCTCTATCTCATTTAAATGTTCACTAGCCGACTTAACTGTGTAGAGTCAGGGATTTCAGGATAGATAATTGTAGGTTGTAGAGAAAAATAAACTTGAATTTCCAACAGGTTGGCTTGAAAACCATTCAAACCCCCAAAGATTTTTAACAATAGAATAGGTAGACCAATATTACTTCAAGCAATGACCTAAAGGGGCCGAGTAGTAACAAAGACACGATAGAAGACTTGAGGACCGCCAATAAATATAATCTACAAAATGTCATCAAGTTCGACCAAAATTTGACTAAAGTGTGTCCTCTATCCCCGTTAATTTAGTCAAGAACGATATTTAGACAAAAATCTTAATCTATACTTCTATACTAATATTATAAAGAGGTAAAATTTGTAAGTTTGTAAGTTTGTATGTTTGTAAGTTTGTATGTTTGCGGTAATCTCTGAAACTAATGAACCAATTCCAAAAATTGTTTCACTGGCAGAAAGCTACATTATTCCTGAGTGCTATAGGCTATAAATTATTTTTATAACATGTATATTAACCGAGCTATCGCAACTTTTGTCTAGCAAGTCGGAAAAAAATACCTCATAAAACAGAATTATTTGCGTGCGCTGCCTAAACAGTTGCTTAAAATTAAAAACAATGTATGGCAACTTGGTTTGTCTTAATTATTTCTACAAAAAAGTCCGCGATACCATATCTCTATCTTTTATATTTTATCTTTTATACTTCTTTAATTGCATTAAAAAAATGATTTTTTGGCATACTTACGTTTGGTTGATTATTTGAGCAACAAAATATTAATTCTTATGACAATAAATTATTTCAGTATCACAAGGACATCATACAGATAAGATTTGCCATTTACAGTATGTCAATTGGTCATATAGTTTCGGAGATAAAATAAAAAATTACTAAAACGCAAAATGCCCCTAGCGTAATTTTCATTGTGCGGAAGTCATTTATAATTTCAAAAAATATCTTCGGAGATCTGCTTTTTAGCGAAAAAAGGCCGCCTATCAGATCTCTTGCATATTTGTTTGTATTGTCCTTTACTGTTTTTGTCCTATTGGTGTACAATAAAGAATATTGGCCGATGGCTCTGCAAGATATTCGTAGCTTATACATCAGAATAACACATCTGGGTCGTCATAAAGGCGCGTGTAAGAGGTTACGGGTTCGAATCCGGGCAAGTACCAATGTGACTTTTTCAATTCATATGTACTTTCTATAGTTTATCTTGGACATCACTGACATCCGGTGCCTCGGAAAGCATGTTAAGCCCCGGTTGTCATTCGTAGAACTTTGACGTTACGGGTATTCAGAAGCCAGAAAGTCTGACCAGTCGAACCAAAGGCTATCGTCGCCCAGTTACTGGGTTGTGGAGGTCTGATAGGCAGACGCTTCACATAAAACACTGGTATCCAGCTGAATCCGGTTCGGCTGTAAGCACATCCCAACATAGTTGGGAAAAAGCTAGGGAGATGATGATGATTACATCAGAATAACAGATAATTGTCCTATAGTAACCAAAAGCCGATCAGTAACTAAAAGTCTTACATAACGCGGGTACGCGGGGATCGTGCGGTCCATGGCCCTCTATGGGGCTCCGGTGTAGGCGCCCAACCCGGCCTTGACTCCGGCCCGGCTACTAAGGGCGTCCTAGAAGGTTATGGCCATTCGGATGGTGCATGGATGCCGCAAGATCTCCTGCCTGCCTGATTCTTGCCGGCATACCGGTGTGGGTACCACGCACAGTGGCGCGTGGAAGTGCAACGCTGGGGCGAAACTCACACACACTCGGCACACAGAGCTCCGGCGGGATCTCATGGATACTGCGACTGTCGCAACTCAGTGCTGGTCATCCCTCTTTGAGGATTGGCTGGAATGACGCCTCGACACTCACGTATCGCCCGACACAGGTCCTCACCGCACACGGACGTTTCCGGAGGTTCCTATGTCGGATTCGGGCGGAAGTGACGCCTGCGTGACACGGTGTAGCATATGGTGGAGGTAGGCCCCGCTTGGGCGAACCAGAGCAGGGCGTTGCAGAGGCGATCGGCGCTGGTTCAGGCCATGCTTCGGGGCGAGACTGAATAGGAAGCCGTCGCCTCCTGCAAAGCAGACGCGCTGGAGACGAAAGCGGCGGGGCGCGTGAGCAGCGTCAAGCTTCACGCCCCGGACAGAGACCCAGGCTTAGTTATCGAGAGTTGCAAGATGATGGCCACTGAAGGCGTGGGCCTGCGGAAGGCCCAGCACTACCCAGCTTGCCGCCCGACTAGGACCAGACCCGTGTCGACGGCGTGTCGATGCTTCTAATAGTCACCGCAGCCCCGGAATATATAAGGGTAACAGAAGGACATTATTGGATTTTAGTCAGTAAAAGTCTGACCCTTCAGGGGCGGGAGAAGTTATTTGATGATTTCCTATCCATCAAAAAAAAAACGCCATTGGATATGTTTTGGATGCTTTTACCATGGTCAATGTAGCTCTTTCACGCTTATACAACCCCAATAATCTTTTTGTGTACGCTCAAGATAGTTCCACAGTTAATCCGTACTAATATTATAAATGCACACAACTCTGCCAGTCTGTCTGTCTGTCTGTCTCTTCTTCACGCCTAAACTACTAAACCAATTTTGAATGAAATTTGGTACAGACATAGTCTGGGACCCGAGAAAGGACATAGGATAGTTTTCATCCCGGAAATCCCCCGGAAACGGGAACTATTATTCCACGCGGACGAAGTCGCGGGCAAAAGCTAGTCAGTATATATAACTGAATAAAATGTACACCTATATTATATTAACAGTATGTTCATAAATATCAGTATACAATTTTTATTTATGATGTATTTGCACATTTGCACATGTAGATCGATAATAATTGATTACAAGTCCTTGACCCTTAATGCGACGAGTTCATAATATCGCTAAGCGTAGGTCACACCGATAGTCGAGTTATTTAAAGAATTTTGCACTGACCAGGTAATGAGATGACTAAGCTATGAAATGGAGATATGATGCATCTTCCTTATACTATGGGCAAAGGGATTTGGGAGGTAAAATTTTAATAGACCTTAAGTTTAGAGAAATAGTAGGTGAATGATTAAACTAATATTATGTAAAATTACTGACATTTAACAGACTGTTCCAAATAATTAATATAGTTATTAACTTATAGTACTGTATTAGTATACATGTAAGCTAAGTTCAGTATTATGTCCGAGGAGGGATTGCAAATCAAAGAAGTAATGGTACCGAAAGCGTAATGATAAAATGCTCAAGCAGGCCCTGCAAGCCCAAAAAAAAAACGAAGCAAAAATTCATAATTTGCTGCATTAAAAACCTAAAACAGTGCAATAAAAATCATCCACAAGTTGGCCCTAGTTTTTTTTTTATAACTTATGGGCTTGCTCTTGGTCCCTGACTAGTCCGAGGGCATAGACGGGGCCTACGATGGAGCGAGCTCACCCAAAAGATGCCTATGCACTCTTCTCTTGAATACATCCGGGTTATATGCTTTTGGAAACACACAGAGAACGACACACAGAGACACGCAGAGAATTCCATTCCTTTGCGGTGCGCATAATAAAGGATTTCGAAAAACGCTGCGTGCGGATTCGAGTAATATCGACCAAGAAAGGGTGGTATCCTGCCGTTTGATTAAAACATAGAACACCAACAAGTATTTTATAAAATTAAGTGTCCGTGGATCTATTTCTTGCTTATTCTTCTCTATAGAGACCTTTGGAACCAGCAACTATTGCCACCTTTCTGACTAAGTGACCAACTTCTAGACTATCCATAAGCACCTATAAATGGTCTACGTGAAATTCGCATTGACTTAGACTTTGAAGGTAACACCTTTTTTTGGGGTGGGAATTCATCAAATGACTCCTCCCGCTCTGGGCGGAGCGGAAGAGTGTCTTCTACTGACTTAAACCCACCTATGTTCCTACTTAGCCTTTTGTGTCCGGGGCCGCGGTATCTCTTTCGAATAACCCGCAGCCCCGGCAGGAGGTAAAATTTACCTTGTAAATACGGCGTTTATTCAGGTGGGTTACCATGACGTTTAAAGTAAGATTGTTTTATTCCTGTTCCAGAGTGTGCAAGTGACAGCGTTAGACACGTTGTCTAGCGCCGTCTCTATCCCATTGAAAGTAACATCGAAGTAATACTGCTATAAGAGCTTGTGGTAGTGCGTTAGCTGAATTGTTAATGTGGCTTTATGCGACTCATTTTTACACAAACAGGTGATGTCGTTGTAAAATCATTTCATTATTATTGTAATTTATCCACGGCCGTGTCACAGCTTTTGTTTTAAAATTTTATGTACGTAATTCCTCTTCGCTTTCTAGTTCAGATTTTTATCTCGGATTAAATAGAGCGATTATGTAACTCTAGCTATCAATGCTATAACATTTAATCTATATTAATAAGTACAAAACAGAAAAATTTAAAGAGTATAATAAAACTATAATAAATGGCGTTTATAGACTAGCTATATTTAGTAGCTAGCCATTCGACACTCTAAGCCACAAATACATAGAGGATACTCTTCTTAATCAAGGAATACCAGTAGCATATATAAATATCATTACGACCATTTATGCCAACAGTAAAGCTAGAATGCAATTGGAAACCCTGGGAGACGAATTCGACATACAGAGAGGAGTGAGGCTGGGAGACCCACTATCTCCAAAACTGTTTTCCGCAGTGTTAGAAAACATTTTACTTATAATATATATAATTATTCCGTAAATTAAACTGGGAAAGGTTTGGCCTAAATATAAACGGGTCAAAACTGAAGCATCTCCGCTTTGCTGACGATTTGGTGTTATTTGAAGAATATCCAGCTAATCTTCAAACCATGATACAAAACTTGAACTTCGAAAATGAGAAAGTTGGTTTAAAAATGAACACCAGCAAAAAAAATTAATGACCAACTCACAAATAGCTGAGACACTCATACCTCATACAGATACCTTGGACAAATAATATTGAGTAAAGACTAAAGCTCTCATGAAATTGACACGAGGATCGCAATCGGCTGGAAAAAATACTGGTCTCTCAAGGAGATCATGAAGGCTAAAGATCTAAGCATGGCAATAAAGAAGAAAACTTTTGAGACTAGTGTGAGATCCGGGACATTTTGTAAATGAAATTGTAGAATTATTGTAGTTTTAACCTAGAATTCATACATTTTCGTATCTCGTGTCCCTGGAGTCCCGGACCTTTGGAAGGCGTACGAGGAGCCGAGGCTAACTCGCAGAGGCCCCTTGAGAAATATTTAATGTGAAATGGAACATCAACCGACGACTATCCCTATATGCATTATGTAAGTGCACCTAAGGACAACCCCCGGTTGGTGTTGGAATATTGTAGAACAGAGCAACTAACAAAAATTTTGGGCTGTAGGTTTGGGTTCTTTAGTGAATAAGGTATGGGAAAACAAAAAAGACAAAAACTATGGGATGACTATGGCCCCTGCCTGACCAATGGTTGTAAACATGGAAAAAATGGCAGGGGGTGACTTGCACACCCAGTAAACGGCCGCTAGCAGATAGTGACGTAGCGACAAGAGGGCAACATATATCGAGGTGCTTAAAAACAATCCCACCACAATATTCCCAACCACTGCAACTCCTGAAAGCCAGAATCAACAGTGGAGTCCGCCAGAAAAGCGCCGAGCAATGAAGCTCGACGAGTCCCGGAGAAACGATTCAACTGTCTTGGATCCCGCAACGAAATTAATCCGAAAAGAACAGCGGCGGAGTAAGAAAAGATGCTTGAGAAGTGGAGAGGTATTCCACGGCTATCAGGACAATCTCGGAAGTACGGTCAAGATCCCTACCAGCATCTTACTGGAATACTTCCTTCCCCCGAGCACGTTTGCTCTTGCGAGTCTCCACTATAATATAAATATTTTTAATCACGATTTATAAGGAGCGGAGTAGTAATTAAAACCGTGGAAGCTAGTCTTTAATAATTCACATATTCTGGTTTTGAATGTAAATAATTCTTGTATTAATGTTGTAGAATAATTACTTAATGTTTTGAAATATAAAATTAATACTTAGTCGGAAATGAAAAACTAGCCCATGTCCTTTCATAAGGCTCATACAGCGGAGCGGAGAAACTGGGAAATATAATTAAATAAAAACACGACAAACTCCCATTTGACATATTCACAAACATTCCTAAGCTACTGTGTTTGATTGAAAGAATTAACCAGCAATCGCAATTAAAAAAATATTTGGATAATTTGATATCATTTACTAAATACACCTTATTACCTTTTCATTTAATATATTCAACTCAATCCTTACAGATCGAACTTGAATTTACAAATCATGAACATAATAATGTCGATGACATAATTTGTTTGTCTGGACAATGTCAAGAAGAAAAAACCATAGTCTAAGTACATCAATCAATAATTTATTAATAAATAGGTACCTAAACCTATAACCTAACAATGAGTCAGGATGAAATGACGAAGCGACAGAGGCCCTGTGACCAGGCGGGTGGAATTGTCAGGAAAACAATACGACAAATAAAATAAATATTCTTAAATAAAAGGGAATAGATTCAAAGATGACACTAATAATGGTGCTGTTTCTCTTGTTCACAAATTCAACTAAATTTAAGTTAAATGCATCTTTCTCTTTCCATTTCTTAAAGAAAAGGACAGAAGATACTTTTTAGTTTAATCCTGTCAAGTTAGACAGCGCCTAAAGAAAATCGCCATGTTTTTAATTGCGTCTCAATTATCTATGAAGTGTCTAAATTTGACAGGACTTAACTAATATTTGATCTTCTGTCCTTTTCTTAATGAAATGGAATGAGAAAGATGCACTTAACTTAAATTTACGTTAGTTTGTGAATAAGAGAATCGGCACCAATGATTAAACGATTTCTTTGTATTTTCGAACATTTAATGGTATAAGGCTAATAACGACAAGCCCTAGACTAGTCTTGAATGCTTGAATTAGAATCAAAGGTTCCTAAAAAAATGCACAAAAAGAAAAGAGTCACATTGATAATGGCTTCGATCCTGCACCCTCGTCTATCACTTAAAATTATCCACAAAATGTTTAAAAGTAGACGTTCCTAACAAATGGCATAAAAATAAAAACATAACTGGAAAACTGCAGCCGTAACCACTGGACTAATACAACAATTAGGTAGTTAAAATAAAATTTGCTGTCCAGGAATTCAGTCCACAAAGATTTAATGCCTATGCACTGCATCGAATAAGTCCTATCTCTACATACCTATAGATAGTGCAAATAGAAACAAACTTCGTGGCCATGATACCCACAACCATAACAGACGAGTCATAATATTAATCTATTACTAATACCTCCACTAATTACAATAACAAGATGGTATGATATCAAAATAAACTTGGACGGTCAGCAAGGAAAGTGGAATACATCAACTATCAAACACCTCAACACCTGTAATAAAAATGAAGCGATTTTCAGATTAATCTAAAAAGAACAACGGTGCAGACCAAAAAAAAAAACATATTCCACATTATTATACTTTAAACTTTCGCGTTGCATATTAATATTTTACTGTTTTAAGGGATTTAACGCGCACGTACCTTTTTTTTTGTTTTTCGCTTGCAAGCAGTCTGCTTGTGACAATGGCAGGTGTAACCCTGCTGAAACGTCAAGCGAAAAACAAATAAAAAAGGTACGTGCGCGTTAAATCCCGTAAAACAGTAAAATATTTAATATTCCACATTATTCGTAATCAAACAAGTCAGAACAGAGCTAACTCGGTAAGGCACAAAATTAAACATAGGTGTTCTGTAAGGGTAATATACCAAGTCTAGTCTATCTCTACAATCAATGAACCTGCGTACTATTGAAACGTTAGGTACTAGTAAAATACAGTAACTCAAAACTACGCACTACAAAAAAAACACTACGACTCGGGAACACTTCCAGGCTTCCTTTATGACACAAATAGACGAGCTTACCTCGAAAGTTCGGACGTATGCCAATTTGGGCACCCATTAAATTCAGCACACAGTCATGTGTCCATAAAAAAAGACAATCAAAAGACTTAATATTCAAATTCAATTTCGATCTAAAATCCACCTGAATGTTTAAATAAAAACTTAAGTAAGCATAAACTTTTTCAGTCAGACTCATTCTTGCTTAAGATCGGGTTACTGCACGGTAATCTTGGTTTAAAAAGAAATGGCTAAGTTTTTTTTTATTTGTACTTTATTGTTTAACTTTTAATTAACTTTTAATTAAATTATGATAAGTATTTACTTAGCAATCGTAAACTCCAATTTACGAAAATTATGATGGCCCTAGATCATTAATTTAACTAACTTATTTTTAGGCCAAAGGAATGTTAAAAAATACCTTAAATACCTATCTAGCAGCTACAAACCAACCAATAATACTTGTAATTAATATTAATGGAAACATATTATCAGAAATCAATTTGTGTACCTACTTACGTACAATCAACAAACTCCTTAATATTTATCCCCTAAATGTCCCTCATTGACATGTCATTTAACTAATCGAATCATACGAAAACTTACGAAATCATCACTTTAAATTTTATTTAACCAGCACCAGCATTAACGAAAAGCCGATATAGTTCCGAATTATTTAAGTACTTCCTAACAATGACATAAAAGTATATATTCTACTTAACATTAATTATTTAAATTGAAAACAAATATTTAAAATTTTCACCACTGAACATAGCACTATTTCATTGCACAATTTTGTATTTTAACGACACAACAATGCACAAATCTATACAAAATAGGTCTTTTGTTGACCTGAATTAATGTTAGTATTAATAAATAAGGAAAAATATCCTCTGGATTTTGATAAAGTCTGTAACAAAACACGCGTGCACTACGACTGGACCCACAGCTAAACCGCCATGTTATAATTTTGAATTGTTAATAAATTGTCTAATTATTACCGCGATGGTTTCGATGAGAGGTAATAAAATATAAGCGTATTTGATCACGACCTTACAGAGGTCGGGTTTACACAGGATGGTTTGTTTGTTTGATTTTGATGTTCTCTTTCTATCTTATGTTCTCTGTATATGAGAGGGAGTAAACGAACAGGAGGGTTATCAAGATGAACACCTGTAAAATCAGGTGAGACGCGCTGGTCCTTTAAAAATTCTGCATACTTTCTGAAGTTTCAGTTTAACTTGTGTTCCTTTATCTAGTTACCTAGGTCATACAAACTCATGCTAGGATATGCCGCTTTCATTCTCAACATACTTGGCTATAGTATGCATACAAAGATTTAATTTTGAAAAGCATAAATAACATCGCAAGACCATTTGATGAAAAGATGCATTACACAACAACTTTTGTTTTATGACTATGTAATTCAACAAAAAAAAAAGCTGTATCATTTATGTCCATTTCATCTTTTTTTTATTATTATTTAAATGTATAGTTCTATACTACTTTCCATAGTTGAAACACAGTTGAAAACAAGAAAGACTTCCACAACAGAAAGGTCAAAAAGAAAGAAGAAAAGATTAGAATAAATGAATAAATAAATATTCATTCTCATTAAAAAAACCTCTAACATCTTTTCACGACTATCAAACAATCCTTTCGTTCTAATCAAAGTTAAAACAACCAAAAACCTCGACTGTACAATCTGAAACCCATTCCCGCTAATTAAAAACAATATAAAACAATCGCTAAGTGCGATCTTGACTTATAGACTGAGAGTTCCGTGCCGAGAAGAATTTTATAAATATTGTTGCCTTCTTTTAATAGATAGACTTCTTCATAATTCGATATTCATCACTTAATTTGCAAATCTCAGTTCTAAAGATACAGAGCTTTATAGGCATTATGACAGAAAAATTTGCACGGCGGCGGCGGCGGCGCAGAGTTCAAGTAAAGAATAAGTAGCCATACGAAGTCTTCTAGTTGCTATAGTACAAGCTCAGGACCAGCTGATGACCAGATGTTTGAGATATCCTAAAATATTTACTTTAAGTACCTAGGTATAATTTACATGACATAAAAAAAAATTTGGTTTACAAATCAACGCCTGCTTTTACCTCATAATAAAATTATTATACTTCCAGTTCCTACCTACCTTTGAAGAATAAATACTACGAGTATGACTATGCTCCACTCGTTTTGGTTTCGTCACATGTCACAGAATAAAGGCCGGCCGGAAATCCGCATTTTGTCCTTGCACCCAATCGTTACGCTCAGTAATTAAGGTTCCAAGCACCCTAACAGTACAGAACCCTAAAACAGAAATTAATCTGCACAGCTCAACAATTTCCCTTTTTTTTAACTTAACATTTTTTCAAGTCGTCGTTTATAACAGATGTTGAAGTAATGAAACACCCTGTGTATACGGAGACCTGGCAGGTCAAGTGGGTTTAACGAGCAATATTGCATTTTGTACCGTTCAGGCCGGGTGCATGCGCTATGATATTGCTTGACGTACTTGCTACGATATTGCGAGAATAAATCTTGTTACAAAATAAAATTAGATAACAATACCTGTTACGTGAAAGTAGAATATTACTTAACAGGTGGGTTCGTAAGTACTCCTTTGTCGTGGCGCGTGGAGGGGGAGGGGGTGAAATAGTAAAGCTTTTAGGAGGGTTATTGAAGGGTTATTGTCAATTTGAGGAGTAAATTTTAAGAGAAGGGGGGGGTCGTCTTGTGACTTTTGACCCGCATCCTTGACCTTGTACAGTTAGGTATACTGCTAATATTGAATACTAAACCTTCGAACAAACTGTTTTGACAATAGTAAGTAAGGCCGTATACAGAAAGAAAGCTGGCAACTTGTACGCGCTCACCGGCACCTGTCAGCGCTGGTCCGTTCTACACAAAGGAAGCAGGTTGAAGCAGACAAATCAAAATGTCGGAATGATTTGCTTGCAGTTGTTATGGCAACGCCCAGCGCTGAACAGCGCGTGTTGAAGCTTGTCGGTACTTGTCGGCACGTTTCAGTGCTTATCGGCGCGTGTTCATATATTTTCCTGCGCGGATTACCAGCAGCGCTGACAAGCGCCGGCAAGCGCTTATAAGTTTCCAGCCTCAGATTAGTAAACAGAAGGTTTCCAGCTTTCTTTCTGTATACGGCCTTAGACAATAGCAGCGCGACTGCCGGCTATTGCTTGGTCAGAAAGTAAGTATATAGTAAAAATAACTACTGTATTTTATTATGTAAGTAATACTTTCCTACGGTTACAAGCACGACGAACATACGCCTGCGGATCTCTAGTAGCTTTGCCTGTGGTTCGCCGCGTTTTTCCATACAATCACACCGTTTATAGTAAATTATGTTTTGTGTCAAACTTAAATAGATTTTCAACTTTAAACAAAAATATTTCACACTTTTGGGAATCTTGATATTATTCTGGTGTTCAAATCTTAGATATTATTATGGTTAAACATAAAAATAACTCTTAAGTTTATATAGAACCTCTCCTGCCTACCCTAGTGTTTTATTGCTATCTATCCCTTTTTTAAACCTATACTTAATGTCCAAATGCTGGGCAAAGGTCTCGCTCATTTCCTTCAACTGCACTCTAAGCAATGACTTCTCCTGCCATTCTTCCATAAAGGACTGTAGGGTAAGTCGGCCCGCCATCCAGCGTTCCCCAGGCATCCTTCGATGAAGTTCGATGACGACGCCCGTCTTCCGGCACCCACTGGGTGACGGCTTTATCCCATTTTCTGTCGTCATGCGTTCTGCATCCAAATCCCACTTCAGCATGGCAGATTTACAGCCCTCGTTGACTCCCGACATACCACAGACGTATAAAGACAATATTTAGATACCTCATTTTAATCGAGTAGCCAATAAACAAAGCGAAGAGATATTTTGGACGCTCTTCACTTTGATATATGATATGGTAACCTATTGAGTATTGAGATACGTATTCGAAAATCATAGTAGGGCTCTATTGTCTTTAGACCTGTGCCAATTAACAATACGCAAGTATTAAAAACATAGTGCATAGTGTCAGAAAGTGACGTAATGTCAAATTACAGTCGTACTCGTAGTATTGTCAAGTTACTGTCAAAGTAATAGAAAACATTTCTAATTCTGGATCTCGTGTAAATAATACTAAAAGCATGAACCATTTAGCTATCTCTTTCTGTTCTGAAAGAAAAAGGTTATAACTGTGTCTCTTTCTGGAAAATGTATGCTACAAATACATAATACAATATTTCAATGTAAACACTGGATCGTTTTGGTTTCAACAACTTTGTGTTTCTGATGAGAAAACAAATGCTAAATAAGCCGATAATCTTTAATATTATTACAAGTAAGTAGCAAGTATTAAAATTAAAGAGGCATGGCTCAATCGTGAGTATTTATTTGTTCACTAAACAAGCTAAAATCGTATTAGAACTATGCATAGAAGCTTAGCGAGTAGAGATTAGATTATTTACTGTCCTATTTTAGAATTTACAACACGCATTATTTCATAATTTCCACATGAATTCCTAGCAGATAATAGAAGACACCATCTTTACAATTTTATATTCTTAATTTAAAAGTTTTAATATAAATAACCAAAATATTTTGAAAATTAAGTAACTATGTAACTCAAGTATCTATAATCAAATGTATGGGTTTTTAAAAGCATTATAGTCAGATCAACAGCAGGCAACCTAATTAAAAGATTACCTTCATAATAAAAAATGGCTAATTCTATAACAAACTCAAGATAATCTAGTTCATACAATTTTTTCTATTTGTTTTGTTTTTCTACATTATTATTGTGTTCAGAAAAAGAGGAGGTGTACATCTTCCCATTTGCTCGGGATTTTAGGACATTTCATTACCCAGTTCCAGTACCCAGTAGTAGCACTTTATAATCCGATGCTATCTCTTCACCACCCTAGGTTGGCTAGGAGAAAATGCCTGCGACATTAAGTCCACCTGTGTACCATTGTGTATAAAGAATAAACAATCTGACTAATTCGATAGACCGACACCACCTTGCAAAATGTTTGATCAATCAGACTTTGTCAGATTAATGTAGGTCCATTTTAATTAGAGTTCAAAATTATGTTTCTGTTTGGAAAGAGTGTAATATTCAATTATAGTTCATAGACAGATCATAACAGCTCTGGATGTATAGTTATGCCAGAAATATAATTCCATCATTCACTCCACCCCTAAGAAGACCCACTTACCTTTATTTTTGCTATTACTTATAAATTAATGATTTAATAGCTTTATTGTTAACACTGCCAGTCACACACTGGGTGAGTGAGCTTGAAATAGTTGACTGTTAGTGTTAAAACAGCAGTATTATGGTTATTTGTATTGTATAATAATAGGCTAATGTTAATGACTCCACATCTCAATAGATAATTTAAATAATTTTGCAACCAGCTTATTCTTTACATATAGAACCTAATAACTTAATAACATGCTTGTAATCTGTTGAAATTGTGTTCACCTAATTTCTGTTTTGCAAACAATATTTTGTTGTTGTACAGTCACGAGCATAAACATGTATACACTTCACAAAGATTTGAATCAAATTTCTCTTAAATGAGCCATAACTTTCAGTTGAAACTTATTTTATAGTAATTCTATCATAGACTACTATACAATATGCCCCAAAAATTAATTATTTTTATAGTTATTCTAAGAGAAAATTGATTTAAAGTTAGCGTGGTGTATACATGTTTATACACGTGACTGTACAGTTACCAAAAAAGAAAAGGCAGAATTTAAAAAATATGTTCAAAACTAGCAATGTGAAAAAAATGTAAAACATAGCATTCAGTTATAATAATTTTAAGGTTATTTAGCTTTTGTTGAATAATCAATAATAGTAAATTAGCGGCTTAATAAATAAATACTGCTTTAGTGGATGGAACTGGTAATTAATATATATATTTTTTACAGCAATTTAATATCACTAGGTAAACAGAAAACAAATAAACAGTTAAAGACCAACAGCTGCAAAAAAGTAAATAAACGCCATTTATGGACGCAGAGAGTCTACACTGATAATTTTGCTCCTGTAACAGTATTTCATTACGCTGGAATTAAATTAGGACCACCGCAGCAACCAAAACCTAATCTGAAAACTATTACGCCAGCAACAGAATGTGATGTTACTTTATTGTCATCACCTAAACCGACTATAGTTAATTTAATTGATGGTAAATCACCACATTTTCCCAAGAATAAGGTAACAGTTTCTGATACAAATTCTTCTGCAAATATTGCTACAAATACAGTAACAACTATAAATACAGATACGAAAACTATCAATCCAAATACAGATACAAAAACTACCAAATCAACTACAAAAACAGATACTGAAACTACCGATCCAGCCACGAATATAGTCGAAAAAACCTCTGATATGGCAAAGAAAAGTAAGGCCAAGAGACTCGCAGCTATGCAAGCTAGGATGAAAGCTGCAAATGAAGCAGCAGCAAGAGCTGGCACCATCATGACTCCGTCTCCGGATGCAGATATTAATCAACCTGGTAATGCAGATATTAATCAACCTGGTCCTAGTAGTGCACCGGGAGATTCTGATGCTGGTCCTGACCAAGAACCCGTTACTACTGGTCCTACACCCCCAAAAGGGTAAGTAGACGAAAATGTTGTATTGTTTATTGTTTTATATGGAAATCCTTGTAATTTTAACTGGGTTGTGGAGTTCTGGTAGGCAGTGTCTCCATCTAAAACAAAGGTATTCAGCTGGATTTGGTTAAATTCGGAAACAAATTCTAACATACTTCGGCAAAAAGCTATGGAGATCATATTGGGATTTTCTGTGGCTAATCCACACGGGTCTATTCTAAATTGTACTCTACATAATCATGCTATTATGGATTCCTTTTTCTTTCAAAATAATTTTCCACATTATCCATCATTTTCTTTTAAATCATATCCAGCAATTAACATGAAGAGCCATTTTATTTTCTTGCCGTTTTTTTAATTTTCTTTACAATTATTCTTAGTTCTAAAAGGATTCAGAATAGAAATACAGTGAATGTGGGAATAAAACTGATTTCAGATTTACAAACCAACAAAAGAAGAAATGGCAGAAATTGCAAACTAAAATTTGGCAAAAGCAGAAAGGACGCAGTGTAAACTTGAAATGGACCCGGGCAGATGCAACTACTGATTTTACTAAAGATCCAGGTAATTTAATCTATACTAATGTTATAAAGAGGATTGTTGTAATAAATAAACTCTAAAACTGATGAACTAATTTTTCTCTCCAATTCACCAATATAAAGCTGCATTATCAACTAGTAGCATAGGTACTATAACATCACGTTTTAACCCACACAACGTAAAAAACGTTTCTCAGACATGGCAATATACCTACTCAATAACTATTGCAGTTAAAGAAATACAACTCCCGAACGTAATACGAATGCTTAGTAATGAAGTCAGAGTACAGTAGCTACCTTAGAATAGGAAGCTCTAAAAAGAACCTTCAAGTAATAGATCTTCTAAAACTCTGATTCTTCAGTTTCTTCTTGAGTTAAGATGAAAAAAAAGAAAAAAAAAATGATTTCTTGGACGACTTAACTAAAACGATTTCTAATAAATTCTCTCAGATTAATGATAACTTCTTTCAGATCCCAGTGACACATCCGATGTTCAAGAAACAAGTCAGGATGGATCACCAGTTACTCCACAAGCCAGTACACCTACTGTTGTACCAACGCCTGTGGCGAATCCAGGATCCAGTATGTTTAAAGCCGGTTTAAGTGACGTTAAAAACGAACAAAGTACTTAGTCAATTTTCAACTTTAAGATAAGGATACTAGAATCATTTTTCATTACAGCTATACCAGTATTGGAGAACACCGCAAAGAAACCAAGCATTACTCTGAAAACGAAGAAGAGTCTTCAACAAGAGATGATAAAACAGCGTCTTAATTGGGTTAAGCCTGATCCTAATACAGCTGGTAATGTCCCTGGTAAGAACTGAAGGCCAATCATCATAATAAAATGCAATCTAAATCTATCTATCTTTTATATACGACTGGTAGTTAGTGTACGCACAATCACGTGATTATGTATCGTACACTAATTATTACCAGTCACTCTATATAAATAAAAAATAATCTTTAAATGTATTGCTAAGTGCAAAACTCGTGAACGATTGGACCCATTCGGCTATTTCTTTTTCTAATACTAGCTTTTGCCCGCGGCTTCGCTCGCGTTAGAAAGAGACTAAAAGTAGCCTATGTTACTCTCCATCCCTTTAACTATCTCCACTCAAAAAATCACGTCAATTCATCGCTCCGTTTTGCCGTGAAAGAAAGACAAACAGACAGACAGACAGACACACTTTCCCATTTATAATATTAGTATGGATAATAATAATAATAAATCTTTATTTCGGAATCTTTAGCTCCATATTTTCCATAAAAGAACAAAACATATCAGTATTAAAAGGAGTGAAGTTACCTAACAAACAAAATGATAACTTCTCTACGCTATTACAAACCAAAAAAAAAAAATGATAAAATACAATTATTACGCTGCAATCTGTAACCATTTCCTATACATTGTGGTAGCATACAGTCTTTCAGAAAAGTCTTTGATAATGTTGTTCAAATAAAATAATTCGTAAAAATTCGTTGTACAATTAGATACCTGAATATTATTGAAACTTGAAACATATCTTTTAAGATATAGAGATGACTATATAAAAAAAATTACATTCTTTTTAGTCTAACCGTTAGACCGTCCGAAAAAAAAAGATAAAAATCATGAACGTAGAGTCGATGCTTGTGACATCACTTTTCAGTAAAAAGTGTACCTTAGAATGACATTACGCGACGAAATATCGCGTCACGTCAATTCTAGGAAATGAAGCACGTTACGACGCTTACGGTACGTTTAATAGCTTCCGAATGTCTTGAACGATCACGGCGTATATTACGTGTACTGATCTATTCCACCACTCCCGATACCGCATAACTTTGCATAACAATATTTATTATTTTATTTTTACAGGAACTCCAATAGAAACGATGAATCAAGGAGTGCCACCGCAAGACATACCACAAACTGTTACTCCTCAAGCTAACTTGGCCAAACCTGCTCCGGGGTTAAGTAAGTATCATCCAGCTTTTAACGATCTCATCACACAAAGTTTGTCCTGGGTGGGAATCGAACCCACGACCTCCGGCTTAGCAGTCAGGGTCACTAACCACTAGACCAACAGGCCCGTCAAAAATAAAAATAGATTAATCCATACTAATATTATAAATGGGAAACTGTGTCTGTCTGTCTGTCTGTATGTTTGTTTGTCTGTGGATGGAGAGTAACATAGGCTACTTTTTGTCTCTTTCTAATGCGAGCGAAGCCGCGGGCAAAAGCTAGTAACTTATATTTAAAGCTTCGAACACACATGATTCGAGATACAATATAAAACAATAGCAGCGCGACAGCCGGCTGTCGCTTGGTCGTTGAAAGATTTTTTTAACTTGGTGAGGATTTTTTTTCTTAATCACTCTAAGATGCAAAGCTAGTCTCAATTCACACTAAAATGCCGACGGCCGGCACCAAAGCGGCGAGCAGTTTGAGTGTCATCCATACTAATATTATAAATGGAAAAGTGTGTCTGTCTGTCTGTCTGTCTGTATATTTGTCTTTCTTTCACGGCAAAATGGAGCGACGAATTGACGTGATTTTTTAAATGGAGATAGTTGAAGGGATGGAGAGTAACATAGGCTTTTTGTCTCTTTCTAACGCGAGCGAAGCCGCGGGCAAAAGCTAGTATTTTCATATTTTAATCGAACAATGGAGCCGGTGTTTCCTAGCTGGACTACTCTGAAAAGAAACATCCGACACAAACTCAGAGGTCTCTTTTCAAGTCCATACAATATTGTATTGGTCAAATTATTCGAGGACCATGAAGGTAAACTGGAGTGATCTCTTGATGAAAGAAGCACACAGATTTGAGTCGACCTATCCAAACTAATTGTTTACGTTTAATATTTCCACAGCTATTCCCATATTGGAGAATCGTACAGTGGAGCCCAGTCCAAGGACCAGTGCTGGTAGCTTCTTTATGAAGTCTGTGCAGCCAGCTCAACTGCCACCGCAGCCGCGAGCAACACTTGATATATACGGTAATCATTATTTAGTTATCTATACACCTTGTCAGGTAAGTCGAGGGACATATTGAAGGAGACTTAACTTACTTGACTTAAGTTCCTGTGTCCCCTAGATGGGGCAGAGGGCGTCCACAGTGCGTTGCCATCCCGTTCGGTCTTGAGCTTCGCGTTTTATTTCACTCCAGGTCTTCCCTATATCTTTCGCTTCTGCGATGACCGTGCGCAGTCTGCTTAGGGTGACCACGTTTTCGCTTTCCTTGAGGATTCCAGTCCAGGGCTTGCCTTGGTATATGTTCAGGATCCCTTCGGAGCGTGTGGCCGATCCAGTTCCATTTGCGACGTTTGATCTGCTGGTCGATCGAGGTTTCACCGCAGAGTCTCCACAGATCTACATTTGAGACCTTCTCGGGCCAGTAAATATCGAGAATACGACGAAGACAGCGGTTGATAAAAACCTGGAGTTTGTGTCAGATGTCTTTTTTGACCTTCCAGGTCTCACATCCATACTGCAATACGGTTTTGACGTTGGACCGGAATATTTTGAGTTTTACTCTTCTGGTCAGTTTCCGCGATGGCCACACGGGACGGAGTCGTGCGAAGGTTGCTCTTGCCTTGGCGATCCTTGAAGCGATGTCCTCTTCGGTCCCTCCAGTTTCTAACACGACACTACCGAGGTAAGTAAATTTGTGGACCCTTTCCACAGCCTCTGTGCCGATGAGCAACGACAAAGAGCTTGTCGCCCCGCATCTCATTTCCTGGGTCTTTCTGGTGTTGACGTTCAGTCCCGTTTCTTTTGCCTCTCGTCGTAGGTCGTCTAGCTTGGCTTGCATGTCAGCGCGTGTGTGGCTCAGCAGACATAGGTCATCGGCGTAATCCAGATCTTCCAAGAGACTGGATAGTCCCCACTCTATGCCGCGGCGCTTGTTGTTTATCACATTGCTCATGATGCCATCCAGAACAACTAAACAGAGGAGAGGGGAGAGAAGGCACCCCTGTCGTACCCCTGCATGCACCGGTATGTCCTCCGAGACGAGGCCATCGTGTGTTTACAAGAGTAATTCTTGTAGATTGCCCTAATTAGGTTTGTGATTTTCTCGGGGACGCCAATGTCACGCAGTCAGTCCCAGATGGAATTCCACCTCAGCTTATCGAAGGCTTTTTCGAAGTCCACGAAGGTCAAATACATTTGCCTTTGCCATTCTGATGCCTGTTCAAGGATAATACGCAAGGTATTGATCTGGTCTGTACACGATCGACTGGGCCGGAAGCCAGCCTGCTCTTTGCGAAGGAGAGGTTCGACGGCCCTCGTTAGCCTATATATTGAAGGAGGCTGTTCAGTATTCGATTCTGATTCCAAATTTATTAAAAAAAATAACACCGGGCCCTCGCCCACGGCGACTTTTTGTAGCGATGCAGTCGCGCGTTTAGCAAACGCGCGACTGCATCACTTCTAACGCGTGTTAGTCGCATTTGCAACGCGCTACTGCATCGCGATTGTATCGATACAAACGCGCGACCGCGTCGGACGACATCGGTAGAGAGAACGGAGGGGGGAGGGAGTGTGGCGCGGCGCGTGATTGGGAATCGGCATCAGTGCAACGTGCAACACAGACAGGTCCAGAGTGCATGCTATTGTCCGTCACAGGCGTAAAATGTCATTTGACACTGAAACGTTTATTACGGCAATTCAGGAGCGTCCTGTAATATGGGACTCACGTCTTCCTGAGTATTCTAATAAGATTGCAAAAAGGAAGGCATGGGAAGAGATAAATGAATTATTTAATGCAGAATTTGGAGAAAAAACCAACAAAGAAAAGAATGATAACGATTTTGGTGTCAAATGAAAGGTCTAGGTCTAAAACCATTTTACGACCGAATCGCGTTTGCATCGCGACTGAATCTGGTCCCGTGGGCGCGGGCACACAGCTAGCGACTGCTTCGCGTCTGTATCGATGCTACGCGCGAGAGCATCGCGACTGCATCGCTACAAAAAGTCGCCCGTGGGCGAGGGCCCTTAACTTTTCACTAAATGCTTCATCAACTAAATAGATTATTGACAGTACTAGATATCCATGGAAAGAAGTACGGATCAAACCCACTTCACTCTCTTGTCATAGTTTAGTGACCCGATGCAACCGCGAGCGCTATGGTCCGTTTTTAAGACTGAGAGCCTTATTGCGATAATTCAACTACGGTTTCCTTTACGTCTTTATGTTGTTTTAATATTATTTACATTTTTAAAAGTCATATGTGAGCATACTTTATCGTATCCTTAAATAATGATGTCCCTCGACTTACCTAACACGGTGTATATAAAATGACTGACTTATTTACTGACTGCTGATATGTCAATGCACAGCCCAAACCGCTAGTCGTAGAGACAAGGAGGTGGGTGTGTTTCTTATAAAGAGCGGGTAACCACCAAGAAAGGATTTTGGAAATTTCAACCCTAGAGGGATGAAGTAATAATGGATGAAGGTATCGTTATTCACACGGGCGAAGCCGCGGGCGAAAGCTAGTATGTATACAAAGTGGAAAGAGCATCGAGATGCAACATCTACGTTGTATCGTACAATAAAATGTATGGAACTGGTAGAGAATTAAAAACCCGATAATACAAGTTCCTAAATATTATGTTACTTTGTCTACATTTTTTGTGTGGGAGTCGCAATCATCACCAAGTAAAATGTAGACGAGATTAAGGGTCTGTTTCAAAACTTCAAAATAGTTTATAGATTTTTAGTAGAAAGATTTTGTATGAATTTATCTACCAGATATTTTAATCAGAACTTATCAGAAGATATATAATATTTGAATGAGAACAATCTATTGATGATATATTTTTTGTTTCAGTCTATAACAGAGTATATCCAAAAGGTACGTTCAGTTTTAAATATTTATAATATACTATTCCGTGCTCCAGAGGCATTTATTGCCAATAAACTTCTTTATTAATATGTGAAAAATGCAGTGGGCCGTAATATTGTGATTCTAGTAACGTCACTTATTTTTAAAAAAATATGTATATTGTAGCTGTTTATTGTCCCATTAAATAAAATAAAACCTATCAAGTGCGAGCTGTTCAGAAACGCAATTACTTTTATTAATAAACATCTAGTAATTTATTCTATTTGTGCAGGAATACCAAGAAGTTTTCTCTTGCAACAACAAAAGGATCAGGCTGGTACATCGAGCTCACCAGGTAAGTTTATACATGGCTTTAGTTAGTGTGAGAAAATTAAACTGTGTTCTATTTGAAGTAGTTTTGCCCGAGGCTTTGCTCGTAATAACGTGGATTCTGACAAACGGGAACAGCATTTTATGTTTTTGTAAGTTTGAATAAAAAATAGATCCCTTATGAGATCACTCGTGTCTCTGTCCTATTATAAAATGTACAGTAGCGGAATGAAAAGGTTCGTCACCGTTAAGTCGGTTTTTACTTGCACCCGTACTATAATGAATTAGCCAACATACAGGAACAAAAAACTTACAGTGCTGTTAAAATTAAAATAAATGTGACGTTTGCTATCAATAACTTTTGAGTTAAGTCTCTACCACACAGGTGCGTTATTATCGATTGACAATATCGCACACGGGGACTACGCGATATCTCGCTGATATGGAAGCCACATTAATGTTCAGTATAATTCCGATCTTTCTTAAATTAGTATTGAAAGGGCTCGGCATAATAATAGATATTTTTCACAATGATGACACTGATAGGCTAGTAGTGAAAATAGTTTTTATTATCATACATGTCAATGCGATTTAGGGCCACCAAACCAACAAGAAGGTTTTAATTCATTAAAACGCATTAAAAAAGAAATATTTTGTTTGACAACATTAATCAATCAATTTTGATCTTAATAAATTTGAACTTTGTTATCGAACAGTAAAACATAATTTTCTTTGCAACAGTCTGTTTTTTGACAAACTTCCAAAAGGTAATATGTGTTTGCGACACGTTAATCGAATCAATTTAAAATCTGACGAACCTTTTCATTCCGCTACTGTACATAAAATAAATCAGATGTCAGTTTATCTAAGAAAGATATAGGGGATGTATATTAGTAAAGACTTACAGGAGCGATTTGATAACTAAATTTAATTTTACCAAAACTTCATTATGTTAATTGGTGAAATCCACCGAAGCAAATTTTACTCCCACGTGTCTGAATAAAATAACATTCAGTGACAGTACGTTTAACAAACATTGACACAAAAAACCTAGAATTCTTACATATGAAATTAAAACTATTTCTTTCAGTTACCGCCGATTCGCCAATATGGCCGACTAGTAGTCCTACTACCAATGAATACCAAATGAATACACCAACATTGGTCCAAGCCCCTATTGTGAACGTGGCTGATAATAACATGAATCCGGCCACAGCGCCAATATTTGTCCAAACTGAGACTCCAGCCGAAGTCCAACAACCTTATTCGCCTTCGGATATTTATTCAGAACAGGGGAATAATTCTGGAGAGTTAGGTAAGTTTTTTTTTTACTGTACACTGTGTTTGCTGGCGAAATGAATTTTCCTTAAGGGGGATGCTTCACGGTAGACCCCGAAACTCAAATTTTTGAACCTTTTTTTGCAATTTGCCGCTAGAATAATTCGTAAATAAATATTAATTTTAAAAAGTGGGGATTACAAGTCTATCTTTATTTTCTGCTGCAGGTAATAAACAAATCAATACAAATATATTACGTTACATTTTCAGAGGTACCTGAGCTTGAGTTAGAAACCTCTGAACAGAGCCAATTGGGACAGAAACGTTTGAGCGCCTTCCAAAGACTGGGACCTATTTCTCAACCGAAGAAACCGAAGCTCACTATTAACTTGAACTTGAAAAAAGACCAACCTACCAGGTAACATTATAATAATAATATAAGCCTTTATTCAGACAAAAAAACAGTGTTACAAAAAAATATTTTAAAATAGTGACTCCATTGAGTCATTGAAACCGACAATTTCGTCTGTTTGCCCAGCTTTGGCAAAGGCCTCCTCCATTACCAGGTAACATTACTGCAGGTCAAATACGGAATGTTTATAATAGTTACCGTGACCCTGGAACATAAAGGGCAATCGAAGGAACATGAGTGGGTTTTAGTCAGTAAGAGTCTGACACGCCCTCCCGCCGCACCCAGGACGGGAGCAGTCATTGGATGATTTCCCACTCACCAAAAAAAAAAAAAACTACTTCTCATATACTACGTTTTATCAAGGCGGATTGGAAATTTAAGGCAGTATTAAGTAAAAGTGGTTTTCATATTGTGTATCACACTCGACCATTTAATTTTTTTAAGTATAATTTAATTACTCAGACCTTTTTACATCTAGTCATGCGTTTAGAAGTTATCTCTAAAAACATAGCATTGCTAATTTGCTAGATTAGAATTATTATAAGAATTGAATTTATAGAAAATATATATATATATATATATATAGAAATTGAACTATGGAGTTGATCGATTGTAGTTATCAGAATACCAGAACAATTTTGAATCATTGTATAAAAAGCGTGTGCTACATTATTTCGTGGTGTAAATTGAATAAATCTCTCAAAAAATACTTGCTAACCTAGACAGCAAGAACACAAACAAACGCAAATCATTTAATTCATAGACGGTCCTGAGAAACTATAGTCATCTCACTCTAAAATGCGCAAAAGCTTCAATACGCGCTGGTCAGCGCTGGGCGCTGCCATTTAAAATTAATAAACAACTGCAAGCAAGCCATTCCATAAGTTTCCAGCTTTCTTTCTGTATACGGCCTAATGCCGAACAAATTGCAGGGAAGTGGTGGACGACACAGACGATGACCCGGACAAGTACACTCCGGTACACTTGCGTCAGGACATGTTGAAGAGTACTGATGAGACGGTTATGTTCTACCTTCCTTGTTGGCCGTGGAGGAAGAATGTTGCTGTTCGGAAAAGTGCTACGGCTAGGAATTCTAGGGTAACTTATATTTTTTAACTAGCTTTTGCCCGCGGCTTCGCTCGCGTTAGAAAGAGACATAGTAGCCTATGTTACTCTCCATCCCTTCAACTATCTCCACTTAAAAAATCACGTCAATTCGTCGCTCTGTTTTGCCGTGAAAGAAAGACAAACATACAGACAGACACACTTTCCCATTTATAATATTAACAGTACGGATACGGTAGGTGAGACGAGGTACACATGGACGCGTTAATATAATATGCTCACAAGACCAATAAAAATGTAACTTATAATAAAACCGTAGTTAAATTATCGCTACAAGTGTATTTCATATTAATCGATGCAGTACTTTTATGAGTTTATCTCGGACAAACATACAGACGAAAATTTTTAAAACTATCTTTTTTGACTTTTTTTTTAATATTCAATGTACTGTTTCTGTTTGAGCCAATAATGTTACCACAAACCTATCGCTACTAACATTTCTGTTATATTTATTATTTTTTGTATTTCAGTCCGTGATGATTTTGGAACAAGAACAAATGGAATATGCGTATGAAAACGAAAACAAGTTTATTCAAATTACGGTAAGTTAAATATAGCGTGGAGACGTATGCCCGAACACCATAAATACGTGTATCCGTAGTGGTTTGTATCGTATTGGGAGTGATAATATTTTAAGTACCAAAAATAAAAATTAAGTCAAAGTCAAAATTATTTATTGCAAACATAGGTAATAAGTACATAATACATGATGAAGCATACATAATAAGAGTGCGCTATGTTTCGCCTGTCGGCATGCAATTTTTAAATGTCAAATACAATTTTGAAATGTCAAATACAATTTTGAAATGTCAAATACAATTTTGAAATGTCAAATACAATTTTATTAATGATAATAACAATAATCTTAAAAAGGCACTTGTCAGTCTATAGTCATCTCACTTAGTACTGACTTTAAATAACACGTAGGCTAATCAAAATCACATTTTTCAATTCGTCTATACCTTGGGTGGGACAGCTAGTGAGTTCATTCTTCAACAAACAAAGACGCATGAAATTTTTCATTCAAGTAGAAACTATAGTTGTTTTTTTTTTCAAGTAGAAACCATAGTCTATTTTTTTTTAACAAACGAGTACTGAGTATATCTCTTTCACATTTCCGGTATTGACAGAGAGAGATGGGAAATTATTTGAGGCGGAGCCAACGCTTTTAACACCAATAATAACACTTAAGCTGATTATGTGGACCAATAGAAACGCGACAAAATTTTTAGTACTCGTTTGTTAAAAAAAAACAGACTATAGTAGTAGTATTACCTAGCTTGAGAAGGAGTCAGCACAGGAAGGGGCCCAACAGGGCCAACGCATGCCGGGGTTGCGGAATGTTTATAATAGCTACCGTGACCCTGGAACATGAAGGGCAATCTAAGGAACATGAGTGGGGTTTAGTCAGTAAAAGTCTGACACGCCCTCCCGCCGCACCCAGGGCGGGAGTAGTCATTGGATGAATTCCCACTCACCAAAAAAAAAAGTATTACCTAGCTTAGCACCTATTTATGACTTATTTAATGTTTTAGGTCAAAGGTTACCCGTCATCTTGGACAAAAGAACGAGTGCTGGATGCAGTACTTGACAATGTCCGAAATTATAGTCTGATACCTTGTTTTACTGAGGTAAGATTTATCATCCACAAGATCATCAATCTATGATCCTAATTTTGCTATTTTTTTATTGTTTGTTGGGCCTGTTGGTCTAGTGGTTAGTGACCCTGACTGCTAAGCCGGAGGTCGTGGGTTCGATTCCCACCCAGGACAAACTTTGTGTGATGAGCATGATAGTTTGTTCTGTGTCTGGGTGTGATTTATCTATAATATGTATGTATTTATAAAGTATATAAGTATGTATATCAGTTGTCTGGTTACCATTACACAAGCTCTGCTTAGCTTGGGATCAGATGACCGTGTGTGAGTTGTCCTGAGATATTTATTTATTTATTTGTTTCTATTCGTGATGGCCCAGTGGTTAAGGCATCTTACCTCTCATTCATTATTGTAACAATGTTATTTTTTAATTCATTTTTATGTACTGTTTTTGAAGTTCATTTTGATCGTCACTGGTATAAGTAAAGCACAAGATTGTGATTCCAGTCCAGTCCAGTGGACTTATAAATGATAATAGGGATGACGATAACGTAAAAAAATGGTAATCTGTTTAGTCCGTCTGATAGATCGGCCAAAAATACAGGACACGTATTTTTTGCTTGATTAAATTAATAAAAAAAAGAGCAACTGTTAAGTAACGATATTAATGGTGCCTTAGCGTCAATAGTTAATTGGTTTAATATAAATAACCTACTTCTTAATGAAAAGAAAACGAAACTTATTAAATTCACGCTACCTATTGTCACAAAAGTAGAGACTAGTGTTCTAATAAAGGGGGAAGAATTGAAACCCGACGATAACACTGTATTTTTGGGTATAACTTTAGATTCCAAACTTCAGTGGGGCCCCCATATCGAAAAACTCTCTAAAAAACTCAGCTCTGCAGCATACGCCGTGAGAAAAATCCGTGGTTTGACAGATTTGGAAACAGCCCGCTTAGTTTACTTTAGCTACTTTCACAGTTTAATGTCGTACGGCATTCTGTTGTGGGGAAATGCCGCCGACATACAAACAATATTTGTGTTGCAAAAAAGGGCTATTCTTGCAATTTACAAACTGAGTCCCCGACAGTCCCTAAGAGACAAATTTAAAGAAATCAATATAATGACGTTGCCATGCCAGTACATATACGAAAATTTGTTATTTGCTCATAAAAATATTAATCAGTATAAAAAATACAGTGATGTTCATAGCATAAATACAAGGAACAAAGACAAATTTGTTGTCCCTTCAACTAGGCTAAAAAAAATAGGAGGTTCGTTTAGATGTCAATGTATACGCTTTTATAACAAACTTCCCAGTCAGATTCAAAAACTTAGTATTAATAAATTCAAATCATTTATAAAACGTAGATTATGCAAGAAATCTTATTACTCTGTTAAGGATTATCTAGAGGATTCAAATGCTTGGGATTGAGCTGCATCAATTATATACACGGGTCAATATTAGTTTACTTCTACTCTTTTATATAGGTATTGACATGCTAATTATTATTCTACTTTTGACATTAATGTGTACTACTTCAAGTATTTTTTTTTTCCTTTTTTATATTTCTATGTATAAAATTCATATTTATATTTATTGACATGATTATTTTGTATTCTTGACATTGATTTGTACTTCTTCAAGTATGTTATTATTTTTATATACAATTTCTTTTTTTTGTGAGTGTGAGGATTATGTGGGTCATTCATTATCCTAAAAATACACATGTACTAATATATTTTCTTTGACTGACAGTTTGAGTAGTATGCGGCCTACCCAAATGTCCTTACTTTGGTATTGTTCGTCAAAACGTTAGGCTCCTTACGTCTTAAGTTGAGCTAAACGATTGCTGACAAATGCTTGCACTGTCTGGACAGGTCCACTCAAATCTGTGTGCTTTTCTCATCAAGAAAGCACATCAGTCATAATAATTTGACCAATACAATTGTATGGACTTTAAAAGAGACTTTGACCTCTGAGTTTGTTTCGGATGTTTCTTCTCAGAGTAGTCAGTTACGAAACACCGGCTTCATCGTTCGATTAAAATAAAAAAAAAACAAAATATTGACGTGTAAAAGTGTTATACATATAACCTATTTACAAAATAAAGTTCATTTTAATTCATTTTTTTAATTCAACAATGATCCGGAGCGGGGGATTTCGATGTCATCGTACCGCAGAAATTGTATCAGATCGTGACGTCACGTCACGCGAAACTTCAAAGCACTGTATCGTCGTCATTTTTCGTTTACGAGAAAAAGAAAAAAATACGTGTCCTCATTTTTTGATGATCTAACTGACGGACTAACTTTTTTTGTCGTATCGCCTATTATAAAATAATGGCATTATTATTATCATTCAAGTGTCATTAAATTGTACCCGGCATTCTAAATTATTGTTAATAGTGAGACTAACTAAAATTCCTTTTAATTTCAGTTCTCCCAACACGAATGTAAATTCCTAGTCCTGCGCAGTCGTTCAGCGCTTATAGTGCTACATAAAACTGGATTCTATATCCATAAAGATGGAGTTGAATTGACCTTGACAATATCTATACCAGTTCTTAATGAAAGACTAGACTTCATACCCAGAATTATACTAAGGAAACGAATGGTTATGGGATATGCGGATAATAAACTAAATTTGAAAGCTTTTACTTTGCAAGATGGTAAGTTATTTATTTTAATGTTTAGTTATATTCCTCTTATAGTACGATTTTTAATTCGAGTCAGAAAAATGACATTCCAGTGTTGCAGGTTTTCAGTCCCAAATAAATAGTGATGTGGTACAATCGAGTTTTTACAATTAAATCTTAGTCGAGAATACTTTTTTATTCAATATCAAATTGCCTTTAATTATAAAATAAATATTACATGTAATTTACGGTAATTAAATAGAAGACATACACGGTAGGTAATTTAATATTACATAAAACACTGTTATATTATTTGTTTTTGGTAAGGTCCATATTTCTACGTTGTTTTATTTAAGACGGTATGTATTCAATTTTTACAATAAAAAAACGCTTTGGTACCTAATAAAACAAAGCATGACTAAATGTCTAAATGTCTAAGTATTGTGGAATATCACTATTGTAGTGGGTCACCCTTTTTGGTATCAGTGACAGTTGCACTTGTCATTTTTCTGACTCGAATTATAAATCGTACTATAGTTAGTTGGTCTCTTGGTCTTAGTCTTTATGCAGGCCAAGCCATGCTGGAGGTTGTCCGTTTGAGTGCTATTAATCCTTCGAAAACACGTTATTTAAGACACAATAGAAAGACAAAAGCAGTCCTTAGTAGCAATACCTTTAAGTTATGGACATTTTTTTTGTGTTATGAGCATAATATTGTTTATTTGAGACTCATTTATTTTCATAGTGAATTTATGTAAGGGTTAGATTTGAACGCCTTCCAGGAAAGTACTTATTTTTTCATATTTCATATTCATATATCATATTTTTGTAATAAGTACTTATCATAGATAGTAGCAATAAAGAAAGAAAGTGCAACAAATTCGAAATGCCTGCCAGAATCGACAAATGCTAACCAAATTGTGTTTCGTGGAGTATTCAAAAAATAACCTAATTCCTTTTTTATGTGAATTTGACTGATTCTGACTGACTAGTAAAAATCTGGCAATGTGTAGTCATAGTTCTAAGCTAACATAACCTAACCCGATTTAGAAGATTATTTTTGTAGGTAGATATTCGAATTGTACTATCGACAAAATTGAATCATGACCCATTTCGACGACAAATCGTTTGAAGCTGTCAAAATAATAAGAATAGACGTGTGACCTTTTTAATACATGTTTACGCGATTGTCGACCTAATTGTATTTGAATGTCTGGAGGAAAATAAGTTTATGGTGGGTCATGATTTCATTTGGTTGATTGTACCACAGTACGGGCCCTGGGTAGTTTGGGTTAGATGACCATGTGTGAGTGGTCCCAAGATATTTATTAAGTTATTATATCCTTGTAAAATTTAACTCCAGATATAAGCCACTTCATATATTTCCCGCTGTGCCGTGTGACGAACCAGAACGAATGCCATCAGCTGCAGAGCGCCATCAGTTGGGATCGACTTGTTGAACTTGATCTCTCGCATAACAAACTTACGTAAGTTATATTTAGTAAATTACTAGCTTCTACCCGCGGCTTTGCTCGCGTTAGAAAGAGACAAAAAGTAGCCTATGTTACTTTCCATCCCTTCAACTATCTCCACTTAAAAAATTACGTCAATCCGTCGCTCCGTTTTGCCGTGAAAGAAAGACAAACAGACAGACAGACAGACACACTTTCCCATTTATAATAAGCTTCTGCCCGCGGCTTCGCTCGCGTTAGAAAGAGACAAAAAGTAGCCTATGTTACTCTCCATCCCTTCAACTATCTCCACATAAAAAATCACGTCAATCCGTAGCTCCGTTTTGCCGTGAAAGAAAGACAAACAGACAGACAGACAGACACACTTTCCCATTTATAATATTAGTATGGATTAGGAGTTATTTTTTTCTTATTTCTTGTAAAAAAAAATAACTATAATTTTTATTACGAGTTACAAATTACTAGGTTGAGTTGGCATCCTTTACCTATATGCTGGTTGCGGAATGTTTATAATAGTTACCGTGACCCCGGAACATAAAGGGCAACCGAAAGAAAATGAGTGGGTTTTAGTCAGTAAAAGTCTGACACGCCCTCCCGCCGCACCCAGGACGGGAGCAGTCATTGGATGATTTCCCACTCACCAAAAAAAAAAGGTCAAATTATTTATTTCTATAAGAACAGTATAAGTAAGGGTTTTCTGAAGTCAGACCACATTTATCCATCCATCCATACTTACTTTACTTACTGATTTACTAATGTTATAAATGCGAAAGTAACTCTGTCTGTCTGGCTCTTTTTCACGCCTAAACCACTGAACCGAATCCTCCGGAAACGGGAACTATTATTCAGACGAAGTTGCGGACAAAAACTAATTTAAAGATAAATTATTCTAGCTGTTACAAATTTAATTTTTACCCGACTACGGCAAAGCCAAAGGAGGGTTACGTTTTTGACAGGCTATGTATGTATGTTCATCTGTTCCACCGTAGCTTCTAAACTACTTGCCAGAACTAAGCAAATGAGGGTTAGAAGCGTCTTGATAGTCCGCTGGTTATAGGCTATGTGACGTATCCAGTGATACGTCATTCAATGTCGCAATGTATGCAATCCCTCTGGCGGATAAAAAAGACATGAAAAATAAAGAAAAATACGATAATGCTACCGTGTTTGGTATCATTTGAAAGGGGTTTACTAGTGCTTTTTTTATTACAGAAGCATATCCGGCTTCGACTTGGGCAACGTGGCACCAAGATTGAAACATCTTAACTTATCGCACAACTGTTTGGAGAAAATCACAGTGTTACTAAATGATCGACATCTGCCTTTGAAGACAATACATCTTGAAGGAAACCCGCTTTGTCACGACTATATTGACCCGGACCACTATGTTAAAGTTATTAGGATGATGTTCCCAGCTGTTGTGGAAATTGTGAGTATATTTATTGGACGTTTGACATTAACTATACTCGGAATTTTAATTCGATTCCAGATTTGACATTAGCTACTGTCATTTTGTGAAATAATGATACCACATATAATAGTGTAGTGATGAACACAAAAATCGAAGAAATCGAAAATCGGATCGTGATTTCAGGAAGGCATTCAAAAAATTACGGCTACCGAATGGTCTAAATGCGTATCCCATGTTGTCAAAGAAGAGGAAAAAATGAGTAGACTAGATATGTTAATTGACAATATCACAAACACATTTATAATAAATGTTACAGAAAGTGACAGCGATAGCGATGAGATGTTTAGGGTCGTAGGGGATAATTGAATAAGAACAACTCTGATTGACTGCCAATAGTATAATGCATTTTATTCATAAGAAACAAGTAAAATACTGAAAACGCTAATAAAGCATTTAACTTGATACCTAATGTTAAGGAGTATGCATACAAAATAATATAAGAGAGCATATACACTTCACCTCCGACATTTTAGAAGAAAAAAGAAAAAGAAATACAAACATTTTTTTTTTTTTTTACATTTCACACAACAGTCAGATTACAAAAGGCTTAGTTCGGTTTTTGTGTACAATATCAATTTTGTTATTCTTTTTTATAATTTTTACGTTACATCCCATATCTTCTATGACAGTAAATGGACCTTCAAATAGAGGATCTAATTTATGACCGGTTTCATTTTTAATCAATATCAAATCGTCTTTATTATATTGAATTGGATTCAAATATTTATCATAATAATTGTCTTTGCGATTACATTTGCTTAATATTAAATTATTTCTAGCATCCTTATGAGCTAATTGAAGCTTATACTTAAGACTTTTACAATAATTTTCTGGATTATATAGCGGTTCAACATCATTATATATTCTAGAAGGAACAATACATGGCCTACCAAAAACAAGTTCAAACGGCTGGTATTTTGTTGCTGAGTGGACGGTGGTATTATAACTAAAACACCAATAAGCTAACCAATGTGACCAAGTTTGAGGATTATTATTGCATTGAATTCTAAGAAACGCTCCTAAATTTTTGTGTGTATTTTCTAACGAACCAATAGATTGGTGATGGTACGCTGTTGATGAAATTTTATCGATGTCTAAAAGCTTACAAACCTGTTCCATTGTTGATGACATAAATTCAGCACCTCGATCAGTGGCCAACGTTTTTGGTAATCCAAATCTAAGAATAAAGTTATCTACTAAACATTTACTTACAGTTACGGTGTCCTTAGTTCTAAGTGGATATGCTTCCACGAATTTACTTAGCTCACACTGGAGACTCAATATGTATACATTACCTTCGTAATCTTTGGGCAATGGGCCTATGATATCTAAAAATATTTTTTCAAAGGCATAAGATGCCGTACTTGTAATACACATGGGTTCCTTAACAGGCTTACCATGCTTCATCGTTTGACATTTCTCACATTTTGATACAAAATCCTTAACATCCGTTTCAAGACCTGGCCAGTAAAATTGTCTTTTAACGTTGTTTATCATTCTGCGCACACCAGCGTGTCCACTGGTTGGCAGTAAATGATAGTCATGTAAAATAAATTTAATGTCTTCCTCATTAGTAATTCTTTTGACACCTCTTAAAACATGAAATCGTGGTCCGGACCAAGTTTTCATTGATTCAATTTCTTGACTTAAGTCTTTAAGAAAGCTAGCATTTTTTATATCTTTTATTATGCATATCTCTTTTATATTTAATTTCTTACAAAATGTACTTAATTCTTTCACAAATTCGGCTCGCGTAAAATGTGAGTTATAATCAAGATTAATGTATAAATTATTTCTTTTTTCATCATATGCAAAACATTTTTCATTTAAGGATATCCTATTATTTTTAATTGATTTATTTAAATCTTCACCTCTTATCAGAATCATTTCTACAGAATCATTTGGTTTCTTTAATATTTCCGCAACCCTTGGCTGATCAGACCTTGTGTCTGCGGATCTATTAAACAAATCTGCATTACCTGTATCGTTCATGTCATCATTCATTCTCTTCTTTTGAGCTCTTGTTAATACATTCACTATATCTTTGTTCATACATTTTAGTTCATCTGATGTTATTACAATCCTAGACAGTGCATCCGCTGCGACATTTGTTTTTCCTTTCACATACACTATCTCATAGTCATACTCCTCTAGTGTTAATCTAAATTTTAATAGACGACTCGATGGATCTTTCATCCCAAATAAATAAATTAAAGGTTTATGGTCTGTTTCTATGACGAAATGTCTACCGTATAAGTACGGCCTAAAATATTTTACTGACCACACGATGGCTAACAATTCCTTTTGAATTGTTGGGTAATTTCTCTCGGCTTTGTTCAACGGACGACTCGCGTAGGCAACAGGTTTCATATTTTTATTACATAGTACTGAACCAATAGCTATTCCTGAAGCATCAGTTTTTAATATAAATTTACTGTTATTTGCAAAATCTGGGTATTGTAAAATTGGTGGTTTAGTCATAGCATGTTTTAGTTTTTCAAATGACATTTGGCAACTTTCAGACCAGTCAAAAGGTACATTTCTTCTGCACAATTTATTTAATGGCACTGTAATTTTTCTATAATAATTGCAGAAAGCAACAAATCGTTTAATTTCATCTGGATTTTTAGGAACCGGGTAATTTTTTAAGATTTTTATTTTTTCTGGATCTGGCAAGACACCTTGCGCAGAAACAACATGACCAAGATATAGCAGTTCTTTCTTCAAAAATTGGCATTTTTCAGGATTTAATTTTAAATTTACCTTTCGCAGTCTTTCAAATATATCCATTAGGTTACGATTATGGGACTCTAAATTACGACCAAAAACAATTAAATCATCTAGGTACACAAAACATTTTTCAAAAGTTAAACCAGACATTGCTACCGTCATTACTCTACTGAACGCACTTGGGGAAATTGTTAATCCCATTGGAAGGCGTTTCATCTGATACTGGCCTGAATTAGTACAAAATGCTGTACATTTTCTGCTTTCAGGATTTAAAGGCACTTGATAGTAGCCAGAATGTAAATCTAAATGGCTGAATAAAACAGCCCCTGAAAGAGAATCTAATATTTCAGTGATATTTGGTAGAGGAAATCTGTCATGTTGAATTTGTTCATTAAGTTTTCGATAGTCGACTACTAGACGCCACTTCTTTTCATTAGGGTCGTCACTTTTCTTGGGCACTAGTATAACTGGACTAGACCATTCGCTTTGTGTTTCTTCTATAATGTCGTTATTGATCATAGTTTCTATTTGTTTATTTAGTTCTTGTTTTAAATTTTGTGGTAGTCTATATGGTTTTGTATAAATTGGATTAGTATTTGGTTTTAACGTTATTGTTTGTTCATAAATGTTTGTTATCGATAGTTTATCGTTTGGCAAGTGAAAAATATCGGAATATTTTTTGCAAATATCTTCAATTGATGTTTTCTCTTTTGAGTCAAGATGTTGTAGTTTCAAAAGTGTTTGTAAGGTCTGAGCTCTACTTGCATTAGCATTGTGTTTATCGAATGTATAGCAGTTATATTTTGATAAAGGTTGCATAACTGGAATAAAGACAGGAATACGAATATGTTTTTCACTTACATTTAAGATTTTTATTGGTATTTTACTATTATTTCCTCTAACAATTGCACTACCTAAAAACAAATCTTTTCCTAATTCGCTTGTACAAACTACACAATCTTCTTTTAAACTTGAATCTAAGTTTACATAGTGAATTGATTCGCTTCGCGCCGGAATAGTCAACATTTCTGATTTGCATTCCGTAATATCAAATATTTTAGTACTAATTTCCTTTCCATTTATATGTAAAGTCAAAACTTCAGTCTGTAAATTAATATTTGACGAGTATTTACTTAAAAAGTCTAACCCGATAATTCCATCGGCCTTGATAGGTAAGTTATTAAACACGTGAAACTTATGTATAAATACTTCACCTGAAAATGGTGATGTCAAAGTAAGACAAACTTGACCAAGTGAACGAATTTGTCCAGCTATACCATTGACTAAAATGTCTTGTCCATGAATCGAAATATCTGGAGGTAAACATTCTTTACGTACAACTGACAAGGAAGCTCCGGTATCTAATAGCCAATAATATTTATTATTTTCTATATTAAAAGTAACTAATTTTGTTTGTCCATTAAAAGCTAATATTTTTGGGTTGGGCACGAAAAAACTTATCAGCCTGATCTATCTCTGGGGTTGTCTGGGCTTGGGCGCTATCACGCGCATCAGTTGCTTGAGCTGAATAAATCTGACGTGAGTTTCCACGATTGTGCGACTGATAATTACTGTTTCTAAACCTTCCGCCTCTAAAATAACCTGAATTATGGTAACAGCGTGAACGGTTACCACTATTGCCATAATTATTACCACGTACATACCTATTTGATGACTGTCCTCGTCCTTGTGCACCTCGTCCTTGATGTCCTTGATTCCTTTGACCATTAAAATAATTGTTATACATACCTCTCTTTCCTCTTTGGTATGAAGAAAACTTACCAGAATAATGCATGATATTGCCGTTGCTTGTACTCGTACTCGGTGACAGGGAACACTCCTCATCTTTAGCTGCCTGAATAGCGTCTTTTAGTAGGCTATAGTTACGAGCTGCAATTATAGTGCTGAGTTTGGAGTTTTTCAAACCCTCTGAAAATTTTTTGATGGCCAACTTTTCATTCAATGGCTTCAAAATATCATATCTGTTAGACTCGCCATCGGCCTGAGCTATTGTTAAGTCTGTGAAAAGTTTATCGATTTCAGAAGCAAATTCATCAACCGTACGGTTACCTTGTGAAACATTTTGTAAACGCGATTGAATTGCCGTAAATGACTTTTTTGTTAAAAGATGCGTGCGCATGTCCTTGACTATTTCTGTAACAGATGTGTAGTTTGAAGCCATTCGTAACTTCGCGTTTTCCGATAATCTACTTTTTAAAATAAATTTAATTAATAAACCCTTATCCGTTCCGTTAATCATATCTGAATACATCTCAATACCATCAATTAATCGTTTTGTCACATTTTCCGTATCGTCCATAACAGGCAACAAATTACAAGCAGTTTTCAAATCGAAATCCATGTTGTCAGACTCAGCTTTTGGAAAAGTACATAAAGTTTTTATAATTTCATAAAGTTTTCTTATATTTTGAAATATTTCCGTCGCAGAAGAAATAATCTGCGGTTCTTCCTTAGATTTTAAAAGTAAAAATAATTCACTACATTTATCAAATATATTTGTCGCTTCATTTAATTTTAATTCAATAGTTTTACCTAAATATCTAGACTTTCCTTTTTTAACTAAATATTTTCTTATATTTTCTAATAAAACATAATTGTCAATTAATGTATCAATCATAATCAAAATAAAAGTTGGTGTTACATTTCATTACGTTCTGAGTTAATTATTCTATAATCGTGCACTCTAGCTCACGTAACTCGATACTTCGCCACAAAAATGAAACGCTCGACATTCTTTCGCCGCGCTACCAGAAACTTTACACTTTTGTTTTGATCTTTACTTAGAATTATAAAACTACTGGAATGAGTAAATGATTATATTCTATTTTTAGAATTTAGTGTTACTTATTAATATTTTTAATGTCCATAATTATTATTTTTAGTACTAATTAATTTTAGATTTAATCGCACACAACACGTACCGACACTGACACTCACTTTTAAATCAGTTTAACGTTTTGTTACTCACGATTTCTTAGTTTGAAGATTCGGCGTTAGTGTGTCCTCGGATAGAAGCCCGGATACGCTGCACGGCAGAAAGACCAATCTCCTCTTGAATCCACTGACGATGGCATCTTCTGTATAGCCGCGCCATAAAGTAGATGATGGCTATGATAAATGCAGCCAGCAGTGCGAACATCACAATGTTCATTTGCGCCATGTGCTGACCAATACCCTTCAACGTGGCCTCGTTGCTACCCGCTGCGTTTTGGTTAATAAATACCTCGTCTTTTTCGACCGTTGAGCGGCACATCTTCTTTAATTATTATTATGTAGTGACGTTAATTACTTATAGTGATTATACTTTAACTTCCAATTTTAACTGCCGAAACCCAGAGACAGCCCAAGGCAGGGTCGCCATGAGATGTTTAGGGTCGTAGGGGATAATTGAATAAGAACAACTCTGATTGACTGCCAATAGTATAATGCATTTTATTCATAAGAAACAAGTAAAATACTGAAAACGCTAATAAAGCATTTAACTTGATACCTAATGTTAAGGAGTATGCATACAAAATAATATAAGAGAGCATATACACTTCAGCGATAGCGATGACGGCGACAATTTATAAAATAAATTATTACCATAATACATCAGATAGATGTATTATGGTAATAATTTATTTGTCATGTTCCTTCATGATCACGTTTTCTTATTTATTTCACACACAATTATAAAAGAAAAGTCTCAGATCGTTAATTAATCGTCAAAACTAAATTATCGGTTCAGAAATATTTAATTTCCTGATATACTTAGTTTACGAGAGTAAAATTATAAACGAGAAGAATCGATCTGGAAATATTCCATTTCCATATCGAATAATTCCGCAACGTCACTATTTAGTACTTGTCATAACGTTGCAACACTGAAATTGTCAAATCTGGAATCGAATTAAAATTCATAGTATAACTAAAAAATCCACTAATTAAAAACACTTTAAGGTAACCCTGAAAACTGAGCTGTATAATTCTATTTTTATTGCATTGAAATTAAGAAATAGTGGATTCATCAGGGTTTGTCTTACTTAGCAACCAACATTTTATGATTCCACAAAACGCTTCATAGATTTTGTATCACAAAAGCAACCTCTGTCATTTAGTTGCCAAGTCAAATATCTTTCTTCTATTTAATTTCAACATCATACGCTATCGCAAATCGATTTAGATTTTGATCGCTGGAGACAATACGGATCATCTGCGTTTCGCAGATTGACGTTATTGATCTAAATTTCTAAACCATCGAGGATCTCAAACATACACACATAATTTCATCAAAATTAGTTCACCCGTTTACAAAAACTTCAGTGACGCGTACAAAAGAACCATGTCTATATATATTATATGTCCATGTCTATATGTTAGTTACACATTTTATAACTCAATAACGGCAGAACGGATTTGGCTGAAAATTGGAGGGGAGGTAGCTTAGGACCAGGGAATAGACATAGAATACTTTTTATCGTTTTTTTTTAAGTAACCAAAAATCTGATTTAACGCGGGTGAAGCCGCGGGGGACAGCTAGTATATTTATAAAAATATCTTATTACAGGACGGCGTACCAATACCTCGAAAAGGTACATTACCTAATCACAAACAAAACTATTGCCCAGAGGAAGCTCGAGAAGTGGCAGAGAAGTTTCTAGAAATATATTTCCCGTTGCTTGATTCTGGGTCTGACGACAAGTCCTTGATACAAGGGATGTATGATGAGGACGCTACTTTGACCATTACTTATTGCTATAAATTACGTGAGTATTTATCCATACTTAATATTATAAATGGGAAAGTGTGTCTGTCTGTATGTTTGTCTTTCTTTCACGGCAAAACGGAGTGACGAATTGACGTGATTTTTTAAGTGGAGATAGTTGAAGGGATGGAGAGTAACATAGGCTACTTTTTGTCTCTTTTTAACGCGAGCGAAGCTGTGGGCAAAAGCTAGTAAATTTATATATTATTTATTACTGGTTAGGTTGGTAATGGTACTGTTAATATTTTTTTTTAGTTAGAACGCATTTTTGTTATTTCTGTTTATATTTGAGAGTAGACGATAAAGTGACATGTTCTTATTTGGTCCATAGGCTAACCATAAACATACAAAACCTCTCTTGTCAATATAAAAAAATGTTCTGGTTGTTGATAATGTCTACTAACTACTGAACTGGAGGCTAGACAAAGATCTGCCTTATCTTAACGTTGTAGACTACACAAAAAACATCGTATTTCATTATTTTCCTTTGCCTTTGTGCGGTGTTTTTTTTTTTATATTTTGTACGTAAAGTTTTTTATAAAAAAATAAATATTGTTTTACAGGTTACGGTCAACTATACAGAAGCTTCAGAAATCTCTTCCTATACGCTAGATTCCTAGATGAAGGAGAGATCGACTCAGTAGTTGGGGCGATGGCGATCACCAAACTTATAAACAGATGGCCGCACACTGAACACGATCCGTTCACCTTTACCGTCGATGTTTTGTCTCATACTGTAAGTAAAACTGACTAAGGTTATCAAATTCTGCTAATTCGTGGCCCATCAATATTGATTTAAAGATGTAAGCCTAAAAGCATGATAGATAATCCATACTAATATTATAAATGGGAAAGTATGAGTCTGTCTGTCTGTGTTTGTTCATTTTTCACGGCAAAACGGAGCGACGAATCGACGAGATTTTTTAAGTGGAGTGACACTCTCCATCCCTTAGACACTAAGTGTACTTTTGTCACTTTCTAACGCGAGCGAAACTGCGGGCAAAAGCTAGTGATATCCGTACTATAGGATAGTTTTCATCCCGAAAATCTCCCGGGAATGGGAACTATTATTTCATGCGGACGAAGTCGCGGGCAAAAGTTAGTTATAAATAAACAGGTGTAACTAGATAGGTTAAGCAGTCAGCCAGTGGCACTTTAGAATGTGGCTATTTCACCCCATTGACAGTAGTCGCAAATTGTATTTGTCTCTTTTCTACCTGCAATACTTGAATCATGCCATCCTACTTTGTCGTTTAATAGATTGTGTGCGTTACAGCGCCGTTTTTGAAGATAAATGTCATATAAGTCACTTACCTATATACCTTTTAATAAAAATATCATTGATGATAGACAGACAAAGTTCTTTTCGATTTTATTGTTAACTTTTGCTCACGACTTATCTAAGATGTCACTGACATTCCGTGCCCAGGAAAGCACATAAAGAGGTTGAGACCAACAGCTTTATTGTAATGTAATCAGAAGCCAAAAAGTTCGACAATTGCTCTATCCAAGAGGTATTTTACCTAGCAAACGCAATACGTCATGTAAAGCACTGATATTCTGCTAGACTAACTAGAAGCCGACCATAACGTACAAAAGGGCTAGAAAGAGAATGATTTCGACCACGATCTTGTCCTCATGAATGTAATTGCGGAGGCATACGCAATCAAAATCAGATAAAAACTAGCCTGTCCTTTCTTTGTGTTCTTTGTTTAACCAAGTTTCAGTTTCATTAGTTCACTGGTCGTGATAGAGTTACTGGCAGACATAATAAACAAAAAACATTTCTAACCCAGGAAACAACAACAATCCTTCGTGTCAGCGGCGTATTAAAGCTCGTGGCAGAAACGTTAGCGGAAGATGAACACCTCCTATCGTTCACCAGGACTGTAGTACTACACTCCGATGATGGCGGGGAATACAAGATACATAATGAGATGGTGTATTGGAGTGAACCAACCGCTGCGGCCGCTAGGGCTGCGTTTAGAGTTAATACGGTAAGACAATTTTATTATTAACTAATTTCCCCTCCACTACGTTATGTTAGGTCTGATTAGGATTTGCTGATTTATTTATTTATTTATACTTTATGCACAACGGCACATAGGCGGACTTAATGCCGCAGGCATTTTCTACCAGTCAACCTAGGGTGGTGAAGAGATAGCATGGTAGGTGCATTTATGATGCAAAAAACTAAAATGATAGAAATATGATAGCTGATTCTGCTGTCATAAGGCGAAGCGTTGTTATATAGATTCTAATAAATGTCGCTGTTGAATGAAGGAAGAATGTTTCAATCAACTCGACAAGTAATTGCTTCCTTATTGGCCAAATACTCAAATGACACTTAAATTCAAGACACTCTTAAATCTATTACTGTCCTCACTTTATCTCTTTAGATTGACAGAAACAGCAACAGATACATAAATGTATTGAACAGCTGTTTTTTTTTCGCGACTCAACCTCACGGACGCAGGTTTACACTGGTGGACAAGATTTGCTACAACTGACGAAATTTCACTTATGTGCCTACTTAAAAAGAAACGAAAACTGCGACTCGTGAATTAAAGACACGATTGGCGGTTGGGGTTCGATTCCCCTTGTGATGCAAATAATTTTATGTTTGTGAACTCACCCACGATACGTGCGAAATTCCTACTGTGGAGAAAATATTGTTGACTCACTTATAAGGTTACCCTTAGAACAAACCTTCCTTACCCTAAAAAGGTTTGGAATTTAAGAGCCGTTGCTGCGTTGGAGTTCGCAGATCTTTGAAATTTAGACCGGGCGCTAGAGGTAGTTGAGTATGCATATGAGTGACGAATTTCGCTAACGGATTTAAGTGAAGAAGAGGTCAAAGAATGTGAGTCTTGCCGGTAAATTTTTTACCCCCTCTTCTCTAATTCGTAAGGAGATTGAATTGAGTACATGATATAAAATCATTTTAATGATTATTTCCGTAATAATTTATATTTTTTGGCTGGTAAAAGTGAGGATGGATTCTTAAATAATGAAAAAAAAAACAAAATTAAAAATAATAAAGGACATCACTCACTCCCCATACATTTTTGGTCCAAATGTAAAAATGCCGGAAAAAGTAAAAAAAAAATACGGTATTCTGTTAGATCTTGTTCTTCTGAACATTTTTTATTATGGCACCAAACCTGTGGGACCGTTTCCCTGGGTTTTATTTAAGGTCAAAGTTACCCATATTTTAAGTAAATTAAATTGCCAAAACAAGAGCATATTGTAAAGCTTCTCAAAGATCCTTCGACCTGACGGGTGTTGTGTCTGGTGGGTTACTGCACGACAATTCCTGTCGGGATTTTGTATATTATGCTAATAATTGGAGCAAAAAATTGACCGGCAAGATTCACATTCTTTGACCTCTTCTTCACTTAAATCCGTTGGCGAAATTCGTCACTCACATACTCAATACTCAACTACCTCTAGCGCCTGGACTAATTCGAAGCTTCATGATGACGAAGCTTCGAATTTAACAAAGCAGGTAAGGTTTTCTTTCAGGTAGAGCTTGTAATGATTTAATCACACTTTCGAAATTCGGTTGTGACATAGGTATATTGGTGTAAAAGCTAGACTAGAAATTTTATAAGTATAAAATCTTTAAATTTTAAGAATTAATTAAAACTAGCTAGAAGCTTTATATTAAAGTCGAATGCAAAATCCAGTAAAGAATTTGAATAACAAACAATTTTCATAATAAAGCATATTGTAGGCACATTTATGTAATATGATAATGCTAATAATTACAAAGTAAAATGTATCTGTTTGTGCCTGTATATTTGTTTTACACCTTGCAGTGATTAAATGGCTTTATGAAGAATTTGTCATTAAATATTCTCTATTGAATAAGCCTGAAGTCTACCCAGTAAACTGTATCAATAGATTCACAGTGTTTAATTACATCTGGAAGTACCAAGATAAGACATTTGCTACCAACTGTTCGACATACTTATGTGACGTAATCGGCGCTTGCATATCTTTGTTTTTATGGTCAATGATATCAATTTTAAAACGCGACAAATGGTTAGGAACATGATTATTTTGTCCCAGTTACATGAGTTTTTATCTATGAAACATACCCAGTAATTAGTAATACTTGTATTGGGACTTACATTGTTAGCCATTAAGATTCTTCAACTTAAAATTGTGTACAGTAGCCCTCATATATGACTACTTGCCCACTGAAGTGTGACCTGTTAGCTGTTCATTACTATGATAATACCACTCGACCTATTATTACTACGTAGGTACTTCAGTTCCACATAAGTAGCAAAGGAGGATAATGAAAACGCATCATAGGTAAAAATAATTATCTTTATTCATCTTTGAATTTAAAATGTGCTGTTTACAAAGAACTATAAGATATTCCCTACCTGTATCACTCTGATTATTCACAGAAGAATGTATTCCACATTGATTGTTAGCTTATTGCCCATTTCATTATTGCTTCTCTTATTAACGAAATGGACTTAAAATAGACATAACAATTTGCTTAAAAGGAACAACTTGGCACTATTGGTATGAAATACACTTAACATAAAGGCTGTGACAATCTAAAGAAAATGTTAAGTTTGTAACAAACTAAATGATTCTCATACTGTGTCCATAGATTCTTCATTTAATGGCTCAGTTTCCATTTCCATGTCTCTATCGTCGGCTCCCGACGCATACTTCAATCTGAGCTTCTCGTAATGTAACTGCTCTTTCGAGGACACAGATGGCTTGCATTTCGCGAGGGCAGTTGTGAAGTCATCGAAACTGACAAAAATATCACCATCAAGGGTGCCGTTTGCGATGTGGTTCGTCAGTGCATTCGTGGCGGCTGCTCGCACCAAACCCGCCAGGTCGGCGCCCGTATATCCGTCCGAGAGTCCAGCAATAATTTGTAAGTCTACATCAGGTCCCAGTTGAGGCTTTGTGCCTCCTTTAGTAAGCTTCTGCAGTATGTCATACCGATCATCTCTCGCCGGCATTCCAACATACATAACGCGGTCCAAGCGACCCGGTCTCAACACCGCAGGGTCAATAATATCAGGTCTATTCGAAGCCGCCAACACGAAAACTCCTTCACGGGATTCTATACCATCCATTTCTGTGAGCAACTGATTCACTACACGGGCGGCGCCATTGTTATCTTGCGATGTACGCCGTGGACAAAGAGCATCAAACTCATCGAAGAATATAACGCAAGGCGCCGAGTTTCGCGCACGTCTAAAACACGTACGAACTGCTCTCTCGCTCTCACCAACATACATATTCAACAACTCAGGACCTTTCACTGAAATAAAGTTCACACCGGCTTCATTTGCAACAGCTTTGGCCAGCAAAGTTTTACCACAACCCGGAGGCCCACATAGTAATACTCCACTAGGGGCTGAAAGTCCAAGCTTTGCAAGCTGATCTGGGTACTTCACAGGGGCCAGCACTGCTAATTGTAACTCTTTACGGACTTGGTTTAAAGATCCAACATCATCCCATGTTACATCGGGAACAGTTACAATACCTTCTCGAACTGCGCAAGGTTTAGTAGTCTTAAGAGCTTTAACAAAGTCTTCATGTCTGATAGCAAGTCCTTTTAGTTCTTCCCGAGAGTAAGGCATGTTCTCGAGAAGGCTCAATACCTCATCAACTGGATCTACCGGTTTTTTGACAGGTTCATTTACATGATTTTCTTCTGTATTTACAATTGTTTCACTCAATTCTTCTACTATGGGTTCTTGAGGGATTACTGGTGGGGCTTCAGGCTCTGGCACACTTTCTGGGGCATCACCCACATTTGGTGTAGCACTTTCTGGTTCTTCAGCTTTCTCCCCATTTGGTATAATTGTTATTTCATCATTAGGTACAGGTACTTCAAAAGGTTCTTTCACTGGCTTAGCTTTAGATGCTTGTATTTCTGTAAAAATCCTCTTTACAGCGTAAGTGCCAGCCTTATTAACAAGTGCTTGTAAGTCAGCTCCAACAAATCCAGGAGTTATTTGAGCTAAAATATTCATGTCCACATCTTCACCTAAAGTAATATTTTTACAAAGAATAGAAATTATCTCTTTCCTTGCATGTAATGAAGGTATACCTAATGTGATTTCTTGTTCGAGGCGTCCAGCCCTTCTTAGGGCAGGATCTAAGGCATCTGGATTGTTTGTGGCAGCAAGTATAAGAACAGAAGCATTATTATCAGTCAATGAGTCAAGGGATGCCAGTAGCTGAGCAACCATTCGCTTCTCCATGTCTTTCTGTGCATGAACTCTGTTGCCACAAACTGCATCAATTTCATCAATAAACAACACACTGGGTGCCACTGACACTGCCCTCTCAAAGAGCTCTCTAATTCTTTCTTCGGATTCTCCAGACATTCCACCCACTAATTCTGTGCCTGTAATGGCAATCATTGGCAGTTGAAGTTTTCCGGCAATTGCATGTGCCAACAAGGTTTTTCCTGTCCCTGGTGGTCCATGCAACAATGCCCCTCTAGGAGCTTTTATTCCTAACTGACTGTAAACCTCTGGATGTTTCATATGTAATATTAAATCGCAGATCTGTGTGATAATTTCAGATATACCACCAATGTCATCAAAACTAACCTTAACACTTTTGACATTACCAATATCAACCTTTTTCTTTGGTGGGGCACTCTTGTTGGAGTCAATTTTCCTCTTTTTTTCATTTGTGTGTTGATTCTGTTGAGATTTGGCAGGCGTACTCTCAGTTGTCGTACTATTTGCGTTTCTGATTGGTATGTGGGGGGTTATGGTAATTTGATCATTGATTTTCGGGAGTTTCGGCGCCGCACTGCCGTCTTCGTCGCTGCTCAATATGTCTATAGGCTCTCCCGACTTGTCTGTGTTCCGCCTGTTGGTGGCCGGCCGTTTTTTATCCTGCATCTTGTACATCGCGAGCAGGCGGTCGTTCAATGCACTACTATTCTCGTCTAAAAGCTCTAAATCGGATTCTTCTTCCGATCCGTCGGACGTAGATGCTCCGTCAAGTCCGTAGCTCTGTAATACTACTTTATAAGCACTCTCCACCATCTGACAGAAGGCGTTGTCGCTCCTGTTGTTGTACTCGCGGTAGCGCTCTTTCAATGAACGCGCCATTTGGCTAACATCGACGAATGTCTTGTCCACATTCTCGGCAAGGTAATTCTTCACACGGGACACAATTATCGGGTCGTTTATAGTCTTTTGTCTTGTTTGATGTTTCTTCATTTTGTACGGAATAAAGTAATAAAATTAATTTCGTCTCTGATGTTGAATTTATAAACTACTTCTTCGTAAAACGCTATGTTTGACAGCAGTCAGCAGCGGCGTCGTTGAATCGATGGAATAATTGCCATACTAAAAAAATGAACTGTTTTAGCTGTTTATGGATTTAAAGAAGCCTATTCATGAATCACAAAATGATCCCGATATACAAATGAAGAAATGAAAACAATATTTTGGTTTCTTACAGATTTCACAGAAGAATTTTAATCTAAAAATAGAATCAACTACAGACGAAGATCTACGGGACAAGTTTCTTAAAATTTTCATGAAACTTACAACGATGGATCGGAAAATAAGTGAAAGGTGACTACAATTTACTATTCTTACTTTTTATCATATTTGGTAAAAAATATTTTAAATACGAAGATAATTAAAAATGAATGTATATTTATTTCAGGTGTTTGGAAATTAATAATTGGAACTTCAAACAAGCTCTGGAACAATTTACCAAACTATTGAAACTAAACAACTTGGAGTCATTATTTGAAGAACCCACAGCTACTAGTTAAAAATTAATTCTATTTAATTATGGTGGAATGTGTGAAATTACAAACCCTCCTACAAAATCTGCCTTTTTTTCTGACATTAACCTTAATAAAGCAGTTACTCTGAGTAATGTAGTTTAATTTGACTATTTTACTGGTATGTAAAAAAAAATCTATAGGTACTAATATTATAAAACTAAAAAAGAGTTTGTTTGTTTGGTTGAAGGCGCTAATCTTTGATATTACGCTGGAGGTCCGAATTGAATAAAGATTTTTTGTTGGATTGCCCATTTTTTATCGAGACAGGTTATAGGCCATTACGCTACAACCTACTAGAGCCCAGTAGTAACAACAAACGCAGGAGACAGCAAGCTAATAGTAAAAAAGACCAAAATAAGGAGTTGGCGCCACTGTCGCTAACTTAGCCAATAGCGGTATGACAGTTTATAGTTCTTACAATAAGGATGTTGACTACATCAAAAGAATGACATTCTATTTAGTCCGTCTGTTAGACAGTCCAAAAAAAACTTTTTCCAAAAAAAAAAAAGATAACCGACTTCAAAAATTAAAAGCTCAAAAATAACTATTTCGGAAGTCGGTGGCTTCTCTTCTACCGGTCGAATTGTGTTGCCTTGCCACCGACTTCCGAAATAGTTATTTTTGAGCTTTTAATTTTTGAAGTCGGTTATCTTTTTTTGGAAAAAGTTTTTTATTTTTTACTTTTTAGTTAGAGTCCCAACTACGTTCTAGAGTAACTTTAAAAAAAAATGTACGTTTTCCATAAAAATTGAGGAGTTCCCTCGATTTCGGCATGATACCATCATCAGATCCTGGACCTGATGACAATGGGACCATTTGGAAAGTCTACCCTTTCAAACAAAAAAAGAATTTTTCAAATCGGTTGGCAAACGACGGAGATATGCGCGAACAAACATAAAAAAAAAAACATACAAACATCCGAATTGAGAACCTCCTCCTTTCTTTTAAAAGTCGGTTAAAAATACTGGACACATATTTTTTGCTTGATCAAATTAATAACAAAATACAAAGATAAAGAGCATCAAAGTTCCGGAGAGGGGGCTTGTGACGTCACTCCTCAGTAAAAATTATACAAAGGTGTGACGTTTCACGAAACTTCAACGCACTGTATTGTCGTCATTTTCGGTTTACAAAAAAAAAAGAAAAAATAGTGTCCCAAATTTTTTGATTATCTAACTACTTTTTTTTACTACTAATTACTTTTTTTTTTGTCATCTCGCCTATTAAACTCTCACAATTTAGCAAATCAGTTACCATGAGTTAAAGGTAATCAATTACTTACTTTACAAAAGTACATATCTTGCAAAACAACAAATAAAATAGCGTTTTTATTATAAAAGAAATTTAATTACGACTCGTACATAAAATCTAAGTTAAACTACACAATCATTTCAAGATGTCCGGCATACTCTATGATCTGGCCTGCGAGTTCGGCAGAGGGCAGGGTACCAGCGGCGGCTGCGCAAGTCTCCTCAGCTGCGTTGAAGTGGTAGCAGTTGTCGGCACCGAGGACCCAGTTACGCTAGAAATAAAAACAATACATTTAATATTTTTTTAACATCATGAATTATAACCTGTGGTTGCAATAGGGTAACTGGAGAAACAATAAACGTAAGGCCAAATGAGAGAGCAAGGTTGCACAAATAGGGTAAACATAACGAAAATTCAATTGACTGTTTTCACACTTGATATTTAGTATGACAGGCTTTATTTAATATCAGTTATGTAGTAGTAGTAGCTCTGACATTACTGAATCGGAATAAGCCCCATTCGTTATGTATTTAAATTAAAACAAAATGTTATGGGGCCCTAAACTTTTATTGTGGTTTGGTAATACTTGGCCCTTTTTTTGGTAATATTTGAAAATTAATATAGATGATAGGTATAATTACCTTCTTTCCATACTCATGTACAGCTTGTTGAGACGACAGGTTCAGTCGTCGAGCAGCTTCCGCAATTGAGATGCACAGGTAAGCCTTCTCAATGCACGCAGCAATCTCTCCACGGACTGTGTCTAGAAGGGTATCCATGAAGAGGGTGTAGCTCTCTGCTGGGACATTATCCTATAAAAACGTAATAATTAGTAGAAGTAGCTTAGAGAACCAGCCCACTCTAGCTACTATAACCAAGACCTTTTCTAATTATAACTGACTAAAACTATTTAACTATTAGTGTCTTTTTTTATTTGTTGTGCGGTCTGTGAGCTGCTGTGATTGATACTGGATTATACTTTTGCTTGCAAATTCATCTGCATGAATGCCATACCATGATTGCATTATGAAGTAGATAGTTGTGGACTTGGACTAATGTAAAAACTGATCCTTCAAAAAAAGCCAGAAATATAGTTAAGTATTTCTTGGAATGCAAGCTTACTTTATACTAAATTCCAGTGAATTTGAATGAAAGAATAAGAAACAAAAATAGTAACTTTTATATTAATAAATTAGCAAGTGTGGATTAATTACAGTAACTTACACAATTTTGGCAACATTTCACATACATTTACTAATTAAGAAACTAAGGACAAACATACCTTAGCCAGAAAGATTTTATTATAACTGCCCTCCATCAGATACTGTTCTAAAGCCAATGGATGTCTGATATACGGGTCAGCCCTGATCACATCTACAGAAAGACGTTCCAGCTCTGTGTGGAATTCTGCAACACGGTTCTGAGATAGCAGGAACAGTAAATTGAGGCCGAGGAGCTGATACATAAAAGCAGACTCTGGAAGATGGTCTCTGCAAGAAAAATAAAGAATGAGGCTATTAAACAAAAAAAAAACAATTTATTGTAACTGACAATAGAGGAACAAATAACAGGAAAAATAGTCAATCAACCGGATTTTATTGATTTCTTGTGCTTACTTGTAGTCAAAATAGTAGCATTTCAGTTGAGACATGAATCGTTCGAAAGCTTTAACATCTTTTGCAGCCACTGCCCATTGTGCACCAATTTCTAACACATCCCGAGCCAAAATCAACTCTTTCTGATTAGCCGCGGTATTATTACTTGGCAGGAACGTTAATTGCGTCAATGCTATCTGTAAAAAAGCGATATTTAGTTAAATGTTTAGATGTAACAATGATTATTGTCCAGTCATCGTTCGTAGCATACCTTTATTTTGTTCAACAGTTCACCGCATTTGTCGAGTTTACGGGGTTTCTTAGCCCATTCGGTTTTTAAGTTTTGATATAAAGTCGCGACGTCTTTCACTAATGCCATTTTTATAATATTTTGTGAATGATACTGATACAACAAGATCTACAATATTTTTCCGGATTGAGGTTGTATTACTTGTATTGTTAACTGGCGTTCAGAAATTGAACATTTGAAGTTCGTTCATGACTGTATTTATTTTCATTCTCTATTTCACTCAATATTATAATGATCCTGTTGAATAATCCTTTGTATTTTTAAAACTACCCGATTTATGAATTATTGGATAATAGTGTTTAATTTTCTTGTGAATTCGAAAGATTAAATATACCACTCTTGGATGAAAATATTTTTTGTGTTACGGGTACCGAACGCACCATCATGACATGTCAAAGTCGAATTTAAATGTTGCCATTCCTTATTGATATGTATATTCCATAGAGAATTTCAACAAGTAGGTACTAGTAGGTAGTCGGTAAAGAGATAAAGTTTGCCATTCACGGATTATTCTGGTAGCTAGTTCGTGGTTTGTGCTAAAAAAAATGTTCTAAGGCAATAGATGCCTGAGCCCGGAGCTTTTTGTATAGGCTGTTTAAAAAAAAACAACTTGACAGAAACAGATTTTCTGTGTGCGGGAGGTGAAATTTTTGCCGAGTTTAAATCGAATTTTAATTATGAATTATATAAAAGAAAACAGTTTGTTGGCGTACTACGGCAAGCTATGTGTGTTTAGAATGAAATAATGATAATATGGTGGCACGATGTCTTCTCCTGTGGTGTGCCGTGAAATATTCGATGAAAACAGTCAACCATCGGCGGAGGGTTTGTTCATCATTAAAATATATTTTATTACGATATTCTCATTTTATTAGGCCACTTTTCATCGTTATTATTGTTGTTTTAGTTATTAGCTACAATTTCCTGTGTTTAAAAAAATCATATTATTTAGGGCGAGAAATAAAATGATATTATTTATTTGTGATTATTGATCTACAAGAACATTTTCTGTTTCAAGTTCTGAATTTTTGAATTGAATATAAATTTTTGTGTATGAAATTCGGGAGTTATGATTATTGATTTGACTTTTTTTGCCTCTGTTCCGCTTTTTATTTACTTACCATTTTTTTAAATAGTATAACATAAAGTTTCAAACATTATAAAATCATCTTTTGAATTAAAAAAAAATGCTATTACATTTTCAAAGTCCTTGCTTACACTTTGATTTTTAGAAGACACATTTTTTTAAACCTGTATTATTGTAGAAATCTCCGACTATGCTGCACAACTGGGCATTGATCCTGAGAGTGAGAGCCATCTTCTGCCATTGGCTAAAGATGGCCTCATGCAAGCACTACCAGCACCTTGGAGAGCTTAGTAAGTATATGACATTTTACATTTTCATATTCTAAACTTACTCATTCCATTAAATTGGATATTGAGAATCATATGAAATTATAAATTGGCAAAATTATGTTTTAATAATTTAGACTTGATCATAATTAGACTGAGCCTCATTTCAGTTTAAGCTTCTACTAGCTGATCCTGATAGAAAATTATTGTGTCCTATGAATATGGTCTTGAATTAATAAAAAATGAAAATATATAGAAAATAAATGGACAACACTTTTCAATATTGCTTTTCATAAGAACTTTCCTCTGACTTTAAAGAAATAGGTATGAAAAAAAAAGATACATTTAGATATTATAAGTTTTGGATATTTTTTATAGTTTCAATGAATATGCTACACCCAACATTTATTATGCTAAAGATCCAATAAATAATTGAAACATTGAGATTTGCCTATCCACACACTTGAAAAATAAACACACACAAATGCTTCCTTGATATCCCATCTACTTATCCCATAGTTATGAAATAAAAATGAAAAATTATGTGTGTATAATTGTAATATGTACTCTACAGCTATGATGACAAAATACAATCTCATTACTACTACAATGAAGACACAAAAAGCACACAGTGGGAGCATCCTCTCGACAATGTGTACCGAGAACTGGTCAAAAAGGCACGGGATGCATCCATGCAAGACGACACATGTGCTTCTGTTCAGGTAAGCCTTTAGATTTTCTTTTGGTATTTACCCTTTTTCAGTGCAGAAATCATTCTTAGTCACAGTTATATGGAAACATTCAAATACTTAATACACATAATTTATATCTTTTATTTTTTATTTTTAAGTAGTTTGTTTGCCTAAGCAACTTTTATGCAACAGCAACAAGAAGATAAATAAGACATTAAATTAGAGAATCATTAAATTATCAATTAACCATTAAACAAATAAATAAAATGCCAAGCTTGATTCAAATAACCCATACTTGTTGTAGCCATTACCATTCATAATTGTGCCCACAATTATGAATGGCAATGGCTGCCCTTTGCATCAAGAACAACCTAGTCTGGAGTCACCCGTTGCCTCCCCAAACCTATGCCCCATATCCCCCCAAAACCTAAGCCTTTGTACTCTCTGCCTATGGTCTTCACAGCTACCGGCACAAAATGGTAGAGCTTCTCCAAGGAAGCATACTTAGAATTAGATTTGTTATTGATACTGGTGAGCATCTGACCTCGCGCCGATTACTTGGACAGTTCGCCGTACTCGGAAAAAGGCTCCTCCATTTTCTTACTAGTCCTTTCTGTTGATCATTTTTCTATTCTAGTCCATTTTTTCCCTGTTAGTGAATACGATAACAGGACAATAATCTCTTAGGTCAAGATAAATAAACATTACTTAGTATTATGTTTCACTTAGCTATATTCCTGGCAAATTCACACGCTCATCAAATTACTATGTCAATATAGACAGAGAGGCCTGCGAACGGCAAGCGATGGGTAGCTCGCCGCCCGACAAGGACCAGGCCCGTGTCGACAGCGCGTTTTGTTCCACGCGTGCCTCAAAGGGCAGTCAGCACGTGACGGGGCCCTTTAGGGCCTGCCGGGGTTATGAAATAGTTACCGCGGCCACGGAACATAAAGGGCAAGGTGTTAGGTGTTAAAAGTCATTTAAAGATTTTCCCATACTCAAAAAAAAAACATAGAGATAAATTAAACCCAAGTATGTGCTTAGTAGCTGTGTAACTATAAGCAACTGTATATTTAACTCGGTTATAGAAAATAAGCATAGCAAGAGAATTTATACACAAATATAAATAATTGTGTATAAATTATGGCGAATATTAGGCGTAAAGTAGGCTTACTCGCCATCAAACTTAACTCCATAATGGTGACGAATTTATCTCTGCAGTGTGTTTTGCGGTAATGCAAAAGACGCCGAAAAACTATGTGCGTTTAAAATATTCGAGCTCCTATGCACGAGTTTTCCGAACGGCCAAAATTGCTGCCCAAATTACTTAGTAGTAGATGTAGTCCAGAACAAAAAAGTCTCAACAATAAGAACGTACTATTACTGTTTTTAGAAGTCTACTACTTCCATTTATTATTGGTTAAATATTTACGTGTTTATTTATACCTCGTTTGTATCGCGTGAGGGTTGAGTTTACGGCCCGTTAGTTGTAAAACAAAATGAAAACGGCCAAGTTCGTAGAGACTTGTACAGAGTGAGTTTTCTTGTAATCTATGTGACTTACTAATAAACGCTGCATAAAATTATGACAGGTTTATACGTCAAAAAAAAATGTATGGTTACACAGGCTTTATTCATTGCATAACTTTACACAGTGATTATTAGTAAGGGCATTAGTATTATAAGCAAATATATTTCGGTAATTTCTAAGATAAAGGGTTATGGGTCCCCCCCAAATCCTTTATCTTAGAAAGTATTAAGTCTACATCTGACAGACAGACACATGATCCTATACGGGTTCTGTTCCCAAAATAACATTGCAATTGCCATTAAAGAATAAATCAGCCAAGTACGAGTCGATATTGCTCACAAAGGTTTCCGTACAACTATCGAGAAAAACTTCAAAATAAAGAACGTTTTTTGTATAGTCAACCCCCTCAATTTTTTATTTTATTCTGTAAAGGAAGTCTTACTTATAGTGTCTTGTTTTACCCATTTCGGTACAGAACCCTTAAAAAGGGGTTCCGATTTTCTTTCCGACGTACTGGGCCCTAAAAACTAAACATTTAGCGTAATCAGGTGCTCATTAGTTTTAGTTTAAATCAGTCTAGCGTTACAAAGTGCGTAACGAGCTTGCTCGCCCGTATGATCCTTCGTGCGTAAGCGTGTGAACTATGAACAGGCGATTAGTGTGACAAAGACATAGGGGTGTCTTTGGTAATATTTAGTGGGAAGGCCGCCGGCCGGTCTGATCGTTAGCCTAAATAAATTCTGTTGAAGATAAGTTGGAATATTAAAATTACTTATAACATTGTCATTTTTCTCGCGAGTCGCACGCTCGTTGTATTATAGCTAGCTGTGTTTTGTAGATAATGTAGGAACTCAGGAAAAAGTTAGTGAAAAAAAAATTGTTGATAGTTCCGGAGTATACAAGCCGCAATAAAAATTACGCAAAAACAAACCAACACACGAAATGAAGACGCATTCTATTATATATTAATTGTTTGATGTGACCGACTTATTTATTTATTTACACTTTATGCACAACGGTACACAGGCGGACTAAATGCCGAAGGCATTTTCTCCCTGTCAACCTAGGGTGGTGAAGAGATAGCATGGTAGGTGCATTTATTATTTATTCATCTTCGTTTCGCTTCGGTTAAAACTTTGACCTATTTTTCGGACAGTATGTTAGTTTAACTTTAATTGATAAACACAGGTACACCCGTACATACCACGCCGTTCAGCTAATCAACCATGCGTAAAGTAGTATCGGGACGAAATTAGATATATCTCCCATAAAGTATTGTAAATATGTATGTCGAATTTTATCTTTTCATAAAATATTAAACATTCCCATATAATTATTTAGTAGTCATTATTTCAATCGAGTCGAGATTCATAATATTTATCTTTAGGCCTCGTATTCATGTAAACATCTGTTTAGCAACATTGTTGCATACTTAAACATGTTGCTGTCAACATATTGCAGGCAAAACTTGTGTTGCAGAATTGATCACACCTTGTTGAAGAGTTGACGCCCGAGGCATTCAGCAATGAGGTATAGTAATGTGTCCGGCGAGCGAAAACACGTGTGTTAAACAAAGTTTTCTTGCGGTATTTTCGCCGACAATTGACAACTCTGCTGATCAGCTGTTGCTAAACAAATGTTTACTATGAATATGAGGCTTTACATATATTATTGTAAATAAACAAATTGCCCCGCTGCATCTGACTGTTCATGATAGTCTCAAAAACTACTGAACGGATGTTTGTGTAAATTTTACCAATAGAAAGAGTGATTCAAGTCAAAGGCATACAATACATGCATATACAATACCGCTGAACTGATGAAAAATTTTAACAAAGGAAACCTTTCGATGCCATACCAAACTAGTATTTGGGCGCGACTTTTTCTGCGTCTAATATAACCAACATTCTCACTTTGATGCTAGATTGCTAAACTATCATTTGAATAATGACAACACTGATTATATTCGCAACTTTATCTTTTTTAAATATTCACGCGTTCGAAGTCGCAGGCAAAACTAACATCTAATAACATGGATATTATAGTATCGATTTTCATTAAGAATGGACGACATAGCTATCATTGCATGTCCAAGGCTGCCAGTTCACACCTGCGAGTCGCCGATGTCTTTACGACGCGATAACTTGCTTGTAACCCCATTAACCTTTAATTCAACTAATTGGCCGCGCCTGTCACTTTGATGTTCATGTTTGTGTGTGTGTCTGCTTTGTTTTTCTGTTTGTGAACCTTCGTTGTTTGTTTTTTGGATGTTTTCTTTGTGGCGTTTTATTGATTTTGTTGTAGAAGACGCGGATTAGTCGTTGTTGTTGAAGGTGGATCCATGTTGTATATTTATTAAAACAAGGTTTTTAAATACCTTGACATGACCCATGTCCCACAAAACCGTTTTCCCGGCTCGTCTTTAGGAATAGAATTGAAGTCATTGTTTTTAGAATGTTTCCTTTAGCGTTGTCACAACATATGATTTGTACCGATTCGGCTAGATGTGTATAATCTGGAAGAATAAAATAATTTCTGAAAATATATCCATTCATTCATTTGTTTCTACGATGGATAAACATTTAAAACCCTTTTTTTTTTCTTCCATTCAGGAGCTTCTAACATCAGAAGAGAACACAAAAAACCTAGAACGCGTAGAAACAAAAGTTGAAAGCGATGAAGAACTCAGTACGGACAGTGAGAACCATGCGTCAGACGTCAGAGAAAACCCAACGCTTACTGGTCCTCGACGACTAACGCCATTAGGAAGACCACCGCCATCTCCACTCAGCAGAATCGACAAGAAACTATCAGAAACGCGAATATCACCCTTAAGGAGAAGTGTAGATGGTTCACTTTCCGGCAAACCGAGTCTGATGAGAAACACCTCTGATCGCGACTTGCTCAGTCGTCCCGCGTTTGGAGCTGAAAGACCGAAGTTATTGTTTAAACAACAGTCAGAGATTATTGATTTGAAGATGCACGTGTTGAATAGTCCTGAAGAAGAGAACTTTAGTCCGTTGTTGATGTCCAGCAAAATTGATCGGGGTCTGCCCTTAACAGGTAACAATAAAAGCTTCCTTCAATTATTATAAAGTATTTCAGGTAATTTTAAAATATTCAAACTGGGCTTGTAGACTAATTCACATTTAGTCGAGTTATTTGATGTCTTCATTCAGACAAAGAGATGCTTAAATTAAAAATCATTAAACATTGACTTATTAATAAGGAATAGTCCGCCCTTTCCGTAAGTTAAAATAACGCCATTAACATGGTCTTATAGTCACATACTAGTCACACATGCAGGTGTCTCTCTGCATTCCTTCACCACATGGTATTTAGAGAGAAATAAATAACGCTAGTATTTCTTCGCGTGCAAACTAATATTCCGACAACATCGACAGTGTACTTTTTAATTTTTATTTCTCAGGCAAAGGCAGCATGTTTCTCAGAGTATCAAAATCGGATCTGCCCAGTCCCGACACAGATAAATCTTTGCCGATAGATTCAGTTACCAAGAGTGATCCTCCTAAAGGAATATTGCGGGAGAAAGTGACAGATCCGTTTCATAAGAAGGTCGATAACATGTTCCTAGGTAGGCAGAAGCAACCTGTCAGTTTTGAAGAGGATCGGAAGAGTGTTAGGTAAGTTGTTATATTATGTTGGACTTTTATCGACTGAAACTGTAAATATTTAGAGAAAGCTGAAGAGTTATATTCTTTACAATAATTATGTGAAACACACTTTGTCACTTTGTGTTTTTATGGATACTTGTACACTTTGTATGTACAGGTAAAACTGCACATGCATAAATGTGTGGCTGTTTTTACGCTTTCCCTCTTTAATATAAGACAGTCCATGTTTTCCCTTCTATTAATTTTTATGAGCTTGCAGAACATTGTGCTTTTGGGGGACATTTCTCATAACAGACACTATAAAAAAAAGAGCATTTCGCAAAACGATTTTTGAACACATTTTGCATCCAAAATCACAAATTCATATTTCGTGACAAAGTCAGAACAAAACATTTGCCCTAAACTTTATCTGAATTAAATTCCTTTCGCAGGTTCAAACTCGAGAATCTTCCAGAACCGACCGTCAGTCCTGGATCAAACAGCTCTTCGGAACAGAACGATGGTCAAAGCTCAATCATATCCGCAACACCACACCCTTCTATTCCGTCACCGACCATACCATCATCACCACTTGTTCATTCATCACCATTCGTACCGTCATCACCGGTGATAAGTTCCGCTATGCCGCCGTTGAACCAGATTGTGCTGACCCCTCTGGCTGCAAGACCTCCTTTGCCGCCGAGGCCTAATGAAAGTCCGAGGGAGGTGAAGAGTTTGTCCAGCTCTGAAAGGGATTCTGTTGGTAAGTGAAGTTCCTAATACGTAGATTTCCGGTTATTGTATGTTCTACTACTATATCGCAATGCTTAATTTATTTTAATTTAAATACCTTTAGCGCCTTACTAATAATCGCTGCTTAAAGTTATGACAGGTTTATACGTCAAAAAATGTATGGTTACACAGGCTTTATTCATGACATAACTTTACACAGTGATTATTAGTAAGGACATTTATATTTAGTTCAGAAACCAATATAAAAATATTTTGAACACAAACATTTCTTTGTTGATTGTGCTAGTACAATTTTCTTTAAAATTTCGCATGCAATTGATGAAGAAAGTAAACATAAAATGAAGACTTATAGTTCGAGTTTCTTGATTTGTTGAAACGGTTAATAAAATATCGATTTTCATCGATGCAGACAATCAAGTTTAACGATAATAATTACGTAGCGTGTCAACGATTTTCAACACTTAAATAGTCGTCAATCACGAACATTGCACTGTACAATGTCAATACAAATGCTATGGCTTTGACGAAATCCACGACATCCAATGTTCGGATCAACTGCACAATCTATACCAAATTATTTCTTCTAGCTATAGCGTCAGCGTGGGCAATAACTACTTTGACTTGTCATTAGTGAACAATACACCAAACACTTGTTTCTACTCATTATAATTCACTGACTCAAACTCCGCCACACTGTCAATTTATCATATTATGTTGTTTATTATTTATAGAGGTACATATTATCATGTGGTTGTGTAACGGTCACATTATTATCAGTCAACAGTCAGCTTTGTTACGCAATTCCATGTCAACCCCACAAACCTTAACTGTAAAAAATATTAAATTGAATATTATTTTCGGTTAAAACATCAGATAGATATCGGCTTAACTGGCTATAAGTTTATTTCGCTATTTTTTCTGTTAATTAATCTGGAATATCTGAATTAATGAAACAAAGGCCTAGAATGTGTTAACTCAATTTTCATAAAATTGCTGGTTAACATGTTATTGCATAACATACCTTATTGTATTATCTTAAGATCGTTATTTTTACCACTCCTAGATCCTGCTCACTCCCTGCCCGCTCTGCCGTCCCCTCCCGCTTCCCCCTTATCACCAGTGTCACCCTCTCAAGCACCGAAAAACCCAAGATTCCTTACCCCGTTGGTACCAAGACCAACTCCTCTACCACTATTTAATAAGGAGAGTTTCGATTCTGATGGTAAGTTAGCAAGCTATGTCTGGAAAGCCAATTACGGCATGACCGGTAAAAATACTCTTTGGGCGTGAGTGTGTTAATTAGCACGTACTTTGACTAAGGACTGTTCCTATCACTGTTACGCAGTTAACTAGTTTATATAGACCCCTTTTTTTGTGGGTCATCATCAAATGAGTTCTCCCGCCCCCGGCAGGGCGGGAGGGCGTGTCAGCCTTTTACTGACTAAAACCCACCCATGTTCCTTCGGTAGCCCTTTACGTGCCGGGGCCACGGTAGCTCAGCTATTATAACAATACCCCGGTTATATAGAACCCTATCGTCTTAAAAAAGTTATAGTGTAAGCAATCAATATAATGATTGTTTATTTTGTTACAGAAAGTGAAAGTCACGCTCGTGGCACGTCACCTCGCCGCCGTATCCTCAGGCCTCCACCAGGCGACTACATAAAACCCGACCTGTTTCAGAAGAACTTCCAGAAGATATCAGATTTAGTTAGACCCGGCGACATTGATACATTGCCGGTTAGCTTAGAGGAACCTGGGCTGTCAGAAAAGGAGACTAGGCCAAGGTATGTGTCCGTTATTGCAGGTATTTATGGGGTATGTTTTTAAATGCCCGTTATTGCTTGTCCTCGTTTGAAAGATATAGGTTTCGATGTAGTAACAAGACGAAGGATGGCTATGCCACAAATTTTTTTCTTATACTGCAAACTACCTGGCCTCAGTGGTCGCCAATACCGCGTACATTGTACCGCCCTCGTATGTTAGTATGTAGCCTATACCACTTCATATAAATCTGCCTATCATAGCAACAAAGAAATAGTTTACATATTATTAATTGATATAAGCTGCAAGGGTTAATAAGTAGTTATCCTTACTGATTCGCTGAAAGTTTCCACCGAGTATAGTATAATATTTTTTACATTCTGGCCGGAAGTTCCAGAGACTGTCTACATTAAACAATCAATATTATTGTATTGATATAGTTATTATATGAAATTCTATTACCGTATATGATAATGTTTTCGTGATTTACATCTGTCTGTATCACGTGTAATTATTTACAGATCACCAATGATACCTCAAAAGAGTAAAATATCAATAAACCTAATGGAAAGCATTGAATCTGAAACATCAATAGATTCCCCAGACAGAGAGTTCGCTAATCTAGACCTAAATGACCTTGACGATTCTAATGTTGCGGATAAAAATAGTAACGAAAGAGAAGTAGAAAAAGACAGTCCAAAATCTGAAGAGAATTCAGAAAAAAAGTCAAATAGTTCAGAGAAAAATCGTTCAAATGAAAACGTACAAATACCTCAAATTAAAGTTCCTATATTAGACTTTTCGAAAGCAGTGCCATCGGACTCTGATGAGTCTAAAAAAACTTCTATATGGGAAGATGAATCTAAGTCGAAATCTCACGAACTGTCTAATATAAAGTCACCACAGATAAAAGTATTGCCCACACCAAGTATGGGTTCTGACATACGGTCTCCAAAACTGGACTTTGCTAAGCCTTGGAGTCCATTATCGTCCTTCAAACCGTTGAATAAGTCCGCATTATCACCTCAAATAAAGTCGTCAGATTCTGCGTCAAGCCTAGCGAAAGGCCTAACAAGTCCTCGTTTAGATGGAGTAATACTATCCCAAGGAAAGTCTAGCTCGGACAATGTAGTTGTAGTATACCAATTTGAGACCCCAGAGGAGTCTCATCAAAAGCCTATAAAATCCCCTTTGATTCCTGACATGGGGACCAGAGACTTGATAGAGAGGAACAAAGCAGATGAGAGGAGAAGACTGGAGCTAGCTTTACAGAAGGAGTTGGAGAGTATTAGAGTAGAATGGTCGGTTAGGGAGAAGAAGTTAAGGGCGGAGTTGCAAGAGGAGTTAAGAGAAGCAGAAGAGAGATTTTTAGCTGAGAAGAAAATGAGATTGAGTGAGCAGGCTGAGAGGCATCGGAGGGAGATGGAAGAGGTAAGGATATTCAGATGTACTTTATCGAAGTTACCTATATATAGCTCCGCTCTTGTAGGTTGTATCTTGATGTGCCATAGCCTATATAACCTTCTCCTATAAATAGGCTATCCGATAATCCGACACTGAAAGTATTTTCTAGTTCGAACCAGTAGTTCATGAAATTAGTGCGTTCAACCAACCAAACAAACTCTTTAGCTTTAAAATATTAGCATAGATTTATTAATAATCAATATGTAAAATTTCGTAGATGTTGACTTATTTCGAGTCTTCGCCGTTTTGCTTTTAAAGATTATGTTTTCTCATTTCAGGCACTAGCATTAGCGGAACGAACACACAAACAAACTCTCGAACAGGCGACGTTAGAACTTGAAGAACGAAACCAGCAAGACATCGAATTAGCAGAGAGACGACATTTAGACAATATGAACAAAATACATTTACAGAACAGGGATAAACTGATCGAAGAGCAACGACAATTGGAAATAGGTAATCTATTTTTAAATAAAAGCACATGTTTGAAAAGCAATGATAGAGCTTTGTGCCCATTTTCCATAAAAAAAACAACAAACGGGTGTTATAAAAAGCTACCAGTTTTGGCGCCTAACAGCGTGGAGTAATCAATAATGAATGATTCGTCGCTAAACTATTGAGGGACGAACCGCCATTGCGTCTCGATGACCATATTTATTTATTTCAAATTCATGCACAGAGGTACAAACTGACACGCCTTCCCGCCGCACCCAGGACGGGAGCAGTCCTTGGATGATTTCCCACTCCCAAAAAAAAGGTACAAAGGTGGACTTAATGCCTAAGACAGTTTTAAATCAAACAACATAGCCTTCTAAGGTAGATTACTAAAAAAATCCGGACTAGAATCCAAATTAATTGTTCCTCAATGTGCTTATGTGCTCTTCCTCAATCAATGTAAGACTTGTTATCAATCTTGCATCTTTAAGAAACTGACGCACGGCTGAGAATGCGCCAAACTCATGGTTCAATTTTGGACCGAAGCACAATAAAAATAAAATGCATTTTAATGAACAGTGTGTGTTTCTATCTTTCAGAAAACGAACGAACGTTATCAGAACTACGGGACCAATTGCAAGCGAATCTGAGTAAAGAACGTGGTCGTATGATAGAAGAAAATAGAGCCACTATAGAGTCGCTGAGAGAAGAACATACTACTAGAGTCACGGATCTTCGGCATGACTATAGAGCTGAGGTCAGTCAAATCAATACATATGTATATTTTATCCGCAGTTTTATCTATAGTCTGCAAAATATTGAGGTTATAAATAAGTATGGTATATTAGTTGTCGCTAAGTTGTCGAAATTTCACTGTATTCTAGTTACAGACCTAACTTAACATGCAACTATACGTGTACTCATTTCTCGACACCTCGCGAGTTTTTAGACTACGTTCATATTAATACGATAGCGTGGTACCGCGCAGAATGACGTACTACGCGTTACAAGAGCTTAGTTATGACGTCCCCACGTCATGTAAGTAAACAAATGCGCTGTGACACTTTACATCATTATTATTGTTTTTATCTCAAAAATTAGTTACTGTTCGACTTACCGTTGGTGTGCGTTCCGGAATGCAAGAACACAAGTGTGAAAACATCGGAATAATTATGAATTCTAGTGTTAACTGATTCAAATTTAAGAAAAACTTAGTTAAAAGTTGTGGGAAGAGTATTCCAACTACACACATCAAAAGTGTCTAGGGATATTTTAATTAAACCTAAATAACTAAAATTCTATTAACTTTTTGTTAAGACACCTACACTTTAAAATAAACCTTGTTTAATTGCCTATCTAATCTGATAATAAACTTTTAGATAAAGTTAAATTAAAAAAAAAACTTAGAAGAAGAGGAAAAACTCAACAAAATTTCAATTTAACTTTATTTTTGAAATTTCAAAACCTAAACAACAAAACAATTTTTTTTTTATAATAATTGTTGAAAACTTAAAATTAATAATTCGTGGATCCACCTTAGACTCTCCTGACACATCTGGAGCGGTTCTGCATACTCAAAACAAGGGTGTCAATATCCTGTTGTGGAGTACTGTCCCAAATCCTGCTAAGATGCAAGAAAAGCTGGTTTTGATGCACAATATCAACAGGGAAATTCCTACGAGCTCTTCTCTGAAGCATATTCCAGGCATGCTCAATAGGATTTAAGTCAGGGGATTGTGCAGGCCGGTCTAAAGCTTGGATAACATGCTGTTGTAACCAACTTGTAACGATACGCGCCGTATGTGGACGGGCATTGTCGTGCATTAGCTGGAAATTTTGTCCCATTTGCTGTTTGTGGGGCAAGATTACAGGCTCTAGCACCTCATCTCGGTATTTTCGAGCAGTCATATTGCCTTCTATCCAAACGAGGTCCGTTCTACCGCCGAGACGAATTCCTGCCCAAACCATAATCGTGCCACCTTAATATGCATGAACTTGTTGTGGGTGCTGCAGTCGATTCCAACGTCCAGGTTTTCTCCAAACGCGTACTCTTCGCGAATCAGGATGAAATCCAAACCTAGATTCATCAGTGAAAAGCACAAGTGACCATTGAGAATGGTTCCAGTTTTCGTGTGCAATAGCCCATTGTAATCTTCTTCCTCGATTACCTCTCCTTAGTGCTGATACCCAAAATGGCCTACGAGCACGTAGATTGACTTCATGCAGTCGCCTTCTCAAAGTTTGACCGCTTACCAGCAAACCATACTCTCTCTGTAGCCTTTGAACCAATTGCATCGCCGCTGCATTTAGTTGACTTCGTTCAGCATTTACTATGAATCGGTCCTGTACATGTGTTGTAATGCGTTGAGGTCCTCGGTGCCGTTCCACCACTTCCTCCGTGACACGATAACGTGACCAACATGGATATAACGCTCTGACTGGTCTTCATGGCTTCAGAAACGGCAATTATGGGACAGTATTCCACAACAGGATATTGACACCCTTGTTTTGAGTATGCAGAACCGCTGCAGATGTGTCAGGAGAGTCTTAGGTGGATCCACGGAATATTAATTTTAAGTTTTCAAGAATTTTTATAAAAAAAATTGTTGTTTTGTTTAAGTTTTGATGTTTCAAAAATAAAGGCAAGATTGAAATTTTGTTTGAGTTTTTCCTCTTCTACTAAGTTTTTTTTTTAATTTAACTTTATCTAAAAATTTATTATCAGATTAAATAGTCTATTAAACAAGGTTTATTTTAATGTGTACATGTTTTAACAAAAAGTTAATAGAATTTTAGTAATTTAGGTTTAATTGAAATATCCCTAGACACTTTTGATGTGTGTATTACACCAAAAAAATCCGTTTGTACTTTAGTAAATATCACTTTGATGTAAGTACCTATGTGCATTAGCCATCTAAAATATCTTTCACAATAACTGCCATGAAAAAGTATATTTTATAATAAAGGTCGTATTTGGAGGTTATAAACAAAACAAATAGTGACGTCTAGTTGACACTGTTGACAGTCGACGACTGTCACTGTCTGTGGCTGCTATTTCGTTGTGTTCAAGAACAGATAAAAAAACTGAAAACTTTGAATTGAATTTAAAAAAATATTTTCTAGTTTTATGAACTAAAAGTAACACTGTTCGGCTGCTTTTTGCATAAGCTACCTCAATAAAATATTTTTAGATTTTTTTTCTTATACAGTGTAATACCCTATTATGTTTTCAAAATGTTTCGCAGTTTTACCCGCGTTGTGGCCGTACCCGTGGGATTTTTGGGTATAAAATTTATCCAATATATCCTATATCCTCAGGCTATGGACTATCTCTGTACCTTTCATTTAAATCGGCTTAGTAGTTTTGCCGTATACCAGACCCTTGTTTCTTCGGTTGTCCATTACGTTCCGGGGCCGAGGTAACTGTTACAACTATTCTGCAACCCCGGCAGGCATTGACCTCACAGGGCCCCTTTTAGTGCTGACTGCTCCTTGAGGCGCGCGTGGAACACTAACGCTTGTCGACGCGGTCCTGGTCCTAGCCGGGCGGCGAGTTACCCATCGCTCGCCGTCCGCAGTCCCGCGCCTACGTTGGCCGGTAATCGTCTTGCGACAATAGTATATTCTCTTCGCGTAATAATTTATGTGTTTCTAAAATGTTCCCAGGTTGAGCGACTACGCACACAACACGCATGTCACCTAGAAGAAGTGCGCGCTCGCCTGGCGAGTGAGCGTGCGTCGGGTGCGCGCGCACACGAGCGCGCTCTGCAGGACAAGTACAAGTGTCTCAAGGAGAAGTACGTGCGCCTCAAGCATGATGTTAAGGTAATGTAGCGCTATTGTCTTATGATCATAGCCATTATTATCATCATTTATTCATTTTCATATACATTATTATTTACATTTTTAAATATTGTTATAAAAATAAAAATCCATACTAATATTATAAATGGGAAAGTGTGTCTGTCTGTCTGTATGTTTGTCTTTCTTTCACGGCAAAACGGAGCGACGAATTGACGTGATTTTTTAAGTGGAGATAGTTAAAGGGATGGAGATAACATAGGCTACTTTTTGTCTCTTTCTAACGCGAGCGAAGCCGCGGGCAGAAGCTAGTAATATTATAAATGGGAAAGTGTGTCTGTCTGTCTGTATGTTTGTCTTTCTTTCACGGCAAATCGAAGCGACGAATTGACGTGATTTTTTAAGTGGAGATAGTTAAAGGGATGGAGAGTAACATAGGCTACTTTTAGTCTTTTTCTAACGCGAGCAAAGCCGCGTGCAAAAGCTAGTATTATTATAAAAAACAAAAAACCCAACTGCGTAAAAACTAATTTTAAAAAATGCGTGAAAAATATAACTTAATAAAAACTGAAAAGAAAGAAACAAGCCCAGTAGTTTAGAATAGAACAGAACGACTGACAGTCGGGGCCCCTTGGAAAGATTTGATCGGAAAAATCTGAATGGGCCCCGACTGTCAGTCGTTCTGTTCTATTCTAAACTACTGGGCTTGTTTCTTTCTTTTCAGTTTTTATTTAAGTTATATTTTTCACGCATTTTTTAAAATTAGTTTTCACGCAGTCGGGTTTTTTGTTTTTTAATAATTTTTATTTTATTTTATACTTTTTAGTTACGGTTCATTGACTTCGTTATAAGATGGAAAATTACGCAATCTAGTAATTTCATTGAGGGAGTTATATCGTGGGGATTATTAGGTAACTTGCGGTGGTCTAAACTACTGATGATTAGTCCCTCTAGAGACCTAACTCGGCTCAAAGCTACATATGCTTGACCTTTAGCAAAAACGCGTGAACTTAAATCAACCACAGCTCGGTCCAAAGTAGTTCCTTGGAGCTTGTGTACAGTGACACCAAAGTGGTTTTTTTACCAAAAATATTTGTTCTTCATGTTTTTTCGTGTTTTATTTATTTGTATATCGTTTATACTTGAAATAAAAACTTAAATCAATAAGCAAGAAAATTAGCGAGAATTATTGTTTTGTTAAACAACTTTAAATCGTTATAATTATGTCCTAAACTATTACTTAAAATGAAAAATGTTAAAAGGAACCTAAAAATGATTTTAAAATACCTATTCAACGACACCCCACTCGACATAGCTGCCGCGCTAGCGATATCAGCAGTAAGTCAAATTTTTGACAAAATGACTTAAATATTGATCCCGAATCAGCGCAATGAGCTCTACCAGATTAGTTCATCGACATTTTTTTTTCATTTTGACAATATGGCGTCTGGTTGTCGCTGTGGTAAATTTTGATTACTGTCATGTCTTTAGTGACACTCGCAAGGTTAAGACGAATCGATTGACGTAAGAATGATCAAAATCGGCCTACGCATTCGGTCTCCAGAACGCCACATAGAATCAAACATACATACATAGACTGATAAACACATTACCCTTTGCGTCGCGCAGTCGGGTAAAAAAAACAAAAACATTTAAAAATATAAAAAACAGTAGGCCACCAGCATCGGGAACAGGGTCTAAGCTACCGGTGGTCAGGACTCCAGAGAGAGGAACCTCCTAACGATGCGAGCCGTGTCCAAAAGTATTGCCTTCTGAATCAAGCCCTTGATCCAGCCATCCTACGAGAGCCTCCTCAGGTGTTGGTCGAGGCTCTTGGCTATTAAACCTAAAAATTAATTATGATCATAACCATTATCATAATTATTATCATCAACATCATAAGCCCTCGTCAATTGACTGTTGGATATAGGTCCTCTCTCAAGGCACGTCACTAACCCATTCTACCTATAATATGATATAACGTATATGATATAACGTATTCCAATTAACGTATACAGTGATGCAAATCAATTTAGTTTGCCATCTGTAGTAATATAATTGTGGACTTGTGTAGCTTGATTCATAAGTGTATTAAAAAGTGTGTACTACTCGTGCGAGCTATTAACATGGCACCTGGCTCGAAAACAATCCTCTCCTTGCGACTCTCCTCGCGTATACCTGTCATCTGTCATAGTGTTAGCCCAAAATCGACCGTCTCCTTTCTTGCACTTAGTAGTACTAAGTGCAAAAAAGGAGACGTACTAAGTTAGTGCTTTAAATGTCATTCATTCAACCCAGGTGCCATGTTAGCTCGCACGGATAGTATAGTGTTTTAGCGGGGGAGAATAAAGACAAAAACCTGTTTGCAATTTGTATCGAGATTGGGGGATCGTTCGAAAGAGTAACTATGGCCCCGGAATGCAAAAGCAAATGAAAGAATTTGATAATTTTGCACCCAACAAAAAAAAAAGGAATGCAGCTTGAATAAAAATTTAATTTGTAAATGTTTTTCTTTCAGATGTCAATAGAACGACGAAACAAAAGGCGTGAGATGAGTATGACTACAGGATCAGAGACTGAAAAGTCAAACTCACACAAAGCAAACCAATCTCTAGAAAGGTAAATGAATAAGTTTTTGTTTAACTAATTTTTGATCCACACTTTCAAAACCGATCAAGTTTACAAACATTGCAGTTTCTTTTTGTGAATAATGCCGGACAACTTTACGACCATATCCAATTTATGTTATGTTTGACATCAACCTTAAATCAATTTACCAACTTCGACCTATGACCATAACCAACATTCGCACATACGTACCAAGTCGTGGCCTATTTTTATATAAATATTTTTTTTTTCTGTAGATGTAAAGAAGTAAACGAAACATCAGTTAGCGCAGTCGTGGAACCCGAGCCGACTCGAGCTCGCGTCAACAATAACCCGAGCGTCAAATACAATGACAACGAGACTTCGTACTCTGAAAGCAATGCACACAAACCTACCGACAATAATAATGAAGACTGGAAGCTTAGGAGGGATAATGTGAGTATATCTGTGTATAAATTTTATTGAGAACTTCTTAGTCACTGTTCACATACGACACCTTCCAAGGTACTCCAACGGTTGTGTACTATCCATACTAATATTATAAATGGGAAAGTGTGTCTGTCTGTCTGTCTGAAAACGAAGCGACGAATTGACGTGATTTTTTAAGTGGAGATAGTAGAAGGGATGGAGAGTAACATAAGCTACTTTTTGTCTCTTTCTAACGCGAGCGAAGCCGCGGGTAAAAGCTAGTTTTCTATAAATAATAGGTTTACTAGTTAGCAGAGTTTCATAAGAATAACAATCCGACCGTCAAATATAATGACTTCGTATTCTGCATTTGTATAAACCTATGGACAGTAACAATAAACATTGAAAAGTTAGGAGGGATAATGTAAGTATACTATTTGTGTACAGATTGAGTATTAAATCAGTTCATAATATTCATGGGGTTCATGGATAACTGACATTTTTGTGCCTACCGGGTTCGTGTACTTAATAGTTCTAATAGTTACCGTAACTCTGGAATATAAAGGACAATTGAAGGAACGAGAATGGGTTTTAGTCAGTGAAGGTCTGTCACTTCCTGCCGCCCCGCCCAGGGGAGAAGTCATTTGTTGATTTCCCATACAAAAAAAAATGTCAGCTCTTGAAAAAAATAATCTGAAAAAGTTGTAGAGTAAATAATCCATTTGCAATCGTTTGTTTAGTTTTCTTTCACTTTCCATTTACGTCCTTCGAGGACGGAACTTTTTATTTTGGGATAATCCCGCCACACTATTTCCAACCACTGCAATTCCTGAAAGCCAGAATCAACTGTAGAAAGCGCCGAAGCAATGAAACTCGCCGAGTCCCGGAGAAACGATACAACTGTCTTGGATCCCGCAACGAAATTAACGAGTACGGAACTATGAGATTCTATGAAAACAATAGACTCCTTCATTCCAGACGCTCCCCTCAGCGGACACATCCGCATCATGTACACGCGCGCGTCCGCGTCGCTCGGCCGTAGCGTTCCGCGAGCCGCCGCGCCGGCGCCGCGAGCGCGACAGAGATACAGGTGACCGCACTCTATAAGTACGGGTACTATTTTACTTTGTTTGTTTTTTTTTTGTGTTTATTGTTCTGTGTCTGTGACAGTTATAATGGCTCCCTCTGAAAACCTGAACACTGATAGCTTTTTTACTTTTTATATTATTGATTCTATAATAACAATAATTACTGTAGAACCCTGACCTAGACTAGTGGCTAGTAATTAGTAATCGATACCTAAACATGTGATTGTACTCATGTAAACATAATATCTTTCAAAATAAACTTTTTAAAAATAATTTAGCCTACGCTAAGTGCGTTGAATTTTACGTTAAATTATATCATTTGGATTTGATTTAGATGAACATAATGGTTTTGAACAGTTTCAAGTAATGAAAGATTTAGGCACAAAAACCTGATTCCAAAAATGGCAAAGGGACTAGTTTTCAAGTTGTCAAATTTTCTAAACGCCTAAAGCGCCATTTACACGATGCAAGTTTCTTGCCTGTATATAATAAAATTGCATACAATAAAATTGAAGCCATAAAATACTTGCATGGTCTAAACAGTAATTATAATAATAATAATAAATGCAATAAATTAATGCACTTAATTTATTGCATTCAATAATTGCACTTGAATGTACAAGAAAACTGTATCGTCTAAATGGGCCTTAATCCTCAAAACGGTTTTTTTTAATCAGAACATTTATTCTTATTCAATATAAAATCCTGCAATTTCAAGTTACTGATTAAAACAAATACGTATTAAGCAATATTTTGTGTATTTGAATAATGCTATTTATATAGGGTGACTGGTAATTAGTGTACGATACTTAAACACAGTACATTTATGTTTGCCTAATGAATGAACAGCTGATTTTTTTTCGCGATTTCGGCTTTGCTCCCATAATAATAATTGCTGGTTATCATGAGCCCAATCACGTGTTTAAGTATCGTACACTAATTACCGGTCACCTTATAGAATTGGTCATTTTGATAATTAGGCTTTTAGGGAGTTTGCCATTTTAAGGACTAATCTTTTTGCGACTCTATTGTCAAAATGGTTGAATAGGCATAATAAATTATAAAAATAAAATGCCCCCAATAACTTGGCGTGTTTAATATTAGTCACTAATTACAAGTCACCCAGTCAGTCAGTCAGAGTATAGAAATAAATAATTCCTTAATCTTTCTAAATAAACTTGCTTATACTTATCTTATGTTGCAACAGAATGAAAATAACATATTTTAAAATGTTTATTTATTTGGTTTGGATATAAATAATAGGTAGGAATATTATAAAAAAAAATAAAAATATTTTCTTTACCTTAATAGTCTGATTTTGACTAATGGTTTAAAATCATACTAAATAAATATTGTATAACACGTGTAATATCGTTATTCATTGAATATTTGAATAACCCTTCGTTTTGTTATTGTAAGGTGCTACAACTGACTGCCAAGACTCATCTGATGCCACAACAGCCGACGAAAAACCTAAAGAAAATATCAACGGTTAGTATTTATTATACAACAAACTTTGATATTTATTTATTTATTTATTTAAACTTCATGCACAAGCGTACAAGGGCGGACTTAATGCCTTAGGCATTCTCTACCAGTCAACCCAGAGTTGATGAGACATAAACATTGATACTCAAATTTCCACATTTAACCCCCTTTTGGTTACCATTATTTTAAAATATGCTCCTATGTTTAGTCACGAAAATTCGGCGTTTTTCCGCTACACGCGGTAAAAATAGTTTCTAATTTAATAAATATTTATATGGCCCTAAATACTCGGCGGGCACAAAAATGTACGGTTTGATGAGACTATATGTTGCGCGCTGTAGCAAGGTGCGGGTGACACCTGCCTGAATGACGTTGACATCAGTCAGTACCACAAGACTAGGGACGATATGCAATTCACTTTATCGCTATCGATACTACGAAAATTATTGGGTTATTCAATTTTTTGCTACTACGTGTACAAAGTTGTAAATTTAATTGTTTTATGGCCATACATAACTATCTTTGTACTAATAAAAAATCTTTAATAAAAAAATTACAAAAATTTCGGAAGTCGGTGGCTTCTCTTCTGCCAATTAATTTGTGTTGCCACAGAAATCCGAAAAATATAGATTTTAAACTTTTTAGTGTCGAGACCCAATGTCTGACTGTGTTTTACAGTATCTCTCAAAGTAATACATATAAAACGAAAATAGAAACTTGAAGTAACGCATATATCGTCAATGTATATTTTATCGATTTTTTTTTGTTTTTGATTAATTTTTCGAGAACCACTGAACCGATCGCCATAAAATTTATATGGGTCCATCGGGTTAATGTTTTTTTTCGTGACAACATTTTTGTTTTATTTTTAAGTCAGCATGTCTCTGCAACAAGGGATAGGGAGTCTATACCTGAACGCTCTCAGCGGCTCGCTAGCCAAACTGTGAGAACATCGCAGGCCCGTGCTCAGGAATTTAGCGCTGAACGTGCGCAGCATCTTTCTGATATGCAATAAAAACAAAACTCTCCTTTTGGTAGTCAAGGTATAATTCATAGCACTCAGTACTAGCCGAACCACACTCGTAATATCATCACAAGTTAAAATGTTTACCGCCCAACGAAGTGGGCACGGGTCGGCTAGTCTAGTATTCTATAAAATATCGACATTCCATCGTAACAGCTAACAGTACATCCCATCACTAATTACGTCGAAGGCGTTACGTTATACGAATAACACTTTGCTTAATTTTTATTCCAAATTAATTTTAATTGTGGACTAGCACATTCTGGTTGGGTTGAAATTAATTTACTACAGTTATTAATGATTTAGTATATTAGGAATGTGGTACAGCAGAACTACTAAAGTCATAATTTATAAAACACTGCAACTTTCTTAAGTGAAATGAAATGTTACTGAATGTGTCACCCGCACCAAGCTACAGCGCAAAGCATATAATTTTTGTTATTTATTTCAGGACACGGTCGACGCCGGTGTTTCACAAGATTAAAATCGGCCTCCACATCGCGTCTGAATTATTCACCAAAGTAAGAGAATGCATAATATATATTATTAGCATTATTTCTCTTTCTTCGTCATCAACACTTATTCCTCGTATAACATATCTTTATGTATTGAGAAGACAGGTATGGATTACCACATTCTCTTGCTCTGTAATCCTAATTCTATTTACTTTAACCTTTCGTGTGTCTAGGACGTGCATCCACGCGAGACACAATGCTTTTCTAATCGTGTCTGTAATTAGAGCATTCAGTAGGTTAATATTTTTTATCTTTATATTTTACAAGCGTATATTCGTGCAGTTTCTTTTTGTATTTTTTTTTTATTTATTTATTGTTTTTATTGTTTTCTTCCCCCTCAGACGCGGCGAAGGCTGGTCGAGTCCATTAGAATCTCTTCGGCAGCAGTTAAGAAAACTAGATGACTTAGAAGATCAGTTCCCAGATTTAGCGTGTCAACCGGCTTACAGTCTTAGGTACCCGTTTGCTGAATTAGGTGAGTACTAGAAGTTGCTTTTATTATATTTTTTTTCTAGTTATCTATTCACGGTGGAAAGTTTTAATAGACCATCGAAGAAAACTAATTTTAATCGTTTAGATAAATTATTTTTCTCAAAGGATTCTAAACACAACACATCATTTTTAACTTAAAACAATATTAACATATAAATACCAAAACATAATTTTGTTTTTGTTAAATATTATACATTTGTTTAGTGCCGGCTTACCTAGTCCAGTGCACCCCACTATGTTACCGCTGTGTACTAATGAAGCGACTGCTTATCAGATGTCCATAAACTAGATAATATAATATTTTTCTTTGTAAGAGTACTATGTGACGCTTTATAAAGTTATTCAACAATGTGGTGCCGAGCGCCATACTGTCGTTGTCCAGTGTTTTTTTTAAATGTTTTTCTGTATTTTACTTCGACGTGTGTGACGTTACATCGCTGCGCTAAGTGCACGTTGTACTTCTACTAATGAAAATTGGTGATTTATTTCCTATGATACGCAATCAACTGAATCTAAGGCCGGTTTTAGTGCTCGACCGACCGTCGGTGCGTACATCGGTCGTGCTTCTCATTTGTATGAAAATTCACAAGTCGTCACAGTGCTCGACCGACCGTACGCACGCGTATATTGCTACGCACTGCGTACGAGGACCGTCGGTCGAGCGCGTCCGCATGCGTGCCGTCGGTCGACCGACGCGCTATGGAAACATATGAACGCGTTCAGTGCTGGACTGACCGCACGGATGTGCGTATCATCGTCGACGAAAAATTAATTCGGTCAGTTTGTTGGTCAGGAGAGCACTGAATGATAGAAACTGACGGTCGGTTCAAGTGTATCGTCAGGACGGACCGTACGTACTGACGATCGGTGGAGCACTGTAACCGGCCTTATGTTTATTCAAAACCAGGTCCCGTAGCAACAGCGGACACGCCCGAGCTAGAGTTCGTGCGTCACCGTGCGCTCGTAGAGAGAGAGGGCATGCGTCGTGCGCGCGCCGCTCTCAAGCGCAGGAAGGCCGCGCTACTCGAGACCAGGGCCTCTCTGTCGCCGCACAGAGCTCCTTCCGTAAGTTATTGTGAGGTTTAAGTGTTTTTACAAGTTGCAGGTGTCATGGTGGCTAAGGCCCGTATTAATAGACGTCACTCAATTCTGAGACGCTCTAAAATCTATTGCTGTCCTTATTTTTTCCCTTTAAAATGACAAGGACAGCAAGAGATTTGAGAGCGTCTCAGAATTATGTGACGTATACGGGCCTAAGTGTTGTAGGCACGATAGCTATGCACGGTAGCTTTCACACGAATCGGGATACTTGTATAGGCAACGTACAGGGTACCTCTGAAAAAGGCAAACATCAGAACATGGGTTCTGTTGACTTTGTGGAGATACAGATATTTTTGCTCTCCTTCAGTTACTAATAGGTGTTGTGGATTTCGGTTTTGAAATTCGTAGTATAACGGTGGGTTTGCCAGCCTCATTGCTGATAAAACGCCCTAAATAAGAGAACTCAAGACGTGTGTCGACGGACCAGGTTATCAAGAATCTTTGCATAGAACCAATGCCTTCGAAATCCTTGCTTTGTGTAAATTACTATTCTTGATACCTTTAGAAACTATCTCTACTTAGGGTTCACAGAACTTATAAACACTCACTAATAACTCATGGACAATAGGGATGACGACAACATAAAAAATAACATTCTGTTTAGTCCGTCTTGTAGATCGGTCACAAATACGGATACGTATTTTTTACTTGATCAAAATAATAAAAAAATACAAAGATAAAGAGCAACAAAGTTCCGGAGTGGGGGTTTTTGACGTCACCATGCTGCAAAAATTGTATCAGATCGTAACGTCGTGCAACTTCAACGCACTGTATCGTCGTCATTTTTCGTTTACGAAAAAAAGAAAAAATACGTGCCCAACTTTTTTAATAATTATCACTGACGGAATAATAAACTTTTTTTTCGTCGTCTTGCCTATTCTGCTAGTTAAATTAAAGCCGCTAATCTACTTGAGATTAGCTGATCGCAGGCTGGCCAGTCTGTATTTAGAGCTCAAAATACTTGTACCTAAAACAGGAGGAACGTGAAGTAACGGAACTAGAAGTGGCCCTGCACCGCGCACGTGCACTTCTAGGTGAGAAGGAGATCCGTCTTCGGCACATCGAGCGCGCACTTCGCCGTCTGGCCGACACACAGCCGCCGCCGCTCATACAGGTGGATGTGAATTTAGGCCTTATTTTCTCCTTCATTAAGTGCTCTTTCGTTTGTCGTTTTTCGGTTATTGCTTGCCTACTTTTTGTTCGAGCAATTTTTATTTTTATTTTGTTGGGGCGTCGCCAGCCGATACGCAGCCGCCGCCGCTCATACAGGTGGATGCGAATTTAGGCCTTATATTCTCCTTCATTAAGTGCTTTTTCGTTATTGCTTGCCTTCTTTTTGTTCAAGCAATTTTTATTTCGTTGGTGCGTCGCCAACTGACACGCAACCGCCAGCGCCGCTGCATATACAGGTGGATGCGAATTTAGGCCTTATGTTCTCTTTTATTAAGGGTTTTTTTGTTTGTCGTTTTCGGTTATTGCTAGCCTACTTTTTGTTCAAGCAATTTTTATTTTGTTAGGGCATCGCCAGGCCTCGCCGCCGCCGCTGCACATGCAAGGTCCTACCATGCGAATTTCAGCCTTATTTTTTCCTGCCTTAAGTGCTTTTTCGTTTGCCTTAGTTTCGGTTTCATTTAGTGGTTTCTTCGTCCTTCTTCATTTTCGATTATTGGTTGCCTCTTTTTCGTTCAAACTATTTTTAGTTTTTTTGTTGCTAGTAGTCTCCACTATTTGTTACTTTTTGCTCTAGCAATTTTTGATTATATTTTGTTGGTTGTAGGCTTATTTTTGTCTGTGTCTTCCACTGTTTTATTTTATTTGTTGTCGACTTTGTCCAGGTTTTCTTCTGTAGGCTTCACTATTTCATAAATTTCACATTTGTTAAAATCATTGTTGTAATTTTTTATTGTATTATGATTTTTCGTTGATTTTCTTTAATGCATTGCTGTAGACGATGTTACCTAGTTGCTCTTTCTATGCTTGCTTATGAATTACTAAAAACATTTCGTAACATGTTTGGAATTTATGCTACCAACTTATTTTTGCTGAAAGTGGGTTGATTAGCTTACGCAAGAATAAATATTTCTTCTAGTATTTGGCTCAAGATTCAGTTTCAGTAATATATTATTTATTTAATTACTCCTGACTCACATATTCTATTTATTTCTTAATTAATCTATCTCCCATGTACCAGGAAGCCACAACTTCTGAGGCGTCGTCAGGTAGCGACGCGGCGCCGGCCGAGGCGGGCGGAGCCGTACTTCGCTCACTGAGAGCTCTACACGCTGACGTCAGAGATATATGGAGAGCTTTGGACGCGCGGCGACCTCATACTGGTGAGTTAATATGTACCAGGAGAGCATGACCAATGAGAAGTCAGGCTGTGACGCGGTGTCAGAGATATATGGAGGACTCTTCAAGTACGGCGGTCTTGTACCGGTGAGCGAACATGTACCAGGAGGCCATGACTAGCGAGGAGTCAACTTCAACTTCAACTCTTTATTAATGGCATTTGCGGAAAACACACCACAATTCTGCCACGACCGTGTTTATTTTACAATCACAAACGAAGAAAGATATATCACAAAAATATATGCAATATGACTGCGATGGTCTCCTCCTTGTGAAGAGACCGGTCCGTCAGCACCTCGTCAGTGAATCAGCAGGGTGTACCACGAGCCAGGGAAATAAATATGAAAGGCTGTGGACGTTAGACGCCAGGCGACCTCATACTGGTGAGTGAATATATGTACCAGGAGGCTATGACTAGCGAGGAGTCATTCAGGGACGCGGCGCCGGCCGAGGCGGGCGGAGCCGTACTTCGTTCACTGAGAGCTCTCCACGCGGACGTCAGAGATATATGGAGAGCTTTGGACGCGCGGCGACCTCATACTGGTGAGTGAATATGTACCAGGCGGCCATGACAAGTGTGGAGACGTCCGGTAGCGACATATGGGAGTCAAAAATATATGGAGGGTTTTGGACGCGCGCCGGCCTTCTACTGGTGTTGAACCAGAAAGCCATGACTAGCGAGGAGTCCAGTTGCGACTTGGTGTCGAAGATCTAAATGTAGTGATCAGGGTGCTTACTCTTGACTCCAATACCAATCTCACTGAAATTCTAATCCGTTCCAGTTTCAGTCCCGATTTATAAAAAAATGGCACTCTCGAAAATAATTGAGATTGGAATTTGAACTCGAATTCAAACTGCCAAATCAATGTCAAAATAATGTCAAATGTATTTAGTCGATCTTGTTTTAGTTCCATAAAATTCCACCAAGTTTGATTTCGATCGTGCGCTAGTATTGCATTCAAGAATGCCAAATGGTAAAATTTCGTCTCAAATTCGAAATTACGATTGGAATCGAGCGTTCAGAGTAAGCACCCTGGACGCTCTGCGGCCTCATACGGGTGAGTGTTGGAACATGTACCAGGGAGACATGACTAGGGAGGAGTCAAGCAGCGATGCAGCGCCGGCCGAGGCTGGGAGTGCTGGTAATTTTGTTAAAGGATAGCAGGGTTTACCTACTCTTGGTTTCAAATGCTAAAGATAAAGAATATTATGTGTATAGAATTTTGGCACCTGATTTTTTTTTCCACTTTACTACATTCTTCAGTCAGACGCGTGTGTCACACCACCAACTTGCAATTACTGGATTGCTACTATGAAATACCTAATAAAAATATAATTAATAAATAAATATCCTGGGACAACTCACACACGGTCATCTGATCCCAAACTAAGCAGAGCTTGTACTATGGTGATCAGACAACTGATATACATACTTAAATTATTTATAAATACATACATATTATAGATAATGAGCATCGTATAGACGAATAAACTGTTTATCTTTCTGTTTCACAGCTTCTCCAGAAACAAGTTCGTGCAACGCTGCCACTACGTCACAGACACGCATGACATTATCAGCTGTAAGTACCTCTCTGCTCTTAGTAAACTTTTTAATTATATTTTCCTTATATAGGGTGACTGGTAATTAGTGTACGATACGATTACCATAACACAAGCTCTGCTTAGCTTGGGATCAGATGGCCGTGTGTAAGATGTCCCAGGATATTTTTTTTTTTATAAATAAATGTACTGAACAGCGATTTTAGGTTTGTTCCCAAAGTAAAATTTGTTGGATATCATGAGTACAATTACATGTTAAGGTATCGTATACTAATTACCAGTCACTCTATATATTTGTTTGTGTAAGCCGGGCTTCTCGGCTTGTAAAGGGAACCAACTCTGAAATCTCGAAAATATCATCACCTATTTCATTTATTATGGTCGGGAGGGCATTGAACTTTTCTAAGATATTTTTTTCGCGTTTTCAGAGTTGGTTCCATAATAAAAGTTGTTTGTTTTAATGGGTAGAATCATCTAGCGGGTTGAGCAAGACGAAAAATACACCTAGTATGTCTTATAATATTTCAATATTATTATTATTTTCAGCCGGAACCTGTAATGCAAGATAACTCAGACAACGGAGTGGCTGAAAGAGCTCGGGGACTCAGAGCTTGGCTACAGACAGCACCTTAAGTTAAGAGGTACCATCTAAAAAGGTTGCATTATGACTATCTTTCGACGTAATATAGAACCTTCTTTATGGATTTTGAAGTAGTTACAGTACATGGCTTGACATTTTCTATATTTAAAAAATACTGATATGGTATTTCTATAATGGACTAGAATGTTCGGTGAAACATAGCTTTGATATAAAAAAAATGTAATTTTAAATGATTGGACGGTTGTGTGGAAAAATACGTAATGGTAGTTGTACCAAATTAAAAAATAATAATTAAAACAAATAAAATTTTGTCCATTATCGAAATATTGTAATGTAGTTTGTTCTTTTTTTTATGCCAAAGTTTAGACTTGGATATTTGACAAATTCAACAAACAAAGTGTAAGACATAATTAAAAAAAAAATCTTTTGTATATCAAGCTCTATAAACCAGATAAATTTTCAAGCTTCTTTGTATTTTTTTGTCTTCTTATGAAATCAATAAATATGTAGTTTGCGTATTGCGTTGTAGAAGGGACGTAGTTGTTTAATATTGCAATACATAATTTTAGAGTCGTGTTTTGACAGCATACAAAAAGATGCCAATCGATTGATAACGTCAAATGCCAATTTAAATTGTATTTTCGTAACTGACTTTAAAATCCATGAGACGGGTTTCTGATTCGATATTAGAAGAACTTCATCAAATATTTGCACAATAATTTTGCATTTTACAAATAAATGAACATTTTGTTTCTTTTCCATCCAGTAAAAGAAGTAGATGCGTCAAATATTTAGTATTTGTATTTTATGAAAAAAATAATTTGTAAAGAAAATGCATTTATTTTAGGTGTTGGTACTGATGATAAAAAGATAAACGCTCAGAAAAGTCAGTACCAAGCCCTATATTACGCAAACAAAACTTTAATTATTATATACACAATTAACAAAACAATAAAATGTTTTCTAAACGTAGCTAATAGCTTTTAGTATATCGAAGTATTCGGCCATGAAGAGGTATACAATAATAAATTTAGATTTTTTCTCGAAAAAATAATGACACGTTCTATCAAGTTTGAGAGATCTGAGTAGTATGACTTGAATAAATCTATGATTAGCCAAATAATAAATTTTTAGATTTAAGTAGTTACTTCTAGTCAATATCACTCATAGATGTGTTGAAATGTGCTAGTTATGACTTAAACGTGTATTAATCGATGAAAAAAATATCAGTCAGGATGTAAAATGGATGCCATTGGAAAACTATTGTCCTCTGTAGGACTGAAATGTAGTAATAATGGTTTGGTGGCATATAATGATTGTGAGGAAAGTATTATTCTGCCGTAAAGGTAAATATGTATCGTTATACAAGTGTTGGTTTATTTCCTCATCAAATTCAAGATGATAAATATAAAAGTTTATTTACGGGAATTAATGATAATTGGTAGGTCATTATTAGGGGCAACAAACGTCCTAATGAGAAACGAAACTCTTATAAGGATATCTTGTCTCGTGTCGTGAAACTAAAATTGAAATAGTTTTAGAAACTTAGGAAGGCAGGTATTCCCAAAGGGACGATTCTGTTCTTGAAAAGGAGCTGAGAGTATTCTGCAACACTTATAAGCTTGACAAATTATACAAAAAAAAAACTATTATTTATTTATCAAATATTGACCAGACATTGTAACTTTATTTGATTGTATTCATGTTTTATTGACGACTATGTATGTTGACGAGGATATAAAACGACACTATGTATTTGTCTGTAAAAAAATATATAAGTACGGTTATATTAGTTGACACGTTGGCTGCAAATTACGTGACTTCTTCCTAAAAAAGAAATGACATCCGTTCTGACTTTAAGCCATTTAAAATATTATTTTCTATAGATCTGAAAGCTATGACAATAAAATTGTAGAAGTAGAAAGACTATTTCAATAATGTCACAAGTGAGAAATGAAAACATTATTATTTATATAAAAATTTGGTCACGATTTTGCAGCATACGCGTCAACTTTATATACATAAAATAATAGTATATCTATAGTGTACCAAAATAATTCCTTAAAATAATGATCGGTAATCTTTCGACTCCTTTTGCACAAACATTCCAGGCCAAGTGAGAGTAGTTTAATTATATTTATTATACTTAATTAATTATACATATTAAACTTAAGAGTTTCAAATGCATTTAATTATTGTATTCTGTGCTAGTTTTACGAAGCATTTATTGTAGAATAATTTACGTTGATTAGAATAATGTCTATAACATGTATAATGAACCCTCCTGTTAATATAAATGTATACATTCCATTTATAATTTTATTATATATTATACAAAGCTCTGTTTTATTGGTGCGCAGTGTTTTGTGTATAGCCCTTCATCTGGCCATGTATGGTTTATCGACCAGTAGCCCAATTCACGTAATCAAAACCGTAGCGACTAAGTCGTTTAGACCATTTTCGTATTTACATCCGTCAATCGAGATAGAACTACACCGATTTTACAGTCGCTCGATCGAAGTGTCGTTGATGCGTATTCAGCTAATTAAATCGTCATTCAGTCGGAGGATGTCAACGACTAAATTTCAAATCTGGCGGTTCAAACGTCGTTTAACAAAAATTGTTATTTTGATTTTTTTTATGAAATTTATATTTTAAGTAATGATTTTCATTAAATGTTTATTAATATTGATTTTGATATTATTTATTAATTCAATAATAATATGGTGTAAACCCGATATTCTAAAACGAAAATTTGACAATGTAATTGACAATAAGTGGTTGACAGATCGTTGAATTACGATCGAATTGTCGTTCTATCGAATCCCGTTTAAAGAACACGTGAATACCGATTTTCGATAGGACTTCGATCGGACGATTATAAAACTTCAACGATATTTGGCTTGTTTTGTATACGTGAATCGGGCTACAGGCCAGTTGAGTTAACCACAACCGTAGCACAGATAAAACAATAAAATGACATTGATCATAAGGGTTAATTTCGCGTGGCAGTAGTACGACACCTGTCATTAATGACAGTTGTCACATTGACATTTGGCCAGACCACAGGATTGTTTCGTAGGGGTTCTTTTTTCTCAACGTAAAAACTAACAATATTTACATTTTGGCCTAAACCTATGAGGATGGCAGGCTGTTTATCCATGTATACAATTAGAAACTATCCTACACACTGTTATTTTTAGTTTATACATATGTTTATACCATTGAATGGAAGACAAACGGATGCCTCCCCCTGATTTTTTTGGGCACCGATGCAATAGTAGAGCCTTGTAGATGCGTTGACCTCCAAGAGACAACATTTATGTAAATTTTTGCGATCGAAATAGTATCCAAAACACTGCGCACTATACCCGATGCGATTTTCGCATATATTTTGAGCGAGAAAATTAATTAATAAATTGTATGTAGTGTCTTATCTTGGCCTCCATTATGTCGTAGGTAAGTACTATTGTATTCCCTCGCTAGGCGGGGCGACTGAGAAACACCATTGTTTGTATGGCGTTGACAGTTTGCTGTAGTCAGTTTTTTTAAGAGATGTATAACATGTTTCCAACTTAAAAATAAAACACCATCATTGTTTTGATGTTGTGGGAGCTTAGATGTCTATCTGTATTTGAATCCCATAGGTAATAAAATTTTAAATTTTTATGTACCCATCTCTGTAGCTATTTGCGTGACTTTATAAGGTGAACCCTTACCGGCTTAAGATACCTCATCTATATGTTTATAATAATTCTTGGTGAGATTGTAACTTTGAGAAAACATAAAACAGTAAGTAATATTTATTTAAAAAAAACTTGCAATTTTGGTAAGAAATTAATATTTATGTGCTTGAAGTCGATTGAAAGTGTCGTGTCAAATCACAGTAGAAACTACTATTTCGTAAGCGATAAGAGATTACTCTAAAATTTGTGCGGGCGTCCCTTTCTGACTTCAAGTGTGGGCTTGAGCCCTACTATTATACAATTTAAAAGTACACCCTTCATGGGATTTATAGCATACTCACCCACTCCAGAAGAATATAAAGGGTCAAAACAATTCTGACTACAGCAAACGTCCACAAAAAAGTATGAAGGCACTGTGATAATTATCATTGTTAGGACATATGGTCGTGATTTATCAGTCATTCATAATGCCATCGTTATATTTAATTCGTCATTCGGTGAAAACTCAAGTTGTTGCTCGTAAACCTAATGGAATAAAAACCTAATAATATATTGTAGTGTAGTACCTAAAACATGTACATTACCAAATATTCTACCTCTGCTGATAAATTAGTACCTTTGTAGGTCACCGAAAAAAAAAACAAGTTTTTCTCAAAATTAAATCGTTTAATTTTAATCATTTACAAACAGTAACTTTGGTAATGCGTATAGGCCGTAAGCTTAAAACAAATTATCATCAAGTCTTTAGGCTTGAAACTCGCTGCACGCATGTCTAATTTCCAATTAGAATATGTATACAGGTGGTTTACAGGATCTGGCAGGAATGCGTAGAATAAATGTATCGTAAATTTCATCTGAACATAGTAATTTTAAATCAGAGTCCATCCAAGTTTATTAAATATTATTGATATCACTCATAAGTACAACAATAAATTCATGTGTTACATGTTTCCACAGTATTTAGCGCGTGCAGCGAGTTTTTCTTAAAGATCCCTATTAGAGTGAGATCCCAGTCACCCCTGACTTACGTAATTTTAGGAAAGATGAAATTTTTAGGATTGGTAGAATAACATAAGCTTAGAAAGGAATGGATACTCGCTAAGCTGAAAGCGGGGCCGTTTTACAGGTAGCAGGTATCAAAGGTGGTGAAAAATCATGCTAACTTACGTAAAGTAGGAAGGCTGGTTTTTACATATATTTATAAGCATAATATTTCAAAATATTTTCCAATGAGCCAGACAAATCTGACGGGCCAAACATCCTGCCAGACTCATTAAAAGTTCCGCTGTGCGTGGAAGCGCGACAGCATTATTCAAGTGTTTAAGTACAAGTGAGATGCACTCTGACGCGTACATCTCTCTCTTAATTTCTCTTCTTACTATTCGTGGCAACTGATATTTTGTAATATAAATTATTTGTAGTGTATATTTATCAAAGTAAATACATGAAATTAAAATTTATAAATTAAATAATAATAATAAATATCTAGGGACAAGTCACACACGGCCATCTGATCCCAAGCTAAGCTGAGCTTGTGTTATGGTAACCAGACAACTGATATACATACTTACATACTTTATAAATACATACATATAATAGATAAATTACACCCAGACACAGAACAAACAATCATGCTCATCACACAAAGTTTGCCCTGGGTGGGAATCGAACCCACGACCTCCGGCTTAACAGTCAGGGTCACTGACCACTAGACCAACAGGCCCGTCCCGTCCGTAATTATTTATAGGTATTTCTAATCATACAAAATATATGTGAATAATCATGTTTAATCATCAATTTCATCATCCTCGAAGGTTAATGGACTCATGGTATCTTCCTCCAAGAAATCTTTAAAATTATAATTTTCTTCTTCTACCTGCAAATGTCTGTAATGTAATACCTGTGAATGCTGCTCGACTTCAGCTTTTTACCAACACATACGCAGCTTCTGATGTAAATGAACAATTTCAACCATAAAAGTGTAAGAAGCTTTGATGCAAGTAATCTGCCACCGTGTAAAGAGGAATTACTCCAACAATTTCAACGAGCCAACTACATTGCAAGTATTTGGAATAATGCTTACATGCAAAATCCAAGTATTTTCAGTCCTGAAAATAATGGTTGGGTAATGGAAAATGGCCAGTATAATTTGAATTGGTTTCATGGAGATCAATTACCGAGCTTTGTTAGCGACGTACCAGGTAAAAAAAAAATGTAAATTATTCTTATGTTCTTTGTTGGTATATGCAATGTAGTAATTCAATTTCTTGTTACAGATGAATATATTACAGATGAATATTTATTTTGATAAATATACACTACAAATAATTTACATTACAAAATATCAGTTGCCACGAATAGTAAGAAGAGAAATTAAGAGAGAGATGTACGCGTCAGAGTGCATCTCACTTGTACTTAAACACTTGAATAATGCTGTCGCGCTTCCACGCACAGCGGAACTTTTAATGAGTCTGGCAGGATGTTTGGCCCGTCAGATTTGTCTGGCTCATTGGAAAATATTTTGAAATATTATGCTTATTAAAATATATAAAATTCAGCCTTCCTAAAATAACGTAAGTTTCAATATTTTTTTATGACTTTTAAAGTGTCTGTCAAAAGTTATGGCCCACAGGAAGTGTCTGGCAATTATGTTTGTTTGTTTATAATAATATCATATATAACATATGTAAAACCAGCCTTCCTACTTTAACGTAAGTTAGCATGATTTTTCACCTTTGATACCTGCTACCTGTAAAACGGCCCCGCTTTCAGCTTAGCGAGTATCCATTCCTTTCTAAGCTTATGTTATACTACCAATCCTAAAAATTTCATCTTTCCTAAAATGACGTAAGTCAGGGGTGACTGGGATCTTGGTCTATATACTTATTTAAAGGAATGTTTGTAAATGCACAATATAACAGCTACCTCCATCTTAAATACAATAGGTGGGCGGATAACAACTAGTTTTTTCACATCACTACAACAAATAAAATGTAAGAAAATAAAACGTTTATGAATCTGTACTATGAAACTCAACTGTCACTCAAAACGTCTGTAACTGCAATTATGTTCCTAACAAACCTAACAGATCGTCGCTTAAAAGGGCCTTTTCATTGTCATGCGGCCATATTGCGTGCGGCTTGCAGCAAACATGGCCGCCTGGCCCGCACCCGCATGACAATGAAAGCGCCTTAAATCTATATATTTTCAGTATTTACACTTGCTTGCAAAATTCGCTACACACTTCTTATGCCAAAATGTTAAAAGTTTTGAAATCAAATTAATAATAATTTAACGATAATAACAATCCAAAATTTTTTGAGAATGTGCAGTTTTTTTTGCAAGCAAGCACAATGTTTTTGACCTAGTCACTATATTTTTTACATGTTTACGTAACCTTTCAGTGCCTGTAAGGTGCTTGATTTTTATTTTATTAATATTTTCTCCTATTTAAAAACGTTACGTCCAAAATTTATTTACAATTGTATAGTCACAAATTTTATTAATAAAAATATTATGAAGTGCACATTCATTGCGGGAGACTTTTACCATTATTTTTTTTCTTTGTCATGTAATAATAATAATATTAACGTAAATGGCAAAGGTCTTCCTCTCATTTAATAAGTAGGTTTTTTAAGTGCATAATAACTATTATAAATTTCAATTATTATGATAGAAAAATAATATGAATGGTAACCTACATTATAAAATGTAAAATAAAACAATTAAGATTCTCTGGAAAGAGCCAAAAATAAATGTAAAAAGTTAAGTTGGAATTACAATAAGTTGGTATTTGTTTCGTTAATACGGCAAGATTTATGTTAGTTAATCCTTATTTTATAATTATACCAAATATATACCTCGTTAAAAGGGGCATTAAGGTGAACTGCCTTAACAGTTACACGAAAGTCGTTTTAAAACTATCGACTCCCAATAATTCTATTCTTTTAATTTACCAATGTGTCAAAGAAAATGACAGCGAGAACATTTTTTATGAGTTATTAAAGCTGACATAAATATTTAATCCTATTTAAAGAGTTTAATCTTCGCAGACCTTGGTTTTAAAATAATTGTACCCAGACCAACTTATTGTAATTTCAACTTTGAAATATAATCAATCGTTCACAACGATATTCAGCCGAAATAAAATTGAACAAATCACGTTTTGGTTTTATTTAAGTATTTGCTCCTGAAGTCCGAATTATGATCATTTTAGTAGTATCAGTGATATTACTGTGATAATCATGTAAGTTAGCCCTCCTGAAAAATAAAACCGTTTTTATAAAGTTAAATATTAAATTCCACTAGTAGTAAGTAGGCTTAATTCTAGACAGAAAAGAAAAGTTTAGTGACATTCGTTCTAAATGTTACTATATCATAAAAAAAATTGGCTGATCTAGAATACATAATATAATCTAGAAAAAAATTAAAGATTTTGATTGACACTACTGTAATGACCGCTCTACACTTAACCCGTGAATCGCGCGAGAAGGCGCGGCGAGAAAATAGTGCGAAGGCAGCGCGACGTGGACAAGGCTCCACATTTGCAATATTCGCTCAGTTTTCACAGTAACATTCGCGTGTTCGAATGTATTGGACGTTGAAAAAGAAGTGTGTATAGCTGGCATCAACTGGCATTTCCATTAAGGCACTGATACGCATCCATGCGTCATGAACTTTTAATTTATTTTTATGGTCTTTAGAATTCGCATCCCACAATATAGGTTCAGTTTGGTAGTATTACAGAAATTGGAGCTCTAAATGGTTCATCCACTGCACGCTCATTTTCTCGGTATACCTTCTGACACGGCCAGACACCTCCGATGCTAACAACAAACTGACCGACGCGCTAGTGTGGAGTCTAGACGTGTTCACGCAAAGTTCGCGCGCACTGGCCCTTTGTCGCGGGTTAAAAAACCGACAAAAATCGGAGAAAAACTCGCGAAGCCGCGAAAAACATGCGACACGGCTCCACATTACGTGTTCTCGCACCTTTCGCGTCTTCTCGCGCGATTCGCGGGGTAAGTGAGGAGCGGGCATAACCATCACTGGTTGACACTAATGTAAAAACAAAAATAAAACATGCCAATGAACTCTGGTGCAACAATCATTTAGGTAAAGGTAAACACACAAATATTAATACAAATCAAGCACATAAATAATAAAAAACAATAGTAACTAATTATGTTAGGAACTACATATTGTACAAGTGAAGTACCTAGTAATCAAGTAAGTTAGTAACATATCGTCGCTCAAGTTCTAATATCGCGGAAGTATATTTTTTTAATCGAAATACGTTTCGAATGAACATGGAAAGCAAGACGCATCGTTTAAAATTGGATTTATCTACCTACATGAAAAACATTTTTTATTTAAATTCTTAATTTTATTTATTTAACAACAAATTGAAAAAAAAAATATTTTGCTGAAAAGTTGCGATTTTTGATTTCCGCAGTGTTGGAACTAAGACGAGGTTATGCTAAATATTCAGTGAGTTACACACACAGTCCAAAAAGTTTTACAAAGAAATCTAAAAAAAGAAAAAATAATTAATATCAAAAGAGAAGAGATAGCAACATTTACATGCGACAAGAACTTAAGTCAATTCTATTCTACAGTTAAGTACACACGTGTACGTGCAATTTTATTGTGTGTTAATGCAAATGCACCATGTATAATCAATGTGTTTAAATATAAAAGGTATATTATTTTTTGTACCCTTGATGATTTTAGCAGAATTGTATTCAGCGGGGTGTCCCTTCACCAGTTTGCTTCCTTTACTGATTTCTGGTGTGCATATAATTGGGTTTCCACTCGATGGCGTGTAGGAGAGGACTGACCAGGCATGCCATAGCTTAGATGTCGCATTCCAAGCTCCGCTCGAAAAGTCACGCGGTATCTGACGAAAGAATTCATCAAATTAAGTTAGCCGCGGGTATTTGGTTTGTGCAGTTTTGACTATCGAGAATTACAATGACCGGTCTTCTTGTTTTTATAGCTACAAGTACGTCGCTAGTGGTTGTGGTCTCATTTTACCTAACATATTAGTAAAATAATGGTGTTAATTCTCTTTTACACAAACTTAAATAAATTTAAGTTAAGTGCATCTTTCTCTTTCCATTTCTTAAAGAAAAGGACAGAAGATACAATTAAGTTTAATCCTGTCAAATTAGACAGACTAATATTTTATCGTCTGTCGTTTTCTTAATGAAATGGAAAGAGAAAGATGCACTTAAATTTACGTTGGTTTGTGAATAAGAGAATCGGCACCAATATGCCTTTTCCCAAATATACTATGGTGTTTTCCAGTTTAACCGCCTTGTTATTGAGTGTAAGTGTTTTACATGGGCGACTGCTTATCGTACCACAATAACTCAATAACTGGGTAACACGATATTTCAAAGATTGTCAGAATTTCTGGCTTCTGACTATTAGCATCGACTGTAAGTAGAACTTTACATATACACGATAATTTGATGGAGTTGAAGAAATTCTTCATCAGGAGTTAAGTTCCTACTTGATCATATTCTCCTACTCACAGTTTAGCGGTGTAGCTTTGCTTTGTTCCAGAAGGATATGGCTGCCAGTGTAATACTTGACTCTCAAGACGTATTAGTTAATTTTCTGTGATTGTTTTGTCTTTGATAATTAACCACCAAACAGGTCGCTCGTGGTTTTAAGACCAAATGTAATAAATGACCTTTGAAGATTTTGTATCATGGGAGCCCTCTAAACTATACACAGCCACTGCAACTGCTGAAGACTAGAATCAACAATGGCGATCGCCAGAAAGCGTCCGAGCCTTCACTAGTCCACGAGATGTTAGTTCGGACTCCAAGAACCACTTACCTGTTGGTCACCAATAGTCCAGATTAAATTAGGAAGCGGTACACCACTGGAAGTGCAGTTAAGTGTCACCCGACCTGACTCTAAACTTGGGCCAGCCGTCACTACAGCGTCGGTAGGTGGCACTGTAATCAAAACAAGTCGGTAGGTAAGTTACACATAATTATGTGAAAACTGTTAGAACGGTTTAACTTAAGTTTGAAAGGTTTTTTTTTCGTCAACTTTGACATGGGCTCGCTTTCGCCATTGTCACGCGTGTCGCCATCGGCACATTTACGTGGGCACACAAACATTGATCTTCCAGTCGCTCTCTTCGGATTATCTGTTAACCACCGATATCCATCACCCATGATTTAATTAGCGGTCTTGACGATAAACAATAAACTACAGAACTAATGCTGATTATACCAACTATAGTATAACCTGCGTATCAATTTTGCCATTGAGCTTTTGCAAAAGTGTGCAAAAGTGTGAATCTTCGTTTAAATATTTTACTGCTCAGCTCGTCTAAAATATTATGCTTACCAAGTTACCAAAAGAAAAAAACTTACCAAATTTCTCAACAACAATGTCCTTCCTTTCCATCTTGAAGTACGGTCGTTCTCCTGACACCTCGCAGGATATCGTGACTTCATCCCTCTGCGGTTGGTACAGTTCCAAGGTTATAACACACGAGCCCTTTTGTCGGTCATCATCGGGTATAGAACAACTTGTTGTCAGCATGTCTTCCACACGTCTGTACACGACGCGGTTGTTAAGGCCATTTGTCTGTAAAAGACAGAATGTAAAAGCCTAAATAGATATCCAATAATAATATTACCAGGCTGGTAATTATTGCCCCACTGCAGGGCAAACGCCTCTTCTCATACAGAGGAGAGGCATTGATCACCACGCTTACTCAATAAATAATTATGTACTGTAAGAAAATTAATTAAAGGTAAACAAATTCTGTTTCATTGGTATGGCGACTTAGATTCTCGATGAGGGATATGGGTGGAAATGAACAATTCTACTTAGGATAAACAAATCCAAAAACGAGGTTTAATTTTTACGGTTTGTTAATTTTCTTGCGTTATTAAAAAAAAACTGCTATTTCCCTTCTATTCTTAAACACACATATTATCTTACAACAACCCAAGTTGTAACAAGATATTTCAACTTAATACCTGCCTACACATTCACAAAGATTATTCCCGAAAACCACGGAACATTTTAATCTTCCGTAATTGAAAAACATCTAACAAAGAAGGACTGCTAAATATAGGACACCGAACAGGATGTTTGGCGGTTGACCTTTTGTAAACAAAAATTTAATCATTTTGATCCGTTTAGGGCCGGAAGGATGAGATAATACGCTACCTGTACTTGTGTGTACTACGTTCTAAATTAGTTTTATGGTCACATTTTTAATGGTCAAATTTAATTGGCTACAGTGTCATTTTAACGTGTCCTTTCGGAGTATTGTTCTTTATCCTCTGATAGCACTATTTTCGGGTTGTTTTGTTCCATTGCTGGATAGAGGCCTCCCTTTTATGGAATTTTCCATGTTTGACATCCATCGTCTTTTGGACACACTGCGTTTCCGGTTTTAAAGACAGTACGCTACTTTCGCGTGGTTTGATGTTGTTAACAGAATGCGGAAGGTTATTTGGGTTATTCAAGAGGATATCCAGCTAAAACCACTAAGGCAAGGCTTCCCAAACTGTACGTCGCGACACCCTGCGTCGCGACACCCTGCGTCGATGCGACCGCGTCCAAACTGGAGCCTGGTTTTGGGAAAAACTAATTGCAAAGTCCCAAGGGCGTCACAGTATAAATTAGTTTTTAACTTTTTTTTTTATTTCATTCAGAAGGGCACTGCGATCTCTTAATTGGAATGCATTGCAATGAGATGGGTTTTTTTTGGTGTAGGGCACCCCTTAAGAAAATCGTCATATATATGGGAAACCGTATATTATTTTGTTCTTATAGCGGCATACAGTATTCAGCAATGTTGTACCACGGGCACGAATGCTGCTTAGGACGGTGGTACAGTTAGCAAAAAAAAACGATTAACACTTACCTACTGTTACTTATTATCAGAAATAGGCGAGAAGTAATAAATTATGGATTATTTTTAATGCAATTTAGAGTTAAATCTAATCTAAATTGTTAATCGACCTTTATTCTAGAACGTACTACTAGCATAACAGTCACGTTGTCGGTTTTTACACGAACAAAAAAGATTTGGGATCACTTTTTTTCGCATAATGTTCTTTGTCCTAATATACTTCGGCATAACGATTTTGGCACAATTTGTTTTGGCATAATATTTTTTTGGCATAAATTTGATTCGCATAACGTTAGTAGGCCTACTGGGTTGTGGAGGTCTGATAGGCAGTTGCTCCACGTAAAACACCGGTATCCAGCTGAATCCGGTTAGGCTGGAAGCCGACCCCAACACGGTTGGGAAAAGGCTAGGGAGATGATGATGATAACGTTAGTAGGCCTAATGACTATTAGCATAACGTTAGTAGGCCTAAAGACTATTAGCATAACGTTAGTAGGCCTAATGACTATTAGCATTATAATATTTAGGCATACAATTACTATAAATAACAAAATATTTTCATGCAAATGATTTATTATAAATATACATGACATTATGTAAAGCAAATCAACTTGTTATAGTTTCTGTAACAATCAAATAATATTGGTGGTTAAAAAATTAATATGCTGTGCATTAAAAAATAATGACAGAACCGAATTGCTGCAAAACCGACTCCACGTAGTCTTGTTTGTCCTACCCCTAGAGTGTTATTTAAAATCGCGTAGGTGCGTAGGGGCGAGGCGGCCCGCGGGCTGAGGAGCAGGCGGCTGAGGCTGGCCGGCGAGCAACAAGCCGAAGCTGCGGTGGTGAGCGAAAGCCGTCTGCGACGATTAATACGCGTGGGGCCGCCGGAGGCCCGCAGCGCCGGAGCCGTCACAGATACCCTGCCTGCTGCATGTTGCATGCTTGCTTGAATGCTGCATGCTTGCTTGCATGCTTGCTTGAATGCTGCATGCTTGCTTGCATGCTGCATGCTTGCTTGCATGCTGCATGCTTGCTTGCATGCGTGTATAGTGTCTAATATTCTAGGTGATAATAATTTTTTCATTGGTATACCTACCTATAAAAATATGTTTTAATATTTTTATGCGTAATTTATGCTTTAGGATATTATGCTTAAAAAAGTTATGCTTTAGAACTTTATGCTTAAAAAAGTTATGCTTTAGAACTTTATGCTTAATAAGTTTATGCTTTAGAATATTATGCCTAATCATTATTATGGTTAGAGACATTATGCTTAAAAAAATTATGCTTGAGCAAAAAATATGCGTAATTATATTATGCAAAAATATAATTATGCCAAACAACATTATACTAAGTTATATTAGGTCTTAACATTTTATGCAAATGGATAGGGAACCAAAAGATTTATTGGTCACTTTTTGATTTCTGAGTTGGTTCCATAGGTAATAAAAGTTGTTTGTTTTTTTTTTCATGGGTAGAATCATCTCCTAGCGGGTTATGCAAGACCAAAAATACACATTGTATTTAAAATTATACAATTAGGTACCTCCAAAGTGAATAATGTACCCTTGATGTTGAGATAAATAACGATTTATGTTTATGATTATAATCACCCTACGAGAACGGAAACCAAAACTGCGGATAAAACCGTGAAGTCTAATCCGCTAGTCTAATCAGAATTTTGAAACCATTTCAACTTACCTCAGGCCTAAAAATGAGAAACTGCTGGTTATTTTGATACAATCTCACTGACTGCAAGGAGTCGCCATAGGGTATGTCCCAGCTACAGCTGATCTCCCATCCAAGGTCCTGCTTCCATACATTAGTTAGGTTCACATCTATGGCTTGAACACTGGCTGAAAAAGAAAGAATATTTTTTTAATGTAGATTCATAACAGACCGTAACCGTATCAATGATATGGAGACAGAAATGTGTATAATAAAGGAATCTCAATGGTATATTGATTTAGAAAGAATATAATAACCAGGCTAGTGGGAGTCTAACTTGTTCACGAAGGGTAATAAAATACAATTTTTATTTTTTTATTTTTATTAAGTTGTTGTACAGTCATGGCTGCAGAAACTGTGAAGTGCACTCTTTGTGATAGTTTCAACTGTCTATTTATGCTTACTGATTTGTGATCCTAAACTTCATGAGAAACAGCCCACTCACAAATGGATAGCTAACTGAAGCTTAATATTAGGTTCCCATAAGTATACATAAATAAAAAGTAGGCACACTACCTACTTTGTATTGGTATACTTGGCACAAACTGGTAAAAAAACGAAATTGAATCTCGCAAGGCACGAACGTTACATTTATTTTCCTTTTAAAAAACCATTCACCTTTTTCAAACTCGCTACCAAGTAGCAAAAGCTTAAATTATTCCATATTCCCGAGTAAATTAAACAATTAATCAGTTGAATGCATGGCCTACCATTTTAAAGCGTAAAGTCACGCAGTGTGGCCATTTAAATTCACGATCAAACACATGATAGGCGTAGGTACTGTAACTAAATTTAGTTTGCGAATAAAATAAGCATTTTACTTCTGTAGAATTTCTACAAAACTTCCATTACGCGAAGGACTCGATTTAATATTGCATGTTACTTAGAATTACGCTTGTGATGGAAAGTGATATATTCGTCGCGTCGCTCAAAGCCTGCTAGATGCCTTTAACAAGTATTACATATTTTTATGCGCAATTTTCTCACTGAAACGTATATTTTTGGTATGGCGGATGGAGCTCTCATAATGGCCGTCAGAATCGATTTAAAAAAGGAGGAAGTTGTAGGTAACAGGGCCAACCCAACGTCTGCCGGGGTTGCGGAATGGTTATAATAGTTATCGTGACCCCGAAACATAAAGGGAAACCGAAAGAACATGAGTGGGTTTTAGTCAGTAAAAGTCTAACACGCCCTCCCGCCCCGCCCAGGACGGGAGAAGTCATTTGATGATTTCCCACTCCCAAAAAAAAGGAAGTTGTAGGTAAATTTATCTGTAATGTATTTTTTGTTTTTGTTACGCGATTTCTTGATTATAGCAATAGGGAATAGGGATGATGACTGCATCAAAAGAATGACATTCTATTTAGTCCGTCTGTTAGACAGTCGAAAAATACTGGACACATATTTTTTGCTTGATCAAATTAATAACAAAATACAAAGATAAAGAGCATCAAAGTTCCGGAGAGGGGGCTTGTGACGTCACTTCTGAGTAAAAATTATACAAAGGCGTGACGTTTCACGAAACTTCAACACACTGTATTGTCGTCATTTTCTGTTTACGAGAAAAAAGAAAAAATACGTGTCCCAAATTTTTTGATTATCTAACTGACGGACTAATTACTTTTTTTTTGTCATCTCGCCTATTGGCCTACTTATCTATTAGTATACTGACTTTTAATCACTTAGTTTTAAGGTGACTAATAATCATCAAATCATGGTCAGTGGTAAGTGTGCTGTGCCTTTTTTATATTATTTTTTCTTGAATATAATTTCAGACTATGCTGAAGAAAAACATCATGTCACGTTCTCGACCCCTAACCTCATGTGAACAGGGTATGTTTAGTATACATACGATAACCTATGCCCGATTATTATGGATTTGTTTATACAAATATCACGAGAACACTAGGTCTAGGTCATACCCATTCGCTTCAGTAATTCCAGATAGCGTATGAGTATTTAATAAACAAATCTAATCGACATACCATTACTTAATTAACATTGTATTACTTAATCGTTCCGTGGGATATTTCCACTTATCTACTTTAAACCTTCGAACACACGCGACATCCGGCTGTCGCTTGATCTTTGAAAGGTTAACTTACGCTCATTTTTTGTTTATTTTACTGACGAAGACCTGCAAAATCTAGATTGTGAAATATATTAGTAAAAAATAATAATGATATTAAAAAAAAATATAATGATTACCTAAATCTCTCGACGCATTTGACTCTGACGCAGCTCCATGCTGAGGTAGGAGCCTTTTCTGGCCTCGCACAGGCTTTATATTGTACGCTTTGTTAGTTTATTGTTATTGTTTTTAATTGTGTGTGTGTGTGTCCAGAATAAATGTGTTTTCTTTCTTTCTATATTATATTATCTAATTAAAGAGAGAACCTTGCATCTTTTTGTTTTATTGGGTCAAGGAAGAAGTATAAGATTATGCACAAAGTTTAAATAGAAAAGAAAACCAGTAAAACTTCTATTATTGAAGGCACTTCACATTATTATTTATACTAGTGGCTGGTATTAATAGTGTGAAAACGCTTCTGAATACCGCGGCAAGCTTGTAATCGATCTAGCCCGTATAACGATTATGTACCCATTGTAGTCACAAAAAGTACAATTGAACACCCCATTCAATAAGCGCCGTCAATCAAAATCAAGTGATTCCTTGTTATGTTTTTGTATATTTAAATTAAACAAATTATATAAGATGAGGGGAGATCGTTCCTCATTAATTTTAACTGTTGGTTTACTGCATTGAATTGGGTGCATTTTGTATTTTAACACTCTTTTATTTATTTGTAATGTGTAAGTAGCTGTTGCGAACGAAGAAGATACTTTGCTCGCGAAGATTTTTTTTACAAAAGTCGGATTTTCATACAAACATTATTTCATTCGTTTATGGTATGGAATTTTAAAAATCTGTCGATACCTAGTAAAGAAGTCTCAAATATTTTTACTACAATAATTCCAGTTGCCTGGTATGGTCCAAAAAAGGAAACTTCCGCGGATCTAGAATTATTCCCAATTGCTAAGTCACATCACACATACCGTATACTATTATTACTACCTGCTTAACGTTTTAACTGTTTTTTCTTAGTAGTAATAAAATGTAAGACACAATACGTATTTTTAAAATTGTGTTCTCAAATTAGTCACCCCTAAGAACAGACAATTACTTTTTTTTTGTATTTTGTTGCTTTTATAATGTTTAGTTTATGTAACGCTGGGGCTCTCATGTCTTTGGAGACAACTGTCCCTAAATAAATTGAGAATAAAAAAAAAAGAGGTAAATTCTTAATAGAAGTTTAAGGTACGTGTGGTCTAATTGTTGGAAATAATTTTAGGTCGGGCCGCGCAATTACTTTATGGACCAAAATGCCACATATATGCTTTAAATGATTTATCGACTGTTTACGACGTTTTTGTTATTGTGTGAGATTGTCAAGCTCTCTAAGTTTCAAGACCTAATAATAAATAATAATAATAATACCAGCCTATAACTGTCCCACTGCTGGGCAAAGGCCTCTTCTCATACAGAGAAGGCACGAGCATTGATCACCACGCTTGCTCAAGGCGGGTTGGCGATTTCAAGACCTATAAAAAAAAAATTAGCGACTTCTAAGCTCCTTTAATAGTTAAGTTATACTTAAAACCTTCCAGAATTAGTTAGGGAAAGACTGGGTCGATTAAAAATACATAAAGTCTAATTGAAAAAGACGAGCGACGCAAACAAAGGGGCACTATCCGACGCTTAGTCTTAAGAGAGTCTTAATTCGCTCAATTGGCCGGTTGTGAGCTTCATAATGCGTAATGTCCCAAATTTGAGACAAGGAAATATGAGCTGCGTGGATAAGGAGAAATTTTAGTGTCAGGTTATGAGAACAGGCTGTATTTGGGTCAGTGGCGTACCCTATTTACAAGTTGCGGAATGTTTATAATAGTTACCGTGACCCCGGAACATAAAGGGCAACCAAAGGAACATGAGTGGGTTTTAGTCAGTAAAAGTCTGACACGAAGGACGGGAGCAGTCATTTGATGATTTGATAGATCCCACTCCCCAAAAAACAAAAACACTATTTACAAGCTATTCTATATTATTTTAAGATGCATCTACTACAGATTCGGATAGTCTTTCTCCCGTTAGTTGTTGGATATAACGAATAAACTCAAAAACTGCTAGACCGATTTCAAAAAAAAACTTTTTTCATTAGGAAGCTACATTATCCCTGAGTAACACAGGCTATATAATACCACGCTATGTCCTACGGGAACGAATCAGTAACCGCAATAACCTAACGTAACGCGGGTGAAACCGCGATGAACAGCTAGTTTTCTAATAAGTAACTCAAGGTATTAAAAATTCTCTGAATAAAACTTTTCACACTTAATGAACCCTCAAAGAAAGGATTGTAATAGCAAGCATTTAGCAGTTATCAGGAGTCGTTTTCAAACTGTCAACAACAAACTTTTACTTTATCTAACAGCTAATAGAAATGAAATGCAATTTTTGCATTTCATGTGATGACTAATTTGATTAAATAATTATAGTGTTTATTATAGTTGTTGACCGTACCAATGATTTCTCCAATATCTGAGAAAAGTTAGAAATCAAATTGTGCTTCGAAGGACCAAAACTTGTCTCATTATGGATAAAAGAACTACTAACCAAGAAAAAGGAAGCGTCTAATGAGCGGAGGACCAATTTTCTTTCAACAAAACAGACGACAAAACGACCTAAAAATACTTTGACGGAAAAAAGTATTTTATTTTTCGCCCTAATTTAGTTTAATACCCTGTATTTATCCTCCCATCAGTATTTATTAAGGTTCGCCATAAAGCGGACATTATGGTCCCTCATTGCCTGGTATGGTATTAAATAATTGATTTTAATTGGGGTTTATTAAACATGTGCGTGTGACGACAGCAATGGGAAAAAATGTGCACTGTCCATTAGCTATGCGGACTTTTTATGTGTTTTAGTGCAGAGAAATTATATAATAGTCGTTATGACTAGTGGTAAAGGCGTGTGTTACTGCTGCATGGTTGCGGGTTGACCAGACAAACACAAGAACGACTTTTTCAATTTGTATGTACGTTTTAGTTTCAATTCAATGTATTCATTTGCTTCCTAAGTGTATATTAGAGGTCTTATAATAAAACAAGTAGTCCTTACAATTTAGCGGCATTTTTCAGGCATTTACCTATATAAGAGTTCGAAACTAAAATTGTTTTTTACATTAGAATATTAAAAAGGTAATTTAAACAACGTCAACAAAAGTACAACGTTTGAATGTAGGCACCCATTTAAATAAGTAATTTCCTATATAGAGAAAGGGGCAAGAAATTCAAGACTATCTTAAATTTTCTTCATAAAGTTCTTTTAAAATGTACCCATGCGTGTAAAAAGTTTCTTAGTCGCTGACCGTACATCAAATGTACGACAAATACAGCCGTTGCTCGTTGTCCAATCAGGCTTCAGACATAATAAGTCTTGTAGACATTGTTTGACATGCACTGACTACAAGCGACAAATAAAACATTCCGGTTCATTATGTTTGTAAGCGTATAACGATATATATGTTATAACGAGCTCGTTATTTACTTTTTTAATAATAATAAACAATAACTATAGACATTTTTTTACACTTTATTTTTTTGGTCTGAACAGGTAGTTTAGTTTTGCTCCACGCTTAAAGCGTTCCGGTTATACAACGGCTTAATATGATTAAAACTGATCTTAATCTAGGAATCCATCACATTAATATACATAACATATTTATATTTGTTATTTCCTTTTGTCAATAAAGGGGAAGGTTACGATCATTGGTCTAGCTTTTTCATTGGATATCAAGGTATTTCTAAAACTGCCCAAGCAAATAACACCCAAACTAATCAAAACTACTTCGTGAACAATTTGTCGTAAGAGACATGCAATGACTACAAACAACAAATAAAATATTCCGGTTCATTCTGCTTGTAATTTATTATGTGATTATGTTTTCTCGAATTCGTTATGTGATATAACAAGCTTGTTATTTACTTTTATCAATATATGGGAGAGGTTGTTATCATTGGTCTAGCTCTTGTATTAGACCGCCAAGGTATTTCTAAAACTGTTCAAGCTAGCAACACCCAAACTAGTCAAAACGACTTCGTGCCGGTTCTGTTGCACCCTCTTCCTACCTCAGTGACGCTGTGTCACGTAGCGAGGAACCCATGTGGTTGTGTTTACTCTGGTCAAATTTTTTTTGACTCGTAGCATTTTTACCTAATGGTGCGTCTTCACTTTGGGTATTTGGCAAAATTGACAAATTAAGAGTGTGATTTAAAATATATTATTTTCATAATCATTAAAAAGACATTCGGTTAAATAATATTTATGACCTATAGTTAACTAAAAATACATTACTAATACGCGATAACATGCTGAACATTAGTTGTAAAGTTTGTTGTTAAAGATCTATATAGAATTTGGCTAAAATATAGATAACTAGCTGTCCCCCGCGGTACTGATCAGGCTCCCGTGAGTCATAGCATGATGTTATGTACCTGTATTCTAAATAAGTTGTATTACTGTAAAGTTTCGCCAAAACCCGTTCAGTATCATATTAGTATAATAAGCACTAAAAAGTAAAAAAAAGTTCATACCTTAACCGCTTTTGGACAAAGATCGATACTTCGATAGTCGTAAATGGAAAATACATAGAAAAGATTTATATTAAACTGGTGACAGGTTTCTTAGGCGTTATTTATGAAAACCATTTCACGTAGGTATCTAACCCTTTTTTTACGGGCTATTGGACCAATACTTTATCTGCCCATGTCAAGATTTAATGATTTTCCAAGCTGGTTGATGGATTGAATATTTTTGTATCTATATAGAGATGTTAAGTATATATAATCTTGTGTTGTTTCCTGAATACTATTATTTAAACAATGTGTTTTTGACGTCTTATATATTACGTTTTGTACGTACTGTATTTACTAAATTTCCTGAGATGTAAAGTTCATGTGGAAATAATTTTCAATTATGAGACTTTCTAGAAAGTACCGCGTAAATCAATATTGTACGAAATTATTTATCATATTTGTAAAACTGTAGTAATATTTAAGTTTCACCACGCAGATGGAAGTATATTTATAATTCTAATATGCCTCACGATGTTTTCCTCGACTGATGTTAGTGTATCCAAAATTAAATTAGAAAGTATAAATAAAGAAGTCTTAGTTGTACTTGGTACCGAACTTGCAATCTCTTGTAGACGAGGCGAGTGTTGACTAACTGATCCGTCATTCATAATAAACGGGAGAGAGATAAATTTCTTCTGACACTTCAAAACAGTGTGTATATTGTTCTTTTAAAGCTTCATCTATTTTTTTCTTATTAGATCCATTTGATAGAGCAATTTATGACACAAAATTTTGATGGTCTAATTTTTGGTCCTCTGCTCCGCGTGCAATCATTTCTTTTTGTTACCTACTTATATATTTCAAGGAAAGATGTTAAAATGTTAATTGAACTAAAAGTATGGTTATGAAGCTTTTAGTAATTACTTTGGCAGATGAAGTACAATTATAGATTTTCTTTAATTAGACTTAATCATGAAAAGTTTAATTAGTGATTGCCACTTGCCACCAGTCAACTTATTAATGTCTCCTTTATGTGGTCTTATTTAAAAATAAGTTTCAATAATAATTATTGATTATCAGCGTCATTAATTAAATCAGATAAGATTGAAAATATTGGATAAGTACTCAATTACATCAGACAATATTACTTTTTGATAGTCAATGAACTCCAATATTTTAATTAGTAAATTCTGTACTAAAAGTTCGGCAAAACAGGATAACCAATTTTATTTCCTATATTTTAATCCAAAACAGTTGTGTAAAAAAAAACAAAATCTTACCAAAAACTAAACAAAAACACAAAACGATCACTTTAAATCCCATTTTGTCCGTCCACGCTTTACAACACACACAAAAAAATACAGCGGTCACTTAAAAAACACTATAACAAGACTAAAAGCACTATTGTTATAAAACCACTAAAAAATAATAGGACATAATTTGGGTGCGCATGACACGATAGTTTTGAGTGTACTGAGAAAGATGCGCTCACGCACTGTGACGCGACATTGTACATTCGACGAACACAGGAGCGACCTTTCATTGGATAATGGGAAGCATTTACGTACAATGTTTTTGGCAAATTACTGATTAAGCCACGTAAAACATCAGAGGTTAAATTAATAATTACGTGGAATGTTTATGTTTTAACTACAAACGATATGACCTTGGTGAAATTGTGTCAAATAATATAACGAGGTTATTTATGTAATAACTGTGAAAATAACATAATAATTGTGTGCTTCTCTCATTAAGATCACCTTGGTCATTAACCTAAATAGTCCTCACATGATTTGACCAAAACAATTGTTTGGACGTCAAAGGAGATTTTGACCTCTGAGTTTGTTTCGGATGTTTCTTTTTAGAATAGTCAGCTAGGAAACACTGACGTGTTAAAAACTACGAAGACTTTTAAAACAATTTTCAAATAAATATAATTTTAACAAACGTTTCTTTTCCTTTTAGAACTAAAACAACTTAGAAAAAGAATTGAAAGTTTGGTGCAACATATATTATACTTCAGCCGAATTCGTAGAGGATTTTTAACACTTAAAAAAAAGTATGTTTTTAAAGGATTTATGTCATTTCTCAACTTCATTTATTAACTTGCACTCAATTTTCATCTTCATGTCTATCGCATTTTAGTTCATTATCTATTAAACCGTTGCATAATGCATCACCGTAACGTGACAATATAATATGGAAAACATTCTAAAAACCGTATATTAATGACGTGTTCATAAAGGTAAAAAAAGCGATTTCAAACCCGATTGTTTTTAGCAGTTACAAGCGATGCTTTTAAAATAATAGGTGTAATAATGGACGCCCACTAATTGAATGAACGTGCTGTAATCAACCGCCACTTGTATATGATTTTTGTTCTAATAGATTCCGTTCACGCCATTACAAAACGATTTCAACTCATTGATTTTAATTATGTAAGTTCATGCATGGGTTGTTAGTCCTTTTGCATTGAAAGGGTTCAAAGGACCAAGTTTATATGTACATTTTGATTTAAATGTATTGAGTAAATCTCTCCGTAATGCAATATTTGGCGTTAAAGAATATTATTCGATTCTTTTTGGGTGGTTATGTTGCAGGTAAGTACAGATGCGAAAAACTTGGATATAACTTTCCAAGTTCTATACTAAATGTTATTCAAATCGACTGCGTTGATTCAAAACCCTAAGCCTTTTTCCCTTTTCCTCATTTTTGCAATGTGAGCTACATTGAGGAAAAAATGTTTTCGCTAACTACTTTATTTATTTATTTATTTATACTTCATGCACATAAAAAAAATGTACAATGGCGGACTTAATGCCTTAGGCATTCTCTACCAGTCTACCCATGGAGGTGCAGAGATAACATGGCAGGTGCACTATGAAAAAAGGCGAAAAAAAATGAAATAGATCCATAGATGGTTTTCCATGTATAAAAGTACTATAATTGATTTTTAGTAATTTACTGTACTTCAAATATAAAAATATTCAGCGCAATGTAATGTTTAATGTACGTGAAGAATAATAACATCTGCTCTAGTTTCGAAACTTACTTATAACAAGTATGCAAACTTTTTTAAATACACATATCCAAGTTTCAGATAAACCTACTGTAAAACGCTTTATCAATTCTCCAAGTTTCAGATAAACCTACTGTAAAACGCAGTCTTAATATCCACATGATTTCATGTTCCTTTTATTTTACCTTTACAATAACAAATACGGTAAATCCACTTAGTTCAATTGGATTATGAGCTTACACGCCGCATTCGGTCGTAACTATAAAACATGCAAATTACAGACTCAAGCGCAATATTTTGTTCCGAACTCAATATTTCCGGATGGGATTTTCGTCTGCTCTGTCCGGTATTAAAATTATAAAACAATATTTAAAATTCTCCGTGCCCGCGAACTGGGTCTTGTTTCACTGAGCACAAGGATTAGTACAGATTTTCTGTACATAAATTAAACTAAAAGCGTGAAATTAAGTTGCCATGTCGGGTTTTGAAACTAAAATTTATTAAAACTATGTTTTAAGCTGGAGGTGTATAGGCTAAATTTTAATTTAGTGACTAAATCTAAGTGTACCTATAACAACAGTAATAGTTATGAATAAGTTTATGTCACAAACTCAATTACGAAAAAAAATATCTTTTGTTCTATATTTTTTTTACAGTTAATTTAATCTTCGTCGTTCGAGCGATGGCGGGGCGTTTAATTTTCTCTGACGTTGACTGTTACTAGGAATTAAAAAAGCCACATTAAAACTTGCCTAGTTTTAAACCGTTATCCTCATGATTGAAAAGCGGGCTCCCTATCTACATAGTCATTACGATCTTTTTAGGGATCAATGGACTTGAATCTTGTAGGACTTGGGTCACAGAATAAAGGTATATCTTTTATATATTAAACATTTAAGTTTATCATATGTACAGGACATTCCCAAAATGTAATTAAATGCCGGAGAGAACAATTTGCATACAAATGAGATAGGCTGATGCATCATATGTTATTCACATACACAGTTACTCTACACTTACTGAATCGAAATTAGTAGGTTTTCAACTAAATACATTTTCACGCTTGTATTTCAAATACTAAAGTGTTGGCAGGTGCTTAAAATTAAGCCATATATTTTAAATTATGTTTTCTGTTTTGGTCAGCCTCGATTTTCAGCCGTTTTTTGGTTGGTCAAACTAAGACTTGAAGTCAGAAGTTCAAAGCCATTGGTCTGATCAGGTGAACCAGTGAAGCATACAAATAGCAATGTCCGTGCTTCGTATGACTGTATGCGTGCGTCACCGGCACTTCACGTTCACGTCGCATTGCTAGTGTCGGACCTAGTCTATATGTGTGAGTGTAGGTTGCGGTTAACAACGTATGTATCTGTGTGAGTGACTCATGTATAGCAAATGAAGTTGTAGAACCTTGTACCCTTCATATTTTTTGTCTAAAATTACGACCGTCTTTTGCTAGGCTCGTGTAGCCTAACAAAGAAAGTACAAAATTACCCATTAATGTAACCAAGTGTAAAGTTACCTTGGACTGGGTAGAATCGAGAGAACTTCTTGTTAATCAATAAGCAATAAAAACTTCTAAAGTATCCCCATGGTATTTGAACAACATCACAAAGTTTTAATCGACCTCGTGATTAAGTTCCGACATTCTTACAGAACTTACTTTTAAAATAACTTGTAATTTGTCACTTTTTACGTTCTAACTTTTGGGTCTTTGTAGGAGTTTGTTTTAGGAATTATCTTGTATGTAGGTGTTATTTTTATAGGTGGTATATTTTTTGTAGTGGCCAAATTTCTGACAAAAAATTAATAGTTTTTGCATCCGAAACTCTTTACTATTAATTGCTACAGAAATCCTGTGACATTATTAGTTTCTCAATTAAACTACAATCTGTTAAAATCGATGGTGTTATTGATTGCTTCCTTCACTAGCATAACTGCTTCGCAGAAGGAGGCGACGGCATCCCATTCCGTCTCGCCCCGAAGCATGGCCTGAACCAGCGCCGGGCGCGAGAGGTCACCGCCGCCGATCGCCTCTACGAGGACACGTTGATGGTCCGCCCATGGGCGGCACACCTCCACCGTGTGCTCGACCGTGTCTTCCAGGTGACCGTTGCTGCAGTGGTGACACCCAGGCGTCGCTTCCGCCCGAATCCGACACAGAAACCTCCCGAACTGACCATGTCCGGTGAGGACCTGCGTCAAGCGAAACGTGAGAGCACCGTGGCACCTCTCCAGCCACTCTTCAAAGAGGGGTCTTACCGCCGCTATTACGGCGTGCCCAATTGATTGCATACTTATCGGTGGGTGAAGACCAAGTCATGGATAAAAAGGAGTATATCACAAACAAGATCGAGAGATAGAGAAGTTACTTTTGAATCTAGCATACATCACACACACAACACACAGATCATAATTGTACCAGTAGTTTTGCCGTAATGAGGCATTAAACATAAAATTCAAGCCATTTATTTTACTTGGAATTGTCAAAAAGTCTCGGAAAGTCAGTCGATTAGTCAGTTGCTTTTTCCCAAAAGTATGGGCACTTTTTTCGATCATACAGTTTTACAAAACTTTTGTCACTCTACGAGTACAATTGTTGCTTCGACGAGTACTCGTGAAAACTATAAAAGTAAAATACAATAAAGAATAATTCCAACAAGCGAAGAATTAAAATTGCAGTTAAGAGATGACCAATCTAAAACGACACACCACAACCATACTATAACAGTCTCAGCTTAAATTTATCGCTCGTGCAGTCAGTTGAACCGAAGGAAAATTTAAACGAGACCTCAATGGGTCCGATAGTTAATCCGAGCTTAAGAAAGACGGGAAAGAATTAAGGAAGCTATTAGTGGGGACACTCAAATATGCAATTTATCCTCATTAAAATAATGTCGGCGGTAACATTAATCACTGTGCTCCATTAGTACGGAATTGCTTTGAACATTTTAATTTTAGCTACTCCAGTCTTTTGTTTTGTACGTGATGTTCGTGGCAGGAATTATTTGAGGCTTTTTGGGGTTGATTTGTTTTAGAATTTGAACGTCACTCATTCTCAATTAATCGATATTTGTAAGGTACTTAATGCTATAATATCAAAGGTAAAAATCCAATAGTATAAATATCTCTCTTCCGCGATTTCACCCGCGTTACGTTAGCTTTTTGGTAACTACGTGATATTGTTATTCTGATGTATATGCTGCTGTAATGTTGACAGATGAAAAATTATCAGCTATGCAATTGGTGATTAAGACAAAATTTAATAAGAACATTGAGCTAATTACAGGTTATCATGTTAACATTATAATAATATAATAGATATCTTAAGGATCACTAACATCGCTAATAAAAAGTCAAGGTTAAGTGGTTTAGGTAATTTCAAGTTTTTTACTTGCAGATTAAAATTGACGCCTGTCAGTTAATGGAAAAAATTGACAAAATTAATCAGACTTCTATTGGTTGAAAATATTTGATAACACTCACCCTTTTCAAACTACACATTGAGAAGTTTTTGACATTACATTTTGATATAATTTTATTATGTTAGCGACCATATGTTGACTGATTTTAGGATTCCATATAGAGGCTGCCAATAGGATCCTAATACTAAGCCTCCATATGTCTGTCCGTTTGTCTGTATGTCTGTCAGTGGAGTGAAACACTTCAAATGCAAGCCCGGATTCAACTTGACAGGTTGAAGGTACGGGTAATATAATAGGGTATTACACTCTTTTTTTTAAAGTTGTTCAAATAACTCCTACAGTACTAAGAAACCACTAAAAAAAATCCTAAATTTTTATTTAAACGCTAAGTACCCTAAAAACGCTTTTAAAAATTGTATTTTCAAGTCTCGCGCGGAAATTTCCAAAAACGGAAAACGCCGTGGGCGTGGTTTTGCTTTAGCGATATGACGTCCTCACGTCGTGTAAATAAACAAATGCGCTGTGATATTTTACATCATTATTATTGTTTTTATCTAAAAAATTAGTTACTGTTCAACTTACCGTTGGTGTGCATTCCGGAATGCAAGACCACAAGTGTGAAAACATCGGAATAATTGTGAATCTAGTGTTAACTGATTCAAATTTAAGAAAAACTTAGTTAAAAGTTGTGGGAAGAGTATTCTAACTATTACACCATAAAAACCCGTTTGTACTTTAGTAAATATCACTTTGATGTAAGTACCTATGTGCTTTAGCCATCTAAAATATCTTTTACAATAACTTCCATGAAAAAGTATATTTTTATAATAAAGATCGTATTAGGAGGTTATAAATAAAACAAATAGTGACGTCTAGTTGACTCTGTTGACAGTCGACAACTGTCACTGTCTATGGTCTGTATTTCGGTGTGTTCAAGAACAGATAAAAAAAACTGAAAACTTTGAATTGAATTTAAAAAAATATTTTCTAGTTTTATGAACTAAAACTAACACTGTTCGGCTGCATTTTGCATAAGCTATCTCAATAATATATTTTTAGATTATTTCTCTTATACAGTGTAATACCCTATTCTGTAACAATATTAGCAATTGGATTTGACAGCTGCAATGATCTGATAATTTCCTTTTGAACGAGAATCGGGGTTAATCAAGCTCGTTGATCTTAAGAAAACAAAAAGACTAATTAACAGCAAGGATTGCCTTTAATACGTATAAGTCTTAAATAAACGGAAATATGTTGTTAAGGAGTTTAAGATTTAAGTTCCATCTGTCTTTGTAATTATGATCTCTCGATTAAGGGCATAGTTTTAACTTCTATTTGAGAATTAAACATGCATCTTTCTTTCTTAGTTGTCATATCAGTGGTGATCACAATTCATTTCCATTCTTCTGGTATGTTGCTCTTTCTGTATATTTTATATTTCATGCTGTGGAGTATTGAGAGCAGTTTTGACTAGGTCGGTCCAAGATATGGTGTGACGACCTGTCAACATCCTCTGCTATATTTTTTTTCTGCACTACAAGTTAGTCATCTCGACGCACTGTATTTATTTTTGTTTAAATAAGACGTTGATCCACACTAGCAATTTCTCCAGCCGTGGAAGCTTCTTTACGCTGTCACGGCCAACCAAACCGATGTTGATGAAATCACTACATGTGTCTTTCCCTATTATATTAGATCTTTAAACTACGCAACAGATTTGTAGGTATGCGTTTTTTTAGAGTAAAAAATAGAGTGAGTCATATTATGGTAAAGTCGGGATTTTCAGAAAATTTTAAGACCCGTGCAAACCTGGGGGGAGGGTCGCTAGTTTGGTAAAAAGTGGGCTTGCATCCAAAAGATAGACAACGGCTACTTTTAAATCTGCAACTTCGCATCATCGAAACTCACGAGAACGAAGTCGCATACAAAACCTAGCGTAAAATATAACAAAAAAAAACTCAATGGCAAAGGGATGAAGCTGTATGAGCCCGTAATCCCCAACAGCCCAACTGTTACGTTCGTTAGGTTTAATGAACGTAGATTTACATAAACGCTTTTAAGCCCCGACATTCAGTGTGACCTGAAGCTTCTTGTGTAAAAGATACAGTAATATCTTTTAAAGTATTTCGTTCTTTTCTTCTTAGTCTTTCTCGTTCGCGTGAGTTTATTACCACAAACTTGCCACTTATCTCATTCTTGGGTGATTTTAATCTTTAATGGTGTGAGAAACAGAGTGTAAAGTTTTTCGTCCCCTATTAAAAGTGAGGATCTTCCGACCACATTGGTGTTCTGTCGAGTGTGTAGCTTGACGGCTCTTGACAGGATTTTGTTTATGATAATGTCGTATCAAACTCTAATGTTGGATGCCAGCTGCTAGTCACAAGTTGAGCAATAGCTGTTGCCATAAATCTACTTCTCCGCTTCTTAATGTCGTGATGATTGGCCTTACTTGTGGACATTTCTCGCGCCATAATCGTGTTTAGTTTGTGGGTCGTCTGTTTGTGGCGCAGTAGTTCAGCGATTAGATACTGCGCTGCGTGTTACATTCTCAATTCCCGCTCAAGACATACTCTTGCAAGGTGTATGGGTATTTCCGAGTTATAGTTCCGAGTCTGATTGTCCGTTTATATAAATGAAAATTCGATAGTAATAAAACACATTTCAAATGTGGGACAAAGAATAAAAAAAAACTATTTTTATATTTATCCCTAACCATTGGACCATTACATCAATAAGTTTTAGAAATCTGCGAGAGGGACAAAGAACATCGCTATAAATATACTTGAATTGACAAAATGGAATGGCCGATGTAATTGTATTACGAGTAACTCTGTTGCCATGTACGCCCAATTACTTACCATCTGAAGTAAAGCCTTCAAACGTATTAATTTCAGCGGAAAAAGATACAAACATGAAACAGAACTATCATACGGTTACTGCATAAGAAAGAGGAGCTTTCCTCTCAAATAAAAATACAAAGGGAAAAGATCTCGTATACAGACCAAGATGTTCAGTCAACCCTTTCATTTCATAGAAATCTCAATTTCCATCTAAAGCTAGGTAAAAGGTAAAATAGATTCCTCATGCTTGGGAGTCTGAGGAAATCCGACGACGATTGAAAAATCTTTGTGAAACGTATGTTGGAAAACGTTGATCTAGAATTTTTTGGTCCTAGATGGTTACTTAGGCAAAACGTTGAAGTGAGTGTATGTTTAAAGACGGATTGTTTTAAAAAAAAGTCGGTTCTGACCAGTCCACCCATCACAATGGTGTGAGCCGATCTATTTTAGCAACATTTCCAGCCTTTCTCAAAAATTAATTTTTTAAATTAAGTAAATTGTTTTTTTTTAATTGATATAATAGCTTTTGTATTTGTAACTAGCTTTTGCCCGTGGCTTCGCGCACATTGGTAAGAAACGAAAAGTACAGGCAGACCAAGCTATATGTGAAATGGTTTAATTGGAACTACGGCTGATTTTAGATTTTAGCCTCATTAGCACTGTCCAAGTGTAGAAAATTAATAGATTTCTATATTTAAGTATTAAACAAGTTTTGTAAACTGTTACAGCACTATTTCTTACTAACTCCACGAACGCAGTCATTATGACATTAGAGCGTAACCTAAGGCTGTTTGTTTACTGCTGCTTATCGTCACGTCAACAAGAATGAGATGACGGCTAGCCGAGTTTTGCATGAGGTGATGTGACGGTGACGGTGGCAGCGGTAAATCAGCCTAAGAAGGTTGATTTAGTAAGAAATCGATACTTTTCAAAAATTTAATAATACACCAAATCCAAATCTCTCAAATCTCTCTAAAAAAAAAACTCAAAAATCTCTCTATAGCTTTTTGGTTTGCTGGTAGAAAACTCATTTTTGGGTTCAGCTCGCCATTTTGCATAAGTTTTACTTAAGTTTTGCTTTATGTTTGTATTTTCTTTTTTATGTGCAATAAAGAATATGGAATTCACCCCCGTTTTAGTTATAACTGTTTATTAAACGTTAAAAACGTAAAATGGCCTCCTCACTTTTAGGTTTTAGATACTGATTATAAATCGATATGGTCGATATGGTGTACCTTAGCCGCAGAAAAGGCGAAGGAAAAAAACATTGTTGTGGTTGACTTGTCATTAAATGTCATTAATGTTATTCGCTTTTCGTCTTTTGCGCAAGGGAACGTATTTTTTCATACTTGTTGGGACTTATTATTTCATCTCTTTCCGAATTCTGGTCTCCGAAATTGATTGCCTTTTGACTGACCCTCGCTTGAACATTGGACACCGTACCCTGCTACCCCTACTGAACTGTACTAGATAACCGGATCTGTAAACAATGCCTTATTTTACCAATTTAGCCAATGCTGAGAACCGTGATACTTGGACACGTGACACTTTCCTATATACTCTAGCTTATGGTCAAATTCCAGCCCTGTAACAGTCAAGCCCAAGTATGTATGGAGTTTGGTTTTGTCCTTTATATTGATCAACTCTCCCAAGCGGTAACATCCACGTTTTTGGTTACTGCTCCGCTCCCAACGCTCCCATTGCGTGATGTTATCTTCTTCATCCTTTCTCGCTAACCTCCCTCGATAAATAGGCTATCCAACCAGTACTTCCAGAAGCTAGCACGTTCAACCAAACAAATTCTTGAGCTTTATAATATTACTTACTATAGATTTGTATAAGATAAATTTTCCATAACTAGGCTAGTTCCCAAAATCCAACGAAAGTTTATACCACAACCACAACTAGGGCGTCTGAAATGAGACGAAACTTTAAATTATTATAACAGTTTACGTCATTCGAAATACCACATCTAGTCATCAAATTCTTGAACAGAACATTCCTATAGGAGATTAGCTGCAGAGCCATAGGTCTCCTAGGACTTTGATGTCCTAATAACTTTCATCGACTATTCTCTTTCACATTGAGAGCTAAAAGGTGCCTACTTTTGATATAATGAGATTTTTAAATGTGTTAGTTTTGATAAAGGAGTTTGCGTTTCTTGAATATTAATCGTTTTAGGTTGTAGAGAAATTAAAAACAATCATAGATTTAAAGAAAGATACTAAAATTAATGGCAATGTGTGATTTGTCCCAAGATATTTATTTATTTAACTAGCTCCGTACCGAACATCCAACAACCTACTATTAGTAATATATTTACTACACATAATAACGTATAAGAGAAAAATAATTTTCCACGAATATATCACATAAAAGCCTGTAATCCGTTGAGCCGAGTCAAAGGATTTCATAATACTAAATTACTCGTAAGTATAGCAGATTAGCCTGTAAGAACGATAATACGTACTTATATTATGTTGTAAGTTTGTATACATTTCTAATTATACGGGCTATTAATAAACCTTTGTCTCGGAAAGCGTCTAAAGCCCTGATTGTGATTAAATCTTTGACAGTTGTTACGGGTAGCCAGATGTCTGAAAGTCTGGCACCAGCCGACTAATCTATAATCCATACTAATATTATAAATGGGAAAGTGTGTCTGTCTGTCTGTCTGTTTGTCTTTCTTTCACGGCAAAACGGAGCGACGGATTGACGTGATTTTTTAAGTAGAGTTAGTTGAAGGGATGGAGAGTAACATAGGCTACTTTTTGTCTCTTTCTAACGCGAGCGAAGCCGCGGGCAGAACATGTTTATAATAAAATCGTAACGAAGTCGAAACTGTACAATCGACAAAATGGAATCATGACCCACCATAAGCTTATTTTCCTACAGACATTCAAATACAATTAGGTCGACAATCACGAAAACATGTATTAAAAATGTCACACGTCTAGTCTTATTATTTTGACAGCTTCAAACGATTTGCCATCGAAATGGGTCATGATTCAATTTTGTCGATAGTACATACATAATTATAATCGTAACGAAGTCGAAACTGTACATTAGATATTTTTTTATTCAAATGCTTTCGGTTAGAATGGCAGCCAACCATAACGTAGTTGGGAAAAGTCTTGGTAAATATATGGTGAATGGTGATTATGCTAATTTGGAGTTTTTTTAGAGGAACAGAGTGTAAAGTTCTGCACGGTTATTTGTTAGACCAGTATGAACATCCGCCTCTATGTTACCTCGCAACTGCTAAACGGCTGACTGAATTTGATGAAAGTTGTTAGATTTATCGTTATTGCGCGAGTACAAATCAAAAGAGTAGTTCTAGGCGTCAATCTGTCGGTCGGTATCACAGTCGAGTTTCATAGTATTTTTTATTTTATTTTGAAATGGAAATTCGATACGAGAGATAAATTAAACTCTGAAAAGGCCGTTTGTTTTTCTATAAAGGGACTTCATATAGTTAAAAAGTTGATAATTATATTTACACACATACCAATATTAATAGCCATCAGGTAAACTTTCTACAACCCTGACATATCACCCACGCGTATAATTAAAGAAAAATATAAATAGTACTTACTAGTTTCGAAGATATGCCATAATTTATACAAATATTATGAAGCTAAAGAGTTAGTTTATTTGTTGCTAGCGTTTATTTTGAGGAACAACATTATGTAGCATTGAAATTTCTTAGTATTGAGCATTTATTGAAAAAAGCTATAGGCTATTATAACATCACGATGCGACCAATCGGACCGTAACAATAACCAAAGACTCCGAAACCGCAGGGGACAGACAGATTGAACCGATTGTGATTATATTTGGCACGGAATGAGTTTAAACCTCCAGGAAGGATATAGGCAACTGTTAGGGCTTCTTTCCTGATCACGATCTTACAATAGACGCTATTTTCTTTTAAAATTGAAACAAAATTTGTATGAAATTATCCACCAGTTATTTTAACCAGAACTTGTTAGAAAAATGGAATAAGACTTATATTTATCACATTAGGACATAAGATTGCGGAACCCGGGTCACGATACGAGCAAAATGTATGGGTGACACAACTGTCATACATTTTGCGTGTGTGTGTATATATTTTGTTGGCGGCGCGACATGTATGCACCAACGTGGTCTCCTGATGTAATAGCTCCAACGCTGCAAATTACGAGCAAAATTCGGTAGGTACAATAAAGGATACATTTCTTTTTAAAAATAGCAATGAGAGGTCAACATACACTGGACATGTAACTACGCCTAGTTCATGTATCAAGGTATACCTATGAGGTACCTATTGCTACGTATACAGGGACGAATGTTACTCAATACGGGATTATTTTCGTGTATTTTGTGCTCACTGCTCACATATTGTGAATGGCAGGGGACGGAATCCAATTCATTCTCACTAATATTACAAATGCGAAAGTCAGACTGTATGTATGTTATGTCATAATGCAAGAACTACTGGGCTGGTCGTAATAAAATCTGACGAAGGGGTAGATACGGATCTGGGACTCTCTTGCTTGATATCGAGTGAAGTGGAAAACATATTTTTCATACTCCTCCGCTGTTCTTTTCTGATTAATTTTAATTGCGGGATCCAAGACAGTTGAATCGTTTCATTGCTTGAGCTTCATTGCCCGGCGCTTTTTTGATGGACTCCACGGTTGATTCTGGCTTTCAGGAGTTGCAGTGGTTGGGAATAGTTTGACGGTATAGTTATAGAATAGTTAAATAGATTTTCCCGTTAAAAAAATATCTATAAACCAGAATACGTGTGGGTACACGTATTCTGGTTTGTAGGCGCCATTAGAAAACTCTTAGACCCAATTTTTTTTACCCTATTGTTGAGTTTTATTATATTTACTCAAATTAAATTAGCAGACGAAAACGTAATATCTATAGCGATTTGAAATGTTTTCTGTTTTCTTACACTTTAAATTCAGTATAAATCAAATATTCTAGCGGACGTAGACAAGGGTAAAAGCTAGTAAGAAATAAACTCTGTAAACAATCTGCCTCAACACCGGATATCCAGTGTCTGAACTCAGACAGGTTAGCACATTGTGTTGGCAGCTATAGGTGGGTTAAAATTTCTTTCGTTGTGTCTTTTTTGTACCATGTAAAGAGGTGCTTTCTTGTTTGTAAGCAGTAATAAGAAAAAAAATCAGATTTTTAGAAATTACTAGCTTCTGCCCGCGGCTTCGCTCGCGTTAGAAAGAGACAAAAAGTAGCCTATGTTACTCTCCATCCCTTCAACTATCTCCACTTAAAAAATCACGTTAATCCGTCGCTCCGTTTTGCCGTGAAAGAAAGACAAACAGACAGACAGACAGACAGACACACTTTCGCATTTATAATATTAGTATGGATTTCAGTTATACAGGCGTCCTCTAAATAGAAATTCATACAGAAAGCAGAGAAAATTTAAAGAAAGACAATATTTCTTTCACTTACCGTCCTACACGAAATCTTTAGAATTGTTGATATCTTTCTTATACAGATATAGAGAATTTTGAAATTAAAAAGTCATAATTGAACATGAGGGGCACAGACGACGGGGTAAAGAACGGAAGCATAGCATTAAATAGAGGTGAATGTATTCGTTATTGTTATAAATAAATTTTCTATTGGTGCCTTTATTTGATTAATTACACAAGTGCTGCATGCATTTAGGTAGTATTAGTATAGTAAGCTATGGTATTGCCGAGTTTTTTTATCCCCAACCAACATACATAATCATAAATAGACAGCCGGACACATTTTACCATTAAAAACCGTGCTAAAGATTTTATCTTGATCAGACCACAAAGTCTCATCCTAGACTCAAATATCTAAGTAATAGCCGAAGTTTTAAAAGCCCATTAACTGGTAATATTTCACTGAATAACGGGAAGTGCGTGCCTTGTGTCGCTTTGTCTGTATTTAGCATTCAGATCATGCCTCCATTGGTAATGTACAAAGCTTACTTGTTGCTTTTGAAGTACTAGTCCTAGAATTCAATTGGGATTCTAGGGAACATGGACAATCGTGGGTATTGTTAGTTGGAATATAAACGAAGTGGCGTGTCTGTTTTATTTTATTTTCTTTGATGAGTCATTCTCTTGTTACAATGATGGCATGGTTAGCGCAGTGAGTTTTTTTGAGGAGTGGGAAATCATCAAATGACTGCTCCCGTCCTGGGTGCGGCGGGAGGGCGTGTCAGACTTTTACTGACTAAAACCCACTCATGTTCCTTCGGTTGCCCTTTATGTTCCGGGGTCACGGTAACTATTATAAACATTCCGCAACCTCGTGTTACGGGTTCGATTCGCGCAAGGGACAATTATTATTATAATCTACAGTTATGTTCTGAGTCTGGTTGTCTTATGACCAATGCTTGCACAACTTGGACAGGTCCACTCAAATTGTGTTCTTCGCTCATCAAAAGAGTACCTTAGTCATTAACCTAAATGGTCCTCGCATGATTTGACCAATACAATGTGGATGGACTTTTAAAGGGACTTTGACCTCTGAGTTTTCTTTCTTCTTAAAGTAGTCTGCTAGAAAACACCGGCCCCATCATTTACTTAAAATAAGGAAAAAAAAAAACACGTTAAAGTGTTGTTTCTAACCGAATTTTGAAATAAATATCATTTTATGTAAAGGAAACATATACAAACATACTAAAAAAAAAAGAAATTTATCCGAAAACAGTAAAACTGGAAGTTCATATACAATTTTTATAACTTATTCATTTTATGAGAGAGTCTGACAAGCGGCCAAGTGCATTTTATATTGCAATCAAAAGTTTACTCCTTTTAATATCCTGATAGCATCTCATGTATGCAGTTATGGGTTCGAACTCGGGCATTGTAACGTATTTAATTTATATTTAATTTCTAAAGTTCATCTTGGACATAACTGACAATCTGTGTGTTGAAAAGCACGAAAGCCATTGGTCCTGTTTATCTAAACTTGAAAGCAGTAAATTTTACTTTTTAAATAAGTCCTCGTGTCTAGTCCTCTAGATTTGTCTTTAACAAAGCTGAGCTTAGTTTTCGGCACAAATGGACCTTGTTTAAGTCATCTTCCTATCTATGTTGAGGTTTCGGTTCGGGTATCGGTTTTTATCGCTACCGGTTACGGATCGATAACAGTGTTTCACGTGAAGTGACTGCTTATCAGACCTCCATAACCCAGTTACACACTTGGCGACACGATACCCATTAGACTGGTCAGGCTTTCAGGCTTTTGACTACTCATAACGACTGTTGTTCACCGTAACCTTGTTTAAGTGGCAATGTTTAGGTGATAACTATTCATTACTCTATTACAGGAGCTTAATCTGTATTTTGAGTACAATATCTATTGAAGTCTAGTTAAGAATATTCCAGGTTTACTGTAGGATGGTTCGTTCTCTCCGGTGGGATAGTGAAAATACAATTTCTAAGCAAATGCTAACGCTTTGGGCTAGTAGAGGTGGGCGAGTATATTGACTACTTACACTTCAAATGCAAAATAGGCATACGATGCTATAACTGGTTTGGGCCGGTTTTAAGCTAAACTTCGCGTAGGGGCTGGTCACACCGAAGATCGCTTGTTGCGGTAGCAATCATTTTTAGTAAAGGTGTCGAATGTCGTAGAATGTCACCTGGCATGAGGTTGGGGTTTTGAAAAGGGTTTTAAAAATTCAATTCACAAATGTGTTATATTGAACGTCGCTGACATCCGGGTTTAATTTCAATTTAGACTTAAAGTTTGAAATCGCCAATCCGCCTTGAGCAAACGCATTGATCAATGCTTGCCCCTTCGCAGTACTAGAAGAGGTCTGTACCCTATAGTAAACGATTGACAGTACATTTGAACAGAAAAATCACATGGTAATACCGTCTCAATATACTAAGCAGCCGAGTAACATAAGCTTCTTACATTCCTCGTCAAATCACATCCATATTAAATCATTCATATCAAATTATCCATACGAAAATCCTATCCTCGACATACATCCAGCATTTCATTAAAGCAATCTCGAATCTCGATCCAACTCATAATCTCACACGCCGAAAACAAAAAACGAAGATGGCGGCGCCGCTTTAATTTTTTTTTAATACTACAAAGTTCGCTCGCAAAGGGGATCCTGTTCGGAAATCTCCTTATTCGAGTAAGGAGCTTACAGCTTACTGGTAAGTCTTTGACAATCGAATGCGACAGAGGTTTGGTCCCACCCGTTGGAGCGTCGTAGTAAATTTAAATTTCCCCCGAAAATACTGAAGCGGAGGTGGCCGAATTAAAATGAGGCTATGTAAATCTGACACCTTCGGATCTCGCCAGTTGTTGTCGGCTAATTGTATTAACGTATTCTGTAGGCTCTTTGTTGTGATGACGTAGGTATTAAAGAATATATTGCGTAAGCTGAAATATTAACTGATTTGTAAATTTTAACACTGAAATCTGGAATATTTTTTTAATAACTCGACACCAATGTCGACACCATTAGTTTCCAGTTTGATTCAGGACTAAATAATCCGGAAATCCAGGTATTCTACGAGATACTGACGATATCGTCAAGGATGTTTTTTCTGCTAGTATGCAAAATACGCGCAATTGTTTTCGTATGTTGTAATGTAAAAGTTTTGACTGTAATATGAAATATATTTTTTTGTTTGACATTGTAATTGCTGTTATGATATTTTATTTTTTATTGTGTGTTGTAATGTAATTTATATTATTGTAAATGTGACATATAATTAATATTTTTAATAGTTGTAATAATTTTAATGTGTAAGAAAATAATACTATATTCTGTAAAATATCTTCGATAATGTAATTGATGTTGTAACCGTATTATTTGAAGTAAATAAATAAATAAGTTGCATTCAAATGTTTTTGACAAATTTTGTCCCTAGCAGTTTTCTCAAGTCTACAGTTAGATGACCATTTTTTTCCGCAACTAATGTTAGGATTAGGATAGCAGCGATGTCCTAGATAAACATAGAAAGTACGAAAGTATGATTTAAACATGTCACATTGGTACATGTTTGAATTCAAATACATAACTTCATGCATAACAGGCGGGCCTTAACGACTGGCTCAAATATCATGGGTATCAGAATCGGAATTGGAATGGGAAAATCGTTCATCGCAAACTATTTAATTGGCGAGGATGTGCGAGTGACGCTTTTATTTTCTTTGAATTATGTCATTATTCATATAACCGTGTAATAACAGAATGTTTTATGAAAAGAACCGCTGAAAGGTTGAGCTTTGGATATCTCACTGCCTGTCTAAGGCTTAAAGCAAAACGTTTTCAAAAGTCAAAATTAAAGCCACGAGAGAAAGTAACCACGCCATATTTTCTTAATAATCTTTTTCAAAAGCGCAATTGTAAATCTCAAAATTCTCATTCAAATATTACCGACAACGCGAAGCTCCATTCAGTACGACTGTTTATCTCTATTTTTCAAGATAAAATAATAAAGGGAAAAGTATAAATGAAACTCTTGGTGCCGATAAATGAACAAAAGTAAATGTTACGTTAATTTTCCGGTTTGAGGCCGGTTGGGCCCTTTCTGACGAAAGAATGAGCCACCCTTCTCTTTTCACACTTTTCCGTCTCATAGACTTCTTTGACCAGAACTACAGTGATTTATCCCCGAAGAGCCGGGAATAAATTCGTTCAGATTAAGCCGTGGACGCCTTTTATATGTTTTCGTTGGACTTACAAAGGAACTACTAAGAAATGTTTAGTATTTTTCGGTAATCGTCCACTTTGGGACGCGGCCCTTTTTAAGGATGCTGATTGGTTGGTGACCCTTTTGCCTTTTAGACTGGTTCTATGAAATGCAGATGTATTAGGCCTTGCCATTGGTGAGAAAGTAGCAATTTTAGTTAGTTAATTTATAATGAGTTAAAACGGTATAGAGCTGAAAACTGCAACCTTGTGTTCAAGAAAGTAAATGAATTGAGGAAGAATATTATCATTGAATTTTAAACTCTTGATATTTTATTAAGTGTTAAATTCAACTGAACCTTTTCAGCCAGAATCTCTTTTGACTTAATCAACTTTTAGAATACAACATACAACCTACAATTTAAAGCACACTGATGTTAAAAATAACGACGTCTACAGTTAGTTTATCCGGGATATTCTTAGCGATTACTTACGTGATCTAATAAAATAGAATTCTCAAGGTAAACGTTTCCTTTGCCGCAACGGTAAAAAAAATTAAGTCGCCAATCCTATCGATTTTACAGGTCCTTGAGATTTTGAACGGAATGACTCGGAGAGTTCTCTGATTTGGAAGAATGCTGAAACTAAGACTGAGATTAATTTAGAGGTATGAGGAACAGAGTCTAAAGTTCTTGATCCTCCATTGAACAGAGAGGAGCCTCTGACCTCTTCTGGCCCTCTCTTTTGGTGGGTGACTCCCCGACGGTTCGAATTTTGTATATTATTACTTAGGTGCACATGTTGCATCAAACTCCCGTAACACGATTAGGATGTCAGTTGGAGTTCACATGTCGGGCGATAGATGTCGCTATATTAATTTATTTCGTGAGGTAGCTTTAGACTGTTGTGTTTTTTTTTTTATTACATATGGGCTTGCTCTTGGTCCCAGACTAGCCCGAGGGCATAGACGGGGCCTACGATGGAGCGAGCTCACCCAAAAGGCTCTGGTGTACCCGCGCACAGATGAAACACAGCAAGCTGCTTGACACCTGGCTCCGGCGGGAAGGTGGTAGCTACCAGGCGGACTCTTGCGAGACCTACCACCGCTGGTTGGGTCGTTCAGCCGTCACCATAAGTGGTGCCGTTGCCCGGGGTGGACCGCTAGGAGGTAGACCCAAACCAAAATGTTTAATTTTATTCAGTTTCTAAATCGATGTTAGGTTAATAACTCGTGCCTTCTCTGTATGAGAAGAGGCCTTTGCCCTGCAGTGGGACAGTAATAGGCTGGTATTATATTATATTTTATTCCTCAATTAATTATATTGAACTAACTAGGCCTAATATATTTATAGACTTCTAAATAAAGTGGGGTTCAAACATTACGAAGAAAGGAATGTTACTATACCTATGTATATATTTATTTTAGGCCTAAGGGCTAACGATGATTGACTCAATGGACTGTTGTCGCCTACACAAAAGATCGTCCTACACAATTATAAAACAACCAAGTGACAAAATGTTCCATTTGTTTTTTTGCAACGCAAATAAGAGTAATTATTTAATTCTATCAATAGATTCAAAAAACGAGTGTACCAGACCGCTTAGTTCCTTTATGTTCGGAGAATTCTAACCCTCAGGGTTCCGCTTTTCATTTATTTATTTCTTTATTTAAACTTCATGCACGAATTTTCGTAGACGGACTTAATGCCTTAGGCTGTCTCCTCTCTAACCAGTCAACCCCGAGTAGAGGAGATATACCATGGCTGGTTTCATTCTGACAAACGGAGCCCTCTCGCCTAAACAGTTCAAATTTCCTCGATTATGTGCGGTTAGGACCATCCCGCCACACTGTTCTCTGACACTCTTGAAAGCCAGAATCATTAGTAGTGACCACAAAATAAGTTTCGGGGCAATGAAGCTTGACAAGTCTCGAAAAGCGATTCTGCCCCCCTAGACAAGTGGCATTGTAGAATAGATAGCGAAATAGAATAGATTGTTAAATGTATGGATATGTCAAAATCTATTCTACAATGCCACTTGTCTAGGGTGGTGGTTTGCTTGCTCTGAATAACTAGCACTAAATGAAGCTGTTTAAAGATTGTTTTCTATCGGTTATTTTAAAATGAAACAATAATTATAATTAAAACTACGATGGACCCAAAAATACATACACAATACAGAAGAAATATTTGAAAAAGTACAACGATTTATTTGTAAAAACATTTTATTCAAGACATTAGTTGTATTTTCTGAAATTTTAATCTGGTTATTTTTATACACATAGATACGTAAACTTCAAATTAAATTCTTTGACTACTGCATCCTTCTAGCAGCACACTCTCTCAACAAATGTTCGTTGCACGTAATATGTTTTCATGTAAACAACGACATTTTTCCAAAAACTCCAAAATAGCATGCATAAAACCGTATTCGTTCGTTTCACAAAATTTTCGAAGTCAGTTTTATTTAAACACGGTTCATCTTTATAACAGCTCAAGTTTTCATTCCGGACCATCCCTGGGGGTTGAAGCGTGATAAACTTTAACGTGCAAAGATCTCATTACCGTGCTTTGTTCATTACCGCGTGCCCGTGTACGTGATGGGACGAGTTAGCAACTTTACATGACATGAACAGTACCTACATGTCTTGTAACGAATTTTGCGAGCGATAAATTCACTTTTTGAGGTTGTAAAGTTTAAAGGGACTGCTTTTTTATGTTTTGCGATGTAAATTTGTTTTTCTTTTTAGGGTTTTGTACCAAAATGATGTAAAAGAACGCTAAGGGCTTTTGTCCACCACTGACGTCACCGTCTCGTTACCGAAAACGAGATTTTTTTCTGGCTGAGTTTTATATGAGGTGACAAGACGTGCGGTGGTCACTCAGCTATAGTAACTGTATGTATCGCCACTTTGGCGCCGTCAAATCGTTCTCGGTGACGGTGACGGCGGTGGTGGACAAGCGGCCTAATAATTTCGTCATGCCCGTCCTCGGCTTACCGTCCAAACTGTTGCAGCTAGAAAGGTGAAACTTTGCATGGACATGTGTATTTACTAATTCGAGAAAGTGCTAAAATAATCACGAATATTTTTTTTGTGGGGTTCGTACCTGGTAAGAAGCCTGACGAGCTAACATAATTTTATGTGGTCACTGCCACATAATAATGGCCGTTGCAATACTAGAAGCCTTGCAGATGCCTTACGAACCTAGTGATAAAGATGATCATATTTTTGGATAGACATCGACACCCATAAAGTCCTAGACTTTGAGAGCGATGAGTCATCATAACATTTCAAGAATGCTAAATTGACCTAGGCGTTTTCTTTCCGGTTTTTTTTCTTTTTTGGACCGTCATCAGCGGGCCCCTCCTTCTACAGAACATAGCAATGCTGCTTAGCAGCGGTAATAGTTATCGTAGTAATACTTCCGCGGACGACCTCCATTACAAAAAGCAATAATTATATACTACGACTACTTTGCTGCCGTTGCTAAAGGCTTTTTAGAGTTCCGTAGCCAAATGGCAAAAACGGAACCCTTATAGATTCGTCATGTCTGTCTGTCTGTCTGTCTGTCTGTCCGTCTGTCTGTCTGTCTGTCCGTCCGTATGTCACAGCCATTTTTTTCCGAAACTATAAGAGCTATACTGTTGAAACTTGCTGAGTAGATGTATTCTGTAAACCGCATTAAGATTCTGATACAAAAATAGAAAATAAATAAAAAAATTTGGGGGTCCCCATACATAGAACTTAAATTCAAAAAAAAATTTTTTCGTCATACCCGCATGTGTGGGGTATCTATGGATAGGTCTTCAAAAATGATATTGAGGTTTCTAATATCATTTTTCTCTAAACTGAATAGTTTGCGCGAGAGACACTTTTAAAGTGGTAAAATGTTGGTCCCCCCCCCCCTGTAACTTTAAAATAAGAGTATGATAAATAAAAAAACAATTTTGATGTACATTACCATGTAAACTTCCACCGAAAATTGGTTTGAACGAGATCTAGTAAAAAGGTTTTTTTTAATACGTCATAAACCGTATATCGTAATTTACCTTTCATTCAATCAACTCAAATATAACAAGAACTTTATATTATGTTACTTGTTGCTACGGAACCCTTCATGAGCGAGTCCGACTCGCACTTGGCCGGTTTTTATTATTATGTTTTTGGAGCTGGCATATACACGAGGATGTGGGATACCAACGGGGCATTTGGACATCTTACTAACATTTTTTTGAGGACGGGAAATCATCAAATTTCTTCTCCCGCCCTGAGTGAGGCGGTAGGGAGTGTCACACTTTTACTGACTAAAACCCATTCCTGTTCCTTTGGTTGTACTTATGTCCCCGGGGCCGCGGTAACTATTAAAACTATAATTAGAACTATTCCGCAACCCTGGACATCTGATTAATGTAAATAAACTTGGTTTGATTAAAGTAAATAAACTAAATTCTTATCTATCTATATAAATAAAATGAATCGTTAAAATTATTGCTAAGCGTGAAACTCGAGAAAGATTGGACTAGGTCAGTATATTTTCTTTTAAAACATTTGTTGAAATTCGATTAAGGATCTTGTTATTAGAAAACTAAACTTACTTAATACCTCTAAAACCCGCTACGGAACGAGAAATTTAATACTCCAGTATATACATAAAAATCGTGACGAGATCAAAACTAACAACAAAAAACAAAAAACTTGGTTCAAGTTTTACAACCAATGCCAAAGCCAAAAACATTATTTTAGAATGTATGAACACGCTCTCACTTTCGTGGGATGAACAATAACAACAATTAATCGAGCTATCTATATCAACTATATGCAGAATGAATGAAATCTACGCAGACGACGGTCGCGGGTACCACCTAGTTATTTCAATGGACGGTAAAATCTATCTCAAAAAGAGAAGACAATGGCCGCAGTACTCATTAAATACGAAGCCAATAAATGTACCAGAGCGAGGATGTTAATGGTAGCAAGTTTACGGCGCCTTCTAACCTAGTTTCGTAACGTCTCGTATATTCAGCGCCTAGATAAGAAGCTCGCAGATGTTTTGGAACATTTTCAGGTAAGTGCTTGGAGAAAAATTGAGTAGTACGCGTGGTGGGGGGGTCAAATTAGTTCAGGCCAAACAGATTTTAATGATTTTACAAAACCCAGGCAAGGTTCGGTTTGGAGAATTATCTAACCTAGAACTCCGATTATGCCATATCCTAACGGCGTAATCAAGCGTAATATTTTATCAGTTGTGATTCACATGTGGCGACCTAGATGTCGCCACTTGAACTAAATTATGTTATAAAATTATGTTTTCTAAACATGTATAAGTATATTTCTGAACCACTAAGGACATAACTTTTATTTCATCATATAAAGGGACACATATATTCTGTGAAGGTATGTATTTACTAGTCGCCTGATCTTTGTCTTAATAAATACTTCAAATTAAGATGCCAATAAAAATATTTTCAAAAAGCGATTAACACGAGTATTATTAATAAAACATATTTCATGGAGACCCATTTGCTCCCGCGCCCGTAATAGCTGCACATTGCACAGATTTTTGCGAACAGCGCAAGTATTTACGACCCACCATAAAATATAGGCTGCATTTTATTTAATTCTACACGAACGAAACTGCTGGTTAAAAAATATAACGTAACTTACGTATTTATTTTGAAGTGCGTTATAAGTGCTCGAAGTTCATTTTCCCGAAGAATGACAATTTATGTTTCGGGCGAACGTTCGCGGAAACCGCGACGCGTAATCTTTAGTTCAGTCAAATGTTCTTCGGTCAATCGTCAATTCGGACGTACGGTCTTCGGCCAATTGTCAATTCGGGAGAACGGTCTTCGGCCCATCGTCCCTTCGGGAGAACGGTCTTCGCCCAATCGTCCATTTTCGGCGACTTTACTTCGAGTAAACTTTAATCTTTTTATTTTTAGGCTCAATTTACATAATTTGTACATTGCCTTTTACCAACTTGAAAAGAAAGATTTACAGAACAAATCTTGGACATAGATATAGAGATTACTGAGTTATAAGCGTTCTGTAAGACAGACAGATAGAGATAAATCCTTTAGCAAGTCAGGATTAACACAATATCCAGTAAATATAAAACCCGCCCACGCGATACAGTCAAATTCAACTCTCACAACTCATTACCCCTTGGAGGACAATAAAAACTTATATCCCGTATTCTCTGGGAAACAAAGTTGTAGGATATAGTTTTAGCAACAAGTTTTTATGTTGCGGGTACAGTATATTTATTGGGAAACAAAACCACATTGATTGAACATTTTATGTAGTGGGCAACAAAGATGCGCAATTGTTTCCAATAATAGTACCGTAAGGGTTGTATTCGGTTTGATTATATTTGACAAGAAGTTATATTAATTGATCAGATATATTCGTTATTCAGATTTCTACACCATTTCTGCAATAAGACAATGACTTTTGCCAAACCTTATGATTCTAGATTAATTTAAAGTACCGTGATGGTTTTAATTCCCCTATGAGAATGAAATATGAACCATTAGCAGCAATATCTATATATATATATAATCCATACTAATATTATAAATGGGAAAGTAACTCTGTCTGTCTGTCTGTCGGTCTGTCTGTCTGTCTGTCTGTCGGTCTGTCTGTCTGTCTGTCTCTTCTTCACGCCTAAATCACAGAACCGATTTGAATGAAATTTGGTATAGATATAGCTTGGGACCCGGGAAAGGACATAGGATAGTTTTCATCCCGGAAATCCCCCAAGAACGGGAACTATTATTCCACGCGGACGAAGTCGCGGGCAAAAGCTAGTATCTATATAAAATAAATTAATCGTATGATTTATAAACACATTTATTTTTATACAAGATATTTATTATTTATATTCATTTTTGCTGTTGCGTAATAAACCACTAGCGTAAATGGGTTGTAGATTGTTTATTACACGACAATTAAAGAAAAACAAATCAAAACCAAATTCAATTATAGAAAAAATCTTGCAGCAATTGGCGGACCAATTATACTTGCAGTTAAAAAAATAATTGAACTTTGAAAACTTTTATATTCCCATATCAAACAACTATTCTTAGTTGAAATCTAATTTTATGTCGACCTCGACTTTACTGTTCTAGAAGTCCTGTATTTAATTCAATTTAATTTATATTGTCTTTATTAGTAATCTTGAAATAAGTTTTACTATAATTTAAACGAATGAATTAGACACTGATATTTTGAATTTCATTTGTTTTTCTTGGCATCCTCTATGTTTTTGTATCGCTTACAGGTCGAGAGTTTTTCTTCAACTAGCCCTTTCCATAGAAGTTTTATGTCTTCTACTATCTCTGAAAGAATCTGCCTTCTTTCTTCTTTTTATTAAAAATAAATTGATAATAAATTATAAATATGTATGTTTGATAATGATCATAAGCACCAAAAACTTAAACCCAACTGTAAAAGCCGGAAATAGTGTGACTTGTTGAAAATTTTGTATTTGTAAATATTGTCCGCCTACAAACAAGCTCCTTAATAAAAGTCAACTACCAATCGCCAAGTATTCCACTAATTCAGCCTACCCACAGAACACAGGCATAATATAACATTATTTTGAGCATTCAAATACCGTATTGAAGACAAAGAGGCACGTAAACCAACAAAAAAAGTCTTGCTACAGTTCTCGTGTCAATGGCACATTAAGGGTTAACACGTATAACCAGCATTATTTTACTCGGCAAAAACATAAAATGAAAATGTTACTGCGGACTGGGGCGGGAGCCATAAATCCGTGCGACTGTACAGTCGCAGCGACAAATCGTTGATGGCGTTTTCATATGGGCGATTATTAGATTGATATTCGTTTGTTATGGTTTCCCTGTGTTTGTTTGCACTTCGGGTTTCTGTTTGTTTCTGGGTTGTGTTGGTATTACTGGATTTATAAATAGATGGTATGTTACCGTATAGTGTAGTTAGAAAAGTTTGCTTATAATACCTATGATGCTATAATATATATATTGTTTAATTAATTGTTTTTGTGTCTCATTGCTGGATAAAGGCGTACAATGTCGTGGGACAAAAGTGGTTAGAAGTCGCATACAACAACATAGTATAAAATGAAATTTTGAAATACAATATTATTTAATTACGGTTCGTTTTCAATTTAAAACCCATTTGTTTTGAAATTGACGCACTCCTTAAATAAGTGAATGAGCTAAAGGAACTATAGAATGAATGATCATTTGATTTGCTAAATTATAAAATTTGAGATTATTCAAAATCAAAATCAAAATCGTTTATTTGTGATACATGGGTTAAAATTACATGCAGGTGTTCATTACATTATTTAATTACTTATAATGTTCATACCACGAATTTTGTTTTTATTGGGATAAAAACTATCCTATGTCCATTCTCAGGCTATGGGATTTCTCTTTACAGTCAAATCAGTTCAGTAGTTTTGGCGTGAAAGCGAGACAGTTAGACAAACAGAGTTACTTTCGCATTTATATTATTTGTAAATAATTTATTTTTATATAATATGAATTTAAGTAAGAAATGAAATTATTTATTCATTTAACAAATAGGAAATTAAATTCACATTTACAGATTATCAGTTATTTTTAAACAATACCTCTCTCACATACCCATGACCAGCCCTATAATCCACTTTCCAAGTTCCTCATCACAAAAACAAAAGCCAAACGCCATCAGCTACCCAAAGGAACTCCCTATCATTATTACATCATTAAAGTATTACTATTGCCTCCTAACCTCTAACTTGATAGCAATAAAGCTTGTCAAGCCACCTCTAGGGGTAAACCATTTCCCCAGTCATTATTTACCGAAGCAATAATTATCAATTACCCCTTAGAGCCCGAACAGGCCGTTAATATTTAAGCAAAGTTGCTAAATGTGAATGTTTAGCTTTAGCTGTGTTATGGGCAATGTCAATCGTAAATGCTTGGCTAATGTTTTTCTCGTAATGAGACACTCCGTGGGAGATGTAAGTTAATCACCGTGCTTTTTGCTCAGTTATATTGGATTTCATTATTTTATAGCTATATAAATTTTACAAAGCAGAAGAATTTTTTTGTTTGGTTGAACATGCTAATTCCAGAAGATAAAAAAAAACTTTTTGTGTTGGATAGCCCATTTATTGAAGAAGACTATAAGTTATATAACATCGCGCTAGGCCCTATGGGAGCGGAGTAGTTACCAGAGATGTGGACGACTCCGCGGGGTTCAGTTAATTTAGTATAGGTATGTTATTTTTGCCACCACTCGTGTATTTAATGGTTATGTAAGAATAAGAATAATTTATTGTTAACTAGCGACCCGCTTTAGTATCGTACGGGTGTTACATACGTTTGAAAACCCCGGCTGTTCTCTACTACAATATGCATGCAAACCTTAAACATAAAAACCTTTCTCTGAAATCACTTTATCTAATAAAAAAACGCATCCAAGTTTATAATAGTTACCGTGACCTTGGAACATAAAGGGCAATCGAAGGAACATGACTGGGTTTTAGTCAGTAAGAGTCTGACACGCCCTCCCGCCGCACCCAGGATGGGAGCAGTCATTGGAAGATTTCCCACTCACCAAAAAAAAAATCCGTAGCATAGTTTTAATGATCTAAGCATACACAGTCACACATCACACACACACACACACGTACACGTACGTCACAGTCGTACATAGGTACAGACAACGAAAAGCGACTTTGTTCTACACCTCGTGGCGATATAAAATACATGTGTATGATGTAACACAACCATCTGTTCTGTTCTGTTTATGAGCGTCGTAGTATCATGTAACATAGTCAATGCTAATAACATAAATCTGGTTATCATTTACAGAAAGAATATGGGAAGATTTTCATGAGATAAAATCTTTAAAGTTGTTGCAAGTGACCATGTCATTCAGATTTCCACGAAAATGAAAAAGTAACTCTCGTTTCCCACAGACTTCTTAGAGGTCTTTAAAAGTTATAAAGATAGTTAAATAGTCATCGTTGTTCACAAAAAACAAGATGGCCGCTACGCATTCTGTACGCGACTGCACATATTAACATCTCACAGCTACTTGCGTTGAATTTACGTGTACGAGGCGTCAATCTTCCCTTTCAGAACAGAATTTATTAAGTAGACCTAACTAGGCTTAATTTGTTGAACCTAAACAAGGAGCTTTTACTTGGAAAATTAATGTGTTTATCGTTTCAGACATCTTTTTAGGGTTCCGTAGTCAACTAGGAACCCTTATAGTTTCGCCATGTCTGTCTGTCTGTCCGTCCGTCCTTGCTTAATCTCTGTAACCGTTAGCACTAGAAAGCTGAAATTTGGTACCAATATGTATATCAACCACGCCGACAAAGTGGTAAAATTGGAAAAAAATGTTTTATTAGGGTAGCCCCCCTATATGTAAAGAGGGAAGTGATTTTTTTTTTATTTCAACCCTGACGTGTGATATATTGTTGGATAGGTATTTAAAAATGAAAAGGGGTATACTAAAATCAGTTTTTGATAATGTCAATAATATCGGAAATAATCGCTCCAAAAGGAAAAATTAAAGCGTCCCCCCCCTCTAACTTTTGACCCGTAGGTTTAAAAAATATGAAAAAAATCTGGAAAGTAGAACTTTATAAGTACTTTCTAGGAAAATTGTTTTGAACTTGATAGAAAGAACAGTTTTTGTACAAAAAAGAAAAAGGTTATACAAAAGAATTTCTGCGTACTTAGTATGTCAACGTAACAAATAGCCTTTTTTTTTAAACTTATAAGTGGGAACACTTATTGTGACGGACGGGAAACTACGGAACCCTACATTGAGCGTGGCCCGACACGCTCTTGGCCGGTTTTTTAGAAATACGATGGATATTTTAAAAAGAGAGACATCGTAATTACAGTAGTACAATGGCACAGTTTTTTTTTTATATATTAGTACAAAAATCAACATCGCTTATAAGTATCTGAAAAACGAGAAGTGTTGACGGGCCTGTTGGTCTAGTGGTCAGTGACCCTGACTGCTAAGCCAGAGGTCGTGGGTTCGATTCCCACCCAGGACAAACTTTGTGTGATGAGCATAATTGTTTGTTCTGTGTCTGGGTGTTATTTATCTATAATATGTATGTATTTAAAAATTATATAAGTATGTATATCAGTTGTCTGATTACCATAACACAAGCTCTGCTTAGTTTGGAATCAGATGGCCGTGTGTAAGATGTCCCAGGATTTTTTTTTTTTTTTTTAAAGATGTGCCTCATGCGCCTGTAATTCAAAAACAAAGTCAGTCTTAAATCCCGTGTATTCGAAGGTTTTAAATTCGTTTAGTAGTTCAATAGATCTCACCGCACATAGGCAAGAACGTTGAAATTATTTGTGTAAAGAGGAAAACTTTTACTCCGATCCTTACAACATTATACAAAATTAGCGTAAAATTAAGTCAATACATACACACCCTGTGGTATAATGGTGTATATTTTACGGGCCATAAGGCGTAAGGTCCTTATTTGAATAACATAGCGCAATTTGTTTTCGCACGCAACAATCATGTAATTGTTTGCGATAATGTGTTATTTATTTGCAGAAGGTTTTTATAGGTTGTTGGTAGTTGTGTATGTTTTTATTTATAACGTTTTGGGCCAGTAATTAAGATTGTTAATTTCCGTGACTTTAGTGCTGAAGAAATGGCTGATGAAATGGGCTTAACTTGCTAAGTGTGATGACACTTTTATTTTTTTGGCAAATAGCTTTTTTAAGACGTACTTTGTGGTATATTTTTACTATTATTTTGTGTCGTTTGAGAAAATGTCTAGAAGGAGTGGTTCGATTACAAAACAGGCATAGATATGGTGGCAAGTAGGTACTAAAAGCCTCTTTATCGTATTTAACATGCATAACCTTTTGGCGGAAACAATCTATTACAGATTATTAAATTCGTAACCCTCCAAAGTTTTAAACTCCCCAAAAAGCTAATTAAAATAAACTTTGTTAAAAAACCGCAACAATATTTTTCTTAACTTCATAAAAACCAAATCTCGTTTAACCCATAAAATTCGCGTTATAATTCAAACGCATTATCCTAATCCTTGCTTCATTCTAATTACGAATAATAATCTCTAAATATACGCGTTGAAATCTCATAGGTCATCGTTATACGAACATATTTTGCTTCTAATCTTATTATGTTAAATTTTAGGGTCCTGGAAAAAGAATAATGTAGACGGAAAACTGTTTTTTATTGGAGCTAAGGTTGGTACTAAATGCCTACTCGTCCCTGAGGGCCATCAGTTTGTTACTTATATTTTATTCAAATTCTTGCGTGTTACAATCTTTATTGTTGAGTTTAGGGTTTACTTTCTTTGGTCTCAGGATTTTTTCCAGGAGTGTTGTAATGGCCTGGTGATTAAGGCGCCCCCACGTGTAAAAGGCAACCTCTTACACGAATGGTTTGAATCCGGGTAAAGTCACATTGGTCACCAATGTGATTTTTTTTTAATTCATAGGTACTTTCCGTGCTTCGGAAAGCACGTATTAATCCCGGATGTCATTCGTAGAACTTTGACCATCGTGACGTGTTGTCAGAAGCGTGACCAGTCTAACGGGGTATCATATCGCCCAGTAACTGGGTTGTAGAGGCCTGCTAGGCAGTCACTTCACGTAAAACACTGGTATCCACTTGAATCCGGTTAGGCTGGAAGCCCACCCTAACATAATTGGGCAAAGGCTAGGGAGATGATGCTCTCAGGATTTTTTTCAATAAGAGTGATGGAGTCTTGGCTCCTCGGAAAACATAGGAAAGCTTTGGGCATCACACCAGCCATGTTGAGCTGCTGTATCTCCGGACTAAGAGTGCCAGAGAAGAGGGCAAACAACTGTGTTGGCATATACATTTGTTTATTTGTACCTGCGTCTTTTTTAGGGTTCCGTACCTCAAAAGGTAAAAACGGAACCCTTATAGGATCACTTTGTTGTCCGTCTGTCCGTCCGTCCGGCTGTCAAGACCCTTTTTCTCAGAAACGCGTTGAGATATCAAGCTGAAATTAATATCACATACTCGGGTCTGCTATCTCTTAAAGCAGTGAAAAAATCAAGTTTTTAAATCAACGCAATAAAAAGATACGGCGGTTTATATTGCAAATTTGGACATTTGCAAGGAAATCAAAACCTATAGGGTACTTCCCATTGACCTAGAATCATGAAATTTGGCAAAAAGCAAGGTCATGTAGCACAAGTAAAGGGAAAACTCCGAAAACCGTAAATTTGTAGTTAGTTCACACCAGGCGTCCGTCTGTCCGTCTGTCTGTCAATAACCTTTTTCTCATAAACGCGTCGAGATATCAAACTGAAATTAATATCACATACTTAGGTCTGCTATCTCTCACAGCAGTGAAAAAATCAAGTTTCTAAATCAACGCAATAAAAAGATACGGCGGTTTATATTGCATATTTAGACATTTTCAAGGGAATCAAAACTCAAAACCTATAGGGTACTTCCCATTGACCTAGAATTGTGAAATTTGGCAAGAAGCAAGGTCATGTAGCACAAGTAAAGGGAAAACTCTGAAAACCGTAAATTTGTAGTTAGTTCACATCAGGCGTCCGTCTGTCCGTCTGTCTGTCAAGAACCTTTTTCTCAGGAACGCGTCGAGATATCAAACTGAAATTAATATCACATACTCAAGTCTGCTATCTCCCAAAGCAGTGAATAAATCAAGTTTCTAAATAAACGCAATAAAAAGATACGGCGGTTTATATTGCATATTTAGACATTTTCAAGGGAATCAAAACTCAAAACCTATAGGGTACTTCCCATTGACCTAGAATTGTGAAATTTGGCAAGAAGCAAGGTTATGTAGCACAAGTAAAGGGAAAACTCTGAAAACCGTAAATTTGTAGTTAGTTGACATCAGACGTCCGTCTGTCCGTCTGTCTGTCAAGAACCTTTTTCTCAGAAACGCGTCGAGATATCAAGCTGAAATTAATATCACATATCTCTCAAAGCAGTGAAAAAATCAAGTTTCTAAATCAACGCAATAAAAAGATACGGCGGTTTATTTTGCATATTTAGACATTTTCAAGGGAATCAAAACTCAAAACCTATAGGGTACACCCCATTGACCTAGAATTGTGAAATTTGGCAAGAAGCAAGGTCATGTAGCACAAGTAAAGGGAAAACTCTGAAAACCGTAAATTTGTAGTTAGTTCACATCAGGCGTCCGTCTGTCCGTCTGTCTGTCAAGAACCTTTTTCTCAGGAACGCGTCGAGATATCAAACTGAAATTAATATCACATACTCAAGTCTGCTATCTCCCAAAGCAGTGAATAAATCAAGTTTCTAAATCAACGCAATAAAAAGATACGGCGGTTTATATTGCATATTTAGACATTTTCAAGGGAATCAAAACTCAAAACCTATAGGGTACTTCCCATTGACCTAGAATTGTGAAATTTGGCAAGAAGCAAGGTTATGTAGCACAAGTAAAGGGAAAACTCTGAAAACCGTAAATTTGTAGTTAGTTCACATCAGGCGTCTGTCTGTCCGTCTGTCTGTCAAGAACTTTTTTCTCAGGAACGCGCCGAGATATCAAACTGAAATTAATATCACATACTCAAGTCTGCTATCTCCCAAAGCAGTGAAAAAACCAAGTTTCTAAATCAACGCAATAAAAAGATACGGCGGTTTATATTGCATATTTAGACATTTTCAAGGGAATCAAAACTCAAAACCTACAGGGTACTTCCCATTGACCAAGAATCATGAAATTTGGCAAGAAGCAACGTCATGTAGCAAAAGTAAAGGAAAAACTCTGAAAACCGTAAATTTGTAGTTAGTTCACATCCGTCCGTCCTCCCGTTCGTCCGTCTGTCAAGACCTTTTTTTTTCAGAAACGCGGCTAGATATCAAGCTCAAATTAATATCACATACTCAGGTCTGCTATCTCTTAAAGCAGTGAAAAAATCAAGTTTCTAAATCAACGCAATAAAAAGATACGGCGGTTTATATTGCATATTTAGACATTTTCAAGGGAATCAAAACTCAAAACCTATAGGGTACTTCCCATTGACCTAGAATCGTGAAATTTGGCAAGAAGCAAGGTCATGTAGCACAAGTAAAGAGAAAACTCCGAAAACCGTAAAGGGGAATGCCCAGCGCCCATACAAGAAAATGCCTGAAATAGACAACAATGAAATCTACGCCAAATTGTACTTTAAATAAAAAAAAACCCAAAGACAATTTCAATAATTATCTAAAACTAGGGAGCACCTAGTTTGAAATGTTTTTGCTTAGAGAGGTTATGTCTCAAGCCAAGCCAAGTCGTCGTGTTAAGCAGGTCCTATTTAAGTTATTGTTCGTAATTAGGTACCAAGCACAGATGGCATATCAAAATCCTTAACATATGGCCTAAGTTTTCGTCAAATATCATAAAATACACACGTAACGTAACACAATCAAAACATCGAATTAAATATGTGATGAAAAAATTAAATGTCAAATCACAAGATATTGTCAAACTGCCAAGGCAAAGGACATGTTTCATACTGCCTAGGTTACTTTCTCTGCCGTAGTTTTTAAAAATAATTTGATTCAGGTATATTGATAAGCATATTTAATTACTTAGATTATGAGATATAACAAAAGATGTAATTATTACTGTTTAAAAAAAGCTTTTTACGGATCTCTGAGGATTGTTTATAAGACCACAGACTAAAAATGTAAATGAATGCATGTCATTGAAGAACTGTGCTAGGACGGAAATCAAATTAAATACAGAAATAATAATTTTATATATACCCCTAGTTAAACAAACTGGAAAATATATTAACGAGTTATATTTTATTCTAAATAGAATTTACAGCTACTGGTAATTACTGTCCATTCCAGGCATTTTCTTGGCATTCCCCTTTGTAGTTATTTCACTAAAAAACAAATTAACGGAACCCTCGTTGCGCGAGTAGAACTCGCACTTGACCGGTTTTTTTAGACACAATCTGGCTACTCTATTCAACCACTGCAACTCCTGAAAGTCAGAATCAATTATAGAACATTAATAACTACTATAGCCACCCTAAACTGAAGTATCGCTTCTACTAATATTCTTACAGTCCCAAATGTGTAATTAAGTAATTTTCATCCAATGTTTTGAGTACCATGCGTATAAATTTATTAAGAGCTACCTATTTATAAATGTCTCTTTAAATGATATAGCTTTAAGTGCTTGTTTAGGAGATAAAATTAATTTGGAAAAATCCTGTAAACCTTTTCTAAGTGCTTCGTACGTTTGTGTGGGTAAATGTTTTGGATTTTTTTTTTCTAATAGCCTTAATGGTGGATATCACACTACTCTGCAATTCATGAAGATTACTCAAGTATATTAAAGACTGATTAAAGAAAATTTAATCATCAGAATTCATTGAACTTATGAAAAGCCAAAAAATTAAAGTATAATTTAATAAAATGAAAACTATGCTATGTTGAGGCCAACAGTAGTATAAATAGAAATTATATAAGTCTGACGAAATAAGGAAACGTTAATCTTCAAAATTGTTACGGAGACTTCTTTTTACGTTAGTAGTTTTTCATTGTGGGTTCGAATCTGGAAAAGTATAAATTTAGCGTCTTACTAATAGTCGCTGCATAAAGTTATGACAGGTTTATACGTCAAAAAATGTATGGTTACACAGGCTTTATTCATGACATAACTTTACACAGTGATTATTAGTAAGGGCATTAGTTTTTTAATTTATATGTAGTGAAAAAAAAAGAAAAAGAGTATAAAAGAGTTTCCTCGTAATTGTGATATACATTTTTCGCAGATATAGTCAGTAGAAAGTAAATCTAATCTTCATCATCTTCTTTTTTCCCTCATCGAAATGGTACCTTAGCAAAATAACTCTTCTATCTTAAGAAACTGTGTTAAACTACCCTGTCCTGCACATCATCCACTTTTCTTGTTGTAAAAGAAAATATACTGCGTCTTACATCTATTCGCAAAAATACTCTCAGACATCATCAAGAATTCAGGAGGCACTAACAGCGCATTAGGCACAGTGTAATTTATTGATTGAATATCACGTCGGAAGAGACATCGTACTAAGGACAATGTACAACCTGTAATGGTGGTCATAGTTTATACTGGGTGGAAAGTTTCAATAGGCCCTAGAAAAAACTACTTTGAATGGTTAAAATAGGTTATTCCTAAAGAAAACATTCCTTTATTAAAAAAAACTGCATTCAAAGATTTTCGGAAGAGTCATAACCGAGAATCGAACTGGCTTGAAATGGAAAAAAACCACATCCTGTACTTTTATGGCGTTAATCCTTAGGGTCATTTATAAGGATCAAATCTATCAAGCAACCATGGTCAATTAACTTAGAGGAAAACTATGAAATTTTAACTTTTGAAATCCGAATACTGTCATTTTTTGCAGGGAAATACTGCAGGTGAAAATGGAAGGTTATGTTGGACTCCCAGCAACGAAAACACAAAAGTTCCTATTGCCACCAAGCATCGGGAAACAGTATAAGCTCTGCATGATCCACGCCCCCTTGCTGGTGTTAGATTATCATTAGTGCCTGTATCGGACGCTGAACATAGTCTTCTCCCTGTTGATATATTAGTAACTTCATGAATAATAGTATGTACTAAGTGGCCACCGTAATGTATAATTGTTTGTCTATTAAAAAGTAAAAAAAATCTGTAATGAAGCACAAGCCGTGAACCATTGTTTTATTATTTCTCCCAAAGCACAACACTTGAGGTCATATTTTAATAGGACATCAGGTTTCAAAACTTGGTCGCATCATAAACAAAGTGTATGGCGGGCTTCACCGCACCGGTGATATCCATGCATTTTCCTGGTCGCGCGACTTGAGCATCCAGGTGTCCTAATGAGATCCCTATTCAAATGCTGACAGTCATCAGTCTGCACTACGCTTTCCTTATTCAAATACCCAATGCAGAATACGCTTACCGCAGCGACCTGCGACAGATGTGATCAGTCTACTGGCAGTTCAGCAGTTTACTGTTTTAAGTGGTTATGCTACTTACCTATAAATAAATAACAAACTTTAACAAGAGCTATAAAACTAATACCGAGCCACTAAACACCTCACTTCAATATTCCCTCATTCCCTCCCAGTTCTCTGCTTAATATTTAATTCAACTGCAATAATGCAAGTCGATACGATTACCGTATACCACAAGGAATAAGCGAGGCAAAAGTGCGTAAAATATACAAGAAAACAAGTAAACATTTCTTGTGATGGCAGGGAGCCAATATTTACGGAGCTAACACGATCCTAAGGGAAATAGTGTCGAATATGAGCCGTTCAGACGCCATCTTGTTTGCACACGATATAAAAACTAGGCGTTGCGGTTTCTTTGACTATCTTTTTGTGTATTTTTCTAATATTTGAGGGGAATCTTGGATTCTGGTTTGCTGGTTATTGGATTCAGTGTTTAGGGGAATATTTTGGTAGGGAGATAAAAGTTTTTCCAATAATTTGGAAGCATCTGGCGAAAAGATTTTGTATCCAATTGTTAAGTTCGTCGGTTTTGTAAAATCGTGTAGGGTGAGTTATATATACCTATAGCTTTTGCCCGCGGCTTCGCTCGCGTTAAAAAGAGACAAAAAGTAGCCTGTGTTACTCTCCATCCCTTCAACTATTTCCACTTAAAAAATCACGTCAATTGGTCGCTCCGTTTTGCCGTGAAAGAAAGACAAACATACAGACAGACAGACAGACACACTTTCCCATTATAATATTATCAGAGTTTAAAACAATTTATTGTCATAATAACAATACTTTACACTTTTACAACAACCAGTAAATACACAGATGAGTAAGTGAAAATGCTATGGAAATAAACAAAGAAATAAATTATTCATAAACAATGATATTGCCATTGGTAGGTAGGCGATGTTAACAAACTCGGGGTTTAGAGACTCCACCAAACAGAGCCTAACGCAGCGTATTGTAGATAAAATCAAAGAATAGATCGATAACAACGTGGTGTTAACGCTTTTGTGGCTTTACTGATAGCTTGCTTTGTGTGAAAGTATTCTAGTAATACAGCAGACCCGAATAATCAGACATACGTTTTGCAAGGCGATGTCTGATTTATCGAATTATAGAGTACTGCCTAACTACTGAGTACTAAGAGCCTTTATAGTCCGGAATTTTTCGAATAAAAGTATCTTGTAATCCGACAAATTGACCGAAGATTCGTCAAAAGTACAATCGGAGATATGCGTATCGGATTACAAGGAGCGTCAGATTACTGTTGGTCTCCTGTTTTTTGTCAGTAACTATACACGTATATTACTCTTTAAGTCACTATTTCAACCTTTTCTACGGTCCTGTGCTCAGTTATGATGCGCAAAAGTTGTGCCTTGAAATGTCCCGAAAGGCAATGGAGCGTAGAATTCTGGGTGTAAAACAGAGAGAACTCGAAACATCACGACGCGTTACAAAAGGAGGATTATATTAAGGCAGCCAGACTCTAATAGGATTGGACGGGTCACGTTAGCCGTATAAACGGTGACTGTTGAGAAAAGGTTTCCACTAATGGGTGCTCGTAAAGGTGCAAGATAACTAAGAAGCGAACAATGAGAGCTGATTCGAGAGAAAAAAAAAAGTTCTTAGCTTTCATTAAATCCTTTGCGTAACAGTGAGGCTAAGGTTGACGAAAGTTTGTTAGTAAAATAAAAAAAAATATACTTACGTGTATATCTAGACCTGAGAGCCTTATCACACAAGCGTTTTGCGTGCGGCTGCAGTTTCGCTGCGAAAAAGTTACGGACTCGTGGCGAATCCGCAACGTTTTCATCGCGTGTTTGTTTAGTAACGTAAGTATAAGTTTAGTAACTTATACTGTTATTCGCAACGATCTCGTTGCGCATATGCGTCGTTATGCGCATGTCGTTACATATAATATCCTTTTTTAACCCCCGACGCAAAAAGAGGGGTGTTATAAGTTTGACGTGTCTGTCTGTCTGTCTGTCTGTCTGTGGCATCATAGCTCCCGAACGAATGAACCGATTTCAATTTAGTTTTTTTTCTATTACAGGTGTTTTACGGGCGAGTGTTCTTAGGCATGTTTGATGAAAATTGATTGAGCCGTTTAAAAGTTATGGGGGGTTAAAGTGGGGAAGAAAAACCGAATGTCTGCAAATATGCTCAAGTGGGGTATCAAATGAAAGGTTATGACTCGTACATCACAAAAAACAACAACTTTTATAAGTTTGACGTGTCTGTCTGTCTGTGGCATCATAGCTCCCGAACGGATGAAACGATTTCAATTAATTTTTTTTACTATTAAAGGTTACATTACGCATGCACACACGCACACACACACACACATGCACACACACACAAGCACACACACACACACACACTCACATTTCCATATATTACATACCTACCAGAAACCCACACACCCTCTCTCAGGACAGGACTCTCTTCTTACTTTTAATTTTTATATTATTCAATTTTAATTACTCTATTGTTTTTATCGATAAATTAACAGAGTATACTCTATAATTAACAGATATATCTCGCAACTGTTGGCATTAATTTTATTATTTATATCTCGAGGGAAATGACACTGATAACCGTAATACAGGCTTTGCCTAGCGCGGTTACAGAAGCTACATCCATTTGCTAGAAAATAATACAACATTGCTACCTGTAACATTGTACGAAGTGTTTTGTGGAAATAAAGAAATTATTATTATTATTACTTACGTGCGGGTGTTCTTAGACATGATTGATGATAAAATTCATTTGAGCCGTTTAAAAGTTATGGGGGGTTAAAGTGGGGAAGAATTACCGAATGTCTATAAATGGGTCCACCCTTTATTGCAGAACTTTTTACGTCATAATTTTATTTTGCATAGCAACGGATAGCATAAACCTCTTTTCGCAGAAAATCGTTTGGCATACACTCATTTACCATACACCGAAACCCATAATTTTGTAAGTCAGAATCATCTTTAGGCATAAATTTCATATCCATAATAATCAATAAGTATAACCATCACATCGTAGAAAGTTCAAAACCAGAATCATCTTTTGCCATATATTTTATATCCATAATAATCAAAAGAAGAACCATCATATCGCAGAAAATTCACAGCCAGAATTATCTTTTGGCATGCATTTCATATCTTATTATGGCATGCAGCAAGCATGCAGCAAGCATGCAGCAAGCATGCAAGCATGCAGCAAGCATGCAGCAAGCATGCAGCAAGCATGCAAGCATGCAACCAGCATGCATCATGCAGCAGGCATGCAGCATGCAAGCATGCAGCATGCAAGCATGCAGCAAGCATGCAGGCATGCAACCAGCATGCATCATGCAGCAGGCATGCAAGCATGCAGCATGCAAGCATGCAAGCATGCAGCATGCAAGCATGCAACATGCAGCAAGCATGCAACATGCAGCAGGCATGGCTTCTGTCACGGCTCCGGCGCTGCGGGGCTCCTGCGGCCCCACGCGAGCTAATCGTCGCAGATGGTTTGACGTCCACCACCTCCGCCGCCTCGCCCCTCCGCGCCTTCGCGGGTTTAAATTACACTCTAGGGGTAGGGCAGACAAGACTACGTGAAGTCAGGTTTGCAGCGATTCATTTCTGTCACTCACTTTTGTAGCACACCATAGTGATTTTTTAAAACAATATAATACATTATTTCTATTGAAATTCTGTGATCTTTGTAGTATGCTAAGTCAAATTATGCGGCCCGCGAGCTGAGGAGCAGGTGGTTTTAACGCACACCGCCGCGGCCGAAGCTGCCGTGGTGGACGTAAAAGCAGCTCGCGGGCCGCCTCGCCCCTCCGCGCCTTCGCGGGTTTAAATTACACTCTAGGGGTAGGGCAGACAAGACTACGTGAAGTCAGATTTGCAGCGATTCATTTCTGTCACTCACTTTTGTAGCACACCATAGTGATTTTTTAAAACAATATAATACATTATTTCTATTGAAATTCTGTGATCTTTGTAGTATGCTAAGTCAAATTATGCCAAATAATCGGCGCTCTAAATAAACGTTATGCTAAACGAAATTATGCAAAATTGTAACTCTGACAAAGGTAATTATTCCCAATACGATTCTGCCATCTTAAAAGTATCCCATTTAAAATTCGGACATAAAAACATTAGGCCAAAAAACAATTATGTTAAATATTTTTTATACCTTAACAATGTTCGTTTAAAAAAGTTTCTGCCAAGTGAGTTATGCCAAATAGGTTTCGGAGAAACAAGTTTCTGTCAGATAGAGGGCACCCGGCGGCCGCTGACGGCCGCTGGCAGGGGTAAATATTTAACATAATTGTTTTTTGGCCTAAAGTTTTTATGTCCGAATTTTAAATGGGCTTAAGATGGCAGAATCGTATTGGGAATAATTACCTTTGTCAGAGTTACAATTTTGCATAATTTCGTTTAGCATAACGTTTATTTAGAGCGCCGATTATTTGGCATAATTTGACTTAGCATACTACGAAGATCACAGAATTTCAATAGAAATAATGTATTATATTGTTTTAAAAAATCACTATGGTGTGCTACAAAAGTGAGTGACTGAAATGAATCGCTGCAAAACCGACTTCACGTAGTCTTGTCTGCCCTACCCCTAGAGTGTAATTTAAACAAGCGAAGGCGCGGAGGGGCGAGGCGGCCCGCGAGCTGAGGAGCAGGTTGACGTAAAACCATCTGCGACGATTAGCTCGCGTGGGGCCGCAGGAGCCCCGCAGCGCCGAAGCCGTGACAGAAGCCATGCCTGCTGCATGTTGCATGCTTGCTGCATGTTGCATGCCTGCTGCATGTTGCATGCTTGCATGCTGCATGCCTGCTGCATGATGCATGCTGGTTGCATGCTTGCATGCTTGCAGGCTTGCATGCTTGCATGCTTGCAGGCTTGCATGCTTGCATGTTTGCTGCGTGCCAAAATAAGATCTGAAATGCATGCCAAAAGATAATTCTGGCTGTGAATTTTCTGCGATATGATGGTTCTACTTTTGATTATTATGGATATAAAATATATGGCAAAAGATGATTCTGGTTTTGAACTTTCTACGATGTGATGGTTATACTTATTGATTATTATGGATATGAAATTTATGCCTAAAGATGATTCTGACTTACAAAATTATGGGTTTCGGTGTATGGTAAATGAGTGTATGCCAAACGATTTTCTGCGAAAAGAGGTTTATGCTATCCGTTGCTATGCAAAATAAAATTATGACGTAAAAAGTTCTGCTATAAAGGGTGGACCCGCGGCCGCCCGCGGCGCCGCGAGCGGCCGCGCGCCTCTTGTCTCTAGCGACGCTGGCTTTGAGACATGGAAATCCGTTTGTCAAGTTAGAGTATCAATTACTAGATCTTAGTCTTTGCAATTTTGATAAAGATGATTTGTCATGCGGATTATTAAATAGTTTTCTTTGGTCGAGTTCGCAAATTGCTACACCATCCAAGGTTTTCACTCGACTTAAAGCTACATAGGCTTGGCCTTTTGCAAAAGTACTTTTACCCAAGTAAACCACAGCTTTATCAACTGTTGTCCCTTGCAACTTATGTGCAGTAACCGCCCAACATAAAATAATGGACATTGTTCTTTCAATATTTCCATATCCTCTAAGACCTTGAAAAGTGACATTATGTGGTCTTATCGGAATTCACCCATTCTCGTCAACACATCTCCGGCCGACAGTGGCATCGTCGTACTTTTTGGCCAAGATGTTGATGAAATTGCTGAGCAACTTCCACTTCGAATGAGTAGTGCCGGCTTAGTAATTGTTTGTGAGCAATTAGATACATAGGTTAACGTATTTACAACTTAACCAGAGATATTATAAGTATGTTTACCTTTAAAAAGTATAAAATAAAAAATTAAATTAAAAATTTAAAAAACCCCCGACACAAAAAACATAAGCTACCTTTAAAAAGTAAAAAATAATAAAAGAAAATTAACCCTAAAGTACCTATATGTATAAGTATGTATTAATATTTTAAAAAAAAACTTCGCGTTGGGGGACCGCACGCACTCCGCGCCGCCGCCGCCCGCCGCCACCCGCGTATTGTACTAAATAAAATAAGTCTTAGATAAAAGATGAGATAGTGCATGTAACACTAATTGATTAGGAGCGGTCCCCCAACGCGAAGTTTTTTTTTAAATATTAATACATACTTATACATATAGGTACTTTAGGGTTAATTTTCTTTTATTATTTTTTACTTTTTAAAGGTAGCTTATGTTTTTTGTGTCGGGGGTTTTTTAAATTTTTAATTTTTTTTTTTTAATACATTAACTTTAATGGGTAAATAATTCATCATCATCAGCCCATACACTGCTGGATATAGGCTTCAACCAAATTTTTTAGCGCATGCGGTTCTGCGTCACCTGCTTCCAACGGTTCCCAGCGACCTTATCAAGGTCATTCGTCACCTTTTTCGCCATCGGCCATCGGTTCTTCGAGGTATGTGCGACTTTTGCTTTGCGATGAGTAGATTATTATCGAGTATAAATCATAATCATAATCATAAAGTTTATTTGTTTCATAAAAAATACAACCAACTTACGTGCATATTATACAGGTTCCGGCACTTAAATACTAGCCAATATTATGTTAAAGATCACTTCACATTTTATTTAAATAGCGTATTAAAGCACAGATTAAGCACTATGTGCTTGTACTTGTACACTGGGTCGATATTTTGGTTGTAGCATTCGATTTACACTGTCCTCCGTACTAGTCGGAACTGTATCACGGTAGGACAGTCTTCCTCTCACATGGGGTGGTAAACTGATGAATTTCCTCCCTCAAATCTACTCAACATTCAGTTTAATTACTTATTGACCAAAACATGACTATTCAACTTTTAATGGAGTGCGTTGTCCCCTAATGGCTCTCTAAATCAACATTTGCAGGTATATTATAATATTGTACATGTGAAAATAGATCTTCATCTTATATCTCTCTCTCACGCTGACGTCTTTACACTGAACTGATTTTGTTGAAATTTTGCTCGAAGTAAGCTTAAGCCTTTAAACAACATTGCGACAACGCGGCAGGCCCAGGCCGAGATGGCGGATAGACCTAGGCACCTTTGATAAAGGTCTCCAATAACCTTATGCAGAGATAATTTGAAAGAGAGTAGGGAGGTATTTGCCTTGCAGTGAGAAAATTCAGGCTTATAAAAATAATAAGCTTGAACCACGAGGAAAGAATATTGCTACAACTAGAACGGTTGACGTCGAAATGAAAAACTAAATCATTATAGAATTATTACTAGTGTGTACGTCTGTCTGTCTGATGTTCCCCCTTTATGTGTAGCACTATAGACAATATTATTGTTGACTTAATCGATTTTAATCTGCGATTTTTTATGAATCATGGCAACAAACACACAGACGAAACCACGGGTTAAAGCTATTAACTTATGTCAATTCAAGACCCCACAATACTTACCTTTTTCATACAAATAACTCGTAAAGCTTCATTTCCTATTCCGTTCCTTATAATGGTTCTTTGGGCAATTAAAAGGAAAAATGGCGACCAATTACTAACATGATTCTGCATTTGTGAATCAGCATTTGTATGTGACTTCATTGTGGAAAAGAATTTGGGGTTCGCATATAATATGAATGTGGAATGGGGAGTTAAAGTTTTACTAGAAGGGCGATACAGTATTTTGTTTTAATTAAGATTGGATGTTGTGGTGTCTATTATTAAATATTGTTTTTGTCTGGAGTCCACTGTCACCTCGAGTACAACCTTAAAATAAACAACTTTTTTTATATCTTGTTTCTAATAATATGATTTTGTATTTTGTCAAATTGTAAATTTTGTATTGTACACTATTTATTTTCTATTACTACTAGGTGTCCTTGCATTTCATTAACTATAACACGCTTACTCGAGGCGCAATGGTGATATCAGATTTTTGTTAATTATAATTCATTTTTTCCTCACCACGTCTTCTTTCACTGAGCAGAGTCAAACTTAGACCATTTACAGGCACTTATGAACTGTCAAAGAGTCGGTCATTTAGTTTGAAAGGTGACGCTAGTTGGTTGTTTTAAGGGTGTTTGTACACGGTGCATGTAGCTGGAGCAAGTAAAGATGCGGGTTACACGCGTGAGTGATATGCGCAAGCTATTTGTTCGAGTTACTGAGTCACTAGACCCGCACATGTTTTTAAACGATATGTTTACGATGCATATAACCCGCGCAAGTGCCTCAACATGCGCAAGCTACATGCACCGTGTACAAGCACCCTAAATCGTAGGTCGACTCTATGGATAATGACAGTGCTATCAAAGGTAAACTTACAAAGTAAGTGACATATAAACTGAAAAGTCACGTTGAGGTACTTGCCTGGATTCTTTGCCCAAAAACATGTAAAGTATTAAAGGTAGGCGCTTTCACGGCATTTTTACATTTATCATTTTATAGACACAGGGCAGACAATAGTGAACATAATTTTTATGAGCTGTTAAAAGGTGATTGCTTTTTATATTGTGTACGGCAATAACACTTCGTTTTGTTAATTAATCAACTGAATTGAGTAAATACGTATTATTTTGGAAACAACTAAAGTCCAATTTTCAGTGCCTTAATTAAAGATTCATTCGATTGCAGAGCAAAGTATAAGCTTTTTGTTTCATAAAAATTGTTACGGAATTATTAATTGGTGGATAACCAACTCTTTTTAGGGTTCCGAAGTCAACTAGGAACCCTTATTTCCGTGTCTGTCCTCGCTTAATCTCTGTGATTTTTGTACAAAAAAGACCAAAAGGTTAGACAAATTAATTTCTGGACTAAGTTTGTAGTAAGTGGGAAGACTTATTGCGGCGACGGACGGAAAACTGCGGAACCCATCACTGAGCGCGGCCCGACACGGTTTTTTTTCTAATCATTTACTTTAATACGTAAATGAAACAGAGAGAACCCTTCGACCAGACGGGTATTATGTTTGTTAGGCAACTGTCTGACAGTTGATCTCCGATTTCTCTTTAGAGTCCTAATGTTGAACCAAAATCAATCGGGCGCCTCAGTTGTGATTCACAGACGGTGCAATAGATGTCGCCACACTGCACATCGTACTCTTGGGGACATTATTTAAAAAATATTTTTTAAGATCAAACTGTGACTATACATGTGCTGGAGCCATCCCTGGGTAATTCAATTTTCTATCTCTGGACTTGAAAAGAAACGTTGATTCAAATGATGAATGAACGTATTCAGTTAGGATTGCTAACGACAGCTAGTTTTATAACAACGTGACTATAATATGGATTAAAATCCTAGTTAAATAATAAATTATTTAAATTATTATCAGTCGAGAACGTTTCAGTTACAAAGTTTCATAACTAATGAAGAGCGACTTAAAATTTAAATTTTCTACAGTTACAAAAGTAGCGTAGTTTATTAATTTGATGTGTAGGATATTATAACTTCCATATTATTCTGTTTAAAATATAACCTACCGGCATGAAAACCTAGAATAGTGTCCTAAAAGCACCATTAGGTACCAGAAACTTTTTCAACAGCCACTTCCATAAATACTTGATGAGTAATCGCGACGCTATTCCATATTGAATATAGTTAGCGTGTAAAACGTTGGAAACAGCCTGTTTTCCGTTTAATGTACGCTTCTCACGACACCAGCCGGCTTTCCCGAAAGTCGTGACTCACAACTATGGAAGCCGGTAGCCCTTGAGCTTCGCCAAAGTTTTTAACATCTACTTAATTAGATGGTAGTATAGTAAATTGTTTTTATAAGGTCAATAAGGTATATTTATGGACTGAGAACCGACAATCGTTTGAACTACGTTATGTTGCCTGCCTGGTATTTTTTGAATTGCTAGAGAGGTATGTAGTTAAAAGGTATGTGTGCTTGTTAGTTTCAATGCTGCACCATTTAAACGGTCAGTTTTAATAAAAAAAATCAGGTATAGTGATAAACATCAACCTGCCTTTGTACCAAACACTTCCAGCCTGCATTAACAATGTGTAACATTAGCCAGATGCTTTGGTGGGAGGAACTTTCTTGGAATTAGAAAGTAGGGCAGGTCTGTGTACTTTCTTCATAAAATTTCAAGAATGCTAGATTGACCTAGGCGTTTTCTTTCTGTTTTTTTTTGTAGGTTAATCCTTATGGATGCCCTCTGCCTGGGGAGACTGACGGTTAAGTCGGATTCTTGCCGACTAAAACCCCACGGTTCTTTCTGCTACCATACGTCAGGAGTACGTCATACGCTTGATGCCTGTCCGCGATCCTGACTGGTGTTGGACCGCTATCAACGGGCACGTTGACTTAATGTGTGGCCTGTCCTGAGACCGCACATTCCTCAAGAGAGGGTTAGACTGAACCGCCATCACAAGTATTGGGCCTAAATTAACGGGCCGTTCCATCAATTGCAGTCAGTCCCGAGACTGAAAATTCGTTTTATAGTAAAATGCCTGTATCTGAAAAACGACGAACGGCTCCAACTGCAGTTAGTTGGAGCCGTTCGTCGTTTCTCTTTGTAAATTGACGTATGCTTGATAACCGTGGGATCTTGGACCATTATGTTATTATGTTTTTTTTTATGTCAGCCAGAGAGTTTTATAGCGTTATTTTGTTTTCTTACTTCGAGGAGTGGTTGTGAATGGTATTGTATTTTAAGAAGTTTAGAATGTAGGAATGTCGAAGTAATAGCTATCTACATTTTAATGCGTTTTGGTTTTTTAGGGACTGGTTGAAGGTGTTTAGTTGTTGCTAGTCTGACATCAATATTGAGTGTTCATGGAATTGTTTCAAATAAATATCTTTTCACATTTATCAGTATTTAATTTCCATATTTAAAACAATGCCCAGAAGGAGAATCAAAAACTCCTAGACAGTCTGTTTAAATAAAATAGGTCAATCTCATCCCAACTTAAAACAAAATTCTCCTCACATAATACACGCTTTATAAATTCCTAACTAGACCACATCGCCTGTCTCAGCCTTGTTTATTTCAGTAATTGGCTGGCAAACAAAAATAATATTGTCAATAAATCTTTTAGACACCAATCATTCAAACTTGACCTCTATTACTGAAGCGCTATAAAACAGTCCATCACATTTTTCTTTGGCAAAAAAATAATGTAGTAGCCATATGCATACATTATGATGTATATCTACATCAACGCTGACAAATGTATGGAATAAATCAAAGGAGCGCGCCGAGAGTCGTTTCATGCGACATGAGGCATGGGACACGAAACTTTATTGGCAGAAGGTTCATTTCATACCTACCTACTTATTAAACAGATAGTAAATTTTGACACAAAGCTAAATTTAAAGTTAAGTTCTCCTCGTTATTTCTATTCTAACTAGATTCGCTGGCAAACATACATTTAACATTTATTTTAATAGCTGAATTTACATTTTAAAACTGTATCGTACTGGCCAGATAAGGCGCAAGCCTCTCATGAATAACGCTGGTAGTTCAAAACCGGGCTAGTACAAATGTATTATTAGCAATTTCGATATATTTTCTGAATGTATTCAATGATATTCTATGCTTGGGTGGACACACAAAGCTTTGACAGTGGTTACAAGTAATCAAAAGCCAAAATGTCTGACAATGAGTCTAAAAAAAAGCGTGTAGCTCTATTGTATAACATGTAAAACTACGGTTTTCAGCTGTATTTGGTAAGACCAGAAATCAGTGAGATGCTAATATAACTCATTTGGAAGTCGATCCATGATTGATTCTATTATTTTATTAATATCCACTACCTGCATACATTATGGAACTCAATAAATAATTTGACTTATGACTCTAACATAGTTGGACAAAATGTGGAAATTATGTATTATTTTTTTAAATGAGCCTTCTGCACTTCCCCACTTTATTGTAACCTTCCATATTTTTATCGGCTAATGTTTTAATAGTATGTTTTAGTCATGAAGGTCTTTATGAAGCGTGTGTGATGTATTCTGGTGATGTGATATATTGATAAGGCGTGTCCCAAATACATAATTACGTGTGTCGTCGGCCTAATAGCCATCACTTGTTTTGTTGAAGAAAAAAGCCTTTGTATTTTTTTTTGATGGACGACGAATATTAATTTAAACATGGTGTTTTATGTGGTGTCAACGTAGTTTATTTTTGTCGTTCTCGTTATTTTTTATTTATTTTATAATTTTATAGGGTTTGCTTAAATTGTTTGTTTTTCTAGGAGTCCAAGTCATTCTTTAAAAATAAACGTTGCTCTAAATAAGATTTTCTCCTGCTTTGTGGATGCGTTTACAAATATTAAAGCTCACATAGTCTTGTACAAAATAAACTTACCTATTTAAATATTTCATAGTTTTACGAGTTCAAAGTGCCATTCTATTGCATTAGAGACTTTAAGAGCAGTACCGACGTACATTTCTTTTTATATTTAAGCCTTTAGCCAATTAAGTTTAAACTAAATTAATTACTAGCCTTGTGCGCTACATTATATTTTTAATTATGAGGTAGCCAATGATATACAGCGTATTCAAGCGATTCGAGACAAAATAGAAAGACAATAGCAGCGCGACAGCCGGCTGTCGCTTGGTCATCGAATGGTTAAAAATAATACAAATATTTGTCCTGTACGGAGCTAGCATAGCATCCAAGCACACAACAAACATTAGGTTTTAGTTAATAAAAAATATTAAAATGGAGAAGAACGAGGAAGTAACTCAAGAGTCCGTAGAGTTATTACTCCACTGTTCTTCATAGAGACCTACATAAGTTATGAAACAGACAACTAACTTCAACTTTCTGAGCAACTGACCGATTTCTCGACTATTTAAAAGTGTATGTTAATAGATTAATTGAAATTCAATAAGACCTTTGACGTTGATTTTTGCGACGTCCGCGTCGTCTATAACTGACTTCAAAAGAAGGACAAACTTCAATTCATTTGAATTTAAAACTTGTCATATGAACCGCTTTCTTTCTTTTTTAAAGGTGTTCTTCCGGATTTGTATAATTTTTATCAAAAATTTTAAGGAGTGAATGGATTCTCAAATATTTTTTTTAGAAGTATTTTTGGTGAACTCAAAAATCAGGTAATCTTCTTCGTCAAAGGATACTTTTATCATCATTACAATCGAAGAAGACCGCAAATGGTGGACATCTCAGCGATAATATATGCCGATTTCCCCAAAATTCTTCGGCTATTTTTTAAGCCTAAAAAAATGAACGAGATGGCCCTAGACGACTAGTATGGCTCTGTCTCTTTCCCTCAGTGGAACTACTCTGGTTACAAAACACTGAACTTCACCGACTTCCGAAATGAATATCGGAAGTCGACGGTTGACAGTCGGTGACAAAACATAACAACGAGCAGAACACAGACAGTCACTGACTTACTGATTGTGACATGAATAACAAAATAAATATGAATTTAATTTAATTTTATCTTTATTGTGACGGCTGACTATTTGTCAGTGTGAATGATGTCTAAAACTGATATTCGCTATATGCCTAAAAGCGTAGCGTCGTACAAATTTGCATTGAGTGTGCCTACCCGTATATAAATACCTACCACGTCCGTCCGTCTACCGTCAGTATCGAATATAAATAGGACTGCAGCAGAATATTCTGGTTCACTCTCTGGTTCGATCATATTTGAGTTATTTGACGTCTATAAGTTTTAATTAATTGCAAAATGGGTAACCCGTATTTACCTATCGATTTGTTTGACTTATGAAAATAAATTGAGGATTGGACGAGTTATCCGATGGCGAGCTTAGTATGAAAATAGTTTGCCATATTTGGATCAAAAGGAGTTAAATTTGTTTATAATGTAGGCATTTAGGTATATCTACAAAAGGTAAACAATTTTACTTATTTACCCATGATATTTTGCACTACCCTGGGTTGACTGGTCGAAAATGCCTAAGGTATAAAACCTTCGAACACATGTGATTCGGGACACAATAGAACGACAACAGCAGCGCGACCGCCGGCTGTCGGTTGGTCGTCGGAAGGCTAAATCCGCCTTGTACATTTGTCCATGAAGTTTCATTATTGACCATGTAAAAAAAAGCTTTTGTATTACGATTATTTTTTAAAAGAGTAATTATGGAGTTTCTTGCCCATTCTCCTCCATACGAAACAACATTTTGGAATGGGCAGTAGATTCACTTTTGTTTTATAACTATGACGTTTCAAAGTGCCTTTTCTGGTCTAATGAAAATAAACGATTTGACTATTGACTAGTAAATAAATAACCTCACCCCCAAAACAACAAATACATTCAAGAATAACATATAATTGATTCACATTACCAGCAACTAAATTATTTTTCCAGTACATCGAAATCCGTTTATCGGTTCGGGCAAACAGAGATAGCGCCCAAAAGCACTCGCCCTTCGCCCCTTCTTAGCTAATTTCACCTGACACCTCTACATTAGATTGTATTTTCATACCGTCAGCGTCAAGTTAAATTAAGCACAGTTCAGTTCTCTGAATAGGGTTTCATAGAATGTTCATTCTATTTTTAGACGTTATTGTAATTCGTGGGATTGGTAGCATTGACTAGCGAAGGCTGGTATTTGCGCTTAGGATAAAGATTTAAAAAAAAAATTGCGCATCTATACTTATATTATAAAGAGAAAAGTGTTGTTTGTAATTGATAAACTGTAAAACAAATGAACCGATTTTAAAAATTCTTTCACTAGTATAATGCTAAGTTATCACCGAGTAACATAGATATAACATTACGCTATGTCTCACGGGAGATAAACAGTAACAAACGACATAATATAACACGAAAGAAACCACGACGGACAGCTAGTGTTGGGCAGTATGACGTATTATTATTAGGTTCGTCATCATAATCATTATCAGCATCATCATAAGATCAGCCTATTGCCGATCATTGCTGAACGCAGGCCCATAGAGTGCCAGGTATCCCTGTTCTAGACGGCTTGTATTTTTTTCATGCATTGTTAGCTTATGATGGTCCTATTTCTAGAACACAGGACTCACAAACTCGTAAAGGGTTTTGACAAAAGGAAACATTTTTGGAAAACACGGAATTCTTTCGCCTCTAAAAAGCCCAGGATTTATTGAAAACTAGCTTTTGCCCGCGGCTTCGCTCGCGTTAGAAAGAGACAAAAAGTAGCCTATGTCACTCTCCATCCCTTCAACTATCTCCACTTAAAAAATCACGTCAATCCGTCGCTCTGTTTTGCCGTGAAAGAAAGACAAACAGACAGACAGACAGACAGACAGACAGACAGACAGACACACTTTCCCATTTATAATATTAGTATGGATGTAGTCAATGACAAAGGTGATGTTACACCAAAAGTCATTAACAACATAAATACAAGAAAATCCGCGCACTGCAAAAATAAATCGTTTACGATTGTGTAGTATTTCTTACGATATTTTTTCAAACATTTTGTTACGCTTAGTCTAATTTGGAAATAAAAAATAAATAAATTGGTTTAAATCATTTATTTTAGACTAAAATATTTTTTGTGTTAGTTACCATAGTGTAACTATGTTAGTATTGTTAGATATTTTATCCAAACTAATATTATAAATGCGAAAGTAACTCTGTCTGTCTGTCTGTCTGTCTTTCTGTCTGTATGTCTGTCTGTCTGTCTTTGCTTCACGCCTAAACCACTGAACCGATTTGTGTGAAATTTGGTACAGACATAGTTTGGAACTTGAGAAAGGACATAGAGTAGTTTCAATTACAAAAATATTACAACAAATAAAATAAAAAATAATATTTATTTCGGACATACAGCGCCATCTATTGGTCAAGAGTCGGCATCAATTCAGTACTGAAAATTCATCGGAAAAATGTAAATAAATAGTAAAAAGGTATGAAAATATCCTATCCTACTATCTATACTAATATTATAAATGGGAAAGTGTGTCTGTCTGTCTGTTTGTCTTTCTTTCACGGCAAAACGGAGCGATGAATTGACGTGATTTTTTGAGTGGAGATAGTTGAAGGGATGGAGAGTAACAAAGGCTACTTTTTGTCTCTTTCTAACGCGAGCGAAGCCGCGGGCAAAAGCTAGTAATCAATAATTTACTTATTCAGGTCTAGGGCAAATATAATTAGAACCTAAATCCCTTACCGTTCAGCACTTATCCTATCTACCTAGTTATCCAGTTAGCTCTTACTATGGTGACGTAGATCGGGCCTGCATCCCAGACTGATTGATTTTCCATGTTGCGTCTGTATACATGTTTGAACAGGAATGTTAGATCGAATTGGTTAGAGTGTGTGCGTTCAGTCTTGAGTTTATTTCGGTATTTAATTTAATATTTACGATAATTGATGTGGTAATTTTATTAAATACTTACGTGGTTCAGTGGTAATGTTAATTAATATTTACGTAATTAAGAGCTTTCACTGATCAATCTTTCAAAATCTAATAAATTTCAATATACTCAAATTAAAGTACTTCATAAGTTCATAATATAAGCAGAGTACTATTTATCCGACTGGAAAATTCAAAAGGAAAGAGTAAAATCTATATTCGACGAAAATATTCAATGCCAAAATTATCAACGCAGCCTATTATCGATACTGCTAAAACTCTATTAAAATACGTATAATTTAAAATTACATGCAAGATAAAATTCAACATAAATCTATTAAGTACTCACTTTGCCTCAGACTTAATCCTTAGTTAGCTAGTTTAAAATCCCTAGTGTAAGAATATGAAGCTCAGATAAACAAATCTGATGTCGTCCCTTGGTTTAAAACTTCTACTTCGTTCCATTTCATCCTTTGGTTCAACAGTTTGGGCCTTAAAGCGTAACATACACAAAGACACTTATTTTTGGGGAGTGGGAATCGTAAAATGACTGCTCCCGTCCTGGGTGCGGCGGGAGGGCGTGTCAGACTTTTACTGACTAAAACCCACTCATGTTCCTTCGGTTGCTCTTTATGTTCCGGGGTCACGGTAACTATTATAAACATTCCGCAACACACAAAGACACTTTCTTCTGCATATCAGTATAATACACAATTTTGAACTCAATTCCTGTCATATTTTAGTTCTTCAAGAGTTCTAAACAGGAGCAGTCAAAGTTAACCTGATACAGCGTGATTAAAAAGATTTCACTCAGGATTCCTGGAGTCACAACTATTTTTAAAACTTTAGTGTCAGGTACATGTAGACTAAACTCATCCTTCGTTACGTTGATGCCAGTAACACAGTTTCAGCGCCAGGTAACTTTGTTAGCCAGCCAATATTTTTACCACTTTTTGCCCATTCTTTTATCGTTTTTTATTTTCAAACTTTTAGTTTTCTGGCACTTGATTTAGGATTTCAAGCACAGTTAGTTTTCTTTAGTTGGGAGAATTTTTAGGGTTTCGTATTAACAAAAGATTTTTTTACTGGATATGTTCGTTGTCTGTCTGTCTATTTAGAGTCGTTTCCTTAGGAAGTGGAGTTGACCAGTGACCTTTGGATAGTCCAAAAAGATGGAAACGTTTACGTCGCAAATTTTGACAGAAAGAAAAGGAAACAGGTCTATTGACGTGCAATCATAAAATTTGTAGCAAAGCAAGAAACAGTCCCACCATCATAAAGTATCAGCTCTAAATAATTAAGAAGCTTAAATGGAACCACATTGGTTTCATGGTTTCTCGTAAGAGTTGTAATAAGTTGCTGGACCGGAACGAAGCAGGAATCTTTCAGTCCATTTAAAATCCTTGAGAAGCCTTTAATGCTTCAAAAGAGCGACGTTGAAAAGATGATGATGATGATAAAATGGACTCATAAAAGGAGCTGAAAAAATCCTTTTTTTTTGCACAACCAGAAACCCTGTCAAACATATCTTTCCCCACAAAATTTAGGAAAATATGTAGACCCGTTCATTACCTACCCTGTAATAAATAAAACCGTGTCATTTTATCTCCAAGCATGTTTTATTTTATTGCATTCGGTTTAAACTGCCAATGTTATCAGGGAGATATCAGTAGGAGTAGAATATTCATTGGAAAAGTAAATCCAGTGTGCAGTGAGCGAGATAAATCTTCATTAAATAACGCTTATCTTGGCTACGTGGGGGGTCTCCACGCGCCGGGAGAGACATTTTAGATGCAAGCTTTTGGAACATACATGCATATTCTGATTGTGATCTAGCTACGGTTAATGCAGTTGCGACTTATTCTTATTTAAATTAGTTTTTTTCGAGCTGTGTTTTAAAGACTTTTTTGCCTTGAAGAGTAATGAAAGTGTATGTGGAAGAGGGAACGGATGGTCAAAGAAACGGACTGGGTTTTGAATTTGGATTGTGTGAAGACACGCATTTCTTCATCTATTTCTGTGACTCGCATGTCAAGGGCAGGAAGATAATGATATAAAAGTCACTTTAAACGTTTTTCACATATACTGAACATGTAGAAAGAAACATTTATAAATTATTTTTTATAACTAAGTTTGTAATAAAAAAAGGTTAGAAGGAAACGTTCTCTTTTAACCATTTAAGTTACCTTTAAGTGACCATCGACGGCTTTGTTGGCATTTTTAAACAATGTTATTTCGATGTCCATTACTGTCTGTACAAAGTCATTAAATACATTTTATCTATACTTTCATTAAATCTTTAAGTGCGAAAAAGCACCATTACTAACATTGTCGATAATGATACCCATTATTGCATGGCCACCCTACGCAGCCCAGCCCATACTGTAGCTTCTCAAGCTACCCTAACTGCTAATAGATTCTTTCCTACAGCAATTCCAGCCATTTTATCGTTTTTAAATTTATACATTTTATAGATAAAATGGCTCGTTTAAAACCTTTATTTTGATATTTCGTTGATTGTCCAGAATATCTTGACATCTCACGGTGGCGCTGTTTGTTAAGGCAACTGTCAAAATTCCCGTCAAATCGGTACGTTCCTTTTGGTTATTCTTTTAGTCGCCTGTCAAGTTATATTGGGTATTTTGTATGTCATTTACATAGAGTTTGACGCATCAGGAAATATGAAGCTCGTTAGGGAACAGGGGTTAGTACAATATGTTCTGATATTGGAAGGCATCATGGTAAGACTGATGTTTTATGTTGATATTAAGATATGATAGGTTATAATAAAAACAGGCAAAGTGCGTGTCGGAATACATGCAATCTTTTACGTTTTTTTTCAGTTGTGTTTTTGCTAACCTATAAAGTTTTAATACGTCATTGTTTTCACATTGCCAAAAGCAACAGAAACATATTTACTATTTTACGTGCACAGAAGTACTCTACATAAAGGGTTTTTTCTAGATTTTATTTTACAACTTAGTACCTCTGAGCTAAGCCGCCGCGGATAAACAGACAAACGGACAGACAAACAAGGTGGAACTACAAATATTTCTTGTTTACTACGAAATCGTAAAAACCAAAAACACTAAAGCCGTAACAAAAATAACATAAATAAGAAAACCAGACAAATCAAAAAATAAATTCTGTATAGATACATTTGTGAAGCAATGTTTACACAATTCAGGTAGGTACATAAAGTTGGCCTAACCTTTACTGCGAAGGGCAAACGTTTAGGGTCCCCGCAGTCCCTAGCGAAACCAAAAAGGTACCTTGTTGTCAATTTGAGGTCACCTTTAGGATTCAATTCGATGAGTTTGCTTTCTTCTACTTATTTCGTATTTTTCAGGGTAGATCAGACGGCCTTGAAAGAGTGTAGTTACTTAGAATAAATATCGTTTTTCCGTATAGAAAGATGAGAGCTTTTCTTTGTTAGATCTAAGGGCATCTGAAGTTGTAAAAGGATTTTTAGATTGAAACTAAAGTTTTAAGTTTTGAACTACATATTTACTTGACCAAGTCATACCATAGTTTTTTGACAAGGAATTCTTACAAATCATATACACGTTGTATAAGTCAATAATTACATACAAAGAATACAAGCCAAAAAGAAGAATAATATACGACACTTTTAGACCAAACATCTGTACTGATATATAAATCCAAAAGTAACTATGTCCGTGTTGGGCTAAATTGGATCTTAGAAAAAGACTTAGGATACTTGGTAACCCGCAGATGTTCCAAGCAAAAAGCTAGGTTTTAGTATCCCATTAAAATGAAAACAATCTTTTATGTAGGAATTCTTCTTACACAGAAATTTATTTTGTACCATTGGAATATATAAAAAAACAAACTCACTTAAAACCCGTACCACTTATTTGTGCACCTCGCTGGAATGCGACCCCTCTCCCGCTTTCCCGCACGTCGCCCCGTGTTCGCCTCGTTCGTTTAATAGTGACAACATTCCGTCAGCGATACGTCACAGCGCGAAGTGCACAGTTAAGTCGTACGGGAGTAAAACAACTAGACTGGAAACTATCGCCACGGTTGTCGCACTGTCAGTGTCGTAAGAAAAATATTTGTATGTCCTCAGGTATTTGTTCTCTCATCATAATCATCTTCCTAACCTTTTCCCAACTATGTTGGGGACAGCTTCGAGCCTAACTGCATTCAGCTGGATGCCTGTGTTTTACGTGTAGCGACTGCCTATCAGATCTCCCAGCCAACCCAGTTCCTGGGCGAAACGTTAAACCTTGGTAAGGTTGGTCGGACTTACTGCTTCTGACTACCCGTAACGACTGCCAAAGTTTTACGCATAACAACCAAGCTTTCTTTCATCCCGAAGCACGGAATGTCAGCGATGCCAACATAAACCGCTGATTAGTCCATAAATCAACCAAAATCTCAAACTCCTTAAGAATTTTCGAATTATACCGAAACGAAAGAACGCAGTGCCACTCAGTATAATTGATGGTGAAAAGTTCTCGTAATACAGTGCACAATAGCCTCCTATTTCGAGCATTTCAGGCTTGACAAGACAAGAGACTGACGGCTACATGTCTGTGCCGTTAATTTATCGCCAAATAAGCTTTACAGTTACAATTTTAACAATACGCTTGATTAACGAATGTTTCGTTAAATTAGTGAGAAGTAATTCTCATTTATATGTTGTATTGGAAATAATTGTGTGTGTGTGCTAAGGTTTTGTTCAGCTGTAATTAAATATCTTGGGGCAGACACTTGGCAGTTTTTTTTGTTCTAGCCCTGTCGTATGCATCATGATCTTAGGTTTATCGTGTAAAGAATATCGTACCCACAGTTTTTTATGTCTTAATTATACATTTTTCTATAAAACTATTAGATTTTCATGTTCACATAAATGTAAGAATGGGTTTGGGTGTCAGTATATCTAAAATATGTAAGTATTCATAAGTTATATAACTGTGTTTATCAGTTGTCTGATCACCATAACATAGGCTCTGCCTAGTTTTGGATCAGATTTCCGTACGTGAGTTGCCCAAGCTATTCATTTATTTAAACTTTTAAAATACTTCCGGACCGTATTAAGCAAGCATAGCCAGTCACGGTTATTTTTGGCGTAGAAATATCCTTGTATTTCGAAGCTTCACGATTCGGATGTCACACAGTCACACTTCATTGACGTCACTAATTAAAAATGGCAGGAAATGTTGAACGTCAATCTCAATTTTGTATTTTGCACCCCAATTCGGATATGTAGGACAGTATTGATAAGGGTACCGTAAGCTCAGAGGAAAAAAATAAAAGGTAGAAATTTATTTTGGAAGCTGATATTGTTGGTCATCGTCGTACAGGATTACGTTTTTGATTTATTTTCGGACCGCTTTTTTTTAATATAGGAAATCGAACTTGTTTATGTTATTTGTAGCATTATTTTGGTAGCAGTTACAAAAAAAATATATAAATAATACCTAGTGTACTAGGTAAAAGAAACTTTAGAAAATTATTTTATATTATGACAAAACTACACTGCGATCCTGATAGTATTTCTGGCGCAAAGCATTGTTAAGTTCCGTTTCATCCCAGTGTGATTCAGGCAGATGAGATATATTTTAATATATCTATGAGATATATCATCTTTGTCTCTCAGATGGAATCGCATCTGTACTCTGGTATTGCAGATTGCCTACCAACAACTAACTACACATATGATTAAGATATGAGATACATTAAATAAAGTTGAAGACTAGTTTACCAATTCCATATAGGTAAGCACAACGTGCATTATCATTGTTGGGTAACTCGAAGAGCAGAAGGGTTGATTAATTATTTAACTTTTTGACGACCAACCGACAGCCGGCTGTCGGGCGGCTATTGTCTTTCTATTGTGTTTCAAGTCACGAGTGTTCGAAGAATTAATAGTCAGATTATTAAAAAATATGACGACAGTAAGTTCTCAGTATTAGTATCTATCAAATAAACTCAAAAACTACTAGACCGATTTATTTAAATATTTTTCATTAGAAAGCTACATTATCCCTTAGTAACATTGGCTTTAAAATATCACGCTATGTTTTACGGAAGCGATGCAGTAACCAAAAACCTAACGTAAAGCGGGTGAAACCGCGAGGAACAGCTAGTTTTTTAATATAAAACTAACAAACCTTCATAATTAATTCTAAGAATTCAACGCCCGAGAAACCGAAACTTCAAAAATAATTCAACGCTCCAATAAAATCAAAGCTAAGTACTATCGAAAAACAAAACTGCTGTCATTTCGAACATGACAAACGATAACTATATCGAACACTACCCGTTTGAGCCTTAACCTACATCACAGTAAATTGTAAACGAAATCCAACTGAATCCGTGGTATAATTGGTGTGAAAAAGTCCCTCTCATATGCCTTGTCTTTTTCGCTTTCGGCGGAGGGTGCCCGATAAATAAGCGAACGGCGATAGTATGCTATCACATGCACCTGCCGATTTTTCATTCGAGACTGCCTGTATAGACAGTATGGAGAGGGCTTTAGATAAAAATATGCTTTGACTTTTTTGAGCTTAGTGCTTTGAGTATGGATGTAGGTTTATGATTTGTTTCCTGTATGTGATATTATTGACAAATATTTCCGAGGTAAAAATTTAAAAAGTAACATTGTTTGATATTCGGCGATTGTAGAGTTACATTTAGCTGTAAGTCCAGATTTTCTCATGATTTCTTCACTCCCTTCAGTACTATCTAAGACCAACTTATAAAGGATGTAAGAATTGAAAAATAACAATAACCTCATGTATGGGGATGCCTTACGCATTAATGCGCTTACTAATAATCACTGTGTAAAGTTATGCAATGAATAAAGCCTATGTAACCATACATTTACTGACGTATAAACCTGTCATAACTTTATGCAGCGATTATTAGTAAGGCTCTAAGTCTTTACAACATTACTCAATTACCATTGCAAAACCTGGAAAAAAATCAAGCTTCAAAAAACCCATAATATCACCAAAACTTCTTTACTACTCTCAATATCGATTTAAAACCCATCCACGCTTACCTTTTCCTAAAAAAATTCCTATTTTTGACACCATATACGCCAGGACATGTAGGAAGCTAAATAAATCATGTCAGATAGGGGACAATAGTTTGCTTCGTTCCATTATACACACAAAGAGTTTCGCTAACAACGTCGCTTGTTTGTTAATTAAATAGCTTTTACTTTTCGTTTGTGCACGCTAGCTCTCTTAGTATACTGTATTTTGTGGTATTTACGTATTTGACTGAGTTTCCTGGTATATTAAGTAGGTTTATTAAGTGGTAGGTGAATGTGAGAATGAAGGCAGGCTTCTTGGTAATGGAATATTTGTCAAGAATTCATTTATTAACTTATAAAGTCACATACACAGTACTAATACGTCCGGATATAACAGGTTGCAAGCAAATAAACTTTACTTCTTTATAAAAGACTAGGTTTCGCACTCGGCTTCGCCTGCGTGCATGTCGTGCTTTCATCTCCTATTTTATGGGGGTAAAATCTATGGGGGCGAATTTCTAAAAATCTTTTTTTAGTGAACCTACTCTTCACAAGTTCCCTACAAGTTTCATGTCTATAGGACCAGCGGTTTGGGCTGTGCGATGAATCGATGATATATAAAAAATAAGCCTGTTTACTATTTAATTTAGAAGGTATAGAAGATGTAATTTAGAAGATGAAGCACGTAAAGCCGTTGGTCCCGGTTGTCATTCGTAGAACTTTGACAGTCGTTACTGGTTAGCCAGATACTCTGACTAGACTAACCAAGAGGTATCGTGTCGCCCAGTTACTGGGTTGTGGAGGTCAGATAGGCAGTCGCTCCGCGTAAAACACCGGTATCCAGCTGAATCCGGTTAGGCTGGCAGCCGACCCCAACACGGTTGGGAAAAGGCTAGGAAGATGATGAGAAGATGTAACAAAAACTAACTCAAGCATTGATTTTGAACACATAACAATCGGCTTTCAATACTATAATATTGATGTTTAGTTTGATACGACCTAAAGAACCAAAAACAAAGATGGTTGATAACAATTTGTCGGATCGATAATGCGTGGTGGACGAACAGAGCACCGGAGTGTTAAAAACTTAATGTCCATTCGTTGATATTTTTTATTTATGGCAATTTACTACCTGAATCAGGAAATGTTCGACTTTTTTGGTTGATAAATAAATAAGTAGTCACTTGATGATAAGGTTACAATTTTTGTCGAAGATTTATGTATATCAAAGCGTTAGAGGCATGACGTACACGAAACAGGGTTTTTTTTTGGGGAATGGGAAATTATCAAATGACTTCTCCCGTCATGAGTGTGGCGGGAGGGCGTGTCAGACTTTTACTGACTAAAACTCACTCATGTTCCTTCGGTTGCCCTTTATGTTCCGGGGTCACGGTAACTATTATAAAGTTGCGGAATATTTATGCTGCTATTGTCTTTCTATTGTGTGTGAATGTAAACTTTGATGCATTAATTCACTCAGCTGTAAACATATTTAATTAAAAACGATCTCAAAACTTTCGCGTTCTTAAGAAAATTTCCGATATAAACCGATATTTAAAGATAAAAAAATATGAAATATAACAGATATTTTAATAACCGGTTGGAGAGCACAAACAAAAACATACTTTTCCAAACAGGACGGTCCACTACTTTAACTAGAAGATGACAAAGTTATTAAAACAGTTGAATGAACACCAAAGCAACCAATCATGTTGCATATACATTGTAGGTATAACAAATATCTGATTTCCCTAGGGCAGCAGAACTTAGATGGTAGCTGTTCCGTCGGTATTATAACCAATACAATATTAGTAGCAGCTGTTCATTCTTGACGCGCCGAAATGGATGAACTTAAACTTATACGTTTATGCGAAACGCGTCTAGTATTTTATGTTAAGAATCTATTAGCAAAATTTTAAAACCATAGCATTTTTTTTTGGTGAGTGGGAAATCATCAAATGACTGCTCCCGTCCTGGGTGCGGCGGGAGGGTTCAGGGAGGGATCAGACTTTTACTGACTAAAACCCACTCATGTTCCTTCGATTGCCCTTTATATTCCAGGGTCACGGTAACTATTACAAACATTCCGCAACCCCGGCAGGCGTTGGCCCTGTTGGGCCCCTTCCTGTGCTGACTTCTTTCTTTGAGGCGCGCGAGGAACAATATCGCGCCGTCGACGCGGTCCTGGTCCTAGTCGGGCGGCGAGCTACCCATCGCTCGCCATCCGCAGAACCGCGTCTGCGGTGGCCGGTAGTCGTCTTGCGACTCTCGACACCTTCGCCTGGGTCTTAGTCCGGGGCGAGAGGCTCGCCGTTGCCGTTTCACTAGCATAACTGCCTCGCAGAAGGAAGAAAACCATAGCATGAAAAAACACGAAGTTATAAAGTTGTTATATTACCTGGCTGTCCGTCTAAACACACCAGTCTCGCGACGCGAGCGGGTTGAGTACATCGACTCCTTGTGCTCAACTTGTCACCTTTTTTAAATATTTGTGGAATCATATATAACATGGTGTAAAAATGATTGGAATCGATTCAGTTCCTTATTTTCCTGCCACAGATAATAGACTAGTCTGCGCCCGCGCGCGTTCATTGCGCGGGGAATTTATTTATTTTTAGGCAATATTTATGTTTATTTATTTTTTATATTGTTTTGTCTACATATACTTAATATATATATATATATTATTATCTATATCTATACATATAATAAAATCGTAGGAAAGTCAAAACTGTACATTGAATATTTTTTTAAAAAAATACTTGGGGCGTGATCTACAATCGATACCGAAGCCAAAAATATAGTTTTTAGAATTTTTGTCTGTTTGTCTGTTTGTCTGTATGTATGTCCGGGATAAACTCAAAAAGTACTGCATGGATTTAGTTCAAATTTTGCAGGGGTATTACTAAGAGGTCGGGTCAAAACATAGGCTACATATTATCACGCTATCACCGACGGGGGAGGAGCTGGAGCCTTCACGCTGACGACGTCGCAGCTATCTTCGGAAGTACTCAACGGATTTCAATGATTTCTTTTTTGTTGTATATGTATTAAGTCTGGGCGACATATGGGCTATTAACTTATCCTGGAAACTTGAACCCCTGGTGCAGGACCGCAACAGACCAGCTAAACTATAAGACATACAAAAATGGTATCATAGCAAAAATTGCTTCACGTAATAAGCAATTTCTGTTGAGAGAATAAACTTGAGGATCTGGAACACCTGAGGTGGAACTCCATGAGCCCAGCTAAACTATAACATATATAAGTATGACGTCTTAACAGGAGTTGTTCAGTTTGATGAGCACTCTCTGTTGTCGTATAGAAATTGAAGATCGCGAGCACCTGTTGTGGACTTTCATGAGCCCAGCTACGTACACTATACCTAATATATATAAGAACGACGTCTTAGTAAGAGTTGTTCAGCCTGATGAGCACTTTCTGTAGTTGACGTATAAAATTGAAGATCTAGAACACCTAATGTGAAACTCCAAGCATCCAACTACACCATATCACATTAAATAAGAATGATGTCTTAGCAAAAGTTGTTCGGTCTTATAAGCATTTCCTGGTTTATAAGATCAAAGTTATATAGGTTTATAAGATTTCAATGTATAAAATAACTTAAGCTGGGAGTACCTCTACACGATGAAAGCGGAGAAACATGCATACAAACAGGTCAAACAGAGAATCTACTTTTTAAGTCAGTTAAATCCATTAGTGTTATATTCCCCAGAATGTAACGAACACTTTACTGAAAATCGCATCAAAATCGGCTCAGCCGTTTGGTTTTGAAGTCGGTTCAATGATGATGATCATTTCTTCATCAATTTCATGTTTTTAGTACTGACACCCGGAGGCGAGCGTCAGTGACAGTCCCAGTCGCATGCGTCATCTGTTTGCCGTCATCTTGGTGTTTTGTGGAGTCGCGAACCCGGTAGCTTTGTGGGAGAAGTACCGCCATCTTCTGTCCGAGGACTTTTTACGAGCCTTGAGGTGTGCTTCTGAAGGTGAAATTGAAGCAACTGATGAACACGTGCTGAACACCTGTCTTAGTTCACTTCAAGATGTGGTCATTTCAATCGGCGGTAAACTACTGGTAGAGTACGGGTTACCAGCTCCCAGATCATTACCGCATCGAGACCGTGGAAATCGGGAGTGCACCGCCGAAACCAATTACGATCCGGGTTTAATGACCACTATCCGAAATGACCACGTCACTAGGTTCACCTCAGAGCAAAAACAAATATATGACACTGTTCTGGAAAGCATTAGGCTCGACCAGGGTAAAATGTTTTTCCTGGATGCTCCTGGTGGAACAGGAAAAACATTATCACTGGTATTCTTGCAGAGGTCAGGAGGCAAGGCAAAATTGCCATTGCTGTCGCATCGTCAGGAATCGCTGCTCCCTGCTTCCTGATGGCATAACAGCGCATGCCATGTTCAAAATACCCATAGATACCCATAGATTACCATTAGAAAGCGCCGAAACGCCTGTTTGTAGGGTATCCCGTAACAGTGACAAGGGACATGTGCTCAGGGATTGCTTTCTGATCGTGAACAGAACCCTGCAGGACAACCGCAGGAATGAACACTTGATGGGTGGTGTTACAGTTCTGTTCAGTGGCGATTTCCGGCAAACACTCCCTGTGGTGACCCCCGCGTCACCTAGGGCTGACGAAGTGAATGCTTCGTTGAAACGATCTTCGTTGTGGTCACAAATTCATAGGCTGCGCTTGACCATCAATATACGAGCTCAGCTCGGTGGCAATCCACGTGCCCAAGTATTCTAAGATGTTCTTCTAAGTCTCGGCGAAGGCACTCTACCACAGGAAAGAGGTGAACAGGTGGTACTCCCAGAGTCTCTCGGTAGAGTGGTGGCCTCCTTAAAAGAACTCATTTGTTGTGTGTATGGGGACATCAGTCGAATACCAAACAGAATTCTTGGGTGTGCCAGCGAGCCATTTTAACACCCAAAAATGATCAAGCTGCAGCCATCAACGCAAGTATTCGATTATAATTGATGAAAACGAAGTAGTTTATACGTCTATAAACACTGTAGACGATCAAGATGAAGCCACACATTATCCCGTAGAATTCCTAAACTCCCTTACAGCAAGTGGACTTCCAGCGCACACCATCAAGCTGAAGGTCGGCGTCCCGATCTTGCTTCTTCGGAACCTGTCCCCTCCGAAGCTATGTAACGGTACCCGGCTCAAAGTCATCTCACTGCAAAGGAATATAATTGAAGCGGAAATTCTGACGGGTTGTGGCGTCGGCGATGTAGTGTTTATAACACGTATTCCTCTCATACCGCACAACTACCCCTTCCAATTCAAACTCGTGCAGTTCCCTGTGAATGTGTGCTTCGTCATGACAAGTCGCAGGCGCAGACGCTGAAGGCTGCGGATGTTGACCTCAAAGCGAGCTGCTTCTCACACGGGCCTGCCACTCCTGATTCTCTGTATATTTTGGCTGCTGAGAGAAAAACTACAAACGTAGTTTACAGAGAAGTTTTGTAACAATTCTCAATCGTTAATATTTTTTATATTGTGAAATGTAGAAAAAATTGGTGAAGTGCGTGTCAGGCCACGCATAGAATAGGGTTCCATAACGAAACACATCGCATGAACAATTTAACAACGATTGCATCTGAGCCGTTATAGCTTTCTTTTAAGGTTCAATCCAAGGACTACCATCATGATTTTTTTTTTCGAACAAGCCGTTTATCTTTGAAACAGAGGGGGAGACTATTTTGACAAAAATATCGCTTGAACGTTAAATATCTTTTGTTGTTTGTTTGTCTGTATGTATGTCCGGGCTACTTAAAATTTTGCATGCATATTACTAAGAGGTCAGGTCAACATAATTGAAAGCTACATATATATTATCACGCTATCACCTGCGGGGGCGGAGCTAAAGCTTTCACGCAGACAACGTCGCGGGCAGCAGCTAGTATATAAATACACACATCAAAAGTGTCTAGGGATATTTTAATTAAACCTAAATAACTAAAATTCTATTAACTTTTTGTTAAGACACCTACACTTTAAAATAAACGTTGTTTAATTGCCTATATAATCTGATAATAAACTTTTAGATAAAGTTAAATTAAAAAAAAAACTTAGAAGAAGAGGAAAAACTCAACAAAATTCCAATTTAACTTTATTTTTGAAATTTCAAAACCTAAACAACAAAACAATTTTTTTTATAAAAATTGTTGAAAACTTAAAATTAATAATTCGTGGATCCACCTAAGACTCTCCTGACACATCTGGAGCGGTTCTGCATACTCAAAACAAGGGTGTCAATATCCTGTTGTGGAGTACTGTCCCAAATCCTGCTAAGATGCAAGAAAAGCCGGTTTTGATGCACAATATCAACAGGGAAATTCCTACGAGCTCTTCTCTGAAGCATATTCCAGGCATGCTCAATAGGATTTAAGTCAGGGGATTGTGCAGGCCGGTCTAAAGCTTGGATAACATGCTGTTGTAACCAACTTGTAACGATACGCGCCGTATGTGGACGGGCATTGTCGTGCATTAGCTGGAAATTTTGTCCCATTTGCTGTTTGTGGGGCAAGATTACAGGCTCTAGCACCTCATCTCGGTATTTTCGAGCAGTCATATTGCCTTGTATCCAAACGAGGTCCGTTCTACCGCCGAGACGAATTCCTGCCCAAACCATAATCGTGCCACCTTAATATGCATGAACTTGTTGTGGGTGCTGCAGTCGATTCCAATGTCCAGGTTTTCTCCAAACGCGTACTCTTCGCGAATCAGGATGAAATCCAAACCTAGATTCATTAGTGAAAGCACAAGTGACCATTGAGAATGGTTCCAGTTTTCGTGTGCAATAGCCCATTGTAATCTTCTTCCTCGATTACCTCTCCTTAGTGCTGATACCCAAAATGGCCTACGAGCACGTAGATTGACTTCATGCAGTCGCCTTCTCAAAGTTTGACCGCTTACCAGCAAACCATACTCTCTCTGTAGCCTTTGAACCAATTGCATCGCCGCTGCATTTAGTTGACTTCGTGCAGCATTTACTATGAATCGGTCCTGTACATGTGTTGTAATGCGTTGAGGTCCTCGGTGCCGTTCCACCACTTCCTCCGTGACACGATAACATGACCAAAGCCTGGATATAACGCTCTGACTGGTCTTCATGGCTTCAGAAACGGCAATTATGGGACAGTATTCCACAACAGGATATTGACACCCTTGTTTTGAGTATGCAGAACCGCTGCAGATGTGTCAGGAGAGTCTTAGGTGGATCCACGGAATATTAATTTTAAGTTTTCAAGAACTTTTATAAAAAAAATTGTTGTTTTGTTTAAGTTTTGATGTTTCAAAAATAAAGTTAAGAAAGAAATTTTGTTTGAGTTTTTCCTCTTCTTCTAAGTTTTTTTTTAAATTTAACTTTATCTAAAAGTTTATTATCAGATTAAATAGTCTATTAAACAAGGTTTATTTTAATGTGTACATGTTTTAACAAAAAGTTAATAGAATTTTAGTAATTTAGGTTTAATTGAAATATCCCTAGACACTTTTGATGTGTGTATATATAATTTAGTTAGTGTCCGTATGTGCATCCGTGACATCACTAGCACTTTCGGCCCTATCAGAATATCAGCGCTGCGGTATTTTTTATGGAAAAAATCGCAGCATCATGCTGAGATAGGGACCGTTTTTGGCCTCGCACAGGTATTCTGTTTTTGTTATATAGTTTCATGTTTTTTGTTTGTGTTATTTTTCTTTTCCTGTGTTTCTTTCTTTCTTTATTTATATAGTTTTTGAAAGTTTGATGAGCAGAATGGCCTATTGGGTAAGACTGGAATATCTTTGTTCCCTAGCCTTTTCCCAACTATGTTAGGATCTGTTTAACAGGATTCACCAGTGTTTTACATTTAGCCACTGTCTTTAATACCTGCAGAGCCCAGTTACTGGGTAACACAGTACCCCTCGGTTAGACTGATGTCAGACTTTCTGGCTTCTGACTGACTGATAGTCAGTTTAGCTTTTGAAAGACTTTTGGTTACTGCACAAAAATCTTCTAGAAGATGAATAGGAACGACTCGGCTTCGTAAACTGTTCTGTTAGCTGGTTCATGTACTTCTCCATATAGTATTATACAAAGTTTGTATGTATGCATGCTTAGATTTATAAAACTACGCAGTGGATTTTGATGCCTTTTTTTTACTCTTCATTCAAGATTCCGTCCTTTCAACTATCTCGACTTAAAAAAACTCGTCAATTCGTCGCTTCGTTTTGCCATAAAAGATGGTCAAATAAATACACAAACTTTTCTATTTATAATATAAGTATGGATAAAACATAAATATATACACACATCAAAAGTGTCTAGGGATATTGCAATTAAACCTAAACAACTAAAATTCTATTAACTTTTCGTTAAGACACCTACACATTAAAATAAACCTTGTTTAATAGCCTATCTAATCTGATAATAAACATTTGGATAAAGTTAAATTAAAAAAAAAACTTAGAAGAAAAGGAAAAACTCAGACAAAATTTCAATCTTAACTTTATTTTTGAAACATCAAAACCTAAACAAAAAAACTATTTTTTTTTACCAAATTTGTTGAAAACTCTCCTCACATATCTGCAACGGTTCTGCATACTCAAAACAAGGTGTCAATATCCTGTTGTGGAATACTGTCCCAAGTCCTTTTAAGTTGCAAGAAAAGCTGGTTTTCATCCTCAATATCTTCAGGGAAATTCCTAAGAGCTCTTCTCAGAAGCATATCCCAGGCATGCTCAATAGGATTTAAGTCAGGGGATTGAGCAGGCCAGTCTAAAGCTTGGATATCATGCTGTTTTAACCAACTTGTGACGATACGCGCCGTATGTGGACGGGCATTGTCGTGCATTAGCTGGAAATTTTGTCCCATTTATTGTCTGTGGGGCAAGATTACAGGCTCTAGCACCTCATCTCGGTATTTTAGAGCAGTCATATTGCCTTGTATCCAAACGAGGTCCGTTCTACCGCCGAGACGAATTCCTGCCCAAACCATAATCGTGCCACTTTGATATGCATGAACTTGTTGTAGGTGCTGCAGTCGATTCCAACGTCCAGGTTCTCTCCGAACACGTACTCTTCGCGAATCAGGATGAAATCCAAACCTGGATTCATCAGTGAAAAGCACAAGTGGCCATTGAGAATGGTTCCAGTTTTCGTGTGCAATAGCCCATTGTAATCTTCTTCATCGATTGCCTCTCCTTAGCGCTGGTACCCGAAGTGGCCTACGAGTACTAAGGTTGACTTCATGCAGTCGTCTTCTCAAAATTTGACCGCTTACCAGCAAACCATACTCTCTTTGTAGCCTTTGAACCAATTGCATTGCCGTTACATTTGATTGACTTCGTGCAGCATTTACTATGAATCGGTCCTGTACATGTGTTTTGATGCGTTTAAGTTCTCGGTGCCGTTCCACCACTTCCCCTGTGACACGATAACGTGACTAAAGCCTGGATATAACGCTCTCACTGGTCCTCATGGCTTCAGAAACCGCAATTTGGGACAGTATTCCACAACAGGATATTGACACCCTTGTTTTGAGTATACAGAACCGCTGCAGATGTGTCAGGAGAGTCTTAGGTGGATCCACGGATTATTGATTTTAAGTTTTTAACAATTTTTATTAAAAAAAAAATAGTTGTTTTGTTTAGGTTTTGATTGAAATTTTGTCTGAGTTTTCCTCTTTTTCTAAGTTTTTTTTTTAAATTTAACTTTATCTTAAAGTATTATTATCAGATTAGATAGGCTATTAAACAAGGTTTATTTTAATGTGTAGGTGTCTTAACAAAAAGTTAATAGAATTTTAGTTGTTTAGGTTTAATTGAAATATCCCTAGACACTTTTGATGTGTGTATATCATAGTGGAAACCCGAGATTTAGGAAAGATTTTTATTTACACACGTGCGAAGCTCAAGCCTGTTAGCGGCACCCATAAATCTTAAACGTTTATGTAATTACTCACTTTACACGACGTCCTGTTATAAGATGTTAAAAGTTTTATAAGAAATGAAAAATAAATCCAAATCCAGATTTTACGCAAAACAATAATATACACTTCTGATTATTATCTCTTCAGAGTACTTTCAATAGAATATTTAAGCATTTCTAAATGAGCAAAAGGATTTGTATTCATTTCCAAAGTCGGTAGCGAAATTGTTGTAGAAATAAGGTAACAACATTTTATAAGTAGATTCTGTAAAGTATAAAATAATTAAGTGGGCCAGTGGTCAACGCTACTTAGTACTACTGTTGGTGACGAGCAGCATTTTGTCAAAACACGGCGCGCGCGCATTGTTTGCAAAAAATTTTAACTGCGTTCAAAGATTTCAAAAATGTGAACACTGAAGAATAAAAAAAACAATCATCCTGCATATTGAGGTCAAACGGCGCGTTGAGTAGGTACGTTAAATTATATAATTTAAAAAAGTTTATTCGAGACAGTTCTTTATTTAAAATAATTAAAAATGTGTAGAGACCTCGGTCACTAATTATTACCAGTTACCTTAATTCGTGTACAATAAGTTTTTTTGTGGTGGTGGTGATGATAAGTATATTACATTGTACTAATACAACAGTAATTTAAATAATTACTTGGAATATTGAAACAGACATCTTACATAAAGCGCTTTTCACACTTCTGAGCCACAAAAGTAAAAAGGGTGTAATGTGACGATGTCGGGTGAGTGTCAAATCTGGTTCCGGACATTTCGTTCCCAATCTACTGCCCCCCTGGAAAAGGAAATCTGGCTTTTATACTTTGCTATTATAACTAGACCTCTCCGGAAGCAAACACAACTCCCTTTTCACCGTGAAATCAAAGAGAGAAGAGGGGGGAGGTAGGTTCACCTAAGATGGTATTGTTATAATAGGTATTGATCAAAGATTTGTATCGTCGTCGCATTATTTTGTGGTAAAAGGGTTCCGCTACGGGATGTTGTGTATTTTTTACTAGCGACACCCGAACGTGAGTTTGCAAGAATATTTCTTTCCGTTGTTGCCTCTTGTGGGGTACTTTGAATATATTAACAAGATATATCGATAAAGTAAAACTTTATTGACAGCGAATTGGTTGTAGGTAAAATATTCCTTGTAGTTTTTTATTTTTGTGGGGTACTGCCATGTAATAAATTTAGTTATTTATATTGAAGGAAAAAATATGCTATAATACTAATATTATTAATTGATAACAGTAACTGATTGTCGTATAAGCGCACAGACGTACAAGATTGCAAGCAGGTTTCTTTTACGCCTTTAGTTAAAAATAGTTTTGGGGAATCCTGACGATATAAAAAATAATAAAATATGTATTTATTTTTGGGAACTGTAGCACACAATTGGTCTCCAAATCTATGATTATAAAAAAAAAAACAAACTGATAAATAATAATAAAATAAAGGTTCATCCTGCCTCAAAAATCTCAAAAAAGGTTCTAGGTGCCCAAAAGACTGATCGTAGTGCCACGTTACTTATAAGTTAAAACTGATTCTTCGGAAAAATAAGGCGGCCTTCTAGCCACGTAAAGAATCGAACAGCTACATGACAGAGGTACTGCAACAAAGAAGCATAAAAAATAAGATATGATACAACATATTATTGTGAGAACTAACAATCTCTCCATTGAATATCACAACGGAGATGTCCCCGGCCCGGCCTCGACACAATTACAAACCATTATAGCTATATAATATTTTAACAAACATACACATGTTATGTGTATACTCAGGAAAACTGGGGCCCTAGTCTGATATTACAATCGTGTCTCAATGATCGATTTTTGACGTGTAACGTCAAACGTTTGACACATTTCCTATACAAAAACTGTCAAAGTTGTCAAACATCCGGCCTATGACTGGTCATCGAGACACGATTGTAATAGGAGACTAGGGCCCCTGGTATACCGACGAAACCACATCAGCAGATTAGCAATATTGTATACTAAAATTATGACTCTTCCTCTTTTCATTGAACTCCGACGAAAAAGAGAGGTGTTGTAAGTTTGACCACTATATGTGTGCATGTCTGTGGCATCGTACACCTCTTATTGGGTAAACCGATTGTGTGTTATTGAAATGTAATTCAATTATAGGTTATCTGGCAATGGTTCTTAGGCAAGTTTCATCAAAATCGCTTCAACCGTTTTAAAGTATTCAACTCTTTTATTAGCTAAACTCGCGAAAAGAAATCGGTGGGCGGGACTTTTTTTTTAATTTTTTAACCGATTTATAAAAAAGGATGAGGTTCTCAATTCGGATGTTTGTATGTTTTTTTTTATGTTTGTTCGCGCATATCTCTGTCGTTTGCCAACCGATTTGAACAATTCTTTTATTGTTTGAAAGGGTAGACTTCCCAAATGGTCCCATTGTCATCAGGTCCAGGACCTGATGATGGTATCATGCCGAAATCGAGGGAACTCCTCAATTTTTATAGATAAACGTACGTTTTTTTTAAAGTTACTCTTAAACGTAGTTGGGACTCTAACTAAAAAGTAAAAAATAAAAAACTTTTTCCAAAAAAAAAGATAACCTACTTCAAAAACTAAAAGTTCAAAAATAACAGTTACTATTTCGGAAGTCGGTGGCAAGGCAACACAATTCGACCGGCAGAAGAGAAGCCACCGACTTCCGAAATAGTTATTTTTGAACTTTTAGTTTTTGAAGTCGGTTATCTTTTTTTGGGAAAAACTTTTTTTATATTTATACTTGTAACATATCCAAACTAGTTGTCCGTACCGGTGTAGCAGTGAATTTTAGAGAGTAATTTCGTGAAAGCTGCTAAAGCAATTACAAGGTCGACTATAGTAATATGCTTTGCAAATTCCTAGTATTCCGGTTATCCAGCTAACTGCGTATGTTTGTGTATGTAATATGTTCATGATATTAGTGCAACCGGTGGTTAGGGCTTACGTACCTGTCAGCTCCTTAGCTGTTGGGTTATTGCAGCTTTGCAGCTGTGAGGCTTTGTGTGGGGGATTATTGTTGATACATACGGCCCCATCGCTCGCTTAAAATAACAAATCAAAATATTGACGTGTAAAAGTGTTATGTAGATTTGACTGATGTTTTACTGATTTTTCAGACATATTAATATAATATAATAAAAACGTTTATTTCGGAAACTTGTTCCATAGTTTGTTAGTGATACAACTTACGTAACTATGTTAGTACTTACATTTAAATTAAAAACAAAATACAACCTATAATTTTTCAGTTCATGTATTTTCCTGCAGTATTAGACCCATAGCTATGCATACGGGTCCAATACTCCAGGAAAACGCCGTCCAGCCTATCCCCAATCACCTTCAGGATGCCATTGGCACTCCCACGAATCCTGCGTAACAATGATGCCGTTCTTTTCCTCATAATTGCTGAAAAACTATCGGTGGAAGACTCAGCAAACATGGTTGACGCGCTACAGAATCGCGGTAGCCCCAACAGCACCCGGAAGGCGTTGTTGTACTGGACACGAAGAGCGTTGTAGGCTCTCTGCGTATGCTTGACCCACAGACTGCATGTGTAGAATGACTGACAATAAGCCTTGAAAAGGGTGATTTTGACCGGTCTCGTACATCTTGCAAATCTACGGGCCAACATATTGCATCGGACCGACAACGCCCTCCGTTCCCGTTCTATGTCCTGGTCATCATTTAGATCCTCGACTAGTATGTGTCCAAGGTATTTAAAACTAGGCACTCTGTTTAGAGCAACACCATATAGGTACACAGGCGGCACTGCCCTGTGACCCTTGGCAGTAACCCCAAACACCATGAACACACTCTTCTTCACGTTGTACAGGAGGCCGTGAGTCAAGGCGTACCTCTCACAAACCTCAAGTAATCGTCTGAGTGCCTCAATCGAGGGACTCAGCAGCACCATGTCGTCCGCGTAAGATATGCTATTTATAATTTTACCATCTACCGAACAACCAACCCTGTGCTGCTGAGTTCCCCGATCAACTGATCGACATACAAGCTGAACAGCGCTGGGGAGGTCAGACCACCCTGCCTCACACCACATTCCAGACCATACGTCTCCGACAAAGCACCCGACCATCTGACCTGGTTAATCTGGTGGTTATACCAATACCTGAGAAGTTCAACTATCTCCTCAGGTTGTTCCCGGTCACGCAACTTAGTCCATAGGACATTATAATTAACCAGGTCAAATGCCTTCGAAAGGTCTAAAAATACAGCATATACAGGTGTATTCCTGCTGGTGTAGTACCTGACCGTGTGCTTGAGCGCCATAATAGCTGTTTCTGTAGACAGCCCAGCTCTAAAACCGAACTGTGCGTCATGTAAATTGAGCTGTCCAGACATCCTACGCTCGAGCACACTGTCAAGCACCTTTGCAGTTATAGTAGCCAATGAGATTGGTCGATAGTTCTCCTTATCTGAGACGTCGCCTGTCTTATTTTTCACTATAGGTACAACAATCGTCCTCATCAACTCAGCAGGCAGGTATGAGTGCCTAATACAAAAGTTATACAACATAGATAAGACCCTAGGAAGATGGGGACCGGCATGTTGGAAATGTTCTATACTAAGGTTATCATGACCAGGAGACTTACCCCTAGTCATGGTTTTTATAACCTTCCCTATCTCCTTTGACGAGATGTAAATCGGGCTAGACGACCCAAGTCTCTCTTCACCGCACCCCTCCTGCTTATTGACTTGCAACCGTGGTGTCACAGAGAAATGCACTCTAAACATGTCCGCTATCCCCTCTGGTTCAGACACGCCATTAACGCTCAAAGGTACAGCCGGTCTAGTGTTTAACTTTTGAGTTGACTTCCAAAATTTATTGAACTGTTTTTTCTTATGTTCCGAAGCTATAATGTCCAACTTAATTTGTTCTTCGTTGTCCTGGCAATATTTAAGTTTTTGTTTAAAAACTTTTCTCGTTTCTCGCATATCTATAAACAATTGACCAAATTGAGGTTTCCCGTGCGAAACCCAGTTTTTAAAAGCCACCCTAGCGCGTATATTGTATAGGTATACAGGTTAGAAACTCCTGACGGGGCAGAAAAGAAAACTACTTTTACTGTTGCAGTTAGACGAGAATAATCTTAGGAAAAAACTCTTTTTTTGTTAAATTTAGAGCCATAGTCACAGTTTTAAGATAAAAAAGAGGTATAGGTCGGTAAGAACTAAAAACTTAACATAAAAACATTTCTGTTCGGATATATCGTAAATATTGTGAAACCTGTTCATATTATGTTTAACCAATATTTTTTTTGATTCTTTATCCTTTCAACACAATGAACTGCATATTTTATGAATGTAACAGATTACTGCTGCTAAAAAAAATATTTTTTCGAAATAATATGTAGTCTTACTACAGTGCGGAAAACGTTTATTAGCGATTTTTTGCCGTTGTCAACGCACGCTTACGACGATATCGCACGAGAGTACAACGGGCAATTTTTCTAACCGTATTGAATGAGTTAAAAATCTCCCTGAATGAATTTAGGTTAGGTGAATAAACCTGTAGCGGGTGGTAGGATCAATCAAGCTCTCTCAAAATAGCTCCACTGGTTAAAGTTATAATTAACAATATACTTAGTTAATTGTATGTTGATCCTACGGAACCTGTTTCTAGTCTAATTTTAATACACATCTTTGTTTGTGTTGGTTAGGTTGTATATACAGTTATTGGTAAAACACCGACATCCTCTCAGGACTGTGTTACTAACATCATAATCAACAACTTTTGTTCTACGACATTTTAAAAATTATCATATTTTAGTTCATTACATTTTCATACAAAATTGAAAACATTTAAATTGAACACTCTTAATGTGACAAAGTCTGCGTAGCATACGAGGACAGTGCGCAGCAAGCGTAGGTATCTTGTTACGGCACAATACAGAGTTAAAATGCGTTAGATAGGACAACGAAATCTTGAAGATTTGTTTTTGGTAAATGTATAACATTTTGTAAAAAATCATAGAACAAAAGTTGTTGTTTATGATGATAGTAACATAGTCCTGAGAGGATGTCGGTGTTTTACCAATAACCCTGTATGTTTATGTTGGCGTCTAGTCTAGAATGCAGTTAGTTCTTCTATTTTTAAGAAGCCTATAAAACCTCTTCAATTAAGTAAGTGGACAATAACGTCAAAGTCAAAGTCAAAATTACTTTATTCAAATAGAGAGTTAGTCTGTCAGAAAAAGCTAGTATGATGCTGATTTCTCACTACTCCTAAAAGTAGCAGTTGGAATTTTCAACATTCACGCGGGAGAAGCCGTGGGTAAAAGTAATTAATCCTTTTTTTTTTGGTGAGTTTGAAATCATCAAATGACTGCCCGTCCTGGGTGCGGCGGGAGGGCGTGTCAGACTTTTACTGACTAAAACCCACTCATGTTCCTTCGATTGCCCTTTATGTTCCAGGGTCACTGTAACTATTTTAAACATTCCGCAACCCCGGCAGGCGTTGGCCCTGTTGGGTCCCTTCCTGTGCTGACTTCTTCTCTTTGAGGCGCGCGTGGAACAAAACGCGCCGTCTACGCGGTCCTGGTCCTAGCCGGGCGGCGAGCTACCCATCGCTCGCCATCCGCAGAACCGTACGTACATGTTATTTCTGGGTACAAAGTTCGTTCTACTTTAAGCATTCTAAAAGACGATAATTTGTAAAACAGGTTACTTTTATTAAATTTTCTTATTATATACCTAATTAGTTGCTGTATGGAGTGATTTTAGTAATCAAAATTTATTCATCTGTTTTGGAGCTACGGTACAGGAGACAAAAAAACTACTTATATACGTACGATAGACTTAAAACACCCCTCTGCTTTAGTTGGGGGTTAAAAATGTCTTACTATAGCGACCACAGACGGCATTGTCTCGGCTCCGTCAGAATCTTTTGTTAGGCCACTCCTATAATGGCGGTACACGTAAAAAACACAAACCGCCATTCTCCAAGGCTTCAATTATAATTTCCGACAACCATCTCTGCCTCATTTTCCGAGTACCTATTTAGTTTCAGCCTCAAGCTTTCATTTCATAAGTATCTTAGGACAACGGCTAAGAGTAGGGTAGTTGGAAAAAAAAATCTATTTTGCCACAACAATGTCTGTCTCAGTGTTTAAAAGAAAACGGTTTGTATGGAGCGCCTTCATTATTTCGAGACGGAAGTTGGATGGCTTAAAGCTGCCTGTTCGTGGTGAGACAAGAACGTCGGATGATACTTTATAATTAATACTTTCCGGCCCTGTAGATAAGGGCCGGACTCTCGTGTAAGAGGGTATGGGTTTGAATCCGGGCAAGTACCAATGTCAAAGAAGAAAGAAAGAAAGTCTGACCTGTCTAACCAAGGGATAACGTGCTGCCTAGTAACAGCTGTGGTGGTCTGATAGGCAGTCGCTTCGCGTAAAGCAATGTTGTGATGGCCCAGAGGATATGGCGCTCGCCTTTCGTGTAAGAGGTTGTGGGTTCGAATCCGGGCAAGTACCTATGTGATTTTTTTAAAATTCATATGTACCACCTAACCATAACCAATAAGTTATTGGTTATGGTAAATTTTGGTCTGTATTTGTTCAGAGCTACAGATGAGCGTTATTAACAACGTAGTAAGTTCATCGTTGTTTTCACATTTGATTTAGCTACACTTCCATCTCCTATTTATCAATATTCATATATCAAAAGCTACCTAGTCTATTATATTTTAACTTATTTAACTAACATTTTCAGGGTGCTATTTAATAATTAATCGGGTGTAGGAGCTATTTTATGCAGCAGCTATTTTATGAAAATTACCTTCACAAAACGTTTAGTTATTAAACTTCATTTATAACGGCGGGTCTACTCTACCAAGCTGAGAACCGAGAACCGAGCACGAGCAAAGCACAATCGGAGCCGCTCTCGACTTCGTACAACGAACCTACAACGATCACTGTCCTCGAGGGCGAAGCAAATCTCTTTGTGTTCGTCATAAAACCGACAACAGGCGGAACGCAGCCGAGCACGAACGAAATGCTCGCAGCGCGCTCGTTCGAGGCTTGTAAGTCGGTCCACACTAGACGAATAGTGTTCGGCTCGTGCTCCGCTCGTGCTCGGCTCTCCTAGCGTAAACGCAGCTTAATATTATGTATTTACTGGGGAAGAGGTATACAATAATAAATGTAGAGCTAAAGTTAGCTTTGTTAATAATTGACGAAGCCTTCAAGGAGTATTTGGCTAATTGATTAGTTTATACTGTGAAATAAAATTATTTTTTTTATGATATGTTATGTGATAAGAATCACTTTTACAGGTCATATTTATTATATATATTTTTTTTATACTAGCTAAAGTCGGCATTTCCTAACTGACTACCACTAAAAAACACTTAAAGAAATCGTCAAGTTTAATTCATATATTAATGAGAAGATCTCTCAACTCATCACGCTACCCACTGAATTTGTCCAGACAAAGTCAAACTTTAATACAAGAACGACGCATAAAGAATGCAGCAACTGTAAAACAGTCGCAGCGTGAATGCCAATCTTGCAAAGAGATTGTTGCAAGAATACAGAGCAGGACTGTTGAAATTCAAAACTAAACGTTTTTCGTCTCACAAAGTAACCGGAAAATAAAGGAACAGAAGTTTTAACACCTCACACAATAGAACCCGTGCGGAGTCGGTTAAAGATACTGTACTAGTGATTAAATATCGCAGGGTGAAGAAGAAGAAATAAGACCATATTTTAACAATAAGAGTGGGGATTCCTTCTAATTTCCTTGTAGTTTTTATATCTGGCTTCAAAAGGAAGAAGTTCTGAACTCGTCGGAAGCTTTTTTATATTATAAATTCACCGATTACTCGGTTCTTTTATGTACGATTTTCTAATCCGGCCCAAGCGTTATCGAGTATAACGCTTGGGCCGGATTAGAAAATCGTTTATGTGTTTGAAAGAGACAAATTAAAATTAATATTGTATTTCATAAGTAGTTCCATTGTCAACAGTTCAGGATCTGATGGAAGAATCCTCGAGAAATCGAGGGCACTCTCCAAATTTTATTTGTTTGTCTGGATAATGTTGGAAAATTTAGTTTAGCATATAACTGAACCAGATTTAGATTACATTACTGAAGTACTCAGCCCGGATTTACGGTTGCAGGACAGTGTAGGAGCATGGGTGCTGCTGTTTCTTCCTCACTCATGCATGCTTTGCCGAGAGGGCTGTCAGTGATACCTTAAACGGAAAGGTTTGTAGCTCGATTGGTAAAAAACTATTAATGACATGAAGGTGACTAGTGTATTATAGTGGACTACTCTGAAAAGAAAAACCTGATAAACGCCCAGATGTCTCTTTAAATTTCACTTAGTATTATTGATTAAATTATGCGAGGGCCGTGAAGATGAGACCAGTAAGAATTTAGTAGACCTGTCCGGACACTGCAAGCATTTGTCAGTAGTCGTCAAGCCCAAGTATAGACGCGAAAGTGCTAATAAACTTGAGCGTTTGCCTGTAAGAGAATATCCAGTATTCGCTGTTTTGTAACAATTTGTGAGGTTTTAGGAATTAACGAGCTTTGTGTGAACATTTAACCGAGCACTCGCGCAAATGTTACATTACTTGGAAAGGTTTTTGATAATTCGTACGAATGTTACATATATCATTCGAACGAATGTTACATTACAACGTAATGCTCGCAAATGCTCATGTGTATTTAAGCGTACGTTAGGGAGTCCATCGTCAAGCGGTAAAGAATAGTACAGAATGGTACTTCTAAATCCCATTCTTATCTGTTGACATAGATCAGATATGAAATGTTAAGATATTTGCTAGCTTGAACACATTGAGTGGAGAAAAGCACCGTGATACTATTGTAATCATTCATTCTTTCTTTCTTTATTTATTTAATGTGTTTTTAAAAGCGGATAGAGCACAATGAAAGATTGCCTGACTACAGAAAAGTTTTATGTTGAATCTTCTAAAAAAAATTAAAAAACACGACTGCCATGACAAAAAAGAACTAAAAGGCAAAAAACAAGATTTTTCATAGAAAATTATTGTAATAATGTGTACATAAAAAGTGAAAGGTCGCTCATTCAGTCACGGGCTCTAAAATTATGAAAAATACAAAACTACTTGATTAACAAAACTAAAATTTTCGTAGCAGTCGGGGGACCTTTCCGCAGTATTTGAGTATTCCGCAAGGCGGTCCCCCGACTGCGACGAAAATTTTAGTTTTGTTAATCAAGTAGTTTTGTATTTTTCATAATTATAGAGCCCGTGACTGAATGAGCGACCTTTTACTTTTTATGTACACATTATTACAATAATTTTCTATGAAAAATCTTGTTTTTTGCCTTTTAGTTCTTTTTTGTCATGGCAGTCGTGTTTTTTATTTTTTTTAATTATTTATTTTTATTTTGTACCTTTTAGTGATACGTTCCTTTAATATTGTTACTTTGTGGATAATCAAATGTCGGTTTACAAGTAGATGTTTTTATTAACTACAAACAATACCAATTTAGCACCACGACAGTAACCAATCATGATGTATCTTACATATTAAAATCCGTTAAAATTTTGCAAAGGTTGTCAGAGTACCTTAATGTCGCTTATCACAATAATTATCACATGTTTCTCGTGTCATTTGTGTCGGTATCAAAAACACACTGAGTTTCTTCTTTTTATGACATTTTCATCTCGCAGTTCAGCTCTACCGCTGTTTATTGCTGCTTAACCAGACAATTGAGTTTCTTCCGGTCGGGGCAATGCTTTTATACTCTGAGCCAGGAATATTCCCGAGAATGACGTTTCTAGAACAATGTAGTCGCTTCGTAGGGTTCTAAAGTAGCTTTTGGCCACAGAACGCGATGTTCCGACGCTTCTGTGGACAAGTTCCACCGGAGTGCACAAAGACTAGTGCAACGTAGTGAAAAGCTACTAACATAGATTTAAGTTTTATGACTATCACAAATGTATTACTTCTGTGTGTTAGGTTAAGGTATTTATTTATGGACCTATTCAGTCTGAAATAACGCTTTCATTAGAAATAAAAAATATTATTTCTCGAATACGAAGGAAAGCTCTCGACTCCATTCGAATTTCGACTCTATTGTTTAAGACGGAAGCACAGACGGAAGTTACAAATTGCCATAACAACAATTACCTATATCTATAACAATGGAAATACCTTGGTTGAAGTTAAGAAAACATGCCATTTAAGCTGTAAAAATGTACGAAATGCAAACTTTATATTAGGTAATTAAAAAAAAATCAACAAACATCATCATAATATGATGCAAATATGGTCGAACTGCAAATGATTTTGGTATTACGTTTGTATGGAAAATAATCGGTCGCCGTGCTCTTAAAGGTTACTGAGGCGATGTAGTTCATCGAGAGACTTTTTGTCGTGTGGCTCGTGGAGAAGCTTACGTGGATCTTGAACACTGATTGCCAAACCATCTAGCTGCCTCACGCGACTAAGCGCGACATAAGCTTGGCCCTTGGCAAACATTTAGGGCCTAGATCCACGACGGCTCTATCCAGTGTCGTCCCTTGTAGTTTGTGGACTGTCACGGCCCAACATAATATTAGTGGTAGCATGCGCCGCTCAACTTTGCCGTGACCCCTTAATGCGTCGAATTCGACTGTACTAGCTTCAATTTTGACATCGAGCCCGATGGTATTTCCACGTATCGTTTTATCGTCGAATTCAACGAACACGGCTTGTGGTAATTCTCCAGATTCGAGTATCACTTCGTAGTGATGGCCATTCAAATTTTCTAACGATTCTCATAGCACCGTTTACTAAATCGTGTCCAACGTTAATATTTTTTCTTAACATTACTCTAGATCTGATACCAATCTTCAAAAATTCGACGATACCTCCAGTTTTATTGGGATCGGAAGGTATAAACTCTGGATTCGGCCGCTGTCCGTAAGTTTTGGCTTCTACAGAAGTATCCACTGCCTTCACTTCGTACATTCGACTTGTTTTCGAAAGCTCGTGAGTCATGACGGTATTATACTCATCCACCCATATTTTACCCCATTAAGGGTAGAAAAATCATTTTTTTTCTATTTACGTCTGAAAAGTTAACCACCAAGTACCCAGTCACTAACTTCAATAATGACAGAATTTCGTTCAAACTTTCATCCCCTATTTTACACACATAGGGGTTGAATTTCTAAATTTATACTAGCTCATGCTTTTTTTATCTTCGTCCACATTGTTACACACAAGTTTCCAGTCACTAACTACAGTAATGTCAGATTTTCGTACAAACTTTCATTCCCTATTTCCCACACATAGGGGTTGAATTTCTAAATTTCTATCTCCGTCCAAAATGGTAAACACCAAGTTTCAGGTCACTAACTTCAATAGTTAATGACAGATTTTCATTCAAATTTTCATCCCCTATTTTACACACATAGGGGTTGAATTTCTAAATTTCTATCTCCGTCCAAAATGGTAAACACCAAGTTTCAGGTCACTAACTTCAATACTTAATGACAGATTTTCATTCAAATTTTCATCCCCTATTTTACACACATAGGCGTTGAATTTCTAATTTTTTATCTCCGTCCAAAATGGTAAACACCAATTTTCTAGTAACTTACTTCATTCAATAACAACAGATTTTCGTTCAAACTTTCATCCCCTATTTTACACACACAGGGGTTGAATTTCCAAATTTTTACTAGCCTATGTTACTCGGAACTATGTACGGATTGTAACGATACATCATACATCTAAATCGGTTCTGAAGAGTTTTTATTGTTTTTTTATTAATAAAGAAAAGGATTTCACTGGATTTTTAATGATTTTATTTTATACACAACAGCGTACGATCCTGACATTACAATAGTTTTTACCCCAGTGATACCAGTTACAATTTTATAACACCACTTATTAAATAATGATATCAGCTAATAAATAAAGCTGTTTTAATTTACTTTTAGTTATTACTTATTCTTAACACTTCCCCTTAAATTAAAATAGCTTTCTCTTAAATAGGACAATCTCACTTCCACTTAAAGTAAACAATCAAACTTCCCCTTAAACAAAAATAATAAGACTTCCCCTGTCTCTCATTTAAATAAATCAAACATTTACTATGCATGTACTCACAACTCGATACAAGTAAGTATACATATTGATATTACAGGTAAGTGTTTACAATTAGTTATATTATGTAAGTAGTTATTAAGGTAAATAGAATTTAAGTTTTATCAAGGTAAGTATTACATAAGTTTTAATTATTAAGTGATACATTAACATTACACATTATCTTATCTTTTAAGTTTTGAAAAATAATTAGGGTAACTGGCTTTGTAAATATATCTGCAAGTTGATATTCTGTAGGACAATAGATAAGCTCAAAGTTTTCAGTGTTAACATTTTCATTAATAAATTTAAAGCGTACATCAATGTGCTTACTTCTTTTAAAACATGCATTATTTTTAATCATACTTATAGTACTTTGGTTATCTATATAGAATATAACTTCTAAATTATTATAACTTATTTCTGAATACAAGCTTTTAAAATAAAGGATTTCTTTAACACATTCACTAGCTGCTATATATTCACTTTCTGCAGTACTTAGAGATACTATTGGCTGTTTTTTAGTCGCCCAACAGATAGGTCCTTTACCTAACATTATAACTAAACCAGATGTACTCTTACGAGTATTAACATCACCTGCAAAATCAGCATCTGAATATGCTTCTAACTGTAAATTACAATTTGACATATATTGTATACCTAAGTTTTTAGTACCTTGTAAATATCTGAAAATCCGTTTTACTTTCTGAATATCATTACCAGATGGATTTTCCATATTCCTGGAAGCAACATTAACTGCATAACATATGTCGGGTCTGGACCGATTTGCTAAATACAAGAGACTTCCTATAGCTTCCCTGTAAGGAAATTTTTCACTAACATTTTTAGATGTATTATTAATTATGTTACTTTCAGAATTTGTGGATGGAGTATTTACAGGTTTTGAATTACACATATTGAAGTCTTCCAAGATATTTTGTATATATGAACTTTGATGCAAGGTAAGTGAGTTTTCATTATCTATTATCTCAAAACCTACAAACTTTTCTGGTTTATCAAAGATTTTAATCTCAAATTCTTTGTTAAGCGTGAAAAGTAAATTGTCAATATCATTAATTGAGTTTGCAATAATTAAACCATCATCAACCCAAATAGCTAAAATTAAGTTTTTCTTACTATTTATGAATACAGATTTATCTGTTATTAACTGCCTTAAACCATTTTGTTTTAGAAATATCACAAGTCTTTTATTCCACTCATAAGGAGCTTGACGTAAACCATATAAAGCCTTTTTAAGTTTTATGACATAGCCAATTTTATCTTCATAACCTTCAGGTAATTTTAAATAAATGTCCTGCTCTACATTAGCATACAGAAAGGCAGTCTTTACGTCAAACTGCTTCATATACATATTATTAGCTTTACAGTAACTGAATAGAAATCTAAGTGTATTGACAGATACAACAGGACTAAAAATTTCATTAAAGTCATTTAGACCTTGTTCACACCCTCTTACAACTAATCTAGCTTTATAAACCCCATTATCCTTCTTATTAAAAACCCATAGAGTAGACAATAGCTTTTTACCTTTACATTTTTCTTCTTGTATGTATTCAAACACATCATGTTTTTGTATAGATGCTTTTTCTTCCTCCATCGCATGAATCCAATTTTCTTTTTCATTTCCAGACACTGCTTCCCTATAACATAATAACACATAATCATCATACCTTTGTGGTTTTCTTCTATTTCTTTTAGCTGTAGAAATTATTTCTTCTTCTTCATATTTATTTTCATGCATGTTATTATCTTTTGTAATATCTTCTTTAGTATTTTCAGGTTCCTGTATCTCACATAACTTTTTGTCATCATTTTCAATAATTTCTTCATTTTGATTATCATCATTAAGATCTTCAACAATTTCTAGAAAATTTTTAGGTTTTAATTCTTCCTTTTCTAATGGCATAAACCTCACATCTCTTGATATAACAATTCTTCTATTCTGGTTGTCCCATAAACGATATCCATTTGTATTATATCCAATGAAAGTCATTTTATCACTTCTTGGTTCAAGCTTGCTTATATATCCAGTTTTGTGTACATATACTGGGCACCCAAATATTTGCAAATATTTCAAGTTTGGACGTTTACCATTCCACATCTCATATGGTGTTACATCTTGTAATGAACTTGTAGGACTTCTATTACACAAATATGTGGCAACATATAATGCTTCACCCCACATTTCATTAGGTAGTTTTGAATCATAAAGTAGTGATCTAGTTTTATTCATAAGTGTCCTATTTGCTCGTTCAATCTTGCCATTTAACTGAGGAACATAAGGTGGAGAATAATCAAATTTAATTCCTTTTGATTTTGCCCATTCTTTTAAATCATTAGTTTGATTTTCTCCAGCATTGTCGCAACGGAGAGTATATGGTTTTATATTCCATTTTGCTTCAAATTGATTAATTACATTTTTAATTACAGTTGGAACTTCTGACTTGTTTTTAATTAAATGTGTTTCCATATAATGAGTGTAATCATCCATGATAGCCAAATAATATTTATTTCCATCCCATGTTTCACCGATTGGTCCAGCAACATCAAAATGAATGATTTCTAATGGTCTACTTGCATGATATCTATTGTTTTCAAATGGGAGTTTAGTTTGTTTGGCTGTGTTACATATCTCACACTTAGTGTTAGCTTTAGAAATTGTTTTAATTGATAGGTTTTCCATACCTATACTCATAGTTTTTAGTTTTAACATATTGTTGTAACTCAAGTGTCCTAATTTCCTATGTAAGTCTTTAAACTTTAGTTCTGTTTCAGCTATATCACTGCTTACCTCTATATCCGGCTTTTCATTCAGTATATATAATCCGTTTTCATTTTTGATGCCTGTTACTGTCACACCAGCTTTATTAATGTAGACACAATTGTTTTTGAAGCTTACTGCAGCACCATTAAGAGTCATTTTACTTACTGATATCAAATTTCTAGACAGTTCTTCTACATAAAGCACATCTTTCAAAATGAAATTGTTAAAGTGGACTTCACCCACTAATGTTGCTGTCATTTCTTGATTGTTTTTAGCACAATTAATTTTTATTTGTACTTGCTTTGCATTTCTTAAGTAGATTGAATTATTGACAAGGTGTGATGAGCTGCCAGAATCAATGACAAACATATCATTGTTCTTTATATTATCATTGGTCATCAGGAATGCAATCTTTTCTTTAGTTTTGTTATTAGATTGGTTTGGAGTATTTCTGTTATTATTACCTGGTCTGAAGAAGCATTGTTCTGTCTTATGATTTGACTTTTTGCAATATTGACATTTTGTTTTATTATCATTATCCTTATTTTTGTTGTAATAACAATTTTTCATGGTGTGTCCAGTCTTATGACACTTGTAACAAACTTGCTTTTTAAGAGTGGTTTTAAATGCAACTTCATTGTTGTTATTACTGAGTGTACTTTGGCTTTCGGCTAGAAGTCTTGATGTCAGATTAGATAGGGTTCTGTCTTCTTTAGATGTACTCTTCCAAGCTAATATAAAGTTACAATACTTATCTGGTAAAGCGGAGAGAATTCTTTGAATACATTCTTCATCACTAATATTGTGACCAAGCCCTTTTAATTTATACACTAGGTTTTCTAGATGACATAGGCCACTTGATACATCTGTTATTTTTAATTGGAAGTACTCAGTTAGTAGGTTATCTTTGACTTGATCTGTATTGCCTTCATATAACGACTTTAACTTTTCATACATTTGGAAAGCTGTAGTACATGACATTATCATTATTTTATTTTTACTGCTCACTGATGAGACTATTATTTTCTGGACTTTGGCATCCTTTTTATCGTATTCTTTATCATCAATTTTAGCGGATGATACATAATCGAATAATTGTAATGATTTTAAAGTCACCTGTAGTTCAAATTTCCACAAATGGAAGTTGTTGTGACCTTCCAACTTTTCATTAACTTCTTCTTCTTTTGTCTTGTCCATTTTTACTTTTCTTTTACACAGCACACGGCCTTTGTAAGTAATGGCGGACCGACGCTATTCCTTTTCCTTTTATTTTATCTTCCTAGCTTAATATTCGGAAAGAGGCTCACCAGGCAACCACGCTCTGCTACCATGAAGAGTTTTTATTGTTTTTTTATTAATAAAGAAAAGGATTTCACTGGATTTTTAATGATTTTATTTTATACACAACAGCGTACGATCCTGACATTACAATAGTTTTTACCCCAGTGATACCAGTTACAATTTTATAACACCACTTATTAAATAATGATACCAGCTAATAAATAAAGCTGTTTTAATTTACTTTGGCATTAAGAAGTTATGGTGGAATAAAGAAACTCACATACATACATACATACATACATACATGAATCTTGAAAACATAACACTCCTTTTTTTGGGCAGTCGTGTAATAAAAGAAAATGCTTACAAATGTGGAAGACCAGCTTTTGCCCCCGACTTGTCTTTTGTCTTAGATGTGTACGGCGACTGCACACTAAATAGGAAATTAAGAGCTTTTATCTTTTACTGGGGTAAAACCTTACTCTGTTGCACAACAAAATCAGTAACAGCAAAATCGGTTCAGTCGTTTAGCCCTGAAAGTATAACAGATAGACAGACAAAACATACGCAATTTTAGTACTTAGAAGGACTTTGCTAATCATAGTTATATTTATTTTAATAAAATGTCCGTAAAGTAACGCTGATTCTGCAACTTATTTTGATATACAGACAGATAGATAACGAAGTAATCCTTCGGAGTTTTTCATTTTGCGGGATCCAAAAAAACAGAATAACATAGCAAAATAATAACCCGTCATCCACTAACACACGAAGTAGTAAGCGTGTTCACTGTGTACTTACTAAGTAGTTACAAGCGAGTAATCGTTCGCTATGATTAATGTTACTTCTGACTCCTTGTTACTCGTTACCGAGTAACGGAAAACTTCTTTGTGCTTGTGTGTTCGTGTGAGTGATTCTAACTATGTTGTAAGTAATAATGGCTAATGTAGAATGAATGTTTGGTCAAGTTGGGTAATTTTAATATATATAGACTAATATTATAACGCTGAAGAGATTTTTGCTTGAAGGCTCTAATCTGAGTTAGGACTGGTACGAATTGAAAAAACCTTTATTATGAAATAGCTCATTTATCGAAAAATAAAGGCAATTTAATATGACGCTACGACTCACGGGAGCGTAGTAGTAACCTAAGATGCGAGTAAAATCTTGGGGGCAGCTAGTTTATTATTAAACAAAAATGTTATTGATTTCCGTATAATAACTTCTGATGCTACTATTTTTAACACCTTGTGATAAACATACAGACAGACGTGCAATAAAGAGATCTAATTAGACATCCATTTTCTTCACAAAGAAACCCAAAAAACCAGAATAACATAGCAAAATAATGATCCGTCATCCACTAACACACGAAGTAGTAAGCGTGTTCACTGTGTACTTACTAAGTAGTTACAAGCGAGTAATCGTTCGCTATGATTAATGTTACTTCTGACTCCTTGTTACTCGTTACCGCGTAACGGAAAACTTCTTTGTGTTTGTCTGTTCGTGTGATTGATTCTAACTATGTTGTAAGTAATGGTGACTAATGTAGAATGAATGTTTCGTCATATAGATGCTATTGTTCTGCTGATGAAGAATTTCTAACAGTATTATTATAAGTGTGGAATGCAATAACTTACGTTAGGTTTTTGGTAACTGCTTCTGTCCCGTGGTACATAGCGTAATATTATATAGCCTATGTTACTCAGGGTTAATGTAGCTTTCTAATAAAAAAAGATTTTTTGGAATCGGCCTAGTAGTTTTTCAGTTTATTCGTTACATACAAAAATACAAATTTTTCTTCTTAGGTAAAGATTGGCAAAACTTTGTGAGTGTGTTTTTTTTTAAATTTAATTATTTACATGCTTAATTAATAGTGTTTAACAACGAAGGTCAAATTGTCACCGCAGTCTAAGGACCGCATTTGTAGATTATAGTTTTAGTGCTAGTTTTTGCTGAGATCTAATATAAACTAAATCAAATGCAGACTAAATTGTTCGTTTGTAAATAAAAAAAAAAACTAATATCATCTATTACAGTGAAGTTAGCTTGAAGTGAACGATCATTGAGTGAGATTGACAGGAATCAATTTATAGCATGGTGAGAGGGTCGGTTACTTTAAACTCACTCGAATTTAGCTCCGCCAGCTGACCTCACCATGATTTTTATTGCACAACTGATACTCGTCGAGTCGTGATGGCCTAGTGGTTAGGGCGACAACCTCTTGCATGAGAGGCGGGTTCGAATCCGGGCAAGTACCAATGTGACTTTTTCAATTCATATGTACTTTCTAAAGATTATCTTAGACATCACAGACATCGGTGAAGGAAAACATCGTGAGGAAACCTGAACTTGTAGTTAATATAAGTCTGAAATCGCCTATCCGCCTTGAGCAAGCGTGGTGATCAATGCTCGTACCTTCTCTGTATGAGAAGAGGCCTTTGCCCCAAAGGGACAGTTATAGGCTGGTATTATTAACTGATACTACAAATCCTAGTCTATATACAGTGATCAAACTTAAACCTCTAAACCAACAGTCATGTTCACCACCGCGATACCATTAAGTTTCATGTTCACAAAGACGTATAATCGTTAGCGATGATTAATGTCGGCTTGACTGACTGTTTGTTAGTTCACACCTAACACGCCTTTCAGTAGATATATATCACATTTAGTAAGCAATGTTTACGTGTTTTGATTAGCAGAAATAATTATTATTATACATAGTTATATTGTTAAAGGTCAAAAGTTAGAAAACTTGTTAAAATTACATCATTGACATTTTATATATTTATTTAAATTTCATTATGATGTCACAAATTCAATATTTTAATCTATTCCCTCGGACATCTAACATCTAATAAAATATTCCTATTTAGTGTGCAGTCGCCGTACACATCTAAGACAAAAGACAAGTCGAGGGCAAAAGCTGGTCTTCCACATTTGTAAGCATTTTCTTTAATAGAAGATTCATCATCTTTCCTTTTTTCTATGTAATCATTAATCATTTCAAAATTCAGAAAAAATAACATAAATTTTTAAATTCGGGTACTCGAAGGTGTATCTATCTTTACATATTTTGAAACAAAGCCTGTGTTAGTTTGCTGTGTTCGAGATAAACTAAAAAAAAATTGATTTTCATGCCGATGAAGCATTGTACATGTGGATAATACATGCCTAACTGCATATTACAGAGAAAAACCGGTCAAGTGCGAGTTCTACTCGCGCAACGAGGGTTCCGTTAATTTGTTTTTTAGTGAAATAACTACAAATTTACGGTTTTCGGAGTTTTCTCTTTACTTGTGCTACATGACCTTGCATCTTGCCAAATTTCACGATTCTAGGTCAATGGGAAGTACTCTATAGGTTTTGAGTTTTGATTCCCTTGAAAATGTCTAAATATGCAATATAAACCTCCGTATCTTTTTATTGCGTTGATTTAGAAACTTGATTTTTTCACTGCTTTAAGAGATAGCAGACCTGAGTATGTGATATTAATTTGAGCTTGATATCTCGACGCGTTTCTGAAAAAAAAAGGTCTTGACAGACGGACGAACGGGAGGACGGACGGATGTGAACTAACTACAAATTTACGGTTTTCAGAGTTTTTCCTTTATTCCTTTACTTTTGCTACATGACGTTGCTTCTTGCCAAATTTCATGATTCTTGGTCAATGGGAAGTACCCTATAGGTTTTGAGTTTTGATTCCCTTGAAAATGTCTAAATATGCAATATAAACCGCCGTATCTTTTTATTGCGTTGATTTAGAAACTTGATTTTTTCACTGCTTTGGGAGATAACAGACTTGAGTATGTGATATTAATTTCAGTTTGATATCTCGACGCGTTCCTGAGAAAAAGGTTCTTGACAGACAGACGGACAGACGGACGCCTGATGTGAACTAACTACAAATTTACGGTTTTCAGAGTTTTCCCTTTACTTGTGCTACATGACCTTGCTTCTTGCCAAATTTCACTATTCTAGGTCAATGGGAAGTACCCTATAGGTTTTGAGTTTTGATTCCCTTGAAAATGTCTAAATATGCAATATAAACCGCCGTATCTTTTTATTGCGTTGATTTAGAAACTTGATTTTTTCACTGCTTTGGGAGATAACAGACTTGAGTATGTGATATTAATTTCAGTTTGATATCTCGACGCGTTCCTGAGAAAAAGGTTCTTGACAGACAGACGGACAGACGGACGCCTGATGTGAACTAACTACAAATTTACGGTTTTCAGAGTTTTCCCTTTACTTGTGCTACATGACCTTGCTTCTTGCCAAATTTCACTATTCTAGGTCAATGGGAAGTACCCTATAGGTTTTGAGTTTTGATTCCCTTGAAAATGTCTAAATATGCAATATAAACCGCCGTATCTTTTTATTGCGTTGATTTAAAAACTTGATTTTTTCACTGCTTTAAGAGATAGCAGACCCAAGGATGTGATATCAATTTCAGCTTGATATTTTGACGCGTTTCTGAGAAAAAGGGTCTTGACAGCCGGACGGACGGACAGACGGACAACAAAGTGATCCTATAAGGGTTCCGTTTTTACCTTTTGAGGTACGGAACCCTAAAAATAACTAAGTTTTTCAAAATGGGTCGTGTCGCTAGTTACCATTATATTGTTGAAGTCAATGACCCTTTATCAATCCACGTATTCTGATATCTGATGATAAACGTATATCAGGATATTTCAGCCCCCTAATTCCGGTCAGCGTAAATGGTTTCAAAAGGTCGGAATGCGATCCCATTCTCCTAAGTAGGTATGCGCCCTTAGAAATAACTCGTATATCTTTATTTGACCCTTGTTCTTTCGTTCTTGTTAGGAAGACTGGATTTTAAGTAAACGGGTAACAATTATTTACGATAGGGTTGTGGCAGTGTCTTAGCAATTGGGGAGTGTTTGATTTTGTTTGGGACAAATATTTGTAAGTAAGCTTGTTAGTTTGTAAATGCATCAACGATGTTGGAATAAATAAGTTACCTCCCACTTTTGTTAACATACGACGGGCCAATTGATCTAATGGTTAGTGACCCTGACTGCTATCGCGGAGGTTGTTGATTTGATTCCCACTCAGGACAAACTTTGTGTGATGAGCATGATGGTTTGTTCTGTGTGTAATTTATCTATAATATGCATGTATTTTTATGTGTCAATTAGTAAACTATTTTGATCTGCTTATCAAATGGCCGTGAGTGATCATTGATTTACCACGTACATCATCAATTTACCATGTACCGCTTTTAAATAGGCACTTGTAAATACCAGCCTATTTACTGTTCCACCACAGCAAAGGCACGAAGTTTTCATCGCCATGATTATTTACGGTGGATTGGCGATTTTAGACAAATATTAAAAAAACAACCCCAAACTTCTTTTCGATGTTGTCCTTTACCCATGTATATGATATCCAAGCATAGTTAGAATCTATGATAAGAATTAGAAAATGACATTTTTGTGTTTTCCAGTGCCCGGCTTTAAACTCTTAACCTCGTGCAAGAAGAAAGCTCTTGTAGCCCTGAAATTACTACTGGCAACTGGGTAATTTTAGAAAATAAATTAACGAAATAGTAGGTTTCTACATGAGTCACCAAAAAACTGTTACCCTAAGACGTTTTTTTACATTTTTCCAGTTGTTATCGCCCTAAAAACAACCTGTTTACCAACCGTGAGTCCCATTCTTCCGACAAATAAATGTTCCAGATTGATTGATGAACGTATGCCGCATACGAGCCGTATAGTTTAGGATCATTAGCTCGCTAGAACTACATCATGGCAGTTAAAGTTTTGAAAATATATATTGGAATACGTAGTTTTTATGGTATGGGTACTTTCTGGCTTCAAACCCTTCTTCATATCTTTCTTCAACACCTGATCTATTCTATATTTTTTTTTTCAGAAATCATATGTATTATAATCACAGTCTTAATCTGTCAAAGATGCATCTATTTTGTTTAAATTTTTGACTAGTTTTGCTATGATAAGACTAGTTTTCGAACTATTTCAATTACTTTTATGTTTCTATTATCTACTATCTTTTATCTTAATTCTACTTGATGTTGTATTTGTTATTAAAATATTCACTGGTAAAACTATAGTAGACCATAACGTCAACTAAATTCTAAAAACTGCCTTAAAATAATGTGTTTTTGTTTTTTAACATAAAAAATAAACTAGTGCCTTATTTAATTTTCAAAGCAAGATATTCAACTGTATTTTTACCAGGCACCTGAAATATGGCACAGCTTTGAATTTGCCGATTAGGCAAACTTTCTTAACTACATATTCTTCTCTCACTGAAGCCTGATTGACGACACCAATGTTGGGATTTAGTATATACACAATGGTACTATAAACTTTGGATGCATAATGTAGAAACCGTTAGTAGTAATGGCGCATCGTGCCTAATTGACGGTAGGTGTCGAAGAGACTTTGATTGTGCGATGTAAGAAACGTCAATTCACACATAGAGCGATAGATTTCGCCACTTCTAAATCTTTTAAGTGACGTAGCCCAAGAGGCACTGGCATCTCAGCCCACTACATTCAACGAGCGATCAGCCGTAACTCACAAAGTAGCGCGTACTAAAAACGTTTTAAATCGACGCTCTCAACAGACAAACGTGCCTAAATCCATCAAGTGGGCCAAAAGGGAACTCGGTCAAGCCTGCGACATACGTGAGCCAATATCTCTATAGTGTAACGGATCGTAGAATTAATGGAGATATGCCAAATGGAATTGAGTTCGTACGGATTTTCAGTGCAGACCAACTCAGAAATATTGATACAGACTGGCCTTTGAACTATGGCCAAAGACTGTGTAGATAGAGTATAGGTCTCTATTAGGCTCATAGAGAAATGGTGATGTTTAAAAGTACGTTATAAAAGATTAGTCTTAAACTTTTTGCGGTGTGATGAATCTGATATTAATACTTCAATTACTAATCGGTTTCATACGATGCTTAGTTAGGCTGCTACTATTAGGAATTGTCGTAACTCTGTGTCCTCTGGATGCGTGAAACACAGAAATGGTCGACTGATAATGTAGGCTAAATTGGACTTGGTTGTTGGACGTCATACGCCGTATCAACTTAAAACCGTGTATTCTATAAATTGTGTTAAACTTAATTCGCGGTAATGAACTTTATAAATACCGTACATCGATATTTCAAACTTCGGTATTCCGTGATACAATCGTTTAATTTAAATAAACTATTTGATGGTGAATAGTGACGTATCAACCTCTTTTATGCTCATAGTTAAAGGTCCTTCGTTATCGTACACACGTGACCTATTAGAACATTTTCTAAGGTTACTTTAAGGGTCAAAGGTCAGTACGTTTTATCCTGACTTGATTATTTTAAGGGACATTTTTGCAGTGGAATTCCAATATATTTTTAACCCACGTAAAAAGAGGGATGCTATTAGTTTAACCGCTTTGTGTGTCGGTCTGTCGTCAGTCTGTTTATATGTGTGACCATAGCTCATAAACGAGTTATCAGATTTGGATGCGGTTTTTATAATTTATGAATAGGTTGATTTTACTGTTTTTAATTAACCATATCTTAGAACTATTGCCAGATGCAATAGTTCTTAGATATGTTTAATTATAATCGTTGCAGCGTAGTAGTTAAGCACTATACGACGTTTGTCTGTTTGTTACGCATGCACGACAAAACCACTGTTTTGATTTTGATACGAAATAAGTATGGACCTTAAGAAAGGGGATCTTCTTGATATTCAATTATCGATTTCGTATCCACGATCATCGACATTTATGTAAATGAACCAGCAAACGTAAGTTTATATTTTTTTTATACGTTGTTCAGTGCATTCAAAAACGATAGTTGTTTGTGCTTCTATCGGTATTTTCTGTCCCACACGGGAATCAAAATTGTGAACACAGAACAGTAGTCAAATAATCTACTTAGATATTTTGTTCATAAAAGTTCAAAATCTATACACCCAAAGGTTCGGGTCAAATGTTAGTCACTGATACACACGATTAAATCTTGCACCTACCTAATTACCCAATTACCTCCACACAATGATAAATGCGTGAACACTAAATAACCCTAATACAAGTTTACAATCAGATCTGACGTGTCCAATGATGGATGAGTCCATAAATCTATTGTTTTAATTAAGTACGGTTCATTAAAGGTTAATCTCAAGGGTAATGTTAAAATTCACCTTAAATGGACTATATTGTAAATTACGAAATTTAGATTACATTTTTATTTTATGTCGTTGACACCAACGACAAGGGTGGATCGTAAGGGCCATATTATCGCTCATTAGGACACCAGGCTGGTGAGCTCTGGTTGAGCAACTAACAAAATGTAAAAGAATTGTATGTAGGGTATTTCACTAGCACACACTCTGGCCATTAATTTATTGTAGGCGACCGAATCTCCCGCTGGTGGCGCAACCATTAAAATATAGGTACCAAGCTCTGTGGGCCAAATTTCATTAGATCACCAGTTACGCTAAATAATAAAATAACCCTAAAGAAATATGGCCCTTAAATCTAATTAGCAGTAATGTACTAGTACTATACTATTTAATATATTAGGTAGCCGATATAAAAAGCGATTGCTATCATAAGCTTCGCGAATTTTATAAAATACTTACTTAAGAACTTGAAAAAACATACCTGTAAAATGCAGAAAGATATCTCCCTCGGTTTTATTATTGTTCGCTAGAATTATTAGGTTGATACAATTTATTGAACAGAATCAGAAGTGGGTCTTAAGTAACCCACTTCTGATACCGTGTCGCACTTCTGTGGGTCTAAAGTGATGGAATTGTTATGAACAAAAACGAATGGAGAACTTTTATAAAATGGAACGACTTTCTTAAACAACGATGGTTTTAAAACTAAAAAGGGTTTTGCTATTAAACATTTCTGAGTCTTATTTCGCTAAAAGAAAAAAAATTGTGACGTACTTTTGTAACTAAGTTTAATCGTGCCTAATTTTTATTTATCAGAAAAACATTCGTATAGTAACAAGTATCAAAACAACAACAGGAATTTATTTTAACATTGCCACAGTATATTTACAACAAATGTGTACATCATTCATTTGATCGCTGTATTATTAAATTAAACCATTTCGAAACCCACAAAAGTTATCAAGTTTCACACACGTAGTGGAGGGTGCAGCGAGTTGCACAGCCATTAACCAATCAGCGCTCACCGCTGTGGCTTTTTATCTTTGCGTTAACCCAATACCTCCCATTGATTTCCAATAATTTAGTCAGTTTTAATTAAAATCATTACAACGAAATGAGTTCGCACGTAATTGCTTTTAGTTTGCAGCCAGCATAAATTCAATATGGAGCTTCGCGACCCAATGAAATATGGAAACGAACTAGTTGAACAAAAGGGAATTCAGCTTTATTTTAAAACAAATTCCTATAATGTACGTTTCGTTGATTGTGGCTTTGTTGTTCGCGATTCATATTACACAAGAGTTGTATATCAATTAGGAAATTGTTAAACGATTTCAATGGAACAGGCGGTTCGTATGTGTTTTGTGAGTTAATGGGTGTATTTATTGTGCTCTTTATTTATTTGCGTGTAAATGCTACTTTTATTAATTGTTTTTTAATTGGGTTAATAATTTGTTAATTTTCAGACGTCGGAAAAAGTTGTAACTATACAAAATACGATTTTGGATGTAATAGCAGTTTTCACGCCGTCTTCACACTTTAGCTTAAGGCTTACCACCTCGTTCTATGGACCTTTTATTTTTGTAAAACAAAAATTTGGCAAACGAGGTCACGGCCCGCCTGATCTTAAGTGGCCACTGCCGCGTACAGACATCTGCAATACCTGAAACGTTCTAGATGCGTCGCTCAGAAATAAAGATAATGTGTATCATGTGTTAGTAGTATCCATCCTTCAGACAAGAACATTGATACCCCTTTGCGGTAAAAATGAGTACCTATTATGGTGGTTTTACTACCCCGAACGGGTTCTTTCACAATGCTTCACGGTTATCTATACTTACTAATATATAAATCGGAAAGTGGGTCTGTCTGTCTGTATGTTTGTCTTTCTTTCACGGCAAAACGGAACGACGAATTGACAATATTGACAGAGTTTCCGATTTTCCGCTTAGTCTTCAAAGACCCTCTAGTGGGGTCCTCAATACAGATGTGTCTTCAATGACTCCCTATAATGTCCCAAACCGAAAATTAAAACACTATCACTTTGTATTGGTTCGGTAGCTTCACTCAAGTTTCGCTAGTCATAAACCGTTGAAACAACACCGCGAACGACTAACAGTTATAAAAGATAAACGAGTTACGAGTACCTAGACTATGTGAAAGACTATTGGGATTAAAGTGCTTCGCAGAGAGGTTTTTAAGTACCTACATCTTGAAGAGAATCCCTCTTTGTTCATTCTTATGTAGGTTTAGTATAAAATGTTTTGAGTCTGACTGATTTAAATCCCGCGACGCAAGAATAGGATTGTTATAGGTTTTTTTGGTGAGTGGGAAATCATTTTTACTGCTCCCGTCCTGGGTGTGGCGTGAGGGCGTGTCAAACTTTTACTGACTGAACCCACTCATGTTCCTTCGGTTGCCCTTTATGTTCCGGGGTCACGGTAACTATTATGAACATTCCGCAACCCAGGGTTGCTATAAGTTTGACTGCTATGTGTGTGTTTCTTTGTGGCACTGTAGTTCTTAAACGGGTGAACCGATATGTATGCAGTTTTTTACATTTGAAAATAGGTTATCTACGAAGGTTTTAAGGCGTGTTGCATCACACTCAGTTTAGCTGTTTTAAAGTTATCAACTTTTTTGTTAGCTACAATCGCGATTTTATTGATTTTGGAAAAGGGGGTTTTTGAATTTTAAATTAATTGTACCATCTCTAGATAAGGCATAACTGTATTCATAGAGAACGAAAGAAAAGAAATAAACAGCTAATACGAATTTGGGAAGTGGCAAATATATTTTTCTTACTCCTCCGCTGTTCTTTTCTGATTAATTTCGTTGCTGTTGATTCTGGCTTTCAGGAGTGGTTAGAAATAGTGTGGTGGGACTGTCCCAATAAAAAAAAATACGGATCAGACTTGCACACAAAGGGTTTCCGTTCTTACAGGTCTTAAAGAAAAAACATTATTTCTTGTAAATGACGCGGTGTCCTGCGTGAGCGACGAACGCGACGCGACGCGACGCTGCGAACGCAACGAACGCGATCAACTCAACGGCATACCCTACATGCGGCCTATATGACAGTCTGCGGCGAGACGCGACGTAACGCGCACTTGTTTTGAGGGCGACCAGATGCGACACCACGAACTTTCAAGCGAAATTGTACTGTACTTCTCCATGATTTGAGAAGTAATTACCAAAATCACGTAGGACATTTGTCGCGTATAGCATTGCGTCGCATTACGTCGCGTCGTGTTGCGTCGCGTCGCGTCGTGTTCGTCGCTTACGCAGGACACCGCGTAAAAGTAAAAACCTTTAGACTCTAGTATATAATAAACTAATATTACAAAACCTGAAGCGCTTGTTTGGTTAAACGCGCTAATTTCAGGAAGTACTAGATCGATTAAAAAAAACATTTATGTGTTCAATAGCCCGTTTATTAAGGAAGGCAATATAATATAATTTGGCTATGTAACATTACGCTACGACCTACATAAGGAAAATCGGCGGTAGAAATAACAAACGCGTAATAAAAATAACATTTATTTCCAAAAGCATGTTACATTGTTGTTCATGAATATACATAGGCTATGTTTTACAATTACAATGATTGAGTAATCCTAAAAGCGTTCTACTTTTCATTCGGACGTATGAACTCTGACAAAAACATAATAAAAGTACATTCGCCCGCAATCCATTTTTGACCTTAAAGGATTTGTCACACTGGATGCGTTCTGCGGCCTGCGGTCAGGTCAAAGTGAACGCAGCCCGCATCATGAATGATGGCAGACCGCAGGCCGCAGAACGCATCCAGTGTGACAAATCCTTTATATTACGAGCACTTATATAAAAAGGTCAAAAATGGTCAAAAATTACCCATTCGCAAACAAAACCGTTAAAACATTAGAAAAACGAAATTACTATGATTGTGAAACCTAAAATGTTATGAATACCCAAAGGCGTTGACCAAATTCATTCCCTCATTGAGTCGGATATGAGACTGTAACTAAATATTCAATATTTTCCTTTCATATACCTTTGTAAAGTTAAAGGTATCTCATTAATTGGGTTCCATAGGAATGAATGAACGGAATATCGAGCATAATGAAAGATTCAGGTATCACTTCAACTGGCCGCGGTTCGCCATCGAACGATTGAGTGAACTATTCGCTCGATAGATATTTTTCGTTTTAGTTTTACGTACTTGGAGATAATTTAATGCATGAGGTAGTCTGGGGAAATGCTTTCAACATACTTATTTTGCTGCTCTTTGCATTAGTGTCTTTCGATAAAAGTTTTTTAATAGAATTCTACGAAACCTATTTTTTTTATGTGATTGGTTTTAGACAGGCCAGCTGGTCTAGAGTTTAGTGACCCTGACTGCAAAGCCGGAGGTCATGGGTTCGATTCCCACCCACAACAACCTTTGTGTGATAAGCATGATTGTTTGTTCTGTGTCTTGGTGTAGTTAATCTATAATATATATGTGTTTACAAATTACATAGGGATGTTTATCAGTTGTCTGGTTACTATAGTATAAGCTTTGTTAAGTTTAGGTTCTGATGGCCGTGTGTGAATTGTCACAGGATATTTATTTATTATTTCTTTCAATGACCAAGCGACAGGCGGCTGTCGGGCTGCTATTGTCTTTCTATTGTGTCTCGAATCACGTGTGATCTCAGGATTAATTATTGATTCTTAGTGATTCTTTATTTGTCATCATTTTATGGTATATTGTTGTCTTTCTTGATTTCACTTGCTTCTTAAGTGGCTGCTCTGCTTCGTTAAGTTGTAGATAAATCTATTCTAATATTATAGAGCTAAAGAGTTTGTTTAATTGTTTTGTTAAACGCGATATTGTCAGGAAGTAGTGATTCGGATTAAAAAAATATTTTTGTGTTGGGTAACCTATTTATCAAGGGTACGTGTTAAAGATACAGATGAATCCGCGGAGGGCAGCTTTATATCTGTAAGAATCGAACTATTATATAGAACAAGAATAAATGCAAACTCAAAAGGTAGTTTCAAAAGTTATCCCGTTTAATCCTTCGAACACACGTGATTCGAGAACACGATAACAGCTGCCCGACAGCCGGCTGTCGCTTGGCCGTTGAATGGTTTTTTAGCTTTTTATATTAACACATATAGATTATCGACGGTGACACATTGTCATAATTATCAGTAGATGGCACCCACGAGATATGTGGGCGGATCGTTAATACTTTTAAATTAGGAAAGGTCAATGCAAAATTTATAACAATGTTGCTACTTACTTTATAGATATTTTTTATTAATAACAATACATTGGGAAAAGGCTAGGGAGATGATGATGAACAATACATTGGCCCACGCTTGGTATTTGTTACTTATAATGTGGGTGCTTATAAATATGTTAAATTCATGTCATCTAATGAATAAAGAACTAGGAATGACTGTAGGTCATACAAATGTTCGAATTCACGTGAAAATCGAACCCGCGACCTGAAGCACTATTACCAGAGGTCAACAAACAAAAATATTTGTCCTTAGGCCTTTAAGTATTTTTTCCGAGTCTGGTTTTTATGTTTATAGACGCCCCGGTAAACGAACGATTCCTAGTATTATGCCCATGTTTAAAAAAATACCAATACTTACTTATTTTACTAATATCCATACTAATATTATAAATGGGAAAGTGTGTCTGTCTGTCTGTCTCTCTGAGATAGTTGAAGGGATGGAGAGTAACATAGGCCACTTTTTGTCTCTTTCTAACGCGAGCGAAGCCGCGGGCAAAAGCTAGATACTTATAAAAGTAAAAGTTTATGAAAAAAATACTGCATGGATGTGGATGAAACAAAATTACTAGCTGTCTTTAATTGATACTTTTCGCTCTTGCAGTTTGTAGCAGGATTTCCAACTAAAAAAAAATTCGATTTCAACCAGAAATTTTTAGAGATTAGCGCGTTCAGCCTTATAATATTAGTATAGATTACTAACTTATACATCAGTATAACACATAATATCCAACTAATAAGTAAATGTGAAAGTTAGTATGTGCGTGTGTGTGTGATGTTTGTGACTCTTTCACTCAAAAAATACGCAACGGATTTTGATGAAACTTTACAATAATATTGCTTATTTATGAAAATAAGAAATAATCTATATTAGGTATATTTTTGGTCTCGCACAACCCGCTAGGAGATGATTCTACTCATTTCCGAGTATAGATTTCAGAGTTGGTTCCATAATAAAAGTTGTTTGTTTTTATGAGTAGAATCATCTCCTAGCGGGCTGTGCAAGACGAAAAATACACCTAGTATCATTACCCCTATATCATTCTATGACAAAAGCGGCGGCGAAGCAATAATCAAAAACATAACATAACGCGGGTGGAATCGTGGAGGACAGCTAGTACTACATAATTTTGACTTGCCTGTTAGTGTAGTGGTTAGTGGCCCTGACTGCTAAGCCGGAGAGCGTGGGTTCGATTCCCACCCAGAACAAACTTTGTATGATGAGCATGATTGTTTGTTCTGTGTCTGGGTGTAATTTATTTATAATATGTATGTATTTATACATTATATAAGTATGTTTATCAGTTATCTGGTTACCATAACACAAGCTCCAAGCAGAACTTAACTTGGGATCAGATGACTGCGTGTGAATTGTCCCAGTATATTTATATTTATTATATACTAGCTTTTGCCCGCGGCTTCGCTCGCGTTAGAAAGAGACAAAAAGTAGCCTATGTTACTCTCCATCCCTTCAACTATATCCACTTAAAAAATCACGTCAATACGTCGCTCCGTTTTGCCGTGAAAGAAAGACAAACATACAGACAGACAGACAGACACACTTTCCCATTTATAATAGTAGTATGGATTTATTTATTTATAGCATCATGCTGTAACCAAACCAAAACTAAACATTTGGTTTACAACCAAAGTCCTAACGTATCGTGTGGACAGTAAGTACAAACATAAACTACCTCATAAGCACCCTTAGTCCTCTTAAACCATTAATGGGAGCGAATGGAACCACTATGCAGCCTTATTAACATCACTTTAGAGTGGGCGTCCTCCTTTAAAGCTTAAAGGAAGTGAACGATAAGTAGTTTATTTATTTATTTTTTTATTTTAGTTTACACAAAACGGTGTGTAGTTAACTTGAAATGACCCACAGGAACAATCCAAAATAAATTATAAACTGGATTATTAAGTTTTACACTTTAAGCCTAATAAAACTTCGATTAGTCAAGAAAACTATGCGAGGAGATTTACACAGAAAATATATTTAAAAAACCGTCCAAGTGCGTGTCGAAACGCATATCTTAAGGTTCCGTTAAACTAACACAGTTGACCGTGATATTTTTTCTATTAAAGTCGTTGTAAGTTCCACCATCATGATAGTTTTCAGATTATTTAACTAATTTTTTTTTGCACAAATATGGACCTTCATCATCATCACGACACGGGACGTCAGTGATGTCTAAGATAAACTTAAGAAAGCACATACGAATTTAAAAAGTCACATTGGTACTTGCCTGGATCCGAACCCGCAACCTCTTTCACGAGAGGCCTTATCCATGGGGCCATCACGACAGTTACCTTGAAGTTTATAATTTTGACATTACATCACTAAATAGTATAGTGGTCTTCAATCCCCCAACTTTTTTGAAAAATTACATTTTTAACGGTATTCACACACAATTGATTAAATGGAAAAATCATTCATTTCTACTTTACTACCAAGGGAGTTAGGAAGGTAATAGTGAGTTGTTTATGAGTGAGGGACCTCAAAATGTTGTTTTTTTTTAATTTTACCTTATATTAATCACTCCGATAGAACTTTATATATTAATAAGGTACTTAATATAATTATACGCGTGCTTAACAGCTTCTAAGTACTAAAAGACTCTAAGCTAGTTCTCAAACATACACACAGACAGATGTACAAGGCGAAATCATACCATTTCTTTGTACAATTTTGATTCAGAACCCTAAAAAGGTTTAGTAAAGAAGTTTCACGGCGTGGTTGTAATGAATGAACTCGATATAGCCGGTGATGAGAACTCAGGTAATACGCGAAGTAGACGGTTACCGCAATACGATACATTCATACGGTTGATATTTTACATAGATGTAATGTTGAGCTAGAAGAGACTTAAAATTCTTTTCAATTTTTGTGTGGTGTTTACTGTCGTTGCAGATAGGACGTCTTGTACTTTTTAATTCTTATAATTTATAGGCATATTTTATTAGCTACGTAGTGCGAGCTATACATACAACAAGCGATGCTATTATGGGACTATTACTTTTTATTCTCTGTATTTATAGGCAAATTTTTAAGGGGTGAAAGTGTCAGAATTTAAACGTTTTACTATTCAATTATAGTCAAAGTGAAATTAATTATGAGGATAATGATTAGACTATAAAGCTCTTTGGAACGTCCGTCGTGTACAAAGATTATTTCTCAGAAGCTTGAAATTTGTTTAAACTCCGTATTTACATTTTTGGATAAATGTTTACTAATTTGTAAATATAAGGAATCTTGCACAAAAACTAGAAGTTTTGAATTAAAATTTTGGTTTCAAAGTACGGTCTTACAGTAAAACTTATTAATTTTTTTATATATTTATACAATGAATATTGACAACAACTAATGACACGTACTTAAATGTAATACTTTATTACTAAAAGTATAAATAATATTCAAAATTTATATCTGACAAAATATTTGCACAACCTTTTTCTACCTGGAGATAAAGCCAAAAACTGCACCATAAACAGCCAAAATCTTTCCCTACCATCTCACCTAGTCACGTCACCTTTACAAATTAGGTTAATCAATTGGCCAGCACATGACAAAGCTCCACCGCGCTCATACCACATCCATTAATAAGTCATTCTTATCGCTGCGACGCCGTCGTCAACTTTCTTCCGTGCACACAAAAGCTCAGTTGCTATCAAACCGCGGCGGCCGATGGTCGCGTTTACCGATACCGGTGTGTTACGTGTCGTGTCACAACTTACGATCGGTATTGTATTTTTTTTTTAATTTTAATACCTGTAAAATATAATTCCTTTTTTGTATCCCGATTTCACCTTCAGTGATTCCAAGTGATTTGCGATTGGTTTTTGTTTTTGTTCGTGTTAAAAAGAAAACTGGAGTTTTGAGGTGAAGTCGGGTGTTTGAACAAGTATGTTGTTTTTTTGTTTTTCGATTTTTGTGTCGTTTTAGTGTTGTTTATATTTGAGGTTGTTAGTCGGATAATGTGTTAATAATTTCTAACGAAATTTGATTCTTCGTAAGCGGAAATTAAGGTATAAAATTAAATAATGAGGCTTGTGATTGATTTACTTACGTTTGAAAAGTAAATAAGTGTTTAAACATTAACACTTTAATTTAAAAATATGAATGCAGTCATAGTCTTATCAATTTTAGCAGTAACTGTGTTGTTTTTAAGTGAACCAAATGATTACATTGACCTTAAAATGGTATGTTGTCAATTTTAAATATCAAACATTTTGATGTTTATGATGTTATTTTATTTCTCGTTTGATAATAATATATGACAACGATATTAGAATTATAGAAACTTATAGGTATGTCGTTCGTTTCAAAAATACTTACTCATAAATAAACAAAAGACTATAATGTCTTATCTTCCAGACCGTATACCATTATATATAACTAGCTATTCCACGCGGTTTGACCCACCTAACATTTGGTTTTTGGTTACTGCTTCGCTCCCGTGGGACATAGCGTGATATTATATAGCCTAAGTTACTCGTAGACAATTTAGCTTTCGAATGGTGAAAAAATTTTTAAAATCGGTCCAGTAAACTCAAAAACTCAAACTCAAAACTATTTTATTCAAATAAACCATATACAGGTACTTTTGAATCGTCAAGGTGTCAGTCTGTCAGAAAAATGAAGCTAGTTGCTCGTTCCAAGGAGTAGTTTTTGAGCCTATTCATTACAATCAAAAAAACAAAGTTTTCCTCTTTATAATATTAGTATAGAAGTATAGATATATTCAAAATATATCTTTGAGCATACCTAATATTGTTACAGGTATTAATTAATAAAGGGACCTCAATATTAAATTGATTTTGATGAAAATTCTCCATTTACGGGTGGTTTCTAATCCGTTTAGTCCCTCTATGCATTTTATAGTGGATTCATCTAAATAATAAGCAGTCTGAAATATTTTACTTTCAAGATTTTAAATTTTAAACATTCGTTGTATAAAGTACAAATCAGCTTGGCATACTTTTACGAAAATCGAGCAAGGATAATTTAGTATGAAAGTTATTGTTTTTAAAATTGGCTTTGAAGTAAACTATGGTACTTTACGTATCTACTCAACTTAACTATTTATTAACTATTTATTTGCTTCTGTAGTGCAGACATTTTGACCTTTATATTTAGGTGCTTATGAATTAGAGACCTTTTTTTATTTATTTTTTTGTTATTATTATGGGATTGCTCTTGGTCCCAGACCAGCCCGAGGGCATAGACGGAGCCTAAGATGGAGCGAGCTTACCCAATAGATGCCTATGCACTCGTTTTTTAAATACTTCTGGGTTATATGAATTTGGAAACACAGAAAAAAAACCTTTTACAATCATCGCAAACTTTGGAGCTAATAATTAACACTAACAAGTAAACTGTTACGACACGATTCGATATTCTTTTCAAATCACCATTTCATATTTCAGAATAGATAGAAAGTTTTATTATTTTTTAGTTATTTTGCAGGATATATTTGCAGTTATTATTATTTTATGAGTGTAAAATTTATTTATTAGCCACTTACAACCTACTGCCCTCTCAGGTGTATAACCTAATACAAGGGTACAGCTACAACTTGAAATATTAAATTCTGTGTCGTTTTATATTATGCATGAACTATTTTACAATACGTGGTTCGTGATTATACATCTAGAGTAGATAAATGGTATGTGTTTGATTCTATGTAAGTATGTAAATTAGGGAAAAAATATTTACGATCTAAAAAAATTTCATCATTTTCATAAAATCTATTTTATAAAAGTAGGATTTTAATTAATCGTTTAACGAGTTGTTTGTTTTGTTGCATGCAGTCTAGCACTAGTGGTTACTTAACCTTTCGACGACTAACCGACAGCCGGCTGTTGCTGGTATTGTCTTTCTAAAATCACGTTTGTTCGAAGGATTAATACACAATAATTTACAACACGGCTTGATCTTTGTTTGACCCAAGTTAACTCAGAATCAAGTTACAATTAAACCAATTACGTGAAACTAATTCAATAATAGATGCTGATTGTGATATATACTATCTATAAATTTAGCAATAACTGCTTTATATGCAACCAAAACGTAGCCTGAGAATAGATTTAATATAATCAGCATTCAATATCGAATGCAATAATACTTACTGATAATATAAATGCAGAAGTGAGTTTGTTACGCTTTTTCGCCTTAACTACTGACCCAATTGTCATGAAAATTTGCATACATTATATTAGAAGTCCAGAATAAACAATAGTATACCTACCTGATATTTTGACAGAATAAGAATCCCCGAGGGAATTAAAAGTATGAGTGATTATTAGAGTAAATCTGTACTAATATTAAATGGCAAAATGTGTGTTTGTTTGTCCGTCTCTCAGAAAATTGAAGGGATGGGAGTGACATAGGCTACTTTTTTTTCTTTCTAATGCGAGCGAAGCCGCGGGTGAAAGTTAGTATTAATTATTTACTGTTTTGGTTACTGCTCCATTGCCATAAGCTGAAAAGCGTGATGTTATAAATTCTAAAGCCTCTTCCGATAAATGAACTTTCCAACACAAAACTGTTTTAGTTCGTTCAAGTAATTTCCTGAAATTAGCGCGTTCAACCAAACAGTCTTCAGCTTTATGATATTAGATTATTATTAATTAAGGCACTTTTTTACATATTTGGAATGAGCATCGAATACTGTACAGCCTCCGTCAATATGTCTCTCGTCTCACCTCTCATAAAATACAATAAACTGTATTTTGTGGTACATTTTACTTACATATTATTTAAAGTGTCGTGATGGCCTAGTTGTGAAGGCCAAATCCGGGTAAGTACCAAGGTTACTTTCTAAAGTTTATCTTGGACATCACAGACATTGGTGAAGGAAAACACCGCAGGAAACCTGGGCTTATAATGAATATAAGTCCGAAATCACCAATCTGCCTTGAGCAAGCGTGGTGATTATCTCTGTATGAGCAGAGGCCTTTGCCCTGCAGTGGTATATACGGACGAAGTTCCGGACAGAATTTAGTACACAATACAGCCTTTACTATGTATATAGGATTACTACATTGTTTCAAAATATATTACCGTGTTTATTGTTAGGGCGATGTTCCGCTCATAACCTTATTTTGATGACATACTACCCGCTGGACGTTTGATGGACAATTTATTGCTTGTTAAAACATGTTACACAAGTTCGAAGTTTATTATGACATTAAGATTTAAAACGTGAGTTTTGTGAAGGAATTTTTTTTTATTTGTTGTATTGTTTTTATAATAATTAGTTTTTGAAAAATCATTGATGTCTTTGTAGGGTAAATGTAAATTGAAAACACCATGCCCCGATGTTATTAGTATTTATTTAATTAAACGTTATGTACGAACACCGTACAGTTTATTATCGCGACTGCACTTAGCGAAAGAGGCGTAAACGTTTCTTCTCAGCGTAGTCAGTTACGAAACACCGGCTCCGATTTTAAAAATTAACATTTATCTTGTAGTTTCCCAATACCAATTTCTAAACTTTGTTAGAATTTAAATTTAAGCATAGATCAAAACATGTTTCCATTTTGTTTTGCATGTTATTTTTAGCGTAAATAAAATTTTGTTTGAATTGACCTACTCGTATAATTTTTAAATATTACTTGAAAAAAAAAAACGGTCTTGACTGTTAGACAAATATCGAAAAGGTCCTGCAAGATTTTTTTTTCTAATGCGTTAGAGAACTACACAGAAAACCATATTTTGGCTTAACTCCTTTTTAACCCCCGACGCAAAAAGAGGGGTGTTATAAGTTTGACGTGTCTGTCTGTCTGTCTGTCTGTCTGTCTGTCTGTCTGTCTGTGGCATCATAGCTCCCGAACGAATGAACCGATTTCAATTTGTTTTTTTTTTGTATTACAGGTGTTTTACGGGCGAGTGTTCTTAGACATGTTTGATGAAAATTGATTGAGCCGTTTAAAAGTTATGGGGGGTTAAAGTGGGGAAGAAAAACCGAATGTCTGCAAATATGCTCAAGTGGGGTATCAAATGAAAGGTTATGACTCGTACATCACAAAAAACAACAACTTTTATAAGTTTGACATGTCTGTCTTTTTGTCTGTCTGTGAGTGTGTCTGTGTGTCTGTGGCATCATAGCTCCCGAACGAATGAACCGATTTCAATTTAGTTTTTTTTGTATTACAGGTGTTTTACGAGCGAGTGTTCTTAGGCATGTTTGATGAAAATCGATTGAGCCGTTTAAAAGTTATGGAGGGTTAAAGTGGGGAAGAAAAACCGAATGTCTGCAAATATGCTCAAGTGGGGTATCAAATGAAAGGTTATGACTTGTACATCACAAAAAACAACAACTTTAATAAGTTTGACGTGTCTGTCTGTCTGTGTATCTGTGGTATCATAGCTCCCGAACGGATCAAACGATTTTAATAAAAAAAATGTTTACTATTAAAGGTTACATTACGCATGCACACACGCACATACACACACATACGCACACACTCGCGCACACACACACACACACAGACACACACATGCACACACACACACTCACATTTACATATTTATGTCACATACCTACCAGAAACCCACACACCCTCTCTCAGGACAGGACTCTCTTCTTACTTTTCATTTTTATATTATACAATTTTAATTACTGTATTGTTTTTATCGATAAATTAACAGAGTATATCTCGCAACTGTTGGCATTAATTTTATTATTTATATCTCCAGGGGAAATAGCACTGATAACCGTAATACAGGCTTTGCCTAGCGCGGTTACAGAAGCTACATCCATTTGCTAGAAAATAATACAACATTGCTACCTGTAACATTGTACGAAGTGTTTTGTGGAAATAAAGAAATTATTATTATTATTACTTACGTGCGGGTGTTCTTAGACATGTTTGATGATAAAAATCATTTGAGCCGTTTCAAATTTGTGGGGGGTGAAAGTGGGGAAGAATTACCGAATGTCTATAAATATGCTCGAGTGGGTCTCAAATGAAAGCGCATTACGTGTACATTACAAAATAATATGTTAATGGAAAATCGTTTGTGCTGTGAAAAAGCTCTGAGTGTAAGGCCCGAGTCACACCGGAATGGCAGCGGCGCGGCGAGCACCTTCAGTGTGAAATAATTTTAAACTTTAACTACATACTTAAAAGACTGTATAGCTTGATAAGCTTAAAAAGGTCGCGAGGCTGCCAGCGGGGTCCACCCTTTATAGCAGAACTTTTTACGTCATAATTTTATTTTGCATAGCAACGGATAGCATAAACCTCTTTTCGCAGAAAATCGTTTACCATACACCGAAACCCATAATTTTGTAAGTCAGAATCATCTTTAGGCATAAATTTTATATGGGTGAATATCCCGGAGGTGAATTTTACGTGTCCACGTTGAGAATCAAGGTGTTAAATTGTAGGATTAATCTTATGTTTTTTTATAGTGAACTACGGAACTTGGTTCGATTAGGGCCACATATATTTTTGTATATATGTCTATATATAGGCAGAGAAAAAAAAAATATCCTCTAAAATTTAAGTTTGGTGGCCTGTCCCAGTTCCATTTTTTTATACAATTGCATTCATCTAGGTTACAATTTAAGCAAAGATAAAAAATTATCGATTTCGTTAGTATGTGCATTAGATAAATAATTAAAAAACATATAATCCATGTTAAAAAACCAAATTTAAAACCGTTGCAAGATAGTTTAATTAGTAAACTGATAAATGTTATGTAATTAGCAGTTAGTAAAACCTATTTTAAAGGTGGCATTTTAAATATATTTAATATATATTTATATTTTGTTGCTGTTTAAGATGTCAAACAGCCTAGCGACGAAAGGCTACTTAAAAAAAGACTAGGCTTCCATCCTGGGTGCGGCGGGAGGGCGTGTCAGACTTTTACTGACTAAAACCCTCTCATGATCCTTCGGTTGCCCTTTATGTTCCGGGGCCTCGGTAACAATTATAACTATTCCGCAATCTCGGCAGGCTTTGGCCCTAGAGGGCCCCTTCACGTGCTGACTGCTCTTAGAGGCGCGCGTGGAACAAAACGCGTCGTCTTGTCACGGGCCTGGTCCAGATCGGACGAGTCAAGCTGCCCATCGCTCGCCGTCTGCACACCCGCGTCTACGGTGGCCGGTAGTCGTCTTGCGACTCTTGACGTCTACGCCTGAGGCTTGGGGCTGCCACACGCGCGCCGCCGCTTCCTTTTCCGGTATGACTGCTTCGCAGAAGTAGGCGACGGCTTCCCATTCAGTCACGTCCCGGAGCATAGCCTGGGCGGGCGCCGTAAGCTAAAGGTCACCTCCACCGATCGCCTCTGCGAGGACACGGCGATGGTTCGCCCAAGCTAGGCACACCTCCATTGCATGCTCGACCGTGTCCACCAGGTGACTACTGCAAGTGGTGACACCCAGGCGTCGCTCCACCCGAATCCGACACAGGAACCTCTCGAACTGACTGTGTCCGGTGAGGACCTGTGGCAGGCGATACTTAAAAGAGCGCCGTGCGCTTCTCCAGCCTTTCCTTAAAGAGGAGTCTTACCGCCGCTATTACGGCATGCCCAGCCCTGGGGTGCGATAGTTGCTATCTCCATTCCGCCATGACATCTCGCCGGAGCTCTTTGCGCCGCGTTACGATTAGTTGCGGCAGCGGAACTTCGTCCCGACGATGCACTTGCATGCGCCACTGGTACGAGTGTGCAAGGACTGTTGCCTCCAGATTCAACTGTGGGATCCCAAGGGCAAAGAGGCTCGCGCCTCGCAAGAAATCGTGCGCTATCCCTGCACCATCTGAATCGCCATGGGACTTGTCTGGGATGCCGTCAGAAGCCGGGCCGGAGCCAAGGCTAGATTGGGCGCCCACACCGGAGCCCCGAAGAGGGCCATGGGTCGCACGACCCCCGCGTAGAGCCTCCGGCAGGAGGCGTTTAGACCACCCAGATTGGGCAGGAGCCGCTTTGGGGGCCAAACGTCTAGAATGCTCCGTGTAGTTCCATCGGTTGTCGAGGACAAGTCCCAGGCACTTCATTGTCGACTCGACACCGATGTGAACCCTCCCACCGTTATCTGAGAACCTGGAGGTGGCTGGTGCCGACGGCCATGAAAACATATGGCCTCGGGCTTGTGCAGGACCACCTCGAGTCCCAAATGATGATCCTGTCCACGACTAGGACAAGCGTGTCGTCAGCGTAACACACTACGCTGACACCATTGACCCATTATTGGTTCTCCAAAATTGCTCTGAGCAAATGAACCTTAATGTGACTACATTAAGGTTCATTTGCTCAAAGCAATTCAATTTTGGTGTACTGATTTTAAGTTTTGGTGGGCACTTCTAATTTTGGTGGGCGGTTTTCAATTTTGGTGGCGACACTAAACTTTAAACTAAGATATCTCGAAAACTTATCGAGTTATCTTAGTCCCTCTTGAAGATCCTTTTAGCTTTGACTTACTACTTTAATACCAGAGACTTATTTTTCACGAAAACTGAAGAAAATTCTTCGCCACCAAAACTGACAGAAAATGCACTTTGTTGATATTGACCCATATCCATAATAATCAATAAGTATAACCATCACATCGTAGAAAGTTCAAAACCAGAATCATCTTTTGCCATATATTTTATATCCATAATAATCAAAAGAAGAACCATCATATCGCAGAAAATTCACAGCAAGAATTAGCTTTTGGCATGCATTTCATATCTTATTTTGGCATGCGGCAAGCATGCAACAAGCATGCATCATGAAGCAGGCATGCAACATGCAGCAGGCATGCAACATGCAGCAAGCATGCAACATGCAGCAGGCATGGCTTCTGTCACGGCTCCGGCGCTGCGGGGCTCCTGCGGCCCCACGCGAGCTAATCGTCGCAAATGGTTTTACGTCCACCACCGCAGCTTCGGCTTACTGGCCGGCTTCGCCGGCCAGCCTCAGCCGCGGCGGTGTGCGTTAAAACCACCTGCTCCTCAGCTCGCGGGCCGCCTCGCCCCTCCGCGCCTTCGCTGGTTTAAATTACACTCTAGGGGTAGGGCAGACAAGACTACGTGAAGTCGGTTTTCCAGCGATTCATTTCTGTCACTCACTTTTGTAGCACACCATAGTGATTTTTTAAAACAATATTTTTTTTTTCAATATGACTAATACATTATTTCTATTGAAATTCTGTGATCTTCGTAGTATGCTAAGTCAAATTATGCCAAATAATCGGCGCTCTAAATAAACGTTATGCTAAACGAAATTATGCAAAATTGTAACTCTGACAAAGGTAATTATTCCCAATACAATTCTGCCATCTTAAAAGTATCCCATTTAAAATACGGACATAAAAACATTAGGCCAAAAAACAATTATGTTAAATATTTTTTATACCTTAACAATGTTCGTTTAAAAAAGTTTCTGCCAAGTGAGTTATGCCAAATAGGTTTCGGAGAAACAAGTTTCTGCCAGATAGAGGGCACCCCTGCCAGCGGCCGTCAGCGGCCGCGCGCCTCTTGTTTCTAGCGACGCTGGCGGCCGCTGGCGGTCTCGCGGCGCCGCGGGCGACCGCTGCCGGCCGCTGCCATTCCGGTGTGACTCGAGCCTAAAAGTAGGGAATACACCCAAAGCCTTCAAATATTGTGAGAGGACATCTCAAAGGCTTTTGACAGGGTTTGGCACGCTAGTCCCCTTAGCAAGCTTCCTGCTTATGGCATCCCTTCTGACTTTTGCTGCTGGGTATCAGACTTCTTAACGGAACGGTCGATTAGAGTGGTCCTCAAGGGTCTGTCCTCTCTGCAACACTATTCCTGCTCCATATAAACGATATGCTAAATCCTAGCATAGTCGGTTACGCAGATGATAGTACCGTTGTAGAGAGATATCTGGCCAGCGCAAAAGACAGTAGGGACGATATACGTTCACAGAGAGAGGCCATGGTAGAGCGAGTGAACTTTGCCTTGAGTCGTGTGTCCCAATGGGGCGATCACAATCTAGTGCAGTTCAATGCCGCCAAAACGCAAGCGTGTCTGTTCTCCGCTAAACGGAGCCCATTCGACCTGGCTCCTACTTTCCGAGGTGCACCTGTAAATCTAACCGGCTCCCTAGAACTCCTTGGCATGGAGTTGAGTTCTGACCTCAACTTCGCCGCTTTCATCGAGTCCAAAGCACTGACTGCGGACAAGCTGGACATCCTTAACAAGGTTAAGCGATATTTCACGCCGGGACAGCTTCTAACACTTTATAGAGCTCAAGTCCGATCGTTTATGGAGTATTGCTGTCACCTATGGGATGGCTCAGCCAAATACCAACTGGCCGCATTGGATTCGGTAGAACGCAGAGCCAGGAGGTTGATTGGCGACAAGAAGCTGGTGGCCCAACTGCAACCTCTAGCACATCGGCGTAAAGTTGCCTGTCTGGCGGTGTTTTACAGATTGCACTTCGGTGAGTGTGCTCATGAGCTACATGAGCTCATTCCCCCGTCTCCGTTTTACCACCGGACATCCAGACGTACGGCAGGATACCACCCTTTCTTGGTCGATATTCCTCGAATCCGCACGCGGCGTTTTTTGAAACCCTTTATTATGCGCACCGCAAAGGAATGGAATTCTCTGCCGGCGTCTGTGTTTCCAAAAGCATATAACCCGGATGTATTCAAGAGAAGAGTGCATAGGCATCTTTTGGGTGAGCTCGCTCCATCGTAGGCCCCGTCTATACCCTCGGACTAGTCTGGGACCAAGAGCAAGCCCATAAGTTATAAAAAAAAAAAGAGAGGAAAAATGAAGTGGAAATCCGAATTGCAGCAAATATTCTAGTATGGTCGCAAATGAAAAAGTGTCATAAGCACTTTATAAAATACTAGCTTTTGCCCGCGGCTTCGCTCGCGTTAGAAAGAGACAAAAAGTAGCCTATGTTACTCTCCATCCCTTCAACTATCTCCATTTAAAAAATCACGTCAATTCGTGAAAAGTTTTGGGGGGTGAAAGTGGGGAAGAATAACCGAATCTCTGAAAACATCCTCGTGTGGGGTTTCAAGTGAAAAGTGCACTGAAAGATAATATTAACAACTTATTCTAGAGTGTTCTTAGCTTCGTTTAATGAGAAAATTGAGACATGGAAATCCGTTTGTCAAGTTAGAGTATCAATTACTAGATCCTAGTCTTTGCAATTTTGATAAAGATGATTCGTCATGCGGATTATTAAATAGTTTTCTTTGGTCGAGTTCGCAAATTGCTACACCATCCAAGGTTTTCACTGGACTTAAAGCTACATAGGCTTGGCCTTTTGCAAAAGTACTTTTATCCAAGTAAACAACAGCTTTATCAACTGTTGTCCCTTGCAACTTATGTGCAGTAACCGCCCAACATAAAATAATGGGAATCATTGTTCTTTCAATATTTCCATACCTATCCTCTAAGACCTTGCAAAGTGACATTATGTGGTCTTATCGGAATTCACCCATTCTCGTCAACACAACTCCGGCCGACAGTGGCATCGTCGTACTTTTTGGCCAAGATGTTGATGAAATTGCTGAGCAACTTCCACTTCGAATGAGTAGTGCCGGCTTAGTAATTGTTTGTGAGCAATTAGATACATAGGTTAATGTATTTACAACTTAACCAGAGATATTATAAGTATGTTTACCTTTAAAAAGTATAAAATAAAAAGTTAAATTAAAAATTTAAAAAACCCCCGACACAAAAAACATAAGCTACCTTTAAAAAGTAAAAAATAATAAAAGAAAATTAATCCTAAAGTACCTATATGTATAAGTATGTATTAATATTTTAAAAAAAAACTTCGCGTTGGGGGACCGCCGCCCGCCGCCACCCGCGTATCGTACAAAATAATAATAAGTCTTAGATGTAACACTAATTGATTAGGAGCGGTCCCCCAACGCGCAGTTTTTTTTTTAAATATTAATACACATATAGGTACTTTAGGATTAATTTTCTTTTATTATTTTTTACTTTTTAAAGGTAGCTTATGTTTTTTGTGTCGGGGGTTTTTTAAATTTTTAATTTAACTTTTTACCTATAATGACACATACAAAATCAAAGACAGTTGCTATTAACTTACATTCAATGCCTTGTTATTTAATTTTTCACTGAATTTCACTTTGATACCACAATGTAAAGAAAATTATATACTAGATATTACCATCTGTTTATATTCCCGCGCTTCAGAGCTTTTTTATATAATCTAGTGCCTTTGTTAGGTCAGTCATTGATTATATAAATGCAAATTAGAAGGTAAATTCTATTTCTGTTTAAGGGTGCTTTCAACTCTATGAAGTTACTGTAATAGTAGCTTCGATGTCTCCGCCGAGTATGCTCTCGTGCACCAGTGAATAAAAGAATTGTAAACAATAGTACAACATAAGAAATTGATTATACTAGAACATCTTTATATATATATATAATTCTGCTGTGTGTGTGTATGTCATTGAACTCCTCCTAAACGGCTTGACCGATTTAAATGAATTTTTCTGTATGCGTTTGAGTGGCGCCCTGGATGGTTAAGATTCACAAATCAGCCCGGCTATTATATATATATATATATATATATATATATAATTGCTTGAAAAAGCATGTGATCTCGGAAACGACCCTAACGATTTCGCTGAAATTTGATATGTGGGGGTTTTCGGGGACGAAAAATCTAACAAGCTCAGTCTTATGTCTGGGGAAGCGCATGTTTTCGAGTTTTATCTTAAAATGTTTGGCGCCCAACGAAGTGGGCACTGGCCAGCTAGTAATAATATAAAGATCTGATAGACAGATAAGCAGACATGTGAGTAAATAAGGGTTTCGTTTTTTTATTTAAACTTACGGAACCCGAAAATCATGAAAAAAAAAAACCAGCTTTAATTGGGTATTAAAATATGTAATAGATTTTATAATAACCGGTCTTATGAAACACAAGCTGTTTTCTGCGGATCCGCCCGCGAATATGCACAGCAATTTTCATTTCTTATTTAACTCTGTAATGGGATGCGTTTCCAAAAATCTTTTCTTTTTTTCCGAATTTCGTGTTTTTAGTTCCGACTGTGCGTTGATTTCCAGCAACAAGTCAATTTCTTAGTAAAGTGATTGAAGAATCTTTTTTAGAATAAATGACATGATTAATAACATTGTTACTACTTTTAATAAGGAATATACTATTATTAGTAAGGGATAATAAGTAACTGTACACCGTTATTTCCCTATAAAATAATGTATATTAGATAATGAAAATCGTCGGTAGCAAAAAATTTACACAAAAAATCGTCAGTTGTCAATCCAAGTACGCTACCTATTTCATAATTATCGTATAATTATCTTATAATTAGGGCGTTATTTCTGTTTAATTAGGCTTTACAAAATGGCCGACGTAATTAATTAATTATTACAATAATAATTTAAATATGAAACCACGATTTCATGGAAGTCTATTTTTGAAGAATAAAATAAATGTTTTGGTATATATATTAAGGAGATAGAATAATAATTTCGTGATATTAATAGCTGGCGCAGTGTTTGAGAAATTTACTGTTGTGTCGCGTGTAGCAAAATCGATTTCGAGAACAAATGATTGTATGACTCGGGTATATTGGTTACGGTCTCGTGTCTCCCCTGACGGCTCCCCTCGGGGAGACATCAAGATTTTTTAAATCCTATTGTCTCCCCTGGGCGGGGGAGACATCAGAACTTGCTAATAAATTATAATTGGAGTACTCGTATATCCCCTGTCAAGCATTACATAATAACGTAAGTAGCTTAGTAAGTAGGTACCCATATTCGTAAAAGCTCATTTCATCAATGAATCTTTTACGTAGCTTTTCCAAAAAATGTCCAACACTGATTTCTTCGTGAATTAATTGTAATTGTGCGTTTAATATAAACTTGTCTCTTTCGATCTGAACTTTCCTCCTTTTACTGGAATGTACCTACTGCTAAGAAAAGCTATCTCACTTGGGTAGCTTCGTTTGAGGAGACAAAAGTGAATAGGTAGACATAGTAGTAGGTACGTCATGCTTGACGGGTTATTTCTTTTATAGTTATTATGTAATGTTTGACAGGGGATATACGAATACTCAAAATATAAATTTATTAGCAAGTTCTGATGTCTCCCCCGCCCAGGGGAGACAATAGGATTTAAAAAATCCTGATGTCTCCCCGAGGGGAGCCGTCAGGGGAGACACGAGACCGTAACCGGTATATTTTGTCCTGAGTCAGTGTATATGACTATATGTCTTTTATAAATGCACCTACAATGCAAAGAAAATTCCGAGCGTGACTCTTGGGAGTAAGTGTCACTGTTCACGATGGCGTAGCTGCATAGACGCATATTCATCACTAGCTTTGCCCGCGATTCGTCCGCGAGGATTAATAGTTCCCGTTCCCGGGGGACTTACGGGATGAAAACTATCCTATGTCCTTTCCCGGGTCCCAGACTATATCTGTACCAAATTTCATTCAAATCGGTTAAGACAGAGCTACTTTCGCATTTATAATATTAGTACGGAATACAGATTATACGCTTGCTTGCAGTTTAGGTATACTAGGTAGACTAAAATTGGAAAGAGACGATAATCCTACCTAACCTTTATATCTGTAAATTACCATTGAAATAGTTCTACGGCTACTACGGACCATACTTAACGGGTTCGAATCGGATTCGGATCGTACGTAGTGTGAAACACTCTTAGACTATGAATTTTATTTCGTTCATTTTATTTCATAACCTTTCTTTAGTGCATTTTTACTTGCACTCTTTTTTATATACGTGCAGCTTATAAATGTGAACGGTGAATATTTTTAATAAAAATATTTCGAAATTGGTTCCGGTCCAATTTGACCGATTGCTCCCTCGTTTATTCGGCCAATAATTTTTTACCTTGTTTTTTAAATACTACAAAGTAAAATATTGGCTTTTTTTATATTATAATATGTATGTACAGTGTTACCGAGAATTGCACTTATGAAATGAAGCAAGCAGAGAATCAGTTTAAGTATTTTTTTGAACGTTCATTTGCATTTCAAAAACGTGCATTTATTTTTAGTAAACTCCTACATTTTTGAAAAGTTTTTGACTTTAGTTGTCGCTGAAATGAGATTGTGTTAGTTACAAAAAATAACGATGAATCTTTAGATTTCTATTAAATACAGTTTTTAAAAGCCAACTGTTTAAAAATTCTAGTCCTACATTTTAAATTAAAAAATGCTACCCTTATTGTAAAAATCTTATTGACAAAAACTAACGTGTACTTAACTATACCTCAATATTTAGCCTATAGCCAAGAATTTAATGGTATTAGTACTTGACAACCATGCGAATAAAGTTGCAGGCAGAAGCTAGGTTAGCATTACGACTATGTCGTATGGACGCATGAAACTAGAATTTAAAACAGTAAACTTAATGCAGTACAACAAGATTCTTTACGACACTAGTTTGCTATGTCTCGTTTATAGCACGTGTGTTATGTCTTATAATCTTATCTTATCTTATAGTTAGCGTAAACGCGAAAGTTTCTCCGTTTTTGTTAGTTTTATAAGTAAAACAGGTTTTTGTACTGCCACATATTCTGGGTCGACTGGTAAAGAATGCTAAGATTTAAACTTCACGAATCCGTACTAATCCGTACTATCCGTACTAATATTATAAATGCGAAAGAAACTCTGTCTGTCTGTCTGTCTCTTCTTCACGCCTAAACCACTGAACCGATTTGAATGAAATTTGGTACAGATATAGTCTGGGACCCGAGAAAGGACATAGAACCGTTTTTATCGCGAAAATCCCCCGGGAACGGGGACGATTTTTCCACGCGGATGAAGTCGCGGGTAAAAGCTAGTAGATAATAAGTATACAACAAATACCTTCACAAAACAAAGACTTCCAAAAACGACAAACTCATTAAATAAGGGAAAAAAAATTATAAATTCCACGTTTCACGTGTATTATACACCGAATGCGTGCGTTATAGTTATTTGGGTAAAATAGGTCATTAAAACAAATGGGCCCGGTGCCGATTGATGTTCGGTGTAATAAATAATCAAGCCGCAACGCTGCGGGGCGCTAGTTATGTTACTATGCTAACTTTTATACCTTCAATGTTGTAGATAGAATTAAATATTAGGTATTTTTCTTGCACATAAGCATATCCTCCGTTGCAAATCTCACTACAACATTTTGGTTTGCTGGTAGAAAACTCAATTTTGGGTTAAGCTCGACATTATTATTTATTATTTATTTATCTTTAAATCACAAAGTAAATTATAATACAAGGTAAGCCCCACAAAACCGTTGCAATGGTTTGTATTTTTACGATAAGTATATCCCACCAAAAACATTTTATGTAAAATGTTGCCAAGACAACCAACACAAGGTTTGCCGTTGCCCTGTGAAAAATATATCAGATCTTTTGTAGAGCCAAACTTCTGAATCTACACGGCCTAAATCTACCGACCTTAACTTCACAAATTCTACATATCAGTAAAAATCTATGGCTTCGCCGTTTCGCTACCTATTTAGTTTCCGAAGTAAGTAACGAAACAGCCAGCTTTTAGGCTCCTCTAGGGGAGCAATCCCCTAGAGGCAGAATTTTCAAAAATCCTTTCTCAGTACTAGCCTACTGTAAAATAGCCCGTATGCAAATTTTGACAGCTTTACACTCTATACTCTGGGTTTTGGGTTGATCTGTCAGTTAGTCATCCTTTTATATAAATAGACCAACTTTCATCCTCTTTGCCCGCGTGGATGTTAAACTTTCAACTATTACTTTATTCTTTTAAGGTTCGAATAACTAAAAATATAGTGTAACTTCATTTGGCGTGTTTCACTAAATATTCGCGATAGTTGGCTGATACAAATCATACCGTACCCTTATTGGAATAAGGTTCATATTGCGTTGTAGGTACCTAATACGCATGGCCCAAATACACCAAATAAAGTCACACCATGATAGTGAATACGTGATAGCTGCTGTCTAAGTCTTAAGTAAGAAGGTTTGATTCGATCGCGTGGTTCCCAGAAAGTGATATAATATTTAAAGATACGTGGCACAGAAATGAAGTGTGAAAAGTCTACGAACTTCTTCGCATGATTATTTAATTTTATATCACATTTTTATTAGCTGCACTAGTTTACAAGAAACTGTGAGTCCAGAAGTTTCAAATTAAAAGTAGTGAGTTCAACCTAGTTCCATTATAGGAATTTATTGTTACAGTTTTGCTGTGAAGGATTAATGAAATTAAAATGTAAATACTAAAATAAGTGGTCCAAATTTCCACCACTGTTTGGGGCTATGTAAGCTTAAAGACGGCTTAATACCATACAATTTTGAGTACTAGCCGAAAAAAAAATATTCACTCAGAAAAAAGTTATGACTGTTTTAAAAATACGACTTTTAATTATTTAACCGTTTATTCTTTTCGCACATAGCCATATTTAAAGTAGTAAAAACGCATTCCCTCTGACCTGTAATGCGTTCAAATCGTCTGCAAAGTGTACAATGATAACGTCAGGGTAGCGTGTATCAGATTGAAGTAGCAAGAGATGAAGCATTTTGTGAAATAGTTGATTTTGGCATTGAACCTGAAAATGCTATGTTGCTACACGCAAGAATACAATCCCGACACACATGTGCAAGACTAGAATACTACGCGTATGTAATGATCCGTAGTCGCGAAATCATTTCGTACTACTACAGTACTTGTCAGTGTGTGTACAGTGTGTCGTGATGGCCCAGTGGATAGGGCGCCCGCCTCGTGTGTAAGAGGTTGTGGGTTCGAATCCGGGCAAGTACCAATGTGACTTTTTCAATTCATATGTACTTTCTAAAGTGTATCTTGGACATCACTGACATCCCGTGCCTCGGAAAGCACGTAAAGCCGTTGGTCCCGGTTGTCATTCATAGAACTTAGACAGTCGTTACTGGTTAGCCAGAAACTCTGACCAGTCTAACCAAGAGGTATCGGGTCGCCCAGTTACTGGGTTGTGGAGGTCAGATAGGCAGTCGTTCCACGTAAAACACCGGTATGTAGCTGAATCCGGTTAGGCTGGCAGCCGACCCCAACACGGTTGGGAAAAAGGCTAGGGAGATGATGATGACAGTTCTTGTCTTTCTAGAATGCGAACAGTGGGTTGCTGTGGATGGGCGAGACACGACCCCACAGTTCTACTTTCAGCTGCGAATCTGGATAATGTTATTGTGGATAAAAACATTTGATATGTACTCTTTTTAGGACCGACCCCACACTGATAAATAAATAAAACTATTGTGAAATATTTTATAGGTATAAGACCTTTCGTTTGATCATGATAGAGTTAGACTTCGTTCACATGATAGGGTTTGATTTTTACGACGCAACGAAGTACCTACTAGGTTTTTATTTTGACGTCATATAGCTTAAATCAACTAGAATAACGTGTAAATTACAACGAAATGTCATACACCCAAATAAATAGAGTAGTTATAGTGTAATAAATATGGATATAGTGAAATAAAGAAGCGTAATAAGGTTTTAAATTGCAAGTTTTCATGGGGTCATAACTTTTTACTGAGTAAATATTTTTGGTAGCGGTCTTCTTATAATGATTCAGTATGCAGTGTTCCATCATATGCCATAGTTTTTTTTGGTGGTGGAAATTTGGACCAAGCTCCATACATTTTTGCCCAATCTACTGTGTAATTTTAAAACTAAATTTTTACGTTTTCTAATTCCACTAAGTCATGATTAAAGTTTAGTAAAGCTAATTAATTTTGAGTTTAAAACTGAGACGTAGCAAAAACTAAGATAAATCTTCGTAGATTGAGCGTAGGCGTGCTACGCAGGGTCTACGAAGTCGTAGCCTTCGTAGCGGCGTAGCGCTACGCCGTCAGATTAGTAGGAGAAAATTATTTCTTATTTTTACAGCTTCATGGAGAAGTAAAATGTCCTTATTGTCTGTTTACTGTCAAATTGTCTTATAAGAAAAGTTAATAAAACTTTCCTTAGTAATTGAGTGAGGTCGATAGTCTTGACAGCGATTCCCGTAAGTCACAACTTTTTTTATTTACCTCTAAGTTCTAGGAAACCATTTCTTAGTTAGAAATAGTTTGTTTTATTTCTTTTTGATGGACGCGGAGTCTGTAAAAACAAAATTATTTATTGAAAAGGTCACATAATGTACAGAAACTCGCAAAACTAAATTATGGCAATCAGGAACCTTCAAAAATGTTTTGTTGGTTTTAGGCCGTTTACGCCGCACGATACAAATCTTTCAGAATTCAAAACCTTTGAACTTAATGAATCGGTATTAATTTTACTTGGCATGTATACGCAAGGTCCAAATAATTTTAAGTTTTTTAAATATTCCAAGAGAGAACAAATGTTTGTTGCTATAGAAAATTAATTTATGTATAGATTTTAAACTTAGTTGTTTGAAATGCTGTGCGTTTTAAACTTATTAATATAAAGTTCACGATTGTCATGAAAAAAATATTCTTGAAAGTTTTTTGTTTCTGTAATTCTGACACAACACCATGTCATAATAAATCATTTCTAGCATGAATACACAGAAATCAGATCATAACCTGCTGGTTTTTCATGTGCCAACACAATTACAGATAGCTACTACAATTCTAACTCCACAAAGCTAAAACCAATAAAAAGAAAAACCTAATCGCAACGAAAACTACTTTCCACCGACATTCACTATCAGTAAAAACGTTAACGCATGTACTTCATTTAATATCGCCCACGAACCACTAATTTAACGTAAACCTAGTAAGGCTAATTAAATCCTAGTACTAGCTGTCAATAAAGTGTACCTAATTAAGGCGCCTGAAGTTTTACACATGGACTGTGGGTTGTAGACGAGCGACACTTTGTGTCATGTTTAGGAACTTGCGCAAAATTGAACCTTAAAGTGGTATTTTATTTTGTTGCTAGCTACCTGGCTTTTTTATGTCTTTGAACTACTTCTCGTGTTTACAAACACGAGAAGTAGTCTCGTGTTTGAAGCGTAACGTGCCTTCAAAATAAATGGGCAATTTAAGTTTTTTTTAATTCTAAAGTTTATTGTGCTCAAACAGACAAACTCTTCAACTTCATAATTTAGTATAGATTTACTAATATTGATAAAAGTCAAACAAGCGTCCCAGGTTCACCTACTTATATCAGACAAGTTTAAACAAAATTACGAACAACTACTTTCAATAACTGACGCAATTATTGTAGATATAAAAAGTGTTTATAGATGGTTTAATTGAAATTAATACTTTGAGGCAATGTTGTTTTCAATCGATATGCGACGACGTCAACAGTTGCGGGCAATAGTTAACAAGAAGTGACTTCCAGCGACAGTTGTTCACACAAATAATCGCCCGTCTGCACCATCCCTCACGTAACAGCTAGTTTAAATCTAACTAGTTTTCCTGTTAATTTGAAGGGGGCAATTAGTTTCTTATCTTTTAGTGGGGAAGGGGAATATAGGTTAATGAAGGGGGTATGTGGTAGATTTGATGTGGATACTGGTGTGACGGAAATTGGATAAACATTATGTAACTATTTTGTCTTCAACAGAAGTTGGTGATCGCTGACTTATGCTTGGTTTAATAACTAAGTTGGAGTTGTGCTGGGTAATTGAGATGGTTAGGCATAATAAGAACAATAATAATGCATTTGTTTATTTTTATATGAATATTTAAAAGTATAATTAATATATTACGAAAAAAAATGGAACAATAATACTGAGTCAAGGCATAAAAAATATGTCTTTAATTTTCTTATAAAATTTTACTCAGAAATTTTGGAGGTAGGATAAGGATACTAACACCTTATTATGCCTATTTGACGGTCCCATACAGCATATCAAGAAAAATACCGACCACCATTCAGAACACCACTACCACCACCAGACGCACCAGACGCACCATTCAGACGTGTAGAATTTTCAAACTTAATTTAAAATTTTAAAACCTCTTTTAAATACAAAAACAAAACGACAGTGTGACGGTCGTATTTCCAACAGCCAACAGGGAAAAGAAGCAAAATCCATTTCACACTTAACACAAATAGGCACTCGGATCATTTAACTGTGTATCACTGTAGGTATCTCTTTCGGACGAATGCCACCTGTACGAACAAAACGCTCGAGGCATTCTGCACAACTGCCCGTGAAAGGGTCGACCTTCCCCACTTTTAACAATATAGAAAGTTTTTCTCTCTACACTTGCGAACAGGTTAAAATAAACGACCACAAATTCTGGAAGTTTCGTAACTACCGACCACTGGAAATTAAAGGGGAGCTTTGGAAGAAGCTTTCAGTTTTGGTGTTTTCTGTAGAGACAAAAGTGCTTTGAAATTTGACAGTTAAAAGTCAGGATCTGTTTTATTTTAACTCGGTTGCTAGGGAATTGAAATAGCGGAATTTATATTTTATGTCAGTTAATTTTGAATTTGTTGAAAAAAATATAATTTTACAATTATTGTTACTTCTTAAAATAGTATGAAATGAAACCTGTCTGTGAATAATCCTAAATCTTTTGAACTTACTGCAATATACAGCGATTAGGAAGCGGCACATGCAAATTGTATAAGCAAAAAAAGTCATATTTAAACAAAAATAACACCCATGCAAAACAGGGGCTGGTCGCTAGTTTATTATAAACACGAGGGTTTGTGAGAACAGATGGTTGGATGTCTGTCCCAGTTACACCTTTTAATGGCTAAACGAAGTTAGCTAAAATTCATCACGCATATTGTGTTAATCTTGCTTGTGGTATAAATATCACTCGTTTATGTTCCTGTAGTATGTATGTAGCAATAATTTCATGAATTACAACGTGGGCTAAGGAATAAACCGAAACTAGCTCTTTTAATTTACAGTTTCAATTCAACATCTTCGAAAAATCTCGAATGCTGCGGGAAAAATAAATTGTCCTTACCTATATCTCTGGAGGAACAGCGGACACAAAAGTGGTTCAGCCACAAGTTTATTTGAACGTTTCGAACACCTAGTGGATTTGGTTTAAATTTTACGTTTCAACTTCGGAAAGCACTTATGATGCCCATGGGGACAGAAAATTAAATTTCGTGCGAAAAGTTCTTTTGGGACATCAGAATATAGATATTAAATATTTATATGGACCGTATCTTTATAGTCTAGTGGGCATAGACTTTTATACGTCTGGTTGGTCCTTAGGCGTCAACTAGACGACCGAAGGCTGCTATAATCACACCATTAAGCTATCAAATTCAAGCTTTCATTAAATTTGATAGCTTTTCGAGTCTATCTCCGCGGTTTTAAAGCTTGTAAAATAGTGAGCATTTTTTGTTGTTTTTTTTTGTGACGACATCTATCGCTGAACATGTGAACTACAACTCACATCCTACATCGCGATATGAAAGTTTCCGGCGGCATTAAATTAAATTAAATTAAAATTCATTTATTGCGGAAGCCAGTCCATATGCATAGATAAATAATACCAAAAATAAAATAACAATTCATTACAGTTCCACATGTCATTAATAATAAAAATAGATAAAAACACGATATAATAATACGTACCTAGTCAATTATAAAATTAAATTTAAAATTATATACATTATAAAATAATAATATTACAAATCCAATAAATAATAAAAATAAAAAACACATCAAATTACAATAAGTCAAATACATTAAATTAAATTAAAATTAAATACACGACACATTATGAAATAAAACAATATATATTATATGACATGTACTACCTTAGCCTATATTTGGGTTTGGATCCAGAGTGCTCAACATGCAACCTGGTCCAGTACCGCATTATTGGACAATCCAGATCCAGATCCATCCTCCAGGCGAACAGCTGAAGGTAGCTGTTGGAAATGCCTCGTACGCGGCGCATTAGGGACACAACTCTCTTGCGAATAATCGCCGCAAAACCATCAATGTTTGCGTCCGCAAACATACCCGACGCACTACAGTAGCGAGGCAGCTTCATCAGCGCCCTGAAAGCGTTATTATAGAGGACACGCAGGGTGTCATACGATTTTTTCGTATGCTTGACCCATAGGCTGCACGTGTAAAACGATTGGCAGAAGGCCCTAAACAACGTAGCTTTTACTTCTGCAGTACATCGTGCGAACCTACGAGCCAGCATGTTAGCTCTAACCGTCAAAGCCCTGCGCTCCCTATCTATATCCATGTCATCTACAAGTGACTCGGTGACCCAGTGGCCCAGATACTTGAACTTTGTTACTTTTTTAAGGACACTGCCATTCAGCATGACCTGTGGTACAGTGTCGTAAGTTTTAGACCCCGCTTTAAACACCATGAACTCACTTTTAGTGGCGTTATATCTGAGCCCATGGGCCACCGCATACCGCTCACAGATTGCTATCAATTTTCGAAGGGCACTGATCGATGGACTCAGCAGCACCATGTCATCCGCATAACTGATGTTGTTGACAACAACACCATCAATCGAACATCCAACACCGGTGCTACTGAGTTCCCGAATCAGACGGTCAATATACAAGTTGAAAAGAGACGGTGAGGTTAACCCGCCTTGCCTCACCCCACATTCCAACCGGTACTCAACCGATAGTGACCCCGACCACCGCACATAATTGCTCTGATTGCCGTACCAATACTTAAGGAGACGCACGTACCCAGTAGGAAGACCCGTATCTTCTGACAACTTTTGCCACAACCTGTCATATGCCACAAGATCAAATGCTTTCGATAAATCTAAGAAGCAGGCATAGACAGGTGTGCTTCTGTCAGTGTAGTATCGGACGGTATGCTTGAGATTCAGTATAGCCATTTTTGTTGGCAAGCCAGGGCGAAAGCCAAACTGTCCGTCATGAAGCTGTAGATGTTGTCTTAACTGAATATCAATTATACCGTCCAACACTTTAGCAATGACTGTCGCAAGTGAGATAGGTCTGTAGTTACATAATTTAGAGGCGTCCCCCGTCTTGCTCTTTATTATTGGTACAACTATAGTTCTCATCATTGCCTCAGGGAGGTACGAATGCCTTATGCAGAAAGTAAATAACATAGCAAGCACCCTCGACAGATGCCCACCAGCGTGCTGCAAGTGTTCTATGCTGAGTGAGTCATGGCCCGGAGATTTTCCTCGCTTCATGTTTCTGATCACTTTGGCAACTTGTTTTGCAGTGATCCGGTCGGGTGGTGTCCCCATACAAGTACCCCCCACCTCGGCAGCCATCGTCGCGGGTGACAAAGGAGAATGTACCTCAAAGTGTTCCCTGAATAAGTTGGCAATCTGGTCGGTGTCACTAACCCCCTCTACACTGACTGGAACACTCGGCCTCGGATTCAATTTATTGGTTTCCTTCCAAAATTTACTAAAATTATTTGTGGCATGTTGTGATGCAAGAATGTCCATCTTAATCTGAGTTTCATTATTCCTACACCACTTAAGCTTATGTTTAAACAAACTTCGTGATTTACACATGCGTTCGTAAGCCTGACCTGACGTGTTTTTACCCTGGTCGACCCACTCATGAAACCGAAGCCTAGCCTCATCATATGCCTCTTTGCAATATTTGTTCCACCCTGGTACATGTCTTTTCTTTTTAATTACACTTATTGTTTTCTTAGAGGTCGCCACCGCAGCGTCCCTAAGCACATTCACCACATTGTGGTACAATTCATCTATTATTTTTTTATGGCCTATATTATTACACATCACATCTGCACAGTTATGTAATTCACACGGAAAGCTGATATCACGCAGCTTAGTTGAGCAACTATACAAATATTTATTAATCTGCTGTTTATCTCTTTCTCCCCAAACAGCTTTATCTGGCAATGGGCGTTTCGTCTGCACTTTTGGTACCAAAATGTTAAGGTCACATAAAAATTCGACAGCGAAATGATCGGAACATGACATTTCATATCGGATACTTGTACCCAACACGGTTTCCTTTGCGACTTCGGTAACGATGACATGGTCCAACCAAGACGTAGTCCCGCAAGCATTACTAAGGAAAGTGTATGTACCTGAATCGAGTCCCAACCATTCTATGTCTGCACACGTCCACTGTTGCTCGGCACAGAACTTGAAAAGCTCATTGCCAAACAAGCTGCCCGCTTGCAATTAGCACACATGCAGAAATCCCGATTAGAACCGTCGGGCAGTAGTCCACCACACCCGTCTGGTCGGAGGATCCTCCCTTTTCAATGGAGGATGAGGGACTTTACCCTCTGTTCCTCATACCCCCAAAGTAAAAATTTCATAATTGCGACATTTTACTTGTCAAAGTGAGCTTAAGAGTTTCAAGGCTTTCTCATAGAACTTTTAATTTCTACGGCAATACAGTGAAGCCAAAAAAATTGTTTACGTAATTTCCTTATTGCGTTAGTTCATTCAGACTTTCATTGCAAGACTGTGTCGAGTCGACGTTTTTTTCTATAGCAGCTAGTATAACATTTGCCTTACATTTTCCTTGCTAGCAACAGAGTTGAAGCTTATTGCGTATATATTAAATGACGGGAGAAATAAATGTTACAAATAAATATAAATATCTTGGGACAATTCACACAAATAAAACTCATTTTTTTATGTCATTTGTTGGTAAAGCTGCTGCCCATTCCATGTGAATCATGTAGTCACCGTCGTCATAGATATTTGGAATACCAGAGTTCTCACAGATGAAAAAGAAAAAGTCTTATGTGCCTGTAGTTACATCGGCTCTAAGTCACGGACCGGCCCAAAGCGGATATGTGCCGAAATGTCTTATAAATAACCAACAAGATACTGTATTGTGGTGAAGCTAAGCGAAGGAATGTAAAAATAATGCAAGCTGATTGACTGCACGATACATATCTGCACATCACCGCTTTGGTGGAGCCTTGGTCTTATTGCTTATAACCTTTGAAATACAGCAGCGCTGCAGGGCCGTTATAGGTATAGTATTAGTAATTACGGACGACCGCCTTCACATGACTATGCTTTTGCTACACTACTTTTGACTTTATTTTTGAAGTATTACAGTTCATTTACAATGGGTGAATGCAACTTAGTTTCAGCTGGTTTTAAGAATGGAATTCTGGTACCTAACCACAACCACAAAATTTCCTCCAGTTGAAACAAGAATCATTCACGCGCTACCAAAGATCACATACATTAAATGTATTTGTAACCTTTGTATCCTACAGACGATCTTTCGTCACAAAGAACTCAACTTCTTCTGTTTCTTCAATTTATTTTAGCTCATCATCAATTAATCAATTCAGTTTAGTTTTAGATGATTCTCGTTAAGAATTTGCTCACCTAATAATGTCTTACACCACAATTTTTCCCCACTTCTAACCCAAACCATTCACGCGCAACTAAACCGTGAAAGAGCCAAACTGACCCAAGAATCCTGTACGTTTTTATTAAAGTTCCAATGTGTAATATCTGGAAAATGTCGACAGGTGTAACCACCTGTAGGTTGGACATCAAATAGACGCGACTTGAATGCAGCCGACCGGAGCCCAACAAAGATATTGTAATGCCGGGCCGCTAGGGAAGGAATAAAGAAAATATTGTATCGCCCGTCACGGCTGGCGTTGACGGAACGAGGCGTTCGCAGTCCGAACTGGGGATTATTAAAACTAGTTTATATATAGGAACTATGTTAGAATGGATTTGTGTCTGAATGTTGGAGGACGGCTTAGTTATGAGAGTGCTTCTTGGGTGCAATAAAATGAAATTGTTTATTTTGCAGTATTTATTTTGCACGTCATATTTTTTTTAAACTTTATGGAGTTAGGTCAGTTGAACATCGAGAAACTATGTCGAATTATGATTGCACTATCTTAATGAAGTCAAGGCTCTTACCTCTCATGCATAAGGTTGCGAGTTCGAAACCGAGAAAGTACAAATATAACTTAGTCAATCATAATTATGTACTCTCTAAGTTTATCAAGGAAATCACTGTCACAGGTAAGGCTGTTATTCTGGAAACAGAAAGCTTTTCAGAGTTTAGTTTATACCACCTCTTCGACAGGTACACATCTGCAATACAAGAGGACTCGCAGATGCCATCCCAGATATAAATATAACAGGTATTACATTGATATATTGATATATTAACCATTTATCTATCTATCTACATGTATGTACCAAATAACATCGGCACCCATTTAACCGGAGCACAAAAATGCTGCTTTACTGCAAAAAACTTTTAAGATACTTTCCTCTTCAAAAAACGACACAAATAGCTCCATTGTTTCTAAAAACCGGTCAAGTGCGAGTTGGACTCGCGCAACGAGGGTTCCGTTAATTTGGTTTTTTTTAGCGAAATAACTACAATATTACGGTTTCGCAGTTTTTTCTTTACTTGTGCTACATGACATTGCTTCTTGCTAAATTTCATGATTATTGGTCAATGGGAAGTACGATGAGCTACTCATCAAGTTATAAATAACCAGTATAAGCTGACTTCTAATTGTACGAAAAACATACACAATGCGAGGTAGGCTAAAACTGGTTTTGTATAGCTTGATGTGTAGCCGTGTGTACCCTATAGGTTTTAATTTCCTTGCAAATGTCTAAATATGCAATGTAAACCGCCGTATCTCTTTATTGCATTGATTTAGAAACTTATTTTTTCACTGCTTTGAGAGATAGCAGACTTGCAGCTTAATATCTCGACGCATTTCTGGGAAAAAGGGTCTTGACAGACGGATGAACAGACGGACGGACGGTTGTGATCTAACTACAAATTTACGGTTTTCGGAGTTTTTCCATTACTTGTGCTACATGATCTTGCTTCTTGCCAAATTTCATGATTCTCGGTCAATAGGAAGTACCCTTTAGGTTTTTAGTTTTGATTCCCTTGCAAATGTCTAAATATGCAATATAAACCGCCGTATCTTTTTATTGCGTTAATTTAGAAACTTGATTTTTTCACTGCTTTGAGAAATAGCAGACCTGAGTGTGTGATATAAATTTCAGCTTAATATCTCGACGCGTTTCTGAAGAAAAGGGTCTTGACAGACGGACGAACAGATGGACTGATGGTTGTGAACTAACTACAAATTTACGTTTTTCGGAGTTTTTCCTTTACTGGCGCTACATGACCTTGCTTTTTGCCAAATTTCATGATTCTTGGTCAATAGGAAGTACCCTATAGGTTTTGAGTTTTGATTCCCTTGCAAATGTCTAAATATGCAATATCAACCGCCGTATCTTTTTATTGCGTTGATTTAGAAACTTGATTTTTTCACTGCTTTGAGAGATAGCAAACCTGAGTGTGTGATATTAATTTCAGCTTAATATCTCGACGCGTTTTTGGGAAAAAGGGTCTTGGCAGACGGACGAACAAACGGACGGACGGATGTGAAGTAACTTCAAATTTACGGTTTTCGGAGTTTTTCCTTAATTTGTGCTACATGATCTTGCTTCTTGCCAAATTTCATGATTCTCGGTCAATGGGAAGTACCCTATAGGTTTTGAGTTTTGATTCCCTTGAAAATGTCTAAATATGCAATATAAACCGCCGTATCTTTTTATTGCGTTGATTTAGAAACTTGATTTTTTCACTGCTTTGAGAAATAGCAGACCTGAGTGTGTGATAATAATTTCACCTTGATATCTTTACGCGTTTCCGAGAAAAAGGGTCTTGACAGACAGACGAACGGATGGACGGACGGATGTGAACTAACTACAAATTTACGGTTTTCGAAGTTTTTCCTTTACTTGTGCTACATGACCTTGCTTCTTGCCAAATTTCATGATTCTTGGTCAATGGGAAGTACCCTGTAGGTTTTGATTTCCTTGCAAATGTCTAAATATGCAATATAAACAGCCGTATCTTTTTATTGCGTTAATTTGGAAACTTGATTTTCTCAATGATTTGAGAGATAGCAGACCTGAATATGTGATATAAATTTCAGCTTGATATCTCAACGCGTTTCTGAGAAAAAGGGTCTTGACAGACGGACGGACAGACGGACAACAAAGTGATCCTATAAGGGTTCCGTTTTTACCTTTTGAGGTACGGAACCCTAAAAATAAGTAAAAAATTATATAGAAGAATAGATAAAAGGAACAAACAAGTTCATATATTGTTTTCAATTGTGAAAAACCTACTCCAACCTACGACAACCGTTTTGTAGAGCCTACAGTCAAATTGTATTTCTGAAAAACCTATAGTAGTTATAAAGAAATCATAATGTAAGCTAAATTTAAGAAAATGACAAGTAAACGTTACATAATTTCCTATTATATCTTTGAGCGGTTCGGGCGCAGAACGTCAGAAACGCTAAGTGACAGATTAACAAATTGTCAGGTGTTAGTATTTTAAAATAAATAGTCAGAAAAAAAAAACATTGTATAAAAAATACATTTTACAAAAGGTAAATAATATGAGAAACGTAAATGTATTCCTGGGGCGATCCGTATCCTACGTGTTTTACTGAGTTATTTACATCGAAGTAATACCTACGCTAGGCGACAAAGAGCTAGCGTCAGCTTGAAAATACTTACGATCCTATATGTTTACACACAACCATGTTTATTGGATTTCGAAGTAAGTAAAAGTTATTGGTAAAAAACTGTTGTTTCATTTTTTAAATATTTTGCGTAATAGAAATACATAGCATTTGTAAATACTTGCGTCCATTACTCTTAAGTACACGCTAGCAAAGGGGCGAAGATACATGGTATAAAACACATCTCTTATTTGAGGCATGCATGGCTGTATATTTTAATATTCGTAGCTCCATTTATATGAAACACACGCCTGATAGCATACACTAAACTGCTTACCCATTCTGTGTGTTTGTGTGAAGAAATACGCTCTTGTGTATGTGTGTGTGATGCCCAAGGCCAAGATAATAAATGCTTAAAAAAAGTGCCTAAATACATTTCTTGGATCAACTTACACACGGCCATCTGATCCCAAACTTGGCAGAGCTTTCACTATGGTATTCTGGCAACTGTTTAGACAAACTTATATAATTAAAAAACTTCAAACATATTGTAAATTTCACCCATACTAATAATCATAATCATCACACAAAGATTTGTCCTAGGTCGGGACCGAACACACGCCTTACGGCTTAGCAGTTAACCACTAAACCAACAGGGCCATTAATCTTCGATGTCGCCTGTTACACTGGGATAGCAATTAACTCGCCATCTCCCTAGCCTTTACCCATGTCGGTGTCGGCTTTCAACCTTACCGGATTCAGCAAGATACCAGAGTTTTACGTTAAACAACTGGTGATACTCCTTGGTTAGACTGGTCAGACTATCTGAACGAATTTTATTTTGTAAATAGGTAAAAAATTACACTTTTACACTTCATTCTTTTTCCTATTTTAATTGAACAATGGAGCCGGTGTATCCTAGCTGGACTACTCTGAGAAGAAACATTCGAAACAAACTCAGAGGACAAAGTCTCTATTGAAGTCCATACAATATTGTATTGGTCAAATTATGCGAGGACCATGAAGGTAAACTGAAGTGATCTCTTAGTGGGAGAAGCACACAGATTTGAGTGGACCTGTCCAAACAGTGCAAGCATTTGTCAATAGTCGTTAAGCTCCACTAAAAAAAAACGTAAGGAGCTCAATCTGGCTTCTGACTACCCGTAACTATTGTCAAAGTTCTACGAATGACAACCGGTATCAGTCTACTGCTTTCAGAGTGTTGTCCAAGGTATGGGGTGACGTCCAAGATACATTTTAGAAAGTACATATGAATTGAAAAAGTCACATTGGTACTAAGCCGGTTTTTTTAATAAATAGGCCAAAATAAATGCTATGTAACACATTTAACTGGGTTAAAGCGTCAGTGAGCTCAAACATCGAGATCAAAGACATAGCGTTTATTTGATATGGAGCTTTTTTATTTCAGTGCGTAATGTAGCTGACAGTTAGCTTAGTAGATGTTAAGTGGTACTTTTTGTGTTTACAGACCATTTTAGATGAGATTTTTCGAATATATATAAGGTTCTTTTTTTAAAGTCTATTCATACATATAACTATTGTGATTTTCATATTTTATGATCTGAATAAATTTGTGTGTATTCTATAAATCAACAATTTCTTTTTACAATCTGGTGACAATAGACATCAAAGACTTGTATGTTAGCTGAGATTTATCCTGGGATTTTCAGGGCGGTTCTTTTATTTCACACTACAGGTTACACTTGTAATGTTTGGTTTTAGGTATATTTGTCCTTGATTTTTACTGTGATTACCGTCTTTCAAGTTTACTTACAATGTGAGTAAAATGAATAATCAGGTCAGACAGGCAGTCGCTCCACGGAAAACACCGGTTTCCAGCTGAATCCGGTTAGGCTGGAAGCCGACCCCAACACAGTTGGGAAAAAGGCTAGGGAGATGATGATGATGGTGAGTAAAATGAATAAGTTTAGACCGTTTAAATTATAGTACTACCTATAATTGTCTAATATAGTAGAATAGCAGCGTAAATTGTTCAAGTAACTCAGTAAAGCAATATTTCGTATTACTACTACCTATTACATACATAATTCACATCTCCACTTAAAAGCAAATATCTTCGGTGCTAGGAAATCACTTCGACTTTAATCTTGATTTTATCTCGTCTATACCTGAATTACAAAGACGTTTGTTCCTGACAGCTAGGCTTATATCACGATTCAGGAAGCCTTCAGTGTTCTCTTAGGCGCCCTTTTATCAAAAGTTTTGCTGATAGTTTTACCACAATCAAGGACTGACTGACTAAAAGAAAAATGATTTATATAAACGTTCCGCAATTTGTATTTTTGTTTGTAAAAAATAAACTGAAAAACATTACTGGATCGATTTTAAAAACTCTTTTTTCATGAGATAGCTACATTATTCCTGAGTAACATAGGCTATATAATATCATACATACTGTGTTCCACCAAAGCGAAGCAGTAACCAAAAACCTAACGTAACGCGGGTGAAACCGCGAGGAATAGCTAGTGTTAAATAAAAATAAATATCTGGGAACAACTCATACACGGGCTCTGCCTAGTTTCTGATCAGATGATCAGAAACTAGGCAGAGCCTGTGCTATACTCACCAGACCATTTACAAACACACTTATACTTAATACATAGTGCAGATGAGTAACACTCTGACACAGAACAAACAATCAGGAACCCACGATCTCCTGCTTATCAGTTAGGGACACCAACCACAACACCAACAGGCACGCCAAAACAATAGGTGCGTTTTGAATAGTCGTTGTATCAATTTTTGTTAACTAACAAAACAAAAGACGTTGACATTAATTTTAATAATATTCCGTATTACACAATTAATCTGCTGAATCGCTACAACGCCGCTGAAAACTCAATTCCTAGCTTCCAAACAGACTTTGAAGGTTTTGTTATTCATTCCAACACTCGTATACCCTCAAAAACTGTTGTTCACATTGCAAATTATTCGTGACAGTCAGTAATTATGTGAATATTCATGAGCGTCACGCTGTCGACTTGAATATTTTAATTATTGATCGCGCGTGATTGCTGTGTAGCGATTTACGCTAAATTAGTACCAGCACGATCTACAATACCACTGTAATTATACCATTTTTGTTTGATTTTTAATTCGTAGTTGTACGTTTTATCAGGTAGTTGTTTAAAATAATTGGGACTCAGGAATGTGGGTGGTTATCGCGATTTAAAATCTAAGTGCTGCGTTCACAGTGACTAAATTCGATTGTAGGACTTAATTGAAATTTCTCTTTTGAAGTTGGTAGTGGAATGACGATTTATCTAGATCTCTGTGAATAGTATTGAACATTTGTGGAGTTTATTTAATTATTTATACTTTATACACAAAGGTACAAAGGACTATGCCTTAGGCATTCTTTACCAGTCAACTAAGAGTGGTGTATGAAAGTAAAAAAATGGAATATGAATGATTACTTTTTGTATGTGTGTTAGAATTGCTTTTTAAAAAAATATTATGTATTTTTTGTTTGTGTTTTTTGCGTAACAAAAAATGCATATTCTCTACGATAACTGTTAAAAAACTTACAAACAAACTAGCGCCAAAAAACATTTTAATCTCTTTATATTTGCATAAATACAGAATGATGTGAAAGACTTTTCATTTTTTCTAATATATATTTTTTGTATACATGGAGTTTTCCTGGTTACTAAAATATTAGTCACAATTACAACCTTTTTTTCCACAAGATCCAACGGTGAAGGTAAACATCGTGACGAAACCTTTTTTTTATTTTTGGTTAGTGAATGATTGACTGTGCTCCCGTCTTGGGTGCGGCGGGAGGGCGTGTCAGACTCTTACTGATTAAAACCCACTCATGTTCCTTCGATTGCCCTTTATGTTCCAGGGTCACGGTAACTATTATATAAACATTCCGCAACCCCGGCAGGCGTTAGCCCTGTTGGGCCCCTTCCAGTGCTGACTTCTTCTCTTTGAGGCGCGCCTGGAACACTAACGCCCCGTCGACGCGGTCCTGGTCCTAGCCGGGTGGCGAGCTACCCATCGCTCGCGACGAAACCTGGACTTGTAGTTCATATAAGTCCGAAATCGCCAATCCGTCTTGAGCAAGCGTGGTGATCAATGCTCGTGCCTTCTCTATATTAGAAAAGACAGTTAAAGGGTGGTATTATTAAGTTTGTGACCCTGTATTGTTACATGCTATCATAAACTGGGAATTTCATATCAACAAGATATTTTTTTGAAAAAAAACCAACTTTTCTCGATTTCGGCATGATACCATCATCAGATCCTAGACCTGATGACAATGGAACCATTTGGGAAGTCTACCCTTTCAAACAAAAAAAGAATTGTTCAAATCGGTTGGTAAACGACGGAGATATATGCGCGAACAAACATAAAAAAACATCCGAATTGAGAACCTCCTCCTTTTTTAGAAAAATTGGTTAAAAATAAAAGTCACTTATTGAAACAATATTTGCCTAATTCCATGGACAGTACACAAAGCTATAGCTAAAATTAACTGCTCATTAAGTTTAAACATTTTCTATTTCTTATCCCTCTAACATAAACAGTAAACAAATAAACAAGAATCTCAATTTGTTTATTATGCAGACAGGTTGAGAAATCGTGGAATTTGCGGAAAAATGGCGCTTACATACGAATCCCTTTTTTGTTGACCATGCCATCATTAAGTGCGATTTGTTTGGCTTGACATAAAGCCTGTATTCAGAGTAAACGCCGGGTTTCCGGCTCGCAGCGAGCGTGTTTTTATTTGGTTATCAATGTAACGTATTCGTCTATTCGTTCTACAAAACGTGGAAGTTTATTAGGGGTGGTACACACTGCGTAGGCAATTCGGTTCGGCTTTTTTGGACGGCATTCTTAAACTAAAGTATTTGACGTAGATAAATAAAACGATGTTGCAAAGAGCTGGTTTAATGAGTGTTATTGCTCAAGTTAAAATTTATAAATTAACAGATGACTATTGGAGTAGACGTGGTACTGGTAGTGGAGATCGTCAATCGGCAATCGTAACGTCAGTTACTACGTCCTCATGTTAGGGCGCAATGACCTTTGTAGTAGGGTAGAAGGGGTAGGACTAGTAGGATGAGAGTTACTAACCAAAAATAAGGTAAGCTTACGGGTCTAAATTAGAACCTTCTAACAGATTTTCACATTTCAAAAAAAAAAACCGGTCAAGTGCGAGTTGGACTCGCGCAACGAGGGTTCCGTTAATTTGTTTTTTAGTGAAATAACTACTAATTTACGGTTTTCGAAAGTTTCCCTTTACTTGTGCTACATGATCTTGCTTCTTGCCAAATTTCACGATTCTAGGTCAATGGGAAGTACCCTATAGGTTTTGAGTTTTGATTCCCTTGAAAATGTCTAAATATGCAATATAAACTCCGTATCTTTTTATTCCGTTGATTTAGAAACTTGATTTTTTCACTGCTTTGAGAGATAGCAGACCTAAGTATGTGATATTAATTTCAGCTTGATATCTCGACGCATTTCTGAGAAAAAGGGTCTTGACAGACGGACGAACGGGCGGACGGACGGATGTGAACTAACTACAAATTTACGGTTTTCAGAGTTTTTCCTTTACTTGTGCTACACGACCTTGCTTCTTGCCAAATTTCATGATTCTAGGTCAATGGGAAGTACCCTATAGTTTTTGAGTTTTGATTCCCTTGAAAATGTCTAAATATGCAATATAAACCGCTGCATCTTTTTATTAATTTAAATATTAATTTGTTTAAAAAATACAGTGATATCCATAATATAAATACAAGGAATAAGGACAAATACATAGTTCCTTCAACTAGGCTTAAGAAAATAGGTGGCTCGTTTAAATGTCAATGTATACGCTTTTATAATAAACTACCCAGACAAATTCAAGAACTGAGCATTACTAAATTTAAATTATTTATAAAACGTAAACTTTGTCAGAAAGCTTTTTACTCTGTCAAAGATTACATTGAGGATTCAAATGCTTGGGATTGAGCTGTTTCGATTAATACATTGGCCATTATTTACTTTATTTACATTTCTTTTCTCTTTGACATTTCAATTATTATTTTGACATTTATGTGTACTTTTTAAAGTACCTATATAATCTTTTTTATGTATTTCTATTTGACATTGATGTGTACTTTTTAAAGTATATAATCTTTTTTTTTATTATGTATTACTATTTGACATTGATATGTACTTTTAAAGTATTGTGTATATGTTTTGTGACATTTTTTTTTGTGAATGTGAGGACTATGGAAGTCATTGGTTTTTTTTTTAAATATGCGGTCTGACGGTTTGAGTATTTATTGCGGCCTACCCAAATGTCCTTACTTTGGTACTGTTCGTCAAGACGTTGGGCTCCTTAGTTTTTAGTTGAGCTAAACGATTACTGACAAATGCTTGCACTGTCTGGACAGGTCCACTCAAATCTGTGTCCTTCTCTCATCAAGAGAGTGCCTCAGACATTAACCTCCATGGTTCTCGCACATTTTTGACCAATACGATTGTATGGACTTTAAAAGAGACTTTGACCTCTGAGTTTGTTTCGGATGTTTCTTCTCAGAGCAGTCCAGCTACGAAACACCGGCCCCATCAAAAAAACAAAATATTGACGTGTAAGAGTGTTATATATATAACCTATTTACAAAATAAATATGATTTTATGATTTTATTTTATTGCGTTGATTTAGAAACTTGATTTCTTTACTGCTTTGGCAGATTTGAGTATGTGATATTAATTTCAGCTTGATATCTCGACGCGTTCTTGAGAAAAAGGTTCTTGACAGACAGACGGACAGACGGACGCCTGATGTGAACTAACTACAAATTTACGGTTTTCGGAGTTTTCCCTTTACTGGTGTTACATGATCTTGCTTCTTGCCAAATTTCATGACTCTTGGTCAATTGGAAGTATTATACTTTAAACTTTCGCGTTGCATATTAATATTTTACTGTTCTACGGGATTTAACGCGCACGTACCTTTCTTATTTGTTTTTCGCTTGACGTTTCGGCAGGGTTACACCTGCCATGGTCACAAGCAGACTGTTCGGCGACACTACTCCGTCGATGAAGATGAAGATAGATTCTCATCTACCCTCAATGTTGACGATTGTCCACTATAAAACCGCGTACACACTACACTCACTGTGTCCGGTTTTTTTTTTGTCGACTTAAAATCGCGATGCTGAATTTTTGCAATCACTGAATTCCATGTGGCTGACAGTTTGAAACCTTCTTCCCGATTGAAATTCCTGTGTTTTTTAATCTCAATCGCTTCACGCACAACTCTTGAGTAAAAGTGGCGATCAGTGGAGAGGACTTGTGGACGATGGAACTCGATCCAGTGATTGCTGCCCGCTTCCAGAATGTGTTCCGCAATCGCTGACTTATTAGTCTGACGATTTTTAACATGCTATGCTATGCTCTTTGAGCCTTTCAGCGATAGTCCGCTTCGTTTGCCCTATGTATGAGCTACCACAACTGCAACCAATCTTGTAAACACCTGGTGTCTGCAACGGTATGACATCCTTCGGTGTACCAACTAGGTTCGTGACTTTTGCCCCCGGCTTATATATGGTGTGAATATTATAATTTTTCAACACCGATCCGATTTTGTCTGTCACTCCCTTGACATATGGCAAATACACTGGTTGTCTCTTCACTTCAGGATGTCTGTTCTTCTTAATTGGTCGCTTTAATCCTCTACTCACTTTGTATCCGTTTACCTGCGTTTTACTGCGACCTATTGTAAGTCAAATTTCATCTCCGACGTACGATCTGGCAAAGCACGTTGCGTCAGTATTGCAGCCACTTGTGGGGAAAACACCGTCCTTTGTGAAAGACTCGCGGCATTTTGTAGAAATAGTGAAGACCATTAGTTTGGAATCCGAGGACATCATGGTCAGTTTTGATGTGGAGTCGCTCTTCACTAATGTTCCGATAAATGAATGCATAGATGTCGTGAGAAAGAAATTGGAAGACAACGAATTGCCGTTTAATTATATTGATTTGTTGAGAAACTGTTTGGAAGGCAACTACTTTCTTTTCCAAGGTCAATATTACCTCCAGATTGATGGCGTCGCAATGGGTAGTCCTGTAGCCCCCGTACTTGCTAATATCTGGATGGAACATTTTGAAGAAAAGGCGTTACTCGCCGGTCCACAGATCATCAAACTTTGGAAGAGATACGTAGATGACGTATTCTGCATTTTGAAAGGAGACAGACAAACAGTCAATCAATATATGGACCACCTTAATTCCATACACCCGAAGATTAGGTTTACATATGAGATGGAGACGGACAGGTCGTTGTCATTCTTGGACGTGAAGGTAACTGTGAAGTCGGATAGAACTTTGTCTCACTGTGTGTACCGCAAGCCTACACACACTGATAGATACCTGCATGCAACGTCGCATCATCATCCAAGCCACTTGCAAGCCGTTCAGACGTCATTAAAAAACAGAGCATATGACCTCTGTGACCCTGAACATTTGGGGCAAGAGCTAAACCATGTTCAGGAGGTACTCAAGAAAAACGGACACAAAGTGAGTAGAGGATTAAAGCGACCAATTAAGAAGAACAGACATCCTGAAGTGAAGAGACAACCAGTGTATTTGCCATATGTCAAGGGAGTGACAGACAAAATCGGATCGGTGTTGAAAAATTATAATATTCACACCATATATAAGCCGGGGGCAAAAGTCACGAACCTAGTTGGTACACCGAAGGATGTCATACCGTTGCAGACACCAGGTGTTTACAAGATTGGTTGCAGTTGTGGTAGCTCATACATAGGGCAAACGAAGCGGACTATCGCTGAAAGGCTCAAAGAGCATATCACGGCTGTTAAAAATCGTCAGACTAATAAGTCAGCGATTGCGGAACACATTCTGGAAGCGGGCAGCAATCACTGGATCGGGTTCCATCGTCCACAAGTCCTCTCCACTGATCGCCACTTTTACTCAAGAGTTGTGCGTGAAGCGATTGAGATTAAAAAACACAGGAATTTCAATCGGGAAGAAGGTTTCAAACTGTCAGCCACATGGAATCCAGTGATTGCAAAAATTCAGCATCGCGATTTTAAGTCGACAAAAAAAAAACCGGACACAGTGAGTGTAGTGTGTACGCGGCTTTATAGTGGACAATCGTCAACATTAAGGGTAGATGAGAATCTATATTCATCTTCATCGACGGAGTAGTGTCGCCGAACAGTCTGCTTGTGACCATGGCAGGTGTAACCCTGCCGAAACGTCAAGCGAAAAACAAATAAGAAAGGTACGTGCAATTGGAAGTACCCTATAGGTTTTGATTCCCTTGCAAATGTCTAAATATGCAATGTAAACCGCCGTATCTTTTTATTGCGTTGATTGAGAAACTTGATATTTTCACTGCTTTGAGAGATAGCAGACCTGAGTATGTGATATTAATTTTAGCTTGATATCTCGACGCGTTTCTGAGAAAAAGGGTCTTGACAGACGGACGGACGGACAGACGGACAACAAAGTGATCCTATAAGGGTTCCGTTTTTACCTTTTGAGGTACGAAACCCTAAAAAACAACAAATAACTATGATTCTTCTTAATGTTTGAGCCGGGCTTTTCGGATTGTATGAAGGGCATGCCACGGCTGCAAATCTAAAAGACGAGCGATTAGAGTGACTTATTGTTTAACAGTGGACTGATCATGATTCCCACTACAAATTTATCAAATATTCTATTAAAATTCCGGATCGAATGCCACTTAAGTGTGTATCACCCTTAAGATTTTTTATTTGAATTGATTTGAATTCTAAAAGGTGTCGTAGCTAGTAAACGCTTAAAAATAAAATTGGTCTTTGATATAGACTGAGATTTTAGTTTCTTTGGTGTTTTTTCGTCAGAGAAATAAAAAGTATTAAAGCTTACACTTAGAAGTTCAAAAATTGATGTTAAAGATTCAGTGTTTAAGAGAGTGAAAATGTATTATTTTATTTAACCAACATTTTAGAAATTTGCACCTTTTTAAATAATAAGTATGTAAAGTAGATCGTCTCTGTTTATCACCATCACTAGCGCTCCCCTTTTTTGTAATATAACTTTTTTATTCTAATATTTATAAATATAGAAATGAATGAATGAATGAATGAATGAATGAATGATATATTTATTTGCAAGAATATAGGTAGGTAACAAGTTCTTAAGGTCTATGGTGTTTCACTATATTCGGCATTTCAGCCGTACAAATATTAGGATTTTTTCTTATAGCATGCAGTACACATTTAGTAATTAGCAATTAATACTTTCCATAATACATCATACAATAATAACTTTATCATTAAAATCTAAATAACAATTCAATTAATAAAATAATTAAAGAAAATTTTATACATAATTGGGAATAAATAGTTTATAATAAAACGAATTCATGTCAAAAAGTTTCAATATTATACATGTCATAATTAATCATAAAAGTTTTACTTTTTATATTCAAAATATTCATTGATGGAATAAAAACATCTCTCACACAACCAGTCAGCTAGCTTTCTGTTAAATTCCAAATCTGTAGCACTTCTAAATTTTTCGGCTAAGTGGTTATATACTTTCACAGCCATGGTATAACAATTTTTGTCGCAAACTTTTAGTCTATTACGCGGGACTACTAGTGGCTTTTGTGCTATCTCCTCTTTGTCTTGGCCTTTTCATCTTTTTCAAAAAGGGAGTAATTATTTCTTACAAATTTGCAGATTTCAAATAATTAAACATATTTAGCCATGGAAAAATCATCATTTTGTGGTTATAAGGTATTGACACTAAACGATTTGCGTTCTAAACACATTTTTAATACTTATTATGAACCTAAGAGTTATAAGTATTAAAAAAATTTCATGGCTAAATATGTTTAATTTCTATATTTCCCGTTCCGTCTGGTCCCGGCTAGGACCAGGACCGTTAGTGTTCCACGCGCGCCTCAAAGAGAAGGAGTCAGCACAGGAAGGGGCCTAACAGGGCCAACGCCTGCCGGGGTTGCGGAATGTTTTTAGTAGTCACCGTGACCCTGGAACATAAAGGGCAATCGAAGGAACATAAGTGGGTTTTAGTCAGTAAGAGTCTGACACGCCCTCCCGCCGCACCCAGGACGGGAGCAGTCATTGGATGATTTCCCACTCACCAAAAAAAAAAAAAAAGAGTTTGTGAATTTGTTACATGGATGGTGAATGGCTGTTTAGCTCCCATATAATATTGATGTAGTTTAACACATCCAACAGTTTTTATCCTGTTTTTATGTTCCTGCGGGATAATTTAGGTATTAATTTTAAACATGGGTGAAGTGGCGTGGTACTTACATACGCAGACTTTTATCATGTCAAAGTATTTTTTTTTATTGTTATGAATTTAGAAAAGTAAGAATGTCAAAGAAGAAGAAGTAAATACGTCGGTTTAGTTCAGAGACGCGCTGATTTCACAGGACTAACTAATATTAATCTCCTGCCCTTTCCTAATAAAATCTAAAGTAAAAGATGCACTTAACTTAAATTTTGTTTCGTTTGTGAATAAGAGAATCAGCTCCTTTGACTTCTTTGTCTTTCTTATAATCGTATTGTCTATTTTTAACCGACTTCAAAAAGGAGGAGGTTCTCAATTCATCTGTATTTTTTTTTGTATGTTTGTTACGCGATATCTCCGTCAATTGTGAACGGATTTTGATGGTTCTTTTTTGTTTGCTAAGCCATGATTCAGAGGTGGTCCCATATAAATTTTGTGGCGATCGGTTTAGTGCTTCTCATAAAATTCATCAAGAACAAAAAAAATCGACGAAATATACATTGATGATATTATTATGTGCGTAACTTCAATTTCTATTTTACGTTTTATAAGATTATAAGTAGTTTTATTTTGAAAATAAATTACTTTGAAAGATGGCATTCACAGTCAGACAGTTAGACTCGACACTAAAAAGTAAAAAATAAAAAACTTTTTTCAAAAAAATAATAACCGCCTTCAAAAATTAAAAACCCAAAAATAACTAAAATTTCGGAAGTCGGTGGCTTCTCATCTGCCAGTCAATTTATCAGAATTTGTGTTGCCACCGACTTCCGAAATTTTAGTTATTTTTGGGTTTTTAGTTTTTGAAGGCGGTTATTATTTTTTTGAAAAAAGTTTTTTTATATAACACTTCACTATACAAAGAAGAGCTTGCCTAAGCTTTTTTATTCAATTTCCTCCCAAACATCCTACACAGCATGAAATGAAATATTCACCTTCTCCTCGCAGCCGAGTCTAAAATAAACTCAACAGAGAGAGGATTCCACAAGAAAATTACACAGCAAATAAAATTATGCCTACAAGGTAATTGAACTAGTACTCTAAATAAATCACTAAAGCGTAGGTATTGTAGTCTACAACGAACTACCACTTATCATCTAAAAGCTTCTGAAACACGAACAATAATCATATTGAAAGCGTTCAAGAATATTGTAACCTAAGTTCAGATAATTGTGTTACGATACCGACCGGAGTCCGGGGTCGTGGGTTAAGCAGAGGCGGTAGCGGGAACAAAAGTTGCATACAAATCGCTACTGTTTGATGAAATTTAACCACGGAGTAACTTAAACGTAAGTGTTTTATTTATACTTATACGAAAGCATTTAGAGTGAAAAAAATTAGGTATTTGACTAATTTCTTTTTTCACTTAAGGTGTTTACAAAATTCGTTGACGTTTCATTAAACATTAGCGATTTGTTTTTTCGATCGTGTATTAAGTCGTTTTAGGGATTGTTCTTAGACAAGAAATAACAGAACAAAAAAAGAAAACATGCTTTAAAAACCTACAAAAAAAATGTGTTGAAGCATCTTGATAATTAGTGATGATTAATTACAAGGTGCTAATTAGAAGTCATTATCCAGTACAAAGGAGAAACAAGGAATGGTTGTAGAGCCCTATATTTAATCTTAGGCTGCCTTTAGCTGATGATGACAAAATTTTCAATACTTGAGTGGAACGGAGCGATACGTCACAACTGATCACCGCTTGTCTGCTAAATCGTTACATCAGATATTTATTATTATTTATATAACTCAAATACTTATATGAACTAAGTCCGTTTATTCGTAGGTAGAATTATGAAAATAATATTTTCTGAAAATTTCAGGAACTACAGATTGGTTTAAATGAAAACTTTCTACTGAAAGTAAATAATTGTATTTATGAGTAAATGGATTAATCTATTTAAAACTTAACAACAACAAGTGAAATATGCCTAACCTAAAAATAGTATAAAAGTTTGAATATGTCTTAAAGTCTTAAAAGTTTCTATCTTCGCTAAATCTGATAATAGACTTCTGGGTTTACTTAATAGCCTACACAATAGATAATTGTTAGCTTTTAATGTTATCAACCCGTATTAAACTAGAGATGATACGGATGTTTATATCCGATTTCAAAAGTTCGGAACTTCAGATTGATTTTGCACCATCGATTCCGATTCTGGTTCCGCTGAAAGTTAATCGGAAGTTATATTGGAGGTCTGAATCTGTCGTGATGGCCCAGTGGATAAGGCGCCCGCCTCTCGTGTAAGAGGTTGTGGGTTCGAATCCGGGCAAGTACCAATGTGATTTTTTCAATTCATATGTACTTTCTAAAGTTTATCTTAGACATCACTGACATCCCGTGCCTCGGAAAGCACGTAAAGCCGTTGGTCCCGGTTGTCATTCGTAGAACTTTGACAGTCGTTACTGGTTAGCCAGAAACTATGACCAGTCTAACCAAGAGGTATCGTGTCGCCCAGTTACTGGGTTGTGGAGGTCAGGTAGGCAGTCGCTTCACATAAAACACCGGTATCCAGCTGAATCCGGTTAGGCTGGCAGCCGACCCTAACACGATTGGGAAAAGGCTAGGGAGATGATGATGATATTGGAGGTCTGTACACAGGAGCTCTATGGCTGAGGAGGCAAGCGTGCATTGGTCTTCTATCAAATTATAATATATTATATAAGTAACTTTTAATGTATGCACGTGAAACAATTAAAAAACTTATTATTCGTTTATTTATGTAAGCTGTTAAAAACAGTTTAAATCTATTTACTACAAGCCATTAATTTTGACGGGTCTATTGAGAACGAAAGTGTAACTTTATTTAAAACATTTTAAAAATTTAATTTACACTTTATTTTCTCCGTAGTTATTAAGATCGTGACTTTAACTAACAAAAGAGTTAATACTTCGACACGGTCGAACTATTGGTAGATAACCTACTTACAAATTAAAAAAAAAACAACATCCAAACTGGTCCACACGTTAAAGAGCTACGGTACCACGGACAGCTAGACAAACAGACAGGCAAACGGACACACACACAGAGTGGTCAAACTTATAATACCCTTCTTTTTGCGTCGTAGGTTAACAAATGACACACAATGAAAGCTCTGGTTATAATAACAGTAACTTTTAAAATACGCCAATGTCGCCATTTTGTAAAGCCAGTTTTGGGTTTATTGATCGACTATCGTCATGTATAACAAATCATGACGATATTTTATGAGCAAAGCATAGAGTAATTTTACATACATTTGAAATATTATGTAAAATTACGATTGTATTTAACTTGTCTATTATTTACTCTAAAAACACATTTAGCTTATACAATATCTTAGTATACTGTGTAAACATTCACATTACGTTTAGAGTTAATAACAATATTCATAAACATACCATTACTATTTTAAAATTAAAACAATATCAATAAATGTCAACTATATTAAATAATTCATCATAATTATTATTATGACGTTAACGTGAAATAAATATCAAGATCGTCAAAAAGGCGTAATGATGTATAATTTTTCGAGACAGTTATTATAGAATCGTCATCTAAATAGTTATTTATTCAGTAATATAGCATTTATGCATCAAAACCACTTCATAGTATAAAACAAAGTCGCTTTCCTCTGTCTGTCTGTCCTTATGTATACATATTTAGATATTTAAAACAGTGCATCAGATTTTAATTTTTATCGATAAGAATAGATTGAGTAAGGTTTACGTATACAAATACGTGCTTATTGTAGTAGAAATGCTAGGATTTTTAAAGATTGATAACGACTGTTTTGAGAAGCTGGGGCGGGTCGCTAGTTCTGTATTATATGTTACTAGCTTTTGCCCGCGACTTCGTCCGCGTGGATTAACAGTTCCCGGGGGAGTTCCGGGACGAAAACTATCGTATGTCCTTTCTCGGGTACCTAACTATATCTGTACCACATTTGATTCAAATCGGTTGAGTGGTTTAGGCGTGAAGAAGAGACAGACAGACAGAGTTACTTTTGCATTTATAATATTAGTACGAATTTTTTTTTCTCTTATCCGTGAGTCACAAATAAAAGAAAAGGTACCATTGACGGGCCTGTTGGTCTAGTGGTTAGTGACCCTGACCGCTAAGCCGGAGGTCGTGGGTTCGATTCCCACCCAGGACAAACTTTGTGTGATGAGCATGAATGTTTGTTCTGTGTCTGGGTGTAATTTATCTAGATGTATACATTTAAAAATTATATAAGTATGTTCATCAGTTGTCTGGTTACCATAGTACAAGCTCTGCCTTAGTTTGGGATCAGATGACCGTGTGTGAGTTGTACAAAAAAAAATTTAAGCAACTTGCCCTTTTAAAGATCTGTAAAAGTTTAAAATGTACTCTAAATAAAAGCAGCTATTATAACAATACCGTGTTACACGCGATAAGTCTTAAAGTCATAATACGTTATTGTCAAAAGAATAGTAAACCGATTCTTTTAATTAAAAAGCGGTCAAGTGTGTGACGACGCACTGTGTAAAGTTCTTAATACTCAGTTGGTTTAGCTTGTTTCTTCGTAATCCCAGTTTAAACCAATTAGTTGAAACATGAGGATATTTTGTCACAACGAATAAATATACACTTATTAGTTTAATATTGTGTTAACGGATGCCTTATTTAAAAATGGCTCACCCACACAATAGCATTTTTGAAAGGTCTTCTGCCATACCCAAAGATGAACATAAAAAACTATTCGGCTCGTATTTAAAACACTATAATTTTAACTAGTTTAGGCGCCTGCCTCTCATGTATTATATAAAGCGATCGTATCAGAGCAGGCACCGCAAAAAGTCAATCCTAGTTGGTTGGTTATTCGTAGAACTTTGAAAGTAACGGGTAGTCAGAAGCCAGTTTGACCTGTCTAACTAAGGGGTACCATGTCGTCCGTAACAGGGCTGTGGAGGTCTGATCGACGCGCTTCACGTAAAACGCCTGTATTTAGCTGAATTCGGCTAGGCTGAAAGCTGACCCCAATATAGTTGGGAAAGGGCTTAGAAGATATTATAGTGTCATAATCCGTATTCCAATATAGACACTCGGTGTACACATTGCGCCTTACTTATAAACGCTGCATAAAGTTATGGCAGGTTTATACGTCAAAAAATGTATGGTTACACAGGCTTTATTCATTGCATAACTTTACACAGTGATTATTAGTAAAGGCAATTTAGTTTATTATTTCTAGAGAAGTCCTAAAGTACCTTTAGAATATAGAAATAGCACTTAGCAAAATATTGCGACACCATTTTCACTATTATTTAGTTAAAAACTACTTCGCTCCTTTTAGCCTTTCATGAATGGCCCATTTTCAGCTCAAAATAGGCCCTACATATGACGAGGGACACAATACTGTCACCAGGCGTAAGAGTACAAAAGTATTTCGAAAGATATACTACACTAGCTTTTGCCCGCGACTACACCTGTGTAAAGGTCGGGTAATGTGAGCGTAGACAAAATTGCAATTGGAAAAATAATTTACGTTTTTTTCCGGATCTCTAGCTACCTCTTTGTCTTTCTAACTACAACCGGTTAAGTTTTTATTAAGTGTATCGCGATTTCAACATATATAATTTTCAGTTTGTTATAAACTTCCACAAAACTCGTACGACTATCGAATGCGATTCCTTTCCCGCTTCCCAGCATAGCGCCTCGTGTTCGTCTCGTTCATTTAGTAGCGATCGCAATCTGTCAGCGTTACGTCACAGCGCAAGGTGCATGGACATGGTCACAGGTAGTACAGGTAGTAGTTCTTTATTGACTTTTTATTTATGTATTAACATTAATAGTTTTTTTGCTCAACTTCGTCTATTATACCTATATATTCCAAAGAAAACAGAAATCAAAATGTATCTAAATTTATATAAAAAATGTTTAACTGGCGGATTAACTGACTATTTTATTATATCAACGCACAGCCTAAACCACTGGTCCTAGAGATATGAAAATTGCAGGGTGTGTTCTTTGTAAAGAGTAGGTAACCAATAAGAAATGATTTTGGAAATTCTAACCATTTTACCTTAAGGGGTAAATAAGCGGTGAAAGAGGTAAATAAGTTGATGAAGCCACGGCGATACGTCTACATAAGATTCGAGCTTCAAAAACGGCAACCTAACGCACACATGTACAAATGTATGTGTGTAATATATGTACAGATTGAGTACACGTGGAGTGCTTATAATCTATTCACGTCTCTTTACTTTAACATTATTGGTACTAGAATAGAAGAATTTGTTGATAGAACACTACATGAACGTATAATTCGATATCAGTTAACAAAACAAACGGTGACGTCACGGCATGTTGCTGAGTGCTCCACTAACGCGTGTCAGCAACACAGTATCGATACTATCCTTTGTTTTTTCAAACGATTCACCAGCGTAACATATTCGGTACAAAATGCAGCGGGATCGCAAATGTGAAATGTAAAAATTGTCGACAGCGTAACGCGAAAATATCGCTGATACTTTTTGTTCTGTCGACGTTTGCCTATAACTGTCGGTTTCAGCAAAGCAGATAAAGCAGCGGTTTTTAGGCTGCCTTCTATGTTCTGTTTACCTTTCTATACTAAAAGAGCATCAGGCTATTTTGATACAATGTTTTTTCAAGAAAAATTGCCTCCACCTAATGTCCACGCCACGGATAGAAAATTCTCACGTATAGATGTCACGCGTCATGCTCTTGAACGGGTGCTGTCAGTTGAGACCGGTCATCTTTAACTGCCATGACTTTTTATTATTATTTTTTTTAAGTTTATTATAATTTTTTTAATTGTTTATTTTTTTATTTACCTGCCTTTTTTTAGGGTTCCGTACCTCAAAAGGTAAAAACGGAACCCTTATAGGATCACTTTGTTGTCCGTCTGTCCGTCCGTCCGGCTGTCAAGACCCTTTTTCTCAGAAACGCGTTGAGATATCAAGCTGAAATTAATATCACATACTCGGGTCTGCTATCTCTTAAAGCAGTGAAAAAATCAAGTTTTTAAATCAACGCAATAAAAAGATACGGCGGTTTATATTGCAAATTTGGACATTTGCAAGGAAATCAAAACCTATAGGGTACTTCCCATTGACCTAGAATCATAAAATTTGGCAAAAAGCAAGGTCATGTAGCACAAGTAAAGGGAAAACTCCGAAAACCGTAAATTTGTAGTTAGTTCACACCAGGCGTCCGTCTGTCCGTCTGTCTGTCAATAACCTTTTTCTCATAAACGCGTCGAGATATCAAACTGAAATTAATATCACATACTTAGGTCTGCTATCTCTCACAGCAGTGAAAAAATCAAGTTTCTAAATCAACGCAATAAAAAGATACGGCGGTTTATATTGCATATTTAGACATTTTCAAGGGAATCAAAACTCAAAACCTATAGGGTACTTCCCATTGACCTAGAATTGTGAAATTTGGCAAGAAGCAAGGTCATGTAGCACAAGTAAAGGGAAAACTCTGAAAACCGTAAATTTGTAGTTAGTTCACATCAGGCGTCCGTCTGTCCGTCTGTCTGTCAAGAACCTTTTTCTCAGGAACGCGTCGAGATATCAAACTGAAATTAATATCACATACTCAAGTCTGCTATCTCCCAAAGCAGTGAAAAAATCAAGTTTCTAAATAAACGCAATAAAAAGATACGGCGGTTTATATTGCATATTTAGACATTTTCAAGGGAATCAAAACTCAAAACCTATAGGGTACTTCCCATTGACCTAGAATTGTGAAATTTGGCAAGAAGCAAGGTTATGTAGCACAAGTAAAGGGAAAACTCTGAAAACCGTAAATTTGTAGTTAGTTGACATCAGGCGTCCGTCTGTCCGTCTGTCTGTCAAGAACCTTTTTCTCAGAAACGCGTCGAGATATCAAGCTGAAATTAATATCACATATCTCTCAAAGCAGTGAAAAAATCAAGTTTCTAAATCAACGCAATAAAAAGATACGGCGGTTTATTTTGCATATTTAGACATTTTCAAGGGAATCAAAACTCAAAACCTATAGGGTACACCCCATTGACCTAGAATTGTGAAATTTGGCAAGAAGCAAGGTCATGTAGCACAAGTAAAGGGAAAACTCTGAAAACCGTAAATTTGTAGTTAGTTCACATCAGGCGTCCGTCTGTCCGTCTGTCTGTCAAGAACCTTTTTCTCAGGAACGCGTCGAGATATCAAACTGAAATTAATATCACATACTCAAGTCTGCTATCTCCCAAAGCAGTGAATAAATCAAGTTTCTAAATCAACGCAATAAAAAGATACGGCGGTTTATATTGCATATTTAGACATTTTCAAGGGAATCAAAACTCAAAACCTATAGGGTACTTCCCATTGACCTAGAATTGTGAAATTTGGCAAGAAGCAAGGTTATGTAGCACAAGTAAAGGGAAAACTCTGAAAACCGTAAATTTGTAGTTAGTTCACATCAGGCGTCTGTCTGTCCGTCTGTCTGTCAAGAACCTTTTTCTCAGGAACGCGCCGAGATATCAAACTGAAATTAATATCACATACTCAAGTCTGCTATCTCCCAAAGCAGTGAAAAAACCAAGTTTCTAAATCAACGCAATAAAAAGATACGGCGGTTTATATTGCATATTTAGACATTTTCAAGGGAATCAAAACTCAAAACCTACAGGGTACTTCCCATTGACCAAGAATCATGAAATTTGGCAAGAAGCAACGTCATGTAGCAAAAGTAAAGGAAAAACTCTGAAAACCGTAAATTTGTAGTTAGTTCACATCCGTCCGTCCTCCCGTTCGTCCGTCTGTCAAGACCTTTTTTTTTCAGAAACGCGTCGAGATATCAAGCTCAAATTAATATCACATACTCAGGTCTGCTATCTCTTAAAGCAGTGAAAAAATCAAGTTTCTAAATCAACGCAATAAAAAGACACCCACCCACCCACCCACCATAACACAACAATAGAATGCGTTGATTCATTCAAACTATTAGGCTTACACATAGACACTAACCTAAATTGGAAATGCCACATCCATAACATAAGCGGGAGACTATCCAGGTTCACATATGCTTTACTACAATTAAAAAAAACTACAGACCTAAAATCAGCAACTGTTGCTTACTATGCATATGCACACTCCTGGCTTGTGTATGGAATAATACTATGGGGTAATAGCACAAACGCAGATGTTCTATTTAAATTGCAGAAGAAATGTGTAAGAATCCTCGCCAACATCGACGGAATGGACAGCTGCAGGCCACACTTCATTGAACTCGGCATACTAACATTACCATCTATGTACATCTTTGAAATCTGTATGTTCGTCAAAAAACATATTTATCTATTTACCTTAAAGAAAGACCGTTACTCACAACCTCGTAACTTAAGAAACAAAAATTCACTTGTTCTACCAACATCAAAGTTATCTATATTTCATTCTGGGCCATATGCAATGTGTATTAAAATATATAATAAAATACCACAACAACTAAAAGAAACCTCCAGCTTCAATATATTTAAGAATAAATTAAAAAAATACTTAATCAAAAAATGTTATTATAGTATAAAAGAGTTTTTCGAGGACAGAACTTAATTGTTAGACAGTGGAGAAAAATAATAAACAATGTAATTATAATAAGTTAAAGTAAAGTAAATGATATAAATATAATGATAAAATAATAATATAGATATTTATAAATATTAAATAGTATGATTAAATAGTATGTAAGTAATTATATATTAAAATTGTGTTGCTGCGCCCTAACAGGGTATCATGTATGTACTTTTACCTTTTATAACATCCGATGTATCTACTCATGATCGCAATAAATATTTGAAGTTTGAAGTTTGAAGATACGGCGGTTTATATTGCATATTTAGACATTTTCAAGGGAATCAAAACTCAAAACCTATAGGGTACTTCCCATTGACCTAGAATCGTGAAATTTGGCAAGAAGCAAGGTCATGTAGCACAAGTAAAGAGAAAACTCCGAAAACCGTAAAGGGGAATGCCCAGCGCCCATACAAGAAAATGCCTGAAATAGACAACAATGAAATCTACGCCAAATTGTACTTTAAATAAAAAAAAACCCAAAGACAATTTCAATAATTATCTAAAACTAGGGAGCACCTAGTTTGAAATGTTTTTGCTTAGAGAGGTTATGTCTCAAGCCAAGCCAAGTCGTCGTGTTAAGCAGGTCCTATTTAAGTTATTGTTCGTAATTAGGTACCAAGCACAGATGGCATATCAAAATCCTTAACATATGGCCTAAGTTTTCGTCAAATATCATAAAATACACACGTAACGTAACACAATCAAAACATAGAATTAAATATGTGATGAAAAAATTAAATGTCAAATCACAAGATATTGTCAAACTGCCAAGGCAAAGGACATGTTTCATACTGCCTAGGTTACTTTCTCTGCCGTAGTTTTTAAAAATAATTTGATTCAGGTATATTGATAAGCATATTTAATTACTTAGATTATGAGATATAACAAAAGATGTAATTATTACTGTTTAAAAAAAGCTTTTTACGGATCTCTGAGGATTGTTTATAAGACCACAGACTAAAAATGTAAATGAATGCATGTCATTGAAGAACTGTGCTAGGACGGAAATCAAATTAAATACAGAAATAATAATTTTATATATACCCCTAGTTAAACAAACTGGAAAATATATTAACGAGTTATATTTTATTCTAAATAGAATTTACAGCTACTGGTAATTACTGTCCATTCCAGGCATTTTCTTGGCATTCCCCTTTGTAGTTATTTCACTAAAAAACAAATTAACGGAACCCTCGTTGCGCGAGTAGAACTCGCACTTGACCGGTTTTTTACATATAGAAGCACTAAAAAATGTAACCAAGAGATCTACGATTTAGAACAGGCAATTAGCGTCACTTTTCTGACTAACCGACCGAGTCTTTGACAATTCTTAAGAGTCTGTAAATGGTCTCAGTGAAATAACTGCCTTCAATTTAGATTTTTTGTCGACAGCTGCAGTTACCTCTGCCGTTGGTAACATGCCGCTTGTGTGTATGAGCTCTTAGGCCGTCGCTCACGTCGCGTGTCCACCGCACGTCACTCATACTAAAATCGCCTTGCAGTCATCTCATTCTCGTCGTGACGGTGACGGCGGTGGTAGTCAAACAGTCCTACTGTGGTGCCGGGACCGTTGGTCGCTTGACCGATTTTATAAAGTTGACGTTCAATGTTTGTCGTCCGACCGCCGTGCGTGCGCCGTACCGCTGTCACACTACATTCTCGACGTGTCGGCTTTATGAAAAAGTCAACCATCCATGAGACGTCCGACGTCCGCACTGGTTGACGTGACATGGTAGTTCGGCACGAAATTGTGTAGGATCCTTTTTAGGCTTCCTCGTTAGTAACATTCACCTGTAATGTAAATGTTTTGATTTGAGCAGTGCTTCTGTGAATGTTAGTTAGTCAACGGTAATAACACCGCTAGAAGAGAAGCTGTTTTCTAAGATGTTCGCGTAAATCTTCGTAAATGCAAAATGGGACACTGTTAAAGAACACTGGCAGAATCTTATTTGAATTAAATTTAAGTGAAGAAATATATACGAATGAAATATAAAATGTAATATAAAATGAAAAGTTAATTGATTATTTTGAAAAAATAATTTCTCGTCGTGATAATGAAATCTTTTTTACAGTTTTCAATTAAACACTTCTTATTTATAAATAGCTATGTTTATTTTGGCACCGTGGGAATAAATAAACAGCCCAAAATAATAATTCAGAGCTTTTCACGAAGTGTTTGGCAATAAGACTTGTGTCGAAAATCGTCCTTGATTGAAAAAAATACTTATATTGATTCGATCCGTGATTTATGGTTTAAGTTGTGTCACAGATAAAACAACAAAGTGGTCAAGTGATCATAAGGGTCAATTTCGTGTGGCAGTAATATGATACCTGGCATTAATGACAGCTTTCAGATTGACATACACACATATTGGCCAGACCAGGGGGTTACTGTAATTTTTTACGTACGGATAACCTATAAAAAAGTAAAACTTCATGTTGGAATATCTTTTTTCCCCGGCCTTCTCTAAACAAAATTCTTGGATATATGGTTTCAGGGGCTGAAACTCAGTTAAACAGAATATTTTTCAATTAAAGACATAGACTTTTAATGACAACTAAAACAATGTATGGGGACCTGCCATTGTTCTTTCAAATCAATCGCTTTACAGTACAGGCGAATACATTATTGAGAAAGCGCTTTATTCATGTAACCCAAGGTCAAAGTCAAACCATTATTTTCAATAAGACCGTGTACAGCCAATTTCGAAAGTCAATCAGTAAGTGATTTCAAGCAAGTTACTTACTACTTACTCAGAAAATAGTTGCCTTACTGACAATAAACGTATTTCAGGCACAATGATCTCTTCAAAAGGAAGGTTAGGGTGGATAAAACGGATGCGGCAGAACGGTCTTTTTCGGGTCAACGGTGTCGCAATGCGTTTTAGAATAGCTTATTATTCCCTGTAGTGGAAATGACCACTGAATTTTAATATTTAAGAAATCGTACAGACTTACCTTACTATTCCCGTCGCAAAGCGGTTGTGTTTTATGTAATTTATGAACATTTACGTTCCATCTACGTTTTTTTGCTCTGGCAAATTACCTTTGCCGTATTGTAATGGAAGTCTTAGGACGCGATAAATAGACGGTTCTAAGCACTTACTTTGGTTCAACCATGGTCCCGTCTCTATCGTACACTTGACGTTCGGCAGTTGTGTAACAGTGACAGATATAGTGCTAAGTCAAAGTCAGTGCTTAGTCAGGTCTATTTATCTCGCCATAAGTGTAATCATTAATGAAATGAAAACGGAAAAGCGGTCATTTAATCTATACAGTGATGGACTGCGGTGTACCGCGCGAACAGGCGGTCTCTGGCGAATGAGTTTTGTTCGTATGCTAACGCGAACCGTAACCGTTTGGGCGTCAAACGGTCAAAATGAAGGCAGTATATATAATTATATTGGCGGAATACATACAAGTTTATGTGCGCATATTGTTTGTGATGAAACGCGGCGCCGTGTTTTAATAGACAAATTACTGACAACTTTTATTAAAAAATCAATCCTGAAAATCGCAACAAACTTAGCTTACAGACTGTGACAATTGTATTCTTTTACTTACTTAGACAAATTATGTGTAGATATTTATTCATTTCGGGATTTAAAAGGGGAATAAAAGGGTATAACTTTTAATGACAGGTTTAAAGAATTTATTTCGAGCTCACAGCTAAATCAATTACACCTACTATAAGCGATGAAAACGAAGTATTATTAAGTAGGCCACCTAATAACATAAATCTCGTTTAACCGAATAATAATAAACAAAAGAAGAACGAAGAAATCGAATTCTCAGGCACGTGTCATCGAAATCGAAGAGACCCGGCTTGATTGCTTCCCAAAATTGTCATAAGTGCTCTTGTCGAGAAGGGGGCGGGTATAACAGCCTGGTTTATGTGATAATACACATTGGAGGCATCGTAAATTCACATTATGTTGCCTGCCAAGTTATGACACGGTTTATTCATGAATTTTGCGATGTATGCGTCATCGTCTTAACGTTTGGTATGGAGGAAGACATGTGTTCTGAATGTTTTAATGAAATTTATTGAAATTATATTTAGCTATACTTATAATAACGTGATCACTGTGTTGATAGTTGTTAAAACCAGTGGCTTTATAGCCAAGAGCCTAAACTAACACCTGAGGAGGCTATCGTAGTATGGGATAGGATGGGTCAGGAGTTTTATATAAAGGCAACCTTGCCTTGACTACAACGTTCATTAACCTTTGGTAGATTGTTCCATTATATTAACGGAACCGGTTGGCTATGGTTATGGCTAGGTATGTGCCTATAATATCAATAATAATAATTTATTTATTCACTCTTCACAATACTTGAATTAAAAATAAAACTTGAAAATATTCTACCTTTGTGAGAGACTGGTGCCTTAAGTAGGTTTTGGGAGTAATACCTATGTTATTGGTCACAAGGGCTTTAGCCTCGGTAGGTTGTTCTAGTATATAGCTTAAATAGTAAAATCTAAGTAGAATGAATAAAAAAAAACTATAAACATTCAATGTACTATCGACAAAACTGAATCATGACCCATTTCGACGACAAATCGTTTGAAGCTGTCAAAATAATAAGACTAGATGTGTGACATTTTTAATACATGTTTCCGCGATTGTCGACCTAATTGTATTTAAATGTCTGTAGAAAAATAAGCTTATGATGGATCATGATTCCATTTTGTCGATTGTACAACAATAAATTATGTCCTTAAAGGTATTGCAAATTTAAAAATGCACCTTTTAAAAAAATATACACTGGCATTATTTTGTGTGTAACTTTTATTCAGATGATATAAACTTTCAATAAGAAGAAAAAATCAATAAGTTTTTCCCAAAAGCGTCGCTATTGGCTAAGGCCAGCTGTCCTTTGTCCGAGATAGATTAGATTAACTAAAGCAGTCGCCATTTGCATACCGAATTATATCAATCATCATAATAAATTGCCTTAAAATTGTACCATTTACTTGAATAAATAAAAAAAATAACCTTATTTGACCCATATTTGTATATTTTGTGTACACATTGGGGCTAATTAAAGTCCAAAAAAAACTTGTTACAAATCGGTTTATTGCAAGAGTGCTTACATTTACATCAAAGGAAAAAAATGGAATGAAAAAATTAACCACAGACGAAAAGAATTTGACACATTGACACATTGATGTGTAATTGTGGACTATCTCCTTATATTAAATTGAAGTATTTGTGGACCATCTTCTTGTACTAAAATTGACGTGTATTTGTGGACTATCTTCTTGTGGCGTGTACGCCGCAACATATTCCCGGCCGTTGAAAGCCTGCTTTCAACCCTTCAACTCTTCAGCGGTAGGCAGCGGGCATAGACGAGTGAACGGGCGTCGCACACACCCTCGAGGAGTTCGGATCTCGGCGACTCGTGCCACTCCATCTGGTCCAGGAAATAGCTGCACAACTCGTCCAAGGCGCCATTGTAGTGGCGGTGCGTTGTCTTCCGCTAAAAGAACCATGTCTCCGACATTGAGCTGAGCATTGCCTCTGCGCCACTTGGTCCTCTGCTGTAACTCCGACAAATATTCCCTTTGCCACCTCTTCCAGAAGTGAAGCCTTATGCCCTCCAGACGTTTGTATCGGTTTCTTTGGTTTCCGTGATCTCGGTCTTCCAGCATTGGAGTGGGTAGCGCAGTGAGCGGACGACCGATGATGAAGATAGAGGGAGGAGGTCATTAGGACAGGAGGACAAAGGACACAAGGGACGGCTATTAAGAATCGCCTCCACTTGTGCAAACAAAGTTATAATTTCTTCAAACGTTAAATTGCTATTGCCTATCACTCGTTTGATGTGATATTTGGCCGATTTGACACCGGCCTCCCAGATGCCGCCGAAGTGAGGAGCGTACGTCGGTATAAAACTAAACTTGATACCCTGTTGGCTCGCAAAACTAGATATAGGCTCCGTATTTTGCTTAAGAAAAACTCCTATGTCCTTTGCGGCGGCGACGAAATTACGACCATTGTCGCTAAATATTTCACTGGGTTTTCCTCTGCGTGCAATAAATCGCCTAAGCGTCATTACGAATGCATCCTTAGTTAAGTCACTAACTGCCTCCAAATGAATGCATTTGTAACGTAAACAAATAAAAATACACAAATAGCACTTTATTAAGCGACTTCCACGTCCTTTACGATTAAGTATGAAAAAAGGTCCAGCGAAGTCCAACCCTACAGACAGGAATGGAAAACCCGGATTTACGCGCTGCGAAGGCAAGTCACCCATTTTTGGGCACAAGGTTTTGCCACTTAGCCGTCTACAGCGTACGCAGTTGTTAACTGTTCGTCTTGCGAGGTGCCTGCCATTCACAGGCCAGACTGTTTCCCTAACGGTTGCTAACAACAACTGCGGACCTGCATGTAAGTTAGCAAGGTGCAGCATAACAAAATATAATTTAGTTAATTTATGCGCGGCGTGTAAAAGTATTGGGTGTTTTTTCTCAAAATCACACGCGGACGCATTTATGCGACCACCAACGCGAATTAACTTATTTTCATCAAAGAACGGAGATAGCGATAAAATTTTACTCCTAGCCGGTATTTGTTTACCTTTGCTAAGGGATTCGTATTCAATAGGGAATGACTCACGCTGAGCGATAACGCACAATGAATGAAATGATTCTAACAACTCATCCACTGCTAGCTTGCCTACTCGTTTGCTAATAGGTTTATTTACATTATGTATGAATCGTAGACAATACGCAATCACATTTTGAAGTTTGCTAAATGAGGAATAGTTATCAAAATTTATAAACTTATCGTTAATGGTAATTGATGAGTGTGTATGCGTCTTTAGTTCCGGTAAGTCATCTAAGCTTTGCTCCTTTAATATTGGCCAACAAGATTCATTTTGGCGTATGAAACTGGGGCCTGACCACCACAACTCGTTAGACAGCAATGCCTTTGCATCCACTCCCCTAGAAATTAAATCCGCTGGATTCATTGCGGTAAGAACGTAACGCCATGAAGACGCCTTTGTTATCTCAACTATTTCGCACACACGATTAGCTGTAAACATTTTTAATTTTGTTGGGTCGCTATTTATCCAACTGAGAACAACACTGGAATCACACCAGTGTATTATCCTTCCCGGCCGGCGACGGAGTGAATCTACAACAGACTTGCACAGCCTAGCGGCTAGTAACGCGGCACATAGTTCAAGGCGCGGTATAGTGGTTGGTTTTATAGGCGAGACCTTTGACTTTGCACATAATAGCTTAACAGTGCTGTCACCACAACAACCTACTGACTTTAAGTAAATACATGCACCATATGCACATTGAGATGCATCGCTGAATGAGTGCAATTCTATTAGCTCAGGTTTGTCACATAGAACTAACCTGGGAATTTGAAATTTAGTTAACCATATCAAATTATCAGTAAATTTCAGCCAATCGTCTCTCAACGCCTTGGGAACCGGTTCGTCCCAGTCTAATTTTTGTTGCCACATTTTTTGCAGTAAGATTTTAGGTTGAATTATAACCGGACTCAAGATTCCTAACGGATCAAATATTTTAAATGAATTAGACATAACAAACCGTTTTGAGATGATGGCTTCTTTATCAAAGGAAAATGTTTTGATTGGAAAAAATAGCGTGTCGCTGGATGGCGTCCATCCGAGACCGAGCGTACTCGAAGATTCACTAATAGTTAAATTTTCATTATTACAGTTGATATCATTGAAAATTGATGGATTGTTACTTTTATATTTTCTTAAGTTGAAACAACCATTTTTCAACGCTTCAGAAACCTTCTTCTGAATATAACGTAAATCTTGCTCATTATCTGCCCCCGTTATTAGATCATCGACGTAAAAGTCTTTTTGAATGATATTTTTAATAAGCTCATCATTATGTTCTTCACCCAATTGCCATAAGCAACGGGTGCTGAGATAGCTGGCACTAGTGGTGCCATAAGTAAGCGTATTTAACTCGAAAACTTCAACAGGTTGGGACTCATCTTCTCGCCATAGAATACGTTGCAGACTGCGGTCTTCTTCTGCTACTAAGACCTGTCGGTACATTTTTTCAATGTCCCCAGTTAACAGGAACTTGTATTGTCTAGCCCGTATTAATATAGCAAAAAGAGAGTCTTGAATGGTTGGACCAACCATCAAAATATCATTTAACGCATACCCTGAAGTAGAGGCTGCGGACCCATCGAAGACAACGCGTAATTTTGTTGATTCGCTCTCTTGTTTTAGTACTGCATGGTGACATAAGTGATACATTGTGCTCCGCTCATTTTTAGCTAACGAGAGATGCCCTAATTCAGCGTACTCATTAATGAAACCTGCATATTCGCACTTTAACTGTGGGTTATTTCTAAAACGCTTTTCTAAGCAAAGCAACCGCCTTTTTGCTAATTTATAAGTATCTCCCAGACAGTCGGGAGTGCCCTTAAGAGGTAGGTTTACGCAAAATCTACCAGTGATTTCTCTACGAGTGTGAGTGACAAAATGCTTTTCGCAAGCCTTTCCTTCTCCACTCATTACACGTTTCGCAGAAACCTCCTCTAATTCCCAGAATTTGATAATTGATTTTTCAATATCAATTTGATTGGATGAGGTACCTATAACTGCTTGATTGCAATAAGTATTGCAACTAACCAAGTTTGAATATAAAGGACCGGATACTATCCAACCTAGCTGTGTATTTATTAATTTTGGATTATTCGGACCAAGAGAACGTTGCTCGTTGTCAATGATGTCCCAAAAGAGATCAACTCCGATTAAGACATCTATCGGTGCTGGCTGATTAAAATTAGGATCGGCCATCACAATGTCTTTAGGTAAATTTAATGTTTTAGTACTGAAAGAATACCGCGGTATTAAACCTGTTAATTCCTTTAAAACAAGCCCGTAACAATTTGCACTATATTTCTTGTCAAGAGAACTAATTTTCATGTTGCAACTTTCAGAAATATGTGTTGACACGGTATTTCCTATACCAATGACCTTTAGCGAATCAATTGGTAATGTTTTTAATGAAAGTTTATCCTTTAATTTTTTGGAAATAAAGGAAGATTGACTGCCAGAATCTAGCAGCGCTCGAACCTTCTCCTTTTGTTGGGTAAATGGATTCGAGACTTCTATTACCGCTGTTGACAACAGTACTTGACCGGAACTACGTCGTGAAAAGCTAGCAATCGTTTCGTTGCCATTTTCACTAGGTTCCCCTACCACTACAAGATTATTAACATCAGAGCATGTGACGGGGCGGTGCAACAAGCTATGGTGCCTTTTATTGCACTCGCTACACGGTCCCATTCGACATGCGCCTAAGGGATGTCCCTGCCTAAGGCAGTTGACACATAATTTGTACCTTTTAACATCCTCCATCCTTTCATCTGTCCCCTTTGCTTTGAAAGTGGGACAATCGAAAATCCTATGATTTTCATTGCAAATAATACATAAATAAACATTTGTATTGCTATTTTTGGATTTCTTAAGCTTAGTGTTTGAAGTAGCGAACGATTTTGTATGAGCACTTTGACCCTGTTTATTACTACTTGTTGTTATAGAACTACTGCGCGCTCCGGCTATGTGACATTTAGCAGCGGCATTATCATGTTTATTACAATTTAATGATTCCAAAACGTCAGCACGGTCAGTGATGAATTTATAAAACTGATCTAATGTTGGAACATCTTCCTTCAAATTATTCTTATATTCCTCCCACCTTACTAGCGTTATTTCGTTTAGTTTTGCCGACAATATAAAAACCAGAAGTCCATCCCACTTGTCTGTGGGTTGTCCTAGGCTGGCCAAAGCACGCAAATTTTTATTTACATGATCAATTAAAAATCTCAATGACTTCTCTGACTCACGTGAAAGCTGCTTAATACTTAACAATGAATTTAAATGGTGATTGATTAGCATTCTTTTATTATTGTAGCGACCACAAAGTAAATTCCACGCTTCAGAATAATTTGCGGATGACACCTCAAGATTTGAAATAATTCTTGCAGCATCACCTTCCAAGTATGACATGAGATAATGAAACTTATGGATCGGTGTTAGACGTTCATTTTTGTGGATTAAATTTTCAAAGGTGTCACGGAACTCTAACCAGCGGAAATAAGCGCCGTCAAATTTTGCTATTTGAATCTGAGGTAATTTGATACCAACTACTTGATGATCCGAACAGCAGGACGTATCCAGAATAGAAGCACGCCTGTGTTCAGCTTCCACCTTAGAAAATCTATCCATTAATGTTTTTGCAGTGGCAATGTTAACAATTATGTCGCGCTCGATAGTATCGCGCTCATCAATTTCAGCTTCTAAGTTTCCCGGATTTAAAACCTCAATCTCATTTTGCAAGCCGTCAACCCTCACCGACAATGCCTCGAATTTAGCTAATTTTAACGTTAACTCGGTTAATTGTATGGTGTCCAACTCGAAGAGCTCCGATAAACTACTTAAATAATTTTTAAATTTAGTTATCTGCCCCTTAGCAGACGATCTCTTAGTGAGCAACTCCTTTAACCGGAGTTTATTATCTACCGATTCGTTAGGCATTGTAAGTGAGTACGTCTAAAGGTATCAAAGTATCAAGTCTAAGGATGATTATTGATTAATTCAAATGTCTCACGCTCCTCGATTCGACGACACCTGGGCGCTCCGGAAGCCGGTTACGCTCGCTGGCTCGCACAGCTGATTGCAGGCGGCGAGACAGCGCGCTCGGTGCAGCGTAGATAACAATCTGAAATTGTCGGCGTTCATGTGTAAGTATTCATCAATCAAACGAGCAATAAGGCTAGCGACAGAGTACGCCCATAACCTTAGTGCTGGACCAAGGGTTGTATTTTCTGAAAATACCCCTACACTATTTTTAATATTTAAAATTAGCTTTAACACTAAACTGACTACTTGTTACAAATTATGATAGTTATCGAACAAAGACAATTTTTATTTATTTGTAGGTAAGTTGCTACCAAATGAAAAAATACATGATTTGCACAAATGGATTCGACCCTTAACAGGCTTTATTGGAATATTTTACGGCATATTTAGCGGGATTTGGAGGATTAGGAAAGATATAAATGAAAGGAAAGGGCACTCATCTGAAATATTAGAAGTCCGATGCGCGATGTGATGCTTTCGCTACTGCTGCTTCAGCCTGAACTCGTAGACGATTCAGGCATGGCTGCACCTTGGGTTTGAGCCCCTTTCTTCTTTTTTCAACTGCGCAAAGATGATCGCTCGCCATGCGGCCGGCCCAGTAAGTCCAGTTCGACGAGACTTCCTCCGGAAATTTTAATTGTTCGATTTCTTTCGTTCTTGATATTTTTTGTTCCCCTCATGGGCCACCAATATGTATATTTTGTGTACACATTGGGGCTAATTAAAGTCCAAAAAAAACTTGTTACAAATCGGTTTATTGCAAGAGTGCTTACATTTACATCAAAGGAAAAAAATGGAATGAAAAAATTAACCACAGACGAAAAGAATTTGACACATTGACACATTGATGTGTAATTGTGGACTATCTCCTTATATTAAATTGAAGTATTTGTGGACCATCTTCTTGTACTAAAATTGACGTGTATTTGTGGACTATCTTCTTGTGGCGTGTACGCCGCAACAATATCCTACTAATAATTATTATAAATGTGACAATTTGTCAGGATAAAATGGATAAATGCCTTCTCTGTGTGAGACGAAAAGTTTGCCCAATAGTTAGGAGATAAAAGGATATACGTATATTATTTACTAGCTGCCTATTAAAAATGTTAAGGGTGAACAACCCTTATCACTTAGGGGTATGAAAATTAGATAGTAGCCGATTATCACACCTACTGAATATGCTTATAAAATTTGGCAAAAATCGGTAAAGCCGTTTCGGAGGAGTAAGGTAACTAACATTGTGACACTAGAATTTTATATATAAGTAGATATATATGTATGTTTATATAGCTGTCTTTTTTTTGGAATTGGCATTGTCATTCACTATAGCAATAGGGTATTACACTCTTTTTTTTTAAGTATTTCAAATAACTCCTACAGTACTAAGAAACCACTAAAAAAAATCCTAAATTTTTATTTAAGCGCTAAGTACCCTAAAAACGCTTTTAAAAATTGTATTTTCAAGTTTCGCGCGGAAATTTCCAAAAACGGAAAACGCCGTGGGCGTGGTTTTGCTTTGGCGATATGACGTCCTTACGTCATGAAAATAAACAAACGCGCTGTGACACTTTACATAATTTTTATTGTTTTTATCTCAAAAATTAGTTACTGTTCGACTTACCGTTGGTGTGCGTTTCGGAATGCAAGAACACAAGTGTGAAAACATCGGAATAATTGTGAATTCTAAAGTTAACTGATTCAAATTTAAGAAAAACTTAGTTAAAAGTTGTGGGAAGAGTATTCCAACTATTACACCATAAAACCCGTTTGTACTGTTGTTGTAAATATCACTTTGATGTAAGTACACATGTGCATTAGCCATCTAAAATATCTTTCACAATAACTTCCATGAAAAAGTATATTTTAATAATAAAGATCGTATTATGAGGTTATAAATAAAACAAATAGTGACGTCTAGTTGACACTGTTGACAGTCGACAGCTCTCATTGTCTGTGGTCTGTATTTCGGTGTGTTCAAGAACAGGTAAAAAAAACTGAAAACTTTGAATTGAATTTAAAAAAATATTTTCTAGTTTTATGAACTAAAACTAACACTGTTCGGCTGCTTTTTGCTTAAGCTACCTCAATAATATATTTTTATATTTTTTCTCTTATACAGTGTAATACCCTATTGACTTTACACAAATTTACTAAAATAAAATTGTTTATTTGTTCTTTTTTTCAAAAAATAGTTCTGTGAAAAAAACATTAAATCATCTGAAAACTGAGCAGTATGTGCCATGTGGTTAGACTTGAAACTTTTGCCTAAGCATTTTTATTATGGTATTACTACTCTACATACAAATAAAGTTTATTTCTTCATACATTACTAGGTTTAAAGAAACAGCGCATTAGATTTCACTAGCGTAAACCGAAAATGCAGAAAATGAGGTCATGACTCATTTTCATCCACTTTTCACAAGTTAAGTAAATGTTTAAGTGAAGTATCTAAGTTTTTACCGTACTGGGCGCTTTACGAAAATTTATTTTTTGTAAGTTCTTTAATTTTTGATGATTAAGTAAATGGAGAGTTTGTGTTCCTAATTTGAGTTAATATTTTATTCTAATGTGGTATTAAATTTGACAAATCATCATCCCTAGCTTTTTTCAAATTATTAGGGTCGGTTTTCAGTCTCGTCGGATATCAACGACCAAGCGACAGCCGGCTGTCGGGCTGCTATTGTCTTCCTATTGTGTCTCGAAACACGTGTATTTAAAAGTTTAATATAGGAGTTTAACGTGGCTTAATTGTCTATCACACGTCCACAATAATATTTACTACATTATGGGTGTAGTAAATTTATTGATAGACGTTCGCACATTTCTTACCCGTAACGAATATTAAAGATTTACAAGCTTTTTGAGGCACAGGGATGCCTCTCCAGCAATTTCAGCTACAAAAATGATTTAACGTGTTATTAGCTATCTAACCAATAGTTTAAGTACCAATCCAAAAAGAAACGTACTCATCAGAAATTAAATCTACTTCTGGCAACCACATATTTAAAATTACGATTTTAGCGTGACGTTCAAATTGAAATCCGGTTTTGCGACCATTAATGAAGACATTGTAGTTCATAAAAAAATAGCTGACAGTCACCTCCACCATTAATAGTGGACAAGTCTAGCTTTTCTCTTCAAAAAGGGTGACGAAAAGCCGAGTGTTCACTTCAGAAGCAATACAATTTCAACTTCGACACTTTGAATCTCTCGCACCACTCAAGATTGATACGCTAAACGTTTTCCTGAAACCAGCTCATAAAACCACAACACGACAACTATCGTTTTAACATCCATAAACTCAGCACGTAGCCTTTAAAACCGTAACAATTTCTAAACTCAAACTGCACGCCCGATGGCACCGTTTAATAGGATCTAACGAGTAACAATAAAACTTTATGGTTATACCTAACTTCGAACGGTTAGGCCAAATTGAAACGTATGTAGCGCTCGCCTCCACGACGGGTAATTAAGTTTTTGATAATTGGAAAAGGTATTCCTTTGGGCCCGTATAGATTTTAGTTCGGTATTTTGGGTAGGACCTTTTAGGTCTATGTAGGACTTATGGAATGTTGTAACAATTGGTTTGGAATGGTAATAGAATTAATATTGATACCAAAGTTTTGTATAATAATGCTGTATTGAAAACCCTAGAGGAAAGCAATTACGCTAAGGTAGAACGAATAACCATTTTTTAATAAAGTGCCAAAATTAATAATAATTTTTATATTTCGATCATACGGTGGAACATGCTAACTTGTATATTATGTAACCCTGTAACCATGTTTCTGACAACATAAATTATTTTTTTGTATTCTATATACGTAGCAAGTGATTTGGCTAACCAGTATTACTGTTTTTGTCACAAGACCTCCTAAGCTATAGTAAAACAGAGTAGGTAGGTGCTTTTTTTTTTTTTTTTTTTTTTTGGGACAATCCCACCACACTATTCCCAACCACTGCAACTCCTGAAAGCCGGAATCAACAGTGGAGTCCGCCAGAAAAGCGCCGAGCAATGAAGCTTGACGAGTCCCGGAGAAACGATTCAACTGTCTTGGATCCCGCAACGAAATTAATCAGAAAAGAACAACGGAGGAGTAAGAAAAGTATATTTTTTCCACTTCCCTCCATAACAAGCAGGAGACAGAACAGAACTAGGCCGATAGGCACAAAGGGGCAATTACAACTGGGAGAAGCCCAGATTGCCTAGCACCACGGAATATGATCTGTTAAAAATTAATGGGTCCTAAATTGTGAGCTGTTACGAATGATTCCAATAGTAGGTATGGCAAAAACGCTTGAACGCACGGAAATTGGTTCTGGTTTCCACAAGGTCCGTATAATAAACAACACCGGATGTAACCTGTAAACTATCCAACATAACATTGCGCTCATTCTGCCAAAGAATACACTCCCATAGGATGTGATGTGCAGATTGTTCGAATTCACAGTTCGATGTGGAACATTGACACAATGGCGAAGCAACAAGTTTGAAAGAATATAGTTTACTTTTAAAATTGCCATGACCTGTGAGAAATTGAGCAACGCAATGATCAACCTCCAACCATGTCTTAGCCAGCCGCTCACGAACGGATGGAAAGAACAGATGGAGGTGACGGCCCTTCATGGAATTATCCCACCTACTTTGCCATTCGGATAAGAGTTCCTCCCAGACTTCAGTCTGCGGTTTAAATAATCTAGAAATTTTATTAAAGTCGCGTTGTGGTATAAAGTTAGTGTCCATGGTTTCCCGCGCGGAATAGTACATTGAAGCACGACGCTGTACCTCAAGATCGACTGGAAGTACACCTGCGAGTACCGGTAGGGCCTCAGTACTGACCGTCCTATACGCTTTGCATAAAAATATCAAAGCTAAACGTTGACTTTGAAGTAGTTTACGTCGTACCGCCCCTATTGTGGCCCTATCGGCCCAAACAGGTGCACCGTAGCACATACAACCTAAGTAGGTAGCCCCATATATAGTTTTTAAAGTTAAAAATGATAAACCCCAAGTTGCTTTGGATATTCTCGTTAGGGCATAAAAGTTCCTTTTAGCTTTTTCACCTACTGTTTTTATATGATCGACAAATGAAAAATTTCTTTCTAAAACCATGCCAAGGTAGCATACGGCTTGTTGTTTTTTGACGGGAACGTTATTAAATTTAATACTAGGCCATGATTTAAGATTCCCTTTTAGTATAAGTTGATATGTTTTTTGCGGTGCGAAGGTAAGACGATTACGATCACCCCACTGTGATATTAAACGTAGGCATGTGTCAGCCAAGTTCTCAAGTCCTGCTCGAGTACTTGACTGAATGAGCAGTAGGCCGTCGTCCGCGTAACCGGTTAGGGAACAGCCGCTTGGAAGCGGAATCGCGAGAAAATCATCAAAACCTAGATTCCATAGATAAGGACCGATAACAGAACCCTGAGGACATCCCATAGTTAGCGTTTTAGTCATAGAAAAATGTCCAAGCTTAAGTATCGCGGAACCGTTAAGAAAGTACGAGTAAATGAGATTATAGATGTTTTTGTAGCAACCGCGGGTTTTTAATTTTAGTAAAAGCATGGGCCACCATGCGTTATCAAATGCTCCAGAAATGTCAAGAAAGATCCCAATTACGTATTTGTGTACGGATAAATTAACAGTTCTTCTGACGGAAAGTGCCGCGTCGACTGTAGATTTACCTAAGGTGAAACCGTATTGATTAGTATGAAATTTTGGTCCGTCCGGTAATAAGCGCGGAACGATGAGGCGCTCCAGAAGTTTTCCCAAAGATGGTAGAAGCGTAATGGGCCTATACGACTTCGGGTCGTCCGGAGGCTTGTCGCCACTCTTTGGAATTATTCGAATAAATCCGCGTCGCCATTTGCGAGGAAAGACGCCTTCGACAATGCACCGGTTATATACAGTTAAAATCGCGTCACCAGCTGTTTTACATGCTTCTTTGATCATCCTATTAGATATTTTATCTTCACCTGAAGATTTGTTAACCGGTAGCTTTTTAACAACATTTATGAATTCATCAATGGTTGGTACGTCTGACGTTGGTGATTCTGGCGGCACAGCTGCCCACGCTCTGATCTGTTGGTGGTAGTCGCTGTCATTTACCGGTGAATCATCAGGGATAAGAGTATTAAGAAGTACTTCAGTTGTTTCTTCTATGCCAGTGGTATGCTTATTATTGATTTTAATGTTTTGAACGTACGCAAGGTCGACCGATCTGTTGGCTTTAAATTCGTGATATAAAGGAGACCATGGACCCTCCTTGTCTAGTTTATCCACAATTTTCCGCAGTAAATTGCCCTTCGATTTTTCAACCGATGCTTTGTAACGTGACTTGGCAACTCTAAAAGCATTTAACGCGAAAGTAAGTGGATCTCCGGTAACCTTACGTTTTTTAAGTTTATTTAACTGTCTACGCGCTTTACGATAACTTTTGCGCTATTCAACTAAATAATCATTCCACCAATCACATCTACGAATATTGGTCATAGATCCGCGACCAATGGCGATGTCAGCACAGTAGGTAAAAGTTTCTGACATAATATCAGCACTTTCTTCAGCTGACAGCCCGTCTCGAGTGAATTCCTTGGCGTGACACGCAAAAAGCGAGCTGAAAAATTCCCAGTTCGCGCCTTTACATTTATATCTAAAATTACCAGAGATATGGGACGGACCTTGTGTAAACACAGGAACAAATTCGTACACGATCAGGCGATGATCACTACAAGACGCGTCCGGCAGGACACGCCACCTATCCAAGCGTACGTCGGCACTAGAAAGTGTGACGTCAATACAAGATTCGCCCATTTGGCTGCAAAAAGTAGGTGGTGCATCTGGGGTATTGTGAATCGATAGGTTCATCTCAGCAATGAAATCCTCAACAGCGCAGCGTCGTTCGGTATCAGTGGCCCGAACCTTGCCATACCATAGGGACGATGACGCGTTAACATCCGCGCCAACGATAACTTTGCAGCCCGCGAGCGACCGCAAGACGTGACGGAGGTTGTGTATATGAGGAGCGACAGGGTCAGAATATTGAAAGTAGCAGCTCACAACGTAGACTTTAAAAGAAGCCGATGAAACTTCAGCAACCGCACAGTGAGGCGTCATGAGATTACGCAAAGATGTTACTGTAAAGTTATGAGAACGCGCAACATAAATTCCGGCTCGTGCTTTGCAGTCCAGCTGTACTACCTTGTGACGTAAGCGCGAGTTTTGATATTGCTCTTGAACAAGTACAAGGTCTAAATTGTGATCTAAAATTAATTTATCTAACTCAGATGTCGCCACCCTATCGTTGTGAAGATTTAATTGTCCTATGTTTAAACTATCCATCCTAATTAATAGTTAGTGTTGAGTATAAGTTGCTCGAGTTTAAGTTTGTATGTTGCACATTGTTCAGACCCGCAACGATGGTCAAACGATTTTTTAAAACGTTTACACGCCGCACAAGTCGGTGTAAAATTTAATTCATCCTTATGCGGGCAATCCTTGGTTTCGTGGGCTTCGGAACAATTAGCGCAGGTGGGTGATTTGCTAACGCAATGTTTTTTAACGTGGCCGAATTGTTGACAGTACGCGCAACGAACTACCTCAATATCATCAATAAAACGGCAAGTGGCCCAATCAATAAATAATTTTTCCTTAGTAGACACAAGATGTTTACGAACCGCAGATTCTATTTCAATACCTATCCATTTCCGGCCGTTTTCAGTAGAACGCCTACGAATTATTTTGGTCGATTTTATGAAGTCATCTTCTTTAATTGGCATCTCATTTTTAATGTTTTGGCGGTATAACGCATTCAAAAAAGCGCTGTCCTCCATAGAGGCGGGAATGTCTTTTACTAACAAGCGGGGCGGCGGCCTTTTGGTTTCTCTAAACGAAGTCCCGCGGACTTTATTGCATCGACCGATTCCAACTTTTTCAGTTGGTTTTCATTCGCGACACGCAATACAACGCCCGACTTAGCAGTTTTTTTGACGCCAACAATTTGGAACCCGTCGTCACTGGGCTTAATCGCCTTCATAAGGGCTTGTTTAGTCGCGGAGGATGACGCGAAGTCAGCCGACCGTTCGTCGGTCGGATACGCGACAATACAAGGTGCTGGGGCTCCCATTCGCCGGGAGGCATCCACCGCGGGGGCGACTTTGGGTAAACGTAGTTTTAAAGAGTCCGCGTACGATATTTTATTGTCGACATTGTTTACAGTTTTAACGCCGGGATTTAATTTTAATCTATCTAATTCGCGCTCGGTATTTGCAAGCTTAGTTTCATTACAAGAAGATTTTAATGCCAACAATGAGACAATACTTGTAACGCGCTGAGTCATATCCATAATTGCGGATTTATTCGCGACATTAATACGGGAACCCTGATCGTTGACCAACTCATTAATCTTGGTCAGATACGCAGACGCCTCGGAAACTAAGTCACAATAATCACCGCTGTTTGCATTGCTTACATTGGAAATATTTAATATGGGTGAAGATTTTTCAAGGAATTCGGATGTTTGAAGGCGTTTAGACCTATCATCGGGCGAAATGTATGTAGGCGACATTTCACTGAATAGCCGTTTGGAATTAGCGGAGGTCGGCGCGGGCGGCGACCTGAGTGTTTTTGTATTTTTACGAAAAATATCTCCGCCACGATCAGGCGGGTCATCATTATTAGATGACATGTTTTATGCAATAAACAAAAAAGGAAACAAATGTAAAACACTAAGAAAAAATAAATAAAACGGTTGCAAAAGTTATTTCGCGATACCCTCACAAGAAAAAATAAATGTACTCACCGAATAGCTGACGAAATTAATTGATTACACGTAAATTACAGTAGCAAACACTAATAAAAACTTACGATACCAGCACTAGACACAATAGCACACAACCTGAAAGAAATCACGAGCCGAAATATCGATAATCGAACGCGATATGTGTAAACAAAACAGGAGCGTATTAAAACGATCCTTCCAAGGCCGGCGCGCGGAGGGAAGTGATGATAGGTAGGTGCTTACTTAGCCAATGTTTAGAATACATATTTATAAATATGACAGGTTAAGTAACTTTAATTTGTCATAACGACGTAAATTTTCATCACCGACACACCACTGAAATCAAAATTCCACATTAATTTTCATGTTGTGGGGATAAAATATAATAAACGAGCTTTTGCCCCGCGACTTCGTCTGCCTGGAATAATAGTTTCCGTCCTCGGGGTATTTCCGGGATAAAAACTATCCTTTATCCTTTTTCGGGTTCCAGACTATATCTGTACCAAATTTCATTCTAATCGGTTCAGTGGTTTAGGCGTGAAGAAGAGACAGATAGACAGACAGAAAGACAGACAGAGTTACTTTCGCATTGATAATATTAGTATGGATATGGATATGCACATTTTGGGCAACTCAATCGCGGCCATCTGATCCCTAACTAAGCAGGGATTGTGTTACAGTAAATTACAGATTATTATTACAGATTCATTAGTTGTCTCGTTACTTTAATACATACACATGCTAAAATAAATTACACTAAGATATTGAACTAACAATCATGCTCATCACACAAAGTTTGTCCTGGGTGGAAATCGAACCCACGACCTCCGGCTTAGCAGTCAGGGTCACTGACCACTAGATAAATAATAATAATAATACTTTATTGCAGACGTAAAACATCCATAGATTGTTAGTAATACATTGAATCTGAGGAACTATGTTAGTAATTTACCTATTATTAAATGGTACCGACACTATAATTACTTTGATTATCCTATATGAAGGCTAACCCAGTGCCTCCAGATAGGACTTTCAATATGTACAGCAATGACCCTTAGGTAGCTGGTGTGTATAAACAGACCCGTCAAATTGCTAGATGACTTACCTTTGCTTTTACACTTTTGATTACTAACAGTCTATGTTTTGTATCTCATTAATTTCAAACGCTGTCCAAAAACAACAGTAGGTACTTTATAGGTTGAATGCCAATTCAACTAGGCATAATTTAAGTTTGGTTGGTAAAGTTTCAAGATTGTAATCTAAACATTGAAGTGAGTTCTAGAAAGATTTTGAATTTGATTGGGAGTTCGTTACCGGTTCTCCAGATCCAACTAGATACCAGTGTTATACCTGCCTACCAGATCTCCTGTACCCAGGTTTCGTTAGAGTTAGAGCATTTGGTTAAAATTATTGTCAGATTTTCTGGCTTCTGACCATCGTAACGACTGTCAAAGGTCTATACATAAAAATCGGGACCAACTGTTTTACAAGATGTCGGATTCTAGTGATGTTTCAGATAAACTTAGAAATCAAAAGTTATTGTGACAATATATACTTAAATAGCAGCATTGACGGGCCTGTTGGTCTAGTGGTTAGTAGCCCTGACTGCTAAGCCTGAGGTCGTGGGTTCGATTCCCACCCAGGGCAAACTTTGTGTAGTATGATTGTTTGTTCTGTGTCTGGGTGTGATTTATCTATATATGTGTGTTTTTATAAATTATATAAGTATCTATATCAGTTATCTGGTTACTATAACACAAGCTCTGCTTAGCATGGGATCAGATGACCGTGTGTGAGTTGTCCCTAGATATTTATTTATTTATATACTTAAATTACACACATAACATACTATATTTACCATCATAGATTTCCTTAGTGCCAAAATAACATATAATTAACATTATGCTACGATTAAAACCCATTCCAATACTGGCTATGACGCTTGTGACGTCATTAGACAGGTCACGGTCGATCACTCCGATGATTGATTACCCAAAATCGGTTTTAATTACAGATCGTGTCATATGTCAGATGTGAGAGGATCCTCTCCGTTTTTATTATGGGGCGGTTAAAATTACATCACATCTCAGATTTTTGACGATGTCTTTTTTCTTAGGTGAAATGGTTAAAGATTTTAATATTACGCATTTGTAATAATAAAATAAGTTTAATAAACGTACATTTGTAAATTAATGATCATTGGATATTATATTAAAGGTTTATAATTAAATGATTATAGTGTAGTTTGAAATGTCATGATGGCCCAGTGGGTCATGATGGCCCAGTGGATATGGCGCCCGCCTCTCGTGTAAGAGGTTGTGGATTCGAATCCGGGCAAGTACCAATGTGACTTTTTCAATTCATATGTACTTTCTAAAGTTTATCTTAGACATCACTAACATCCCGTGCCTCGGAAAGCACATAAAGCCGTTGGTCCCGGTTGTCATTCGTAGAACTTTGACAGTCGTTACTGGTTAGTCAGAAACTCAGACCAGTCTAACCAAGAGGTATCGTGTCGCCCAGTTACTGGGTTGTGGAGGTCAGATAGGCAGTCGCTCCACGTAAAACACCGGTATCGAGCTGAATCCGGTTAGGCTGGCAGCCGACCCCAACACGGTTGGGAAAAAGGCTAGGGAGATGATGATAGGGTAGTTTGAAATAATAATTATAATAAAGGTAGTTGAATTGTGTTCGTTTATCTGATTATTTAAACATGAGTTTAGATTAACTCTTTAGATAATAGACGTTTTGAAAAAATCTGCTATATAATCTCTGTCACAACAGTCCGTCACAAATAATGCACTTTTTATAATAATATGAAAAGCGAGCGGCTCATCAACAAAAACACCGTCCACCCAAACCACAAACAACAAAACATCAGACGAATCGCGGTTATTTATATTTAAGCTTTCTTCTTGTGTTATAGTTATTTACAAAATAACTTCAAGATTTTCGTAGACCGGGTTAAAACTACGAACAAAACAGCGACATCCTAGTTCGTGTTACTTCCCGGGATAATTAACCGTGTACATTGTAATAAACCGGGACAAAGGAACTGTCATGCACCGTACGCCACGTGTCCCATATTTCACATTTTTTATGTAATTAAAAGTTTTTAAACCCTGTCTGTGCTGTGACGTGATTTGAGTAGCGTGACGTTTGACACGATTTTTGGAGCTACTGGGTTTTGCTTGCGACTTTGTCTGCATAAAAGTTGGTTATAGCAGACGCTGATCATGTTGCAAAAAAAATACAAAATAATTATATATGTATAAAAAAAGCCTGTGTGTCTTTCTTTGGGTGAGACGTACCTAGATAAAGAAAATTGAGGCATTATATCTTCGCTTGGCGTTGAGGTCCACTCACACACAAGATCGGTCCAGTAGTTTAGCCGTGACAGTAAAACGACAACATAAGAGTTATTTTTATCAGTATAGTCTTTTTTGAGGCTCAAGTATACTTCATACCCATTAAAATTGTTTCAGTAGTTTCACCGTGACAGCAAAACAGAGTTACTTACACATTTAAAATTATAGTATGGAAAAAACTATAACAAAACCGCGGCATACGAGCTCGCGTTACTTCTCGGAACAATTAACCGTGTACGTTATAACAAACGGGACAAAGGAACTGTCACGCACCGTACGGCGCGTGTCACATACTCGTATTTCACGTGGTTTTTTCTGCAATTTGTAGTTTTTGAGCTCGGTTTTACAGTAGCGTTGTAATGTAATGTAAGGATGCGTGACGTGCTTTACTATAAAGCTAAAGGGCTAATATATGAAAATACTGTTTGATTGAAATAGGGTTTTTGTGTATAATTGCTGATTTATGGAGAGTATATAAAATGTTTATAAAATGAAGCTACGGTCTATTGCGGTGGAGCAGTAATCTAAGATTCAATATTGGAGATCGAGATATATGAATGATAACCGATGACGAAATGACAAGGGTTAGTAAGTTATGTTATGACATTCGTATAAGTAGAGAAACATTGAGTCCAAATCTGACAAAACCCACAAACAATTTGTCAACAATTTAAAATGCACAATTTGAATCAAAGTTCAACAGCCTCTGGTCGAAAGACTAAAACAAAAGTAGTAGGTTTCTCTTTAAAAATGTGAAATTTGAATGACGACATGACAATAAAAATAACGGATGGTATAAGAAATGCACTTATCCATAAGATTAATTTACTTTCACTTAGGAGTTGGTCAGTATATTTAGATGAACCTAAAAATCTAAATAGAGAAAGAATCGGATATAAAATAATTAATAACATTATTAACAAAATTAAAAAATATCCTATTTGTAACTAAGGTACTAGGAGTACATAACACTCGAGGCGTTTCTAAAGCTAATAAAGCAGAACAAGGGGCGTCACGCACACCACGCCACGTGTGCCCATATTTTACACGATATTACGTCATTCCACACAAATGTTCCAAACGAACATTTTTTGTCCGTAATTTAAAGTTCTGACGCCTGTTTTGACAATTTTACGGTTTTTTCTCTGTTCGTGCCGAGTTTTACATCAGCGAAATGTTTTTTTTGTTCGACGGTTCGCGGTGGTATGATCTCGTTTTTTTTGTTCATATTTATATGTAATCACTCATGTTAAATGGGAATCAAATGAAAATGTTTTGGAATTTGATATGTTACTTGTATACGTGTCACCCGTCATGGGTAGGAAAAAGTTATCAATCAAAAAAGGAGGTTACGGGTTTGATTGATTGACAATGAATTGTCAATATGGCACAAGAGGCGATAGGTATTTTAAAATATTTGGCACACCGTAGTCCAAATCTTCACTAAAATTGCTGTCGCACTAATAATAAAAACTTTTCTAAAACACACTTTTTTACGCCTGTATAATTAATTCTTTTGTAGCCTGAAATTCAATAAATACATAGTTGCCCATTTAAGTTGCCAAACATTAGGTATTTGTCGACTCAAATTACGAACTTTTCAGTGACGATTATGTACAATTATCGGTCACTTGGTACAGGTAGATTTTGTTTGAATAGGGTACTGTGACGTATTCGATATCTACAATTTATGGGCGAATCACGTTTTGATAGCTCATGAAAAGAATGCGATTTGCTTGATATGATCATGGATTACCAAGATACCCTATTGAACTCCGTAGTGACAACCAGTACATATACAATGAAAAATATATAGTGCCTAATATATATTTGCTGGTTAGCTTATTTTAACAAGTTAAAACCGCCTTCTAAAAGGTCATAAATATAACATTAATTTCTTAGTCGGTGGCATTGTATAACGTAGGGAAATGTAATTTTGGTATATTATATAGGTAGCCTATCTGCGTATACTAGTAATATATCATTACATAATCCCTTAGGCTTAGTACATAGACACCCTTTTATGTTTAATTTAATAGTAGACGCCCATTATAAAGACCCAAATACGGAAGATATATTTGTATTTCTTAAAAATAGGTAGTCATATTTTTTTGTGAATTTATATCTTTAAAACAAACTTAATTTATTTGGTTTAAGAAAGAAAGAAAAATATATCACGTTGTAATTTTCGCTAAGAATGTAATAAAGATACATTATTTTTGTAATGTAATAAAATGTATTATTTCATGACATCTTATTACGTTTGCGTTTTAATATGCCCTTTAATTTAGTATTTATGGTTACATTTTTGATTATAATTTGTCTTCGCGTAGGTGATATATGATCAAAGTTTTTATGTAAGTAATTCTAAAGGCCAGGCTAAATTGAAGGTTTGCAAGTTGTTCTTTTTTTTTATTTGTTATTGGCTTGCTCTTGGTCTCAGACTAGCCCGAGGGCATAGACGGGACCTACGACGGAGCGAGCTCACCTATAAGACGCCTATGCACTCGACTCTTGAATACATCCGGGTTATATACATTCGGAAACATAGACAGGGAAGTACTGCAGGGAATTCCATTCTTTTGCGGAGCGCATAATAAAGGATTTCGACCAAGAAAGGGTGGTATCCCGCCGTACGTCTAGATGTCCGGTGGTAAAACGGAGACGGGGGAATGAGCTCGTGTAGCTCATGAGCACACTCACCGAAGTGCAATCTGTAAAATACCGCCAGACAGGCAACTTTACGCTGATGTGCTAGAGGTTGTAGTTGGGCCACCAGCTTCTTGTTTGAAATAGATACCGCTGCCCGGCAACCGAAGGATTTTGTTTCTTGTTGTTATTTTTTACGATAAAAAAAAATTGTAAGATAAGCCGGTTTCTAATTCTGCCGATGTCAAAAATGTGCATAAGTATTCGGCATTGTAATATTTGCCCACACCCATATTGCTCGTGTGTAACCAAGCCCTTACAATAAGTAACTTCAATATAATATTTTTCCTTTTAAGTTGACGAAAACTTGTAACAAAAATCACGTTAAAGAAACGCTCTTTTCATACTTCAAGACCCCTAGAAAGGATCCTTCGAGAAAGATTATATTCATTCTTTTCACAAAATATACCTACGCATCAATATGTAAGAAATATAAGCGTTGGTGATATTTTCAATAGGCACTATTTGTTTCTTTCTGGGTTACGCAGCGTTCTTAGAAAAACCTTAGCTTTGTATTTGAAACTTTGAAGAAAAACACATATTTTTGACGGGCCTGTTGGTCTAGTGTTCAGTGATCTTGACTTCTAAGCCAGAGGTCGTGGGTTCGATTCCCACCCAGAACAAACTTTGTGTGATGAGCATAATTGTTTGTGCTGTGTCTTGGTGATCTAAGTATAATATGTATGAATTTAAAAATTATACAAGTATGTATATCAGTTGTCTGATAACCATAACACATGCTCTGCTTAGCTTGGGATCAGATGGCCGTGTGTAAGATGTCCCAGGATATATATTTTTTAATATTTTGTTTACTGTTTGGAATGTCAAGGAATCTTTACACGTAAAGACGGTTTTTTTTATGAAAATCAACATACTGTCGATACTATTGAATTTATAATAATGTAGAGACGCATTGTAAAGCGATTTTTGGATATTAAATCCGTAACGGGCTAAAATAGGGAGTATAATAAACGGGGGAACATAAATGTAATGTTTGAAAATGTATGAGGTAGTAGCATTCAATCTTCAAACACACGTGATTCCAGACACAATAGCAAGACAAAAGCAGCGCGACAGCCGGCTGTCGTTTGGTTGTCAAAGTTAGACAGAGTTAAACAGATATATTTATGGCACTTAAATAAATAAATAAATATCTTCAGACAACTCACACACGGTTGTCTGATCCCAAGCTAAGCAGAGCTTGTGTTATGGTAACCAGACAACTGATATACATACTTATATAATTTGTAAATACATACATATTATAGATAAATCACACCCAGACACAGAACAAACAATCATGCTCATCACACAAAGTTTGTCCTGGGTGGGAATCGAACCCACGACCTCCGGTATAGCAGTCAGGGCTACTAACCACTAGACCAACAGGCCTGTCGTCACTTGATCATTTGTAAAACAATTTGCTTATAAGACAAGTAATTCTTATCCATATTATTGAGGAAAAGTCCCCATTAAAATTTGTCAACTATATTATGTCTAGATGAACAGCTAACTAGTACTTTCATTAGATCCCATGTGACAAACGGTATACAAGTTAAAACATACTGCTTTACGCTTCTTAAGACTCAAACCACGTTAACCTTAAGAAAATAATCAACCCGGCAAAATCAATATCACTTTGTATTCAAGCTAAGCAACTAAGGCAATGAAGACATTAATTGATATTTATATACTGAACCCGTTTTCCGAACACGCAATTTTTCACAAAGGATTTGATATAGTGCACGGTTGACCTCGACTCAGCTCATACATTATTACGACGCACCTGTCTGGGATATCAACCATACATTTAAAAGTCAGCAGGTTTACTTTTTATCAATGAATAATTTAGAACGGGCTCTGCGTAAGAAAGGTGTTGCCTTGACATTTGACGGGTCTGTTGGTTTAGTAGTTGGTGACCCTGACTGCTAAGTCCGAGGGTACTAGTTGCACCCAGGAGAAATTTTAAGAGTGAGAGAAACTTTATGAGTGCTATTTGTCAGTTTTGTGTGTAATTTATTTATTCATGTTTGAACATATTTATAGAATACTAGCTTCTGCCCGCGGCTTCGCTCGCGTTAGAAAGAGATAAAAAGTAGCCTATGTTACTCTCCATCCCTTCAACTATCCCTTAAAAAAACACGTCAATCCGTCGCTCCGTTTTGCCGTGAAAGAAAGACAAACATACAGACAGACAGACAGACAGACAGACAGACAGACAGACAGACAGACAGACACACAGACAGACAGACACACTTTCCCATTTATAATATTAAGTATGGACTAGCTGTTCCTCGCGGTTTCACCCACGATACATTAGGTTTTTGGTTACTGCTTCGCTCCCGTGGGACAGGCGTGATATTATATAGCCTATGTTACTCGTGGAAAATGTAGCTTTCGAATGGTGAAAAAATTTTTAAAACTTGCAGAATTTTTGTCCTTTTTGTATAACCAAATAAACGCCCTACATTTTGCAAGTATCTAATACACAAGTGTACACAAGCTTATTGTGACTACCATTGTCTTTGATCTGTTTTGCGTCTCAAGCGGCAAGCAAGTTGAGTTCAACAAAATATTTAGTTGAGTTATTATAAGTTGTGTGATGTGTCCCTTCTGTGTATACGTACATGTGACGCCCCACCTGTCTAGCGTATGACCTCTGACGCTAACATCAGAAGCGTGACAAAATATTGTTTAAAACAAATACTAGTGACTGTACTTGCGTGTTTATTCATAATTAAATTACTACTAACACTTACATCGTATAATTAAGGGTTGTTTGATTTAGGTTTAACTTCTGGTTTTTTAGCTTCATTATATTTAATTTTAAATGTTTACAGCTATGTATTTAATGACATATATTTTAACTATTTAACTACCACCATAAGAAAGTGTTTTTATAATGATATATAATTGTTATGGCCCAAGACACCCATCTCTCATATAAAAGTATGTGATTTCGAATCCAGAAAGTATCAATGTGTTTTTCCCTTTTTTCAAGTATTTTCTAAAGTTTCTATTGATTTATTACGGACATTGGTGATGAAAAATCATTCTGGGGAAACCTAGACTTATATTTTACGTCCGAAATCGCCAATTCTCTGTGGGTAATCTCTTCGAATAGGCAATTGCCCTGCATTGGTTTAGTAAAAGGCGCGTATAGTTTTATTTATTTATTACAGAACAAACAAAAAATAGTAAGTAGTAGTACGCTTTTTCTACTTAAGCTTAGTCACTACTTAGCTCCAAAAATGGTCTAGTATGTCGTTGGCATAAATAAAATACAACCAAATCGATAATCCATTGATTTCGTTCGTGGCTAGGATTGATAGCTATCTTATTCAGGTTACAGTTGGAATAAATACAAAATCTTTGTTTGGTTTTCCAGTATCAATAAATTCAATATTTTAATGAATATTCTGGACTCTGATATGTTTCTGTAAGCTGTTTTTCATCCAATAATATTTTTGTTAACCTAAGTTTATTACAGTTTTATTTATATTTTAACTAGCCTTTGCCTGCGGCTTCGCTCGCGTTAGAAAGAGACAAAAAGTAGCTTATGTTACTCTACATCCCTTCAAATATCTCCATTTAAAAAATCACGTCGATTCGTTGCTCCGTTTTGCCGTGAAAGAAAGACAAACATACAGACAGACACACTTTCCCAATTTATAATATTAGTATGGATTCTAAGTAAGAACATAACGGGTTAGAAACCGGGCAGGTACCAATGTGACTGTTTTAATTATGTACTTTCTTAGTACTTACTTTCTTTCTCTATCTTGGACGTCACTGGTGAAGAGTATCGTGAAGAAAACTGGACTTGTAGTGAATATAACTCCGAAATCGCCAATCCGTCTTGAGCAAGCGTGGTGATCAATGCTCATGCCTTCTCTGTATGAAAGGAGGCCATTGCCCTGCAGTGGGACAGTAATAAGCTGGTATTATTATTACTTACAATTTATATGTATTTTCAAGTTTATCTAGGTCATCACATTTATCCCGTTCGTCGAAAAGCATGAAAACCACGCTAATCTCGGTATGATTCGTAAATTTAAATCTAGAAGTAAGACAATTTTTTTATTAATAATCTGATAATGAGACAAACTTAGATGCTTCCTTTTTTTTTGGGAATTTGAAATCATCAAATGACTGCTCCCGTCCTGGGTGCGGCGGGAGGGCGTGTCAGACTTTTACTGACTAAAACCCACTCATGTTCCTTCGGTTGCCCTTTATGTTTCGGGGTCACGGTATCTATTATAAACATTCCGCAACCCCGGAACCTAGAGGCTTCCTGGGATGTGGAAGTCTGAAAGGCACACACTCCATGTAAAATAGTTGTATTCAGCTGCACCTGACTAAACTGGAAGCCGACCGTGACTTTGTTGAAGAATACAAGAGATGATCAAATAAATGCTCTCTACCTTAGGTTTTTTTCATCACATCAAAATTAAAAAAAAAAATTCAAAATTCAAAGCATTTATTTCACTTAGACCATTTACAGGTACTTATGAATTTTCAAAGAGTCGATCGGTGAGTCAGAACAAAAAAAGTGACGCTAATTGCCTGTTCCAAAACGTAGATCTCTATGGAGAAGAACAGGCAAGAAACTCCACGGACACTCTTTTTAAAAATATCATGTTTTACAAAATCTTGGTTCCATTTTCTTTTTATTGCTTCTACATGTGAAAACAATGTAAGTATGTAACAAAATACACAATTAAAATACAAAGTCAAAATAAAATCGAATCTCAGAACACAATTTACATTACTGTTTGTAACAAAATATAAACTAAACTAAACAAAACCAATCAATCTAACTTATCAGGTTCATTATTCGAATAATAACTAAATGAAATATGAAAGTCGATATCCTGAAGATTAATATTCAGAGGAATAACATCTGAAGCGAACTCATTATTTCATTTCGATTACCTATCGAGTATCAAATAGTTTTTAAATTAATTCTTTAATATTCTAGCCAATAGGGTGCGGTAGGGTTAGGTGCGCCTGAGAGCGACAAACGATTAGACTACAAAGAGGCTTGCCTAATCGCAGTTTTACTTTTAACTTAGACATATAATTAACTAGATAGTAATTTACTACACAATAGGCACTCCGACTATATGTTATTTTATTTAAAAAAAATATAAGAGGTAAGAAATTGCATAAATATTGTTCCTTTGACTGTCCCGCTAAAAGTTCCAACCATGTGTAGTCCATCCGCCGGATGCCGGATGTGTGTTCTTTATAAAGAGTAGGTTGTAACTAAAAATATTTTTTTGAAATCCGATTCCTAAGGGGTAAAATAGTGAATGGCAGCTCCACATCCACGCGAATAAAAGCTAGTATTACTATATTAGGTAAAGGAAACAAAAGGAACAGTGAAGTACAAAGAACTAACATTAACCAAATTACTTTATAACTCCCCTGCGGTGTCATGTTCGTAATAAGAAATGCTTGTTATGTAGGTAATACGCTACAAGAAAAAGAAGCACCTTTATCCATGTTTATTTATTCAGAAGACCTCGTTTACGTAGTCACGATTGATATGTTATTTAAGGTAAACCTATATTTGAGTGCTTACTCTCAGCTAATTTTGTTAAATTTTAAAGCATATAAAATGTAAGTTCAAATATTTAGTGATTCACAAATTTTGGTTTTCTTAATTGAAAAACGAAACTCTTAAAGGACCATACGAATGGTCCTTTTTGTCCACGAATGGTTCTCTTATCGTAATAGTGTGTATAACATCGATTAATCAGGTTCTTTTAAACATTTTAAATTTTTATATTCTTAAATCAATCTTCAATCTTCTTATGGACATAAAATCTTATGGATATAGAATCTTCAAATTATTCGTTTAAATAAATGTTTATAAAATGCTTTAAATCGCTTCCCGCTAACTGTAAGCCCGAGCTCAAGATAAGACCAAACCGAACGTACTGAATTTTAAATAAAACGTACCGTTCAAATAATATCTACGTCGTTAAATAATAAATCACTAGTGTTTTACATTTTACGAAGGATATTCAGATGGGTTTCTGTTCTATTGAAATTGTTTTTATGATTTATATTTTCAGTTCAAAACGTTCGTTACTATTGTCAGAATAATTGTGATCTGTATTATTCATTGTTTACTTTGTGCTGGTCAAGGACAGTGGTCGTCGAAAATTGTGTATTTTAGCCTTTTAGAGTCTTTCTGATTTCATTGATTTGAGAATGACGCTTTTGTTATTTAAACACCGTTACCGGTGCGTAAGACAAACGCCATCTTGGGCGAAAATTCCGCGGCAGAACATGCGCAGCTGAATAATCTATAGCAAGCTAAAAGGAACTGATTCAGTTTTCTTTCACATTAATTTTATAGTAATACAAATTCTTGTAAGAGTTTTAAAAACGAATAGCGTTTAGGTTTCATTTCGTATTTTCATTTCAAAAACATGCACGTCAGTGTTATTTGTGCTAGAAAACCGATATTACTAAGCGAAACATTTTCATAAATCCAATTCATAGCGAAAATAAAACTATTACGAATGAATTAAATATTTGCTTATAAAAGTTTTTCAGTGTAATAATATGTAAAGCGTTCAATGTAGATAGCTGACCAAATGTTGGCATGTTTGACTAGTATTCGTGCCAAATGACGTCACAGGTCACTGTTGGTCATCATTGGAATTATATTAATAATTATTAATGCTCATATTCTCGTTGTAATTTTTCTTCAAACAATTTTTCTGTATTGAAATATACTGTACTAGCTTTTCATTCCTTATTTTACCTCTTTTAAGGTTGTAATTTCCAAAAACCCTTTCTTAGTGGTTACCTCCTCTTTACAAAGAACACACCCTGTAAATTTCATGTCTCTAGGATCAGCGGTTTGGGTTGCGCGTTGATATATTTACAGTCGATCAATCAGTCAATCAATTTTATCAATAAGTTATGGAGATAGATATGTTACCAGTCAAACCCGATTTCAGGTCAAACTAGTTTGTCTAGGCTAAACTAGTCTAAGATAGGTCGACGGAGCCCCGCTGTTCGGGGCTCCTATTTAGGGTGGTTTAAAAAAAATTCGGTGCCCTGAGTCGAGGCGAGAAAGAACTAGTCTAGCCTAGGCAAAACTAGTTTGTCCTGAAATCAGGTTTGGCCGGTAACAAATATAAGTGATGGAGATAGATATGAAATGGTAAACTGGTTGACTGACTGAGACATGAGATATGAAACTTGGAGGGAATGTTTTTTGTGAAAGAGTAAGGATTCACTAAGAAAAGATTTTAGGACATTCTAACAGGGGTAAAATAAGGAATGGTAGTTTCGAAATCCACGTGGGCGAAGCCGCGGGAGAAAGCTATTCCATACTTATATTATAAATGGGAAAGTGTGTCTGTCTGTCTGTCTGTATGTTTGCCTTTCTTTCATGGCAAAACGGAGCGACGAATTGACGTGATTTTTTAAGTGGAGTTAGTTGAAGGGATGGAGAGTAACAAAGGCTACTTTTTGTCTCTTTTTAACGCGAGCGAAGCCGCGGGCAAAAGCTAGTATTTGTATAAATATCTAATTTTGTACGTTAGTTAAAGGAGATGTTTGATTTTGGGCCACCTCTATGTACACTACATAGATAAAAAGCAAAAAAAAATCACAAAAATACAATTAAATTAATTTGAAAAAAAAGTAAAATTGTAAATAATTAATTATTTCCAAAATTTTTTAGAGAATTAACCCTTCTTTAAGGTAGCCATGACAATGGTGTTATGACGTTTAATTGACGACTTTGACAGTTCTAAGTTTCGTTTCCGTTTATCTTTGACGTTTGACATTATTTTTTTCAAACGTCATTTTCAAAATGACATTTCGCTTATTGCTGACCACCATAATTATTAGTAGTTGTGTTGCTCTCCTTGACCGAGATAAATTGAAAATACATAAAAGCGAAGCGAAATATAGGGAATTAACATCAAAAACCGTTAACTATACTTTATAATGATATTTACATTAGGTGTACATAGTGCTGGCCCAAGCTCCATACACTTCTAAAACATCTCCTTTGATCAAACTTTTAGTAATGTACACAATTAATAACATTTTATTAATAGAGTCGGGAATAAATCAAATCGGGAATCCTATTACTAAAGTCTACGTTGTCCATCCGTCCGTTCATCCATTCGTCTGTTTGATCATACGTTTGTCTATAAGGCCGTCATATATTAAAATTGTAACTATGTTTTTAAGACTCAACGATAAATTTTAGGCCAGGTATTTTTTTCAGCGTGTATTTCTCGACCTTAGTGGTGTACGGTCCTTGTGCAAGTACGGCTGGTAGCATATCCAAATAATTCGAACTAGATCCCAACTTGCCTCACAACAGCCAACGCCTGTCGGGGTTGCGGAATAGTTCTAATAGTTACCAGGGCCCCAGAACATAAAGGGCAACCGAAGGAACATGGGTGGGTTTTAGTCAGTAAAAGTCTGACAGCTCCGCCCTGCAGGGCGGGAGAAGTCATTTGATGATTTCCTATGCACAAAAATAAAACTGGCCTTAAAAAAATAACACTCATAGTAACCAACCCGTTACAGCCAAGTTCCCGTTATAAAAACACACATTTATATTAATTAAGCATTCGGATATCGAGTTAATTAAAACTGATAGTTGAGGGTTCACGCCACATACGTTATTAAAATTGGGTAATAAGTAATAATCGTGCGGACAATTAATTATTTTTTAATTAATTAATTTTCGAATGGATGCGGTTGGAATAATTAATTGGTTTCGAAATGGTTGGAAGATTCATTAGAATGAAGAGCCGTCGTTATTAAGAATTGAAGGATCAGGGGGCTTCGATACAGGGGCTTAATATTTCTAATCTTTATTCACTTAAAATTGTAATAATACAAAGTGAATAATACGTTATGTAATAAGCGGTACAGTACAGTTCAATAGATAGTTTACAATGTTGTTGTTCAATAGATAGTTTATAATTATCATGGGATGGAATATCAAGTAACGATATCGTGTAAGTTTGGTGCCGATTCTCTTGTGCACAAACTAACGTAAATTTAAGTTAAATGCATCTTTCTCTTTCCGTTTAATTAAGAAAAGGACAGAAGATCAAATATTAGTTAAGTCCTGTCAAATTTAGACACTCCATAAATAATTGAGACGCATTTTAAAAACATGGCGTCTAAATATACGTCAATTTTCATCAGGCGCTGTCTAATTTGACAGGATTAAACTAAAATGTATCTTCTGTCCTTTTCTTTAAGAAATAGAAAGAGAAAGATGCACCTAACTAAAATTTACGTTAGTTTGTGCACTAGAGAATCGGCACCAATATATAAAAAAAACAGGCTTTGGTGACCGCGTAAATTAGAAACATGAAAGAACAGAAGTTTGTTTTTATGCCTTAGAGGCGTATTAACCTTTTAAGCGACAGCCGGCTGTCGCGTTGCTATTATCTTTCTCTTGTGTCTCAAATCACGTGTGTTCGAAGGTTTAAGAAACGATTTTTTGAGATTTGACCTCTATTTCAACAAGCAGGCAGACAGTCAGAAGGGTCTTGCATGTATGTATGTGATTCCGGATAGACGGTACATCCGTACTAATATTATAAATGCGAAAGTAACTCTGTCTGTCTGTCTCTTCTTCACGCCTAAACCACTAAACCGATTTGAATGAAATATGGTACAGATATAGTCTGGGACCCGAGAAAGGATATAGGATAGTTTTCATCCCGGAAATCCCCCGGGAACGGAAACTATTATTCCACGCGGACGAAGTCGCGGGCAAAAGCTAGTTTTTTATAAAGGCTCCGCTACACAGAAATTCTTTGTGTGTTTCAATAACACGCCGCCGCGTGAACACTTTTGTGTGACAGAGCCTTAATGGAAACAAACAAACCCTTTTAATTATAACCGTTACCTAAAGTTGAATAATGATTAACGCCAAACATTTTTGACGTTGAACCGTATTTTAAGTTTTACGCTAGTGAAGAGAAAATTTGACTATATTATTTTACAACGATAGGGTCAGTTTCTTTATTACAGTTATTATAATTATGTATGCTAATGACTTAGAGTGACTGGAACATATAATTATTTTAATATAACTCATGATAATAGAATATTTTAGTAAAAAAAAAATCTTATTGCTTTTTTATTGCTTCAAGCTATATAAAATCATTTTTTTGTTCTTACACAATTTGATAGAAAAAAAATCAAATACATATAAAAAAATAGTGCAAGACATAAAAAACAAAAAAATAAAATACCAACATTACGAGTTTAAAGTATAGGTTAAACTTGTAATGTTGGTATTTTCAAAGCAGTGCGCATTTCAAGCTTCCATCAAATGGGTGTTCAGCTCAACATATTATTATACTGGTAATCTGCTGGAGCCCGGTGCCATTTGGACGTCGAGATGGCGAGGTGAAAAAAATAATTAGAAACTTATTTTTTTAATTAAATACTTTTTTTTTGTCATAAAAGTCTGCATTGGAAATAAAACTAAATCGAATTTATTAAGTGCGTTGATTTAATTAAGAAAAGCTTATTAGGCAGTCATTGGTTTTCATAAGTGCTATTATGGGGTTATTGTAGATTCGTCACAAAGTAAATTCGTCACATTTTGTAAACTCCATACATTGAAAGTGTATTCGTCACATGCATAAAAAAATATGTGTAAATTCGTCACAGTACCTATTTTTACCAAAAAGTACAGGTAGAAAACAAAATTATTGATTGAATGATCCTGCTCTCCTGCACACATGCTATAACTCGCTCGCTCGCTCAAAGTCTGGTACATATGTACATTTGCGCGCAAGTCATTTCCGCGAAAGACACATTTTGCGCGCGGCCGTTTTGCGCGAGTAGACACATGCGCGCATGATATTTTGCGCGAGAAACGTTTGTGCCCAAACACTTCCGTGACAGGACACTTCCGCGAAGTTTTTTATGGTTTTTTTTTATATGATTTTCGTGATTATAAAAAAAAATAACGTTTTATTGTTTGATTTTTCTGTTGTCTGTAGGGAAAGAAACAATATGGCGAATTTTCTTTCATAAAAATAGACTTGTGGCGAGTTTACACATACTTATTTTCGTGACGAATTAACTTTGTGACGAATATACAATAACCCCTATTATGTGATCGATACTTAAGTATCGGTGTCTAATTACCGTTTGCAATGATCGGAATTTCGATGCTATTTGAGACGATGTCACTAATACGGATATGACAATATGGCCAGAATTTTACGAAAACCTTTCCGATTCTGGTATTTGTGCTCAGTAAAATAAGTTTTTTATTCATAAAACATTACATGTACTTGATACCCATACCAGCATTTAAATAAATAGTTTAAGTTCGAGATAAAAAGAACTAATTGCGTGAAATATGAATTTTACACAAAAAAACAAGGCCTTTAGCCTTTTCCCAACCTCGTTGCGGTCGTCTTCCAGCTTAAGCAGATTCTGTATTTTACGTTTAGTGTATATAGTAGAGTTCTAATTCTACTAATTCTCGGGAATTTTAGATCATATCCATATTTTTGATTGTAATAGCACATAGCATATTCATTTTTTATTTTCAAAAATACTGTTTGGCTGTGGCTTTAACAGAAACTTATTAACGTTTTTACTGCAACTGTATTATTTAAGATTTTTTTAAATTTGCAATTAAGGTTAAGTTTTATGTTTTTTCTTGTAGTTTTTATGTAAGTGAATAGTTTTAACGCTTTCGAATAAAAAAAAATCGCACCCAAATCGGTTATAGTATTTCGGTGCCACATACACACTTTTAAGCCCTAACTAATAATCACTGTGTAAAGTTATGCAATGAATAAAGCCTGTGTAACCATACATTTTTTGACGTATAAACCTGTCATAACTTTATGCAGCGTTTATTAGTAAGGCGTTTAGTGGCCAAACTTAAAACACACCTTATATGCGCTGAAGGTTACTTATATAAAAATACCTGGGTGCTTGCAAACTCATAAATTTCGTCAACAGTACAAAACTAACCCAATCATTACACAGGACTGTAATTTTACTTCGCGTTCCGAAGCAAACCTTGCAAAAACTCATAAATTCATTCAAACCAAATTCAGGTTGTCTATTGTTTGCCCGAAGATTATATGCCATAATCATCATTTTCCCGAATTTCATTTACCCGAATTTCATTTGCCCGAATGTTTCATTTGCCCTAAAAGACATATGACATACTTTTAATTGCCCGAATTTTAGATACCATAAGATACGAATGCCATAAGTATTGTTTGCCATAATTTTATGTGCCATAATAATTATTAGACATAATATTTAAATGGCATAATATTTAAATGGCATAACAAGTATTAGACAAATATTTAAGCCCCGTAATGGTTTTCTTTTCTGTGCATGGTTGATGGTGGGCTAGGTCGACGGAGCCCCGCTTCGCGGGGCTCCTACTTCTGTGTGGTTTATAAAAAAATAACCACGAAGGGGATGGCGGGGTCTATTCGCTCGCTTCGCTCGCTCACACGACCCCGCCATCCCCTTCTAACCTAACCTGTCCGAGTCGGGGTGCCCTAAAGTCCCAATTGCATCCAATTTCTCTTGATATAAACAACCGTTATACACCCGATGTCGATGGCAAATTATGTTATGGCATATCATAATTATGGCATGTGATCATTAGGACATGTGATAATTATGGCTTACAATGATTATGGCAAATGATGTTATGGTAAGTGACTTTATGGGAAACGATGATTCTGGCATGTGACTATTATGGCAAATGAGAGTAGGGCAAATGAGTATTATGTCGTATGATATTATGGCTGTTGACTATTATGGCAAATGAAATTAGGGCAAATAAAATTCGGGTAAACGGCGGTATACCCCAAATTCATAATCAGCGTAAAACTTCCAGATTCTGATAAATAAGGTACTCGCATAAAAGTTAGTGTTTAATTTCACATCCCTAGACTAGAGCGTGCTAAAATTCCGCCTAATTTAGTATGAAGTTACTCCTCGTAAAATTTGTTAAACCGTTACCTATGGAGAATTTAATCGAATAAGCTCTGAGATTCAGATTTAGGATGTAATGAGAATAACGATAATTTTGAATGAGGTAATTAGTCGTTTGTTAAATGTAATGATGTGATAATGGATTTTATTGTAGGTACTAGCTTTTGCCCGCGGCTTCGCTCGCGTTAAAAAGAGACAAAAAGTAGCCTATGTTACTCTCCATCCCTTCAACTATCTCCACTTAAAAATCACGTCTATTCGTCGCTCCGTTTTGCCGTGAAAGAAAGACAAACATACAGACAGAAAGACACACTTTTCCATTTATAGTATGGATTTGGGTGTAGATGGTTTTAAAAGAGGAGTAAATAGATGTTGAAATAAGATTGTTGCTCCTTGTGTGACAGTATTACGGACTATCGGAGTTTGAAATGTCACTGTAAGGTATTCATAAAGTTCATATGAGTTGTGTTGTTGTGTTTTGAGCTTACACTACTGCATATTTAAGCGGTGTTGTGTGTTATCGGTGCCAAACTTTAACCTTTTGACGACCAAGCGACAGCCGGCTGTCGCGCTGCTATTGTCTTTTTGTTGTGTTAGAAGGTTTAAAGTTTATTACGTCCGACTCATAAACTCTTGTAGGATCACTCTTAGACTACCTGACTGTCCGATGTTCTATCCATTTCCAGAAATACTGAATCTCTTTCTTTTATTGCCATAACAATACTTGCTTTTAAATATCAGAAAAGCTCATAAGGTAAAGCGATATATTTTTTAAATGCTGTCCCTTGCACGAGACTTGATGAACAATGGAACTGAGAGTGTGAGTTGAATCTTAAGCGCCACCGGCTTAATCTCAAGAACAGACCTAAATGGTAATCAGTTTCACAAAAGTGTTCACTTTCACGTCACGATACGATACAGTACAATTTACATCTAAACATACAATTTGATAAAGTTTTCATTGAATAATTACAGTTAAGTACAAACTTAAAATAGTAAGAAATAATCTTAATAATTATTGAAGTCTTCGAATATTTTACTTAGCTACTTTAAGAACTTTGATTGGAATGAAATTGTTAAAAGTAAATAGCGGGTAATTAAAAGACCGAGAGATCTATAAAAACTCTTACTTTTGCTTGAGTGAATATAATATACTTTTTTTGTGAACTAGACTTACAAGTTTCACGTAAGATGTTGATTGATGTGAAGTTGCGACTTTCTTTCGAAAAAATCTATATCTATTATCCAAGGAGGTTTTGACAACATTTGAATCACCACGAGAAAGTCGTTTAATGATCATTGCAAATAAAAATAAAATGACACTCCTGATGCATTTCGAAAATTGATTCGAAGCGAATGTTTATAGAGTGACCTGTTGACAAATAGATGACTAACTGATATTTTGAGGGTTATTCCATAGATATAATTATGATGGGGTACCCTATGCCTGTAATTTCACCGTCGTCCGACACCCATGTACTTATATACATAGTGAGATTTTCAAAAGAGAAACGACCTAGCCTTTTTTTTTGTTTTTTTTTTTGTTTTGGTGAGTGGGAAATCATCAAATGACTGCTCCCGCCCTGGGTCCGCACCCACGCGCCCTGGAGGGCGTGTCAGACTTTTACTGCCAAAACTTTTACTTTTAAACCCACTCATGTTCCTTCGATTGCCCTTTATGTTCCAGGGTCACGGTAACTATTATAAACATTCCGCAGCAAACGACAAAGCCTTCTAGAATACCTACTCTACAATCGTAGTAATATTTTATACATGTCACTTGACAAAGTGTGATAATATACTTTCTTAGAAGCTTCGAATTCACAGAATAAATACTTCGTGTTTTTATTTAGATACAAATCTAGGTGTTGTCTGCAGACATTTTTTGTAGTTCACTCACTCACTCACACTAAGGCACTGACATTATTGTGACCAAGAGGTCGTTGAGACTACTAACCTTCATGATTTTTATTGTGTATCGCTCTCTATTCTATTTTAATTTTGTTTGTTTTATATGGTACCCTAGTGGTTGAGTCCCCTGCTAGTCATATAAAAGGTCGAGTTCAAATCCAGGCAAGTATATTTTTAAATATATATTTTTTTAAATGAACCAAACGATGGAGTCGGTGTTGTCTAGCTGACTACTATTACGTAGGTCGTGTATTTCATAGGTAATTATAGATATGAGGGAGTTTGTATTTACTTATGCTAAATCACGTCAAACTCTTATACCGCGATTTAGGAGGTTAGTTGTAGTTCACAAGTTGTGCGATACACCATCATAACAGACAGTGGGACAGATACGCAGTCGTAGTTTTATTATCATGTTTAAAGCCTCCACTTTGTAAATATAGTATGTGTGTATATATTTATTTATGTATTTAAGCAAGTAATTTATTGTTATATTTTATTCTCATAACTTTTCTGTTTATGCACCTACTATATTTTGTCTCTGCATCACCCAGACTGGTAGCAAATGCCTAAGGCATAGGTCCGCCTCTATATGGTGTTCGTACATAAAGTTTAATAAATAAATAATGTTACAGAAACAACTAACTGTCTAGTCAGTTACAGTGAAGGTCAGTAAGTTACAAAGTTGGAGCTAGTTATCTATTCTAAAACATAGCTTTTAAGTGAACGAGAGTGTTTGTCTTTTGCTGGTTCCAAATAATTGACCATTGGAAATACTTGATTATGCTAGGATGGATAGACATTTATCGTATTTTTGTAAAGTTTCATAGCCTAGTAACTGCGATATACTTGTTCTGACTACCAAAAACCATCTTTTCCGCTCGCGTTTATATAGTGCAGTAAAATAAGGCATGACATGCATTTGTCAAAGGAGCCAATTTTATTATTTAGTTAGCTTAAAGGGGTCATTTTAACCTTAATCCTTGGAACACACGTGATTTGAGACAATAGAAAGACAATAGCAGCCCGACAGCCGGCTGTCGGTTGATCGTTGAAAGGTTAAATTCAAGTTTGTGTGGTAAAATGAAAATGTTTATTTAGTAAATAGATAAAAAAACGCCTTTGCGCCTTAGCACTTTAACTTGTAAATGTAACATTTTAATAGGTTATTTTTATTCTGCTTATTAGGGTTTCAAACACTAACACCAAATGGGTTTCTATCACTAAAACCGAATCCTGATGTATCTTGTCTGATCCGATTATCATCGAAACTGGTTGTGAACGACTGTTCTCTACCCTGCATAATAATATTTTCGAGAATTACATCGCATTTACCGAGTAAACCAACTCGACATAGATCTCGACTCGGGTTATCATTTCATTTCATTTATTCATTTAACAATTTACATTGTATCTGAATGTCTTTCTACTTATAATATAACATAACATAAAAACATTAAACCATTGACAATAAAACATGTCGTCATATCACATGTTGTATCGGGGTGGTGTATCGAAACTGCATATCGTGATGGAGTTTCATCATTATATTTACATAGGTGATTACAAAACGTGTTAGCGATACGTGTATGTTAATCGCATGGTTCATTATACATACCGAGATCCAGCTAAAGACTCTTCTTACTGTCTATATGACGGGTTGCGGAATAGTTCTAATAGTTACCGTGGCCCCGGAACATAAAGGGCAATCGAAGGAACATGGGTGGGTTTTAGTCAGTAAAAGTCTGACACTCCCTCCCGCCCCGCCTAGGGCGGGAGAAGTCATTTGATTATTTTCCATCCACAAAAAAAATCTGTATGACTGGCTGCGTCTTTATACTAGCTGTCCCCCGCGGTTTCATCCGCCTTATGTTAGATCTTTGGTTACTGACCCGTTCCAATGGGTCATAGCGTGTTATAAATAGCCTATATATTATTCTGATGTATAAGTTACATCACAAGTATTCTATCAAAATTCATTCAGTAGTTTTTTGCGTGAAAGAGTAACAAACATCCATACATACATCCATATACAAACAAACAATTTTAAAAGTCTGAAATTTTAATAGTCTGTTGTGGTTCAAAACCACAACAGACTATTAAAATTTCCGATATCCGTATCCGTACTAATATTATAAATGCGAAAGTAACTCTGTCTGTCTGTCTGTCTCTTCTTCACGCCTAAACCACTGAACCGATTTGAATTAGTTTTCATCCCGGAAATCCCACGGGAACGGGAACTTTAATAGTCTGTTGTGGTTTAAAACCACAACAGACTATTAAAATTTCCGATATCCGTATCCGTACTAATATTATAAATGCGAAAGTAACTCTGTCTGTCTGTCTGTCTCTTCTTCACGCCTAAACCACTGAACCGATTTGAATTAGTTTTCATCCCGGAAATCCCACGGGAACGGGAACTAATACACGCGGACGAAGTCGCGGGCAAAAGCTAGTAATTAATAATACAAAGGCTGCTTTACAAAAGAAACGTGTTTTCGCCGGCGTTTTTTGCTCTTATAGTACTGAATTATTTGTGGCTTTTGACATGTGCCATGTTTACCAGGAATTCTGCACCAGATACTTATTGAAATGTATAGGCATGCAGTTTATACGTACCAGCAAATATGCTATACAAATCGACAAGTTCACTACCTACTCGTGTTCGAACCATTCGGGTATCATGATGCAAATACTCGGTCGAAATAAGTGGAAAAGAACCGTGATTCAGTCCGAATACTTGGTCGTTTTTTTTCTCAAAACTTTCCACACTACAGAACAAAATACCCTACGGTTTCCAAATTCAGGTCGATGGTCAACATTTCATCGAGAAAGTAGACTCTCTCGGGAACAACAGACAAACTTTCGTATGCTATCAACTGCTATACATTTTATTTGCTTTTCATTTTACCTTTATAATCCCAAAGGACAAAGTAATGTCTTTTTGTTCACAGAATATATTTGTTTGACAATATTTTTGATGGATATTTTAATTAAAGAACAAAGTTAGCTTATTTGGCTGGCTTCTGCCTTAATGCGTGGTAGTTAAGTTTATTATTAATGTTGTTTATTTCAATCTTGTAACTCACTCAAATGTTTTTACCTATTTGTAAACATACAAAAATATAAACAAACTTTATTATATTGTAAGTCCAGTTCAGATTCGGAGCTTTATATTTCTAATTGATATAACGACAGTATTATGATATTAACTCGTGCGAGATAACATGGCACCTGGCTCGAAAACAAACGTTTCCCCGCGACCCCGCGCGGCGCCCCGCTCTCGTCTTAGCAGTAGCGTTAGCATCACTGTATACATACGGCACAAATTAACTAAAATGGCAAATGTGCAGAAACAGATTTTCAGGCGTGCACGTAATTTTTTTTTACAACATTGTTTCTAAATATTTTGTTAAAAACAAAAATGAAAACGTAATGTAACGTAAACGTAGTATTTTGTACAAATTATCCAAAAAAATATATTTTGTAGCCGCAGTTCTTTACTTTTAATTAATTTGTTAGTATTTTTATGAGTCTCCTATTTTTTATTATTTTTTAATTGGTGTTAGCGTAATCTGTCATCTGTCATAGTGTTAGCACAAGATCGAACAACTCCTTTTTTGCACTTTTTACTTTAAATGTCATTCGTTCGAGCCAGGTGCCATGTTAGCTCGCACGGATAGTAATCAGATACGATTATCATTATCATAGTACAAGCTCTGCTTAGTTTGGGATCAGATGACCGTGTGTGCGTTGTCCAGGGATATTTATTGTTATTTATTATTTTATGGTTGAGGCTGGATCAAAACCTTGAGCGAAATGATAAAAAGTATGTGCGTGTCATAAGGTTTAACACACTTGTGAGGAACATTAAGAATCGTTGTGAGAGTTGTCTCAAAATTTCAGTGGAGTTATATTATTATAGACAAATACTTGTGAGTAATGCTTGCATAATTAATTCAAAAGTAGAACCGTGACTAAAGCTCACGACTGTGGTTGTAATTGGCGATCGTAGTACGCTTCATTATGTACCTAAAAGCAATGCAGTAAGAGTTAAATTTCGATCAAATATTGACGGGATATTTCATCCAGTGTAGTTAAATGTTAGAAGCCATACTAATAATTTCAACCCAAATTCAACATTCGAAACTGTAAGCCGACGAACAAAAGGTTCCCGTTAAACTGCAATGCGTGCATCAAGTAATTGAAATACTTGCTAATTAATTTATTTTAGTACTAAAGCGTTAGCAATTTTGTGTAGGCATGCTATGCTACGAGTTGGTGCTACGAATTTTCGTAGCAGTGCTACGGTGCTACGCAGTTGTTAGTGTTATTGTGTATTGTTGCATGTTTTAATATTTTATATTAGAAACAGTATGAACGACAGTCATTATACATAATAGACTGGCATTATAGAGTGTATGCTGTCTTAGTTTCAATGCTGGGCCCATTTCCAAGTCTCACTATAGAGTTTATGTGATATGACTGGTTTTTATAATTGTACTTTTCTATATGTTGTTTAAAACATACATTAACGCCAGACACGTTTCATACACCATAACATACACACTTTTGATGATATATGAATACATAGTGTAAAAATGAGATGTCATTGTGTAATTAGTGAAAAAGTTTGTACCTATTGGAGTAAAAATACTGTTTTTTTTAATTATACTTTGCCTAATTTTTCAAATATAAGTCTTTATTAACCTTTCGACGACCAAGCGACAGCCGGCTGTCGCGCTGCTATTGTCTTTCTATTGTGTCTCGAATCACGTGTGTTCGAAGGTTGAAACCTATTTTTCAAACAAAAGTACTTTATGAAAGGGTGGCTAGATTTTTTGCTTTATAAATGCCATTCAAAATGCTTCATTTGGGTATTGATACTGGGTTGTGCCTTATTTGGATGTTCAGGCACATAAGATATAATTTTTTCTATGGAATAGCAAATCATCAGTGACACCTCCAGTATTACAGTCTTTAGTCTGCAGTGACTATTTAACGTCAGGTCGTCAACGTATTTCTCAACCATTATTATAACAAAAGTTACCGTTCAAAGTTCAAAACAATTTCAACCCCACCAGTATCAAGTGACAATCCAAAAAGAACGCACTCATCAAAAATTAAATCAACCACTGATAACCCCATATTTGTCAATTATGTCTCCTCGATTTTAGCGTGGCGTACAAATTGAAATCCGGTTCGGCGTCCACTAATGAAGCCATTGTAGTTCTACCGTACCGGTTTTTACCGTGCAATTAACTCGACAATCCGGGCCGGTGCGGTCGGCTTAATCAGTACTGAACGCTGACACTTGAACGGTGGAGGGTTACCTATGATTTGGGGTCGGTCCTATTTGTACGGAATTGTTAGTTCGATAGCAAGTGAATAGTGTTTTGTTTCGGCCTTTTGTTTCGGGTTGAAAAATTGTTGGTGTATGCTTTAATTGTTGTAGGGTTATGAATGTGTTTTTTAGTGGTTGGGGATTAGTATTGTTCAATAAAGTTGTTGTTTTTTAGTTTGAACTGGTTTTTTGGGCTTTTTTAGATTGGGATCATTGAAACAATGTGAAACTAAAAAAACCTTAACTTATACTTTGCCATTCTGGCGAGCGTTGTGATCAATGCGTGCTGGTTTTTCTGTTTTAGAAGAAACTTTTGTTTTACTCTAGAACAGTACAGACTAATGTAATGTTGTTATCATATTAATGAAATGTTTTAAATATTTCAACTACTTCCACTGTTCTTGTCATCTGTAGACCTTTATAATCTTATAGGAAGATAATATTTTTTCTGTACTGTGTATTAAAATCCCGAAACAATCGTTAAGCAACTACCATATAATTTAAAAATTACCGTTAGCTAACCAACCTGTATTCACACTGATGAATTAATAACAAGTTACAACACATCAATAATAGGATTGAAAGTTGAATGTACGTATGTATAATTAATTAACGTAATTACGTCATTTTCAACATGTATGTTAGTGGTATTTTGAACCTTAATTGTGTTAATAATGCAACGCGAGAGATTTAGCAGCCTCAACCACTATAACATTTGAACTGAGAACTAAAACAACAATTAAAATTCTACAAGTCACACGCATAACAGCATACAATCAATCAATTAATTAAAGCATTTATTTCACTTAGACCATTTACAGGCACCTTGAAATGTCAAAGAGATAGTCGGAGAAAAATTAAAGTAGTTGTGCCAAGCCGCGGGGTTATTACCTATGAAACAGCAATCAGCAATATTTGTGCATTGATCGCGCGATCGATAATTTAATTGTCAGGTGGTTTGTTCGCGACGGATTCCTAAAGTGCGTCCAACTTGAAAGATAGGCCATATTTTATATATTATACCTCAGCAATAAATAAATAAATAAATATCTTGGGACAACTCACACACGGTCATCTGATCCCAAGCTAAGCAGAGCTTGTGTTATGGTAACCAGATAACTGATATACATACTTATATACTTTATAAATACATACATATTATACATAAACTACACCCAAACACAGAACAAACAATCATGCTCATCACACAAAGTTTGTCCTGGGTGGGAATCGAACCCACGACCCCCGGCTTAGCAGTCAGCGTCACTAACCACTAGACCAACAGGCCCGTCCAATGCAACCAAGTAATCTATATATTTGAACAGGAATTCCTTGATACAATTTTCAAGTTCCTATGTGTGTAATACACGTAGGAACTTGAAAAAATTGAACTCAAACTTCATACCGTAACAATTACCTTTACTAAAACAAGATGATCCCAAAAAGGGATAAAAGTAATAACTTCTCATTTCACATAAGGATTAACGTTTTAACCAGAAATCCAAACTTATAATGTTCTAATCAAACATTTAACGAAAGCTCATGAATTGACGTTTGGGTTTTGCGATTTGCGGTGAGGTCCGGTTGTCCAGATTCGCGTGTGTTGCCTTTAATTAGGAGCGACCTTTGAACCACAATCAATTTAATCTACTGTTTATTTACATAAAAATGGTATAAAGTTAGAATATCTATTATATCTCTACTTGTAATTAAATCGCAATAGAGGATGTATGTTGAAGAAACTAATACTATAGGCGTTGATGACATGTTTATAATCAAAGACTATAGGATAGAATCTGTTCAAGTTTTCCATACAAATTATTTTATGGTCTGGTGATCAATCTTCAATAAACTATATATATATTATATGTAGATACTTTTGGATTAACGAAGAGTCAATCAATCTGAAAGTTGAAGCAACTCGTTCTAAGTAATTCGTTACAACGGAGAAAAACACAATAACTACATAAACACTCGTTTAAAATAAAAATAAAAAATTAAAGATTTAGTTACATTATTAATATTAAATCTACTACAACTAGAGATCTATGTCCTTACTAATAATCACTGTGTAAAGTTATGCAATGAATAAAGCCTGTGTAACCATACATTTTTTGACGTGTAAACCTGTCATAACTTTAGGCAGCGATTATTAGTAAGGCGCCTAGAGTATAATATAAACAGCAAAGCAATTTGAAACAGTCAATGAGAAGATAACCAGTCCCAATCAATGGCGCCGGTTCATGGACATGACGTCCGGATTAGCATCATTTAACTCAACCATTTTGATGGGAACCGAATGATCTGATGAACATGTGCCTCTGTCAGTAAGAGATTTGAGTGAGCATGACACAACCGTCAGGGCGGTTCAATTTATACTGACCATACAATGATACAGTAATATCGGGTTGAACGACATTGCTCTAGTTTGATATTATAATTATCCATACTAATATTATAAATGGGAAAGTGTGTCTGTCTGTCTGTCTGTTTGTCTTTCTTTCACGGCAAAACGGAGCGATGAATTGACGTGATTTTTTTAGTGGAGATAGTTGAAGGGATGGAGAGTAACATAGGCTACTTTTTGTCTCTTTCTAAAGCGAGCGAAGCCGCGGGCAAAAGCTAGTTACACTATAAATGGGTGTTAACTATTTAAAACATTGTATTATTCAAATTATACACTGTGGGACATGAGCAATGTCATTCAATAGTTACTTATTTCTGTTATGTCCCCGTAAGTAACGAGCATAGCTAGTGTATGTCTATAATGATTTATCAAAAATAAGCTTAAAGTGAAGATGTGAATGCGTGATATAAATGTTCTATTATAAATAAAAAATGACGGATTCTTTGTAGTAGGAAATTACTTTGAAAAAAAAGGGAAAATTGGGTAGATACAATTGGTTTAGTTCTGAAGCTTTCTTTGAACTTGAATAGATAAATTGTTAAAGTTTTCTGTGGGTAATTTCAAAGTTGTATGTGTACACAATTACTGATCGTAAGTTAACCATACGTTTAGTATTGTTTTTGATTGATGGTTTTCACTAATTGTTTTCAGTAAATGTTGTATTTAGTACCATGCAGTACTTTACCTTGAAAAAGGTGACTATGTTAAAAGTCAGCTTGTATTTTCTATTCAAATTATTGCTACCGAATTGCTATTCAATAAAGATAAACGCTGTATGATATGTACCAAGGTATATAGTAACTGGAGTGGCTGAGATTTTGTGAAATATAAAAATCTTGTGAAATATATCAACTTTGTCTCTGGAACGGCGATGCAAGGCTTCTGATATTGCAGATTTCCTTGAAATGTATTCTAATAAATATCAAGCAAATCTTATTACTCAGAATCGATACACCAAAACACAAGAATGTCATATTATCAAATCATTAACTTTGGTACTGATATTAAAAAAAAACATAAAAAATCAAAAAGCCAACAATCCCGTTTTGTTAAGCCCAGTAAAGCCCTCGACACATTGTTAATTATACGAGAACCGCACAGAAAAGACGTCATCTGTGATTTAACCAGCAAACTGGTATAATAAAAAAATAACTCGTAAAGTTAGAACCCACAATTCATGCAGTCTAACTTTTTTGCGGCCTGATACGTTCCGCGTTCAACGAAGTTTGTACTACGAGTGAGTTACTAAAACAGTATTTTATGGTGAGCATAGTTCTGTTTTAACTAGGACATTGCACAATGTGTATGAACGTTATTCTGGCTAGTTTAGAAAATTGCATGTCCGTGCTATTGCGGAAGAATCGATGATCGCTATTAGATCTAATTTGACGAACTGCAGAGACGATGAACTACAATGACGAATATTAAACTTGACCAATGTTGTTCAACACAATAATGATTGCCGAAGTATCACATGATAATAGGTTCAGTTAAGTAGAAGCCGGAAGGACCTCTACTGTACCGGGACAACTATATTTACTTTAATAAAAGATATATTTCATAATTATTTTATATTTTCGTATTTTATTAATTTTCATACGACCGCTTGTCAGCCTTACTTGTAGAGGCCAGAGGGACCTCTACTGTACCGGGATAACAATTATACTTAAATAAAAGATATTTTTAATAATTAAAAGACTACCACATGATAATAGGTTCAGTTAAGAATCTTAACTGAACCTATTATCATGTGATAGTTCGACGATACAAGTATGTATAGAACATCTTAACTTAAGATGTTCTATACATACTTGTATTTTCATCAGGCCTGCTCAATCAGAGATCAGAATTGTTTTATTATTTCAAATCCATACTTATTATAAATGCGAAAGTAACTCTTTCTCTTTGTCTGTCTGTCTATCTATTCTGTCTGTCTCTTCTATTATTTAAAAGAAGTTTGATACGATATATGAAACGAGAAGGTCACATTGGTACAACCAATTCGAGAGGCGAGCGCCTCATCCACTGGGCACGACATTTGTTTTGTTTTTTTTTACTTGGATCTTGATCAGCAAAGAAAAACAAAAATCCTAGAGCTCATTCGCAGAGGATCGTTATTCACGATTCGTCAAAAAAAAAACTAAACGTCCTGACGGAAGCCCGTTCACAATCATACGGAATCTATATATAAATGAATAGGTGTTCACAAGATAGCATGGTTTTAAAAAGATAATTAGAGGCATCAATGTTATTTTTTTGACAAAATATACTGTAACTGAAAGTATATACTATATGTGTATGCGCTGGTCAGGCCGTAAAATTATTCGTCAATTTCATGAAATAGTAATGTTCTTTTTATGAAGTATTGAGGACATTTATTGCAATTATTAGGTAATTTATGATCTGGGCACAGCATGTACAAATAAATAAACCAGAGTGAATTTAATAAAACTTGAATTGTACACGTGTGCTATATAAAAAGAAAAATACACGCACTTACAGAACACGTACAAACAGGCACTTTAGAAAAACTAAATAACATAAAAAATTCCACTTCTAGTATCTACAAAATGTTATTTGACAGTATTACCATATACAGGTGTGCCAATAAAACCCATTCCATTATGTCTGGCCAAAAAGAAGATTTTGTATGAAGTCAGTAAAATATTTTATAGAAAAATAAACCAACATCGCATGAGTACCTCACATTACTGGCCAAAAAGAAACTCCACAGAGTTTGGGCCGCAAAGCAGTTAGCACTGCAGTGTTAAATTGAAGCGAAGTTTTAAAAAACGAAGAGTTTTTTGGCTCTTTCTACCCAGCTTTGGGCTTTCGGCATCATACTATGAAACGGTTATATGTGACAAAAACGTTTTCGTAGCTCGGGAATATTTGCATAGACAGACATCTACCGTTGAAAGTTTGTGTGTATGTGTTTCTTTTACAGTTTAACTGCTAAACTGAATTAGCTGTTACAAAATTGAGACATAGATAGTCATCAAACTTGGAATACCTATATGATAACATAAGAAAATTATTTTTTAAAACAATAGTTGTGTTTAAAAGTAGTTGCATGTTGCATATATAAAGGAGACAAACCTCTTCTAGTCACAAGTGAAGCATGCAAATAGGTAGTGTGCGTGTGACACTGCCACTGCCCCGCGGTGCGTAATGTTTGTGGTTTGTCGGACCTTGTGTATCTGTGTGAGTCTTTGTCATGTTAAATAACTTTAGTGTTTACTTGAGTGTATATTAAATGTTTAAATGTACCTTGTGTGCTTTATACGTTTTAGTGTGACTGCGGTAACCTAAAGTTTTTTTTTATTTATACGCAGAAACGATTACTACCGATTACCTCACGATGATTCCTTTACTAACTTGACTAGCTAATAACCAGTATTTATAGCGAAACATTAGCTGACAGAGTGTTGGTATAAAAACTAGTTAGTTAGGCCTTTGCTGGGCACGCCGTTATAGCGGCGGTAAGACCCCTCTTTGAGGAGTGGCTGGAGAGGCGTCACATGGCACTCTCACGTTTCGCTTGACACAGGTCCTCACCGGACATGGTCAGTTCGGGAGGTTCCTGTGTCGGATTCGGGCGGAAGCGACGCCTGGGTGTCACCACTGCAGTAACGGTCGCCTGGAGGACACGGTCGAGCACACAGTAGAAGTGTGCCGCGCATGGGCGGAGCATCGACGTGTCCTCGTAGAGGCGATTGGCGGCGGTGACCTCTCGCGCCCGGCGCTGGTTCAGGCCATGCTCCGGGGCGAGACGGAATGGGATGCCGTCGCCTCCTTCTGCGAAGCAGTTATGCTAGTGAAGGAAGCGGCGGCGCGCGAGAGGCAACGACGAGCCTCTCGCCCCGGACTAAAACCCAGGCGAAGACGTCGAGAGTCGCAAGACGACTACCGGCCACCGTAGGCGCGGTTCTGCGGATGGCGAGCTATGGGTAGCTCGCCGCCCGGCTAGGACCAGGACCGCGTAGACGGCGCGTTTTGTTCCACGCGCGCCTCAAAGAGAAGGAGTCAGCACAGGAAGGGGCCCAACAGGGCCAACGCCTGCCGGGGTTGCGGAATGTTTATAATAGTTACCGTGACCCTGGAACATAAAGGGCAATCGAAGGAACATGAGTGGGTTTTAGTCAGTAAGAGTCTGACACGCCCTCCCGTCGCACCCAGGACGGGAGCAGTCATTGGATGATTTCCCACTCACCAAAAAAAAAAAAAAAGGCCTTTGCTGGCAAGTGGCTTTTGTCTGTGCGTTAGCAACGTTTGTAGAACAGTCACTCAGACGGTATAAAGGACGGCCTAGTGGATGTTGGCGGCTCTACCGTTAAGTTTCGCCCGCTATGGTCGAAACAAGATTTTTTATTATTATTTTATTGTTTTTTTATCGCCAACCCGCCTTGAGCAAGCGTGGTGATCAATGCTCGTGCCTTCTCTGTATGAGAAGAGGCCTTTGCCCTGCAGTGGGACAGTTGTAGGCTGGTATTATTATATTGTTTGAGAGGTATTACGGACGATACTTTTTACAAGATGATTTCGTGCGGTCAGAATGAATAACCTGATCGTGCAATTTTATAATTCGACTGTACAAAATTATCTTAAGACAAGATTAGCTTAAAAAGCTTTCTCTCGTGGCTTTGCCCGAGTGAATGTCAATACCATTATTTACCTATACCTATCCCTTATCCCCTTTAGGGTTAGTTAGTCAAAAATCTTTTTTAGTGGCTACCTTTCACAAAAAACAAGTTTACAAGTTTTAGGTTTGGGCTGGGCGTTGATTTATCAACAGTCAGTCAGTTTACCACATTAAATTAATAGGCGAGACGACGAAAAAAAAGTAATTAGTCCGTCATTGAGATTATTAAAAAAATTTGGACACGTATTTTTTCTTTTTTCTCGTAAACGAAAAATGACGACGATACAGAATTAAAGTTGTGCGTGAAGTCACGATCAGATACAATTTTTGCATTACGGTGGCGTCAAAAGCCCCCACTATGCCCCCACTCCAGAACTTTGTTGCTCTTTATCTTTGTATTTTTTTATTATTTTGATGAAGCAAAAAATACGTGTCCCGTATTTTTGGCCAATCTACAAGACGAACTAAACAGAATGCCATTTTTTTTTGTTGTCGTCATCCCTATTATATGTATAGATAACGAAATTCCTGTTTCGACCGGACCGGCCAAACCTCAGTGGCCGAAATAACTACTAAGCCTAAAAGCCTAGATCTAGATAGACATGAACTCACTTAGCAAACGCACGAACACTCATAAAGACTGATGTTGATTTGACGGCTTTTGTTTCGTTGTGATTTGAATGTGTAATTAAACTGGACGTGTAATGTGTACTCTATTTTCTCACTGTTGAATAATAATTAAGAAAATGTTTGTGTTAAGCTTACTTATTTAGGGTTACATGAGTCAAATATCAAGGTAAGGTAAGGTAATTAAAATATTAGATATTAGAAAAAGTTTTTAAGAAATATTTAATATTTATTTTATAATTATAATATTTTTATATAAAATAAATATATAAGCCGGCTAGATATAGACTTCAATGATGATGATGTTATTTACCTGCTATTTACTACAGAAATGAAAAAAAAAAACAATTAATCATGTATCAATAAAATGCTTTTGCAAACTGAATATAATAGTATATGGCTAATATAGGATATATAAAAGCTATAATATATAAAAAAAGAAAAATAACTTCCAAATACAGTTCCTCATTCGATTTTGTTGCGGAAATTATATTTATACTAGCTTTTGCCCGCGGCTTCGCTCGCGTTAAAAAGAGACAAAAAGTAGCCTATGTTACTCTCCATCCCTTCAACTATCTCCGTTTTGCCATGAAAGAAAGACAAACAGACAGACAGACACACTTTCCCATTTATAATATTAGTATGGATGGATATTATTTAAGTTCATAAACATATATTTTCTTAAAATTGCGCTCACATTTTCTATTAACCACTTCACACAACTGCGCGCCTAGTACTTTTGATTGATTTAAGTACTAAGTATCTCAGTATTTTAAATTTTCTCACATTATCACTTCACATTACTGCGCTCCTAGTACTATTGTTCTCTTAAGTTTTCAATCTTTAATTGAATTTAGAATTAACTATAGGGGAAAATGATTCATCTTTTATAATTATGTTCTCGTCGATTTTTCATTATTTTAAGATGTATTCTGCTATTCGGGGCGGGGACAAATCCAACGAACCAAAAACCATGAAAATTGGTCTAGCCGATCTCGAGTTATAAGTGTTGTAACAAACCCGACTTTGTTTTATATAAATAGATGTAAATGGCAAACCGTTTTTACATGCTAACATTCAAGTAACGATAGCGAAATGACCATAATATTTGACTAGGTATTGCTATTATAGCTGCATTCACAATTATCTCAAAGAGGAGTGGGAGTTGTTTGGTTAGTAAAGTAAGTATTTCTTGTACTGAAAATTAAAAAAAAAAAATACTATGCTCGTGTCTCATAACATTTAAACACCGACGTAAAATATAGACATAAGTACAATTTTCATGGGTCAAGTCCCCCATAACTCAACGTTTATAAATTAGGATCCATAAAGACATTTAGTGTAAAAGGAACAGGACACCTATAAGATGTTTTATTACTTATTTCAACCCTTCAAAGTTTAATATCGCGTGGTTTAAACTTTAATATGAAGCTCATATTGCTTTGAAGACTGCTCGTTACTCATAAAATTACCCAATTTCATACTACACCGAGTCGTAATTTGTAGTCCACAGTAGCCAGTACAATGAACCCTTAATTCCTTACAAACCATATTATCTCCTCCATTTTTCTCTAAAAATCCGTCTCTAAATAATAAATATGGTCATACACATACTAATCCAACTTCTACATCCTTGTACCTGCAATTTTAAAAATATTACAACGGCGTACATTACAAAAGCAGCCGTGCTCTGTTATTCTAAGGTTGATAATTCCTTGTTTGTTTAGTGATAAGTAGCGCTATAAATTTATTAGACGATGATCCTAGGGGCCTGGGTCCCCAGTTACACAGTCTGTTAGTCACAAGCCTGTTTACACCCGTAGGTGGTCGTATGCACGATGCAGTAGCTTAATTATCTTTGTGACCAGGAGTTAATGATCTGGAAGAGTCACGCGACGAATTTTGGTGCAGGGGATGGTTGTAGGACGAATATTCGGCCTAAAGGTTATTGACATTATTGTTCTGGTGTATTCTTAAGACACGATGAAAAAAGAGGTGTTATAAGTTGTACCACTATCTGTGAAGTATGGAGTTACTTGCCCATTCTTCTCCATACGAATCAACTTTTTGGAATGGGCAACTAGATTCATTTTTCTTTGATTTTGACGTTCTAAAAAGCCTTTTAAATGGTCTATTAGAAATAAATGATTTGAGTTTGAGTGTCGGTGTGTCTGTTTGTTTGCTGCCTGTGGCACCATAACTCTTAAAAAGGTGAGCCAATTTGGATGCGTTTTTTTAGTAGATTAGATTATGTAGCGATGGTTCCTGGTCATGTTTCATCGATCGAATCAGCCGTTTTAAAATTATCAATTCTTTGGTTAGCTTCAATCGCAATTTTATTATCAATGAGTAGTGACGAGTAGCCAAAAATCATTAAATAGTTCATTTAGTTGGTAGCGGAATAGTTCTAATAGTTACCGCGGTCCCGGAACATAAAAGTAACCGAAGTAACATGGGTGGGTTTTAGCTAGTAAAAATCTGACACTCCCTCCCGCCCCGTTTAGGGCGGTAGAAGACCACCACAAAAGAAAACATACATTTTACAAGTAGTAGTTAATTTTATTATATTATAGAGGCAAGGTAATTCTCTTTAGTTCAGTAATCGGAGCTACAACTGCAGCATATCTGTCCGTCTAAACCATGCACGTAGACAACACAAAGCGCATCCAGTACCAACCTCCAACATGTTAATTACAAACATAAATAGTAACGTCCCTCGGTTTTGCGCCGACACCTAGTCATAAACCAGTCTCGTATGCTTTATAATAGAGGTCGTTAGCGCACTAAATGAAATTTAATGGTCAACATTTAGAACGCAAACTTTGGTTGTGTTACTTAATTGACGTTTAGCTGAAGTTCTAGGGAGTTCAGACTGATGGGTATTCTTTGAGTAGTAACTGTTGTCTTGGTGCAAATTGAATTGGGATGAAGACTACATTAAAATATTGCATTCTGTTTAGTGCGTCTGTTATACCGTTCAAAAATAACTGACACATATTTTTTGCTTGGTGCAATTAATTAGGAAATACAAAGATAAAGAGCGCTTAAGTTTCGGAGTGGGGTTGACGTCACTGTTCAATAAAAAAAATACCTAAACGTGACGTCACGCGAAGTTCAACGCACTGTATCGTCGTCTTTTTTCTCGTTTACGAGTAAAAAGAAAAATTACGTGTCCAAAATTTGTGGAAAATCTACCTGACGGACTAATTAGTTTTTTGTTGTTGTCTCGCCTATTAAGTGCCACGGAGCGTAGCCGCATAGAAGCGTATGCATCTTTAAACTTTATGCGCAAATTTATGTAAGCGCTCTACGCGTAAGTTTCGTCAACTCATCCATACTAATATTATAAATGGGAAAGTGTGTCTGTCAGTCTGTCTGTCTGTATGTTTGTCTTTCTTTCACGGCAAAACGGAGCGACGAATTGATGTGATTTTTTAAGTGGAGATAGTTGAAAGGATGGAGAGTAACATAGGCTACTTTTGTCTCTTTCTAACGCGAGCGAAGCCGCGGGCAAAAGCTAGTATTTCATATTTTTGTGAGCTGCAAGCAAGCCTACACCAATCGTATTCGTAAACCAACCGTATAAAGATGCGGACATTAAGGTTACGGTTACTTAGATGGTACTCTCTTCTTTTAGTTCTTGTCTATCTCTTTTACATCAACTGGGTAATATGGGGTGAACAGGGATACAGAAGTAAATCGTGACTTTTAACTTTGAAGGTTAAGTAATATAGTATGATATAAACGGTGTATTCCTGTTGCATCCATTGACTCTGTTCCCGTTATGGGGACTACAAGAACTTACAATATGTCCTTCCCATTGTCCTCATTTACGGTTTCTCATCATGGGGACAAATGTAAATCATAAAAAGTCCGTCCCGTTTTCCCAAGAGCGAAGAAAGAACATGGGTGGGTTGTTTGAATCATGTCATTCGATGATTTGCCATCCCAAAAAAGGGTGGATTAGATAATTGTGCCAGCATATCAAACAGAAAAACACAAGTAGTGTTCCCCACTTTATAATGACACTGGTTATGATGACAAATTATGTCAAAGTAGCTAGTGACCGCCTTTGTTTGAACGGCGTTTAAATGTAGATTACTGTCAATATTATTATTTTTTACAATATTTTTTTCCACCCATTTAAGTTACAATAGCATCGTTCACATAATCGCTGTAATAATCTATCGAACTGTTCCTATAATTACCACAGAGAAACACTGTCACACAATATAGCCACCAATTAATTCTTATTATAATATTCTCAAGGTAACACGGCGAAATATCGATTCGGTACATTTTTCGATTGTTTCGCTGGAAGCATAATGTGTGGAAGTCACGCTCCTTTTCAATAATATTTTATAGGAAAATATTAAGCCTTAGTAGAATGTTTTTCATTTTGTAATCTGTATATAAATGTAAACTTTTGTATGTGGAACCGAGTTATTACCAAAACCATCAAATTTAATGAGTTCGCTTCGGGTTGAAAGCAGCGATTGTCTTTTTCTTCAAATGGGTTACCGAAAAACAAAAATGAAATATAATTACGGCTCCTAATTTAATTATTTCGTGTTAAATAACATTTTCTGGTTTTTTTTTGGAATGAAATTGTACTTAGTAATAAAAATAATTGTACCTGCTTACACCAGGTTTGTAATTGTTTTTATAATACTGAGTATAGTAAATAATATAGTGTTTAAAAATATATTTAAAGAAAAATGTACAGTTAATTCTATCTTTTCGATTTTAGGATCTTACCGTACGTAAGGTACCTCTGAAGCCTTATAGAGTTACTTTGTTGTCCGTCTATCTACCAAGACTGTATTTCTTAGGAACACCTGTACACTTGGGTCTGCGATATTTTAGAGCTCTGAAATATCTACTTTGCTTTGTGTACATCGTACCCTTTCACTTGGTATATAATTCATTCTTGGACATGCATAGGCATTCACTTCCAGGCACTTACCATGCATATCTGCCCACCATATTTTCTAAAACCAATTCAGTAAAGAAAAACAACCAAGAAAGACTATCGCCACTCCACAGTTTCGATTGCCATTACGCCTGGAACATCAAAGGGAAATATCCAGTATGTGTACTCCATATGACCGTTACAGATTGAGCTCTAAAGGGTTTGTATCGAGGGCACCCTACTTAGGGGAAACTGGCTCAAGAGCTCAAAGGAAAGTCTTTGAGTGATCACAGGATATATAACCCCTTGCTTGCTCGGTATTGCATAGTTGGCTTATAAACGTGCGTGCATTCTTGTTTGCCTGAGGGTTGACTGTAGGAAGTCAGTATGTGAAGTAGACAGTGCTTTCTGCTATGATATTTAAAATATTTATAATTAATCAACAGGTTTGTTGTTCTCGAATAAGCTCACGAGGGCGCTAAAGTCTCTGAAAAAATATTTTTAATAATGATATATTTAATAGGCATATTATCTTCTCCGCAGTTATTAGATATTAAAGCAACTATATATGTCATTTGCTTTCAACTTAATATACGCTCTCAATAAAAATAAATGAAAAAAAAACAAAAATATAAAAACCGGTCAAGTGCGAGTTGGACTCGCGCAACGAGGGTTCCGTTAATGGGAAGTACCCTATAGGTTTTGAATCCCTTGCAAATATCTAAATGCAATATAAACCGCCCTATCTTTTTATTGCGTTGATTTAGAAACTTGAGTTTTTCACTGCTTTAAGAGATAGCAGACTTAAGTATGTGATATTAATTTCAGCTTGATATCTCGACGCGTTTTTGAGAAAAAGGGTCTTGACAGGCGGACTAACGGGAGGATGGACGGATGTGAACTAATTACAATCTTATGGTTTTCAGAGTTTTTCCTTTACTTGTGCTACATGACCTTGCTTCTTGCCGAATTTCATGATTCTTGGTCAATGGGAAGTACCCTATAGGTTTTGAGTTTTGATTCCCTTGAAAATGTCTAAATATGCAATATAAACTGCCGTATCTTTTTATGGCGTTCATTTAGAAACTTGATTTTTTCACTGCTTTGAGAAATTGCAGACTTGAGTGTGATATTAATTTCAGCTTGATGTCTCGACGCGTTCCTGAGAAAAAGGTTCTTGACAGACAGACGGACAGGCGGACGCCTGATGTGAACTAACTACAAATTTACGGTTTTCAGAGTTTTCCCTTTATTTGTGCTACATGAGCTTACTTCTTGCCAAATTTCATGATTCTAGGTCAGTGGGAAGTACCCTATAGGTTTTGATTTCCTTGCAAATGTCCAAATATGCAATGTAAACCGCCTTATCTTTTTATTGCATTGATTTAGAAACTTGACCTCTTCACTGCTTTGAGAGATAGCAGACCTGAGTATGTGATATTAATTTCAGCTTGATATCTTGACGCGTTTCTGAGAAAAAGGGTCTTGACAGACGGACGGACGGACGGACGGACAGACGGACAAAAAAGTGTTATGAACCCTATAAGGGTTCCGTTTTTACCTTTTGAGGTACGGAACCCTAAAAATGGTTCTAACTTTTGATCAGTAGAAAATTAACCAATATACACAAGGTCAAAAAGTTTGGAAACGAGTTTGCGGATGCCTCTATTTGATTTGGACTTCCAGGGACACTTCAAATAATAGGGAATAATCGCAGCATCATGCTGAGATAGGGACCGTTTTTGGCCTCGCACAGGTACTTTTTCATTTTATTTTTATATAAGTTCATGTTTTTTGTTTGTATTATTTTTATTTCCTGTGTGTGTCCAAAATAAATGTTTTTCTTTCTTTCTTTTCTTTCTTTTCTTTCAATTTATTACAATTGTAAAATCGTCAAGACAGTTACAGTTTTCGCAGGATATATAGACGTAAATAAGGTTAATTCATTCCACAACTCATAAACACACATGACCTGCGACACCTTATGAGAAATATTTGCTAAATATTGTTAACGACTCTTTTATTCTGGTATTTAAACTTGCATATAATATTGCATTTGTTTACATAACTACTATTGTTTAATTAGAAATAAAGATATATTAAATTTCTTAACTTAAGTATGCTTGTTAAAACAAATAAAAGAAACACATTACACAATTTGTAACAATAAAAACAACGACAAAAAAACTGACACCAGTTAATAAAACAAAATGTCTCAAGTAATGTCTAATTAAGCTTAATTAGTTCCGCGCCAGGATGCAGGCGGGCCCAAAGGATTAATAGAAGGAATTAACGGTGATACTTAATAACATCATCAGTTTGATGACATGTGGGTCTTGGAACAGCTTTTGAAACGGTCATTGACTTCAAGGATAGTCATTCTTTAATTTAAAGTCAAAACATCTCTTTGACTGGACTCTTTGTTTTGTGGTAAGTGACCTTGACTTCTAAGCCGGAGGTCGCGGGTGGGTCCACCCAGGACAAACTTTGTGTGATGAGCATGTTTGTTCTGTGTCTGGATATAATTTATCTATGATATGAGATTATATATATATTATATCTTTGAGATTGCGAAACGTTTAGTCGATACTTCACGTGATCAGAAGGCTGGCATCTACTTTGCCCAAAGAATAAGCATCGCAATTCAGCGTGGCAATGCTGCCAGCCTTCTGGGCACGCTGCCCGTCGACAGTGATGACGAGTTTTACGACGCCAACGGATAACCCCTTTCTTATTTATATTTTAATTTTTAGTTTTATTTTAGTTTTAGATATTAATTCGTTTTTTTGAGTTAGTTTTAAGTTAGCCATATTTATTTGTATATTGTACGTATGTAAATAGTTTATTTCTAAATAAAGGAATATTTGAATCTATGATATGTTTGTAAATATTTTTACCATAATTCAAGTTCTGCTTTGTGATCAGATGGCCGTGTGAGAGTAGTCCCAGGATATTTATATATTTATTTTTTTATTATCTAGTGCTTTATATTTTTATTACTTACCCCGTAGGGACCTCGTTGAGCAGATCAAAATCGGATAGGTGACAGGACTTATTTGGCCGAATACTGAAACGCGACTTTACTTTGAGACGCTCTCAAATCTGTTGCTGTCTTTGTCACTCTAAAGGGAGAAAGTAAGGACAGCAATAGATTTGAGAGCGTCTCAAAGTTAAGTGGCGTTTGAGTATTTGGCCAATTGACTGTTTAATAAATCGCTGGATCCTGGAGTTCCGAAAGATCTAACCCTCGTATTGGTAACTAGTTTCGGAAATAGAATATGTTTTCTTTATTGGAAACTAGGTTTCGGAACTAGAATACGAAACTAGAATAGGCCAGACTACGAAATTTTGATAAAATTTGAAACGATGGTGGCTAGCTAATCGTTTATGTGCAATTTTAATGCGGGCAAAGCCGCGTACTAAATTATAATTAGATTTGTACGTTTTTTACTACGTTTTGTCAGCCTATAATAAATTCATCCTTGTATATAAAATGTTTACTTGATTTATGAGCCTTTTTAAAATCTACTTTTTTTTTAAATGTTATGACTATTTTTTTTGTATTTAAGTGCTCAGTAAAGTAGCAATATAAATAGGGGGTAGAATATGGAAAAGAAATAAGCTCCTAAATGGGCTATACACATTTATTAAAGTGCTCATTTTGTCTGCTATTACATAAATTACGGACGCATTAGAAATAATAAAAACGATAACATTATTTTTATTAATAAAGTCTTTCATCTCCGAATTAATGTAGCCTCTGAGTGCCAATTAGCGTCGTCGTAAGAACACCTTATCCGACTTCCATACAATCGAATCATCGACTTTCGTAATGTACAAAATACGGCTCAAGATAAAAGAAAACAAAAGAAACTCACTAAACGCCCTCTCTTTTGTTACAGATAAAAATCTCGCTCTGATGTGAAAAGCGAACAAAGATGGACCTTAAATATTTGATCCTAATGATTGCCTTCGCGACAGTCGAAATAAACGTAACTGAGAGCAGACAAAACGACAAAAGGCGATGGAAGAACGACAAGATTTACTCACACTACGTTAATATTTGTGATATACAGGACCGAGGGTCCAAAGTTCATTGTTATTGCGAAAGCATAAAGATAAAAACCGCCACAAAGGCCGATTGTTGGGTATTCAACGGCGGTATAGCTGAAGACGATCCGTTCTGGTCCAATTTTTATTCGCAACCAAAAATAGAAAAGTTAACATTCAACGTCAGAGCCGACGGAGGATTGACGTACATACCCGCAAAAGTGATCGTTAGACTAGAGCGATTACAATACCTCAACATACAGTACGCCAACATTTATAGTATACCATCGTTCGCATTCACCAACTCGACCACGCTCCGGGAAATAATATTGCCCAAGAACAAAATAGCAAAATTGGAAAAGATGTCGTTCGCCCATCTAATAATGCTGTCAAACGTCAGCTTAGTAGAAAATCAAATATCGGAGTTGAAACGGGATGTGTTCTATGTCCTCCCCAATTTGCAGAGGCTGTATCTGTCGAAGAACATAATTAGCGTTCTCCACGATGGATGCTTCAAACATCTGAACAATCTTATAAAATTGGACCTTGACAACAATCAGTTGACAGTTGTCATTAGGGAGAACTTCCAAGGACTGTCTAATCTGATCACGTTGGATATGAGAAACAATAAATTAACGATGATAGGAGACCTTGCGTTTGCGGAACTTTGGAGCCTTCAAGAACTTTACCTGGATGGCAACGAAATAGAATTTATATCCGAGAGGGGTTTCGGTGGATTGACTCAGCTGCGAAAACTTTCGTTGGCCGATAATAAGTTGGGGACATTAGACGACGGCGTGCTCGGTGATATTCAAAAGTTGAATGTTTTGGATTTAAGGAGCAATAACTTAGAAACGTTGAAACAAGAAGCAGTACAAAATGTTTTGGAAAACATGAAGTCCAATTATGCGTTAATCTCTCTAGACGGTGAGTTGAATTTTGACAACTTTGTTCATCATTTATCTTTGTTCTTGCAATTTCGTAATCCCTAACAAATGCCGATATTACTTTGTAACTGCTGACATTTGTTAAGATAAATACGAAACTTAGTTCTTTGTTTCTGCCAACGCTTTTGATATGTAGGAAACGAGTCGAACAAATAAGGATGTTGTAACAAATCACCCGCCACGAGCCCGGAAACAATTAGTTCTGTATGTGTTGGAAATGAAGAACTTTAAAGTAGAATAATGCAATTTTACACCTCATTATGTAAGAATAATAATTTATGCAGTGCTATACTGACCAAGTATTCAATTAAAAATGCAAACTACCATTATAACGGCTCATAAAACGGCAAAAAAACTATCATTAATAACATCTGTGTGCTCGGTTAATTACCGGAGCGTAGTGATGTATGCTCCTTCAGTAACCCGCTGGGTAATATATCCGTGTTGAAAATTAACCGGAATGGTTCAATTTACCGCACGATTAGCTGCCTTGGCTATTATTTCACGGTTCTTTGATTATCATGATGTATCATTAATTAGCGTTTTGTAGGTGTTATAACGAGGAGTAGGAAAAAAGGGTTTTGTTTATTTTTCGCTGGTGGTTGGGATTTTTTATGTAGTAGATTAGTAAAATATGTTTTTGTATAAAATGTGATTTTGTTTGTCCGGTAAAGACATTTAACTACTTTCAGATTGAAAACTTTTTGACTGTAGATTTTAAAGTTACTAGGACGTCTAAGACTTAAAGACGTTTTCTTCACTGCATAATCTCGTAAACTAGCGCCAACTCCCATCAATCTTCCAGCAAATCTACGAACTACTAACTAACCATCCAAAAAAACGTAAGCCACAGTCCACTGCACACTTAAACCATCCGGGGACATTACTACCCCCAACTACAATGAATCAGGCCTTGAAATACTGTGTTTAAGTGCTCTGTGACAATTTAATAGCGTCTATATTTTGCTACTAGCTAGATGTTATATTTCCCGCAACTGACCGAGCATTGCTGTTAGCTATGATTTAATACTCTTTGTCCACTGTTAATTTGGTTTTGTGGTTTGTTTATTGTAGAGTTTATTCTACTCTTTAGTTAGTTAGCTAACTAACTATACATACGTAGATACACATGTACACATGGCGTCTTTTTGTCTTTTAAAAATACTGGGTTTATGTTATGATTGTTATTTATTTTAAACGGTGAGGTTTAGAAAGAGTAAATTGGCTTTAATGGTTACGTAGACCATTAAAATGGATCAGCAGCGTATTTTGTTGGTTTTTCATGGATTTTTCGTATTAGCATAAGCAGTCCTAAGTGCTAAAAATTTAAATTAATGTGGTTAACCTGAGCCTTTCTTTACAGGTAACAAGCTGACCTGCGACTGCCGCTTGTCCTGGCTCCACAAACTCCGAAACGAAACAAAAAGTAAACGCATCAAAGCTTCCCTCTCTCGCCTCAACTGCATTATGGACACTAAGATCAACATAGCAACAGTCAAAATTGAAAAACCACAAAAACCTATTCAAGGTACGTATAAAAAAGACATAGATTACGAAGAAGAAGAATTTGAAGAGAAGCATTATGATGACGCAATGCAAGATCAGGAAACGGAGAATGATGACACAAAAATTGAATATAAGAGGAAATTGCTAGAAATACCCGTGGAGATGCTCCCTTGTCCGAACCGTTTAATTTACGAGGCGTCGTATTCGCCTCCGACGCAAAACGAGGTCAAATATTACAAGACTTCATCAAGTCGGATGCTGGTAGCAACAATAGCAAATTTGTTACTAGTGATAGTAGCAATATTGTAGCCTTATGAATTGAATTGTAAATAATTCTGTGATTTCATTATGCATTTAAAATTCAAGTGTTCTAGGTTATTTTGACTAAATTAGGCATGATTTTTTAAAACTACCTTTATTCATATTTTTTGTATTCTTGCATATGTGTTTAGTTAGGTAAGAAAAATAAACTTTTTGTGATTGTAAGAATCATAATTTATATTTATCTACATTTTATATATTTAATAATATATCGTGACCTAAGTTGTATTAGACATTAGTTGTACTGCTTATATTTATACCTATTTAACTACTTATTTTTACTGAATTCTTATTATTGTAATCAATATTTTTACTGCTTTCATTAATTCTTAGATATTAGTTATTTTTAGGAATTGATAGATTTAGGTGAATTTGGACCCAAATAACTAATGCTGTAAATAAAGTACGCTCATGTGAGTAAGAAACATGAACTCTGTGTAAATAACATTTAAGTAATAAGAATGTTATCAATTTATTAACTGGAATTTGTTGTGACCTTGGTAGCACTTTGTGACCAAACGTTTCATGTAAAGCTATGTAATAAATGGATATTAGAGAAATTTCAATGTAAGGTTATTTAAAGTAACCTTGCATACTTCGCTCTAGTGAACTTTCTGGCGTCGGTACATCGAGATCCTGTACTTTAGAACTAACATACGTCGACATTCCAAACTTCGATATTCAGTAGCGGAGTCACGTGTTTATCGTCATTAATAATTCTGACATAATTACTATCATTGATGATAATGACGTGTAGGGAGCTTGAGGTTGTCATGCTTTTCTAAACAATTATAGTAAATGATTATCACCATTATGTTGGCTCTCTGTAGCGTACTGTTTCTTAGCAACGAAGCTGTTACCATGGTTACAATACATTCCCTTTACGAGCTAATGTTAATCAGCAAAGTGTGGAACTGATTATTATTATGTTGTTTGCTTTAAACCCCACTTACTTGTTGCCTTGGCAACTTTGTCATTATTTCATAATTCTCATTAATGTCGCTAGAGTGAGAGTATAGTAATTTAACGTTTGTATTGTAAAATGTTATTCCGATAGATAGAATACTTTATTTTCTTATCTTTGATAAATCCGTAGAATGGAATTGGAATTTCTTGTACTGTTGGAATGAAAATACTGTATCTTTTTAAAAACTTGAATTTCATTGAACGATTAATTTTGTTACATTATTTATTTTTTATTAGGACTATATTAAAACTAAGACTTGGGTTTCTTGAGTGCTTTATTACTATAGTTGTATTCGTAAGATAATACGCAGAATATAGATTCGTGGAAGATCTACTCTTACGTGTTATGATATTTTTTTAAAACAATATCGGCCCCATTAAACTAACTTATGGGACGCCTAGTATCTGTCGTAACTACAATTTCTTGCGAAACACCAAAAGAACTGTGATAATTATTTTAAATAGTTATAAAAGGTTTTTCATTAAATCAGTTTCTAGTATTGAAATGAGTTTAGTCATTTCAATACTAGAAACTGATTTAATGAAAAACCCCCCGCTTAATCATCCCTAAAATCTTTGATGATTTAGTTAAACATGTCTTTCTGTCTTGTCTGAACGATAATCTTAAGTCTTGGAATAGTTTTTTCTGACGCTGATCATACTTTCCACAAAAAGAAGTTGTGCGATATTTCTTCCCAGGCTTCATTATATAGATCTTGATATAAACTTCCAATTTTGACTAACTAAACTTGCATCTCCTTTCATGGTTGATGTTTTTATCATCTATCATCATTGATAATACTAGGTGTATTTTTGGTCTTGCACAACCCGCTAGGAAATGATTCAACTCATAAAAACAAACAACTTTTATTATGGAGCCAACTCTGAAATCGCGAAAAAAATATCAGTTGTTTCTTACAAAAGTTCAATGCCCTCCCGACCATAATGTATGAAACAGCTGATATTTTTTTCGAGATTTCAGAGTTGGTTTCATAATAAAAGTTGTTTGTTTTTATGAGTAGAATCATCTCCTAGCGGGTTCTGCAAGACCAAAAATACACATAGTACTTAATGCATTTTGCTTTCATCGTATCCCTAATTTTGAGTGGATCTTGTACCAATCTAATTTTTGCTAATAGTGATTTAAATACCAAAGATTTTCTTATCACTATAATATAATTTTTTTGTCTTCGATCCCAGAAGATTTCTTCAGTGCAATGTAAATAAACACATCAAAATTAACAATTATCTATCTTATTCTATTCAGAGTGTGGAAACAATAAATTGATACTTTTCCAATTTTGTTCGTTTCATTTGAATTACCTATTAGATTTCTTGATACTTAGGAATCAGAATGGATTGTTGGTAAACATGCCTTTGTGCTTATTTGAATAAATAATAAATCGTGTGTTGTTTGTCTAGGCCTTGTATTTATCGACTAAGCTTAACACTTTGTTTACTAGTGGGTATTGGGACTGCCGGCGAAATGCTCAAATATCAGTAGATAAGTACACATTTAATATTTAGGGACCGGTAAGATCACTATCTTGAAACGAGACATTAATATTTATTGTTATGTTTGGTGAGGCCTATTTTCCTTCTTATATAGTAGATTATTTGTGAGAAAACCTGGACTTGTAGTTAATAAAGTCTGAAATCGCCAATCCGCCTTGAGCAAGCGTGGTGATCAATGCTCGTGCCTTCTCTGTATGAGAAGAGGCCTTTGCCCTGCAGTGGGACAGTTATAGGCTGGTATTATTATTATTTTATCATATTATTTGGTATAATTTAGGTTTATCAAACAATTTGAAGTACCTAGAATGTCGTACTTAGCTAAACTTTAGTTACACTAAAAAGCGATGGCTTGGATGGATCATTAATTTACTCGTTGCCTAAACATGACATCTTCAATGTCAGCAATTGAATTAAGGAAAGTTTATGTGAAGTTTTATCTAAGAAAAATATTGACAATAAGTGAAATTAAAGAAGTGTTAGGCCAAGTTAAATAATCGTAAAATTCTTGCAACTGTTTTAATGTATTGGCTCGATAGACACGGAAAATAACTAAGCCAATGTAACACTTTGAACCATAACTCGGCCAAATCTCGGGCAAAAGCTAGTAAGTACGGTTAATATTTTTTTTAATAATCTTATGTCCGCTTGCATAAAACGTTAGCAATGAAGTTTACCGCACAACAAAATTAAATCGTCGTTCGGTTTCTGTCAACCGTTTAAATCTGACTGAGACAGAGTGATGCGTAAGTGTATTTAGACTTTAGCTACAATCTCAATACACCTAAAATTTCATACGGTCGTATTATTTTAGACTGAAAGACACTATAACTTAATTTGACTGTAAACCTATATGTAGCCAATTTATTTTTCCTGTAGCATACTTAATTGGTAAATTAATAAATAAAAGAGATCATTATTGACCCTGAAGAGCACAGCAATATAGCTCAGCATGAGGGTTAAGTTCGCCACTATAAGCTTATTATTTAGCATTTTTATGTACATTTTAATTTTATTTGTGATGACTCAGTAGATAAGGCGCCCGTTTATCATGTAAGAGGTTGTGGGTTCAAATCCGGGCAAGTACCAATGTAGGTTTTTTTTAATGTATATATGTAGGTACTTTCTAAAGTTTGCCTTGGACACTGACATTCCGTGCCTCGGAAACCACGTAAAGTTGTTGGTCCCGGAACGGTAGAACTTTGACGGTCGTTACTAGGAAGTCTTAACAGTCTAACCAAGGGGTATCGTGTCGCCTAATAACTAAATAGTACAAAAATGTGCTACATTGTGGTAATCTTAAGTTTAGGGCGCAAAGATATTTGATCCACGACCCCTATGCGAGGAGAATCCTGTGTTACAGGGGTCATCCAACCATCCATTGTAAGTGCATTGCATACAGGTAGGTAAGTTGTACTTATCTATATAAAAATATAATTATGCTAATGTGTGTAAGTGGGAAAGTAAGTGTGTGTGTGTGAGCGCGTGTGTGTGTGCGTGTCTGCGTGTTTGTAAGTGTATGTGTGCCTATGTCTGGGTGTTGGTGAGTGGGTGTGTGTATGTATGTGTGGGGTTACTTAATGAGTTAATTAATAACTGGGGTTGTGGTGGTCTGATAGGCAGTCGCTTCACGTAAAACACTGGTGTCCAGCTGAATCCTGTTATGCTGGCAGCCGACCCCAACATAGTTGGGAAAAGTCTAGGGAGATACTGATGTACATTTTGATTTTATGCGGAATGAAAAATGAGAATATCTTTAACTCTCCCATTCAAAAGTTCATTTCACAAAGTATTTTAAACGAATGTATAATTAATCTCTATTTGTCCAACTACCTACTTATTATTTAAATAACGTCCTTAAGTGCAATATAAAGCCGTTTTAAATGAAGGTATTATATCTGCTAGTTCTGCAGTGTGCCTCAAGTGCCTATACGCTGTAGGTTGAAAGGAATATTCCATTGTTCGAGCAGCGGTTAGTACATTGCCATCGACGAAGTATGCTTTCTCAATAGCTATGAAGAAGTTTTATGTTTTGTACTAGATTTCTACGACCTACATGGCGTACGGAATACCTATTTGCACTACCTACTTCAACACAAAGAAAATATGTGGAGCTAAGTTTTTTTTTGTTACACTAGTTGTAACATATTCGATTTAGAGTTTCTTTTTTATTACCTCTATTTTTTTATTTGAATTTTTATTTGGCTTTAGTGCTACAGTAATTACTGATACATATCACACTGTCTTAAGCTCTGATATTGCAACTATTTATAGGCAAATTTATTTGCCATCCAATGATAAAAAAATACATAAGTATATTTTAAAAATATATAATCTTACCTATCTTACAACACAAAAATAAACTATGTTGATAGTGCGCGCAATCTAAAACGGAATCCAGTCATATTTTTGTCGAATTTGTCGATTTGACCCAAGCGTGAACTTATTTCCTAAACCTATAAACAAAAAACTATCTAGTTCGGTTACATATTTACCAAAATATTTATTCTACATCTCTACAAAGCACACAACACCACGCTTACAAAAACATTCTAAAGAAAGACCATAAAGAATAAAATCATCGTTAATAAGAACATTAATTTTCTTTTCATTTAAAATTTTCAATCTGAAACACAGGTAGCCACACCAAAAGAAACGGGTACAATCTTTTTTCATATAATTGTCTTCAGAGCAAACTGAAAAGGTAAAACGTACGAAATGAATTGTGGCCGGAATACATAATTAATGTCTGTGGCCATCAAAGAAAAAAAAATACTGAACATGAAATCAGGTTGTACCTTTGTCGTGTGGTTTTGACAGATGCTAAAGTAGAACTGAGCAGATTGCTTTGATAAAATCAGCGGGCTGGCTTTGTAAGTGCCTTTTCACACGTACCGTTTGGCAGGTATCATAGGTTCGGGTACCCGGTGGTGTGTAGCAAAAGTGCGAAGGGACTTGGACGTGTACGCCTGTAATTTTGAAGGTGAAGCGTTCATTTTGTAATGTTTTTTTTATGGGATTTTTTTTGATCATTTTTAAGGAGTATATAATGTCCTATGTGACATATATTACTGCCAGAATTACAAAATGATAAACATAAACAATGATGATCATTGTTTAAAAGAGATCGTATTTTCAATCTGTGCGCATATGAACAATACATGCATAGCATAAGGATTTTATATGCATTAATCTTTGTCTATTATCTCGGTTCTTAAGCGTCACTGTCCATGAAGATGTAGCTACATAGACGTGTATCCGTCATTATACACTTGGTGAATTATGAACTTTGAAATATATGCCAAGCTTTGTTCCACGAGGGAGGGGGGGGGGGAGGCTGTTACATCACACAACATACTTTTACCGTCCTGTTTTTTAAACACGCAACCATTTCTGATCATAACATTCGGGTACCCGGTCTGAATTCAACGGGTATCCGTCACGTGTGAAAAGGCATTAAGTCCTGTTTGTGAACTGCATAAGTCGCTTGAGATTTACTAAGACTTGAGTCTTACAGTATAGACGGAGTAAATGCATTCTATTGGTTTTTGAAATTAGAAATACTTTTGCAATTTTTTCTTTTACTTTAAGAATCACAACGTTGTGCTTCATTTCCTAGCTTTTTCTCATTCTGTCTAGCTGGATACCAGTGTTTACGTAAACCGACTGCCCATCAGACCTCCACAACCTAATATACTGGAGCGAGACGATACCTCTCGGTAAGACTGGTCAGATTTTCTGGGTTTGACTTTCTGGCGCGTTGTGCTTGTTGCATAGAAATAAAATAAGATAATAAATATCTATAGTCTATCAGATTTCATACTGTTTTATAATTTGTGGAAATAATCACATTATAAAATCTCCGAAAAGTACTCTTAATCGATTTTTTTTTTCATTTATAGATACTACTGGCAATAAAACTGTTTCTAGGGATTCTGTGTGGCTAATGTTTCTTTGTTCTAATATTTTTTACAGTAGTAGATGTGAGATTTTACTTGACAGACAAAGTAACCGGCACTTTGGCCGGACTAGCTTTCTAGTGCAGCAATAAAGTTGATTCAGAATATGTAGTCTATTTTTATATCCACTACATCTGTACCTACAAGGTGAGAGAACTCTTAAGACGCGTCACGTGACAATTTCTTTGATTTGGTATTCTGTAAGCTTCCTGAGAAACGCAAGTGCTTCTGTCATTGCGTGAACAGCAAGGAGTTGACAAGGAAATATAAACACACCCACACACAGCATAAAGTCGATTTTTCAAGACCAACAGGGCTAGCATGTACATTGTACAGGGTTTTCTCAATCACGTCTCAATGCGGGTTGTTTTAACAAGAAAATATTTGAGAGCAAAATCAAGACAAAGGTACAAAATTGTCAAGGTAAAGCCGTGGTTGCATGCCATTATGATTTTGCCGGACCCTAACTCATAACTATACAGGCATACAATTTCAACCTAAAAGTATCCTATGTCTTGATTTTTGTCTGAAATATTTGTAAGTCGGATTTTAATTTATTACCTTTGTTGTTAGTTATTTTTTCCATTGTCACCTGTAATTCGACAACAAATCGGCGAATGATGAGACCGTACGTTATACATTCTATTCAAAGCACACATTCTCTGAATCCTTCGAACACACGTAATTTGAGACACAATAGAAAGTCAGTAGTAGCCCGACAGCCGGCTGTCGGTTGGTCGGTAAAAGATGGAGTTAAACTTAACTAAACTACTACGAAATTCGAACAAAAGGTGTTTATTTGAATAATTTGCAGGAATTAATTTATTTAAAATTTCCATTTTTCATTTGGCAGCAAACATCACGTTTTTTTAGGAAGCCATGAAAACTATTTTATTGGGATTACAATAGCCTTGCAACATACGTACCTGTGAACATACATAGTCTGTTAAATACATATACCGAACGACTATTTTTTTAGGATGACTGACATCAAATGACTCCTCCCGCTCTGAGCGGAGTGGAAGGGAGTGTCAGACTTCTACTGACTAAAACCCACCAATGTTCCTTCTTAGCTCTTTGCGTCCAGAGGGCCTAGACAAGTGGCATCCATACTAATATTATAAATGGGAAAGTGTGTCTGTCTGTCTGTTTGTCTTTCTTTCACGGCAAAACGGAGCGACGGATTGACGTGATTTTTTAAGTGGAGATAGTTGAAGGGGAATCCTTAGAGGAGGCCTTTGTCGAAAGACAAGCTGTCAAGAGGCGAGATAAACCGAATGCCGAGAGTATATTTTAGTTATTTTTTTATTATTACCTTTAACTTTTTAAAGTAATGTGTAATTATATAAGTTAGTAGTTGTATAAGTTAAACTCTAGCAGCAATAAAGGCTTATTTTATTTTATTTTATTTTATTTAGTTGAAGGGATGGAGAGTAACATAGGCTACTTTTTGTCTCTTTCTAACGCGAGCGAGGCCGCGGGCAGAAGCTAGTTGTAGAATAAAAAACAAAAACGAATAGATTGTCAAATGTATGGAATTGACATAAGCTTTTGCTAAACAATTTGACATCTCCATACATTTGACAATCTATTCGTTTTCGCTATCTATTCTACAATGCCACTTGTCTAGGGGGCAGGACCGCGGTATCTCTTTTAAACAACCCGCAGTTCGAGCTCAAACCACTGACTTTCAAATCAAAGTTATTTTGCTCTTTGAGTTCAGTTTACCTTTTAAAATCCATACTAATATTATAAATGGGCAAGTGTGTCTGTCTGTCTGTCTGTCTGTTTGTCTTTCTTTCACGGCAAAACGGAGCGACGGATTTACGTGATTTTTTAAGTGGAGATAGTTGAAGGAATGGAGAGTAACATGGGCTACTTTTTGTCTCTTTCACGAAGCGAAGCCGCGGGCAGAAGCTAGTAAAAAAATAAAATAAAAATCATTTATTTCGGACCACAAAGTCCATAGACACGGCAATTTTGTTAGTAACAATTTATTACTTATAACTAATGTTAGTAATTAATAATAATAATAAAAACTTAGGCTTAACACTAAATAGTGGGGGGGGGGTCTACTCAATAGGCTCACTGGTCTTGACCGTATCCCAACACATGGAGTTCAGTGAACCTACTGAGCAGAACAGTATCATGTCTGTCGCCTATCATCCGTAGAACGCTATTCCGGCTCCCACGAACTCGCCGCACCACTGAAGCTACTTTTTTACGCATAATTGCGTAGAAGTCATCTACGCTAGCGTCAGCAAACATGCCAGATGCACTGCAAAATCGTGGAAGCCGAAACAGAGCCCTGAACACATTATTATACTGGACTGGTTTTTACATAAAACATTTTTTGTTGCATTTACAACAGAAACCAGCTTTTTATTTTATTTTATAGCAACATAATGTTCCCTGTAAAGTCACCGATACATTCAAAGCCGTACGAACAAGAACTTTGTAATGACAAAGTAACTTTGTTATGTTACTTACAATACAATTGTGTTTGTTGGAGTGCAACGAGCTTTAAGAGGACTCTGTCAACGGTTTCTTCGTAGAATTAATACAAGGTAATTCTAATTTGAGTTACGTTAACGTTAAATTTTAAAATTAAAAATTAAGTTAAGTTAAAATTAGTTGTTTTTGGGATTCTGACTAGCTAGAAGCCTAGATATTTTTCAGAGAAAATAAATGATAATTAACCTTTTGACGACCAACCGACAGCCGGCTGTCGGGATGCTAATGTCTTTCTATTGTGTCTTAAATCACGTGTGTTCGAAAAATTAAAATACGTTAAAAAATGTTTCCTAGCTAGGAAGCAAAACAAAAAAAAAACCGCAATGATGAAAATAATATAAAGTTTTTGGCTTCATTTAGTGGTTTGGACAATCTTGAAAGTCAGCTCAATAATGATGCGTGGTCATTTGTATTGCTGTAGGTGTACAATACCCACTATATCAGAGCCCTTACCTAAATATAATTAATTAGTATGACCCTGTATGACTCGCACTCCTCTGCTGTTTTTTATGTAGAGTCCAAGACCGTTGAATCAATTATTGGACCCCAACGACAGTGAGCTTCTTTACTGGTAGATCCCATGTTGGTATTGGTTTTTAGGAGTTGCTGTGGGTGAGAATAGTGTGGCGTTATTGTTGCACAAAAAGTGACCAAAATATGACTATACTACATTTTGTGCGATAACGCCCTCTTAATAAACGAGTGAAATAAGGACACAGGAATAACCAACAGTATTATTATTGTGTACATTGACTTTGTTTTGTATTACTTTATTATTTGTACTAGCTGCTGCCCGCGACGTCGTCTGCGTGAAGGCTTCAGCTCCACCCATGTAGGTGATAGCGTGATAATTATGTTGACTTGACCTCTTAGTAATATTCATGTAAAATTTTAAGTAAATCCATGCAGTCCTGTTAGAGATTAGCCCGGACATACCATACAGACAAACAATTAACAAAAGATATTTAACGTTCAAGCGTTTTTTTTGTCAAAATAGTCTCCCTTCTCTCTTAAATTTAAACGGATGGTTCGAAAAAAAAAACATGACGGTCGTCCTTGGATTGTACCTTAAAAGAAAACTATAATGGCTCAGATGAAATCGTTGTTAAATTGTTAATGCGACGTGTTTCGTTATTGAACCCTATTCTATGCGTGGCCCGACACGCACTTGACCATTTTTTTTCTAAATTCCACGACATAAAAAAAACATTAACGATTGTGAATTGTTACAAAACTTCTCTGTAAATTACGTTTGTAGTTTTGCTCTCAGCAGCCAAAATATACAGAGAATCAGGACTCGTGACGCGGGAGCAAGCGACGTACAGCTGTCCGTGTGAGAAGCAGCTCGTCCTGAGGTCGACACCCGCAGCCTTCAGCGTCTGGCGACTTGTTGATAGTCATGGCGAGGAACACACTCACTGGGAACCGCACGCGCTTGAATTGGAAGGGGTAGTTGTGCGGTATGAGAGGAATACGTGGTATAAACACTGCGTCGCCGACGCCACAACCCGTCAGCATTTCCGCTTCAATTATATTCCTTTACAGTGAGATGACTTTGAGCCGGGTCCCGTTACACAGCTTCGGAGGGGACAGGTTCCGAAGAAGCATGATCGGGATGCCAGACCTCTTGAAGTCCACTTGTTAGAAGGGAGTTTAGGAATTCTACGGGATAATGTGTGGCGTCATCTTGATCGACTACAGTGTTTATGGACGTACATATAAACTACTTCGCTTCCCTCAATTTTCGAGAGAATGCTTTCGTTGATGGCTGCAGCTTGATCATTTTTGGGTGTTTAAATGGCTCGCTGGCACACCCAAGAATTCTGTTGATTTGGTATTCGACTGATGTTCCCATACACACAACAAATGAGTTCTTCTAAGGAGGCCACCACTCTACCGAGAGACTCTGGGAGCACTACCTGTTTACCTCTTTCCTCTGGTAGAGTGCTTTCGCCGAGACTTAGAAGGACATCTGAGAATTCTTGGGCAAGTGGATTGCCACCGAGCTGAGCTCGCATATTGATGGTCCAGCGCAGCCTATGAATTTGTGACCACAACGAAGATCGTTTCAACGAAGCATTCACCTCGTCATCCCTAGACCCCCGTGTCACCACAGGGAGTGTTTGCCGGAAATCGCCGCTGAACAGAACTGTAACACCACCCATCAAGTGTTCATTCCTGCGGTTGTCCTGCAGGGTTCTGCTCACGGCCTCCACTGCTTTCCTATTAGCCATCGTGCACTCATCCCATACGATCAGAGAGTAATCCCTGAGCACATGTCCCTTGTCAGTGTTACGGCTTACAAACAGGCATTTCGGCGCTTTCTAAATCTTTCGGTATTTTGAACGTGGCATGCGCTGCTTTGCCACCAGAAAGCAGCGTTGCAGTGATTCCTGACGATACTACAGCAATGGCAATTTTGCCTTGCCTCCTGACCTCTGCAAGGATACCAGTGATTATTAATGTTTTCCCTGGTTTCGGCGGTGTACTCCCGATTTCCACGGTCTTGATGCGGTAATGATCTGGGAGCTGGCTACCCGTACTCTACCAGTGGTTTACCGCCGATTGAAATGACCACATCTTGAAGTGAACTGAAACAGGTGTTCAGCACGCGTTCATCAGTTGCTTCGATTTCACCTTCAGAAGCACGCCTTAAAGCTCGTACAAAGTCCTCGGACAGAAGATGGCGGTACTTCTCCCACAAAGCTACCGGGTTCGCGACTCCTCAAAACACCAAGAGGACGGCAAACAGATAAGGCATGTGACTGGGACTGTCATCATCATCATCATCATAATTAGGTATAGGTACAACAACATAAACATTTATATTACTTACAAAGCAATAATCACACAGATAAATTCCGAACAAAAGTATTAACAGTCAATGTTTATTCAGTACTAAAAACATGAAATTGATGAAAAAATGATCATCATCATTGAACCGACTTCAAAAAAAGTAGGTTCTCTTTTCGACCTGTTTGTATGCATGTTTCTCCGCCTTCATCGTGTGGAGGTACTACCAGCTTAAGTTATTTTATTTATACATTAAAATCAGTGATAGCTTCTGAAATCAGTGATAGCTTTGATTGCCTTATCAGATGTTTCTAATCTTCGATCTTATAAACCAGAAAATGCCTATCAGACCGAACAACTTTTGCCAAGACTTCATTATTTTTTAATGTGTTATGGTGTAGTTGGGTGCTTGGAGTTCCACATTAGGTGTTCCAGATATTAAATTTTTATACGTCAATAGAGGGTGCTCATCAAGCTGAACAACTCCTGCTAAGACATCATACTTATATATGTTATAGTTTAGCTGGGCTCATGGAATTCCACCTCAGATGTTCCAGATCTTCAAATTTATTCTTTCAACAGAAATTGCTTATCACGTGAAGCAATTTTTGCTATGATACCATTTTTGTATCTCTTATAGTTTAGCTGGTCTGTTGCGGTCCTGCACCAGTGGTTCAAATTTCCAGGATAAGTTATAGCCTATATGTCGCCCAGACTTAATACTTATACAACAAAAAAAAATCATTGAAATCCGTTGAGTACTTCCGAAGATAGCTGCTGCCCGCGATGTCGTCAGTGTGAAGGCTCCAGGCCCTCCCCCGTAGGTGATAGCGTGATAATTTGTAGCTTATGTTATGACTCGACCTCTTAGTAATATCCCTGCCAAATTTAAACTAAATCCATGCAGTACTTTTTGAGTTTAACCCGGACATACATACAGACAAACAAACAAACAAACAAACAGACAAACAGACAAAAATTCTAAAAACTATATTTTTGGCTTCGGTATCGATTGTAGATCATGCCCCAAGTATGCTTTAAAAAAATATTCAATGTACAGTTTTGACTTTCCTACTTTTATATAATAAATAATATAATAAATAATAATGCTATCGGAAAAGGCATCTTCCTATAAAGAGAAGGCACGATCACCACGCTTGCTAAGGGCGGATTGTCAATTTTAAGCCCCGTATTCATGGTAAACATTTGTTTAGCAACTGTTGATCAACTGATGTTGTCGCTCGCCGGACGTCAACTCTGCAGTATGGAGTGATCAACACCGCAACACAAGTGTTGCCCGTAATATGATGACAGCAACTCGCCAACATGTTTATGCAACCATGTTGCTAAACAAAATGTTTACCATGAATACGGGGCTTTAAACTTATGTTATTGAAAGTCTAGATTTTGTCACAACGTTATCCTTACTAAGAAAGTCCACTTAAATTGAAGGGGTAATGACCCAGTTTCAATCCAAACTCTGTCTGTCTGTTTTGCGATTTCACACCAAAACTACTGAGCCTATTTAAATAAATTTTGGTACAGAGATAGTCCGTAACCTGAGAATTTTGTTTGTTTAAATGCAGTCATTTCTTTTGACTTGGATTGAAAAAATCAATCTGTCCACAAAAGCGGATTGGCATTTTTTTTTAGGGGAGTGGGAAATCATCCAATGACTGCTCCCGTCCTAGGTGCCGCGGTAGGGCGTGTCAGACTTTTTTACTGACTAAAACCCACTCATGTTCCTTCGGTTGCCCTTTATGTTCCAGGGTCACGGTAACTATTATAAACATTTCGCAACCCCGGCAGGATAGTAGATTGGCATAGTATAGGCTGTCACTATACAACTAAAGCGACCGATGCATAACCAAAAACGAAGGTGAAACCTTTAAAGACAGCTATCATAAGTATTATTATAAAATTGTAACCTCTGATTAAGATAAAAGAGTTACTTGGCATCCGGAAACAGTTTGAAATTTATTTGATTAGCTTACTTACAAACAAAGTTTGTTTTAGATTATGTCCGATAGAACTGGCGGAAGGCTGTGGAGGTATAGATAGGTCGCTTTATCTACTTTACAATCTTGAATGGGCAAGTTGTGAAGAACGCCCCCAGGCAGTAGAACCGGCGTAACCTCGCAGACGGGCCATCAATTTAAAGTCGAGTTTTCATTTATTAGTCAACTAGCGATCCTCCCCTTTTTTCATTTTTTTATGTGGAGTGGGAAATCATCAAATGACGTCTCCCGTCCTGGGCACGGTAGGAGGACGTGTCAAACTTTTACTGACTAAAACCCACTCAAGTTCCTTCGGTTGGCCTTTATGTTCCAGGGTCACGGTAACTATTATAAACATTCCGCAACAGCGATCCGCCCCTTGCATGGATGTTACATACCTTTGAAAATTTCGACTTTTCTCTAATATGATAATATGTGTGTAATAAATAAAATCCGTTGCGTAGCTTTAAAGATCTAAGCATACGTAGGGAGATACAGTTAGCGGAAAGCCACTTTGTTTTTAAAGTTCGACGCAAAAATAGGAGGTTTAAGTTTGACAGCTTTGTATGTTTGTCTGTCAGACAGTTTTGTCTGCCACACTCTTGAAGGTGTTTTTTTTTTATATGAAAGTGTGTTATCTGGCGATGGTTAAACGGTTAAGCTTTTTGCGGGGGTTTTATAAATTTTAATTCACACTGTATTCTAATGCCCTTACTAATAATCGCTGCATAAAGTTATGACAGGTTTATACGTCAAAAAATGTATGGTTACACAGGCTTTATTCATTGCATAACTTTACACAGTGATTATTAGTTTATTAGGGCTTAAGTATATAACCTCTGAATGATGGCTAGTGAATTAAGAATTACAATGTTCGCCAGCCTGTTCAAAATTTCCTTTAAACGCCAGTTGTATTACCTTCTCCAAAGCGCCTACTCTCATAGATTGGAGGTAGCTTACTTATTCTTGTTCATTCAAACTTATAACAACCCTTATAGAATTGTGAATCATGTTGTTATAAACTTACTTGTAAGGAGTTGTTACTGACTGGTATTATTATAATTATTATAATGGTAAATAACTTCTGCTGTTGTACACCTACTCACCGATAGTTTACTTACAATACAAGTTAAGTTTCCTTATTTTATAACAATTTGATGAGCTTTATGAATAAAGCGGCGTATTGAGTAAGGCCTCTTGGTGAAGACAACGGAAAACTGACCGAATTTCATAAAGAGCGACTGGCCGACGCGCAGTGATGAATAAGTAAGGTAAGTGTGTTTCTTAGTTAACGCGACGTATCCGTAACAATCTTGCAAAGAAACTCAACGCATCAGACCGTCACCCGTTGACAAAAATGGTCGTTGACAACCAACAGGCGTAACGTGATATACACACCGATCGTCACGCTATGGAACTTAGGACAACCAATCACACGCGCGTGGCCGGGACCGACTGTCTCCGAATTTATCGGACTGTTTCTATGCCACGGAATATTGAAGTTTGAAATGTCGATGTACCGTATTCATCAACTTTATAAATACGAATTTTGTGAATTTGAAAGAAAGATTATGTGGAGGTACTTAGCTTTTTTATTGACTTTTTTAGTAACTTACACAATGGTGCGATCTTTGGTGTCCCGTACTCACGTCTTTATCTGCATCTCCACTCAAGGTCGCGTGATTATCCAGACCAAACGGCTCCCGGTAACAAGTCTCAGTTGAGATACAGAGCACTTAAGTCTGCGCAAACTGCTTTTGTCTCTCCTTTATAATCCAAAGACACCTAGGAGAGGTCTGTTGCAAGGCTAACGCTTTTAAATCATTTCCGAGGCACGAAGATGCCACACCGCACCTTTTGAAGTCCGAATGCCTCAGAGAAATTTCTGATGGAAAATCCAATGGCCGGTCGCCGCCCTGTCGGCCCAACATGCGTTCTTTGGTTGTGCTCGCTGATCAGATCGCATTCTATATAAAATATATTGATACCGACAATGTTGTTCATACATGATGCGGGCTGCGTTCACTTTGACCTGACCGTAGGCCGCAGAACGCATCCAATGTGACAAATCCTTTAAGCTGACCACACAAAAACAAATGTCTTGTAGAATATATCACCGATATTCGTCACACGTGTCTATCAAATTAATGATCAAAACAAAAGAAAGTTAGGTACCTCTTGTTGCCAGGCTAAGTAAAAACACCTTACCACGCCACTACATACACCACACCTCAATAAAAACATTGAACAACAAAAACTTTACCAGAATGTACTGTCAAGTCCCTCCATAACTCCGGATAACTACCTCCATTTCAATTTCAAGTACGACCACATAATATGTACAGGTGGAGGGGCCATTAACACTAACGGATTGACTTGGCGGCGATCCAGTTTGTCATGATCCAGTGTTGCCGTGTCGATGGGATCACCGCGTGGAATTACTGTTGCAGGTATATAGTAGGTAGTAAGCGGGTAGGATTACGTGGGCTTAGTAAACAATTATTGTAATGGCGCTCTGTGAAGTGATTTTTCACTTTAGATCTGTTTATTTTGAGTTTTTATTCAATTTGCACTGTTAGTACGTATCGTTTTATTTGTATGCGAATACTGAATATCCGTACTAATATTATAAATGCGAAAGTAACTCTGTCTGTCTGTCTGTCTCTTCTTTATGCCTAAACCACTGAACCGATTTGAATAAAATTTGGTAAAGATATAGTCTGGGACCCGAGAAATGACATAGGATAGTTTTCATCCTGGAAATCCCCCGGGAACGGGAGCTATTTATTCACGCGAACGAAGTCGCGGGTAAAAGCTAGTATGTCATATACATACTAGCTTTTGCATCTACCACTTTTTAGCTAAAAGCGCCTACATAATTTGTATAACAAAGAATAGCACTGTGTTAGGAAATCTACCTGTACCTGGTACCTGCCTCTATCCACCCTTTTCAGAAATTCAATCAGCTAAACAGCCATGTAGGCTCTGTTTAAAATTCAAATCACCGTTTCTAATCTCGACGAAGATTGCCGAGTCAAAACTCAAAACTGGCAACAAATTCCGTTTTCCAATTTAGAACGAGTATAATTCACATCCACAACGCTGACCAATTCTGAAAGCCAAGGGATTGATAAAAAAAGGTGGAATTTGTTGAGTAACTTTCGTACAGTTTGATTTAATCCGTGGCACGTTCCCCTAGCAAATTGGTTCAGGATAACGATGATATATAATGGTTATATTTTGCAAAGCCACTTTCGACATCCTTGCCAGGTTTGGTGTAAGGGTACCGCAAGTGCTGTATACTGATTTTGCCTCAAACTTGCAAAATGCAGAGGATTTATGAATGATAATTTTAGGATAGGGAATGGGTTGTAAGATGCAATGGTGGTTTATGCAGTTTCATTTTTAGTTAGCTGTAATCAAAACTTTTAAAAGGCATCTTATAATCCAACTGCTAGTTTAGAGACTTAAATAAACAACCAAGAAAATATAAATACTTTTAAATTTTTTGATGAGATTAAAATGTGAGATGACTTTGATGATATCGTACGGACTTAGAGACTAGACGGGTCTATAACAGACTGATCTTGTGTAATATTTTTAATTACAAAATAATTTGACTCCGTTTTTACAGCTACCTTTAACTCCGGAATTTTGCAATATTCCATTTCTGCGAAAGCATAACAAGCTGTTCTGCTCTTCAAAATCAAACCTATTTGTTTAATTAATTTGATTAAATTTTGTCATCAACACAGATTTATATTTAGAAAATTTAATACAAAGCTACGATCGAGGTGCTTAGTCGCAAAACTAATTACTTAGTCAGTAAAATTATTGTTGTTAATTAAAATTCTAGTGCTTGTTTTGTGAGCAGAAGAACAGCTTTAGGACTAAATAATAACAAGACATAATTGTAATCTTCAAGATGTCTTCAAGGTTTTCATAGGACAAATTGATAGTTTAAAATACTATTATTATGTTAATGAATTTATCAATGACATGAAATCTAATTATAAGTGATGACATCTTTGTATAACGTTATTAATTGACTTACTTGACATATTATTTTTTTTATTATTGTTTAATTTGAGTTTAATATATTTTCAATTGACTTGTATTGACATTTTATTGATAACATTACCTGACATTTATTATTTTTATGAGTTTTGTCTTAACTAATTTGCACAAACAGTAAAATAAATATCAATAAAATTGCATGCCTTCAGGCTGTTTATGGAGATACCAAACTTATTTAATGTATCCATGTTTTCATTACCCATTTTCGCAATAAATGAGTTTTAAGTTTGAATATAATTTGTTTATTATCAGACTAGCCGTTTTCTGTAGTTTCGCCCGCCCATTTACTGACCTCAGACGAGTGTCACTTCTGTCTCTATTACCACGATTGTGACTTAAATGTAAGTATTGTGGAGATTGACACACAGACATGCAGATGGCGAGTATTGGGTGGCTCGCCATCTGATCAGGACCAGGCCCAGGCGATGGCGAGTTGTGCGCCTCAAAGTTACAGAGAAGAAGATGGGGCCTGCTACTGCCAGTGCCTGCCAGGGTTATGGAATTTGTTCGGAGAGTTCCGGAACGCAAAGGCCATTAGATAGAACATGGATGGGTTTTAGTCACTAAAAGTCTGTCACTTGTTTCCACTCGGTCCTGACATAAATGAGTTATTTTAAGCTTTTCCATTCATAATAAAAGGCTGCTGCTGAAGTATATTTAAGATTTTGCTCAATCTGGGAATATGACCCGGGACCCAGTTATTAGGGATAGCCAAAAGACAGATGATTGTCACTTACACGTGCTTACTCCAGATTTAACTGTACGTATTATGGAGACCGACATGCAGTATTGGTACGATTAGCCCAGAACCCGACTCTAAAACATTTAGGATAAAACAAGCTAGATGATAAACCTATCCAAAATTCCATCAAGTTTATTACCAGGTAACCAGAATACAGATTCTCGCCGCCAATAAATGGGCCTCGCGAGCCTTAATGCACCGTGTTCTAGTGCATACAATATTACTAAGTTCCACGTACACCAGTATAAATTCCTCATTAAGTCTTAAAGTATTTTAGCGCAGCTTGCACGAACACCTGGGCTCGCATTAATAACAGAATCTGAATAAGATGCATGGCTCTGCACCGTGCGGTGGTGTTTCTGAGTACTTTGTCAATGGTGAAACATGAACAAAGGATAAAGAACTTTAGGTCGTTAACACAAAGTATATGTTTATATGTTTACAAACATCTGGACTGGACAAATAGCTTTGTTTGTCTTGTTGTGAGGTTTTTTCTTGTTTAATGTGGTTTCTTTTGTACGGATGCAATAAAAAGTTGTCATCTATTTCACTTACTTAGACTATTTACAGGTCCTTATATTCGCGTCGGAGAAAGATATTATATTAGCGGCTTTCGTTTACATTTCATATCAAACTTGAAAATCTTACATAGGAACATTCTGCATGGAGAACAATATGTTTTCAGAAAACTTTTTCCAAAAAAAAGATAACCGACTTCAAAAACTAAAAGTTCAAAAATAACTATTTCGGAAGTCGGTGGCTTCTCTTCTGCCGGTCGAATTGTGTTGCTTTGCCACCGACTTCCGAAATAGTTATTTTTGAACTTTTAGTTTTTGAAGTCGGTTATCTTTTTTTTGGAAAAAGTTTTTATTTTTTACTTTTTAGTGAGTCCCAACTACGTTTTAGAGTAACTTTCAAAAAAAAATGTACGTTTTTCTATAAAAATTGAGGAGTTCCCTCGATTTTGGCATGATACCATCATCAGATCCTGGACCTGATGACAATGGGACCATTTGGGAAGTCTACCCTTTCAAACAAAAAAAGAATTGTTCAAATCGGTAGGCAAACGACGGAGATATGCGCGAACAAACATAAAAAAAAACATACAAACATCCGAATTGAGAACCTCCTCCTTTTTTTAGAAGTCGGTTAAAAAGCTCAAAAGAAGCAGCGGGAGGGCGTGTCAGGCTTTTACTGACTAAAACCCACCCTAGTTCCTTCGGTTGCCCTTTATGTTCCGGGGCCGCGGTAACTATTAAAACTATTCCGCAACCCCGGATTTAAAATATCTTTAGGAAAGTTGTTTATGTAACAAACAACTTCTGTTACAAATTAGTCACCCCATATAAGTCAAACTGATAACGGTGGGAGGGGTTCACATCGGTGTCGAGTCGACGATAAAGTACCTGGGACTTGTCCTCGACAACCGATGGAACTTTACGGAGCACTTCCGACGTTTGGGCCCCAAACTGGCGAAGGCCGGAGCTGCCCTCAAGCGGCTCCTGCCCAATCTCGGTGGCCCAAACGCCTCCTGCCGGAGGCTCTACACGGGGATCGTGCGGTCCATGGCCCTCTACGGGGCTCCGGTCTGGGCGCCCAATCTAGCCGCGGCTCCGGCCCGGCTTCTGAGGGCGTCCCAGAGGGTCATGGCCATTCGCATGGTGCGGGGATACCGCACGATCTCCTGCGAGGCGGCATGCCTCCTTGCCGGCACTCTGCCGTGGGATCTGGAGGCAACAGTCCTTGCACACACGTACGAGTGGCGCGTGGAAGTGCAACGCCGGGGCGAAGTCCCGCTGCCGCGGGTTATCGCGGCACGGCTCACGGAGCTCCGGCGAGATCTCAGGGCGGAGTGGAGACAGCGACTGTCGCAACCTAGTGCTGGGCACGCCGTGATAGCGGCGGTAAGACCCCTCTTTGAGGAGTGGCTGGAGAGGCGCCACGGCGCTCTCACGTTTCGCCTGACACAGGTCCTCACCGGACATGGTCAGTTCGGGAGGTTCCTGTGTCGGATTCAGGCGGAAGCGACGCCTGGGTGTCACCACTGCAGCAACGGTCGCCTGGAGGACACGGTCGAGCACACGGTGGAGGTGTGCCGCGCATGGGCGGACCATAGACGTGTCCTCGTAGAGGCGATCGGCGGCGGTGACCTCTCGCGCCCAGCGCTGGTTCAGGCCATGCTGCGGGGCGAGACGGAATGGGATGCCGTCGCCTCCTTCTGCGAAGCAGTTATGCTAGTGAAGGAAGCGGCGGCGCGCGAGAGGCAACGACGAGCCTCTCGCCCCGGACAAAGACCCAGGCGAAGACGTCGAGAGTCGCAAGACGACTACCGGCCACCGTAGGCGCGGTTCTGCGGATGGCGAGCGATGGGTAGCTCGCCGCCCGGCTAGGACCAGGACCGCGTCGACGGCGCGTTAGTGTTCCACGCGCGCCTCAAAGAGAAGGAGTCAGCACAGCCGGGGTTGCGGAATGTGTATAGTAGTCACCGTGACCCTGGAACATAAAGGGCAATGGAAGGAACATGAGTGGGTTTTAGTCAGTAAGAGTCTGACACGCCCTCCCGCCGCACCTAGGACGGGAGCAGTCATTGGATGATTTCCCACTCACCAAAAAAAAAAAAAAAAAAAAATATAAGTCAAACTGACAGCTCGTCAGTACCTAGTTTCTAAGTACCTATTAGATAGAAAATAAAGTTAATAGATGCAATCACTGCATAAAATAAGTTTGAAACAAGTAAATAAGTACGCACCCATACCACTTAAAACGTAATCGCTTCTTAAAAAATGTAAAATCATAATACAATTTAATTTATTGAGTCACTTGACAGTCAAATTGGACGTTCCATAACCCCCTATAATAGCGACACTTGCAAAATATTATATTTAAGGTGTGACACACTATTTCTCGAGGCGGGCTGCAAACGACGCGCGACGTGCAACGAATATTGTTATACAAATGTATAGTTTAAGGGGAAGCTCTATTGTGCCAGAGAGCATTTCAAGTTGGTTAAAAGAAAAGAAAAAGAAAGTTGAAAGTTTTAGAGGTTTGAAAGTAAGATGTGAAAATATGGTTTGTAAATGGTTTTATGTGTTATAAAGAGATTCATTGGTCTTTTGTGTATGACCAGCTGCTTCCAGCGGTTAGACCCGCGTTCCCGTTCCTGTGGGACTTTTAGGATAAAAACTATCCTATGTCATTTCTCAGGCTATGGACTATCTTTGTACCAAATTTAATACAAATCAGTTCAGTAGTTTTAACGTGAAACAAAAACAGACTAACACGGGTCACTGTTACTTTTGCGTTTATAAATTAAAATAATAATATAGATAGCAACTTATCACAGTAACAAGAAGACGTCGAACAATTCCTGTGGAGGCTCTTACTGGGCCCCTGATTTAGAAAACGGTACACCTCTACAGGTCACTCACGACGGCTGGAGTCCTGCCCACTGTTAGATGGACCCTATTCCCAATACGGGTATTTATTATACTTTTAGAAATTATTGTGTACTTACATAAAAGAAAGAAATAGAATAATACCAGCCTATTACTGTCCCACTGCGGGACAGAAGAGAGCTTTTCTTCTCATAAAGATAAGGCACGAGCATTGCGCTTTCATCTCGCTTTCTCAAGCAGGATTCTGGATTAGTGAACTTTTTTTATTAAGTGTAAGTCCAGGTTATTTAACGATGTTTTTCGTCACAGATATCATCAGTAGCTTCCTAAATAATAAAAAGTAAAAATATGAATTGAAAAAGTAATTTCGTAGGTCCTATCTTTTGAGAAATTGAAAGTTGAAAATTGAGTTGAGGAAAGAAGTTGATTGGCCTCTTATGCGTTTGTTATGTAACTCATGAAATTAATTCATTTTAATATTAAATTTAACCGTGTACATGAGAATATTTATACAGCCAACAATTGTACAAGAATATTTTTGGTTCCATACCGCCACAAAAAGAATTTATTAATGAACACTGTTTGTTGAATTAACGAAAATACTTAAAAGGTAACGAATTGTATTGCCACAGTTATTTTGTTTCAGTATTGTTTTAATAAAAGTTAATTAATTCAATTTAACTTCGGAAAACTTCGATTATTCTGATCATTTTGCAACTGTTCACTGGCAAATCGGGCGTTGTTTGCACTTTGTTAAACCATCATCATGGTTGATTGTTCGCTATTATCGAAATGATTTTTGTCAGTTAAAATAATCGTGCGTTTATTCAAGATAATTTTAAACATTACCTACATTTAACCTCTCTCAATTTACTGGTAATGGAATCTTTAATAAAGTTTTCAATTATTTGTGTGTTTATATTTCACGTATGTGTATGTTTAAGTAATTGAACATGATTCCCAAAATGAACAGAAAATGGGTCATAGTTTACATATTTCTGGGTAGTTCAATTGGGATAGGTAAGGATAAAGGTTTAAGGTAGGAGAGAGTGAAACAGACTCGGCATAAATTGACTCTGTCTTACCAATAAATCAAGCATGTTTTGGTATTATTCATTGGATGCATTTTTCCATAATCAAATGTATTGTTAATTTCATCTAGATGTCCGTGGTCCCTTTTAGGAATTTAATACAAAAAAATCATTGCCTAAAGAAAATGTATGCGTTTTAAATAAACTTTATGATAGAGTCTATTTCACACGTTTCCTGTTCTAAAATTGACTTATAATTGGATTATCACAGAAACTTATAATTTAATAAAATTTCGAGATTGAGCTGAATTGAATTTGATGAAATATTTACAATAGAAGAAAGAACCTTTGCTAGATAACCTACTTAAAAAAACCGCATCCAAATCGGTTCACGCTACGGTACCACAGACAGACAAACAGACACACACATAAGGGTCAAACCTATAACACAGTTTTATATCGTTAAACTGTGCCTACAACATCTCCCTTTTCGGTTTAGGGGTTTATAAAACATTACAAATAAAAAAAAAACATCGCAAACAACACAACACAGATTCCGCCTAAGACATAAAACTCCTAACAAAACATCCCCTTAACAAGACACATTATTTAAAGGGCAAAGAATGGTTCGCGTTAGTTTCGCTCGATTATCATCACGCTAGCGACGGATGAGGGGCGCCAGATGGTATACACATTAACACTGATATTGGCTGCAACTTAAGCAGTGGTGTTAAGAGATTTGTAATATAACGACAGTATTTTGTGAACGTAATTAGTAAGAAGGGGACAATGATAAATGTGAGAATGAGACAGGAATATTAATTTGTTTGGAAAGTTTTGAGCACTCAATGCCCTTTAAGCACTCAATGCCCGTTTTCACTAACTTAGGTAATTCTACTAATGTTATAAATGTGAAAGTTTGTATGTGTGTGTGGGCGTCTTGTATGTGTGTGTGTGCGTGTTTGTTAGTCTTTTTCCAAAAAACTATCGAATGGATGGTGATGAAACTTTACAGTAATATAACTTATACATCAGGATAAGATATATGCTATATAACATTACGCTATGACGTACGTAAGCGGAGTAATAATGAAAAACATATTATAACGAAGGTAAAATCGCGGGGGACAGCTAGTGCTTAAATGACGTTCTGGGATAAACTAGCTTATAAAGAAAATCGGGCATTTTGGTCCATAAAAAACGGCCAGACCTAAAATTATTTGTAACAGTTACGTCGCACATACTTTAACCCTTCAACGACCAAGCGACAGCCGGCTGTCGGGCTGCTATTGTCTTTCTATTGTGTCTCGAATCACGTGGTTTAAATACTACGAATTAAGCCCCGTAACTGTCATTTCTTATTGGTGACTAGAGTTCGTCGTGCGCTTACTTACCTTACAAAGCTTTTAGAAAATTAATACTGAGCAAAAACAGTTAAACCCGTAGACAATCGGGAATAATTCAAAATCTAACCGCACATGTTTTTTTATAACTAAGAATTTATAAAAGTTGCCTGATGTCCTTTGTAACATTTTTTTTTTAAATATAATGTTTCTTACCATGAGTATAATAATGTGTTGTGTTGACTATTAACATCCTTTTGTTGAAGGCAAATTAATAATTACAAACATATAATAGCCCTAGCTTTATATGTATGATAGCTTTTGCCCGTGACTTCGTCCGCGTGGAATAATTATAGTTTCCGTTCCCGGGGGATTATCGGGATGAAAACTATCCAGTGTCCTTTCTCGGATCCCAGACAATATCGGTACCAAATGGTAACGGTAGAAGTGGTTTAGGCGTGAAGAAGAGACAGACAGACAGACAGAGTTACTTTCGCATTTATATTATTAGTACGGATTCTCACCAGATGACAACATGGTAAGCAGAAGCAACAAAAAGAAAATGTAACCAAGATTTTGTAAAACATGATTTTTTTAAAAGAGTGTCCGTAGAGTTTCTTGCCTGTTCTTCTCCATAGAGATCTACGTTTTGGAACAGGCAATTAGCGTCACTTTTCTTTTCTGACTAACCGACCGTCTCTGACAATTCATAAGCTGTAAATGGTCCAAGTGAAATAAATGCTTTGAATTTTGAATTTTGGCATAATCTTAAACATTTATTGGAAGGAAGCAAAATTATAAGTATGGTGCAATAACGCACACATATATACAATAACGCACACATATGTATTGTATTTATTGTAGTACAGTATTGGGAAACGTCACGGAGTTCAAGCGACTCCAGGCATAATAAGCCCATAAGTACGTCAGATAGTAAATAAACCCCTGTTGTTCCACTCGCAGTGCCCTTAAAATGTATCTATGTATTTCATACTTTGATATTATTGTAGATATGTATGTAATACCGTATGCATTTTGGGATTAATCCTTCAAACACACGTGATTCAATTGTAGATTCGGTCGTTTGTAATCAGTCATTCATAGAATTGTACATTTCAAGAATTGGTCATTTTTAGACTCTGTAGTCATTTTACGAATTAGTCATTACGCGACTAAAACGATTTTTCGGGATGGATTTTGGAAATAGGCGTAGAAAGACAATAGAAGCACGACAGCCGGCTGTAGCTTGGTCGTCGAAAGGTTAAAACACTTTGATAATACTTTATTGTACTGTATGCTAAATAACCACCAAAAACTTATTTGTTAGTGCATTTATGATAAAATCTACTACTATTTTTTTTTGGAGTGGCAATTCATCTGATGACTTCCCCTGTCCTGGGTGCGGCGGGAGGGCGTGTTAGACTTTTACTGACTAAAACCCACTCATGTTCCTTCGGTTGCCCTTTATGTTCCGGGGTCACGGTAATTATTATAAACATTCCGCAACCAAAATGTACTACTATTTCATCATTATCATCATCTACCAAAATCTTTTTCTAACTATATTGGGAACGGTTCCCAGTCTAATCGGATCCCGCTGTATGCAATTATTTTACACTTAGTGGCTGCTTGTTAGACAGGTTTTTTTCACAAATAATTAGCTTTTGCTCGTGAGTCTAAATTTTATCCTTTTAGGATTGGAATTTCCAAAAATTCCTTCTTAGTAGATACTTACACTTCACTAAGATCTAACCATTTTTTTCTAAAATGGTGCCAATTCTCTTGTTCACAAACTTCACTAAATTTAAGTTAAGTGCATCTCTCTCTTTTCATTTCTTAAAGAAAAGGTCAGAAGATACATTTTAGTTTAATCCTGTCAAATTAGACAGCGCCTGACGAAAATTGACGTATAATTAGACGCCATGTTTTTAAATCGCGTCTAAATTATCTATGGAGTGTCTAAATTTGACAGGACTTAACTAATAATTTATCTTCTGTCCTTTTCTTAATGAAATGGAAAGGGAGAGATGCACTTAACTTAAATTTAGTGAAGTTTGTGTACAAGAGAATTGGCACCAATGTCTTTAGTTTTTTTTCAACTTACTGACTGACTGATTGTTAAAAGATATATCAACAATCGGTCAGTGCTATAACTATGTTTCATATGAAACGTTAATAATTTACCAAAAACTTATAAAATTAAAACTTATTATAACTTAATCTGGGCGCACAATTACATGCAATAGAAAAATATTTGGCAAGCGACTCGCTACAAGATAACTAGTCCAGCTCAGGGCTCTGCAACGGCCAGTGGCGAGCCAACTATTCTATTACTTACAATGTTATAAGCCGATATTGCTCCAAGCTTCCTATTACGTTTGAAATTAAAAAATTCATATTTACTGCTCACTCCGTTGCTGTTGCTGTGTACCTAATCAAATGAAAAGGCCTTACTTGACCGAGCTACCTATCAAATGAAATGAAGTGAAATGAAATGAAATTGTTTATTATGCAAGTAGGATATTAATATCACTTTTACTAGTCACTTTTTTTATAAGGCTAGCTGTTATTTGTAAAGAACCTGAATATAAATTTTTACGAAAATAAAAGAGAATTTTAGCAGAACTGATGGAAAAATAATGTCATAATATTTCCAAAAACCCTTTCTTGATGGGTACTTGTTGAATGATGAAGACCAGCGATGTGGGCTGTTCGTTGATAATTATATCACCAATCAGTCAGCCATGAGTCAGTTCACCATTTTATATAGTACAGATAGATTAGAATCAAAAGTCTAACTAGTATCCGAGCTTTAACATCATATTCACAACTTGTTGAAATGAAAAAATATTTTACATTTTCGAAGTTATTGGTATAGCGCTCAAATATTGGATAGAGATTCTAATCCTGATACACTATTCACAGTTCGCTTGTATATACAGTTTCGTGAAACAGATATATCCAATTTAGATATTGATCGAATGTCCGTAATGTTTGCTTCACGCTCGTATAAGGCCCAGTGCTTGCAACTGTTATGATATTTATTTGAAGCACTGTAACATGTAACTACATCTCTGTAACGCGTGTTGATTATGTTACTATTGTTAGAAGTTTATAGTGATGAATGATACGCAATAATTAGTTGTAAAAAGCATAACAGTTATCAAAAATAATCGATAAAAATATTAAGTGATAATAACGTCTATTTATGTTTTGTAGGTTTGCGATTATCTCGTGATAGGCAAAACCAATAATGATACGGTTTGCAAAAAAAAAGAAAGAACCGCCTTCAATAATAAAAAAAAACCGGTCAAGTGCGAGTTGGACTCGCGCAACGAGGGTTCCGTTATTGGGAAGTACCCTATAGGTTTTGATTTCATTGCAAATGTTCAAATATGCAATATAAACCACCGTATCTTTATATTGCGTTGATTTAGAAACATAATTTTTTCACTGCTTCGAGAGATAGGTAGCAGACCTAAGTATGTGATATTATTTTCAGCTTTATATCTCGACGCGTTTCTGAGAAAAAGGGTCTTGACAGGCGGACTAACGGGAGGATGGACGGATGTGAACTAACTACAATCTTATGGTTTTCAAAGTTTTTCCTTTACTTGTGCTACATGACCTTGCTTCATGCCGAATTTCATGATTCTTGGTCAATGGGAAGTACATTATAGGATTTGAGTTTTGATTCCCTTGCAAATGTCCTAATATGCAGTATAAACCGCGCCGTATCTTTTTGTTGCGTTAATTTAGAAACTTTTTTTTTATTGCTTTGAGAGATGGCAGACCTGAGTATGTGATATTAATTTCAGCTTGATATCTCGATGCATTTCTAAGAAAAACGTTCTTGACAGACGGACGAACAGACGGACGCCTGATGTAAACAAACTACAAATTTACGGTTTTTTGGAGTTTTCCCTTTACTTGTGCTACATGACCTTGCTTCTTGCCAAATTTCATGATTCTAGGTCAATGGGAAGTACCCTATAGGTTTTGAGTTTTGATTCCCTTGAAAATGTCTAAATATGCAATATAAACCACCGTATCTTTTTATTGCGTTGATTTAGAAACTTGATTTTTGTATTGCTTTTAGAGGTAGCAGACTTGAGTATGTGATATTAGTTTCAGTTTGATATCTCGACGCGTTCGTGAGAAAAACGTTCTTGAAAGACGGACGAACAGACGGACGCCTGATGTGAACTAACTACAAATTTACGGTTTTCGGAGTTTTCCCTTAATTTGGGCTACATGACCTTGCTTCTTGCCAAATTTCATGATTCTAGGTCAATGGGAAGTACCCTATAGGTTTTGAGTTTTGATTCCCTTGAAAATGTCTAAATATGCAATATAAACCGCTGTACTTTTTTATAGCGTTGATTTAGAAATTTGTTTTTTTCACTACTTTGGGACAGAGCAGACTTGAGTATGTGATATTAATTTCAGCTTGATATCTCGACGCGTTCGTGAGAAAAACGTTCTTGAGAGACGGACGGACAGACGGACGCCTGATGTGATCTAACTACAAATTTACGGTTTTCGGAGTTTTCCCTTAACTTGTGCTACATGACCTTATTCCTTGTCAAATTTCATGATTCTAGGTCAATGGGAAGTACCCTATAGGTTTTGATTTCATTGCAAATGTCCAAATATGCAATATAAACCGCCGTATCTTTATATTGCGTTGATTTAGAAACTTAATTTTTTCACTGCTTCGAGAGATAGCAGACCTAAGTATGTGATATTATTTTCAGCTTGATATCTCGACGGGTTTCTGAGAAAAATGGTCTTGACAGACGGACGGACGGACAGACGGACAACAAAGTGATCCTATAAGGGTTCCGTTTTTTCCTTTTGAGGTACGGAACCCTAAAAACAGAAAAATAACTTAAATGGCAGAAGCCAGTGGCATCCGAAATTCAAATAATTTTTCTATTACTAGTTTTTAAGGCGTTCCTTTTTTTATCTTCCGTTTTGACCTATCAACCTTCAACAAATTACTGGTTCCATCTTTTTCATATACAAAATTCATTCATCTTTCCTTCGGCTTTACTTTCCTGCCCCATAACATTCATATTTATAACTATTTTAGCCCCATATGTTTTATCCCTCCTCTCTTATACCCATACCAAGATAAACGATTCCCTTTCAACTTGCAGACTTCCTCTAATATACTCATTTCTCACCTAAACGCTTCGATACATATAAGCGTTGACGCGGCGTTGTTATAAAACCATCTGTATACAGGGTTATTGGTAAAACACCGACATCCTCTCAGGACTATGTTACTATCATCATAAACAACAACTTTTGTTCTATGATTTTTACAAAATGTTATACATTTATCAAAAACAAATCTTCAAGATTTCGTTGTCCTATTTAACAAATTTCAACTCTGTATTGTACCGTAACAACATACCTACGCTTGCCGCGCACTGTCCTCGTATGCTACGCAGACTTCGTCACATTTAGAGTGCTCAATTTAAATGTTTTTAATTTTGTATGAAAATGTAATGAACTAAAATATGATAATTTTTAAAATGTCGCAGAACAAAAGTTGTTGATTATGATGTTAGTAACATAGTCCTAAGAGGATGTCGGTGTTTTACCAATAACCCTGTATATAAAATGGTAAACAGAGTGACTTGCTAGGTATATCAACGCACAGCACAACTCGCGTTTAAAAAACTTGATGCGCCGATTGTTGAGAGACCATTTGACTATATTTTGATTGATTTCAAACGGTGCACCGTTTGAAAAGTCAGTATAATAACATTATATCGTGTCCAAGTTTCCACTTCCTTAGTTATTATTGACAAAATTCGATTAATCCCTCAAACACACATGATTTGAAACACAATAGAAAGACAATAGCAGCCCGACTACTGGCTGTCGGTTGGTAGTTGAAAGGTTAAATTCGTATTTGTATCCTTATTGCGCTCACGATTCTAATCGGGAAACCTTCGCTCTTTGTTTATAAGAGTCAGTATCATTATTACCTATCATTTTGACGGGCCTGTTGGTCTAGTATTCAGTGACCCTGACTGCTAAGCCAGAGGTCGTAGGTTCGATTCCCACCCAGAACAAACTTTGTGTGATGAGCATGATTGTTTGTTCTGTGTCTGGGTGTTATTTATCTATAATATGTATGTATTTATACAATATATAAGTATGTATATCAGTTATCTGGTTACCATAACACAAGCTCTGCTTAGCTTGGGATCAGATGACCGTGTGTGATTTGTCCCAAGATATTTATTATTATTACTTTCTTAGCCTTTTCTCATCTATGTTGAGATCGGGTCCAGTCTAACCGGATTCAGCTGGTTACCAGTGTTTATATGAAGCAGACTGCCTATCAGACCTTCACAACTCAGTTATTGGGCGACATGATACAAATTCGTTAGGTTTAGTAGGTTTAGTACTTTTGACAACCCTTAACAACTGACAAAATTGTCTACACATACAATCACATATAATATCATCTCCACATACACTATTTAACACGTCCCACTGAAGAGACTCGAAACTCAGTCCAGTAATATTTAATCATTACATTTAGGCTTTTGGAGTTGGTGAAAACGGCCATTAGCAAGTTAGCAAGTTAATAGTATGTAATAATAACAAATCAAATTGCGGCACAAATTAGCTTAGGTACCGCTAGCCTCATTAGACACTGCTTGCTTAATACACACAAATTACTTACCAAACTGTGCTTCAACTTAAGGGCGCTTAAAATGGCGCCTGCTAATGCATACGTAAATTAATATTGTACAGGTACTCTGTTTGTTTATGTATTTAATAAATAAAAGTTAGTAAATCTTAGCAAGGTTTTGCACGGTTTACCTGGTATTGCTAAGCGATTAAAATATTTAAGAGTACAGGCAATCTTCACTACTTCTTGTAGTAAAAGTGAAATAATAAAAAAACAACTAATTGTGTGTTTCGTCAAAAAAAATAGTTACTTCATTCTCATTTGTGCCATAAGGCTTTGATTCATACATAATTTAAAGCTTTGATTCCCTTACTAGTCAAAATAAGCGGTATGAACGGCTCCATCTTTTGATTGCTTTAACTTAGAGGTTTGGCATTTTCACAGATACAAAGAGCTATTAGTTTAACAATATAAAAATATATATAACAAACCTATAGAAATAAAAAAAATATAGAAACATAGTAAACAGGGAAACACCTGTTCCGTAAAAAAAGTTTTGATTGACAAATAGACAGACAATCACATGGACAGACTTTACTTTTGTAGGTAAGAAATCCTAAAATAAACCAGTTCACGTCAATATACCCCCTGGTAATTGTCCAATTATTTTGGACACGAAACCAGACATAAAATCGGAGTAGACAAAATTTATTTTTTTCATTTTGTCATACACCAACTATCTAATTTATCATTTGATAGCTAAAAGCTTTGATTCTTAGTACTTATTTATGAGGTCAGTATTAAAACATAAAAAAAAACAAGTGCGGCTTAGGCTCGCGCACCAAAGGTTCTGTACGTATTTGTGGGTAAAGAAATCCTGATACAGTATTTTTTTTATTTACAGTTTTCAGATTTTTTCCTATACAAGTGCTATATGAACAAAAGCCGACCCCAATGTAATTGAGAAACCAGCTAGGGAAATGATGAATGATAAAACTGCTCCGTGCTAAATTTCGTTCTAGGTCAACAGCAAGTACCCTACGAATTTCGATTCCCATGATAAAGTCCAAATTTTAATTTTTTGCAACTTAAACGACCGTAAATATTTTTTCGTTAACTTAGAATTTTGATATTTTTACACCTTCAAGAGATCGTAAACCTGAGTTAATATTATCAAGGCTTATTTTTAACTCGTTACTTTTGGCGTTCCTAAGTTGAAAGGGTGTTGACAAACAGTCGGACAAAAGCGGTCCGTTTTCCCATTTGACGTACGCAACCCTAAAAAGAAGTGTGTGGGCGACCACTACGCCCATAAATTCTGTACAGTCATACTAAAAAAATATTAGACAGCTAATGTAGATCAAAGATAAAATAATTACTTACAAAAGAAATAGAAAAATATCATTTGTAGGCTAAATAATTGAGTACAAAGATGAGTTGATGATGTTAAATATTTTTATGAAATATTATTAACAGTGTTATCAAAGTTCTGGCGACTAGGCCATCAGTCTAGCGAGGGAGGTTAGAAGTACAGATAAAGTTCATTGGATTATTTACTTATTATTATTCTACAAATATTAAAGCCTCCTTATATTCTAAGTTAATTTATGTTGCATTGGGCGTTATGTCATTACATAGGTACCATAAAAGTAATAAGTTTTGTTACCAACCTGAAGGAATATAATACCCATACTAATATTATAAATGCGAAAGTAACTCTGTCTGTCTGACTCGCTTTCACGTCAAAACTACTAAACCGAATAAAATAAAATTTGGTGCAGAGATAGTTTATATCCTGATAAAGGACATAAAACAGTTTTATCCCAAAATTTCTGCGGGAACGGGAACTACTCAGATAGAATCACGGGGGACAGCTAGGTACTATATACTAATGAAATATATGAAACACATATCCAGTCAGCTAAAATATAAATGAGTGTCCAAGCACACGATTTATAATCGACTCAAACAACGTGTTAGTAGCTATTAATCACACGTAAAGCTCAAATTCAGTTCGTAAATCTTGTAAAACGAGGCCTCTGACGGGCCTGTTGGTCTAGTGGTTAGTGACACTGACTGCTAAGCCGGAGGTCGTGGGGTAGATTCCCACCCAGGACAAACTTTGCGTGATGAGCACGAATGTTTGTTCTGTGTCTGGATGTGATTTATCTATAATATTTATGTATTTACAAAATATATAAGTATGTTTATCAGCTGTCTGATTACTATGCACAAGCTCTGCTTAGTTTGGCCGTGTGTGAGTTAAAAGAAAAAACAACCTACATTGACCGGCCTAGTGTGTCATTACATGTTTGTACATAAAAACTATGATAATTTAGTGTTAAAACATTTGACGAAAAACGAACGAAGGATTGTTTTGAAAGCGTTCCTACAATCTTGACATTTCTATTTATTTATGTACTAGCGACGCGCTCCGGCTTCGCACGGGTGCTAGACGGTAAGGCCGCAACCGCCATATCTCTGCATTTTTAATATCTTTGAAAATATTCATTTAAATATATTCTGTAGAGAGCCATAATAATCCATATTAAATACACAATGTATTTAAGTTCCTTAATTGGACAAAGCGTTAAATCACTTCGCAAATAAATCATTATTTGTCGTAAAAAGTAAAGGATAAAAAGTGCTTATTTGTAGATCTTTTTAAAGTGTATAATACTGTAGTACATAATTTTTATTTACTTCGTCGGGTTCAGCCAGCGTTTGCGATTTTCGACAAAATCAGTTACGAAGTTTTAGTTATCTAAGCATATATAAGGACGGACTGACAGAAAAGCGACTTAAACAGTAATAAAAAGTGAACAGCGCAGAACAAAAAAAAATGATAAAGTTATACAAAATTCTATTACACTAAGGACATGAAGCAATTTTCATATATTGTTGGTCCAAATAAAAAACTTGCGCGGCCAAACCTAAAATTATTCCCAATTACTAGGTGCTTCTCCTTAGAAGTAACAAAAAGTATTAATAATAACACATGTATTTTCAACGGACTAAAACCCAGGCGAAGACGTTGAGAGTCGCAAGACGACTACCGGCCACCGTAGGCGCGGTTCTGCGGATGTTCTGCGAGCGATGGGTAGCTCGCCGCCCGGCTAGGACCAGGACCGCGTAGACGGCGCGTTTTGTTCCACGCGCGCCTCAAAGAGAAGGAGTCAGCACAGGAAGGGGCCCAACAGGGCCAACGCCTGCCGGGGTTGCGGAATGTTATGTTTATAACAGTTACCGTGAATTGGAACATAAAGGGCAATCGAAGGAACATGAGTGGGTTTTAGTCAGTAAGCCGCACCCAGGACGGGACGCACCCAGGACGGGGGGGGAGTTATTGGAGGATTTCCCACTCACCAAAAAAAAAAAAAACATGTTGTTTCAATATTTTTTTCTTTGTACGTTTTAACCTAGTTCGGTTCCACTTCAAGTAATTTAATTTACAACGAAATTACAGGTGACAAACGATCTTTCCATATCCCATAAACCTTCCCATAGCTCCTTGATCTACAATATCTCGGCAGACGACATAAATTCAATACGTACCTGTTGCGGAATGTTTATAGTGGTTACCGTGACCCTGGAACATAAAGGGCAATCGAAGGAACATGAGTGGGTTTTAGTCAGTAAGAGTCTGACACGCCCTCCCGTCGCACCCAGGACGGGAGCAGTCATTGGATGATTTCCCACTCACCAAAAAAAAAAAAAAAAAAAAAAAAAATACGTACCAGCTTTTGGAAGTAAACTGCCAAAGTGGAAGTCATATTTCTCAATGTCGCCTTACCGTAGTTACATGCATTTAGCTTGGCAATGCACTTTACGGACGTCATGAAGACGTCAGATCAGTTTAGTGAGGCGCTTACTACGCTATTTTGAAGAAATTGTTACGTTTTGAATTTAAAAGAAGTTCACGTGCGTTATAATGTGATAAACAGCCGGTTTGTTTTATACTGTGAGCTTGCAGAGTTTATACCTCTTTCTTCATTGCTCATCTCAAACTGTTATTCTAAACTTGTTTTTGCACGTGACTTCGTCCGCGTGAATTAGTAGTTCCCGTTCCCGGGGGATTTGAGGGAAACGATCCTATGTCCTTTCCCGGGTCCCTGACTATATGTATCAAATTTTATTTAAATCGGTTCAGTGGTTTAGGCGTGAATAAGAGACAGACAGACAGACAGACAGACAGAGTTACTTTCGCATTTATAATATTTGTGCGGATCTGGGTTGTAACAGTACAGTAAAACCTGGCGTTTACATAATGCCTCGACATTTTATATACGGCCTAAAAACCAACTTTATGTAAAATGTCGAAGGCAAAATGTCAGTGCAATTCGGCTTGGATAAGCTAGAAGGTTGTTCTGTGACAAAAATCTATGCTCATTGTTGTACATGTTTATTCAATATCGATTCAGTTAAATAAATAATAATAATAATATTTATATATCATTACCAACTATAACAAAGATGTATTAAAAGATTTAAAAGATTTCGAAATAAAAACATTTAACAATCTTGTCTGTGCCAAAACTTCATACATTTTTTAAGAACACAACGTAATCGAAGCTGGAATTACATTAACGCGTAATAGAATTTACATTTTATGAATCCCCAATAGAAACATTATTTTTATAAAGTTCTCTTTCAGGATTACTAGATTCTCTACTTTCATTTAACACTATTGTACGATTTTTCATTATCATAATCATCTCCCTAGCTTGTTCCCAACAATAGTTGGATCAGCTTTCGTTTGAACCGTATTCAGAAAAATATCTGTGTTTAACATAGAGCAACAGCCTATCAGATCTCCACAATTAAGTAACTGGGTAACACGGTACATACTTTTTTTTTTTGGGTCGTAGGAAATCATCAAATGACTGCTTTCGTCCTGGGTGCGGCAAGAGGGCGTGTCAGACTTTTACTGACTAAAACCCACTCATGTTCCTTCGGTTGCTCTTTATGTTCCGAGGTCACGGTAACTATTATAAAAACTCCGCAACACACGGTACCTATTTGGTTAGACAGATTGTCAGATTTTCCGACTTCCGACTACCTGTAACGACAGTCAAAGATATATGTTTGACAATCTGGTTTTACGTGCTTTCCCAACCACGGAATGTCTGTGATATGCTAATTAAACTTAGAAGGTACTGAACAGGAATTGTAAGAGCCACCACGCGTACGGCAGGATACCACCTTTTCTTGGTCGATATTCCTCGTACCCGCACGCAGCGTTTCTCGAAATCCTTTATTATGCGTACCGCAAAAGAATGGAATTCCCTGCAGGCGTCTGTGTTCCCAAATGCATATAACCCGGATGTATTCAAGAGACGAGTGCATAGGCATTTTTTGGGTGAGCACGTAGGCCCCGTCTATGCCCTCGGGCTAGTCTGGGACCAAGAGCAAGCCCATAAGTAATAAAAAAAGCCACATTGGTACTTGACCAATGTATGTAAGTAACTTTTGTACGTTTTTAATCCGGCCTAAAAAATCACAGGGCAATTTCATGAGTTCCACTTTATCAACAACCAGCATGAAACGTGTGTTCAATTATTTATTGTTTTTATAAGAATTAGTAAACACAGTCGTGCTAATTCTTATTATGAACGCACCTATAATAAGCATTAGACGTTCTTGTGAAAATCACATGACTCATTACTGCCAAAAATGCAATAGAAGAGTTCCAGTCGTCAAGATGGTGAGGGAGCGCGGTTCTGCGGATGGCGAGCGATGGGTAGCTCGCCGCCCGGCTAAGACCAGGACCGCGTCGACGGCGCGTTAGTGTTCCACGCGCGCCTCAAAGAGAAGTCAGCACAGGAAGGGGCCCAACAGGGCCAACGCCTGCCGGGGCTGCAGAATGTTTATAATAGTTACCGTGACCCTAGAACATAAAGGGCAATCGAAGGAACATGAGTGGGTTTTAGTCAGTGAAAGTCTAACACGCCCTCCCGCCGCACCCAGGACGGGAGCAGTCATTTGATAATTTCCCACTCACCAAAAAAAAAAGATGGTGAGGGAAACAACGGGTGTTGTGGTGATGAATTCTGCGGTTGGGGATTTTCCGAACAATTCTTTAAAGCACTACCCGTCTATTAGTACATTTATTGCAACAAATCCCATTGTTACCTACAACAGACGAAAAAAGTTTTCAGCAACCTGCAACTCTTCCGAAATTCAAGTGACTTTTCGTGCTCAAAAGTTCTTAGTACCGAAACTTGTGCCGCGTGGCAATTATTGAGTACCAGCCTGTAATCGAAAGTCGAAAACAAGGATGTTCGTAAACTTGTATGGCTTGTATCCTTTGAAATACATTAATTACTTAGAATTTTCGCCTTAATAACCCTTTCATTGGAAGAAGCTAATAAATGTAATCATCTATCTACTTAACTTTGTATTTTGTGGCAAGATACACGTGTAAGCTTTAGTTCAATACAAAGAGTGTATTGTAATGTAACAGAAGGATCTCACAATCTCATAATAAAGTAGTTATGTTTATTTTTTACCACTGGAGTTAAATCATCCAAAACTAACTTACTTTTACTTATATTTGATACAAAATTTATCAGCAATAAACATATAACTAATAAAAAACGAAAATTAAAAAAAAGTTATTAAAGTTATTAATAATAATATCAGCCTATTTCTGTCCCGAGGTCGCGGGTTCGAATCCGGGCAAGTACCAATGTGACTTTTTCAATTCATATGTACTTTCTAAAAGTTTATCATAGACATCACAGACATTGGTGAAGGAAAACATCGTGAGAAAACCTGGACTTGTAGTTAATATAAGTCCGAAATCGCCAACCCGTCGTGAGCAAGCGTGGTGATCAATGCTCGTGCCTTCTCTGTATGAGAAGAGGCCTTTGCCCAGCAGTGGGACAGTTATAGGCTGGTATTATTATTACTGTCCCACTACAGAGTCTGTCAGTGTCAGTCAGTGCATCACTTACAGAGTTGGCATGAGACAACACACAACCTCTTGCATGAGAGGTGAACGCCTTAACCACTAGGCCATCATGACTTTCATTGTTGTTCCAATATTAATTAATTATACATACTTCCATACTAATATTATAAATGGGAAAGTGTGTCTGTCTGTCTGTCTGTATGTTTGTCTTTCTTTCACGGCAAACGTATTGACGTGATTTTTTAAGTGGAGATAGTTGAAGAGATGGAGAGTAACATAGGCTACTTTTTGTCTCTTTCTAACGCGAGCGAAGCCGCGGGCAAAAGCTAGTTATAATATAATTTAAGTACGCCAGAGATTTTTTTCCCGATTCCAAATAGAGTACTGTTCTCGCACCTGCAAAAATATGTTACATAATGCATCGGCATTTAATATATGGTGTGAATTCGCAAAATGCCAAAGCAATCCGAACTGCATTTATTTCCGGGTGGTTAAAAAAACCTAACCTAACCGAGTCGGAATGCATTGTCATTTTGACTTTGGCATACCTATAACATAAAAGCGACCGTTTACGCTGTCTAAAAATGCCCGGCATTATGTAAACGGCGGATTCATACAAAACGCCTGTCACATGTACACGATAATGAATTATTGTGAATTTCTTAAAGTATCGCCCGATTCTATAGTTTATCCAAAAGCAATTTACTTAAGAAATGGAAGGCATTTTTCGGAGGTCAAACTAGCGTGACATTTTTTTAAACATAATAAATAACTCATGTTAGAAACAGTTTCAAACTCCACTTACTCCAACACAATAAAAATAAAAAACAAAGCAAAAATTCATTACCCCATATTTAAAATGTGTTCTATATTTAAAACGAAAGCCAAGCGATACGTTACAAGTGACAAGAGCAAAAAACCAAAGCAACTTGTCCGGCGGCACTTAACTAAGGAGTTCGCACGCTAACCGACAATTAGTCGGGACTTGTTACTGATATTAGCTGCAAACTTATTGTAAACTAGTCCCTTCTTTGGCTCTTGCTGCGTTTATCTGCACGACTTTTTGATGTTCGGAAAGTTGATGTAAATTAGGTTGGGTTATGGAACGAGAGTAAATTTTGTTTTAAGCCTAAATGACTACTTGTATTTTGTCACTTTATGGTGTATGCGGCAGAATAGTTTTGAAAGTAAAACAAATAAATTCTATTGGTTGCAAAAAAAAAACAAAGAACTATTTTAAATGCGAGAGATGTTTTAATAATCACTATACACCATTTTATTTATTACTCTCAATTTTTTTTAAATTTAGTTTTGCGAATGTTTCTCCAAGTAAGATTCGGCATTGTGTACCTCAATTATCTTCTATCTTTCCATATATATAAAATGGGAAATAGACTGATTGATTGACTGACTGGTTGATATATCAACGCACAGCCTAAACCCCTGAGGGTCTAGACAAGTGGCATTGTAGAATAGAAAACGAAAACGAATAGATTGTCAAATGTATGGAATTGACATAAGCTTTCGCTAAACAATTTGACATTTTCATACATTTAACAATCTATTCGTTTTCGCTATCTATTCTACAATGCCACGTGTCTAAGGGGGCTGGTCCTAGAGATATTAAACTTTCAGGTGAGTTTTTTGGGAAGAGTAGGTAACCACTACATAATGATTTTTTAAAAGGGGTAAATAGGGGATGGAATTTTCAAATTTTCATAATTCACGCGAGCAAACACCATAAAATGTAAACATGCAGTATAAAGCAAGCATGAATACAATAAATTTGCCTTAAAAGGTACAAGGCTTACCAAAATCTGTTAACAAAGGAAACAATACTACAAAAGAATTTAATGGACTGTTTTCTATTTACCTAAGTATTGATTCAGATAGCCAATCAGGAAGGGAAGGCTCACGCAATGTCAGGTTACTCTCTGTCACAAAAATAGCATGTTTATTGATGTCATGTGGGTTAAGGCACGGTTTAAGTAGGTGAATGATATTATTGTTTATATTTCCTGTATAAATGTACAGTAGGGCCAGTCATTTGGTGTATAGGCTGCTAACTTGTTAGTACTTCTGCCGAAAGGAATGTTGTGTTTTTCGGGCGTGTGTATGTATGTGGGTATCGACGTGTTAGAATGAAAACCTCGTAAGTGTAAAAGATACAACTTTTCAGGAGAAAGAATAATATTCGTGCTGCAATTTTTTAATAGTTAATACAGAATTTTAATCCACTTTTATATCCAGAACTGTAAGATATTAAAATTAAAAAAAAAACTCTTATTTAACTTTACGAGCTTTACACGCCTAACTAATCGATGCGAGTATTTACGAGGTTCTCATTTACTGTCATAATTGCCTTAAGGAGTATCGAATGAACAAATCTGTCAGATCAGAATGTGCGTTACCAGGTTTTCTTGCTAAAAACGCAATAAAAATCTTTTCAGCGAAAATGCATTCCCGAGGTTTTCACTCTAAGGCGACGGTATGTATAAATGTCTCATTTTTGGCACGCTCTACAGCCCAAACCGTTAAACAGATTTCGACATATGAGGTGTCATCAAATTGGTCTCAATGGTGGGAGTATCATAAAAAAAAATAGAAATGAAAAAGTATTAAAAAAATATCTCGACTGCACAAAAATAAAAAGTGAACTACTCTACTTGGAAGTCGGTGGTTCTGTTTCTGTTTTATGTAATTGCCACCAACTTGAGAAATTGCAGTTGTGAATTGAATCTTTATTCCATTTTGTTTCCATCATTTAGTCAGCGTCAGGATGGCTGGACCAAACGAGATATGTCCTTGAAACCATGTGCACTATTTAATATACTATAGGTAGTAAATAGTAGCAAATAGGTATTAAATAGTGCACATGGTTTCAAGGACATATCTCGTTTATTCCAACCATCCTGACGCTGACATCATTTATCTATGTAGTTTCCATCTTTTGAGTTCATTTATATTTTTATGCAGTCGGGTTTTTATAGTACAGCAACGTAATGAGTAGGTAGTCCTAATGTTATTATACACACTATAGTCTTTGCGCCTTACTAATAATCCCTGCATAAAGTTATGACAGGTTTATACGTCAAAAAATGTATGGTTATACAGGCTTTATTCATTGCATAACTTTACACAGTGATTATTTGTAAGGGCCTTTATGTATAAAGAGAAAAGCATCATAATAGTGAACTACTGGAGCTAAAAACAGCCAAAACTACCGAAACTGTAAAGGCGCAATAAAAAAGCTATTTCTGAAAATGAAATTGTTAACGTCAAATTAAACAATTTCGTTTTATATTTGAATTTTATTCAGCTTTTATATAAAAAAAAATATAACTTTTGCTATAGTTGAGAATTCAAAGAGAGAAAAATAAGTGAATTAATAAAACAAACATTGATAAAAGTCGTCAATAAAATCAGAGCCACCCACAAACACAGCAGTTCCATAACTTAAAAAAAAACGAAATCAGCAATAAAAATATGCACACAAAACAATAAATCACTGAATAATATTTTATCGGTTCAATCTTCAATAGAGCTCTACCTGAAACAAACTGTTGTACATAAAAAATGCTGATTTAAAAAAAAGGTGCCTATCCATTGATCAAATAAAGAGTTCGTATTTGCACTAAAAGTCAACACGACGAGCAAACACAGCTCAAAACGAACCAAAGCTAAAGTGTTGCACATATTTGCTTTCACGTATAGCAAAAAAAGAACTTAACAAAAAATATGCACTCTTGTTATTATCCATACTAATATTATAAATGGGAAAGTGTGTCTGTCTGTCTGTATGTTTGTCTTTCTTTCACGGCAAAACGGAGCGACGAATTGACGTGATTTTAAGTGGAGATAGTTGAAGGGATGGAGAGTAACATAGGCTACTTTTTGTCTCTTTCTAACGCGAGCGAAGCTGCGGGCAAAAGCTAGTAGAAATATAAAGTTTCGTGTCATAAATATTCATAAAGTCCAGTATGGACATTGAAGTTGGAATTCGTAAATTACAATAATTTCCTTTGTACATATTTTTATCATCAGTTTTAAATTGTTCATATCCGCACAATGACGGGCCTGTTGGTCTAGTGGTTAGTGGCCCTGACTGCTAAGCCAGAGGTCGTAGGTTTGATTCCCATCCAAGACAAATTTTGTGTGATGAGCATGATTATTTGTTCTGTGTCTTGGTGTAATTTATATAAATTATAATATGTAAATATTTATAAATTATACAAGTATGGTTATCAGTTGCCTGGTTACCATAGTACAAGCTCTGCTTAGTTTGGGATCAGATGACCGCGTATTTATTTAATGACATTACACATTAAGTGTTGTGATGGCCCAGTAGATAAAGCGGGTGCTTCTCGTGTAAGAGGTTGTGGGTTTGAATCCGGGCAAGTACCAATGTGACTTTTTTAATTCATTTATGTACGTTCTAAAGTTTATCTTGCATATCCTTGACATCCCGTGCTTCGGAAAGCATGTTAAGCCGTTGGTCCCGGTTGTCATTCGTAGAACTTTGACAGTCGTTACGGGGAGTCAGAAGCCAGAAAGTTTGACCAGTCTAACCAAGAGGTATCGTGTCGCCCAGTTACTGGGTTGTGGGGGTCTGATAGGCAGTCGCTTCACGTAATACACTGGTACCCAGCTGAATCCGGTTAGGCTGGAAGCCGACCCCAACATAGTTGGGAAAAAGGCTAGGGAGATGATGATGATGATACGTTTTTATGAGGAAAAGAAAGACTCATGTAAAAGCATATTGTGTGCACTGGTAAGTGTAAGATTAGGCATCATCATCATCAGCCTGTTGCGGAATGTTTATAATAGTTACCGTGACCCCGGAACATAAAGGGCAACCGAAAAACATGAGTGGGTTTTAGTCAGTAAAAGTCTGGCGCGCCCAGGACGGGCGACGTCATTTGATGATTTTGCATGGTAGCTCAGCACCAATATTAACCAATTAAAATATAATTTAAATAAGGTGCTCAATGCATAGTTGCCCAAAACAAAGGTGCTCTATCAATGCATAGGTGCCAAAAAATAGGTGCTTAAATGGGAATACTTCTTCAATCGCAGAGCATTCTTATTGACTTTTGGAAATTCTCTTCCAATTAGAGCACCTACTCTGGGAAGATCGTTGCTTCAGCGTCTGCGAGTATCCTTACGTTTGGTCATTTGTAGTCTCCACACAAGAGCACTTCATTCTGTCAAACGGTAATCAGTTCTACGACTAACACTACGATTCACTGCCACTTTAGCATGCTTATTTGGTGACTAATGTTAGCAACTTCAATTCTCTGCCGGATCTCCTGAAACTAGATACTATTACGAGATTTAGAGCAGAAAGCCAAGAATATCTGAAGAATATTTACCAAATTATTCCAATTGACAAAGGGATTCTTGATAGAAACAACATAACTAGCTTCTGCCAGCAATACTTAATGACATTAAACAACAGATTGTCACAAAATCAGTGAAAGATAGGATAAGATAAGAGAATATCTGAAACAAAAAACATACCAGTCAATTTTACAACAGTACGTATAGACCAGGACAATATATAAGAAAATCTTCAAGAACTTGTTGAACTACCGGTAAACAGCTAACAATAAAAAAATATCGAGCACGTCAAATTAAGAACTCTCGTTAACTGTAAGCAGTCGAGCAGAAAATTGTATTAGTATCGAAGGAGACGTTATTTTTAGGGTACCGTTACGACGTAAGGAAACCTCTGTAAGAAAGTTATGAAACAGGAAAACATTCAAATTAGGAGTTCGGAAAGTGAACCGCAGAATCGGATTTTTTATTTCGCACCCTATTTTGTTTCGTAATCTTGGGGTAACCTGTTTCAGTTTACAGAATTACGTAAACGCCTACACAATCTGCGTACTACGTTACGTAATTAAAAACTCTTTTAAAAACTAACTTTTCTTATGACATACTTTGTTGAAGGAAAACACTACGAAGAAATGGACTTACTATGGCTTTTACTCCGTAACCACCAATCAGCCCTGAGCAAGCAAAAATTGATGTAACTCTCAATGAAAAGGGAAATAGTTCGAATGGAGCGCGATTTTCAGAAATGGGACTTAAAAAAGTAGTATAATTAGTAATAATATATTTGTAATATCAATATGGATGACGACAACATAAAAAAAATGGCATTCTGTTTAGTCCGTCTTGTAGATCGGCCAAAAATACGGGACACGTATATTTTGCTTCATCAAAATAATAAAAAAATACAGAGATAAAGAGCAACAAAGTTCTGGAGTGGGGGCATAGTGGGGGCTTTTGACGCCACCGTAATGCAAAAATTATATCTGATCGTGACGTCACGCACAACTTCAACGCACTGTATCGTTATCATTTTTTGTTTACGAGAAAAAAGAAAAAATACGTGTCCAAATTTTTTTAATAATCTCAATGACGGACTAATTACTTTTTTTTGTCGTCTCGCCTATTGACCCTAAACAAGATCAAATTACTGATGAACTATGTACGTTTATATACTGAGAGAGCGAAACTATGTTCAAAACTGAATGTACGTAGCGGTATAATTATGCCTTCTTAGCGTGTCAATATGGTAGTCGAGAACTAAAATCACGAGTTCAATATTTTTAAATCATGAAAATCTTTCATTAATCCTTCGAACACTCGTGATTCTAGACACAATAGAAAGACAATAGCTGCCTAAAAGCCCGCTGTCGCTTGGTCGTCGAAAAGTCAACTCGTGTAGCGCGTAAAAGACACGAGTATAACATCAGTTTAATTATTCCACGCTACAGACATCTGTAAATCTTTTTATGAGAATAATGTTGTACTGTTTTTACCAACCTTTTTCTGGACCTTAGCTTGTTAGTACACTTCCACGCTCGCTTAGTAATGGTTTTAAAGCGGTACAAGCAAATTAGTTGGAGGAAGAAGCATTGACTTACCATATTGTAATATTTCTTCAGGCCGTCCCCAAGTGAACCTGATCCCCAGTCATTTTAAGTTTTTGCGGCAACGAGATATCAAGGTTGCCAGTGTCGTATTTTTTAAGTATTTTAGGCCATTTTTTGTTTTGCTGACTCAACAATTGCAGCCCATTTATTCATAATATGGGTAAGGACACGATAACTAACCCACTTTGCTCTTACCACCTGTATTCTCAGCACCGCAAACATGACAAGACATCCATAAATAAATCAGAACCCAATACGTAATCAAATATTTAGGAGCTTTCCCCAAATAGTGCCTTCATAGGTAAATAGCGTCGGAACAGACCAAACAATCCGCCTGAATATTACACACGCAACTTGATTAACATTTGACGTTCACATTGGGAATGTGAGGAGGGTAATATTAATGAATTTTATGCAACATTATTCATACAAACAGTTATAAAAAAGACTGTTTAATGAATGCCTATAGAAACTCTGGGTGGAAATGGTGATGATGAAATGGCGCGAACTGTTTCCGCAAAACGCTTCATAGATTTTGTTCCTACAGTTTTATGATAAAATGTTGGTTTTTGTTACGATTTGTGGAGATGCTGTTGTAACTTTGCTGAGCAATTTATTTATCTATTGACTATGGATGGCTTACAGCTAAAACAAATATAATCAAATTTAGTATTTGAATTTATTTTTTAATAACATCGTAGTAGCTTGGCGTGCGGGCCTTAGCCCTAAAGGTAATTAATAACTTGCGGGTGAGCCAGCTAGATAAATAGATAAAAATATAGGGAACCCTTGTCAGATTCCTACAATTCGCACCGTGTCGCCCATTTTCCGAATCATTGGCGACGTGAAAGCCTTTACAAGCGATATGCTCCTGCGTTACCGATACTTGTTACTTTACGTTACCAGTCATTTGTTTTGAGTTTAATAGGTATATCCTTTAAATAGTTTTCTCACTGTTCTCCATAGTACGGTTGGTCTTGAGGCCCGTACTCCTATAACTTATATTTGTATCCATAACTACGATAACACAGGTGAAATAATTTTCTTAAGTAAATGTATTTTAACAGATTTGGTTTGTATCAGTTTGCTAAAGTATGAATGCACGATTCAAGTTGGTTTTCGAATTTAAAATATATATAGTTTTATTATTTTTTACAATCAAAATTAATGGTAATGATAAACAGTTCAAAAGAACTCTGTGACAGATTTAGGAAAGGTGGTGGAATCTTTTATTGCCGTAAAACTGTCAAATAACAATTATTGCTTTAAACCATACATCAGCCATTACACTGTTAGTATGATGAATGGATCCTGTAAGAAAAACCTAAAATAATAATAATATTCTTTTATCCGAAAATACTTCAAAAATAGTCATAGAAGCGCAGAAATATTCCTACGTTTTCCAGTTTACAATCTCCGTAAAATAACTAGTTCAGAAGCTATATGGTTCACTTACAAACTAAGTTAGTGTGTATCGTGTCAAGCTGAATCAACTACAGCCATTGTTTGGTAGTAAGTCGTTGAATTGACTAGTCAATTTGTTTAGATTCAGGCGATCAGTCGTAGAATTTTAAGTTACGGATTTTTTGAAATATACTTTTTCATTTCGTTACTACAATCATATAAATAGTATAATAAAACAAGTTGTGCACATGAAATGGTAAACTTTGTGTATTTATAAAGAAATCATTTTTAATTTAAGTCGCCGACAAAAATAAATGAAAAGTTTTTATTTAACCCGTGCTAGTCTCATAGTCCAGCCATTTTAAGTATTTTAAACCCCAATCTGCGGAAAAATTCCTAGTGAGCTGTCACTAGTGTGAAAATTACTAAAGAAAAGCAATAAATCACTAATAATTATTATTATTACTGTTCACGCTAGTTACTGAAGAAATTTATCTAAGGCAGACATAAAAAAAATAATAAATAAAAATAAAATATCTCGAACATACACGAATATTTATTCCCAAATTAGCTAGAGCTTGGGCTATGGTACTTAGGATACGGATAAAATAAATAGACTTATATAAACATACTTATACCATACCACATCATACCATACATGAAATAATCTTATAGAATCGATTTATATTGACTATACATATTTAAGTTTATTGTTTGTTAAATAAAAGTATACCTCACTCTATTCAATCCACACTGTCAAATTTTTGAACATTAGTTGTCGTCAAAAAGATGTAACGTCATTTCGTCAACACGGTATATTTGGCTTTCAGATTTCGTTGACGTGTTCAGCCTATAAGCTACCAGGCTTACACACATTGTAGGCGACAAAGCTCTAGGCTCGGTGGCTGAGCCTAACACTTAGTAGGTTGCCCTTAACAAAAGCTGCAGAGCTACCTGGAAAAAGGAAAAGGGGCAGCTCTTTGCATGCTTTTCTGGGAACGGGATATCAGGGATAGTTGCCCGGATTTGGAACCGCAATGTGATTTAAAGTGAAGTGATTTACTACTGCGTTCTGGCACGTTTTACACTAACAATATATTGAAATAAAGCTAAGAGCTTCAATAAAACAATATTCAAACGTTAATTTAAATTAAAAAAAAACCACTCGCTCCGTATCGCAACTGCAGGTAATTTAGAAACGGCTGATTTTAAAGAAACAGGTTCAAGAACCATTGCTATACTTGTATGGTGGCGATTGACGGTCATTCTGGCGCGTCAGTCTACTTCTAAAACTGTGGCGTCCGCGTCACTCAAATGGTTTAGGCGGCCGACCAACTTTGGCGTGGCGGTCGACACTCACGATCAAATGGACGTACGTCAGTTCAACTGAACCACCAAAATGACTGTCAATGGTCACTTTTAAACAGTTCAACTGTTTAAGAGTGTGTTAAATCAGACAGAAATACACACATAACGGTCTAACTTATAGATATATCTAGTTTCTGTATAATTATATCTGTCTGAAAATCAGTGTATAGTTTTACAACACAATTTTGATTATAAAATCGAAACTAACCAAAAGTCGCCCTAGCTTTGTTCTCCAACAAGCAACTGGACTTCAAACTTTAGAAACTATACAATACAATTCAAATTCATTTACATAATAATGCAAACTAGCGATGTAAACTATCTACGTCTAGTTATTATAATATCATATAGTAAAGTTACGAAGCGATCTTAGAAGTTTACACGGCGAAGTTGATCTGCGTTGGCTAGACATACCCGTAAGGATCTTCTTACATTCGCTACCTACTAGTGCAGTTTTACCTCACAGGTGTAAAGGAAGGGTAAAGTTTTTTAAGCGAGTGTATGTGTTGTGGTAAGTTCTTAAAAAAAAGCTTTAAAAAAATCGCATTAAAAAACTAAAAACAAAAGAAATACCTCAAATTCGGGAGCTGGTGGCTTCTGTTCCGTTATTGTTTTGCATTGTCAGTTTTTGAAGGTGGTTATTTTTTTAAAGCTTTTTATTTTTTACTACATTTTTGTGCCAAATTTTATTGCCTAAACGTGTAGTCCAAACGTTCAAACATCGAGATAAATTAGACGAATATCCAAGACAAAATGTTGATAAAATAAAAACTACTAGGTCAAACTATTTAAATTTTTATAGGACTAAAAGGCAAGTATTCTGCATCAAACTTAATAAGAATCACATAAAAAATAAATACCCATCAAATTGAGAACCTCCTCTTTTTAAAGCCGGTTAAAAATTGTGTATATTTCACTAAATCGTTAGGCCCGGTTATATAGTTATATGCGAAATTATCAATTTAATATCTGGCTACTACAGTCACGACGACTTAACATTCAACTGTGCACCCCGCGTTGTGACGCAATGTTGACGGAATGCTACGGCTACTAAACGAACGAGGCGAACCAGGGACGCCGCGCGGGGAAGCGGGAGGAGAGTTCGCATTCCAGCAAGGTGCACAAATAACTCGTACGAGTTGTTTGCATAGTTCTCCATACAACCGTGAAAATTTTTAAATTAATTATTGAACGTCAAACCACCTGACGCCCTAATGTTAAATAGATACTGCAGCCTGATGACATATGCAATGCGAGGAACCTTGCGGATAAGTTTTATTGTAAAGACAAAATTGATATGTCTCATATGTCAGTATTTATACCGGCATCCATACCATTCAAACCAAAACACAGCAACGCTGTTTTGCGGTAGTAAATATAAGCCAGTCACGTTACATATTTCTTAATTTATAATAAACTTAAAACATTTGAACCTGACATGTTATTCATGGCCCTCAACCCCAACAACTACTTATCTTATTAACAAAGAACTCTAATACTACCAATAATACTTGCAATTATCATAAAGTTAACTGAAACCTGTTTACTTTTAGAAAAGTGTAAAGTGGACAATGGGATCGTTTAATATTTGCTTTTATCAGCCTGTAATTTGACCTTTTGAAAAGTTATAACTAAATTCTCTACGAGTCAACCACGAGAGGTGAAGCGAAAACATGGCACAATACACATATCGTATGCATACCCCGCCACCACAACACAACATAACAATTCGATTTAACATTGTTCCTGAAACTAGAAAGCCAGTAGATTTTGTGAAATTTTAGTTCCTAGAAAAACTTCTGTTTGACTACACTCGTTTTAACAAACAAACTTTTGCTAGTGCAAAAGTCTTAGTAGACTTCTAAAAAATGAGAAAAAATGTTTTCAACATAAAGCTAGAGCACTCAAACTTGTTACGTCAGAATGTTTTTATTCTTCATTTTGTTCCAAATAGGTACATTTGAAGAAAACTTTGGGTAGTTTTAGTTTTATTATCAACTCTGATTAGAAATCGTTCCTAACCGTAAGAAAAGTCAAAAGTTAAAGGCTGCTGAGAAGTGGTTAGGTGAGGCCGAATGGAGAAGCGAAGCGGGGAAGAGGAGCGGAGAAGCGGTGATGGAAGTGGAGCGGAGAAGCGGTGATGTGAAGCGGAGCGGAGAAGCGAAGCGGGGAAGTTAGGCAGAGAAGAGAAGCGGGGAATCAGAGCGGACAAGCGGAGCTGAAAAACGAAGCGGAGAAGCAAAGCGGGAAAGTGAAGTGGGGAAGCGAAGCGGGAAAGTGGAGCGGAGAAGCTTTTAACCGGTCGTGTCGCAAATTACAGGTCACCCGAACTCTGTCTTATTTAGCACTCTCCGCAACTCAGTTCCGCACTACCTCGCTTAGCATAAATGATTCACAGTCCTCGACTCCGCTCCGCATTACTCCGCAGTTCGCTTTGTCGTTCAGTGTCAGTGGACAGACAGCCTTACAAAAGAAAAGTTTACTAGACAAAAATTTTGTCTTTTCTCCCTAAAATTATTTTGCTCTGTAAAAAGTCAATGAACAATGTGGTTAAAGTGTTAGCCATAAATTGTTCTGCAAATCCGTTATGATGAAGGCTGGATCAGGAAATACGGTACCAACGTGACTTATTTAATTCATATACTTACGTACTTTCTTAGTTTATCTAAGTCATCACTGACTTGTGGCGGTTGTAATTTACAGACCTTTGTCACTCGTTACGTGTAGTCAGAAGCCGAACAATCAGTCTAACCAAGGAGGAAGATTGGGTAACCTTATAAAAGGGCCGTCAAAGTGCGATAGAAAGTCGCTCCAAGTTAAACACCGGTACTCAGTTAAATCCGGTCAGGAAGCCTTAACATAGTTAGGAAAACCACGAACTATCTGAAGCTGATATAAATAGACATTAAAACAATAATAAAAAAATATGAGTAATGTTTATAGTACTGTTTTTTCTCTTTCAAGGAAAAACTTCTGAACTACTTTTGTGGAAATTTTACCGTGACTTACGGAAACAAAGCAGTAACCAAACACACCTAATAAAACGTGGGTAAAACCGCAGGACCAGCTAATCCATACTAATATTATAAATGGGAAAGTGTGTCTGTCTGTCTGTCTGTCTGTCTGTCTGTCTTTATGTTTGTCTTTCTTTCACGGCAAAACGGAGCGACGAATTGACGTGATTTTTTAAGTGGAGATAGTTGAAGGGATGGAGAGTAACATAGGCTACTTTTTTGTCTCTTTCTAACGCAAGCGAAGCCGCGGGCAAAAGCTAGTACTTTATAAACAAAACTCCAATCACAATATTGAAATACCTTTTTAAAAATAATCCCACCACATTGTTTCATTGATCTCTTTGTAAACCCTAAACCTTTGAGCCTAAAATCTAATTATCCCAAATAAGAAATTACAAAGTCATTCAATTTCGTAAATCGTTTAAACTTTTCACTAAAGATCTAACGCCATTGAAAATTAAATGTTTTATTCATAAGTATTTAAAATTTTAGCCCCGCGATAAAAATTGTATCTTGATTTATTACAGTGGTGTTTCGCTATGGGGTATTTTATGTCGCCATGATGTAGGGCTTATGGTAATCAGTGTGTCATTAATTCACTCTATGGGGTGGTAAAAGCTTTTAAAATTTAGTATGAAAGGTAGTTTTTACAGTGAAAATAAGTTTGACTGTTGGAATTACAGAATGGCGGCGAAATGAAGGAGTTTGTCATGCTTTCTCATTCACAGGGTATAGCGAGTGAGAGAGAGAATATTTTGATGATCATTATCAGTTGCGAAATAGCTCTAATAGTTACTCGGCCCCGGAACATAAAGGGCAACAGAAGGAACAAGGGTGGGTTTTAGTCAGTAAAAGTCTGACACGCTCTCTAGTCCCGCCCAGGGCGGGAGAAGTCATTCCATGATTTCCCATCTACAAAAATATGATCATTATCAATTCTATTGTTTACGACCAAAATTGATTGTTTCTTAAATACGTCGTCATGTTGTTTTTATTTACAAACCTGAAAACCACGAAAGTTCTGGAATAAATTTTATTCATGAGTTTTTGTGATGTTCCTGAATTGTAACACCTTATGAACTCATGAATAAAGTTCTTTTGATCTTACTAAATATTAGTTTTCAGGTCAACGGTTTTTTATGGCCAGATATAGTTCAATCAAATTAATCACGTTTATTTCTGATTTGCAGTTAAATTTTACAAAAATGGTATTTTTCTAAAAATGATTGGACATTACCAACTATTCCCATTAAATTGCTTATTCATCTTATTGATATCTGTGTCTATGTCTAAATCATTTGAATACGCTATTGAACAAGGCTTTACCAAACACACACACCCTCATTCTCTTACACACACTCACACAAACAAAATAACAAAGAGAATCCAAACCGGCTGTTTTAACATTTCAATCCACAGTCGTATAAATAGATGTAAGTGCCTATAACATAGTGTGCCTATAAAATGCATGTCCCAAATCCCGTGCAGAATCACAACGGTTTAATATCAGAGTCATTGTGCGCATTTGGTTCAACCGCCATTATGCGTTGGTTCCCTGCGGTGCAATGTTGCATACTTATATTCATTGGCATCTAATCTCGTTTGATGTATGGTTGTTTGAGGTATTTCATTTTATTGATGTCTTTTTTAATATTGTTGAGTTTAAAGATGTGAAGTAAGTGGAAACATTGTAGTTTACAAAGACGCTTAAATTAATTTTCATCCCCCCACCTCGGAAATTCAATTTTAGAATCCTTCGCTTGCTCCTTCATCAAAATTGAGCACGCGGTTAAAAAGCAACTTTGCACTCATTTACAACAAATAGATAACTATTATGTGGTTATATTTTTGTTCTCGATCGTAACTGAAAATTTGGTAACAAAGAACAAAGATTTTTCTTCTATTTTTTTCAAAATGGTAAAAATTAAATAAACTTCTAATATGTCATGTTGGGAAAATGGAGATTAAATAAATGTGCTAATGAGAAAATAATTACTAGCACCCTACTTTGAGTCAGTATCACAACGGGGTACCATAACAGGGTAAATGCTTCATCTCATACATATATGGCAAAAACAATGCTTGCTCATACCTAATTGGCGATTCCAAACTTATATTCTTTTTTAGTCCAGGTTTTTCCATGACGTTTTTTTGGACATTTATCAGTGATGTTCAAGATAACTCAAAAAGTAAAGTTACGCAGTGGTTACCCTCTGGGCCATCACAAACTTACAAGAACTTCTAATTATCTATAATTACCCAAAACTGTCATGTTAAGCCACACAAATAATGACTATATGACATATAAGTAACTATTTCAAAAACTTCTTAATTAAACTCTCACACAACAGCCTTTCAATCTAACAAAGGATAATTAACAAAAGTTTTTAAAACACTGTTGAATAAAAGTTAATTCCATTAGACATAGAATTAGTGAAGTTAGTTCTAACATTCCAACTTTCTAGTTTAGACAAGTTTTTGTTGGTAAATGCAATTGCTGTTGTGCCATTTATGATTCAGAAACTAGGGACGCTTTAAAAATATATTAAGAAGGTCAATTTTACACAATGTGCAAAAGTCTGAGTAGTAGTAGATATTGAGGTGATCATTGTGCAATGAAAATTTGAAACAAAAATGTCAAGATCTGTAAGATGTACAATATGTGTGCATTTTAAACTTAACAGCTGTAACTTATATTTATTTTCTATGCAAGTAAAGAACAATTTTGTACTATTTTAATAAAGGAAGTAAATGAAATATTTTTTTAATAATTGAATGAGACACAAATTGAGTGTGCGAATTAGCTTGTCTCCTTATACAAGTATTTTGGTTTGTACCAAATGAGTTTTGTACAGGCCCTAGACTTTTTTCAATGACTTGTATTATTCAAAAGTTTAAATTAAGCATGAGCAGATACATTCTGCATACGCTGACAAAGTGATGAAGAAGATTTTTCATAATTTTTGCTAAGCGTATTTACAAACAATTCAAGAAACAAACGATTAACTAGTATGACCCAACTTTTGTAGAAAAGAAAATTAATAATTATAATAACCGCCTGCGCAACAATTTAGTTGTGTCGTACGTAAACTTGTTCTAATGCGTTATGTGTCCTCAACCTTCTGAACTTTTTTACTCATTTCGTACCAATGGGATATGGTTTTAATGAATTATCCAATTAGTTTAGAATCCACGTCGCTTTGTGTTGGACTTAGCTCGAAAGTGGTCTGCGGCTAAAAGAGCGTTATTTAGTATTGGCAATGTATTGGTATTTGTTAGTGAAGTATTAAATTGTTGAAAACATGTGCTGAGCTGCATGACTATTGATTTGTCTTTTGTTTTTTTTTTTTGTCTTTTGTATAAAATGGTATGAATTTTTTAATCCTTCGAACACACAGGATTTGAGACACAATAGAAAGACAATAGCAGTCCGACAGCCGGCGGTCGGTTGGTCATTGAAAGGTTAAATCGTTTAGGACACCTCTGGTTTTAAGAGTATAAATAAATAAATATCTCGAAACAAGTGATACACGGCTTTCTAATCGCAAGCTAAGGTGAGCTAGTATTATAGGAACCAGACAACTGACTGACTTATCTTAATATACACACATCAAAAGTGTCTAGGGATATTTTAATTAAACCTAAATAACTAAAATTCTATTAACTTTTTGTTAAGACACCTACACTTTAAAATAAACCTTGTTTAATTGCCTATCTAATCTGATAATAAACTTTTAGATAAAGTTAAATTAAAAAAAACTTAGAAGAAAAGGAAAAACTCAACAAAATTTTAATTTGGCTTTATTTTTTAAATTTCAAAACCTAAACAACAAAACAATTTTTTTTTATAAAAATTGTTGAAAACTTAAAATTAATGATTCGTGGATCCACCTAAGACTCTCCTGACAAATCTGGAGCGGTTCTGCATACTCAAAACAAGGGTGTCAATATCCTGTTGTGGAGTACTGTCCCAAATCCTGCTAAGATGCAAGAAAAGCTGGTTTTGATGCACAATATCAACAGGGAAATTCCTACGAGCTCTTCTCTGAAGCATATTCCAGGCATGCTCAATAGGATTTAAGTCAGGGGATTGTGCAGGCCGGTCTAAAGCTTGGATAACATGCTGTTGTAACCAACTTGTAACGATACGCGCCGTATGTGGACGGGCATTGTCGTGCATTAGCTGGAAATTTTGTCCCATTTGCTGTTTGTGGGGCAAGATTACAGGCTCTAGCACCTCATCTCGGTATTTTCGAGCAGTCATATTGCCTTGTATCCAAACGAGGTCCGTTCTACCGCCGAGACGAATTCCTGCCCAAACCATAATCGTGCCACCTTAATATGCATGAACTTGTTGTGGGTGCTGCAGTCGATTCCAACGTCCAGGTTTTCTCCAAACGCGTACTCTTCGCGAATCAGGATGAAATCCAAACCTAGATTCATCAGTGAAAAGCACAAGTGACCATTGAGAATGGTTCCAGTTTTCGTGTGCAATAGCCCATTGTAATCTTCTTCCTCGATTACCTCTCCTTAGTGCTGATACCCAAAATGGCCTACGAGCACGTAGATTGACTTCATGCAGTCGCCTCCTCAAGGTTTGACCGCTTACCAGCAAACCATACTCTCTCTGTAGCCTTTGAACCAATTGCATCGCCGCTGCATTTAGTTGACTTCGTGCAGCATTTACTATGAATCGGTCCTGTACATGTGTTGTAATGCGTTGAGGTCCTCGGTGCCGTTCCACCACTTCCTCCGTGACACGATAACATGACCAAAGCCTGGATATAACGCTCTGACTGGTCTTCATGGCTTCAGAAACGGCAATTATGGGACAATATTCCACAACAGGATATTGACACCCTTGTTTTGAGTATGCAGAACCGCTGCAGATGTGTCAGGAGAGTCTTAGGTGGATCCACGGAATATTAATTCTAAGTTTACAAGCATTTAAAAAAAAAATTGTTTTGTTGTTTAGGTTTTGAAATTTCAAAAATAAAGCCAAATTAAAATTTTGTTGAGTTTTTCCTTTTCTTCTAAGTTTTTTTTAATTTAACTTTATCTAAAAGTTTATTATCAGATTAGATAGGCAATTAAACAAGGTTTATTTTAAAGTGTAGGTGTCATAACAAAAAGTTAATAGAATTTTAGTTATTTAGGTTTAATTAAAATATCCCTAGACACTTTTGATGTGTGTATATAAATCTCGTGTCACAATGTTTGTCCTCAATGGACTCCTAAACCACTTAACCGATTATAATAAAATTTGCACACCATGTGCAGTTCGATCCAACTTGAGAGATAGGATAGTTTAAATCTCAAATTATAGTCGCAATTTTAATTTATTGCTAATTATTTGTCTGTTATTATTTGACAGTCACAATTAATTTATTAGTAGTTGTTGATTTTGGAATGTTTTACATTGGATCCGAAAGACGGCGCTACCATCGCAGTGTCAAAATTTAAATAATAATCACTTTCAGATGCCATAAACATAGACAATGATATTAAAAAGGTTCTATGCGCTACCATCGCAGTGTCAAATTTTAAATAATATTCGAATTTTAATTATAGTCTGTCCCGACAGTTAGCGCTGCGATCAAATTTAAAAAAAGTTTTGTTATCATTGTGTTATCTATTATTTTGTTATTGTTGTGTTTTTATTGTGTAATCTTATATCTACCCGTGCGAAGCTGGGACGGGCCGCTAGTATATTTTATAAATACATACATTTTATAGATAAGTGACACAGAACGAACGATAATGCTCATCACACAAAGTTTGCCTTGAATAGGAGTCGAATCTGAGGCATTAGCAGTCAGAATCAAACCACTAGATCAACGAGCCTGTCAGTATGTATGTATAATGTTACAAAACAGTCTGCCTACATTATTATATTTTATGCATAATATTATTCCGTGCGGGAATCAATCCCATAGCAACTAAAGCCTGGTATTCATAATAAACATTTGTTTAGCAACTGTTGATCAACTGATGTTGTCGCTCGCCGGGCGTCAGACCTGCAAAATGGCGTGATCAACACCGCAACACAAGTGTTGCCCGTAATATGATGACAACAACTCGTCAACATGTTCATGCAACCATGTTGCTAAACAAAATGTTTACCATGAATACGAGGCTTTAATATGTTCGCCTCAATTTCATTTGTCATTTGTTTTTTACACAAACAACCAGACAGAAAAAATATTACTATAGCCCTAACAATTTTTCTCACGTGTGGAACCCAAACCTCCGTCAAAATCCACCTCAACAGTTAATAGTTTGGCTTTTGCGCCAATCATGTCATTAAACGTTTCTTTTGAACCCGAAAATGTTTTCATAGAATTACGTTATCTTTAAAATTCAGTTAGCAACATGTTTTCAAAGTAACTACACAACTACAATTTATCCACATTTAATATTTACTAAAATTGTTAGTATTAATAATTCAGAAGTCACTAGGGTAGACTTTAAATGAATTAACCAATTAGTTTAAAATCCGCAAGGCATTATTGTAGGCTTAGTGTACTTTAGTGTCCTTTAACGTTTAACTTATGAGTGTATTCCTGAAAGTCGTTGCTAATTCCTTATTTAGTAGTCTATTCCGGACCCTTTTTGAGGTAATTCTTTAATAATTAATGCACTAGTTTATTTTTAAAAGTTGGTTTGTTTTCTTTTCCATGGCTTTACTTAATCTGGATTTTACTAGAATAATACAAGGGGTATTACCTAAGTAATTTACAGAATGATATCTTAGAACATACGTGTTTCGAGACACAATAAAAAGACAATCGCAGCGTGACTGCTGGCTGTCACTTGGTCGTTGTAAGTTTAATGGCAAACGTTTCCAATTCGACCTGTTAAAATATTTTCTCAATTACTTACTAGGACCTCAAAATCGAAAAAGTCTCTTTCATGCCGCCTCTCCTTAATATGGATAATTAAACATTAATCCGTTTTGAAAACTGCGTAACAGAACCATTTAATTACAGTTATATTTACAACCGTTATATACGTTTTAGTTACAACCGTGGTTAAATGAACTGAATGACATGTTATGAAAACACATTTTAATTATTCTCTAAATAATGGCACCTTCATTGTTCAATATACTTCTAGATCTAGACCAACACTACTAATTAAGTTGGCGGCTGCAGCTAACAAAAGAATTTATAACTTCTAAACGGCTAAACAGATTTTGATGAAACCATTGCTTGATAACCTACTTCCAAATAAAGAAAACTGCATCCAAATCTGTAAAATCATTTAAGAGCTACAGTGCCACAGAAAGACAGTCAGACAAACAAATAGACACACACAATATATAGCAGCCAAACTTTATATACCTCTTTTTTTCGTGGGGGGTTGATGACCAGAATAACATGTCAAGAAAACATATTTTTAATTATTCTCTAAATCATCAACGTTTTTTTTGGAGAGTGGGAAATCATCAAATGACTTCTCCCGACTTGGGCAGGGCGGGAGGGGGTGTCAGACTTTTACTGACTAAAACCCACTCATGTTCCTTCGGTTGCCTTTTATGATCCGGGGCCACGGTAACTATTATAACTATTCGGCAACCACGGTAAATCATCATCTTCACAGTTCAGAAAATGTAATAGAGATCTTGAATTAAAATACTTGAAACTAATATACCAATGTTTACTTCACACAGATAGTGTCAATACGCAAGGGTTTCAATATTAATTATTCAGAAGTGTGTTTGTTGATTGGTACCTTGATATCACGATGCATATCTTGGCTTGTGTAGGCCTGACATGGCCATGTTTGATCCTATATAAATACACAGGTTTGTGTGTTTAGCTCAAGGCCTCTAGGTGATCTTTACTTAAGGCCCAGTCACACCGAAGGAGAACTAGCGGACGAAAGCGCGGTTTAATAATGAAGTAATATTTTCCCCGTGTCAGTGTGGTTTTTTCTGCAGTGTTCAGTAAGTTATTTAGTCCGGTTCAGCTGGGTCATAAAAAGATAAAAAATATAGTTAAAAGCATAAGACGTAAAGTTCTTAAAAGCGTCATAGGATGGTTACAGACTGGCAGTGTTTTAAAAGCGGTATGAAACGATATAATATGTCTTTATTTCGTAAATAGGTAAAAATTTACACTTTTACATATCATTTTTAGGGTTCCGTAGTCAACTAGGAACCCTTATAGTTTCGCCATGTCTGTCTGTCTGTCCGTCCGTCCTCGCTTAATCTCTGTGACCGTTAGCACTAGAAAGCTGAAATTTGGTACCAATATGTATATCAATCACGCCGACAAAGTGGTAAAATAAAAATTGGAAAAAAATGTTTTATTAGGGTAGCCCCCCTGTATGTAAAGAGGGAAGTGATTTTTTTTTAATTTCAACCCTTTCGTGTGATATATTGTTGAATAGGTATTGAAAAATGAATAGGGGTTAACTAAAATCATTTTTTTAAAATGTCAATAATTTCGGAAATAATCGCTCCAAAAGGAAAAACCAAAGCGTCCCCCCCTCTAACTTTTGACCCGTAGGTTTAAAAAATATGAAAAAAATCTGGAAAGTAGTACTTTATAAGGACTTTCTAGGAAAAATATTTTTAACTTGATAGAAAGAACAGTTTTTGTACAAAAAAGACAAAAAGGTTGGCCAAAATAATTTCTGCGTACTTAGTATGTCAACGTAACAAAAGCCTTTTTTTAAACTTATAAGTGGGAACACTTATTGTGGCGGACGGGAAACTACGGAACCCTACATTGAGCGTGGCCCGACACGCTCTTGGCCGGTTTTTTTTTCTTAATTTAAACGAACGATGGAGCCGGTGTTTCCTAGCTGGACTACTCTGAGATGAAACAAACTCAGAGGTCAAAGAGTTTTGAAGTCCACAATTTGGTATTGCTCCTTAAGACATTACAAGTTAGCATCCAATTAACTAGCAATTTATTGATATAAAAGCAACAAAAAGAAAATGTTATTGTAGAAAAAATTAAAAATTTTATAGAAATTGGGTTTTACATTTATAGGGTGGTGGAGGGTATTACTTGGAAAAAAAAAACAAGTTTCTTTACAAAAGTTGTGTTATATAGCAAGTAGAAAAACGTATTCGTGTATTGGTGACTAATTACAAGTCACCCTACAAGAATGTCATACAATAAATTTTCAAGAAATCAACTCAAGCTCGTAAATTCTAAATCTAATTACATAATTACAGCAACTACGATTAAAACATAAACTTCACGTGTTCCTATTCACAATATAATTGCATACATTAGCGTTAAACATTATATATTTAAAAATATTTGCAGGCATTAGTTGTGTTTTTTAGGGTTCCGTAACCGAGGCTAAAAAAGGAATCCTATTACTATTACCTGTCCATCCGTCTGTCTGTCAGGCCGTATGTGATAGTTAGGCAATTGAAAAATTCACTAATGATTTATTTCTCTTTCCGTTATAACATAATGCTAAAAAAAGCTTAATAAAAAACGCCTTCAAAAACTAAAAAAAAACCGAATCCGATCCTTTGGCAACGACTTCCGAATTTTTTTTTTGTTTATTAATGTTTTGAGGTTGTTTTTTTTTATTTAATTTTTAGTGCCTAATTTCATTGTCTTAATGTGTAGTCCAAACCTAGTCCAGTTATAGGTTGCGGCTAAACAAAACATATTTTTTGGCCCTATTGGGCCAACGCCGTATTTGAGGCGCGCGTGGAACACTAACGCGCCGCGCGCCGTCGACGCGGGCCTGGTCCTAGCCGAGCGGCGAGCTACCCATCGCTCGCTGTCCGCAGACCCGCGCCTATGGTGGCCGGTAGTCGTTTTGTGACTCTCGACGTCTACGCCTGGGAAACTAAACATCATCACGTCGTCACCATTTGCCAGACATTAATATACTCGTATAAGACAAAAATGTTTATAAAACGAAAACTATTGGGCCAAACTATGTAATTTTTTTTCAAAGGTTATGTTACGGAACCTTTCGAACGCAAGTCTAACTTGCACATTACCGGTTTTTTAGTTATTGTTGTAATTGATGAAAAGCATCCGTTTGCATGTGCACGAAGTGGCTCGCATTTGTTTCTCGTTTTACAGTCGTAAATTTCAATGTAAATTATTTTGTTTTTAAAGGGGTTCCTATGAATTAAAAGGCTTATTAAAATGGACTTATTTATTTGTCGGGGGGCCGCCAATGCCCGCCAGGGTTGCGGAATAGTTCTAATAGTTACTGTGGCCCTGGAAGATAAAGGGTAACCGAAGAAACATGGGTGGCTGTTACTTAGTAAAAGTCTAACATCCCGCCAAGGGCGGGTGAAGTCATTTGATGATTTCCCACTCACCGAAAAAAAGCCTTTGTTTTTTTATGAACCAAAAATTAAAAAGAAAAAAGAAAAGGCTAATAATAATTAAAAATGTCTATCAATATTATTGTACCGATAGTCGTGTCAGTCAATGGTCTCATAGCGAAAAGTTTTGACCAACATATTCAAAAGCTATCTCTCAAAAACTGGCTCAGGAATCAGATTCAAAAGGCAGTTGCCTTGGATACGGCACGCATTGTGAGTAGGTTCCTCGCTCTGGATGCCTAACCATCGTTAGCTTGGGTTTCAATACCTAGCGACGTTGGAGCACTATTTTTATACATATTTTTATAATAATGTTTTTATTATAATATTTCTTTTTTAAAAATATGTAAAATAAAGAATGCTGGAAAGTCATTAACAATGTGTTAATAAACAGAAATCCCAGAGGAAGTAGTGAATAGCAACTTGGCACTTGCTTGTAATCCTAACTGCCCCACGTGGTTTCATCCCCATCCTTGATTACTGCTCTGCTCCTGGTTGGAGCGTAATGTTACATAATCTCCTCAATAAACAGTATATTTTAAAAACGCACTCAACCAAACAAACTCTTTATCTTAATAATATTAGTATAATATTATTATAATATTATTTATATTATAGTATAGATATAAAAAAAACGTACAAAATTTGACGTGTAAAAATGTGGGATTTAAAGAACTTACATATTTTTTATCATGCATTGCTAGTACAGCTCGATTCAGTCATGAAATCTCTTCAAGTATTTTTATACTCCGTCTACGTTGATTTTAAGTAGGTCTGTAGCCGCCCTCCATTCAAAGTGCTGTCAACGCTTTTAGTAACTTGGTGTTTAATACATGTAAAACTTTATCTAAATCGGTAATCTGACCTAGCTTAATATAATTTTACACAACAATATTATACTGGCTACACTTACCCACACATCGAAATGAAGCGGGCGGTCATTGCCCTTACAATGTTAGTACAATATCAATATAGAGTAGGGAATACTTTTGAGTGGACAAAATTTATTGAAATAAATTATATTTTCTATGGCTGGACTGGGAGCTACAGGAATTTATTTTATGGAATTGTTTTTTTTTTCTAATATATTTATTAGAGAGGTTTACAACCTTTTGGTTCCCTTGAGCTATAAATATTCTGTGTTTTGATTCTAAAAATAACTTTTTCTTTCTTGTTTAAGCTTTGTTTTGTCAAAACAATCAATTTGTTTACCTTTGACACCATTAACCAATAGTCCAAAGACACAACTCACCAAATGATAAAAAACAGCAATTTTTATTACTCCGAAATCTCGATTTATTTTTAATAATCTGTAATATTAGATTTCATATGACCTAAAAAAATTGTAAGCGACGAAGTGAAGTTAAATAAATACATTTTGTAAGATAAGCAGAATTTGTACCGTTTTAACCTGACAACTGATAAAGATACTTGACTATCTTATAATATCGAAAAATTACATCCAAAAACAGAAGAAACTAACGCTCGTATCATGCAAGTTTGTCCTAAGTGGGAGTCGAACCCACGACCCCCGGCTTAACAGTCGAGGTCACTAAGCACTACACCTATAGGTTTATCAAAATGTCCTTCGAGTTGACTTAATAGTAAAGTTATTATGTAAAAGATGATTTTTGACAGTTCATGAAAAGTACATCAATTAATTGGTTACAATTATTCAGTTTCCCTGCCCTCATTCCCCTGCCCTGGTTTCAGTTGCGTGCCCTGGTGCATGAATAGTGTTTTTAGTAGAAAACTGATTGTTACTGCTCTCAGACTCAGATCTGGACACATCCCATCCAAAAAATTTGCATTTATGATGACCAAAGTCGCTTCACCCAATTGTGAGGAGTGTCGAGGACCTACAACACTTATCAATGGAATGTGTCCGGTATGATCCCGGAAGAAATGATTTGGTTGGATCCCTGAATTTGAACAGAACTGATGTAGGCATGTTCCACTCAATCCTATCCCAACCCAATGGCGACGATACCCAGGTTTTGTTCAAGTTCATGGCCCATGTCATTTGAAAGTATTATTGTTTAGGGTATGATGGGACTGACATACGCGATGCGTAAAAGCCCCTATAAATAAATAAAGAAAAAAAATATTATTCAGTTTAATTATATCATCATCAAAATCAGCCTGAAGTGATAAATTCAGGTTATTAATATAAATAAAGTAGTGGTTAGTTAATACGATAAGTTTAACTAATTTAATCCGCCAGATATTTAACCAGCTTTAAATATCATCACTACAGTTATTTCCAATATGGAAGAAATTTTGGCATGAATTTGAAGTAACGTGAATTATTTCTACGAAGAATTATTTTATTGCCAGAACTAAAATATAGAATATGCATGTAAATATGTGTTTTTTTTATTTGTGTTTAACAGTTAAAATCGCTATAAAATATTTAAATTGTTTAACACTACAGTCCAGTCGTGTGGCAGTAATGGTAGTTTTGCCAATTTGTTGCTTAAAAAATCTATTACAAATGTAATTTTGAAAATTAAAAAAGCGCCGCTTCCGACGTTGTTAAGATTGCGATTGCAGTTAACTGAAGATATCATAATTTTGATACGACTGAACTAATTCTGATTAAAATCGGTTCCTAAGATAACCTATATTCAAGTAAAAAAAGCCCGCATACGGTGCCACAGACGGACAAATCAACAAACCAAACAAACGGACAGACAAACACACACCGGTCAAGCTTATAAAACCACTTTTTCTGCGTCAATAGAACCAAATATAACTTCATTTTATTAGCGATTGATTTCGAAAACCAAATATAAAAAAACAGTTTACTTTCAAGCTGTTTCATATATTATATACATTCAAAGAAAATCGATGAGCGCGTTAAAGAAAAACAAAAGAGAAACTGACTTTGAATCGACTTTGCTGAAAGAAATATTTCAGTTCAATTTCACACTTTATCATAATAATAAATAACAGTGTTACATGACATACTGCCAATTTATTGGAGCCGAAAAACACTATTTCTTTTATTTATTTTACTTTTGAAACTTATGTATTTTTAGACGGCTCTTAATTTTTTTTTGCGTTTCGTTCACTTAAACGTTTCTTTGACTGTGTTAAGTGGATTTTTTAAGATATAATTTAAATTCGCTTTATTTGGCTTTTGATAAAAAATATTTAAGCTCCCGTATTAATTTATAATTAATGAGATAAATTGAAGACTTTTGAGTTGGGTAAAATAAATTAATGCTTATTAACATCAACATTCAGAAAATGTTACCTACATATTTTTTGGTGAGTGGGAAATCATCCAAAGACTGCTCCCGTCCTGGGTGCGGCGGGAGGGCGTGTCAGACTCTTACTGATTAAAACCCACTCATGTTCCTTCGATTGCCCCTTATGTTCCAGGGTCAACCCAGCAGGCGTTGGCCCTGTTGGGCCCCTTCCTGTGAAATGTTAACTACATTAAATAGTAAACTGACTGTGCAACGCTGAGCCCAAACTACTGGTCCTAGGGACATGAAAATTGGATAGTATGTTCTGTGTAAAGAAAGAAGATAGCCACTAAGAAACGATTTTTGAAAATTCGATTCCTTAGGGGGTAAAATAGTGGATGGATGCTTGACATACATGCGGGCGAAGTCGCAGGCGAAAGGTAGCTTTCATAATAAAGGTACAGGTTCTTTGGCGATAATCAACGCACAGCCGAAACTACTAAAGATATAAATATGAAATTTGGAAATCAGTTATGACGTAAATGTGTACTATGGAGCTATTTTTATTAATTAGTGCTATATCTGTGAGTTTCAAACGAACTTTAATAACTTCTTTTCATTTCAAAAATGGGCGGCAGTACAGGAAACAAGCAGTAAGTAATAGTTAGCTAGTTAAAGTTATTTTGCTAAAAATACCTTCTTCTTACAATTTCTTTAAAAGATTTTCGAGTTCCTAAATAAAAGCTAGCCGTTTCCCGCCAGACAATCAGCAAAGATAAACATATGGAAAATGGAAAAATATTTTATCAGAAATATCTCAAAGATGTTGACTTGAATTTCATATTTTGATTCTTTAAGATCCACTGTTTCCAGTAGTTCCTAAGGGATGACAGAATATCTTTATTCTATCATTCCGGAACAAAACTGCGGACTCGAGATAATATTTGTACTCTTAAAAGTATTTTTACGTATATATTCCCTTGTGGAAAAAAATGTAAGTAACGTCCTACTTTTTGAACGTGGGTGATTCCAAAATAAGGAAAACACATTTATTAATGGCTGGTACTACAATTTATTTGAAATGGTAGACGTGATTAATCAAGTTGTAATCTAAAATTGCTTCATTGTTTAGTTGCTACGGTTTTCGTAGCACAGTGCTACGAGGGCTACGAGGTTACACATTCGTAGCAGCGTAGCATATTTACAAATTCGAGTGAGATAAATATTACTTTAGTTTTTGTGAACTTAAAATAGATATACGATTTTATATCCTCCCTGGAATTCAATGGAATTCATGATTTGTTTAAAGTAACTACTCATGTAAATTCGAAATTTAAGTTAACTTAAATTTCGAATCCATACTAATATTATAAATGGGAATGTGTGTCTGTCTGTCTGTCTGTCTGTCTGTTTGTCTTTCTTTCACGGCAAAACGGAGCGACAGATTGACGTGATTTTTCATGTGGAGATAGTTGAAGGGATGGAGAGTAACATAAGCTACTTTTTGTCTCTTTCTAACGCGAGCGAAGCCGCGGGCAGAAGCTAGTTCAGAAATAAATTATAAAATTTCAATTGTTTCGCAACATTTAACTTGAAAGATTGATTAAATGCACAGAATATATTTTTTGAATCCGTCTCGTGGTTTAAAAGATTAGCTTGTTTAAGCAAACAAAAATGATCTTTTAATAATAGATAAATAAAACGTATATTTATGTTTATCATTTTAGTTTTTTTTTTAACTTAATGGCTTTAGGTACGAATATTTTTCGAAGATGCAATTCATAACATGTTTTTAAACCTCTCAGTCTCCGTCAGTAATATTCTTTTAGCTTTTAAATATTTTTCATACTCGTTCTATTTTCATCCTGGAAACTACTAATAAAGTTATCTTCAACCAAGTTAATGTGCTAGAAATAGCATGGGTTAAAAAATAGCTAATCATTAAAGTGTGCTATTTTTAATCCCCAACGTAGAAAAAGAGATGTTATAAGTTTCACCGTAACTTTAACTTACTGTAAGTAAACCGCGGGGCGTAGCTAGTACTTATACAAATAAACACAAGGTATACAAAGTCAAAGAATAAATTGTTTAGATTTATGCGTTGCGTATGTTAGATTAATTGAAAAATTGGTTCATTTATGCTCAAAGTTTATATAAATAAATAAAATAATAAATATCTTAGGACAACTCACACACGGTCAACTGATTTCAAGCTAAGCAGAACTTGTGTTATGGTAACCAGACAACTGATATACATACTTAAATACTTTACAAATACATACATACTATAGATAATTTACACCCAGTCACAGAACAAACTATCATGCTTATCACACAAAGTTTGTTCTGGGTGGGAATCGAAACCACAACCTCCGGCTTAGCAGTCAGGGTCACTAACCACTAGACCAACAGGCCCGTCTAAAGCCTGACTGCTATGTGTGTGTATGTGGCTGTCTGTTACACCGTAACTTATTCAACGGGTTAACCGAATATTGGTTAGCTGCAGTTACAATCTTGATTACCTGGGGAGAAGGGGGAGAAGTTACTTGTTATTACGCTTGTTATGTCGTGGCTTTTAAGTTTTTTATTAATTCGATCTTTCTCGGTGATGGGCAAAGGTCTTCTCTAAATCTTATATTATAATATATATTGCTTTTTCCTAGTTTATCCGTCATGAAGTCCTCATTTAATGCCGCTCAATGAGGATCTTCACATGATAAAAAGGGTAACAGGTAATTTGTTCTGCTCAGGGTTTATTAACCACTATCACATTTTTCGTCACTTAATTCACTTTGAAAAAATATTACTCCCGAGGTGAGCACTGACTTCAACTTCTTTTAGTATATAAGTACATATACTTATGAATGAGAAAAGTACGTTTCCTATTTTATTTAATCACTAGATTAAGTCCGCGGTTTTACTCGCGCGAATACCGAGATTTCCATCTCCATTTTTACCTTAATAAGGTTAAAATTTCCCAAGACCCTTACTTAATACATATTATTCTTTACAAAAAATACATTCTCCAAGTTTCATGTCTTGAGGAACAGCGGTTTAGGCTACGAAATAACTCAATCAGTCAGATTACCATTTTATAGGTAGATTATTACAACTTGAAAAAGAAGCACAATTTTTCATAAGATATCAACCGAATATGCGTAAATAAGCGTCCAAAGGTGGAATGAATATCACGCTCTATGTATTTAGTGTCACATTTTTTTTGTTTCGTTTGCGCGCTGTTTATTTTATCATATACTTCAATGAAATGATCCTGACCTGTCTCTTGGACGATTAGAACATTTTAAATATCTTTGTGGCAATAATCATCCCTGGGAATTTAAAAGCTACATTTTTATTTTACTTATCAAATATAAGACAGCTTTTCAACATAATTATGTGATAAAAACAAATAAGTTTTATACCAATTTGATCTTTCACTTCTGTATTGAATGTCTATGTATCACCTTGTAATCTTTGGGTTGAAATATACACACATCAAAAGTGTCTAGGGATCAACATATATTTTTGCAATAACTTTTCCCCTGATTGATATTAATTAAAATTTTCTTTAAGGATTCATCAAATAAAGTGTTTTCGTTTGTCACAGAAACGATAAACCAAGTCACCTTTGCATTAATAAAGAAATTTGCCATTTTCCTAATAAAGGGATTTTTGGCATTTGAACCACTAACACAAAAGTTCGAAAAAAAGACTGAAATAACAGTTTTCTCTAAAATTTTATTGGGTAACTTAAACAATTAATAATCCGTGTTTCTACCGCGAACACTAACAACACAAGAACATCGGTTTGGCATACTCAAAATGAGTTCATCCAAATCACGCTGTGGAATGGCCGCCCATGTTCGTTGCAACAACAAAAAAAGGTCTTCTTGCGACTGGATACCCTCCATATTCGGCAGAGCTCTTCTCTGTAGCATATCCCATGCATGCTCAATCGGGTTCAAGTCTGGCGACTGAGCAGGCCAGGGCAGGACATTGATGTTAGCTGCGGCGAGAGTCTGTCTTACAACTCTTGCGGTGTGCGGTCGTGCATTATCATGCATTAACTGAAATAAGGGACCGATTTGCACTTGTAGAGGAACGATGACGTCTGATACAATCGTCTCAGCATAAATTTGAGCGTTGAGGTTGCCTCTGATCCAAATCAACTCAGTTCTTCCGCCGATCCAAATACCCGCCCATACCATGATGGTTCCACCACTATAAGGATGGACTTCCTGGCAGGATTTTAATCGCTGTTGGCGTCCAGGGGTTCTCCAGTGTCGTATACGTCTTGTATCCGGTCGCATACCAAAACGAGACTCATCAGAAAAGCACACGAAACGCCATTGTTCTTCTGCCCAATTTCTGTGTTCAAGAGCCCATTGATATCGAATCCTACGATTGTGCATTGCTATAGGTGGTACCCGTAGCGGTCTTCGGGAATGAAGGTTCACTTCATGCAAACGGTTTCTGACTGTTTGGTCGCTAATTAAGTTCCCTGAAGAGTGATGAAGCCTCACGGCTAACATCATGGCGGTTATTGTTAGAGCTCTTCGAGTTAAGATTTGAATGTATCGGTCTTGTCTCCGTGTGGTGCAGCGATACCGTCCTCCATGGCGCTCAGCCACGGTACCAGTGCTTCGGTAACGTGTCCAAAGTCGACTGATAACACTCTGACTTGTATTCAGAGCTAAAGCCACAGTACGTTGCCGGGAACCAGCTTCTATCATTCCCACGGCTCTGAGCATTTCTTCCCTGCTTAAATGACGTCGCCGCTCCATAATAACGTTGGTTTTAATCAGTAGTAGGGAAACAGTAGCACTAATAATGTCTTCAATACGTTGTATGTTTTTATAGGGAAAATATTGACAGCTGATTTTCATCTTTTACTCGAATTTGATTCACAGTTCCTGATTCAAATTATGAAATGCACCAAAAAGGATCCATATAAATTTATAAAATCATAAATTTATTACAAAGCCACATCTCAATATCAAGAAATCCGCATAAAAATGCTTGATCCCTAGACACTTTTGATGTGTGTAGTTTAAAACTAGTGTATGGTAAAAGGTACAAAGGCTTTACATAGTTTTTTTTTTTGCTACTTTAATGTTTCACGTGCCACCTGCGTGTCGGTCCGTCGCCCTTTATGAAAATCGTAGTCGTTGACAAGAGACCAAAAGTTTTTTTGTGTAGGTAGGTAATTGATTTTCGTAAGATTTAATACATTAGATATTATTTAATAACAGAGATATTTAGTTATATTGCGGTCTTAAACACCCGCAGTAGGTTCAATTGATTAAGCAAACAATTTTTGTTCCTTTTTTCTCAGACTAGGAAAAATAAGAACTGTTTACGGTTTATGCGAGCGTGTTTTAGGGATAATTTTATTGGTAAATATTTTGTACTTATTACTTGCTGCTATATAATTACATGCTAACAAAAAGTTGTTTATTGAGTAGACCTGTGCGCTGAAGAAAATTATCTAATTGAGTTAATTTTTTGATTAGAAATACAACTGTTATTCTTTTTTGTAAATGTAATGTAAAATTAATGACATTTATTGTAGATAATATCTTTAAACTAAATAAATTACAATAAAAAAACTGATTCTATTAAGTCTTTGCGCTCATCGCCTTCGAATAACGTGCACAAAAAAAGAAGAATAATTGACATTTGGATTGAAACGAATCGTATTGCTCTCTTGCAGTCTATTCTGGGATTTTATTTTATCTTATTCTATAACAGTTTTTTGTGAAACTAACTTATTAACATTTAACTATTTATTAACAACTAAGTAACTGAAAATCCATTTTATCAGCAAATTGAAAACTATTATCAGGTTTTTACTGACTGAAATTAAATGAGTTTCAGAGAATTTGTTTTTCCGATTTATTGGTATAAAATGAATGACTTGGGTTAACTCACTCATAGGATGATAGGCCATCTAATTCGAAGCTAGACAGAGCCCGTGTTTTGGTATCCAGACAACTTATATGCATGTTTTATGTCATTTATAAACACTGGCATAATCCATACTAATATTATAAATGTGAAAGTGTGTCTGTCTGTCTGTTTGTCTTTCTTTCACGGCAAAACGGAGCGACGGATTGACGTGATTTTTTGAGTGGAGATAGTTGAAGGGATGGAGAGTAACATAGGCTACTTTTTGTCTCTTTCTAACGCGAGTGAAGCCGCGGGCAGAAGCTAGTATAGAATAAATTACACATTTAGCTTGTAAAAAGAATTTCCTTTTAATTTTCTAATCATATATTATGTGGAGTCGATATTGGTCTAGTAGACCATTTTGCCTATTCTCTCATTGTTGTCTTAAGACAAATAAAGCATTTCTGTCTTTGAAAGACAAATGTTTTGACACAATAATAATTATCTAAGCACTTATTCCTTGGCTTCCTTTAACTTTGTGGTGACGCTCGGTTAATTAAAACGTTCAGCTTATTATTTCTCAGAACACACTTTTAAATTGTTATATTGCGCCATACTTAAGAAATAGTAGTTCTTGAAATAATTGTGCTTGAAAATACTAAACTTTTGTTTTAAATAGCAGTTGTTCTGTTAGAGCGAGGAAATATGAAAGCAATAAATAGGGTTAAGGGTTCAATATCAGTTATTAAACAAAGGAAATAAACTAAAACCGAAGTCTAATAAACTATAAATATTTACATCAAGGGCGGTACAATTTACTAATTAATTTTCAGAATAAATTATTAGGACTTGATTTGTTTAACTTGACGTTAAAGTTATACGAATGAAGTCCTAACTAAAAAGGTATTCTAAAATTAAATCACTTCAATGGTCGACAGAGTCGGATCTTACATACACGTAATGTAAGTAAATGTGTTGCGGAATGTTTATAATAGTTACCGTCACCCCGGAACATAAAGTGCAACCGAAGGAACATGAGTGGGTTTTAGTCTGTAAAAGTCTGACACGCCCTCCCGCCGCACCCAGGGCGAGAGAAGTCAATTGATGATTTGCCACCCCCCAAAAAAATATGTAAGTAATGTATCCTAAGCAATTATGATGTATTATGGTGTTAATTATAATGTATTGTAAGCTGAGTTCCACTTACAATCTATATCTATCTATATCTATATATATAAAACGCTTCCGTTACTGACTGACTGACAGACAACGCACAGCCGAAACTACTGGTCGTAGAGAGCTGAAATTTGGCATGTGTGTTTATTGGGGGGTATAGGCGCGTACTAAGAGAGGATTTTTGGAAATTCCCCCCCAAAGGGGAGAAAAGGGGAATATAGGTACTGTTTTTTTTTTATTTCTCAATGGATTCACTTAAAACTTTGCATGTAGGTTCCACCAGTGAAGCAACTGAGCACTGCGAGAGGATTTTTGGAAATTCCCCCCGATGGGGGAGAAAAGCGGGGTAAAACTGTATTTTTTTTATTTCTTTATGGATTCACTTAGAACTTTGCATGTAGGTTCCACCAGTGATGCAACTGAGTACTACGAGAGGATTTTTGGAAATTCCCCCCATGGGGGAGAAAAGGGGGGGATATTGTTTTTCTTTATTTCTTTATGGATTCACTTAAAACTTTGCATGTAGGTTCTACCAGTGATGCAACTGAGCACTGCGCGAGGATTTTTGTTTTTTTTTTCTGTCACCAGGCTTTATCTCATGCACCATGATAGTCGGATAGTTATCTGTTGCCGCTTTTACAACATATTTAACCTATAAGTGCCCATTACTGGGCTTCTTCTCACGTAGAGAAGGTTAGAGCATTAAAAATCACATGCTTGCTCAAGGCGGATTGCTGATTTCAAACTTATAATTTGAAATTTAGGTGTCAAAATACTATTACAAAGTACATAAAACTCGGAAAAAGTCACATTGGTATTTGCTAGGAGAGGCGGGCCTTAACCCACCATGGCGCGTATAACAACAAATACTAAAAAACAGAATTAAACAAAAAAATAGGGGGCTACCATACAAAAAATCATACTGTCATTACATACATTTATCATTGTTTGCCAAACACACAGATTATAGCAACAACACCTAGGTAACTCAGACAGCACATCAAGTTACCCATCATTCTCATCATCTCCCTAGCCTATTCCCAACTATGTTGGGGTTGGCTTACAACCTAACCGGATTTAGCTGGGTATCAGTGTTTTACGTGGAGCGACTGCCTATCAGACCTCCACAACCCAGTAACTGGGCGACACGATACCCCTTGGTTAGACTGGTCAGACGTAACGACTGTCAAAGTTCCACGAACGACAACCGGGACCAACGGCTTTACGTGCTTTCCGAGGCATGGGAATTCAGTGAAGTCCAAGATAGACTTTAGAAAGTATAATATATAAATTGAAAAACTTACATTGGTACTTGCCCGGATTCAAACCCACAACCTCTTACATGTGAGGCGGGCACCTTATCCACAGGACCATTTTTATTTATTTATGGTGAGTGGGAAATCATCCAATGACTGCTCCCGTCCTGGGTGCGGCGGGAGGGCGTGTCAGACTCTTACTGACTAAAACCCACTCATGTTCCTTCGATTGCCCTTTATGTTCCAGGGTCACGGTAACCATTATAAACATTCCGCAACCCCGGCAGGCGTTGGCCCTGTTGGGCCCCTTCCTGTGCTGACTCCTTCTCTTTGAGGCGCGCGTGGAACACTAACGCGCCGTTGACGCGGTCCTGGTCCTTGCCGGGCGGCGAGCTACCCATCGCTCGCCATCCGCAGAACCGCGCCTACGGTGGCCGGTAGTCGTCTTGCGACTCTCGACGTCTTCGCCTGGGTCTTAGTCCGGGGCGAGAGGTTTACGTTGCCTCTCACGCGCCGCCGCTTCCTTCACTAGCATAACTGCTTCGCAGAAGGAGGCGACGGCATCCCATTCCGTCTCGCCCCGAAGCATGGCCTGAACCAGCGCCGGGCACGAGAGGTCACCGCCGCCGATCGCCTCTACGAGGATACGTCGATGGTCCGCCCATGCGCGGCACACCTCCACCGTGTGCTCGACCGTGTCCTCCAGGCGACCGTTACTGCAGTGGTGACACCCAGGCGTCGCTTCCCGAATCCGACACAGGAACCTCCCGAACTGACCATGTCCGGTGAGGACCTGTGTCAAGCGAGACGTGAGAGCGCCGTGGCGCCTCTTCAGCCACTCCTCGAAGAGGGGTCTTACCGCCGCTACTACGGCGTGCCCATCCACAGGACCATCACGACCCATCATCCTTTATCAGATAATAATTAATAATATGCTACATATATCTATATATATTATAGATATATGTATTTATTTACTTATGTATGTAGTTATTATGTATATTATTATGTATTTTATTTTTGTTATCTATTATACTTCTATCTTTTTAGTTTTACCACCATAAATGCACCTACTATGCTATCTCTTCACCACCCTAGGTTGACTGGGAGAGAATGCCTTTGGCATTAAGTCCGCCTGTGTACCGTTGTGCATAAAGTGTAAATAAATAATAAATAAATAAATGCTACTGTCTGTTCGCATTTCTCTAATACCAAATGATTTTCCATTTGAATTTAAGCGCCTTCTATTTAATCTAGCGATGAAGATAAATAAATCACAAGGGCAATTCTTTCAAAGTCACAGGTGCTGATTTAAGAGAAGATTTCTTTCTCACTCGCTTGCTCACGTGTCAGCTCTCCCTCTAACCTCTTCATACTGGAAAATAGTGAAAAAACTAAGTATATTGTATACAAGGAATCCTGTAAGACATTGTTCAGAAGATTTTGTTCTTTTTACCCCTTCTAAATCTGTTTGTGTACTGTAATATTATAAAAAGAGACAATTTGATGTTTTAAATGTTTTTCAATGTGATAACTAAGTGAAAAACCCAAATGCCAGCAGTCATTATTTCACGCAGACGAAGTCGCGGGCAAAAGCTAGTACATTATAATCGCTTTTATTCCGTTTTTATAACTGTTTCGCTTGCGTGGGTCGTAGCGTGATGTTATATTGCGTATAGCCTTCCTAGACAAATAAGATACAACACAAACAAAAAAAAAATGAAATCAGTATTTCCTGATATTAGCTTTTCAAACCAAACAAACAAACGAACTCGAAGAGGTTGTGGGTTTGGATCCGGGCAAGTCCCAATGTGAGATTTTTAGTTCATATGTACTTTATAGCGTTTATCTTGGACATCACAGACATTGGTAAAGGAAAACTTTTTTTTTGGTGACTGCGAAATCATCAAATGACTGCTCCCGTCCATCGTATCAGACTTTTACTGGCTAAAACCCACTTATATTCCTTCGATTGCCCTTTATGTTCTAGGGTCAAGGTAACTATTATAAACATTCCGCAACCCCGGCGTGAAGGAAAACACCATAAGTGAACTTGGACTTGTATTGAATATGAGTCCGAAATCGCCAATCCGCCTTGAGCAAGCGTGGTCATCAAGGCTCGTGCCTTCTCTGTATAAAAAGAGGCCTTTGCCCTGTTGGACAATAATACTACTACGTACTATGAATAGTTCGTTCATAAAGCCCTCTACAAAACAGACCATTGACCGGCCACAAAATTGACTTCCACTTTATATACCCGACATAATTTCACACGAATTTTCTTTACCTTTTCATATTTCTTAACCATTATAATGTCAAACATGAATCAAAGTATAAACCGCTTGTAAATTTTAAGAGCGTTCTATAACGACCACCTAATAAACGTGGTCTTAAAAATGGAAAAAAAATACTTTATTTACATTTCATATTATATTTCTAACGAGTGGTTATTTCCCTGTTACTCGTTATTTTTATTTTACAAACTACTCTGTGGAGTACTTTTGTTTTATGTATGGCGTCACGCGATTCTATATAGATGTAGCATTTTTTTAAGAACTTTTTATGGGACTTTTGCCTTTGAAGAGCAAATTCACTCATGGCCCGTATTAATAGACGTCACACAACTCCGAGACGCTCTCAAGTCTCTTGCTGTCCTTGCCATTCTAAAGGGAAAAAATAAGGACAGCAATAAACTTGAGAGCGTCTCAGAATTGAGTGACGTCTATTAAAACGGGCCTATGTGTATTTGCGGACAATCAGCGCCTTGCGAGTCCAATATAATAATGGGCTCAGGATGTTGATGGGACTGCCCCGTTTCTGCAGTGCTTCTGGCATGTTCGCACACGCACACGTTGATAGCTTCCATGCCATCATTAGACAGAAGTCTGCCTCGCTGCTCTGCAGAGTGCGCGCCAGTTCCAACTCCATCCTGAAAATCATTGCAGGGAGATACGATTTTCCTATATTGAGTGATATTGTGCGAAGATGTATCTCCAACAATAGGCTTGCAACTATATAAAAAAATACTAACATAGTTTTAAGATATCTTCTTACTAACCCCTATGGCTATGGATGTTGTAAAGATTATTTTTTTATTAAGGGTGATAATATGTAAAACCTTTTTGGTATCTTCTTACATGTATGTAAATAAATGAAAAATAATTACGTTCCAAATTCACCGTTACTTATAACGATAGTTTGATGAACGATACTGACACGAATGTATTTATTCTTTTCATAAAGACATAACATTGACAATAGACATTACATAGATAGGTGGCAAAAGGAGGTTTATTTTATATCATATCTGTACATTTTTAACACAAACAAATACCAGTTTATAACTATCGCAAACAAAGAGGCTTTTTGCTTAAACCTTAGAACACACGTGATTCGAGACACAATATATAGAAAGAAAATAGCAGCGCGACAGTCGGCTGTCGCTTGGTCGTCGAAAGGTTAAATTTGCTTAAACAGATAAGCCATTTCAGACGTACATTAAGACTATCTAGACAAAATCGTAATTCAAATACAAATTTATAATTATTTAGTTCATCATATGAAAGGTCATTTAGGTTAATGCACCCACACATAACTTAGAAACTGGGAATTGTACTTCTCTACCAGCAAAACATTATTTGTTTGATCACTACTCCTTAGTAGCATGTGATGTGGGCGTATTAAATGTCTTGGTAGAGGACTGTCTCACCCACGATCCCAATTATCTATTTATATAAAACTAGCTTTTGCCCACGACTTCGTCCGCATGAAATAATAGTTCCCGTTCCGAGATTTCCGGGATGAAAAGTATCCTATGTCCTTTCTCGGATCCCAGACTATATCTGAACCAAATTTCATTCAATTTGGTTAAGTGGTTTAGGTTTGAAGAAGAGACAGACAGACAGAGTTACTTTCGCATTTATAATATTAATACGGATAGTAAACTGACTGTTTGACTGATTGTTGATATATCAACGCACAAGCGAACCGCTGGTCCTAGAGACATGAAACTTTGAGAGTGTGTTCTTTGTGAAGAGTAAGTAGCTACTATGAAAGGATTTTAAGAAATTCGTCCTCTAAAGGAGTAAAATAGTGGATGGAAGTTTGACACCCAAGCGGGCATAGCCGCGGGCGAAAGTATATCTGATATACTTTTCATGATAATGTTGGGGTTAGATGAGATGTAATCATTATTTCTTTTACTTAAAAACTGAAATAATACATTACATCAATTAAAAACCAATAAAAACACACAACATTTTAAAATACAAAAGGAAAAATCTAGGCCAGTATGTTTAAAAAAACATTTCGCCATCGAATACAGACAAATTGTAAAAAGCACTTTAATTTTATAAAATAGAGTTGAAGTTTATTTTTAAGTAGTTTTCTCTTATTTATAAAAATAAAATAAATAAATAAAAAAAATATCACCATCAAATACAGACAAAATGTAAAAAGCACTTTATTAATTTTATAAAATAGATGAAGTTTGTCTTTACTAGTTTTCTCACTAACAGAATATTATTCTTGATAGTGCAGACAAACACTACTAAATAAATTCGTTCAAAGTTTTGAATGCGAAATCTTCGGATTATCTGTAAAAGAACTCCCCAATAGATTTTCTCAATCTAGTTGGAAACGTGCCCGGTGAATGTTAATATTCTTTGTCACAAAGCCTTGGTATGAAAGCAACATTACCTAGATCTGAATTCGAAAGGCCTCCTCTAAACTACATGGAAATTTGGCAGGTCAGTTGCAAGCGCTCAAAGCGAGAGGCAGAAGTTGCCTAACTATATTACCTTTTCGAAGTTTTGTTAAAGGAAGCCAAATAATGACGACTTCTAGGAACTGTAAGTGTTATGTAAAAAATATATATACAGTCATAATATCCTACTAATCATGAAAATTGTTTCTATGCTACTAATATTATAAATTTTAAAGTTTATAAGTATGGATGTATAGGTAAGTATGGATGTATAATATATGTAATGCATGGTAGATGGTTAATGTTACTCTTTCATGAAATAACGTTCCAATACAATAGTTATAAAAATCAAAATTTCAAATAGACGATATAATATTACGATAAAACCTTCAGTTTTTGCTCCAGTAATACATAACATAACGCAAGTGAAACCGTGGGAGATAGCTAGTATTTTATTATTGAAAAAAAAAGGCCCGTTCTTGAAATTAAAGTAATCAATGTTGATAACTTCACAAAAATGTACGATGAGAATTAAAGCACGTCTAATAATTGAATCTAAGATTAAAACGTTTGAAAAAAATTAGTTTTAAATCTAATAGGGTCGATATATAGGTCGTGATGGCTCAGTGGATAAGGCGCCCGCCTCTCGTGTAAGAGGTTGTGGGTTCGAATCCGGGCAAGTACCAATGGGACTTTTATCAATTCATATGTACTTTCTAAAGCTTATATAAGACATCACTGACATCCCGTGCCTCGGAAAGCACGTAAAGCCGTTGGTCCCGGTTGTCATTCGTAGAACTTTGACATTCGTTACTGGTTAGCCAGAAACTCTGACCAGTCTAACCAAGAGGTATCGTGTCGCCCAGTTACTGGGTTGTGGAGGTTAGATAGGCAGTCGCTCCATGTAAAACACCGGTATTTAGCTGAATCCGGTTAGGCTGGCAGCCGACCCCAACACAGTTTGGAAAAGACTAGGGAGATGATGAGGGTGGATATATAGGTTTTTCACTCTATATAAATTACAATATATCTTTCAATTTTTAAACCGAAATTCTGTGTGTCTGTTCAATGTTACCCTTCCCGTCCCTTCAACGGCCCCCCTAATCACTCACAAGTTTTTTAGGTATAGTACCAATATCATGTACACAGTACACAGAAACTAAAGTTGCATAACGCTATTACCAGAAACTAATTTACCACGAAATGTAAACAAGCAAAATATTACAATGTAAGTTTATACCCTTCTACCAATATTAATTCTAGTTCTAAAAATTGTACCATCACATACAAGGCTTAGAACGTGTTTCGGCCGTTGATATACGACCGGTCCGGCCGAAAAATGAATTGAATTATAATTAATATTTTTGAGTGGTGTTTCGAACGATACTTTTTTTAAGCTTTTTATGTGCAGTCAGAATGTAAAACCTGTTCATTTTTATAACCCATACTTATTTATTATTTATTTATTTATTTATTATATAAAAGAGATACAATATTAATTTAATACATTTCCCACAAAACCGGTTTAGCGGTTTGACTGTGGGTGTTGCGCCGCATTGATATACAAAATTTATTAGTTGGTTTCTATTATGTACCAGTACAACTACTTAATTATTTATTCTATTCAAGTATTTTATACAAGTATCTTTTTAACTTAACTTTAAACATCCTTTTATCATTTTCCTGTCTGATGTCTGCCGGTAAACTATTAAGTACGTAAGGTATACGTTTCTTTAAAGTTCTATTGCCGAAGTAGTTATTGACTCTCGGAACATTAAATTTACCGGCAGCCATAGACCGTGTACTGTGGTTATTTGTCACAATAGGTAAGTCATGCTTCCTCCTGCTGTGCTGGTTTGTAGCTAAAAGGTATGTATGTTTCAAATGAACTGGTAAGATGTTACATATTTATAATAACTTCCACACTAACATCTTCTTAAATATAAAATTCCCGTGTCACAATGTTAGTTACCTTACTCCTCTGAAACGGCTTTACCGATTTCCACCAAATTTTATATGCATATTCAGTAGGTGTGAGAATTGGCTGCTATCTATTTTTCATACCCCCAAGTGACCCCATTTATAACGCGGGTGAAACCGCGGGGCGTAGCTAGTATTAATATAAAATCGAAAGTAAGTCTGTCAGTCTGTCTCGCTTTTGCGCCAAAACTATTGAACCAATTTACAGTCCATAGCCTGAAAAAGGGCAAAGGATAGTTTTCATCAATAAAATTCAGCGTCAAAACCGCGGGGGATACCTGTTACATAATTAAATTAAATAAATTAATATCGTACTGTGACAATGGATAGACTTTTTTAGTCAGACTGTAAAAAAAGGTTAAAAATTATCGTCCAAAACACGCTCAAAAATATTAATTAAATCAAAATTCCTGTTACAACCGGACCGGACGAATCTCAGTGGTCGAAACACGTACTAAGCCCATACCAACTCTAATAAAACGGTTACATGCAACATATTAATAATGCAACATTGTAAGTTGTGTAATTGCCTGCCTATTGCCCTACTGCAGTTAAACTTGCCCTATAAATCCATTGTTTTGATGTAAGTGTACATAAACTCATCCAGATATAAAGCTGTCGTAAAATTACTGATCGAAATGGAATTGTTGTTATGTTGTTTGTCTCTATGTTTGTTTATATTCCGATAATATGCTTCAATTCTAATGTCGTGACGGCCGTGTGGGGTTGTGGGTTTGAATCCGGGCAAGCACCAATGTGACTTTTTGAATTCATATGGACATACTTTCTAAAGTTTATCTTGGACATCACAGACGTCCCGCGCCTCGGAAAGCACGTAAAGCAGTTGGTCTCGGCTATCATTTGTAGAACTTTGATAGTCGTTACGGGTAGTCAGAAGCCAGAAAGTCTGACCAGTCTAACCAACGGGTATCTTGTCGTCCAGTAACTGGGTTGGCTCTGATGTGCAGTCGCTTCACGTTAAACACTAGTATCCAGAATCGGGTTAGGTTGGAAGCCGACCCCTTACACCCTTGGGAAATGCTAGGGAGATGATGATGATGAATATGATTCAATTCTAATAACAGATAATAAACCGACTCCTTACATTCTTGGGAAGTGCTAGGGAGATGATGATGATGAATATGATTCAATTCTAATAACGATTAGAAAAAAAAATAGATTTAAATCTGTGTAATTTTTAGAATAATCAGGAAAATTTGTTACAATATCCCCTTGTATGCCATAATTAATAAAACAATAGATAAGTTATTGTGCCTCGCGTATATATGCGCTTCCGGCAGTCAAAGGGATATTCAATCAGCTTCATACAAAGTAAAACCAGATGAGAAAACTAGTTGATACTAAAAGTACTAAATAGAATCATAAAAAATCCATCAGATACCGCTCCCGGTCTCATTTACGACGTCGAGTTTTGACACTAAAAATTTCCCTCGTTTTTATACCCAGCTTTCCCATCATGAGCCGTTCATGGAAGATTTGACAATGCAAATGATCCGTTTAACTTGATAACATCTCTTTGTCAGCGTTTTCTGGATAAATGATAGTTGAATTGGGAATTTAGTTTTAAATGCTTTTCGTTTTTTTTTATTATTGGTTGGATTTTTAATCCGTACTATTTCCGTACTAATATTATAAATGCGAAAGTAACTCTGTCTGTCCGTCTGTCTCTTCTTCACGCCTAAACCACTGAACTGATTTGAATGAAATTTTGTACAGATATAGTCTGGGACCCGAGAAAGGACAAAGGATATCTAGGAAACTATTATTCCACGCGGACGAAGTCGCGGGCAAAAGATAGTCTTTTATACGTTAAAAACACTAAAATCAGGCCATGTTACTAGCATAAACTATAACTTTTGACTTTACTGGTCTAGTAGTTAGTGATTCTCACTCCTAAGTCGGAGGTGGTGGGCTCGATTCTCACCCAGGACTCTTGGTGTGATATGCATGATTTGTGTCGGTGTCATTTATTTATATCTATACTAATATTATAAAGAGGTAAAATTTGTAAGTTTGTAAGTTTGTAAGTTTGTATGTTTGTAAGTTTGTATGTTTGGGGTAATCTCTGGAACTAATGAAGCAATTCCAAAAATTTTTTCACTGGCAGAATGCTACATTATTCCTGAGTGCTATAGGCTATAAATTATTTTTATAACATGTATATTAACCGAGCTATCGCAACTTTTGTCTAGCAAGTCGGAAAAAATTACCTCATAAAACAGAATTATTTGCGTGCGCTGCCTAAACAGTTGCTTAAAATTAAAAACAATGTATGGCAACTTGGTTTGTCTTAATTATTTCTACAAAAAAGTCCGCGATACCATATCTCTATCTTTTATATTTTATCTTTTATACTTCTTTTATTGCATTAAAAAAATGATTTTTCGGCATACTTACGTTTGGTTGATTATTTGAGCAACAAAATATTAATTCTCATGACAATAAATTATTTCAGTATCACAAGGACATCATACAGATAAGATTTGCCATTTACAGTATGTCAATTGGTCATATAGTTTCGGAGATAATATAAAATTACTAAAACGCAAAATGCCCCTAGCGTATTTTCATTGTGCGGAAGTCATTTATAATTTCAAATAATATCTTCGGAGATATTCACAGTTTTAATATTACTTGGCAGCAAGCAATAGAAATTATAGTATGTAATAGAAACAGCTTATTAGCGAAAAAAGGCCGCCTATTGTACTCTTGCATATTTGTTTGTATTGTCCTTTACTGTTTTTGTCCTATTGGTGTACAATAAAGAATATTGGCCGATGGCTTTGCAATATATTCGTAGCTTATACATCAGAATAACACATCTGGGTCGTCATAAAGGCGCGTGCAAGAGGTTACGGGTTCGAATCCGGGCAAGTACCAATGTGACTTTTTCAATTCATATGTACTTTCTATCACTGACATCCCGTGCCTCGGAAAGCACGTTAAGCCCCGGTTGTCATTCGTAGAACTTTGACGTTACGGGTATTCAGAAGCCAGAAAGTTTGACCAGTCGAACCAAAGGGTATCGTCGCCCAGTTACTGGGTTGTGGAGGTCTGCGGATGGTGCATGGATACCGCAAGATCTCCTGCCTGCCTGATCCTTGCCGGCATACCGGTGTGGGTATCACGCCCAGTGGCGCGTGGAAGTGCAACGCTGGGGCGAAACTCACACACACTCAGCACACAGAGCTCCGGCGGGATCTCATGGAGACTGCGACTGTCGCAACCCAGTGCTGGTCATCCCTCTTTGAGGAGTGGCTGGAATGACGCCTCGACACTCTCACGTATCGCCCGACACAGGTCCTCACCGCACACGGACATTTCGGGAGGTTCCTATGTCGGATTCAGGCGGAAGTGACGCCTGCGTGACACGGTGTAGCATACGGTGGAGGTAGGCCCCGCTTGGGCGAACCACCACCGTGTCGTTGCAGAGGCGATCGGCGCTGGTTCAGGCCATGCTTCGGGGCGAGACTGAATAGGAAGCCGCGCCTCCTGCGAAGCAGACACGCTGGAGACGAAAGCGGCGGGGCGCGTGAGGCAGCGTCAAGCATCACGCCCCGGACAGAAACCCAGGCTTAGTTGTCGAGAGTTGCAAGGTGATGGCCACTGGAGGCGTGGGCCTGCGGAAGGCGAGCGGTAGGTAGCTCGCCGCCCGACTAGGACCAGACCCGTGTCGACGGCGTGTCGATGCTTAGTTATCGCGGCCCCGGAATATATATGGGTAACCGAAGGGACATTATTGGATTTTACTCAGTAAAAGTCTGACCTTCCTTCCTTCTTCAGGGGCGGGAGAAGTCATTTGATGATTTCATATCCATCAAAAATAAAAATGCCATTGTATATGTTTTAGATGCTTTCACCATGGTCAATGTAGCTCTTTCACGCTTATACAACCCCAATAATCTTTTTGTGTACGCTCAAGATAGTTCCACAGTTAATCCGTACTAATATTATAAATGCGAAAGTAACTCTGCCAGTCTGTCTGTCTGTCTTTTCTTCACGCCTAAACTACTAAACCAATTTTGAATGAAATTTACAGACAGTACAGACATAGTCTGGGACCCGAGAAAGGACATAGGATAGTTTTCATCCTAGAAATCCCCCGGAAACGGGAACTATTATTCCACGCGGACGAAGTCGCGGGCAAAAGCTAGTGATTTATAAATACATACATATCATAGCTAAATTACACCCAGACATAGATAAAACAGTCACGCTCACCGCATAAAGTTTGTCCTGGGTGGGAATCGAAACCACGACCTCCGAGTCAGGGTGACTAACCACTAGACAAACAGTCTCGTCATTTCATTACCTACATAAGTTTTAAACTTTAAAAACGGAACACATCAATGTCATAATGTTGCAAGGGCGAACTATCGCAAAACATAATAGGCTTTATATGTTTACTTTGAGTATGCATTAGGCTGCAACAATGGCCGTGACTTAGTTAGCCAACCTAAGTACGTTCAGCTGTACTTCAGTAAACTTATTTCCAGTACCTACCCATTATCTCGTACGTTGACCAAATCTATATATATAAAACAAAGTCGGGTTTGTTACAACACTTATAACTCGAGATCGGCTAGACCAATTTTCATGGTTTTTGGTTCGTTGGATTTGTCCCCGCCCCGAATAGCAGAATACATCTTAAAAATAATAAAAAAATCGACGAGAACATAATTATAAAAGATGAATCATTGTCCCCTATAGTTAATTCTAAATTCAATTAAAGATTGAATACTTAAGAGAACAATAGTACTAGGAGCGCAGTAATGTGAAGTGATAATGTGAGAAAATTTAAAATACTGAGATACTTAGTACTTAAATCAATCAAAAGTACTAGGCGCGCAGTTGTGTAAAGTGGTTAATAGAAAATGTGAGCGCAATTTTAAGAAAATATATGTTTATGAACTTAAATAATATCCATCCATACTAATATTATAAATGGGAAAGTGTGTCTGTCTGTCTGTCTGTCTGTTTGTCTTTCTTTCACGGCAAAACGGAGCGACGAAATGACGTGATTTTTTAAGTGGAGATAGTTGGAAGGGATGGAGAGTAACATAGGCTACTTTTTGTCTCTTTTTAACGCGAGCAAAGCCGCGGGCAAAAGCTAGTTATTTATGTATTTGTAGTGAACAGACGAGTAAGTATATCGCTTTAATCATCAGCATGGCTCTGAATAGTTTAATCAATTAATTGATTGTTCTGGGATATTCAATAATAAAAAAAAATCCTTTTGATTAACCCTGTGCATTGCTATTTGACAAATTTTGTCTGTGTCTATGTTAAACTAAAAGTTATTTTGTTATAGAAAATTCAACCATTAAACTATTTATAACAGTTGATGAGAATAAATACCATATTATGATTATTTACCTACTCAGAATGTTACATACAACACTATATTTCTAGAATCAATATAGTTCAAATATCAAATTATTTATTACTAGCTTTTGCCCGCGGCTTCGTCCGCGTAGAAAAGTAGTTCCCGTTCCCGGGGGATTTTCGGGATAAAAACTACTTTATGTCCTTTCCCGGGTCCCAGACTATATCTGTATCAAATTTCATTCAAATCGGTTCAGTGGTTTAGGCGTGAAGAATACACAGACAGACAGACAGACAGAGTTACTTTCGCATTTATAATATTAGTACGGATAGAAGCGACTCTAAACTCCAAGCTCTGTAGTCAAATGGAAATAATTCTTGAAAAGGACTGCAAGATGATAAAATTTTACTCAACATCTCACATTTGTACTTATTTCATTAAAATAAAGTCAAAAGTCAACTCAAGTGAGAAAAGCGGTGTTGAAAAGGAAAATTTCAAGGAAATGCCAATTACCATAGCGCGTTACATAAGTAGTACATTTAAAACCGGATTATTTATTTTATAAGCAGTTAAATGATGCCAGTTTCTTGCTTACATAAAATTGTATTACTCAGTATTTCATTTTGTTTTTAACAGAAATGCCTTAACATGAGAGCATATATAGTTATCAATCGCTGACTAAGTATACGTTTTGGCCTTTTCGGGTTGAAACAGGAATTTCATTGCTATTAATCCTTTTAAGGTATTTCAGAAGATAGCTAATTTCTTGAAGTCAGCCAATATAAGCTATTGACTGAAACACCCCTCAAAAAAATAATAATCATGTAATACCTATATACAGAAACGGGCCAAACTCAGCGTCGAAACGTCAAGTACGTCAAAACTATTATCTTATCGCCAAAACCCCTTATACACAGCAAACGATATAAGGACAAAAGCATAAATGTAATTTTATTATATTTATTTATTTATTCATTCAACTGTTTGAAAGCAATGAATTAAGTGCCTATTTATTTGGAGCAACGGGTTTTCTAGCGAATCAACAAAAAAAGGTTGAGAACTTAAATACAAAGAGCATTCGTTGAAAGGACCACAACGTTTGATAAGTAGTTCAGATCGGGGAAACTTAAAGATGGGTTCTTTGTATTTTTAATCCCGATGCTGAAAGAGGGGCTTTATCAATTTGACCGCTATATTTGTGTGTCTGTTTGGGGCACAGTAGCTCGTAAACGTGTAATCCGATATTATATAATATCGAGCGATCGTTCTTAGCTATATTGCATCAAATTTGGTTCAGCTGTTTTAAAGTATTGTGAAACTCAAAGACAAAACTCAAATCATTTATTTCTAATATACCATTTCAAAGGCACTTTAGAGCGTCAAAAACAAAGAAAAATCAATTTAGTTGCCCATTTCGAAAAGTTGTTTCGTATGGAGAAGAACGAGCAAGAAACTCCGTACTTACTCTTTTAAAATAATGTTTTTACAATAGTATTTCTACATGGTTAATTGTGAAGAGTAGAATGTATATAATGTCAAAACCATTTTCGTCAAAAAAGTATATAACCTTAAAAAAATATCATTAGGAAATGGAAGCTAATCAAGTTCACGAACATTTAGTGTAACATAAACAAATCTCTTTCTTCAAACAATGAAAATAATGTGTGAGCCAGCGCAATCAAAAATTAGAAAACAAATGTGTAATTTATACTTTGAAAAGTAGTTAATCATTCCGTTCGAGTTTTATAACATTATCGAAGTGAATATACTTTCAACTTTTGGAACATGTCAAAAACTATTTAACCACGTAATAATCAGTAGGCACTAAAATTTTCTCTTAAAATGATCTTCACAGGCTAACAAGTCGGCTGGTCATAAATAAAAATAGTAAAACAAACGAGAAAATGAATAAACGAATCAAAACGCAGCACCATCATTCCGCTATACCATCTCATATTTTTAAATAAATATATAAACACTCAATTGCGCGGATGAAAGTAGCTGATACGCTATTCCCTTATATAATAACCAGGTCGGCACTATAATAAATATACCCTGCATTATGACGAGGCAATCTTCCCAGAAATGAGCTACTAGACGAATCTAGAAATTTTTGCGCTTTATTCTTCAGTAAATAATGCAAAATATAATTCAGAATGCGCAGCTTTGCTAGAATTTCCAATGTAGATAGTTCGGTTCTGTGGAGTCCCGGTTTGTTTGTTTAAATTGTGTATCTAAAATCTTAATTAAATGGTCGCACTGCATATAACTTGTATTTTAAAGATTTTTGTGAAAACCTTACAACAGATACAAAATGTTACGTGACTACTTATTATGTATGTATAACAATACCAGAAGTATTAAGGCCACTTCGTCATACAGAGAAGGCATGAGCTTTTCGTCACGCTAGCTTAAATCGAGTTTGCGATTAATATCCATACTATTATTATAAATGGGAAAGTGTGTCTGTCTGTCTGTCTGTATGTTTGTCTTTCTTTCACGGCAAAACGGAGCGACGAATTGACGTAATTTTTTAAGTGGAGATAGTTGAAGGGATGGAGAGTAGGTAACATAGGCTACTTTTTGTCTCTTTCTAATGCAAGCGACGCCGCGGGCAAAAGCTAGTACGAGTATGAATGTAAACCTGTATGTATTACTGACATTATTACCAACAACTTTTTACATTAAACTACTTGTTGAATCATCGTTTCAGTTCATACATTTTGAGTTACACAAACACAAATGTATTAGCAGCTTTTTTGTATTGAAATATTATTGAACGAAAGTCATTGTTTATGACATCTGGATGGTTATTATAATTTTTTAAATTAAATGTTTACATTTTGTAAATCTTAAACATTATAAGCTTAAAAATGCTTAAAACAAATGCGTTTAAAAAATAAATAGTGCTTTAATATTACTTTTATCTTAATGTTTTGACATAACGTTATCACAAGAAGATCGTTTTATAAATAAGAGGGTCGCTAGTAAAAAATAATTAGAAAAACTGAAATGAATTTCACAGAGCGAGCAATGGCGCCATTTATCATGTTTAAGAATATTTTTTGTACAATTTTCAAGTATCTACTAACAAAGTTGTGTTCTTTTAATTGCATTTTTATTACAGTTTCTTACTTTCATTTCTTATTTCACAAATGTGAAATGTTTTCTAGCGGAGAGCTGTAATTACAACAAAAACTACATCATAAGCGAATGTTCCATCATTTTAAGTTTTTTAATTTTATTTGTGTGGCATCTTTTTCTTATTTTTCTTTTTTGGATACGTTTAATAGAATTCTATCTAAATCAAATTAGACTTATCTATTTTGGTTTACATGTTGATGTGTGAAAGATGCTGTTTTATTTTATAAAATAAAATAAATATCTCGGAACATCAGAGCCGTGTGTGAGGCCTTCTGATAGCAAAAAAAACCGGTCACGTGCGAGTTGGACTCGCGCAACGAGGGTTCCGTTAATGGAAAGTACCCTATAGGTTTTGAATCCCTCGCAAATTTCTAAATGCAATATAAACCGCCGTATCTTTTTATTGCGTTGACTTAGAAACTTGAGTATTTCACTGCTTTAAGAGATAGCAGACTTGAGTATGTGATATTAATTTCAGCTTGAAATCTCGACGCGGTTCTGAGAAAAAGGGTCTTGACAGGCGGACTAACGGGAGGATGGACGGATGTGAACTAACTACAATCTTATGGCTTTCAGAGTTTTTCCTTTACTTGTGCTACATGATCTTGCTTCTTGCCGAATTTCATGATTCTTGGTCAATGGGAAGTACCCTATAGGTTTTGAGTTTTGGTTCCCTTGGAAATGTCTAAATATGCAATATAATCCGCCGTATATTTTTATCGCGTTGATGTAGAAACTTGAGTTTTTCACTGCTTTGAGAGAAAGCAGACTTGAGTATGTGATATTAATTTCAGCTTGATATCTCGACGCGTTTCTGAGAAAAAGTTTCTTGACAGACAGACGGACAGACGGACGCCTGATGTGAACTAACTACAAATTTACGGTTTTCGGAGTTTTTACTTTACTTGTGCTACATGACCTTGCTTCTTGCCAAATTTCATGATTCTTGGTCAATGGGAAGTACCCTATAGGTTTTGATTCTCTTGCAAATTTCTAAATATGCAATATAAACCACCGTATCTTTTTTTTGCGTTGAATTAGAAACTTGATTTTTTCACGGCTTTGAGTGATAGCAGACTTGAGTATGTGCTATTAATTTCAGCTTGATATCTCGACGCGTTTCTAAGAAAAAGGGTCTTGACAGACGGACAGACGGACGGACAACAAAGTGATCCTATAAGGGTTCCGTTTTTACCTTTTGAGGTACGGAACCCTAAAAACAACCCCGTAGTTGTTTAGATCGCGGCTTCAGCTAAGATGACTTCACTGCGGATCCTACCTAAGAGAACCCAGTTTTAAATTAAAAAAAACCGCATCCATATCGATTCGCCCGTTTATGAGCTACAATGCCACAGACGGTCAGACAGACAAACTGAACAAACACACACACATAGCTGTCAAACTGATAATACCCCTCTTTTTGCGTCAAGGGTTAACATAAATACCAAAACTAACTTCATATCAGTAGCGTTTGTTTTCTAGATCAAAATTTAATAAAACGGTTTACGGACAACTGTTTCATATACAAAGAAAATCGATGAGCGCGAGAAAAACAAAAAGAAACTGACTTTGAATCGACTTTGCTGAAAGAAATATTTCAGTTCAATTTCGCACTTTATCATAATAATAAATAACAGTGTTTGCATGACATACTGCCGATTTATTGGAGCCGAGAAACACTATTTCTTTGATTTATTTTACTTTTGAAACATGTGTATTTTTTTTTAGACGGCTCTTAATTTTTTTTAGCGTTTCGTTCACTTAAACTTTTCTTTGACTGTATAAAGTGGATTTTTTAAGATATAATTTAAATTCACTTGATTTGGCTTTTGATAAATATTTAAGCTCCCGTATTTATTTATAATTAATGAGATAAATTGAAGACTTTTGAGTTGGGTAAAATAAATTAATGCTTATTAACATTAACATTCAGAAAATGTTACCTACATTAAATAGTAAACTGACTGTGCAACGCTGAGCCCAAACTGCTGGTCCTAACATGAAAATTGGATGGTATGTTCTGTGTAAAGAAAGAAGATAGCCACTAAGAAACGGTTTTTGAAAATTCGATTCCTTAGGGGGGTAAAATAGTGGATGGATGCTTGATATACACGCGGGCGAAGCCGCGGGCGAAAGGTAGCTTTCATAATAAAGGTACAGGTTCTTTAGCAATAATCAACGCACAGCCGAAACTACTAAAGATATAAATATGAAATCAGTTATGACGTAAATGTGTACTATGAATCTATTTTTATTATAACAATATAATAATAATAATGCCCTTTATTCTGAATTGTTTCTTAGTTGTCTATAAGCTATTACAGGATATCCCTCAATTCAGTGTGCCTTTTGGCAAAGGCCTCCTCTAGCTGTTTCCAGTGAGTTCTGTCGCGAGCTACTCTCCTCCAGTGAGAACCCGCCGTTAGTTTTATTTCGTCTGCCCATCTTCTTATTTGTTTTCCCTTGTTGCGTATTTTTATTAATTAGGGCTATATCTGTGACTTTCAATCGAACTTTAATTCCTCTTTTCATTTCGAAAATGGGCGGCAGTACAGGAAACAAGCAGTAAGTAATATATACATAGTTAAAGTTATTTTGATCAAAATTTCTTCTTCTTACGATTTCTTTAAAAAGATTTTCGAGTTCCTAAATAAAAGCTAGCCGTTTCCCGCCAGACAATCAGCAAAGATAAACATATGGAAAATGGAAAAATATTTTATCAGAAATATCTCAAAGATGTTGACTTGAATTTCATATTTGGATTCTTTAAGATCCACCGTTTCCAGTAGTTCCTAAGGGATGACAGAATATCTTTATTCTATCATTCCGGAACAAAACTGCGGACTCGATATAATATTTGTACTCTTAAAAGTATTTTTACGTATATATTCCCTTGTGGAAAAAAATGTAAGTAACGTCCTACTTTTTGAACGTGGGTGTTTCCAAAATAAGGTAAACACATTTATTAAAGGCTGGTACTACAATTTATTTGAAATGGTAGACGTGATTAATCAAGTTGTAATCTAAAATTGCTTCATTGTTTAGTTGCTACGGTTTTCGTAGCACAGTGCTACGAAGGCTACGAGGTTACACATTCGTAGCAGCGTAGCATACTTACAAATTCGAGTGAGATAAATATAATTAACTTTAGTTTTTGTGAACTTAAAATAGATATACGATTTTATATCCTCCCTGGAATTCAATGGAGTTCATGAATTGGTTAAAGTAACTACTTATTTAGCTTAACTTTCGATTCAAATTTAGAAATAAATAATACAATTTTGATTGTTACAACACTTAACTCAAAAGATTGATTATATGCACAGAAAATATTTTTTGAATCTGTCTTGTTTAAACATACAAAAATGATCTTCACTTTTATTTAATAACTAGCTTTTGCCCGCGGCTTCGCCGGCGTGGATGTCAGTTATATCGCGATTACAAGAGAACTTTTCAAAAGTTCGGTATAAAAACTATCCTATGTTCTTTCTCAAGGTCAACTCTATCTCTGTACCAAATTTCATTACAATCTGTTCAGTGGTTTAGACGTGAAAGCGTAACAGACAGACAGACAGAGTTACTTTCGCATTTATAATATTAGTAGGGGTAAACAAATAAAATGTAATAACGTACTAATACTTCTCAAAAAAGCGCTTAATAACATGTTTTTAACCCCTCAGTCTCCGTCAGTAATATTCTTTTAGCTTTTAAAGATTTTTCATACTCGTTCTATTTTCATCCTGGAAACTACTAATAGAGTTATCTTCAACCAAGATAATGTGCTAGAAATAGCATGGGTTAAAAAATAGCTAATCATTAATGTGTGTTATTTTTAATCCCCAACGCAGAAAAAGAGATGTTATAAGTTTCACCGTAACTTTTACTTACTGTAAGTAAACCGCGGGGCGTAGCTAGTACTTATAATAATATAAACACAAGGTATAAAAAATCAAAGAATAAATTGTTTAGATTTATGCGTTGCGTATGTTAGATTAATTGAAAAATTGGTCCATTTATGCTAAAAGTTTAAATGAATAAATAAAATAATAAATATCTTAGGACAACTCACACACGGCCATCTGATCCCAAGCTAAGCAGAGCTTGTGTTATGGTAACCAGACAACTGATATACATACTTAAATACTTTACAAATTACATAGAATCACAATAGTAATAAGCGTCCAAAGGTGGAATGAATATCACGCTATTTATAATAATAATAATAATAATAATTTATTCAAAAAAGCTTACAAGATATGAAATTAACACTAAGATCTATTTCTATAAAATACATCATACATTTCATGTGCCTGAACTAGGAGATCCTGTGTTTCAGGCTAGAAGAGCTCACATAGTTTAAAATTATTCAATCATAATATCAATACTTATAATACAAAAATTACGAAGAATTAACACTAGGTACCTTAATATTACTTATTTTAGTACTTCTAATAATTTCTCTGTATCTTCATACGACATCTCTTGAAGCGCATTTTTAATCTGCTTTTTACAGTTGTTGTAGCCCAAGGAATAGATGTTTGCTACAGAATTTAATCTATTATACAGAAGGGGACCCAGGAAGAAGTAAAATTTCGACGTAAAGGCATGTTTTGTTCTTATTTTTTGAGTGCAAACTATATCTTTCCGTCTTTTGTTAGTTAAGTCAGTGCTGTAAGGAAGGTCGGCGTGTTGCTTAAGTACGATGTGCATTATGAATAACTGGCGAACTGTTAATACTTTACAGTGTTTATACAAAAGGTTAGTCGGAAAAAGATAAGGGTGAAAAGAAGATACCTTGAGAATAGCTCGCTGAGCTCTCTCCACAGTTAACATCAATGTTTTACCTGCTCCACCCCAGGAGGTAATACAGTAAGTTAAAATCGACTGGCAAAGAGCAAAGTACACTGCTTTATAATATGTGGGTCTGCAATATGACGCAACTTTTTGAAAACAAATATCAACTTTCGTATTCTATTATTAACGACTTCAATATGTGGTTTAAACGAAAGAGTCTCGTCTAATATAACACCCAGGTATTTAATTTTATTTGATCTTTTAATGTTAGTACACATACATTGGTTTTCAGCGGGGAATGTGCAGTAATGAGCATGCAATGAACTATTTTGATTTGATGTTTGTTTCCGCATAGAAAACTTAATATAATTGGTTTTATCTGCATTCAATGTCAGTGAATTCAGCTGAAGCCATTCAATAACATTATTAAAACCGTGTTGCGCAAGCCTGTAGACTTCTGATTCCGACTCAGCTGAAAAAAGTAGGGCAGTGTCATCTGCGTAAGATATGACTATGCCCTGTTGTAACTGGATATTACAAAGGTCGTTTATGTAAATTATAAACAACGTAGGACCCAAAATACTTCCTTGGGGAATACCAAAGGACGTGTTTTCCATGTCATCGCTGAGGATATTATCAATCTTTACGCATTGGGTACGGTTTTCTAGGTAGCTCTTGAAAAGTTTCAGCTGAACACCTCTAATGCCTATCGATTCCAGTTTGTATAAAAGGTCAGAAATAGAGACACTGTCAAAGGCTTTAGCGAGGTCCAGGAAAATTCCCACTGTGTTGTTACCTTTATCCAGTTCCTGTACTAAATAGTCAGTCAGCTGATGTACAGCATCAGCTGTAGATAGTTTTGGTCTAAAACCAAATTGCCGCCCAGACAAAATCGATTTATCCTCTAAATATTTGTATAACCTTTTATTAATAATTTTTTCTAATATCTTGGACATAGCCGGAAGTAAAGAAATCGGCCTGTAATTAGTAACCTGATCTTTACTTCCCGATTTATGAACTGGGATAACAACAGCTTTTTTTAGACAATCCGGAAAATAACCTGTGGATAAGCATGTGCGGAAAATATAAGTGAGTGGTGGTACAAAAATGTCCTTAAATTGCTTAATGATTTTATTTGGAATGTTATCCCATCCGACTGCACAGTCATCTTTCAAACTCATAATTATGCCGTTAACCTCAGCCTCATCAGTATCAAGCAGCGCAAAAGAAGTAAGAGTAGTATTACACGCTTTAAAAGTGTTTGTTAAGTGCTCTGATCGACGCTGAACCTTTTCAGCTAGACACTTACCTACATTAACAAAAAAATTATTTGCCATGTTAGCAGATGTCAGCGGTGACGAATGTGCGTGTAATAAACCTGAAGATGACTCATTTTGTTTATTCGAATATGTTACATTTTTAACATGCTTCCAGATCTTTTTACTGCTAGTCCCAGCCTTCTCAAATGCCAATTTATCGTAGTTGTTTTTAACCTTTTTTAGTACATCATTACAAAAATTACGATATCTTTTATATGTTATTTGCAAAATTGAATTTTCTGGATTGCGTTTAGCTTTCATGTGCAATTTATCCCTATGCCGCATACAGCGAATGAGACCTGCTGTGATCCATGGTTTAATATTGTAATTTTTGTTATTTAACCGATATTTGACAGTGTTTTTCTGAATTGCTTGTGTTACAGATTTAATAATATATAACAAACAAAACTGTGGGTCAGCAGAATTAAAGACTGGGGCAAAATCAATGTTGCGTAAGTCGTATTCAAGTTTATTTGTATTCAATTTAGAAATTGTGCGAGTGTCATGTTTATGTAATTTACAGTTTAAGGTTAGTAGGGCAGCATTGTGATCAGTTATTGTAGAATTAATAACAAGTGCAAGTGAGGGAAAATTAGATTGGACCATGATATGATCTAAGCATGAACCACTTTGATGAGTAGGAAGCGTGTGCGCAGGGAGCAAGCCATGATAAGCACATAGGTTGAGATAGTCTTGAGCAGATGCCTCAACATTTTCTGGAAGAATATTGATATTAATATCTCCAGTCAAAATTGTGTTTTTAAAGGATGATAAATTTCGCAGGGTCTCGTTTAAGGAATCAGTAAAAGTGTTTACATTTTTAAAAGATGGGGGTCTATACAAAGCTAATATTGCAAAGTCTGTTCCGATTTTGATTAATAATCTGCTACAGTCGCGTATGTCTGGTTCTTCGACAGAGACATTAATATCACTTCTTACGTAAACTACCACCCCATCGTTTTGATTGTAGTTAACGGAGCTTCTAAACATATTATATCCCGGTATTAGTGGTACGTTATAATGTTTAGAAAGCCAACATTCCGTTAAAACAATAACATTGCAATTTATATCTAGCCTTTGTTGAAAAGTACAAAAATTATCAAAATTTTTATAAATACTGCGGATATTTTGTGTTAGTATAGTAAGCGGGTTAGTGTAAGGCGACAGATATTGTTTGCAGTTTTCAACTTCACAAACCACGGACTCGGATACAGAGAAACTATCTAAATCATTAATTAAATTATTAATCATAGTTATAAAATAAAACAAAAGTAAAAGAGAAAAAGAAAAGGTCAGAGAAAGTAACTAAAATTAGCGACGCTCTTAGGCGCCTCCATAATCAATAGAATTAATATACCTATGTTCAGCCATTTTTTTCGCTGGGCAGTCATCAGCTCCTGTATTGTGTTTGCTGGGTTTTTTAAAATGCAAGCAGGTAGCGCATTTTGGTTCTTCTGTCTTCTTTGTGCATTCTTTAATTGAATGCCCTTGATCGCCACAGTGGCCGCAGGTAGGGGTTGACTCCCGACATGACTTGGCCGCGTGTCCATATTGCTGGCATTTAAAGCAGCGAGTGACCAAAGTAAAGTCTCTTACAGGGCATGATGACCAATTTACGTAAACTCTACTGTTACTTATTAGTGCTTTCCGAATATCTGCAGATACTTCTATTATATAATTACAGGCTTCGGCATCCTTCCTACCTGATTTGTGGCTTAGCTGAATTTACTGTCAAATTGTATTTACTGTCACAATTTTTTTTTATTTTTTTATTTGCGCGCGGTTTATTTTATCATATACTTCAATCAAAAATGATCCTGACCTGTCTCTTGGAAAATCGTTGTCGTTAACAAGAGACATAAAGCTTTTTTGTATAGGTAGGTAATTGATTTTCGTAAGATTTATTACACTAAACATTATTTAATAACAGACATTTTTACTTATATTGCGGTCTAAAACGCCCGTGGTAGGTACAATTGATTAAGCAAACAATCTTTGTTCATTTTTTCTCAGACTAGGCAAAATAAGAAGTGTTTACGGTTTTGCGAGCGTGTTTTAGGGATAATGTTATTGGTAAATATTTTGTACTTATTACTTGCTTCTATATTATTATATGCCAACAAAAAGTTGTTTATTGATTAGACCTAGTGCGCTGAACAAAAGTATCTAATTAAGTTATTATTTTTATTAGAAATACTACTGTTATTATTTTTTGTAAATGTAATGTAAAATTGATGACATTTATTGTAGATAATATCTTTAAACTAAATAAATTACAATAAAAAAAACTGATTCTATTTACTCTTCGCGCTCATCGCCTTCGAATAACGTACACAAAAAAAGAAGAATAATTGACATTTGGATTGAAACGAATCGTATTGCTCTCTTGCAGTCTATTCTGGTATTTTATTCTATCTTATTCTATATAATTATATAAAACAGTAACAGTTTTTTGTGTCAAAGCACTTGATTTATTAAGTTCTAATTCAATTGACTAACTATTTATTAACAACTAAGTAACTGAAATCCATTTTATCAGCAAATTGAAAACTATTATCAGGTTTTTACCGACTGAAATTGAATGAGTTTCAGAGAATTTGTTTTTCTGATTTATTGGTATAAAATGAATGACTTGGGTTAACTCACTCATAGGATGATAGGCCATCTAATTCGAAGCTAGGCAGAGCCTGTGTTTTGGTATCCAGACAACTTATATGCATGTTTTATGTCATTTATAAACATCATCTCCCTAGCCTTTTTCCCAACCGTGTTGGGGTCGGCTGCCAGCCTAACCGGATTCAGCTCGATACCGGTGTTTAACGTGGAGCGACTGCCTATCTGACCTCCACAACCCAGTAACTGGGCGACACGATACCTCTTGGTTAGACTGGTCTGAGTTTCTGACTAACCAGTAACGACTGTCAAAGTTCTACGAATGACAACCGGGACCAACGGCTTTACGTGCTTTCCGAGGCACGGGATGTCAGATAAACACTGGCATATTATAAAATAAATTATACATTTAGCTTGTAAAAAGAATTTCCTTCTAATTTTCTAATGATATATTATGTGTAGTCGATATTGGTCTAGTAGACTATTTTGCCTATTCTCCCATTGTTGTCTTAAGATAAATAAAGCATTTCTGTCTTTGAAAGACAAAATGTTTTGACTCAAAAATAATTATCTAAGCACTTATTCCTTGGCTTCTTTTAACTTTGTGGTGACGCTCGGTTAATTAAAACGTTCAGCTTATTATTTCTTAGAACACACTTTTAAATTGTTATATTGCGCCATACTTAAGAAATAGTAGTTCTTGAAATAATTGTGCTTGAAAATACTAAACTTTTGTTTTAAATAGCAGTTGTTCCGTTAGAGCGAAGAAATATGAAAGCAATAAATAGGGTTAAGGGTTCAATACCAGTTATTAAACAAAGGAAATAAACTAAAACCGAAGTCTAATAAACTATAAATATTTACATCAAGGGCGGTACAATTTACTAATTAATTTTCAGAATAAATTATTAGGACTTGATTTGTTTAACTTAACGTTAAAGTTATACAAATGAAGTCCTAAAAATGTATTCTAAAATTAAATCACTTTAATGATCGAATGAGTTGGATCTTACATACACGTAATGTAAGTAAATGTGTTGCGGAATGTTTTTATTAGTTACTGTGACCCTGGAACATAAAGGGCAACCGAAGGAACATGAGTGGGTTTTAGTCAGTAAAAGCCTGACACGCCCTCCCGTCCTACCCAGGGCGGGAGAAGTCAATTAATGATTTCCCACTCCCCAAAAAATATGTAAGTAAATGTATCCTAAGCAATTATGACGTATTATGGTGTTAATTATAATGTATTGTAAGCTGAGTTTCACTTACAATACATTATAATCGGTTTTATCCCGTTTTTTATTACTGTTTCGCTTCCGTAGGGCGTAGCGTGATGTTATATTGCTTATAGCCTTCCTAGACAAATGATATACAACACAAACAAAAAAAAAATTTAAATCGGTATTTTCTGATATTAGCTTTTCCAACTTAACAAACAAACGAACTTGAAGAGGTTGTGTGTTTGGATCTGGACAAGTACCAATGTTAGATTTTCAATTCATATGTATGTACTTTCTAGCGTTTATCTTGGACATCACAGACATTGGTGAAGGAATTTTTTTTTGGTGAATGCGAAATCATCAAATGACTGCTCCCGTCCTGGGTGCGGCGGGCGGGCGTGTCAGACTTTTACTGACTAAAACCCACTCATGTTCCTTCGGTTGCCCTTTATGTTCCAGGGTCAAGGTAACTATTATAAGCATTCCGCAACCCCGGCGTGAAGGAAAACACCATAAGTAAACTTGGACTTGTATTAAATATGAGTCCGAAATCGCCAATCTGCCTTGAGCAAGCGTGGTCATCAACCCTCGTGCCTTCTCTGTATAAAAACAGGCCTTTGCCCTGTAGTTGAACAGTAATACTACTACGTACTATGAATAGTTCGTTCATAAAGCCCTCTACAAAACAGACCATTTTTTTTTGGTGAGTGGGAAATCATCAAATGACTGCTCCCGTCCTGGGTGCGGCGGGAGGGCGTGTCAGACTTTTACTGGCTAAAACCCACTCATGTTCCTTCGATTGCCCTTTACGTTTCAGGGTCAAGGTAACTATTATAAACATTCCGCAACCCCGGCGTGAAGGAAAACACCATAAGTGAACTTGGACTTGTATTGAATATGAGTCCGAAATCGCCAATCCGCCTTTAACAAGTGTGGTGATCAACGCTTGTGCCTTCTCTGTATAAGAAGAGGCCTTTGCCCTGCAATGGGACAGTAATACTACTGCCTACTATGAATAGTTCGTTCATAAAGCCCTTCACAAAACAGACCATTGACCGGCCACAAAATTGACTTCCACTTTACATACCCGACAAAATTTCACACGAATTTTCTTTACCTTTTCATATTTCTTAACCATTATAATGTCAAACATGAATCAAAGTATAAACCGCTTGTAAATTTTAAGAGCGCTCTATAACGACCACCTAATAAACGTGGTCTTAAAAGTAGAAAAAAATACTTTATTTACATTTCATATATTCATAACGAGTGGTTATTTCCCTGTTACTGTTTATTTTTATTTTACAAACTACTCTGTGGAGTACTTTTGTTTTATGTATGGCGTCACGCGATTCTATGTAGCATTTTTTCAAAGACTGTTTATGGGACTTTTGACTTCGAAGGGTTTATCCACTCTATATTTATTAAATGAATAAATAAATGATTTATTTTTGTAAATAGGTAATAAATTACATTTACACGTCATTTTTTTTTCTTTTTTTTTAAGCGAACGATGGGGCCAGTGTTTCCTAGCTGGACTACTCTGAAAAGAAACATCCGAAACAAACTCAGAGTTCAAAGTCTCTTTTAAAGGCCATACAATATTGTATTGGTCAAAATATGCGAGGACCATGAAGGTAAACTGAAGGGATCTCTTGATGAGAGAAGCACACAGATTTGAGTGGACCTGTCCAAACAGTGCAAGCATTTGTTATAAGTCGTTAAGCTCAACTAAAAAACACGTAAGAAGCTTTTGAATATAAATTAATAAAAAAGTGATGATTCGTGTAAGTTTTTTAATATCTTCTATTTTATAACTGTCGCAAACATAGAGGCTTTTTGCTTAAATTTTCGAACACACGTGATTCGAGACACAATAGAAAGACAATGGCAGCGCGACAGTCGGCTGTCGCTTTGTCGTCGAAACGTTAAATTCGCTTAAAGCAAATAAGCGATTTCAGACGTACATTACGACTATCTAGACAAAATCTTAATTCAAATACAAATTTATAATTATTTGGTTCATCGTATGAAAGGTCATTTAGGTTAATACACCCACACACAACTTAGAAACTGGGAATAGTACTTCTCTACCAGCAAAACATTATTTGTTTGATCACTACTCCTTAGTGGCTGTGGGCGTATTAAATGTCTTAGTAGAGGACTGTCTCGTCCACGGTCCCATTTATCTATTTATATAAAACTAGCTTTTGCCCGCGACTTCATCCACGTGGAATAATAGTTCCCGTTCCGAGATTTTCGAGCTGAAAAGTATTCTATGTCCTTTCTCGGATCCCAGACTATATCTGTACCAAATTTGATTCAAATCGGTTCTGTGGTTTAGGCGTGAAGAAGATACAGACAGACAGACAGAGTCACTTTCGCATTCATAATATTAGTAGGGATAGTAAACTGACTGACCGACTGATTGTTTATATATCAACGCACAGCCTAACCGCTGAGAGACATGAAACTTGGAGGGTGTGTTCTTTGTAAAGAGTAAGTGGCTGCTATGAAAGGATTTTGAGAGATTCGTCCTCTAAAGGAGTAAAATAGTGGATGGAAGTTAGACACCCAAGCGGGTATAGCCTCGGGCGAAAGTTAGTCTTATATACTTTTCATGATAATTTTGAGGTTGGATGAGACATTAGATCAATTCAAAAACTAATTAAAAGTCACACAACATTCTAAATAGAAAAGCAAAAAAATACGCCTATAAGTTCTGAAAAAAAAAATATATCTCAATCAAATACAGACAAAATGTAAAAAGCAATTTAATTTTATAAAATAGATGAAGTTTGTCTTAACTAGTTTTCTCATTAACAGAAAATTATTCCTGATAGTGCAGACAAACACTACTAAATAGATTCGTTCAAAGTTTTGAATGCAAAATCTTCGGATTATCTGTAAAAGAACTCCCCAATAGATTTTCTCAATCTAGTTGGAAACGTGCCCGGTAAATGTTAATATTCTTTGTCACAAAGCCTTAGTATGAAGTGTGAAAGCAACATTACCTAGATCTGAATTCGAAAGGCCTCCTCTAAACTACATGGAAATTTGGCAGGTCAGTTGCAAGCGCTCAAAGCGAGAGGCAGAAGTTGTCTAAACTATATTACCTTTTCGAAGTTTTGTTAAAGGAAGCCGAATAATGACGGCTCTAGGAACTGAAGTGATATTTAAAATATATATATGTATATATATATAATCATAATATCCTACTAATCATAAAAGTTGTTTTTATGCTACTAATATTATAAATTTTATAGTTTGTAAGTACGGTGCATGGTAAATCAAATATCCTTGGATATTTTAAATAAAATAAATAAATATCCTTGAACAACTCACAAACGGTTATCTGATCCCAAACTAAGTAGAGCTTATACTGGTAACCAAACAGCTGATAAACATACATATATAATTTGTAAATACATACATATTATGATAAATTACACCCAGACACAGAACAAACAATCATGCTCATCACACAAAGTTTGTCCTGGGTGGGAATCGAACCCACGACCTTCGGCTTAGCAATCAGGGACACTAACCACCAGACCAACAGGCCCGTGAAAATGGTAGATGGTTAATGTCACTCTTTCATGCAAAAACGTTCCAATACTATGGTTATATGTTAAAATATCAAATAGACTACATAATATAATGGAGCAAAACCCGAAGATTATCTTCGGTTTTTGCTCCATTAATAGATAACATAACGCGAGTGAAACCGTGGGAGATAACTAATATTTTATTATTGAAAAAAAAGGGCCCGTTCTTGCAATTAAAGTAATCAATGTTGATAACTTCACAAAAATGTACGATGAGAATTGAAGCACGTCTAATAAATTGAATCTAAGATTAAAACGTTTAAAAAAAATTGCTTTAAATCTAATAGGGCGGATAGGTTTTTCACTCTATATAAATTACAATATATCTTTCAATTTTAAAACTGAAATTCTGTGTGTCTGTTCAATGTTACCCTTCTCGTCCCTTCAACGGCCCCCCTGATCGCTCACAAGTTATTTAGGTATAGTACCAATATCATGTACAAAGTACACAAAAACTAGAGTTGCATAACGCTATTACCAGAAACTAATTTACCACGAAATGTAAACAAGCAAAATATTACAATGTAAGTTTATACCCTTCTACCAATATTAATTCTAGTTCTAAAAATTGTACCATCACATACAAGGCTCAGAACGTGTTTCAGTCGATGAGATACGACCGGTCCGGCCGAAAAATGGATTGAATTATAATTAATATTTTTATGTGGTGTTTCGAAAGATACTTTTTTAAGCTTTTTTGTGCAGTCACAATGTAAAACCTGTTCATTTTTATAACCCATTCTTCCACACTAACATCTTAATAATATAAAATTCTCGTGTCACAATGTTAGTTACCTTACTCCTCCAAAACGGCTTTACCGATTTTTACCAAATTTTATATATATATTCAGTAGGTCTGAGAATCGGCTACTATCTATTTTTCATACCCTTAAGTGATAAGGGTTGTTAACCCTTAACATTTTTAACGCGAGTGAAACCGCGGGAGGCAGTTAGTATTATTATAAAATCGAAAGTAAGTCTGTCAGTCTGTCTCGCTTTTGCGCCAGAACTATTAAACCAATGAAAAAAAATTTGGTACAGAGAAAATCCATAGCCTGAAAAAGGGCAAAGGACAGTTTTCATCAAATTAATGTCGTACTGTGACAATGGATAGACTTTTTTATTCAGACTGTAAAAAAAGGTTAAAATTTATCGTCCAAAACACGCTCAATATTAATTAAATCAAACTTCCTGTTTCAACCGGACCGGACGAATCTCAGTGGTCGAAACACGTACTAAGCCCATACCAACTCTAATAAAACGGTTACATGCAACATATTAATAATACAACATTGTAAGTTGTGTAATTGCCTGCCTATTGCCCTACTGCAGTAAAACTTGCCCGATAAATCCATTGTTTTGGTGTAAGTGTACATAAACTCATCCAGAGATAAATAAAGCCGTCGTAAAATTACTGATCGAAATGAATATGTTGTTGTGTTAAGTTTGTTTCTATGTTTGTTCATATTTCGACGGGCCTGTTGGCCTAGTGGTTAGTGACCCTGACTGCTAATCCAGAGGTCGTGGGTTCGATTCCCACCCAGGACAAACTTTGTGTGATGAGCACGATGGTTTGTTCTGTGTCTGGGTGTGATTTATCTATAATATGTATGTATTTATAAATTATATAAGTATGTTGATCAGTTGTCTGGTTACCATAGTACAAGCTCTGCTTAGTTTGGGATCAGATGACCGTGTGTGAGTTGTCCCAAGATATTTTTTTTTATTTTTTTTTATTTCGTATGATTCAATTATAATGTCGTGACGGCCGTTGTTGTGGGTTTGAATAAGCAAGCACCAATGTGACTTTTTAAATTCATATGCATATACTTTCTAAAGTTTATCTTGGACATCACAGACATCTCGCGCCTCGGAAAGCACGTAAAGCCGTTGGTCTTGGTTATCATTTGTCTAACTTTGATAGTCGTTACGGGTAGTCAGAAGCCAGAAAGTCTGACCAGTCTAACCAACGGGTATCGTGTCGTCCAGTAACTGGGTTGTGAAGCTCTGATGTGCAGTCTCTTCACGTTAAACACTAGTATCCAGAATCGGTTTAGGTTGGAAGCCGACTCCTAACATTCTTGGGAAATGCTAGGGAGATGATGATGATGAATATGATTCAATTCTAATAACGATTAGAAAAAAAAATAGTTTTTTTTTTGGTGAGTGGGAAATCATCCAATGACTGCTCCCGTCCTGGGTGCGGCGGGAGGGCGTGTCAGACTCTTACTGACTAAAACCCACTCATGTTCCTTCGATTGCCCTTTATGTTCCAGGGTCACGGTAACTATATTATAAACATTCCGCAACCCCGACAGGCGTTGGCCCTGTTGGGCCCCTTCTTGTGCTGACTCCTTCTCTTTGAGGCGCGCGTGGAACACTAACGCGCCGTCGACGCGGTCCTGGTCCTAGCCGGGCGGCGAGCTACCCATCGCTCGCCATCCGCAGAACCGCGCCTTCGGTGGCCGGTAGTCGTCTTGCGACTCTCGACGTCTTCGCCTGGGTCTTAGTCCGGGGCGAGAGGCTCGTCGTTGCCTCTCGCGCGCCGCCGCTGCCTTCACTATAAATCTGTGTAATTTTTAGAATGCTCAGAAAAGTTTGTTATAATATTCAATCAGCTTCATACAAAGTAAAACCAGATGAGAAAACTAGTTGATACTAAAAGTACTAAATAGAATCATAAAAAATCCATCAGATACCGCTCCCGGTCTCATTTACGACGTCGAGTTTTGACACTAAAAATTTCCTTCGTTTTTATACCCGCTTTCCCATCATGAGCCGTTCATGGAAGATTTGACAATGCAAATGATCCGTTTAACTTGATAACATCTCTTTGTCAGCGTTTTCTGGATAAATGATAGTTGAATTGGGAATTTAGTTTTAAATGCTTTTTGTTTTTTTTATTATTGGTTGGATTTTTAATCCGTACTATTTCCGTACGAATATTATAAATGCGAAAGTAACTCTGTATGTCTGTCTGTCTCTTCCTCACGCCTAAACCACTGAATTGATTTGAATAAAATTTTGTACAGATATAATCTGGGACCCGAGAAAGGACATAGGATATTCATCCTGGAAATCCCCCGGGAACGGGAACTATTATTCCACGCGGACGAAGTCGCGCAAAAGCTAGTATACTAAAAATTCTACTTCTCGAACATCTAAAAAACTATTATAACTACATATATACAAAGTTTTAGTGCCTACTATAGGCACTAAAACTTTCTCTTAAAATGGCCTTCACAGACCTACAAGTCGGTTGGTCATAAATAAAGATAGTAAAACAAACGAGAAAATGAATAAACGAATCAAAATGCAGCACCATCATTCCGCTATACCATCTCATATTTTTAAATAAATATATAAACACTCAATTGCGCGGATGAAAGTAGCTGATACGCTATTCCCTTATATAATAACCAGGTCGGCACTATAATAAATATACCCTGCATTATGACGAGGCAATCTTCCCAGAAATGAGCTACTAGACGAATCTAGAAATTTTTGCGCTCTATTCTTCAGTAAATAATGCAAAATATAATTCAGAATGCGCAGCTTTGCTAGAATTTCCAATGTAGATAGTTCGGTAAGATGTACTGATACTATCTCCATATAGAAACTGTGGAGTCCCGGTTTGTTTGTTTAAGATGTGTATCTAAAATCTTAATTAAATGGTCGCACTGCATATAACTTGTATTTTAAAGATTTTTGTGAAAACCTTACAACAGATACAAAATGTTACTTATTATGTATGTATAACAATACCAGAAGTATTAAGGCCTCTTCTTCATACAGAGAAGGCATGAGCTTTTCGTCACGCTAGCTCAAATGCGGGTTTGCGATTAATATCCATACTATTATTATAAATGGGAAAGTGTGTCTGTCTGTCTGTCTGTATGTTTATCTTTAAATTGACGTAATTTTTTAACTGGAGATAGTTGAAGGGATGGACAGTAACATAGGGTACTTTTTGTCTCTTTCTAATGCGAGCGAAGCCGCGGGCAAAAGCTAGTACGAGTATGAATGTAAACCTGTATGTATTAACTGACATTATTACCAACAACTTTTTTCATTCAACTAGTTGTTGAATTATCGTTTCAGTTCATACATTTTGAGTTACACAAACACAAATGTATTAGCAGCTTATTTGTATTTAAATATTATTGAACGAAAGTCATTGTTTATGACATCTGCATGGTTATTATAATTTTTTTAATTAAATGTTTCTTACATTTTGTATATCTTAAACATTTTTAGCTTTAAAATGCTTAAAACAAATGCGTTTAAAAATAAATAGTGCTTTAATATTACTTTTATCTTAATGTTTTGACATAACGTTATCACAAGTAGATCGTTTTATAAAAAAGAGGGTCGCTAGTAAAAAATAATTAGAAAAGATGAAATGAATTTTACAGAGCGAGCAATGGCGCCATTTATCATGTTTAAGAATATTTTTTGTACAATTTTCAAGTATCTACTAACAAAGTTGTGTTCTTTTAATTGCATTTTTATTACAGTTTCTTACTTTATTTCTTATTTCACAAATGTGAAATGTTTTCTAGCGGAGAGCTGTAATTACAACAAAAACTACATCATAAGCGAATGTTCCATCATTTTAAGTTTTTTAATTTTATTTGTGTGGCATCTTTTTCTTATTTTTCTTTTTTGGATACGTTTAATAGAATTCTATCTAAATCAAATTAGACTTATCTATTTTAGTTTACATGTTGAAGTGTGAAAGATGCAAAGTTATAACTTAATACTGTTTTATTTTATAAAATAAAATAAATATCTCGGAACATCAGGGCCGTGTGTGAGGCCTTCCGATAGCAAAAAAGGCAGAACCTGTACTATGGTAATGATACCATTGATGCTCATACAATAGGCGAGATGACAAAAAAAAAGTAATTAGTCCGTCAGTTAGATAATCAAAAAATTTGGGACACGTATTTTTTCTTTTTTCTCGTAAACAGAAAATGACGACAATACAGTGCGTTGAAGTTTCGTGAAACGTCACGCCTTTGTATAATTTTTACTCAGAAGTGACGTCACAAGCCCCCTCTCCGGAACTTTGATGCTCTTTATCTTTGTATTTTGTTATTAATTTGATCAAGCAAAAAATATGTGTCCAGTATTTTTGGACTGTCTAACAGACGGACTAAACAGAATGTCATTCTTTTGATGTAGTCATCATCCCTATTATGGGAACAATCATACCCAACATACAAAAAGGGGAATGCCCATCTGAGGCCCATTATGGACATTAGACTAGAGAAAAACTATTTGCATTAATTTTGCCATAAAAAAATATGTATATACTTTTCTCTAAATGAGCGCCACTACAATCTAAAATAATTCGTTAAAAAAAAGTAATTCTATTGAAAATACAAGTTATTTTTGCAAGTTACGCTTGCAAAATATTGCCAGCTTTAAAATTATATTTTAAGTATGTTCATCAAGCATGTTAAATCGATATAAATCGTTTTATAAACAAATACTATAATAACCTCAACTGCATACCCACGGGACTTTACTGATATTTTAATCAAAAACTAAACAAAAAAAAAACATGAAAACGAATGTGTACTCGTAAAAAGACTATATGAATATAAAATCAAATATCGTTTATTCGAAATAGTAGGAATCGATATATCGATTTAATGTTATTATTTTTTCGTGATAGTGACAACACTGTACTGAATCTGACAGTTCGCTTGTTGCTTACGCTCAATGTGAATGTGTTTTGATTTTTCTTCGATTTCTTTCACTGTGACCTGGCTTTGCTATAAGGACTTGATGTGTTTTTTTTTATACCTTAAAAACTTCAATTGGATAAAAATATGTGTAACATCTATTGTAATATTCAAGCAATAAAAAAATGGTTGCCTGTAAAGTCGGTTTTACGGGCGAAGATTTTACGTGACAACGTCTTTTACCGATCATAGTTGAGTGGGAGAGAGACGCAAGGCATTCGGCGGGCCTCTCTCTCGTTCGGTGACTCATCGTAACGTTACCGAGCGTTACACTTTTTCATAAGTGACTCCCAGCCGCAACCTAATTTAAGACGTTGTCACGTCAAAAATCTTTAATTATCTTAATTAATCTCATTTCGTATTTATAGATGTAAAGAAAGTTTTGAGGTTAACTCGAAACTTTTTTTTTATATATTTTTAAAATAGTGGCGTCAATTTCAATATATTTTTTAGATATCTAATACCATTAAGATTTTAAAACACTCAATTCCTATACTAATATTTGATGTCCATCTTGGGCCTAAGACACTATTGTGAGTAGGCATTCCCCTTTGTCGTAGAATCCTAAACCGGCCTAGGAAGACAAGCTAGAAAAAATGTTTCGTTTGTCTCACTGACCATAAAGTCATGATAACTTAAGTCATTCTGGCAGTCGCTGGTAATAAAACCACATAAATAAATAGACTAATGGACTGTATTTTTTATAATTATTATGCACAAGGTACAAGATGTGTGTTACACTGACAGGTTGTGAACGGTGACTGACAGCACAGATAACTTATAGTAGGAGACAGACTGTAAGACAGTTTTATTCACAGATTACATTATTATTATGTATGTTTGATACAGTCATCACTTACACACTCTTTGACATCACGGTTTCTTCAGTCATTTATCCCGTCAAGACTCTCGAGGACAAGTCAAAGACATTATAATGCTAACTGTTCAACTGCGATAGCCTATAGTCTTCCTCAATAAATGAACTATATCTAACATAATAATATTTTTTCATATCGGACCAGCATTTCTTGCGATTAGCACGTTCAAACGAACAAACAAACTTTTCAGCTTTATAATAGCAGTACAGTACCATTTGTAGTGTGTGCGGAAGAATAAAACTCAGCATATTAAAGACTATCTGTTCCTTGGGGATTCACCCGCCTTACGTTAGGTTTTTGGTTACTGCTTTTCTACCTTGGGACATAGCGTTATATTATATAGCCTATGTTACACAGGGATAATGTATCTTTCCAATGAAAAAAGAATTTTTGAAATCGGTTCAGTAGGAGTTTATTTGTTACATAGAAAAATACAAATCTTTCCTCTTTATTATATTAGTATAGATGTTGGAGAGTGTAAAGCCATTCTAGCTTGTAAGCTAATATCTTGTATAGTCAGGTACAAAATCAGAATACATAGATCTTCTAACTTCGAACGTAGGAATCGGCTTCCAGTCTAATCGGTTTCAGCTCAATACCAGTGCTCGTGTAGAACGACTACCCTTAGACCTTCACAATAAAGTTACTGGGTAAGGTGATACAACTACAAAGTTTTTTTTGACAACTTACACACAAGATCCATCTATCAGATAGATTCTTCTGACTTTTAAACTTTCGCGTTTCATGTTAACACATATTATTACACCGGGTATTAACGCGAACAGTGATTATAAATACCTTGGAAGGCTTGAGGTTTCCAAGGTATTTATAATCACTGTTCGATAGATATATAGATTCTTCTGATCCAACTAAATAGAGCTTGTAAAACCAGACAACTGATAAATATACCTACTTATGTATATTTTATACATACATATCATAGATAAATTACACCCAAAAAATACAAATAAATAAACCGTGATGTACCAACTTAAGATATCATGACTTTATGGTCAGGGAGACGAAACATTTTACAGAACAAATAATCATGTTCATCACACAAAGTTTGTCCTGGGTGGGACTCGAACTCACGGCCTCCGTCTTTGCAGTCAAGGTCAGAAACCACTAGACCAACAGGCCCGTAAATTACACCGACTGATTGGTAATAGAATGCACTAAAGGCGGAAAACATAGATCTTAATTCAGAACTTCGTTTGCATTGCGTAATAAAGTGGCAAAATAAACTACATGACAGTTTAAAAAAGTTAATCTTCCCCGCTGTTCATTGAGAAGAAACAAAGGACTTAACTTTAAGCAATGTAAATAAAAAATGCAATTTTTCAACTGAAAAATGAAACGGCTTTGAGTTGCTCCGTTTTTAGGAACTGCAATTCGTTTCACCACTGAATCGAGTCGCGATTTTGCTGCGCTGTGAGTTTTTGCAACGCTACCACTGTTTCATAAACTTTTCAAAACATAGATTGTTCGCCAAAACAATCGAATTTAATCTTTCAGTTCAGAGAAGATCAGGTTTACTGGTTTTTGGATTGGGCTAACGGTTGGAACAGATTTACAGGTTTTTAACAGCAACGGATTTATTATTATACATTATGTTTTATAACTCTAAGAGAAAAATATTAATAGAACTTATTTGAATAAAAAAAATTGATAATAACAATAACACCATTCTTGGCATCCTTATTGTTCCACTGCAGGACAAAGGTTCTTCTAAAAAAGATATTTATGAGCATTGGTCACTGCATTTGCTAAGCTTGACTAGTAATAATATTAGCTGCTGCACGCCAAAAATAATATTTATAAAATACAAAGCATTTAAATTAAATAAAAAAATGATTTGAAGCTTTATTTATTTTTGTTTTTAAACATTTCACGTGTCAGGCATTTATGAATTGTTAAAGGGGCGGTAATCTCTTTTTGAAGAAGAACCGGCAAAAAACTCAATGAACACTGTTTTAATGATCAAGTTTTTCAAAAAAATGGGTTACGTTAGTCGCGTCGCTTAATATAGAATTAAAAAGAATATTGTCACCAATTTTTGTGAAAACAATTAAGGTAAAAAGCAATTGAAAAAAAAAAACATTGAGGTAAAAATCCAAGAAATAAAGAATGAAGCTATTCAGAGATGGCCATTCTTAAATGACAATACTACATATAATACAAAATACATTTACCCTAGATCGTTAGTAACCAATCAATATTCTATTCAAATAAATAAAGATTTTTTACACCCAAATTAAACTTACATGCATGAATCACATAGTAGGGCTCATATTTGTGCTCTCAAGAACTGGGCTAGGGTGTATACACACAACACACGACAGAAACACTGCAACGAGCTCAACGAGCAAGTTTGCGCCTTCGAAGCTTTGTTGTCCTAGTACTTTTATACTGAGAATACTCTATTATATGGGGAAAACTGAATATTAAATTAAACAGTAGCGTGACTGAGACTAAAAATCAGTACTACGCTAACAGATTTTTACATAAGAAAACATAAGTTCCTACACATTTTTACTTTCTAATAATTTTTCTCTATTAATAAACCATTGATGAAAATTTCATTAACGTCCCTTAGTATAACATCATAGTTAAATAGATCTAACTGTGTATACTAATAGGAAAGTTAATTTTATATCATGTATATGTATTTAGGCTCGTGTTCGGCTCATGATCTCATTAGTGTAAGCCGAACTACTCGGTTTGTACAACGGGTACATCTGAGGTTATGAACGTAATTTCGATTGATTTCTGTAATTTGAACAAATTATATCATTGTCAACCGTCGCTTTTTTGTTTTATTTTTTTATATATTGTTAAAAAATTTCATGAAGCGCTGAACCGATCGTTATAACTTTCACTTCGACATCTGAAACATGGCCTACCTAAAAAAAACATAAAAATCAGATAATAACTGGCGGAGAAATTACGTAACAAATATACAAAAAAATCATAGAGTCGAATTGAGAACCAACTAGTATTCCACATGAAAAAATTGGTTATTTAAATTTAATGTCACCAATTTCAAAATATGTCTGGGTATAAGCGTCTAAACCCCTAATCTAATGCAATAAAAAGTTATATCTTTAATAACAAATAAAACTGGCATTATCATAAAAAAGGCAATGTCCTCAGCTCTTGACATGATATTTATTTAAAACCGATTGTATCGGACATCGCATAGATGCACTGAACTGACCAGACCTGCATTAGGGATCGTAAATATAAATTTATGACCAGCAATAACTGGTGACCAAAAGGTTGGTGAAACCGTGTGTATTACAAGGGTTCCGTAACGACAATTTATAGGTGGAAAGTGTATAAATTATATTTAGCTTTACGCCTTTTTTGTTTGTGAATACAATTTTGTGTGCGGCCGATAGAGATCAAATAGTGTTTTGTTTTATTTCTGAGCTTTGTTTGATTACCCCTACTAACACATCAACTTAATAAAGAGTTAGTTCCTAAAATAGACAACCAACTAATATTACTAGTAGGTATAAAAGAGAGGTAAAGTTTTTATTTAGCATAGGTTTAATAGTTAAGAAAACAATGGGAAATGGTACCACCGTGACCACTTAGCATTAAGTCGATCTAATAAAATATATAATCATATTAATCAGTTAAAAACCTCCCTCCTCCTAGAAGCAACTAAAAACACAGGTATTTTGTCTTTTTGCAGCAGCAATTGATGTTAGCAATTATGAAACTTCGGTTTACTTGTAACATTACTAATAGTTAACTTTTAATTATAGCACTATCAATGACTTTATTTTTTAGTACAAAAAATATAGTACATCGTCTCCCTAGCCTTTACCCAACTATGTTGAAGTCGGCTTCCAGCCTAACCAGATTCAACTGGATACCAGTGTTTTACGCGAAGCGACTGTCTTTCAGACCTCCACAACCCAGTAACTGGGCGACACGATTCCTTTTGGTTAGGCTCATCAGACTTTCTGGCTTCTGACTATCCGTAACGACAAAAAATATCGTACAAGTATTTTTATTATATAATTATTATTATATATTTTTTTATTTTTAAGTTTTTTTTTTACTGTTTGTAGATCGCCATTAAGTAAATGTACCTAAGTTGTTCCAGACAAATTAAAATAAAAAGCAAGGCAACCATCGACCGTATTTTCTCCCAAAAATAATAAATAAACTGGGACAACTCACACACGGTTATCTGATCCCAAGTTAAAACAAAAAAAAAATTAAATATTATTATTGATGCAACAAATGAATAAAAGGTAGTGAAAATTTGTACCCAAGTATACACGAGAAATGTAAAGCTTTTATTTAAGCCGCTTATCTGTCGCCGCAAGACGAATTCGAAAGAAAGTTGTGTTTGCAAGGAAAATTGTTTATACATAGTTTATCTTTCACTTCATGACTCTAAATTTGCATGTGCTTTTTAAGTTTAACTAAGGTGGCGTTTAATTTAAACTTAAAAAAAGCTCATGAAATATTTAAAACTTAGATAAAAAAATATATGTAAGTACTCTAAGAAAAGTTGGATTTATTTATATATTCTTTAAGTTAGTCTGTGTGGCTAGATAAGTGCCATTGTATAATAGAGTTCGATATGAAATGTCAAATCACAAATTAATGTCAATCAATCAGTTTATGTCGGTCCGTTATTATCAATCTATTCTATTCTACAATGAAAAAAAAAAAGTTAAGTAGACAAAAAAGAAAAATACGCATCGACTTAAGAATATGGTATGCATACTTCTCTTTCAAGGAAAATCACCGCAAAGTTAATGTGACAAATAAATATTCTAGCGTTTGCCTTAACCTACTTTAATTGAAATGAACTATCAGTAACCAATCACAGCAGCTTACGCCCTCTTGACAGTTTATTCGTCACAGTGAATTTTTAAAACTGAAGGACTTTATAGCCGGAGAGCTGGTGAACCCTCCTACTAACGGTCGTCCTGTAAGGCTAGAAATTTGTGGAGTGATGAGTCATAGTACACCAAGGCCAACAACAATGACCTGGCAGGCAACAACCCTGCACGTCATCAGTCTTTTTATTTTTTTAAATGTAAAATAAATAATAAAAAAAAACGTTCTTCTGTAAGCTTCAAAATTTAATATAATTTAGTTTATTGATTAATAATTATGGAAAAAAATTGACAGGCGATTTGGGTAAGCAGAAGTATCTGCCAGGCGAATCGAAAGGTGCATAGTTTAGGGGGAAAAATAAACTTTCTCCTGTAAAGTTGAAATCTAAGTATGTGTTTGAGCAAATCATTAAAAAGAAATGTGTACAATGACAGGCGGTTATGAGCAGCATAAGACCTTGACAGGCGAGGGGAAAGATGCTAAGAGCGGGCGAGTAAGAGGCGTAACGTGAATGCGTATAGTGTGAATGACATTAAATAAAATTAAAAATTATAGATGCAATATTTTTTATTAATTGTAGTGTAATCTACATTATTTTTTACATTAATTATCATCATCATCCGACACTTCTTCACTACTACTTCTTTCGTCATAATCGAGGAGATGCTGCTTCGGCAGCATCTCCTTCAAACCAATTGAAATCGTAGTGATTATCGCAGCTTTATTTATTTATTTTATGGCTCTCTAACGACTTACTCACTATAGGTGTACCAGGAACTGATGACAAATTAAAAGTAAAACAAATAATGATTTTTATATGGTATACTTGTCATGTCATCTGTCAAGTGACATTACGTTTGTTTGTTTACATTTGTTATTTTCAAGAAATCTTTAGTAAAAAGTGAAAATATGACTAAGAAACCACTGCGGTCACAATCCAGAAGCACTGTTTATAAAGTGTACCGATAGATCTGTAGAGAAGAAAGAGTAGCTTACACGCAATTTTCAATTTTAGACCGCGTGCTCTTGTTGACTGGTTAGTATGACTCGCCAATGTTGATACTTTTTTTTTTCATATCCATTTATATGAGATTAACATATGTACATATATTACGTAACATATAAATTTGGCTTATTACAGGGGTGTGTACTAGTACTATACGACGAATTATTGCAGAAGGTAGATAAAGAAGGCAGAAGCCTTTCAAAGGAGAAGCCGTTCAAACTTGCAAGCCCTAACCAAATTGGGAAACTAATCACAAACCAATACATAATTTTCTTCATCTTTATCGTGTAAATAAATTATTTTATAGTGAATGGGTTGAATCATTTTATATAATTCAGATATCTCACTTTTTATGAAACCTTCAAACATACGTAATTTGAGACACAATAGAAAGACAATAGCAGCCCGACAGCCGGCTCTCGGCTGATCGTTCAAAGTTTAAAACCTATTTTAATTTTGGTCACTCACATTCACCTAAAAAACCGGTCAAGTGCGTAGTTTTTGCATGAAAAAGTAACAAACAAAAATACATACAAATCTTTCCTCTTTATAATACTGCTAGTATTGTTAATAAACAATAAGTGTAATAAATTTTTAGGGGAAAATACAAGTATCAAAACCTTTTAATCCGTTTTCCCCGGTGTTGTAATCATCATATTTTATTTTCCATTTTTGTCATCAGTTCCTGGTACACCTATAATACACTTAGTTACAATAATAGGTTTTATGACATATTTTTATGATATTGGTCATGTATAGGAGTGCACATCACTTGTACCTATTAACATAAGTTAAAACATTACAAACAATAAAAAGTGGATAAAAAGACGACAAAAGCTGTTATAGGAATTAAATAATAATAATAGCCAGGATTATTCATCAGCAACTTGCTCTGAAATACAATATTGTGGAATCGGGAGTACCGTATGTGCTCGACCCAGTTCTTGAGAATAGCCATATCACATTATACTGGGATCGATCTATTATCACAGACAAAACTATTGTTGCCAATAAGCCTGACATTGTGGTAATAGATCGATTAGAGCGTCGGGCAATGATTGTTGACATAGCCGTTCCACATGATGAGAACCTCGTGAAAGCCAAGAAGGATAAGCAGTCTAAATACCTTGACTTGGCTCGCGGGGTTGTCGACATGTGGGACGTAGATTCAGCAGTCATTGTACCGATAGTGGTGACGGTCAATGGCATAATAGCTAAGAGCCTCGACCAACACCTAAGGAGGCTCTCGCTAGGCAGCTGGATCAAGGGCCTGATGCAGAAGGCGGTACTCCTGGGCACGGCGCGCATTGTCCGGAGGTTCCTCTCTCTGGTGCCCTGACCATCGGTAGCTTGGACCCTGTTCCGATGCCGGTGGGCTACTATTTTTTATATTTTTAAATGTTATTTTTTATATTAATACCTATTTAAAAATGTAATTTATATGTATGTAATTATGTATACTGAATAAATGGAAAAATAATAATAGTATAATATCTTAGGACAATTCACACACGGTCATCTGATCCCAAGCTAAGCAGAGCTTGTGTTATGGTAACCAGACAACTGATATACATACTTATATAGTTTATAAATATATACATATTATAGATAAATTACACCCAGACACAGAAAAAACAATCATGTTCATCACACAAAGTTTGTCCTGGGTAGGAATCGAACCCAAGACCTCCGGCTTAGCAGTCAGGGTCACTCACCACTAGACCAACAGGCCCAGGCGTCAAAACATAGTTTAAAAAGCTTTACATCAGATTGTCCTAAGGAAATAGGATAAAAACAAAAAAAGAATGTAAAAAGTATTCTATGTCCGTCCCCTGGTCCTAAGCTACCTCCCCACCAAATTTCAACCAAATCGGTTCTGCTGTTGTTAAGTTATAAAATGTGTAACTAACACGACTTTCTTTTATATACAGGGTGTCCCACGGCTATGCCACATGGAGGGAAAGTACCTTAAATATTGTAGATAGAACATTTTACTGAAAGAAGATATTATTTGAATTTTAAAATCATTTTAAACTGCATTCATAGATATTTAAATAATTACATAGTTGAACCGGGAATCGAACTTGTTCCTCGAGAAAAAATAATCAATTTGTAGTTTTATCATACCGAAATAAAACTACATTCAAAAATTTGAAAATTCGCTTGTCACACTCGGGAATTGAACTGGCTTAAAATGGAAAAAAACAACATCCTGTACTTTTATGACGTTAATCGATAGGTCATTTATAAGGATCAAATCTTTCTAACAAACATGCTAAATAAAATTAAAGGGAAAACCATGAAATTTTAACTTGTCAAATCAAAGGACGACTTTAGCTATCGAAATTTTCGTTCAACTAAAGTAAAATTCTTAAAATGTATGGTTTTCCTTTAATTTAAATAACCATGTTTATTAAAGAGATTTTGTCCTTATAAATGACCCTAACGTTTGACATCATAAAAATAGACTGTGTAACTTTTTTGGATTTTTTTGGATTTTTTGGGGTCAGATAGGCAGTCGCTCCACATAAAACACCGGTATCCAGCCGAATCCGGTTAGGCTGGCAGCCGACCCCAACACGGTTGGGAAAAGGCTAGGGAGATGATGACTTTTTTGGATTTTAATCGGTTCGATTCCCGGGAGTGGTAAGCAAAATTTCGAAAAACTTTGAATGCAGTTTTGTTTCTTTTTAAAAATAAAGGAATGTTTTCTTTAAGTAAAATAACCTCTCTCAACGATTTAAGGTAGTTTTCTTCCAGGGCCCATTAAAACGTTCCACCCTGGATAATAAATAGATTTGAAATATATTTTTATATTTGTACGTGAATGAAATGTAGATTTGACTTTTTGAAAAGTAAATCAATTTTAAACACACTGAAATCTATATTATACTTATATTTGTATACAAAATAGTATAATATGTATAAGTTAATAATTTTCGTGTCATATTGTGGCAAGAAACTTCTCATAGCGTGCGTTATCCAATCTTTGACATTTTGATCCGTACATGATGATGATAATTAATGTAAAAAATAATGTAGATTACACTACAATTAATAAAAAATATTGCATCTATAATTTTTAATTTTATTTAATGTCATTCACACAATACGCATTCACTTTACACCTCTTACTCGCCCGCTCTTAGCATCTTTCCCCTCGCCTGTCAAGGTCTTATGCTGCTCAGAACCGCCTGTCATTGTACATATTTCTTTTTAATGATTTGCTCAAACACATACTTAAATTTCAACTTTACAGGAGAAAGTTTATTTTTCCCCCTAAACTATGCACTTTTCGATTCGCCTGGCAGATACTTCTGCTTACCCAAATCGCCTGTCAATTTTTTTCCATAATTATTAATCAATAAACTAAATTATATTAAATTTTGAAGCTTACAGAAGAACGTTTTTTTTTTATTATTTATTTTACATTTAAAAAAATAAAAAGACTGATGACGTGCAGGGTTGTTGCCTGCCAGGTCATTGTTGTTGGCCTTGGTGTACTATGACTCATCACTCCACAAATTTCTAGCCTTACAGGACGACCGTTAGTAGGAGGGTTCACCAGCTCTTGGGCTATTAAAGAACGTGGTCCGTTATGACTGCTGTAAAAGCCAATAGATTGGTTTCTTTTAAAAATATCTATCTTTAAATGTATTTTTTTAATACCACATGATTTAAGTACATTGCACTGATTACAAATAAAGTTCTTAATAATTATTTAAGCTTAGGCCAAAGTATAATTAGGTCGACCCTGTTTCCTAAACTAGGCTAGGCCTGTATCTTATCGGATTATCTATATGTGCAGATGATAGATATATTAATATAATTTCATTTAACTAGCTATCCTTTGCGGTTTTACCAACGTTTGTGGTTACTGCTCCGATACCGTAAGTTGTAGCTTGATGTTACATAGTACATAATCTTCCTCAATAAATGTGCTATTCAACACATTTTTTTTTCCAATTGGACCAAACATCTTGATACAAAAAACAATTACTTCTACAAAATAACTAGGTACAACCATCTATCTATAGTGATTTGAAAAGATTTTCTGTTTGCGTATTTAAATGTATCGGATCAATAGCCAAAGACGCGCAAAACAAGTAGTCCTGTAATAAATAGAGTAAAGTCGTGTTTTACCGCAAGAGAAAGAGCAAAACGTTTCATTGTCATTTGTAATTTTATTCCCAGACAGAAACATAGCTTGCTGTCACAAAAGCCAGCACAGCACAATTTAGATCAAAGTGTGATGTCGCATGTACGTATGCAAAACATTTCCATACAACCCAGTAAAACAAAAAAAAAAAAAAAACCAGCATTCATACAACGAGCAATTCTATTTACATGCGTTACATTGCTCGTTTATTTCGTATTCGATTGCGAGGTTCGGTCTGAGCGCGCGTTGAACCCTAAAACCTATGCATTTGTGAGCACAATGTGTAAACGGTTTTGTTCTTTTTATCTTGCATAAATAAAGCTGGTTTTGTTCGTGTTTTCTAATTGAGGTGATTATTTAGTGGGTGAATGCTGAACATATTTTTAACATGGAATAATACCTTCTGGGATGTTTATGATGGGACTTTCCAGTTGTCGCAATTAGCCACAGGCGACTCTGGTTCGTTAAATAAAAACGAGTGTTATTGAAATTTTTGTTTGGTTTTCATATTCGTTTTTTCATGTATTTACCTTGTGATATAAAATATTGTGGTCAGATTTATACTTGTAATTGTTTATCGTTTTACGTACATATGTATTTTTAACAAAGTTCTCCGCCGTAAATAAACTCAAATACTTCTGAACAGATTTTCATGCGGATTTCACGAATAGACAGATTGATTTATTAGAAAAACTATGGTGTTTAAGAAAGTAGATGAAACACCCGTGCACGCTGGTCGCTAATCTAAACTAATATATAGAAGTATTGTTTATTTTCTGAAAATGATATGTTCCATTACAACAAACATTTTATTAGTAGAATGCTACATAGAGTAGCATTCTACCAGAATACTACCGCAGTATAGTAAAATATCTATAAATTAATCGATGAACCATGATTTTCCTCTAAAAATGCTTCAATTTTAGACGGGTGTAAAAGACTGGTCAATTCTATCGTTCCGTCACGCCAAACCTTATAATGCGTATTATCGACAAGTACCATCATTATCGGGGTCATGATTTGGGTAGCTCACCGCCCGGCTAGGACCAGGCCCGCGTCGACGGCGCGTTAGTGTTCCACGCGCGCCTCAAACAGAAGTCAGCACGAGAGGGGACTAACAGGGCCAACGCCTGCCGGGGTTGCGAAATGCTTATATTAGTTACCGTGACCCCGAAACATAAAGAGCAACCGAAGGAACATGAGTGGGTTTTAGTCAGTAAAAGTCTGACACGATGGACGGAAGAAGTTATTTGATGATTTCTGACTCCCCAAAAAAAAATGATATTGTCAGCCTTTTTTTTTGCGCCGGACTTTTACCTTCGAAGTTCATTAACCATTCATAGTTTTAGATCAGCTTTTTAGTAAATTAGTTCTCCATCTATAAATCATTAATTTCAAAGAGATTTGGGTATCGGAAAACCTGGGCTTAAATTAAAATTGTAGGTCCATTAATTTCACGTCTGTAAACTCAATTTAAACCGAGTTCATTTCCCAGAACTGTGTAAAATCGAAATGAATTTTATTGGCCTTTTCAAATATGACTTCCTAGAACTGTAACAATTTGTTTAAAAATCAATTTTCAGTTATTTTCGAGATGCAAACGCACCTCTAAAAGCATTTAACCAATTTTAACCAGAACTTCATACGTCACAACCTTTTTGATATTTTAATGCAACATCAACATTGTTTTACGAAGCGCTGTTTTCAGTGTTTCTCTCGAAAATGTTAGTACAACGCCATTTGTTCGCTAAAATAGGAAATAAAGTTGTTTTCTTCGTTCTTTTGAGTTCGTTCGTGGAACTTTTCTTTTACTTTTAAGGCGATGCATCAAGAACTTGTGCTGTTGCGGCGAAACTGCCTAATCGTGTCGTGAATCTTTTAGTTTATACTGTGGACTTTATGACCCGGAAAGGCCGTTGCTAATTACGGTAAGAGATAATGTACTGGCTACTGCTGAACTGCTTTATCTTTTTTAGTAATTTACATTAGTTTGAAGTGAAATAATAATTATAAATGCGAGTTTATAAAGTAACTTAACGTCTTTCTTTCTGTTTGGGAGGACGTATTGGGATAGTCCTTTTCTATTAATTTCTTATCCGATAAAAGAAGATTTATTTAAGAAAATGCACGTAGTCTTCACGACTTTTCCAAGAGGACAAATAGATTAAGGTTTTGTTTATGCAAAAATGTGCTGTAATTATTAAGTTAAAACTTAATTGCTCAACTTGAATTCTCAGACAATTTCGTCAGTTTTACAAGATATAATACCAGTGCCATGCCATACAAATCTTCCTTAGTAGTAAACTCAAGCTGAACTAACTCCGTCAGAATTCTAGAGATTGACAGCTTACATAGGCAGATTCTGTGGAATCATGTCACTGCTCTTCTGACTCTGATTACAGATGTATACCACCTTAGCCTTTTCTCAACTATGTTGGGGTCGGCTTCCAGTCTAACCGGATCCAGATGGATACCAGTGTTGTACGTGAAGCGACTGCCTTACAGGTTATGTATATAGTCGCTTCACTTAATCGAGTTATATCCAGTAGGTTGATTCCTACCCAGGATTTTTCATGGTTGTCTAGTTTATGCCTGGGTACAACTTTTCTTTAATTATGCAAGCTATAGACTTCAAAAGTATGTATATCAGTAGTTTGTGATTAGATGGCCTTTTGTGAGTTGTCTCATAATAAATTTTTATTATCCAAAATACCTACTCCTATTTTACAGTATACCCTCCTGAACTATCAGTGACAGCTGTGCTATCAAATAACTCGTGTTGTTCAAGCAAATGTAGGCCAGATCATCTGCTGCGAAAACAGTTTTGTAGGTCAGGCTGCAGGCGCATTGCGTTAAACTAGGAAGTCGTCATGTCGTGAACTGTTCTAGAAGTTTCTCTCTTTAATACTTATTCATTACTATTTGAACGGATATTAGTTCAATAAACTTTAAATGAATTCAACATTGCTTTAAGAAAAACTGTAGCAGCTTTAATTATAAACAATTATTAAACAGATATATAATACCAGCCTATTAGTGTACCACTGCAGGGCAAAGACCTCTTCTCATACAGAAAAGGTACGAGCATTGATCACCACGCTTGCTTAACGAGCTCTTATGCGCTTATATTAACTACAGATCCAGGTTTTCTCACAATGTTTTCTTTCATCGATGTCTGGGATTTCAAGAAACATTTTACAAAGTACATATGAATTGAAAAGGTCATATTGGCACTTGCCCAGATTTGAACTCACAACCTCTATAATATTGTGTCGTGATGGCCTAGCGGTTAAGATTAAAGAATCAAAAAATGCAATGAACTTATTTACAAATACAAGATACTAGCTTTCGCTCGCAGCTTCGCCAACGTAACTGTCAATACTTCCATCCCATATTGCCTACACTTAACGATATCGCGGAAAGGTTGAAAACATTATATGTTATTGCAAAGGAATTATATTTAGTTAGTAGAATGTAATAGAAGACCACACTACCGATTAGGGGGAACCTGTTATGATAGTTGTATTGTGAAATAAAATAATAAATAAATATTTGTCTCTACGTGGCAGGAATTTCAAAAAATCCTGTCTCAGTGATTACCTATTCTTCACAAAGAACACACCCTTGCCCTGCAAGTTACATGACTCTAGGACCAGCGGTTTGGGCTGCGAGATGATTAGTCAGACATACAGTCAGTTAGTTTATCATTTTATATACAGATTGTTAGGACTTAATAACTTCGCATTTTTAGATTTTGCACAACTGTCGAAATACGAGTACGTTTCTCACTAACGAGATTGAACGAAGTAAAAATAAACTTACTTCTCAGCACTACAAATAGATGAAACCATGTAGTTATACAGTACTTTAAAAACGCGTCTAGTATGATTTTTAAACCATTTATATTTACAAGTTTAATGTTTTTTTTTACAGATTTGACTATAACATTGCTTAAAAAAATCCAAGCTTTTCGAACCACCAACACAGCACAAACCAAACACAGATAATAGCATAAAGTTAATAGAAAACGCCTCAATCTCTTAAGACCCCCTTCAGGAACTAAACGTGTCTGCGGTCACCCTGAGGCATTTGGGCTCATGTAGGACTAACGTATTCAAAACGGACTGCTTCTGAAAACATAGGGGCCGTTGTAATGCCGCACCGAACATGTTGGGTTGATGGTCTGTTATTGGTGCTGATTCTCTTGTTCACAAACTTAACAAAATTTAAGTTAAATGCTTCTTTCTCTTTTCAATTCTTAAAGATAAGGGCAGAAGATATATTTTAGTTCAATCCTGTCAAATTAGACAGCGCCTGAAGAAAATTGACGTATATTTAGACGCCATGATTTTAAATCGCGTCTAAATTATCTATGGAGTGTCTAAATTTGACAGGACTTAACTAATATTTTAATATCTGTCCTTTTCTTAATTAAATGGAAAGAGAAAGATGCACTTAACTTATATTTACGTTAGTTTGTGAATAAGAGAATCAGCACCATTGTTGACAATTTGGATAGGAAGGGTGACTAAACATAATTTTAGATGCAGTGTTTACTTTATGTGAATGTTAGGGCTTGATTTACGACCTCACAATAGGCAAAACTTTCGAGATATATAAAAAAAGGTACAAAATTTGGATGAAATTATTTGCAAGTTATTTAAACCAAAATAAAACTTTGAGAATAATGGTAAACAGGCTCTTATTATAGTACAATTAAACTCTTAATTTATTAATATGAACAGAATGTACAAACTAAATTACTAATCTAAAACAACCATTTAAATAACGACAACTGAAACGAAATGGGATCTTGAAACTCCTCCGCATCACTGTCGACGGGTAAAATGCCCAAGAGGCTGGCAAAATAGGCGAGACGACTAAAGAAAAAGTAATTAGTCCGTCAGATAGATTATAAAAAAATTTCGGACACGTATTTTTTCTTTTTTCTCTTAAAAGAAGAATGACGACGATACAGTGCGTTGAAATTGCGCAAGACGTCACGATTTGATACAATTTTTGCAGGACGGTGACGTCAAAACTCCGGAACTTTGTTGCTCTTTAACTTTGTATTTTTTTTTTATTAATTTGATCAAGCTAAAAATACGTGTCCCGTATTTTCGGCCGATCTATCAGTCGGACTAAACTGAATGCCATTTTTTAAATGCTGTCGTCATCCCTATTGCTGCGTTGGTTAGCAATGCCAAGCCTGTAACCTAGGTAAAAACCAGCCTTTGAGTAGGGAAGAGACAACCAATCTTTTGGGCAACTTTTATTAGTACTAAGTGAAGCTTTTAAAGTAACATATCTGTATTTTTTCAGTCATGAGCTTTAATCAAACCAGTAACAACTTCTAAAGAGAAAATAACTGCATTATTATTTGATAAAATGAAATGTAATTATTTCGTATCAGATTTTCTAGTTCATACATTTTAGTTGTGTATCAATATTTGTATGTTTGATGTTTAACTGAATCGATGTTTGCGAGCTAAAATGGTAGAAAGTAATCATGTTATTTTAATAAATACATGGATTTTGGGCAAATATTTTATATGAATGATTAATTTCATTCGATAGATTTAGTTTAGTTAATTAGTTACAGCTTGCAAAATTAGTTTGATCTACGAGGATTTATAATGTGAAGAATAGAAGAATATTGATGCCCAAGTTTAGGCTCCAGTCCACTACATTTATGTTTAAAATATCTGTACTTGGCTTATTGATTTATGTGAAGAAATAAAAAATATTTTTTACATTTTTTATTGTATTTGTGTTGCCGCTAAAACTACACATAATAAAAAATATTAATTAAATAATCAAAAAACCCAACTGCAATATCGGAAATAAGGCTAAGTAAATAAGGCTATGTTTCTGTTTCATGTAATTGCCATCAACTTTAACGAAATATTTTTTTCATCTCACCTATTCGAAAAAGACGACTTTGTTCCCCTTTAAGTACGCCCAAAGTTGTTATTTTCTATAAGAAACTTTCAGCGGGCAATAATGACGCTCCAAATTCAAAAAGTGCCCCTAAAAGTAACTTTTACATCTCTCATATTCGGTAAGTAGGTTCTTATTACCCCCAAATGGGGCTTGTAGGTAACCAATTAGCGCTCTAGGGTATTAAGTAGCTAGAAAAGCCCTAGGGCGGTAAGTAATTAAAAAAAAAACTCTTCATTCTTTTAAAAAGTTCGCGTACATCTAACCATCATATATTATTGGCAAAGACATCATGCAATTAGCCTAATGACAAAAGAGGTCGCTTCGCTATTCAGCCTTGTCTTCGATGAGTTAGTCATCAATTTTAAATATCGAAAGGCGAAGCTCAATTTCGTTCGTGAAAAAATTTAAAAATTGTTCTCATTTCACTATAAATTTTAACTAATAAAATGTTTTATTGTTGTAAATACTTGTACTTGTAAATACAATCTACTATATGTTAGTCCTTTATTTTAAATTAATACACCCTAAGTCACTCCCACAATTGAGATAAATTCAATGACACCTCATTGTCGAATCCGTTAAACAGTTAAGGCTGTAGAGCGTGCCATAGAACAAGACATTAATACATACTCACATACCATATACGCTCGAAAAACATAACCCTTCTTTCGGCGGGTAAAAACAGAATTAAATTAATAATTTAGCCCCCATACAAGAAATGTGACATTACTAAATCTTTTACATTACTTTTCTATGACAACATAATTTTTCTGCCCCGTTGAAATTAGCTTGCATGAAATGATGAAATTAGTTAGCACCTCAAAAGGTGAAAACGGAACCCTTATAGGATCACTTTGTTGTCCGTCCGTCCGTCCGTCTGTCAAGACCCTTTTTCTCAGAAACGCGTCGAGATATCAAGCTGAAATTAATATCACATACTCAGGTCTGCTATCTCTCAAAGCAGTAAAAAAAATAAAGTTTCTAAATAAACGCAATAAAAAGATACGGCGGTTTATATTGCATATTTAGACATTTGCAAGAAAATCAAAACCGATAGGGTACTTCCCATTGACCAAGAATCATGAAATTTGGCAAGAAGCAAGGTCATGTAGCACAAGTAAAGGAAAAACTCCGAAAACGGTAAATTTGTTGTTACTTCACATCCGTTCGTCTATCCGTCGTCCGTCTGTCAAGACCCTTTTTCTCAGAAACGCGTCGAGATATCAAACTGAAATTAATATCACAGGCTCGGGTCTGCTATCTCTCAAAGCAGTGAAAAACTCAAGTTTCTAAATCAACGAACAATAAGATACGGCGGCTTACATTGCATATTTAGACATTTGCAAGGGAATCAAATTAACCTATAGGGTACACACGGCTACACATCAAGCTATACAAAACCAGTTTTAGCTGACCTGTGTTTTCCGTACAATCAGAAGTCAGTTTATACTGGTTTTGTATAGCTTGATGTGTAGCTTACCGTACTTCCCAATAATCATGAAATATGGCAAGAAGCAATGTCATGTAGCACAAGTAAATAAAAAACTCCGATAACTGTAATATTGTAGTTATTTCACTTAAAACTTCTGACTGACTGAACTGACTTCAATTTTTTTCACATTATTCTCCTTTCTTAACCTCCCCTAACTCTCATTTCCTTTTAAAAATAAAAACAAAAGCAACAAAATCTTTTGTCTACAAAACCTTACTATTAACATAGTTCGCCAAACTGTACATACCTATAACCCGCGCACATTCAAACACTAACTCCCAGTGGATTAAGGAAATACCTTCCATTTGTCACTCAAGAAAGGGCTTTCAAAGGACCCATTGTTTAGAAGACACTGAAATCAGTGGATAATAACTCCTGCCACATCCGTCCCCTTGTCTCAATTAAACTATTCAAGTATTGTGATACGTTGTACGGAAGGATTTCTTAACTATTTGGCTTACTTTATTGTTTGGCCGGATAGTTAGGGTCGGTAATAAAGGCTTGATTTATGTGTGTGTTGCTGCTTCTGGATTGGTTGTCTCTATTGTAAGGTTCTGAAAGTTTTGGATTAGACGAGATTATCATTGTCGGTAAGGTGACGGCCGCTGTCATTTATGATTTTGATAATAACATTTGAATATTGTCTGTAGTATTATGAATGATGCGATAGGATTATTTTAAGGTTCATATTGTATTAATGTCATTTCGCACTTGATGATTTGTTGCATAGAACGTATTAAATCAAAGACATTTGTCTTTGATTTATAGCGTTCTATAAATCAAAGACAAATGGAATATATATATGGAAGTCAATTGCTGAATATTAGCCTAAACAAAGTTAAAAGAAGAAAGAAAGAAGAAATTTAAAAAATTAAGTATACATGGACAAAGCACAGACATCCCTTTTTGGCAGTAGCACATCGTCGTAATTGTGACAAATATAATTATAGTCTTTCTGTTAACATCTACAAAAAATAAAGTTTAAAAATTACCGGGACGGTCACAAATACATACAAAACGTCTTCTACGAATAAAACTCACATCATTGCTAAAATTTAAAACCGCTTGAACTCCAAACTGCGTACTCAAAGTTTCTAACTAAATGTACTACACAACAAATTTTAATTCAACTACAAAAATCTACGTAATATATTTAATGTGAAAACTAACGCAATGAATAGTCATTTCTTACTATATCTGCTAAGTTCCGTAGTTGGCAAACTTCTTATGCACAAGTTATCTGTCAGGGTTGCCAGAGGAGAATTTATTATATACTTACTAAGCTTATAATACATATTAAAACTACGTTTCCACGGATACGTTACGTACGTTTCAAGGGTAGCCATATAGGTTACTAGCTGTTCCTCGCGGTTTCACCTGCGTTTCGTTAGGTTTTCGGTTACTGCCTTGCTCCCGTGATACATAGCGTGATATCATATAGGCTATGTTAGTCAGGGATAATGTAGCTTTCGAATGGTGAAAGAATTTTATAATCGGTCCAGTAGTTTTTGAGCCTATTCATTACAACCAAACAAACAAACATACAAAGTTTACCTCTTTATAATATTAAGTATAGAAGTATAGATGAAATGAACCAATTACATCGCTAGTTAAGTTTGGCTATGAAAATAAAAAAAGATGTCATATATAATTCTAAAGCAGGCCGCATATTGCGCATATCAAATGTGTCTCGGTAAATGTGGCGCCACATTTGCAACGCAACACATTTATCGCCTCTGTACGCGGGCACGCATTCTAACGACACATTTTTAAGGGCGTATACGATACATTTGTAGCAAACTACTGCGGCGAAACAATAGGGATGTTGACTACATCAAAAGAATGACATTCTGTTTAGTCCGTCTGTTAGACAGTCCAAAAATACTGGACACATATTTTTTGCTTGATCAAATTAATAACAAAATACAAAGATAAAGATCATCAAAGTTCCGGAGAGGGGGCTTGTGACGTCACTTCTCAGTAAAAATTATACAAAGGCGTGACGTTTCACGAAACTTCAACGCACTGTATTGTCGTCATTTTCTGTTTATAAGAAAAAAGAAAAAATACGTGTCCCAAATTTTTTGATTATCTAACTGACGGACTAATTACCTTTTTTTTTGTCGTCTCGCCTATTGTGGCACGGTAAATGTTTGCTGCGCGTAGCATGTTCCGCCGGTGTGCAGCCTTTTTTTTGGGATGGGAAATCATCAAATGACTCCTCGCGCTTTGGGTGGAGCGGAAGGGAGTGTCAGACTTCTACTGACTAAAACCATCCATGTTCCTTCTTAGCCCTGTGTGTCCGGGGCCGCGGTATCTCTTTCGAACTACCCCGCAACCCCGGCAAACTGATGTGCAGTCTCGTTTACACATAGCAACGTATAGTATAACGAAAAGGAGGGACCTACAGGTTTACATTATACATGTTTCCACTTGTATTTTATCAATCTTCAGTAGTCAGTTGAACGAGGTCGCCTATATCTTCTTCTCATCAAAATAATCAAATGTCAGTCTGGCAGTACCTTGGCTTAACTGTGCTGCATTTGTCTTTGAACTTAACTAGGTTAAATTAAAAAAAATTCTTTACAATTTTTTAAAACTCGTCATCAGTATATATTATTAAAGCCACTGATGAAAGTGGAATAAAATCTGTTTTAATATTGACGTGAGTGCTGATACGTCGGCTCCACTTGGTCAACAGCACTCGTGAAAAGTTGGAAGTGGTAGTAAAACACATTATTAAACTTTTCATTTTTAAAGCAAAAAAATATGTTTTGTCTTAAATTTATGCTTTTTCAAATGCGTATTGACGTCTTCTCAATATATATATATATATATATATATATATATATATATATATATATATATATATATATATATATATATATAATATATAGGAAGGATATATAGGATATATTGATAAAGGAAGTAAGAGAAGCTTATGTGGTCACTCTAAGTAAGAAATTTGAGTTTTAACCTTTCCGCACACGAATCATATTAGGTGCTATAGTCAACCGCCGTCGCACAGATTATATAGAATTAAGTAAGTAAATTAATTTTGCATTAAAAAATAAAAATGCCTACTAGCCTGATCAATGGGAATGACACTCATTGAAAACTGATTTACCTATTAAGCTAAAATGTACTAGTTAGTAGAAAATAGTTGTGTTCAGTAGAAGTAATATCATTGGTATCCGGTATCTTTAATTCTGATTAAAATTATTATTAAAATTAATTATTCTAGGCTTCGCTTGCTTCGTTTATACACTTGTGCACACACTTTCTTTTACATCCTGTGTACTTAAATACCCAACCATTTAGTTTTCAATGAAACTCAAACTGACCCCCGAACAGTTAATTCGAGCATTGTTTTTAATTAAAAATATATTGGTTCCGCGTCTAGAGACGACCCTAATCTCCAAACAATTGTTGGCAACTACTGATCAAACACAAAACTTTGCTGGTTTGTGTGAGTTTCCAACCACATTTTAACTATGATATTGTAAACTAGAGTAATCAAAGTAAGTATGTACATGTACATACATATACTTCTTGTTATAGCCTTAATTGAAATTGTAATTTTGGAAATAATATTTAAGTTACTAACCATCAGTTGTAATCACTCGTTATCATCTCCCTGGCCGTTTCCCAATTGTGTTGGGGTCGGCTTCCATGCGGTACATGTATGTACATATATACTTCCTAGTGTACAGCCTTGAAATTGTAATTTTGGAATTAATATTTAAGTGATATTGTAAGCATCAGTTGTAATAACTCGTTGTCATATCCCTAGCCGTTTCCCAATTGTGTTGGGGTCGGCTTCCATACCAGTTTAATGGAAATAAATGGAATAAAAAAAAATACACACGGATTTTGATTTAACTTAACAGTTATTTAGGTGATATTCCAGAATAATCCATAGGCTACACAATATTACGACATGAGGTATGAGAGCGGAGTATTTAAAAAATATAACCAATAAAAAAACAAGCTCCATAATATCTACTTGAATCAAAATTGAACCACCAACCTATTTAAACCATTTAAAGTAATACCATAATAATCACATATTAATTAATTCTTCACAGCTTCATCGACACTACAACACCTAATAATTGACAACAGAATTTAAATTTTTAATAATTTATACAGAAAATTTACATGTATGATGTTATTTCGTTAATTGACACTGAGTTTTTCGGCCGCGTCATGTCGGAATTCATTACATTGATTTCAGTACGTATCCATAATGCTTAAAAATGAGGTATCACACTCTGAATGTCATGATCACGTGACTTTTCTTCGCTTATGACATTTCAGATGTCGGTTATTATCGAACTTATTATTTATGATTGTACAGCTATAGAATTAGTTGTGATAAACGGAAATATTTTAGATGTTTTCTCTAACTTAATTAGGCGTTCAATTAAAATCATAGGCTTTTTGATAAACGGTGCAGATAGTCATCCTGGGAAATATTCAGCCGTTAGGAAAATTCAACATTTAATAAAGGCAAGGTCGATGGATCATCGCATCGCCTAACTTCTTTTTTGTCTGAAATAAACGGAACCTAATAAAATCTAGCTCGAGGCACATGTCCTGCCTCAAGGTTTGTGATTTAGCACTTAGCTTAGCTGAATAATCAGTGGGTGAAGCAAGTAATTAAACATTATTATTCCAAGACAATTGTCTAGTTGTTTGGAAAAATGGCTGATTAAACCAGTCAGCGGTGACACAAATAAATAAGAAAAGCCACTTCCGATTTTTTTGCAATATAAATAAATAGTAGCAATCAACTTCAATGTTTATATATATTATGGCAATCCACCGAATTTTCGGTGTTTTCTGCCAATGTTCAGTTTGACAATAATATTTTAATGACAATTGTACGGTTATTAAATTATAGATGGAGATCATACACGTGTTCTTATAACCAAGAACACGAGATGACTCCATAGTAGCAATATTAACGAAGCCAAATAATAGACATAGACACTGAGAATGCCATACCTCTTTCATTATTCCATATTCGTACTTACATTTTAATTTGGCAGTACATGGTAGCTTTAACGAATATAATCATTGGAAGTTGTGGTTTTACAATTTGTTAAGCTTACTGTTGCTGTTTTTGTGCAATGATGAATTAATTTACTGTATTCGGGAGATCATTAACTTTGCTCATTTCCTTTGTATCTTCATAAGAGTGTGTTAAATCCATATATTATTATAGTGTTTTCTATGATATTAAATTACAACGTGATTAATAATTGGACATAAGTAGGAGTAGGCATAAGTAGTCTTAGCATAATTTATGAAATCATTTAGCGCGAATTTTATAAAATGTTGTAGGGCCTTTTTCTTAAAGTAATTATATTAATATTTTTTTTATATCTAAAGCTAAATAAAATTTTATTGCAAAGTCTACATTTATATCAATGGATCGGAGACAAGCTGGTGGTCTACAGTGACAGTCTATTATATAAAGCACCGCTTATTGTCATCTGCAATACCAGAGATATAATAATATGTTTCATATGGTTGTAATTACATAGACACCCGAACTTGAACTCTATCTCTTTTACTTCCTCAAAAAGTTCCTTTACAAAGAGCTCTCTTACATTAAAAAAATAAGTTTTAGGGAAATTTTGGTTGAATAAATGTACCATTATATAATAATCAATCTATAATATGTTCTTATATATAAAATCCACGTGTCACAATGTTAGTTACCTTACTCCTCCGAAACGGCTTTACCGATTTTTACCAAATTTTTTATTATTGTATATTTAGTAGGTCTGAGAATCGGCTACTATCTATTTTTTATACCCCTAAGTGATAAGGTTTGTTCACCCTTAATATTTTTAGCGCAGGTGAAACCGCGGGGGGCAGCTAGTATTATATAAAATGGTATACTGACTGCACAGCCCAAACCGCTGGTCCAAGAGAGATGTAACTTGGTGGGGGTGTTCTTTATGAAAAGTAATTACAACCTTTAATTAATAATTAATTATTTTATCACCATCGGGGATGGAAGCGAAGCCGCGGGTGAAGCTGCGGGCGAAAGCTAGTATTTTATAAAACAATAGAAAAAAACTGTATTTTCTTTCACACAAGTCTGCGACAAACTTCATTCCTTTATTATTTTTCACAATTTGCGAAAGAACTTTAGGCCACATGTTACTGGCAAGCTTTCGTATCAATGTCTGTAACTGCCTCAGTAGCCGACTCGTTCTAATTTGGACCCAGTAACTAGTTAGGACCATCCAATTTCTTTTATTTTTATTCAAAATTTTCCATGTTTTCGCTTCGTTGGTGGAAAGACTGGGAAATCAGCTGGATTAGTAATTTTTATTATTTTGTTTTCGTTCTGGGTATCTTTACTAGGGATTTGATAAAGACTTGTTTTATTTGTTTTTGGTAAGTTTTGGTCTATTCATTTTAGACATAATATTCTTGAATAGATCAGAATATGTGTAAGAAATGTTTGCCAAGTAATTTAATCAAAACTTATTAAAGTGTGTTGAAGCTCGCACTTAGTGTTTGATTTATGTTAGAGTTTTAGTTTCATCTAGAATCGAAAATAGTTTTAGGAAAATAGTAATTAAGAATTAATAGCGAAAGATTTTTTGCATGATCTTCGAATGATGTGATCCAAATAATTTTACATATAATTTTTTAAAAAAACTTCGACATTTAAGTATATTTCAGAGTTTTTGAAGTGAAAACTTCTTTAGCGGCGTTGAGCACTTTTTCTGTAATGGGTATAAAATCTTAAACTCGCGTCAGGACACGTGACCTGATCGAAAAAGCGTAGGACGGATGGATAGTATTAATAATCAAGTTTTCACTTCTGCCGGCACTCCCGGAGTGCAACCCGTCTTTTTGAAGTGAAAACTTCTTTAGCGGCGTTGAGCACTTTTTCTGTAATGGGTATAAAATCTTAAACTCGCGTCAGGACACGTGACCTGATCGAAAAAGCGTAGGACGGATGGATAGTATTAATAATCAAGTTTTCACTTCTGCCGGCACTCCCGGAGTGCAACCCGTCTTTTTTTTTTTCTCAGAACAGTCATACAGGCCACATCATCTTGTTTATTTTTTATAATTTTCTTAAAAAACCTACACAAGCTATATGTCCAACTTGAAGTACTTGAAGTTGGACGTACAATACTAACACGTACAATTCTTCCCCAAAACTGGGATGGTAAAACTTAAAATTACCCTCGTACCTTTATGATCCACGTCTGAATCGCTGTTCATCAAAAAGTTCAAACGACGAACTCCACGGGACATCGCTTGGAAAATCCATCGCTGTAAAATTCATTAAAGTACAAGCACTGAGTTACCGCTTACTTTATACACTACATTATTCTGTGTACGTACATAAAGTATCTAAAGATTCAAAGTACTTGCACAACGAAAATTTTGCCAGTCGAGATCTCAGTCGAAAACACGCTTTAAATTTTTCGTTTAAGGTTGGTATTCGTATGAGGCTGCACCGTTTAGGTACCTCTGATCGATGCAACGCTGCACTTGCTTGAAGCAGACCAATTTAGTTGATTTTGTTCAAGGCGAGTTTGGACGGTTGTTAGCTTGGACTTGATTTCTGGGAGCTATTTATAATTGCCTGTCTCCCGGTGTGGATTTAATCATGTCGTGTTGTGATAAGTTTCTGATGAAATATATGTTTGGTTATATGTTACATGTTCATGACTCTGCATAGTTTGCGGCCTGTACTGTCAGCTGCTCTTCGTCATTATCATAAACCTATAAGTGTCCACTGCTAGACGGTCTCTCACAAGTATGTTGTCACATCGCGCTACGATATACAGGTTAGGAGTAGTAAGCAAGGATGCGGATGAAAACGCGGAGGGCTAATATTTTTTAGGGGTATTTCGCACGATCTTCTTTTAAGCTAATTTTGTACGGTCAGAATATTATTATTATTATTTGTAGACAGGCAGGCAGTTGAAACAACTGATAATGCCCGCATCCTGTTAATTTATATTGCAGTTATTACCATTATATTTGTAAAGGTCTTACACCTTTCCAAATATAATAGTAATAACAATACCAGTCTATTGCTGTCCCACTGCTGCGCCAGTAGCACCTCTACAGAGAAGGCACGAGCATTGATCACAAAGCTTGCTCCCGGCTTTGCGATTTTGGACTTCCATTTACGAGAACAGGTTTGCTCACAATGTTCTCCTTCACCAATGTCTGTGATGTCCACATCCTCTCGCATGTGAAACAATGTTAGGTCAAAATAAAAATATAAAATATTTAAATTGTTATTTTAACCAGAGCCGACGAAACGCCTAGTAGACTGTGTAACAAAGAAGACCAAATCGTGCAGAATTTCATCATGTAATCTCGGGCAATGTTACTACGTTTCGGGCAATGTCACTACGTTTAATGTTTACGTTCAGATTAGTGATAATAACGTTATCAGTGGATGCAAGATTTAATATCCTGATTACAGAACACGGTCGGTGTGATAATCAAACAAAGTGGTCTGCTCAAAGTGACCACAAAGTGAATTACTATAATTTTAGTCATGGGATTGTGGTAAGGTATGATAAAAATTTAATTTTGGTATGAGGTTGAATCATTGGTAAAATTTCGACAGTTCTGTTGGCTAAATGACAAAAAATACTACTTAGTCCTTCAGTTAGATATAATATTTATTTATGCGGAGCGTTGAAATTTCGCGTGAAATTTTTAAAACTTTTTTTTTCTGAATTGTGACGTCCCATGCTTTGGAACTTTGATGATTTTTACCTTTTTTTTATTACTCTGATCAAGCTAATAATGTGTTAGTATTTTTGGATGGTATAACGCACGGACTAAACAGAATGTCATTTTTTATGTAGTCGTAATCCCTATTTTATTTTTTTTGCCAGTTCAATCAAGGTCTAAAATAACAAGGACGAAATATTGTTGCAGTGTCTAGCCGCTACCGCAATTTATTTTCGTCGATGTAGATAATCTTCTTTTTTTGTATTAGTAGCCAGGAATCCGATAGATAATCATAATATTTTTCAGGGTTACTTCTTTCGGTTTTACCTGCGTATTTTTCGTTCCCGTGAGACTTTCGGGATAAAAATCCTATGACTATGGACTACCTATCGGCATAACAAATTTCTTTCAACTTGGTTCAGTAGTTTTTGCATAAGAGCGAGATAGACAGACCGAGTTACTTTGGCATTTATAATACTAGTATAGAAATACGAATCTATAAACTGAATACACGGCACGTTGACATCAAATCAAACACACAAAACAAAGTCTATAATTCAAAATAGATATTTCGAGAAGCTTATACTGTCTTTCACGGCTCACCAAACTTCCCTTACAATTAATACTATTACCGCAACGTATTACTTGTCAATAGACGGGTGTCTAAATGTGGTAACTGTCGCGAACGGATATAACCACAGACCTGTCAAACGTCTACATACACTGTTGCTATGTGGTACCACTTCCTCTGTATAGATAACTTATATAGTTAAGAAGGCTAAATAAATGATATATTCAATAAGCAGTCTTGATGTAGTAGTGTTTAAGTAGTATTTTCCTTAAACAGTATTTTAGCAACCTCATAGGACTTTTAAATCGAATGCATAAAAATATCCTCAATGAGATTGTTTGATCAACATTTATTTATAAACGCGAAAGGAACTGCCTGTCTGTTACCCTCTCAGCAAAACCGGCTTTAATGATATTCTATAAATCAATATATTATATCACATTATATTAATAGATAGATTAGTTTGTTGGAAAACACATGCAAGTAGCGTTCGACGAATTTACGAAGGAGTACTTAGTCTTTTGTTGTTTTATTAAGTTTTTTTTGCCAATAATTTCGTCAAGTTATAAAATAACTAGCTGTCCCCTGCGGTTTCACCCGCATTTTTCGTTACTGCTCCGCTCCCGTGAGTTGTAGCGTGATGGTATATAGCCTATAGCATTCCTCGATAAATGGGCTATCTAACACTGAAAGAATTTTTCAAATCGGATCAGTAGTTCCAGAGATTACCCCCTACATACAAACTTACAAACCTACAAACTTACAAATTTTACCTCTTTATAATATTAGTATAGATAATTATTTATGGTACATAAAGACTTATTTATATAATGTCAGATCACTATGAGGCTTCCTGTTACTTCAAAAATATTATGTTACAAATAATGATGATGGCAGTTCTTGAAAATAAATTTTATATAGAATCTACTTAATTTATTTTACACTAGCTGTCTCCTGCGGTTTCACCCGCATTTTTCGTTACTTCTCCGCTCTCGTGGGTCGTAGCGTGATGGTATATAGCCTATAGCATTCCTCGATAAATGGGCTATCTAACACTGAAAGAATTTTTCAAATCGAACCAGTAGTTCTAGAGATTACCCCCTACATACAAACTTACAAACCTACAAACTTACAAACCTACAAACTTACAAACTTACAAATTTTACCTCTTTATAATATTAGTATAGATTGGTGAGGTAAGAAACTTCACGGATCAAAATAACAATGTTTCCTTAATTTACACACGTAGAAGGTGTCGTGAAACAATTTCCCAAGAAAAAGGAAGTGGTTTTTGCTAGCCGATCCAGGAAAATTAAATTTACTTAAATAAACACGGAACAGAAAAGAAAAATTCGTGTCATTTCTCTAGATACTTTAAAACAGATTCATAACATTGAACAAACAGAAAACCCCAATGAAACTTATTTCTGAAATACGGCAGTAACTGAAAGTAGGATTATCTTAGACTTAATCTTACTAGAGCTCCGAAGGAAGAGGATCATATTTTTTTAAAGTCAACAATTTTGATGAACTTCCTTCCTTCATTTGCTTTCAGTTCTCGTGAACTAGCGGAGACTGCGAGTTCACTTGTTTTAAGGCGATTGTAATTTGTTACTGTTGGTTTAGCACGAGCGAGAAAAAAAAAGTTCAGTTGGTAAGAATGACTATTTAATTGCCTATTGTACTAAACTTGATTGACTTTTAGAGAATGCCTAAAGCATTAAGTTCGCATTTGTACCTCTGTACAAGATATTTAAATAAAAAAAAAACACTATTTAGTATATATAAACATTGAAAAAAAGTGGCATCGAAAATCTCCTTTTCACCGGTAAAGAGTCCAAGAGGCTAGCAGGATTGCCACGTTGGTTGCCAATGCTAAGCCTCTGGCTAAGGTAATAGCCACCCTTTGGTTTAAAAATAAGGTCCACCTTATTTTTAAACCAAAGGGTGGCTATTACCCTATGGCCAGAAGGTATGAACCCTAAACGGCTCGCAAATATAAGTAGTTATCACTTAAGTTACTATACTTTTGCCGCTTGAGGTTTTCTCCAGCTGAGGTGCCAAAACCGTTTAAATAATTAAATAATTATAAATTGAAAGTCTCAGATATATTATAGCCAAGCTAAGATCAAACCGGTTATGGGTGCTAGGGAAAAGTGAACGTTCATCAGCACACACTTAGCTATATTCCCGTCTCTATCTATCACTCGTACTTCGACAATTGGGTAGTTTCCACCATTAACCAAAAAATGTTAGACACAATTCCTATAAAACCTCTATTAATTTCAGCCTAATAAATTCGGTTCATTGTCAATTTGCTATAAAATTTGATTTTTAGTTGTTTTGAAATCAATAAATAGATAGTCAACTGAGTTGTTATTTTAGTGACGTCATAAGTCGCCATTGCCATACAAAATCTATTGGAGAATGGTGTTTTGACAGCTCATAAAAAGTACGTCAATTGATAATGGTGGAAACTACCGTATTGTACGACATTAACTGGAATACTCAACCAAATTACATGCAGAAAAACATTTAAATAAGCTTTCATGAAACTTAAGTTTAATAGATTTTCTTCATCAGGCTAAGATTCCTCAATTGCATTTTAAGAACTATATTTTAACTGCTCAATATAATATTCACAGTTAAAAAAGCGAAGTAATGAGTAACCACTTTAATGGTCTGGTTAACGAGGAAATAATTTTTAAATACTAATTTCATTTTTATTATCTCATAGTTAAAGAAGTTACCTACTAGCCGTTTTTCAATGAAAAGTAATTTTTTGTAGGTTTATAGTGATATCTATTTAATTGCATTATAGTTATGTGGATTACTCAGACCAAGAGGTCTGCCGAAAATATATCACCGTGTCTTATTGTTCGTAAGGGTTAAAAGTTTATTCTATCATAGGACTTCACAGTAAAAATAATTTAGGAACAAACAAACATCCAAAACGCAGATAAATCAATCACATAAAACCACCTGACCACAAAATTTGAATTAGGAAGTCGACCGCAGGAAAAAAATAAAATTTTCACTTAATTTTGTTAAAGCCTCTTTATCCGCTTTTTTATGGCAGCATAAAAATAGCTATAAATTAAAACCTTGAAGAAAATTGCAATTTCTATCAAAAAAATTTGGTATTCCGTGACGTGCTTTCGTTGCCAAAAGGTTTTGTTAATGACTACTTACGATCTGGTCTGGCCTGGCCAGTGTTCCTCGAGACGATGCGTCCCTAGAGACTCATTGCCCTATATAGAACCTGCTCTTACGACCGACAAGATGCATATTCATGGGTAAGTTAGCCACTTACTTGTGAGCACTCTGGACTGGTAGTCTAGACTGAGTATTAATCAATTGGCCAGCCAATTTTGATGGGTTTTTGGGTAGATCTTTGTGCAGACCAACAGATATAGACTGTACTTGAAGATTCGATTCTAGATTAAAGTGTTGATGTTAAGTGAACAGCTCCACGTTTTCACTGCTTTTACTATAAAATACTTGTAATCATGTTTTAAGTACCCTAATACTTCTGGAATCGAAGGACTCTACAGTGGTGTCATATCTGTCTAAGTTTTGGGAAAGTCTGTAGGTAATATATTGCTATCAATATGCAAGGAAGACTTTATCTGAAGATGTATCTCAACTAATTCTTGTGTATTTGAATGTGAACTTAATTTGTTTACAAGTTGTTGGTTGATTTAATGAGCGTAGTTTTATGAAGGTTTAGAAATGTAAACATAGAGAGCAAATGCTCTCTAACCAAGCCCGGAACAACTTACCTTAAGTTGTTAACAAATAATAAAATTTTGTTAATCGCCAATTAAATTGCAACAAATCGCCAATTAAATAATTAGCAACCCCGGCAGCCGCGCAACCCCGGCAGGCACGCAACCCGGAAATGATTACACTTATCAAAGTTCCCAGAAAAGCCATGACCTAAACAACATATTTGTACTTAAACTTGCTATATATAGACACTCTTAATACAAATCTAATTTATTAATGTACATAGTCGCTTGATAGTGTATCGATAGCGCCTAAGAGTAGATCTAATTCATTTCTAACTCGTGTGGGAGGAAGACATTTGAGGAGGCTTAGAATGATATCCCGTTGTATACAGAGCGTTGAAATTAAACAAATAATATTGTAAACTTGCTTTCGCCTACGGCTTTACCCACGGGGACGTTGAACTTCCCTCGACTATTTTATTCCTTTAGGGATAGATATTTATTCTTCACAAAGAACATACCTTAACAATTTCATGTTTCTAGGACCAGCAGTTTGGGCTCAATCCGCTAAAGCGAACATGGTGATCCACAACCACACTCGTGTCTTCTCAGCATTAAGAAGAAGCCTTTGTTCTGCACTGGGACTCTAGACTAGTATTATTATTTCACAACTAAATTGGCTCATGAACCAAAACCGCTTAATTAGAACTAATTATAATAACAATGATAGGAAAATTAAATGCAAGTGGGCCGTATTAATATGACCTAGAATAGTAAGGAGCTGTGGCCTCGACTTTAAGCCGCATCGCACACTACGATCACGTTATATAATTAGATCTAGTACTTACTATTTTCGCTTACTCACGTTGAACTAATTGTTATTAATATGTATAAGTATTGAATAACATTTACCGGTTGGTATCCTTACTATATGGATATTATGTTATGTCATGTTATGATGCCCCAGTGGTTAAAGTACCCGCTTCTCATGCAAGAGGTTGTGGGTTCAAATCCAGGCAAGTACCAATGTGACTTTTTCAATTCATATGTACTTTCTAAAGTTTATCGTAGACAGCACAGACGTCGGTAAAGACATCGTGAGGAAACCTGAACTTGTAGTTAATATGAGTCCGAAATCGCCAATCCGCCTTGAGCAAGCGTGGAGATCAATGCTCGTGCCTTCTCTTGTATGAAACGAGGCCCTGCCTTTGCCCTGCAGTGGATCAGTAATAGGCTGGTATTATTATTATTATTCTATTATTATCCTTAATAGTAGTTAGCAGTGCTTGGGGTACATAGCTCGTAGAATTTTGCTAAAGAGACGGTTGGGTCGCGAAGGCTCTCAAGTGGCAACCAGACAACGCAACGTAGGAAAGGCTCCCGCAAGATGGACGGACGATCTCGTCAAGGTCATTGAGGCCCATTGGATGCGAGTAATGCAGGATTGATATACGTAAAAAACTTTGGGGGAGGCCATTGTCCAGCAGTATTTTATTAATGCAATAGATTTTTAATTTTGTAATGCTTAGAGCATTTGCAGCATTGCGGTAGTTACAATAGAAACACGGCTTTGTTTCATTTAGTTGGCCAAATTGTAGGATCTAATTCAGCACCATTTTCAGGGTTCGGTCAATATTATCTTTTCGTAATGGATTCATATTCGACATTTTCATTAGGACGGTTATCAAATCTGATGAAAAAAAAATACTTAAAGTATGATTTTTGTTCAAAGAGAGTAAGTTCTAACCCGATAACAAAACAAATGTTAATAGGTTACAAGCATTTATTCCTTAATTACCCGTGGAAAACAGTTAAAATTTTTCACATAATTTTGTTTGGCGCTTTGATAATGTTAGTGACGCTTGATCATTTTTGACCAAGTCTAACTCGCACCTGGTACAGTTATTTCTTAAAAAAATAAAGATACGCGAATCTTAAATAGGTATCTCAAGTAAGATAAACAGTTCAATTAAGCCTGTAATAACTTCTTATAAGTGGGTACTTCTAGAAAACATTAAAAAAACTTTTTCTTATTTATTTATTTATTTTTTATTTATTTATTTGGTTAGCCAACATTTGTTAACACTTACATTAATAATTATTATCTATAAAATATACGTTCACAAGTGCAACAATTATTTACAGGCTAACACAGCATGCACAGACTAAAACTAGGCAAACACAACAACAAGAACATATACAATTATAAGAAAACAGAAATAAACTTATTACATTATAAAATTAGATTAAAAATTTTGATTAAATATATTGAATTACAGTTGATCAAATTAATTAAATTAGTTACATTAGATTGAATTCATTTCATTACATGATTAAATAAAAATAAAATATGAATAAATAAAACATAAAATTTAACTAAATTCAAATATAGTTGTGCGTATAGTAAATTTATTACAGTTTTGTAGAATTTACCTATGTTATCATGGTGTACATCAACTAAGTCACTAAGGCTATTCAGACATTTACAAAGTCTAGGAATAGGGGAATTTGCACCAAGAACGGTTCTTCGCAGAGGTGGGCATAAAGGAGTGATGGTATTACGGGGGTACCTGGATGGGGCGCGGAATTTTATTTGACCAATCAACTTGGAACAGTCAATTTTGTTTCTCAGCAGTTTATACAGAAACATTACATCAGTTAGGTTGTATCGGGAAGATAAAGCGTGCATCTTAAAGTACTGCAGGCGGGCCGAATAGGAATCCAAAGTTTTGGCTTTTCCCACGGAAAATGCGAGATGCCATAAAAATCTTTTTTGAACACGTTCTAAACGTAGCATGTGCGTGGCATAGTGCGGTCTCCACACAACACTGCAGTACTCCAGAGTGCTCCTCACGAGACTGTTGTACAACATAATTTTTGTGCTACTTTGTTTCAAACCCCTGGTATTCCGTATCACAAATCCTAACATTTTTGACGCTTTTTTAATTGATAGATCTATGTGAGAAACAAAAGTCAACTTACTATCAAAAATTACTCCCAAATCTCTAGTCGAATCAACTTCTTGAATTATATTAACGCCGATATGGTATTCTGAGGGCACATTGTTATCTTTGTGTTTTCTAGAAAATTTTACGTGGTAGCACTTCTTAAGGTTAAGTCTCATTCTATTACATTCGCACCACTGAGTAAGTCGATCCAGATCTTGTTGTAGGAGTGTAGCGTCTTGCAAGGATTCAATACATCTAGCAAATTTTAGATCGTCGGCATACAGAAAACATTCAGAAAACAGGAAGCAATGTGGAAGATCATTAATAAAAACATTGAATAAAATAGGAGCTAAATGAGAACCCTGCGGAGCTCCAGAGGTAATAGGATGATGGGTCGAAAAGAAACCATTTACCACCACATAGAACACACGATTTCTTAAATATGACGTAATCCATTCCAGCAAGGGTCCCGTGACGCCATACGCTGATAGCTTCTGAATTAGAATGGAATGATGAATTTTGTCGAACGCCTTGCTGAAATCAGTGTATATTACGTCACACTGTTTATTAGAGTCAATACATTGCACTAGAAACTCAGAGAACGTCAACAAATTGGTGGTTGTAGATCTGGATGAAACGAAGCCATGTTGATGGTCACTTATATATAAAGAAAAATGGTGTTGTAGACTCGGACATATCATTGCTTCAAATATTTTGGCGAATGTAGACAGAATAGAAATAGGCCTGTAATTTGTAATGTTATCTTTTTCGTCAGACTTGTATACAGGAACAACTTTGGCTTTTTTCCATTCTGCAGGGAATGTACCCGTAGCCAGTGATTTATTATATATAATTGACAAGGGAACCACCAGAGCTGATGCGCAGGCCGATATAAAGAAAGGAGGAATTCCATCAGGACCTGCTCCCTTTCTAACATCAAGAGATTTAAGCTTTTTATGTAACTCTTCTTTATCTATGTTTGGAAAGGTGAGACATTGGCTGTTTATTTCAACTGAATGTAAATAGCTGGAACCCATATTCTGTTCCTCGTGGTGGTCAGGACTATAGGCAGATGCGAAGTGGTTAGCAAATAGATCACATATAGTAGAACCATCAGAAGATGAAATCTGTCCGTCTGTCATCGTAAGGGGGTACGAGCTAGCTCCTCCACGCTTAGATTTAATGTACGTCCAGAATAATTTAGGATTTTTCTTGAGGTCCGCTTCTAACTTTACTATGTAATCATTATATAAACTTTTACTCAATTTTTCACAATGTTTCGATACAAACTTTAATTCCAATTCATCTAAAGGATTTTTGTATTTTTTAAAACGTAGTCGTAACTTATTTTTTTCTTTTAAGGATCGTATGATTGCTTTATTGAACCAAGGTGGAAAGCGATTTATTTTTGGACTGCATTTTGGAACGAATTTCTCTATAACCCCATTCAAAATGTCATAGAATATTTTTACCATGCTATTCACACTGTCAGTCTTCGCAAAGAGTTGATGCCAGTCGCACAAGTCTAACTCTTCCCTAATACGATCATAATTTGCTCTGAAATAGTTTGCTCTTGTATTTGATTTATTATAAGAAAGTGTATGTTCTTTAGCAATAGTTATTGTTATGTCAAGTGGTGGATGTAATTTATCGACAACAGACAATGGATTAATCGATTCATCCACCGAACACGAAACAACTGAGGACAAAACCAGATCAAGTGTTCGCCCGGAACAGTTTTTTATTTTATTACACTGAGAAAATTTACTTATATTCATAAAATCTAATAAACTTTGATAAGTATTTGGCAATATACTATTATCAGATACAGAGGAAGAGTTCCAGTCGCGTTTTCCTAAATTAAAATCCCCAATTATGCAGATCGGAAAATCTGTTGTCTCTACGACATAATTACAGTGTTCTATAAAATGCTCTAAAGTTGTGAGGCTAACAGGCGGCGGGAGATATATCGCACAGAATGCGAAATGACGTGAGGTATGACTATGTGGTGCATCAATGGTGACCCAAAGGTCTTCGCAATTGCTTTGCCATTTATCAATACGCCTGGAGTTGATTTTTTTTATAACAGCGATCAAAACTCCACCCCCTTCTTTATAGTAATGAAAGCCTGTGGTCTCCCTGTCCCTTCTGTACACCATGTATCTATCATCGAAAAGCTCACTATTGACTATATTACTATTTAGCCAAGTTTCTGTAAGTATTATCACATCGTAATTCGCACAACACAGATTACAAAAATATATATTTGTTTTGGTCCGCAGACCTCTGCAATTTTGGTAATAAATTTTAAGATTATCGAATTTTAAAACAAAAAATATAGCGAGACATGCACTAGATTAAATAAAGATAAACAATTAAAACTACATGACTGACTTTAAAACTTCCGGGGAGGTAATTACGATACGCTCAGCTTGGTCATCCTTCTTCATAAAAATTCTACCATTACGCACCCATATGAATTTGTACCCTAGCTCTTTGCCCCGCACTCGAGCTGCCGCGTGTAAGGATTTGTTTTCAGCTGAGAGGTGCTCTGAAACATATATTGGTACAGGTTTTTCTGCTGCGATGCCGAGGTGGCTTGTGTTCAGTTTGTTGTTGGGGTTTTTTTTGTTATAATTTATTGCCGCAGCAAGGAGAGAATCCCGCAGACGGGGGGTGTTAAATTTGACTAGAATCGATCTAGGTCTTGCTGAGTGGGCATCTTTTTTTGCAATCCTAGTACAGTGGGCAATATCAGTGTCTGCTATTTGGCATTTAACTACATTGCTGAGCTGTAAAACGGTGGTAACAATATTTTCTGAGCGGTTCTCTGGCACGTTTTGTAGCTCGATGTTTGACGATCTGCTGTGTTGTTCCATTAAGTTAATGCGCTTAGTTAGATCTTGTATGGATGACTGAAGTTTCAGATTATCTCCCTCTACAGCTCGCAATTTAGTAGAACATTGTTCCAGATTAGATTTCATTTCCTCATACTTTGCGTTGTAGAAATCTAATGAGGCTCGAAAACCCGAAATCAATTCACTAATTTGCTTGAACTGTTCGGCTACAACTACCTTGAGTGCATTGGCTATTTCTTGTCGAATGATCTGCCTAAAGGAACCATTATCGACTAACACGGTACTGTCATCGATTATCGGACTAGAAGTTGAGGTATTTGTTGCTGTACTAAGAGAACCGTGCGGCGATGTCTCGTTATTCTGCGAAGTGTGAGAGGAGGCAACTGCGTCACCTTCAACTGGACTCAAAGGCGAGCTATTCTGACCTTTATTACGAGTAGTGACGTTGCAGTCTTTAGGTGACGGTTTGTTTAGTTTGTTGTTATTTGGGCTCTCGACTTTTGCTGCACGGACTGGTGTATCTGTATTATTAGTTTTTGGTAACTTGCATAGACAATCTTGACATTTCCAAGTGGCCTTATCTGCGACTTTCATAGTTTTAAATTTTTTGTCTGATATATTGGAACAGAGTAAATCATATTTTAAATTACAAGTAGAACATTGTAGGTAGTTCTTAGTTTTTATGATACTCATACATCCAGAACAATTATTTTTACTTGCCATTATAACCAGATTTCAAATGACAAAGGAGACAATTTTTTTTGTTCGGGGATTAGGCCCACCACAAATTGTGGCATTTATTAATGAAATGCACGTTAGTTTATTCCTTATAATCTCTAGATTACAGTGGCAATATTAGCAAAACTCTAAGTAACCGGAATACTGGGAATTACGACAGTCAAAACATGACTCTCATAATGACCTAAAATCTCACAAGAGCGATTATTTAATGAGTGAATAGGTTTCCTAGGTATTTTATGTTAGAATAGTGCACTTTCAATAATAATATAGGTGTAAATGACATAAAAACCTGGCTTTGGTGTGATTTTTTTTTCGATTATTCTTTTACTGTGGCCGCCAATGCTTTTATAAGTAAAGTTGTTGCACATTTCGTTGAAATCGAGCTGTACAATTGTTACAACAGCTTTATATATTATGCACTGTATCTCCAGAAGCCATTTTTCTAACATCTATTGAATAAAAATACGAAAAGAACAGAAGAAGCACTTATCTGACTATCTAGAAAACTGTTGGAAACTATTAGGCTAAGTTTACATGACCGCGAGAAGCCGCGCGTCGCCGCGTGGTTGAGGCCCTGTCCAGGAAGGCGAATTCGCCGCGATTCGACTCGTGCGAATTCACTCGCGGGTAGGCAAGATACTAGGCACCAATACATCGCGTCCACAAGCATCGCGCGACTAATAAACTCGCGCGTGACTCGCGCGTAATGCGCGCGAGTCGAGATACTAGGGCCGCCTTGTTGCGTCCAGATTTCGCGCGAATTTCAGAGCGAGTGCACGTATAAAAGAGAAAGAGAAGGAAAAACGACTCGCGCGTACGTACGCTCTATACGCGTAGACTGGACGCAACAGACGCGCGTGTTACGCGCGAGAGAATCGCGGCGAATTCGCCCTCCTGGACAGAGTCCGGATGTCAATGTTGCTTGAGGAGGGGGCAATTTGCTTATGGATTTTATACCGAAGGCTGAGTCGTCGCAGAAAATGACAAAGACAATAAAAAAGCTTTCTTGCATCCTATTTTAAATGAAAGTCTTTCACTTAAAATAGGATGCAAGAATGCTTTTTAACGAACGTAGAACGCGCGGTAATGTCTACGATAATTGCTGCTTACTTTGGTCTTGTACCGCGCGGTTAGTGGTACAGAGCGGTTTCGCGCGGTCGTATGAACTTAGCTTAATAATGTAGTCTGTCAGTGTCAAACTGATTGAAACTGTACCACAGAGCATCTACAACGGAATGTTAATTAGGTACGTTTCGTTTCACATAATATATTTAAATTCACGTTGAAATAAATGTAAAAACGCTCCTAAACAAGCATTTTTCCGTAATAGTTTTTTACTATTATTTCATTATTCCCGTTAGATATCTATATAATTTTTAGTGGGTTAGTTATAATAAGGTGATGACTTGTTTCATGCGTAAAATTATTAATAAACGTAACCGTTTAATAGTGGGACCAAAAAAAATTGTCTCCTTTATAAATACAAAAAGTGTACGTTTTGATTGGATTCGAACCCTCGACCAACAGTGTACTTCGACACCCGTTCCGCAGTATTTCCAATTCTTGCTAAGAGAACGTTAACAGAGCGTCTGAAATTGGTGGTCTTATCCTGCTCGTGCAAAAATTTTAAATTTAAAACGTTACATTTGTTGACTCATTGTGACTGACATTCCACAGATTTTTGCACAAATGTTTATCACTTATTATTGTTTTTTTGCACTGTTTTTGATTGATTCTTGCGGGATATAGTTTTTTTATGATTCACTGTTTAGAGTAGTCGGCAGTTTGCACTACAACGTTTGTTTTCACTAAAATTTTGGGGCACAATGTCAATATGTTGATTTTTCGTCGTTAAGATTTAGATTAAGTTATTTGCTGAATCACGGCACTAAAGTCCTGGATAACACTTTCACTTGATTATTGTCAATACAGCTTCACTTCTATCAGAGAAATATATAAGAAAATGAGGAAATTATATTTTTTATCAACAGTTAAATACGGATCGTTTAAAGTATATGTTCTTGCACTTTTGTGTAAGTTATTTGAGTTACCAGACTACGAAAGCTCGTGGAAACCTTTGATCCTACTTTTAGCTACTCAGTAAAGATGATTAGGCAAAAAAATACCATGATACTTTGCAACATTTCTACAAATATTTTTTTGTTATTTTATTGTGTCTGGAATGGATAAAAATGATCTGCTTAAAAGAGTCATTTGATCAGCACTGGGAGTGGTATCACCTTCATATTTTTTTTGACCCACCACACTACCCTCAACCTCCGCATCTCCTGAAGGCCAGAATCCGCAGTCGGCTCCACCAGAAAGGTACCGAAGCAGTGAAGCTCGAGACGAGTCCGAAAAAAACATTCAACTATCTGGGATCCCACACAGAACCCAGTGCCTCGTTCAGCGGATCTATGCTGCCATAATTATACAGCTGTATACGAGTTTTTTTTTCTTTACAGCCATGCTAGGTATCGCGTCGCTCAGTTATTGGGTTGTGAAGGTCTGATAGGTAGTCGCTCCACGTAAGACACTGATATCCAGCTAAATCCCTTTTGGCTGGAAGGCGACCCCAACGTAGTTGGGAAAGACTAGGCAGATGGTGACGATGCCACTCTGACTCATCCCAAATGAACCTGGAGGGCTTTTTGTTTGTTTTATCGTGCTCAACCGGACTAATAGACTCAAGGAACTCAACTACCAGTCGGGTTTAAATAATTATTTTTGTATAAGATAGACCGTTTCGTATCGAACATTTAAGACTATTTATACAACATCCTCATACAACTTACGGACGAAAACGGAACACTAAACAAAGAAATGCAACTGCGGGTACAACTAGTAATAAATATGCGTAAAGCTGTCCCAGTACAAGGTGCGCCTAACACACCGGTGACATTTTCGATATAATGAATTGTTTCCGGCGCTGAAAACGTGACATGAAAAACATGTTCACTGTCCACTAGCTGATGTTTGATTATAATTTTACTCAGCTATGCTCCGCAGTTTTACTTGTCTCTGAAATAAAACGTAATGAAATAATTATTTTTAAAGTAGGACATTAAAATTGCTTTTAAACGTCATAATTTTCCACATTTTACCTTGAGACGGCAGTTTTTAACTACCTCTGAAATTAAATGACGAATCACTCTTTAGGATTGGACTCTTTATTAAAACAGAATTAAAAAAAAATTGTGAACAGCTTTCGGACAAACCTAATCAGTTATTATCAAAATATTAGTAAAAATGTATCAACAATATCAAAAGTTGGAAGATCATACGAGTAAAAAAATCACTTTCATTGACTAATAAGTATACTTTTACTCATACTTTAATACAACTTTAGAGTAAGGTTAAAAAGCACGTTAATTTCCTGTAAATGCAGTCAAAGTTGACAAAATTACTTGATTTTTAGTTAACTACGAAACCATAAAAAACATCAACAACAAAGGTTCATTCAACTCCACTAAAGAATTTGTAAGTTTATTCACAGTTCATACCTTATTTAAACTTCCTCGCTTAATTTTCTGGTAAACCAACCACAATGCTAAATCAAAGAGTTGGTTAATTAATTTATTTTCACTAAGAACAGTTAGTTAAGTGTTGTTGCGGCCAAGAACAATGAACTTGGCACTTGGCGGAAAACTTATAATTATCTATGAAACTACTTTCACTGACTTTATAATTAGGCTGGATGTAGCCCTTTGTACAAGCCTAAAATAGCGTGTCAAAAAAGTACCAATTTTACTACCAAAAAAGTTCTAAACGGTTACCAAAATGGATAAATGGTCACCAAATAACGTTTCTTAAAATATTATAAACTAAATTCAATTTGGTTTTTATATGAATTTGACTGAAAACTGAATCTTTATATCAATCACTTGTATATCTGGCGTTGTGTGGTCACAGTTCTGACCTAACCTAACCTAGCTAAATTTGGTGACCATTAATCCATTTTGGTAGCCAAAAAGTTTTTTTTGTTGATCATTTAAATTATATCCGTTTAAAAATATAATATTAATAAATGAAAAGCTATTGGAAGAGTGGGTCATAGTTTACTGGGGCTTTTATTAACTCGAAAAATCTGCTAAGTAGACTGGCTGACATGTTGCTAAATCAGAAAACAGTTTTCTTATTTAATACTAGCTTTTGCCCGCGACTTCGTCCGCGTGTATTAGTTCTCGTTCCCGGGGAATTTTTGGGATGAAAAATATCCTATGTCCTTTCTCGGTTTCCAGACTATAATCTGTACCAAATTTTATTCAAATCGGTTCAGTGGTTTAGGCGTGAAGAAGAGACAGACAGACAGACAGACAGAGTTACTTTCGCATTTATAATATTAGTACGGATAATTTTGTTTCATAAGATATTTTATTAAAAAGTATAATACCTTCTCACAAGTACAATAAAAGCTTGTCAAGCAAGCTTTCACTGCAATCAAATGAACGGTATGGCTGCGCATAAAATTCAAGCAAACCATATTAGTTATTTTAATCAACGTAATTGCTTGACCAAACAGCTTTTACGAAGCGTGCCTTACCCCCGAAAGTAAACAAATGAAAATTACTAATACGTGAATAAAACGCATTTTCCATTATCCAAAAACATGCCCGAAATTCCGTAACGAAAACTACACTGGCCTAATTAATCAGAGCAATTACAAAAATGTTTGAAAAATATAAAAATGCGTCCACGATAAAGTCCCTTTCAAAATATATATACGCTGTGACAGTATGCAAATAAGGCAGAAAAATTGAGGAAAGCTCTGTGTTTTTAGGGATCCGCGCGTGGTGAACCAATGCAAATATTAGTTTAAGGAAGTTTCAAAAGTTTTTTTTTTCTCAACCCTGAATACATATTCCATTTTGCGAAGGTTGTTTTGGGGATGTTCAAAGCTATGTTATTGTTTTTGTAGAGACTTTTCAGCTTAGTTTTATTTTTAATGTTATGTACTTTTAGGTCAATTTATCTAGCTTAAAAAGGCTAGCCGCTTAGCTTCTGGTCTAGTTACGTCATGAAAAGAATAAACTAGCCTTTTGGAAAACATCTGCTTAAAAAAATACTCAACAGCCAAACAAATGTCAAGGCCGCATCAAATAAAACGGCGCCTTTGTTATTTCAGTACTAAAACAAGCACCTACACGTGTCTACAAACATAAAACAACAAAATAAAAAATACATTCTTTAATCAAACCCAAACCCATTTCACACCTCTACAAACGAGAAACAAACCACAATAATATTCTAAACAAAACAATTTAATCTCTATACAGAACCCTACTACATTATTCAGGGTAAGTCAACCTAATTAGCGTGCTGGAAACAATTTAGACGCGCGTGTACGCAAACGTACTTTAATCATGTGATTATGATATATCACGGGACGCCTTAATTGGGTACAGTCGAGCACTGCATGTGCAATATGAACTAATTATTGGAAGTTATGGCCTAGACTGATGTTCAAAATGGTTGAGTTGGCGGTATGAAGCCTGATTACTGAGCATTCGAATGCTAGTTGTGAGTCATAGTTGTAATTGCTGGTTGTGTAAGCTTTCATTGACTAGTTGGATATTGTACTCAGGTGGGTTTGATGGGCCTGTCGGTCTAATGGTTAATGATCCTGACTGCTTAGCGGGAGGTCGCAAAACACAAATTTGCGTGGAGAGCGTGGTTTTTAGGTCTTTCTGAGTGTAATTTATCTATAATTTGTGCTTACAACAATTATATAAGTATGTATACCAGTTATCTGGTTACCATACAAGCTCTGCTTAGCTTGGAATCAGGTGGCCGTAAGTGTGTTGATCCAAGATATTTGTAATTTACCTTTTTTTTTGGTGAGTCGGAAATCATCAAACGACTTCTCCCGTCCTGGGCGGGACGGGAGGGCGTGTCAGACTTTTACTGACTAAAACCCACTTCATTTGCCCTCTATGTTCCGGAGCCACGGTAATTATTAGAACTATTCCGCAACCCTGGCAATTTAATGTTTACTTTAGGTGTATTTCAGGTCTAGTATTAGTTTGTGTTGCGAAGGAGCACGTTCGGTGTAGTACTACCATCATTATCACCGGTTCTTGTGGTAAAACAGCGTTGCCATAATAAATAATATGCAATTAATAGTTTGGGTCTAAAATATGTGAGTAACTTGTTCTATTTCAGTTGGTCTGGTCCAAGACCTCAGACTCGCCGGACCTGCGTCATTTTAATTCCCCTAAAATGAGGACCGATAACACAATTATGCGATTAGGATACTGCTGAACGATACATATTTGTAATATTATTATCATCGGTATGTATACACGAGATCCTTACAAATATTATATTTCTAAAGAGCCTTTATCCTCATCTTTCTATGAGGACCAAAGATGTGCATTTCTTCCACATGCCTGCAAAATTGTAGTCCATGCGAGATTCTACGAATATTCCTGATGCTCTGCAATATCGGGTCCAATACAGAGTAAGTTTTCAGGTATCAGGTACAAAAGGTATCATATTTCGCTTGCGTTCAATTGTATCTTCTTTTGAATGGCTCAGCCTTTAATTTTCCTTTTTTCATTACTAGTGTCGGTTATTCTCGCATTTGGTTACTGCCCCGTTCCAGCAGACTGTAGCGTAATGTTACGCGGATAACCTCCCTCGATAAATGGACTATTGAACACAAACTGATATTTTTCAATTTGGACCAGTAGCAGATATAGCGTCTTACTAATAATCGCTGCATAAAGTTATGACAATGCACATTGCATAACTTTACACAGTGATTATTAGTAAGGGCAATAGTGTGCAATAGCACATAACAATTTCTTCAGCGCTATAATATTAGTAAAGATGACGATTGACGAAGCACGGTTGAAACATTATGAAATAATGTAATTCTTGCAACTTTGGGGTCTTGGATCACATATTTCATGCACTCATGTGGCGAAACTTTGGAATAGTTCAGCTCAATGTCAACAGTGGACCCATAAGCTACTTAGGTATGTAATAAGGTTAAAAACTAAACTACTAACCTACTTAAAGGAATTCTATTACCCTTCGGATAATTTCAACAAACCTTAACAATTGGATGGAATAAAATAGAACAGAATTGAATAGAATATTATGTTTTTTTTTTCAGTATTTCTATAAAGAATTTCAGAATCAAAAGGATCAAGTGTAGGTATTATGCTTAGGTCCCTCTTAAAGTCTCTTAACGTTCTCTGTAAAAGATATAATAAATCAGCAAACAAATGATTTTTTGTTTATTAATAATATAATAGCGACCCGCCCCAGCTTCGCACAGGTGTTACAAATCTTTAAAAATCCCGGCGTTTCTCTACACTATAATAAGCATGTATTATACATATAAACCTTCCTTAAAAATCACTCTGTCTATAAAAAAAACCGCATCAAAATCCGTTGCGTAGTATTAAAGATCTAAACATACATAGGGACAGACTGAGGATAGCGATTTTGTTTTATACTATGTAGTGATTATGTATGAAACAACCAATTGAATTAAACTAATCATGTCTGTGAAATTATGGTAGCCTGTTTTTTTAAAGGAATACTATGAAGTTGTGGAGTCTATAACATCACGCTATGAGAGAGTGAAGCATTGGATATATATCTACTTTTATAATAAAAGATTCTAAACCAAATATTACTAGTTGAAACAGACACCTTTATTCTGGTCATGTTTGAGTGGACGTTTTCATAACTATGACTGACAGCTCCAAACAATCAGCCAGCACATCACTCACGAAAAACCTATAAAACAAACAAAAAACCCATTACCATAACGGAACAAAACAAAACATTTTTTTTTAATTTGTACCCTCGTATCAAGAACTTGGTAAACTAAAATAAAACCTCGGTACGAATGTTTTAAATTTCGCGATAACGTCCGAGTCGTACAAAGTTGAGCGTATAAATTGTGTACAACATCTAACTTTGACTTTTTTACTGCAGAGTTCGTATGAGATTGTGGCCCCACATCACTTGAGGGTTTTATTTATTGCATTCCGATTTTTTGTGTTAACAAGTTTTGGGTTCGATATGAGAAATGGGTTGGAGGTTAAAGTATTTACTTTGTAAGCGATGCGTTTTCGATTTCTTTTATGAATTTGAGGTGAGATTTTGGTTTTCTTTGCTTTTTGATATTGAGCAGTCAGGTTGTAACTTTTGGGTTAAATAAAAAATGTAAGTTGATTCGTACTGAATATGATTTTGACATGTGGAGTATTCCCGATTGAGCACCTGTGCATTGAGTAAGAAAATTTCAAGTTTATTTTAATTGGCATTGGTAAATATTGGTGGTCAAAAAATTGGTGCTTATACGGGAATACTCCTGTGATTTGTTATACATAATTTAGCAATCAGAACAATGTTCTTTAAGATTTTCATTTATGTTTTATCAAAAAGCCCTCGTGTATTAATTATGAAGAGATTGAGAATATTTTTTACTACATACCTATTTATTATATTATTTTAATGTACCGTACCGTGTATAAATTGTTGATTAGGTCAGTTTTTGAAGTCGTAACTTCAAAAACTGACCTAACCAACAATTTATTTTCCTATATTCTTATCTAAAAACTTTCCGTTCATACATTTTGATTCAGTAAAAGCCCAAGGTAGACTAATTATTCAACCTAGATAACAAAATATATTCAATGAAGAAATTATACAAAGCCCTGAAAAAAATTACAAGGTATTATTCATAAAATCAAAGCGTCATGGTAGACCTTCAAATGAAATGAGCTAAAATCAAATTCGCAATCTATGTAAAAGTACCTTTTCCCATTGTTGTGCTATTTTTGAATGTTGATCTATATCTTTGGTTTTTCTAATAGATATTTCCCGGAAAACATTTTAGTCTGCATTACTGAAAATATCATCTCTATTTAAACAAATAAATGACGTTAAAAGCTGTATTACAGGCCAATGTTATTTTGGGTAACGCAGGCGTAAATGTAAAAGTAACCATGTCTGTATGTCTGTTGCTGCTTGTTTCACGGCTAAACCACTAAACTCATTTTCATGAATTATTCATGTACATAGTAAACTTGAACCCCAATGACATACTTATTTCACTTTCTATCTGACTGCGACTTTAGTTTGCATTTGGACTAACCTCAATCTTTTAAATAAACCAAATACATAACTTTTATTGACCCTCTACAAAGCAAAGGTCTCTTTTTGAGCAGAGAAGGTACAAGTGTTCGATCGAGGTAGACTGGAGATTTCAGATTTATATCCAGTATTCTTAGCGATATTTAACCTTGTTGAGGACAGCTACGTCCAAGACAAATTAAGAAAGAATTCATAAAAAAAATTGAAAATGCCACAATAGCATACACCCGTGCCCTTTCCAAAACCTTCTGCATAACAAATTATTACTAAACATTTTACCAACGAAAAATTCCTTGGTCTATTTTCAAGTAATATTACTCATTTTTCCCCTTAAACGCGTGATGTTCGTGAAAGTATTTATATATTGCTTCCCCTCGAGACGGTTAATTAATAGAGTGTCACTTGTATTATGAGGAGACTAGTCATATTTTAGCTTGACAGGTCACTCTCCCTTGGGTAAAGTACATTCATTAGAAATTCTATAATTTAGTTCTATGATCCTGCATTTTGTTTTGAAAATAATAATATTAATGGTGTTGCTTTTTATTTTAAACATCTAGTTTTCTTTACTTTCCCACTCGGTTTTACTTACGTTTTTTGAAGTTGTTAAATTATCTATCTAATGCATTTTTCTCACAAGTAACGCAACACATTTGTCGCCTTTCATGTCTTTGTTTGCCGCCTTGCGAGGGGACGCTTTTGTTGCGGGAGTTTACAATACATTTTTGTAGTAAACAATTGCGGCGCAACAATTGTAAAGATGTAAATGTTGCATGTTGCGGCATGGTTTAGTCTACGCAGTCCCACTTCAGCTTTCCAGAGTTATTCTATCTTGCAGGCTATTTCTCTAATGAAACGTAAAAATATCTTCTTGTTACGTTTTTACACCTATCCAAAAATGGAGTGTTATGTTTTCGCTAATAGATTGAACAGTTTACTGCCACGTAGGCACACACAGTAATTAATAATCATGGTTGTCACGTTAAGCAGATTCAATTAGTGCAGAAATTAAGTTTGGTGGTAATGTGGCCGGCGGCGAGTTAACAGATGATAACATGATTGCAATATATTTTGCCACAACCTAATACCAATTACTGGTTGTTTAATTTTATTAACACCAGTTTGTGTTTTTTGCATATAAGTAAGATCGTGAAAGTTCTTTTGTTTATTCAATCAAACCTTGGCAAATTAAGTAGAACTTTTGCTGTCGAAACTTTTATCCCTTAATTTACACTTTGGGTTTGAAATTTCTAAAAAACCTCTCTTATTGGTTTCTTACACTTTACAAAGAATATACTCTCACAGTTTCATGTCTCTAGGGCCAGCGATTTAAACTGCACGTTGATTACACCGTGACTGGTAAGACACCTATAACTAAAATAATAAAAAAAAACAACATAAAGCGTAATTAAATTATTGCCGTAAAGCTCTCAAAGTCTTAAAAAAGACATTTGTATGCGGGCACGAACACCAATGACACATTTCTTGCGGCATACACAACATTTGTAGCAAGCAACTTTGGCGCGCAACAATTGTGGCGTGGTACCTAAATGTTTATGTCGGTGTGCGGCCTGCCTAAATGTACATAATGCCTTTCAACCGACGCGTTTACAAGTCTGTGCATATAACCCTATACTGGTGATAAAAATGTTTTTATCCTTATTTTTAAAGTGTTTCTCATTTTATAATTTAGCACACCGTTTTTATGGAAATTACGTATATGTAGTAAATTTTTAGGACAGTGTTGAAAAGGCTTCAGGTTTTAAAAATTGTTGTGTATAATGAGGGCAAGACGTAGGCTTGTGGTCTATCTGTTACGTGATTGGTAAATTTTGAAATATTTGACAATGTTGAAAAAAACCAATCATGCTGCAGTTGGACTCACGCCTACGTATTGCCATTTAGCGGATTCTACATACGGGAAAACCCTCATTACTTAAACACTAATAATTTTTGTTTCCTCAACGTTACACGTGTAAGAATTTTATTACTACGTCCTCGCTTACGGCTTGGGTTTCAATCCCGCCTTGGGTGTAATAACAAACTTAGGTCATTTATATCATAATATAAGTATTATTATTTAACTAGCTTTTGCCCGCGGCTTTGCTCGCGTTAATTTTGGGGTCACACGGTTCCCACACAAAAGTTCTAGCCCCATTATAGAGGCTAGAAACACATTTCCAAAAAAAAAAAAAATTTGCCCTATTTTTTTGTTAGTTAAAAATAGTCCGCATTTCAATTTTTCTATTTCTATCTTGAAAATTGCTTTTATTGTCCATAATAATTTCCATCCCATTTCATTTTGAGGAAATGGGGAGTTAGATAGAGACAACAAGCATTTGTCTCTCACCATCCTTTCAGCTATCTCTACTCAAAAAAAACACGTTAATCGTCGCTACGTTTTGCAGTGCAAGACGCAGAAACAAACAGAGACACATAAATTCCCATTTACAACGTATATAAAATACAATTATTAAAGTATGGATTTACTTCGAAAGTAATTCAGCAGTACAGCATAAGCTCTATGAAACTGCTTCACTAACATAGGACAGAATCAATTTGTCAGGAGCAATTCGAGGGGCACTGATTAATCTGTGCACATGAATAGACTTGTTCTATTATATTCATCGGTGAATGAGCAGTAATACTGTATTAATTCCGTCTCTGAATAATTACCTAGTATCTATTGATTTAGATGGGATGAACGATATTTTGGTGAGAGAGGATATGGAAGAGAGATATTAGAAGCATTTTTTTTTCAGTTACATATTACACACTGATACACGGTGATCAGACTAAGTAATAAGTTTATTCTAAATGGATGAACATCATCGCCTCGTAAGACACGGTCGGTCCGGGTAAGGTTTTGAGATAATTAAATGACGTGATCCCGTCATGTCAGAGAGATAAATAATATAAATACAACTTAAAAAAACTTTATAGAAACAGATGCAGCCATATTGAATACTAAAGTCGAGATAAATAAACGAACTTATCAGGGTAACTAACTAACTTACTTTCAGTTACAAGTTTACTCGCTTTAACAAGCTGCGTTAGATCGCACGTAAGTTCGCTTTGACAGTCGGACAGATAGTTTAGGGAACCCAAACTAAAAATATTTTTTGTCCATATCAAACTCCAATCAAAGACAAAGTGTCGGTGTGGACGCAGACTTGCACTACCAACATCTTCACCGTAAATGGCGGCGTAGCTGTGGACACCGTCATTTACACCGACACGGCACATTTACTCAGTCGCATGGAGAGAGAACAAATTTACTAGCTGCGGTAGAACGCACGTGATTTCACCATGAAAGCTTGGCAGATACCACAGCAGTTGCCGGGGTTGCGGAATGTGTATAGTAGTCACCGTGACCCTGGAACATAAAGGGCAATCGAAGGAACATGAGTGGGTTTTAGTCAGTAAGAGTCTGACACGCCCTCCCGTCGCACCCAGGACGGGAGCAGTCATTGGATGATTTCCCACTCACCAAAAAAAAAAAAAAAAAAGATACCACAGCAGTGTGTTCGTAACAGGTTACCGTTTAGCTCCATTTGGGAACTAAATCGAAAGTATAACCTAATTCTGATCGGATTTTTGAGTTATTGAAATCCAAGCCCACATTAACAAAATGTCGCTATTGACACAGACTCGCACTTACACATCTTCACCGTCAATGTCGAGGTAGCCGTTGACACCGTCATTTACATCAACACCGCACTTTTACTCAGTCGCATGGAGAGAGAACAAGTTTACTCGCGTCGCGTTAGACCGCACGTGATTTTGCTATAACAGTCAGAATATAATACAGCAGTGTGATCGTAATAGGTTACCGAAGGAACAAAACTCAAACTAAAACCATATCTGACCATAATATATCATCATAACTTGGAGTTCCTGAGTGCAGATTGACGAACTGTCGGTGTAGCACTTACGCCAAACTCTTTACCGTCAATGTCCGTGTAGCCGTCGACACCGTCATTTCCACCGGCACCGCACTTTTGCTCAGTCGCATGGACAGAGAACAAGTTTACTCGCGTTAACAAGCTGCGTTAGGTCGGACGTGACTTCACCATGACAGTCAGACAAATAATTTAGGGAACTAAAATCAAATCTGATTACATGATCATAACTTTGAGTTCCCGAGTTCACATTGACGAAGGTTGGTGTAGCACTTACGCCGAAATCTTCACCGTCAATGTCGGTGTAGCCGTCAACACTGTCATTTACACCGACACCGCACTTTTACTCAGTCGCATGGACAGAGAACAAGTTTACTCGCGGTAACAAGCTGCGTTAGACCGCACGTGATTTCACTATGACAGTCAGACAGATAATTTAGGGAACTAAAATCTAATTTGACTACATGATCAAAACTTTTAGTTCCCGAGTTCACATTGACGAAGGTCGGTGTAGCACTTACGCCGAAATCATCACCGTCAGTGTCGGTGTAGCCGTCAACACCGTCATTTACACCGATACCGCACTTTTACTCAGTCGCATGGACAGAGAACAAGTTTACTCGCGTTAACAAGCTGCGTTAGATCGGACGTGATTTCGCGCACGCCAACTGATTTATTTGTGCCCCACTTGGACTTTATTTCGTTAGTGTTCGACCCCTTTTTTCAGGTTATATTATTGCTTACACTTTGTTTTTTTTTGTGTACGTTAGTTTTCATTTTTGTTTGATTGAGGAGGGAAGTTGTGGTGTTTATTTGTTTACAATGCTAACAATTGTATTTGTTGTAACTGTTCCTGTTAGTTATGTAAATGTCATTTGTTTTAGCTGTAACTAAATTGTTTTGTAACGGAATGTTTGAAAAAGTTTATATTAACATTTTTATTGTAATTTCAAGACCTTATTCAGAGTTGTTCGGAGTGCTAGTAAACGACGATTTTTAATGAATGCATTAAATCTTTTCATACAGAGCTACATTATTAAGAATGTATTTATAATACGTAGAGCACTACCCATCGAACAGATTTTATATAATTCTATTTAAGAATCAGTTATTACTATAAAAGGGGCATAGGGTTACATAATTATTACTGATATATTACTGATAAACTCTGCTCCTAAAAAAAGATATAAATCAATATAAAGTAGGGTATAAATTATGTTAAAGAAAAATATTAAAAATCATTTTGGTTACGTAATACCTCCAATTCAGTGTGATGATATTATTATAAACTAAAACAAAAGTTTCGCCCAGTTACTGGATTGTCGAGGTCTGATAGGCAGTCGCTTTACGTAAAACACTGATATCCAGCTAAATCTGGTTTTACTGGAAGCTGACCCCAACATAGTTGGGATAAAGACTAGGGAGATGATGAACTTGAAAAAAAAAACCGTTGCATAAAGAGACTGACTCATCAAATTAAATTTTAACAACTAATTTAGGGGCATTATTCCCTTATAGCCCCTTTTACTTTTGTTAAGAGACTTTAACGGAGTATAACCACAGATTAATAAATAGTGGTAATACACAAAATAAATAGTGGTAATACACAAACCTTAATCATCCCAGTGTAGTTTCCTAACAAATATATTTAAGCTTATTACTGATCTCCTCAATTTTTTCTTTCATTTTATTGTTAGGTTTCCTTTTCCATCTCCTGTAACACCGTCCTGAATCTAGTAACAGGTCACTGACCTTACTTTCTAGGTAAAGTGTAGAACATTATCGTTAATTTTCAGTCACTGGAAAATTTCATTTATTTCACACTGAAGTGCGTTTGATATGATTTTCATGAATTTAATACACGGAAGAGAGAACTTAGAATTATTTATTTGACTCATTAGGCGATTGGAGAACGATGAGATTTGGCATAGTCAAGTTCATTTGTTTTATAAAAATCAGTAATATCAAAATCAGTAAAATCATATTTATTTTGTAAATAGGTTATAAACATAACACTTTTACACGTCAATATTGTTTTTTTTTTTAATTTTGTCGAACGATGGGCCGGTGTTTTGTAGCTGGACTGTTCTGAGAAGAAATATCCGAAACAAACTCAGAGGTCAAAGTCTCTTTTAAAGTCCATACTATCGTATTGGTCAAAAATGTGCGAGAACCATGAAGGTATGTCGGAGGCTCTCTCTAGATGAGAGAAGCACACAGATTTGAGTGGACCTGTCCAGATAGTGCAAGCATTATATGGAGAAGAAGTGCAAAAAGCTTTACCACTCATGAATATTTATTTCTCATCATATTCACGAAAAATTAATAAATGTTCTTGTCTTTACTGTATGAGAAGAGACCTTTTCTTTGCAGGCGACAGCGGAGTAGTATGATAATTGTAACTTACATACGAAAGGACATTTTCTCAAAAGAACCGAACAATAGTTACAAATGATAGCAAGTTCAAAATTTAATTACAGGAATATCCTTAACTTCATTTTCTATTATTATTTACTTCTTTACTACTTGACAACTACTTTTTTCTTTAAGTTCTTAGACTTACGACTTTTAAAATTGTTATATTATACTTTAAACTTTCGCGTTGCATATTAATACTTTACTGTTCTACGGGATTTAACGCGTTTTAAAATTGTTATTCTACAGAGACCAACCAGTGTAACTGTGGTAAGTTTTTAAGGCAAGTTTTACTTCGATTTTAGTTTCTTCAGTTGTACCTTTGTATAAAATGCACTGTGACGTACCACATACCATTTTTGTCTTTTACCATTTCAAGTAAACAGTATACTGGGAAATGTTTTCTTAATAACTTTCCATTGTGTATCTATCTATCTTTCCGTCTGTGATAGGGTTGTATACTTTGATCCGAAATAAGCGGACTTTCGAAATAACTTTTTATTTAATCTATATTACGAACTGTACGCACAAAGTTTTTTTTGTGGTACAATAATATGGATAAAGAATTCAGAGAGACAGTCTAGGTTGAATCCTGACAATTTTATACTCGATATGGAGTCCGTATTTTCCTGACTTAAATGCTTGGACTTTGAGTATACCCACGGAATTGAAAGCTAGATCTACCCTTGGGTACGTAACCCTTCGTACGCGAGTCCCACATTTTTAAAACCCAGTTCTATTAATTAAACAGTAACAATAACCGCCAAAAAACTGTCCCGAATACCCGAAAAACATTCCCAATGTTCTTTCAAACCAGTCCTGACCGGCCATCATAAAAACCATATGAAGGATATATGCGAGATTTAAATACCTGCCACCATTGTGGTTTGTTTCAACCGAATCGCTTATGATAAATGTATTGCGATCCTCTGAACAATAGATGCTTTGTGGTCCTGATTAATGACAGTTTTAAAATCCCCGATTTGGGTCCTCCCCTAAATGGCAATAAAAAAATATGTCCTCGCCAGATTTTTTTATGCTGGACTGATAACAGATTATGCTTGCGGGCTGATTAATTGATATAAATCGTGCGGTTTTAAATATGTGGATAATGGCTGACTTTTGGAAAGACTGGGTTTTGCAAATACTCATTTGTTTCACGTGGCAATACTGTGTTGTGTAGTCCTGTTATTTATGAATGTGCCATTGGTATTTTGTGTCGCTTTTATATTAAATTCATCAATAAATGTTATATTTTTATTAGTTATGGTAGTTTCCAAGGATTTATATTATTTAGAGAATTTTACAATCAGTACCTATTGTGAAATTTCGATTGTGAAACGTTCTGTAAAATATTGGTATTCAGTTGCATTCATTTTGCTTCGATAACATAAATGAAAAATTGTTCAAGAGTTATGAATCGCTACCCCTATTTTAGCAAAATCGGACACACATTTAGCTAAACATTATTAAAAAATCGATAAAAAAGGTCATTACCCCTAATGGCCTTTTTATCGATTCAAGAGCTTTGATCCATGATTTCATCAGTTTTGCGGACGTAGATATAGAAACTACTTAATTTTAAAAGCTTAAATTTTTTTTAGCAGTGCCTAAATTCTATAGCAAATAATCAGTTTAAAAAATCAGTTCAGTGGTTTGCCATGAAAATTTAATAGATTTACTATTCCATTTATAGAATTTGTATGGATTACACACTTAAAAATATTGGATAGAGATCAATAAGCAATTTTCACTGCAGTTGCAAAGCCAGGCAAATGAATTTATTCTTCTGATTGGTAACACAGTCATCTTCACATATTATTTTCCCCGGTTATGCGTCCTCATACAATTTGTTAAAAAATAAATAGTAGGTAGTGTCAAAAGTGATACAATTAAGTCAATGTATGTCGTTTCACTTCTACTGCACACTGATAATATAACCATGAACTTCTGACCATGACCTTTATCGATGGTAAGTTGAATTGAACCATAAGGCTAATACCATAAGGTTTGGATGTTAATGGCCTAATAAAATGTATGATAAAAGCGTATTTCAGATCTTGATAGTAGCAGAAGCACGTCTTCATGTTTTGTTTAAATTGTTACATTTTCGTTTGTACAAGGTTTTGTGGTATTTACACACGTGAATATAGTAGTGCAATAATGATAGCTTTTATCAAACTGGCATCGATTTATCACTTTAACAATGAGTTTGTTGCCATAAACATGAAAAGGTTTGTGAACTTTACTGAATAATAATGCGCTCAATAATTTTAATATTTCATTTAGATAATTAAAAAATATTGATTAAAAAGCATTGCCATGGGCGGTTTGGGGCGGAAAGGTTCTAGAGTGTCGACCGAGTACCGGAAAACGAAGCGTGGGCAGCCCTCCCACAAGATGGACCGACGATCTCGTCAAGGTCGCTGGGTCCTGTTGAATGCGGGTGGAGCAGTATCGGCATAAAACGATTTTTTTGGGGGGGAGACCTTTGTCCAGCAGTCAACGTCTTTCGGCCGATGATGAGGTGTTATCAGTTATATGGCATGCGTTATTGCGTCCTTGCACATACCTGTGATGTTATCGGAGCAGTGTGTACTTTCTTAGCCGTCCTAATGCAAAAATGTACTAAAAACTGCACCTTTATACAAGAGTCAACGTTTCTCTTTTGAACAAAGTATTCGCTTAAGTCAATTTCATACATTTAACAATCTATTCTATATTATCATCTTTTCTATAAAGATATGTGTGTCTAGAAGTGCAGATTTCAAAATAACCCATAACGCACCCGTGGCCGCGTGGTAAGCATTACGTTATCAAGAAGGCAAGCTTTCAAACTTATTGCGGTTGCAAGTTAGTACGTTATAATACCCTACTGTTATTCAGTAATGGATTGACTTACTAAGCATTTTAATCGGGGCTTATTTAAGGATTATGCTCTTAGGCAGACCCTACAGCTTTAATAATATTTTGCAATAACAATAGATCAACCCCTGCGCCTTCAATTATATTGACACAGTAATTTCTTAGGCTGTAGTGGTATCAAAATTCGATCAGTAGTACTTGCTTGATAAAGCAGCAAACTACAACTATGAATAAAATTATGACAATTAAATTTACATAATAGATAAATGTTTTTAAGAACAATTTTAGAATAGGTTCCTAAAAAAACGATGGCGTAGCTATCATTTAACTAAAGTACAATGGCACAGCTGTAATTCCAGTTACCTTACTAACTTCAGAATACACGATAAAAACCAACCAAGATAAACCAGTTCCTTAACCAAGTTTCAAATGAACTTCTCTTCACAACTAGGGCAAAACCTCATCATCTCCCCATCATAGCTAAAAGGTAAACTGGTCTGCAACTTCAATAAAAACACCAGTCAGTTCATTGATTGAACGGCCCATAGTGGAACTTTCTCGAGACGGGCAAGACAAAGTTTTTAGGTGGCCCAACGACGCGGGCGGCGACGAAACGGAAAATTAACGGTAGAAAATTTTATTATTTACTTACCAAGTTTTGAAAGTTAGCTAAAATGCTTTTAGCTATAGTGGGGACTTTGGGAAGGATTTTATTCTGTTTATTGTTACTGGACTTTGTTTTACGAGGCCTTTCTGTTTTTGGAAGTTTCGTCCTTCTTATGGCGTTGCGGAAAAAATACGCTGCGATCTGCGTAGGTATATTAATAAAATAGCTGTCGACAGCGTTTTCAGCCGCATTTTTGGTTACTACTCCGCTCCAATAGTGCGTAGCGTGATGTTATATAGCATAAAATGAGCTATCTAACACGAAAAAAAATCGGAACAGCAGTTCCCGTTATTATATACTTATGATATTACTATAGATAAGCAAAGCAATATCCGTCATTCAAATAGCATAATATTAAATCTAAAAGAAACTCAAATTCATGTATGTTTTCATTATTATCATTATAAAGAGGCAGACAAGGAAAACGTTTGAAGAAAGTATTGCTAAGGATTGCTTATTTTCCAACCAAGCGACAGCCGGCTGTCGGGCTGTTGTTGTCTTTCTATTGTGTCTGAAATTACGTGTGTTCAAAGTGTTAATAACTCTTATTTTTAACCTTTTATCGGTACAACATTATTACAATCGTTTACAGAATAAAAACACGTTGTATTAAATCCATACTAATATTATAAATGCGAAAGTAACTCAGCTGTCTGTCTGTCTCTTCACGCCTAAACCACTGAAACGATTTGAATGAAATTTGGTACAGATATAGTCTGGAACCCGAGAAAGGACATAGGATAGTTTTCATTCCGGAATCCCCCGGGAACGGGAACTATTATTCCACGCGGACGAAGTCGCGGGCATAAGCTAGTATTCAATTAAACTTTTAAAGTAAAATGTATGCCATTGTGCAAGTACCGAAGTCACTTCTCGGAGGTGAAAGTTTAATTGTTGGATTCGCACTTTCGATAATCCGTTACTAGTTCTTGTAATAACCGAATTTCGATAAATCGACTTACTTGTAGTTCGAGTCCAGTAAAACTTTGGAGATAGATATCAAAATTATTCCTCTTTTTTAAAGAATATCCGCTAGTTATCTGTCACCTTTGTTAAACGAACTTTTTCTCTCCATTCCGGCTTAAATCTCTTTTACTGGTCATTAAGTTTTTTGGCACATCATTTAAAAAATTTCCCATATTTATTACTATTACATCCAAAAAAACTTTTCTACCATAAAACATTTCAGTGACTTATGAAGGTTAAAATCTTTTAAAAGCAGACATTTATTTTTTACTAAACAAATTACGCAAAAGAACTTGTCTCGATTTACGAAAATGAGCTCAGAATTTTGAGATCCATGATACACATAACTAGGTAGGCACTGATATTTTCTTTTTCATTTACATATGCTTGCGTAATAATCGTATCACATTGTGAACGATAAAATATCCAAATCCACTGCCAGAAATCCAGCTTCGCGTTTATCCGACTGACGGAACCCATAAAAAGAGGGTACTGAACAATTATTTTTACATCAGCACCGGAACCATTCCGGACACGATAAAGAATCTCCCGGAAAAATATATTTATTCGACCAAGCTAACGTGTTCCTTGTCCGATTTTTCATGCCACTATTTTGGACTTTATGGTTCTAAAAATAAGGTTCAGTGTCTTTGTATCTGTTAAGGGCTATATTAAATGTAACAATGTTGTGGAATGTTCGGAACTTTCGGGTGTGAGCGCAATAAAACACCTTAAATCGAAGCGCGAAATCACTGACTAATTGTTAGTCTTGTTCCGATAAAATTAACTACTTTCGTGCAAAAGGTTAGTGAAGTTCCGAACTAGGTGTCGAATTTTAGTGTTGTTTGCGTCAGCTAACGTTTAGCGGTCATGTGGAAAGTTCTAGATGTTTTTTGGCCGTCTCTTGTTTCTGTGTCCCCAAAAGTTAAACAAGTTAGATTGAATTATTGGACACCAGACCTGTCTTATACCTATTAAGTTTCGTCGTAATCCATTTCACTGAAGGACTTATCCAAAATGAGATTCTATTCACTGAACCAATTTGAAGATAACTTTAGTAAAACAACACTAGATTCTAATGAAAGGATGAAGACTTGTTTTGAGCACGTCATGGTCATTCAAACGTCGATGCCACAAACGAATCTCGTATTACCTCGAATAAATTGGTGCAAAACAATGCAGACAAAAGACATGGAACGCCTACATACATATTCAGAACGTTTGCTATCGGGCAAACAGCTTTCAACGAAGACATGGTTTCCAATGCTACCATTGATTTATGAAATTGTGGCACTGGCCGTCATTCACTTCAATTATGTGAGAGCATAGCGCAGGCAATACATCAATCTTATAGACAAGGGAACAAACACTGCTCCCGGTGATATTGCATGCATTAATGCGCCTGGAGATAGCGGTTATGCGAAAAGTTAAATGAGTATAGTTTATTGGTTGTGGAACTCTTTGGTGCATCGTTGACGTAATGCTTGTTTATGTTGTCTGTGGTAAATCTGTTTAGTCGTTGGTTATATTTAGTTTTTTTAATCTTCGATGCAAAAGAGTTTGACCGTTATGTGTGAGTGTGTTTGCTGTTAGTTTGTCTGCAGCTCTTAAACGAGTGAACCGTTTTAGATGCGGTTTTTTAATATGAAACTAGGTATTTTAGCGATGTTAATAACTTTGGGGCGGGTTTTCTTTTATTTAATTTATAATTTACATTTATTTTCTAATTTTTGTGACTGCATTTTCGTCAATGATTCTAGTTAATAGTTTATAGGTATTTCAAGTGGGCATTACCCGAAAGATTGATTTGGTTTTCGGAATTCAATTTGGCTGTTACATACAATTTATGTTCGGTAATAAACGGCATACAAAGGGCTTTAAGATTTTTCACTTGTGTTACCTTGGAAACGGTAAGGAAACGGTTTACTAATTACTTGTTTCATTGTAATAATATCGTCTTAAAAAATCTAATCGTCTCTAAAAACAGACGGTAAAATTTAAATTCTGTGTAAAAATCTAGTGGTTACATAGAACTGTTCAAAAGATATGAAAGATGACTGCCAATTTCCACGAATTGTACCTAATTATACCTAAGTAGATTACGTTTCTAGAAATAGATGTTTTCTAGACACAAAGCCGTTTATGTCAAAATGTTATCTCTTTTAGCAAAACCGCCGATAGTCATACTTACTGAGAAAGGTTAGTTTATAGAATAAGATCCTATAAGGCAGCTTCTGAAAAACAGTTTATTCGTGCTAGTGACAAGTTTATATTGTACGAACTTAAATAAAAATAAAATATTATACACTCACTTGCACTCAGCATAATGCCGGGCCCATACACAGGCACGAGTCCACGGCGCTGGTTTTCAGCGCTAGCCGAAGGCGTATTTCTGTCTCAGAACAATGGAGAACTACTAACTAATGTTAAATGTTTAGTTACTGCTCAACTCTCATCCCCATATAGCCCATTATAGCCTATGTTACTCGCTGATAATTTAGCTTTAAGTAAGTGAAAGACTTTTTTTAATTGGTTAAATAGTTTTAACATGCACTACTTGTTACATTGTTATCTTATAGGCCTGCCACACTATGCCGCTCGCGCAGCCGCGATGTTTGCAATGACGAGTGGCATGGCACGGCCACACTACGTCTCTGCCTCCTTTCCTCGTTACTTCCCATGCCACTCGTCGAGTGTGTGGCCAGCGCATTACATTCAACATGAATGACGTAACCTAATTTTTGTAATCTATTGATTTTAAAAGAGTATTTATGAAGTTCCTTGCTCGTTCTTCTCCATAGAAATACTGTTCGGAATGAGACTAGCTTCCATTTTCTGACTGATCCCTTGATAACTCCAAATAATCTGTAAATGATTTATTTAAAAAAAAAATATTTTTGAGTTTGAGTTTAATCAAATATTTCCTCCATATAACTTTAGTATAATAAAACATATTTTAATCACAGTTTTAAATCCAACCATTCAAAATAAAACCTGCAGTGACTTCTGCAGTGAAAATCGAACAAAATAATGAGAACAATATTTTCTAGCGAGTTCGCCTGCAAAATTATCGGGTTCGTTTCGCGGGCGAAGTGTGATATTACCGGTTATGGGCGGTTCGAACCGATTACAGCGACAAGTGCACGCGCAACGGCTGAATCACGCCATTTTGAAATATTGTGGTTATTATGTGGGTATGTGGATTACTATGAATTGTGGAGCTTTAGACTGTTCAAAAAGTGGTGCCGATTCTCTTCTTTACAAACTGATCAAAATTTATGGTGTGTGTTCTTTCTCTTTCGATTTCATTAATATAAAGACAGAAAATACATATTCGTTTAGTCCTGTCAAATACCTACCATACTATAATTATACTTAGAAATAAAAACTTCTGTACTATTTCATCTAGATTATTTTTAGTATCCCGAAATATTAATGATCTCTTTTTCTACCATAATCTATTCTACCAAGACTGACATTTGAATTTCCTGTAAATTCTATTTCCAATAACCCTTTGTTCTAGAATACAAGTGCACTTGATTATCTCTATAATTGTGAATTTCATCCGTTATTGAATTTTGTTCCGTTGATTGCGGCCCGTTTAATATTTAATCGGATAAAGAGCAAAACAGACGAAAATCAACGACATTATAAATGTAATCCTTTTGCAACATTTAAGCTTATTTAAAACAAAACACGGGACATGCGATGTCCCAAGGTACATTTAATTAAATTATTGCGATCACATGTGAAACTTCATTTAAATAATAATTATGATTGTCGGGAAATGTATACGGTGAGGTGTGTTTAAGGTGTCTACTGTAATGCTGGCTCATAACTGTACCACTGTCCTAATTTCTTAGAATAATTTTGCATATATCGCATTTATTTATTCGACCTGGACGACGCTAACTACTACTATAGAAACTAGAAATGTTATGTTTACTAACACGAGCATTTAGTTCTTAGTTTTGCATTGAATATAATGAATATACCTTTATCTTACATATTGGACAATGGCTTTTCGAACAAAGAAGGTACAAGCATTAATCAGTACGCTAGTTTAAGGAGGACTGATTTTGGACTTACATCGCTACATAGAACAAACATATAAACCAAAGTCACTTCATCTATCTATCTTTAAATAATCTAATGGCGATATAAAAAGAACGTTACAAGCACTGACTTTGGCTTAGCACTATTCCTGTCACTGTTACACAACTGTTACAAACGTCAAGTGCACGGTAGAGAAGAGAACATGGCTAAGCCAAATTTAGTGTTTAGTAACGTCTATTTATCTCGCCAACAGTTTCAGTCTTTCACTGACTAAAACCCACACTCACACCCATGTTCCTTCGGTTGCGGTAACTATTAGAAGTTTCCGCAACACCGGCAGGCATTGACCATAGAGGGCTCAGTCACTTTGCTGACTGCTCATTGAGGCGCGCGTGAAACAAAACGCGCCGTCGACACGTGCCTGGTCCTTGTCGGGCGGCAGGCTACCCATCGCTTGCCGTCCGCAGGCCTGCGCCTTCGGTGGCCGGTAGTCGTCTTGCGACTCTCGACGTCTACGCCTGGGTGCCTGTCCGGGGCGCGAGGCTTGGCGCTGCCTCGCGCGCTACCGCTTCCTTCACCAGCATAACTGCTTCGCAGAAGGAGGCGACGACTTCCCATTCAGTCTCGCCTCGGACCATGGTCTGAACCAGCGCCGGGCGCGACAGGTCACCGCCGCCGATTACCTCTACGAGGACACGGCCATGGCTCGCCCATGCGGGGCACACCTTCACCGTGTGCTCGACCTCCAGCCGATCGCTTCCGCCCGAATCCGACACAGGCCGAACCTCCCGAACAGACCGTGTCTGGTGAGGACCTGTGTCATGCGATACGTGAGAGCGCCGTGGCGCCTCTCCAGCCAGTCCTCGAAGAGGGTTCTTACGTCAGACGATCATGTTTTAAGTAAAACACAGCAATATTACTGATGCTTGCAAGTTATTATTGTTAATATTCACGATTCGCAAGTTATATCACAAAAGTACCACAAAGGATATTCATGAAAACGTGATGAAATACATAGTAAAAGCAAAGAAACCTATTTTTTCAACATAAGTTATGAGAAATATTATTCTACATTTCTGTAGATGATTTATGTTGAACCTATTTTTAGGGTTCCACATGATTTAAATGGAAACGGCTTCATTAATATAATTCCGCATTGTCTTTCCGGTTGAAACTTTTAAATTATAACAGACAGAAATTGAAACTCCAGTATAAAAGTTAATAATGAACTGGACCTCACAAAAGAAATGTGATACTCTTTTAACTGCTTCCGCTGTCTTTAATTTATTTTGAGAACTTTTTACAAATAGGTATATTAGCATTTTACTCTAGGCCTTTTAAAAATCCTGACGTAATAAAATGGTGTTATAAGTTTGACTACAATGACACTTTTCATACAGAGAAGGGACGAGCATTAACGACCACGCTTACTCAAGGCGGATTGGCGACTTCAGAGATTAGATTTATTCGCTGATATCAGTTATGTTCAAAATAAGAAAGAACATTTTTTTTTGCTCGATCTTTGTTTTGGACGATGGTGCCGAATCTTCCGTAAGTAAGTCAAATTCGCACTTTGCCGTTTTTTTTTGCCAAAAGCTGTGTTTACGTCAAAATTCCTTCATATTATACAAAGGTGATGGAATCAGACGTGTATGGCGGTAATGTATGAAAATATTCAATGTTACTTTCCGTAGTTCTGTTTGCTTAGGACCTTATAGGCGTATAGCCGAATACAATTGTTTCGCAATGTTTATGTTCGCCTAATATAATTTATTACAAAAGCATCGTTTTTATACCATCGTTAATTTTGTTTAATTTCAATTTTTTCCCATGTTTTGTATCGCAAAATCGTGGTTATTTAATAAAATTTCTGGTGTTGAAGATATGCTTTTTGTCTGTTTTTTGACATAACGTTATTAATTTTAATAAATCATGTAATCGAAAACCAATATCTAAGACCCCTTCATCGAAAACCATGATGGCTGTTTTTATTTCAAATTCCCCATAAATGGAAATGTCTCAAAAAATATAATTGGTTATCTGATACTGTTTGACAGGTAAAGCCAAGCTTTTAATTGTGCTTCGTAAACCCGATACATGTTCGTTATCTGCACACGTATGTGTGTTTGTGTGTGTGTCGTAGTAACACAAGCTTGTTACACGTTGCTAGATGTAGTATCACTTCATGACGTCTTATCTTAGTTAGTGTTAATGTCATCATCCTTCATTGCTTTCGTGGCAGGTGCATTTGTGTTTGAATGTCATATCTGACTGTTACAGGTTACAGATCGCTGTTGCAGTATTGTTGAGATAACGTGTAACACGTGTCTTGTGTTAGAACTATTTATTTACTTAGGTATGAATTACCTGAGTAAATAAATGGCTGTCTTTATAGTTTGAGGAAATTTGATAGCTGCCTATCTAGCTGTGCGCTATATTTTCACTTGTGTTATTTTGTTTGCGTGTTATTCAAATGTATTATTTACTACATACGTGGAATAAAAAAGTCGCTGTCAGCTGTCCATCCCTATGTTGCTTAGATCTTTAACACTACGCATCGGGTTATGATGCGGTTTTTAAATAAATTGCGTTAAAGGAAAGGTTAACATGTAATACTTGAGTGGTTTTTCGAAGATTTGTGATACCCACGCCAAATTAGTGAGGGTCGCTAACAAGCTATATTACTGTAAAATTTACATAAAATTCGTTCAGTATTTTATGCGTGAAAGAGTAACCTATACAATTCAGTAAGTTTGGCATAACAGATAAGATTCAAAGCCACAAACTTTTACCTTTATAATATTATTGAAAGCTTTTATTAATAGTTTTATACACCCAAAAATGCTTAATCATGATAGTGAAGGCAACATTATAAAAAAAGATATCAAAGAGTTCATTCTGCTGTAAATAGTCTAAAAAAAATAGCCAAAAAAGTTTTATAACAGCGCATAATCTTCATGATAAGAATTCACACCCCATTTAACAAAACAGATAATCTTAAACAAGAAAAAACTGTTCAAAACATAAAAGCAAGTACTACACAAACCAAATTTATGTTTTAAAAGTTCAAAACAAACTCCAAACACACTTGAAGCCCTCGAGCCATCGAGAAATCGGATACTCAAAAGTTAAGGCCCCAATTCACCCGCAAGGCACCTCAAACTAATAAAGGAAACATTTAATTAATGTAACTCAAAGTTTGGTCAGTCGTAAAGTTATTAAATCAAAAGGTCAGCACTTGAAGAACACGAGATTAGCCTTCTGCACATGTTAACTAGTTACACACATGTTGGGTAGGGTGGCCTAAATCTTGTATGTTCGAGGATTGTCTTATGGCGAGAGAAATAACCGTTACTAAGCACTGACTACAACTTTATCCTAATTATGGCAATCCAACGAGTTTTCGATGATTTCTGCCAATGTATGTCCGTTGAAAATAATATTTTATAGTATAAATTACAGTGTACAGTTATTAAATAGTATCGAGATCATACACGCGTTTTTATGTCCAAAAACACGAGATGGCTCTACTGACTTCGATTTAGCTATGTTTTGTCTCAATCGTGCACTTGACGCTTGACAGTTGTGTGACAGTGACAGATATAGTGCTCAGACAAAGTAGGTGCTAACTAACGTTTATTTATCTCGCCTTTATTCATTTTAGCTTTTAATTCCTGATGCAAAAAAGAGGGCTGTTAAAAGTTTTACCGTAATGTAACACACACACATTGCAGTCTAACTAATAACAGGCCATTTTGTCTGTCTGTCTGCCTGTGGCACTGTATCTGTTTGACAGACTAACTGCTTTGGATGCAGTTTATTATCCAAAACTGATGCCATGGTTTTTAGACATGATTCTTAAAAATCGGTTCGGCTGATTTGAAGTTAATTAGCTGCGGTTTTCAATTTTCGTGAGCTTATTATTTTTGGTAGTATAACTAAATATATTAAAAAAAGGTTTTATTTTCAATTTTTATTTAACTTGCAGACCCGAAACATGTAAAATTGGAGATAAACCACGAGAGCGTCACTTTCACTATCTATTTATTTATTTACATTTTATGCACATAGGCAGATTAAATGATGCCTTAGACATTCTCTACCACTCAACCAAGAGTGTCTAACTTATATACAATCCCTGGTAAAAAAAGTTTTAAGGCGCGGTAAGTAGCTGTTCGCGGTGGTGCATCGAAATAATAGTAATAAGGTCGAAAATATTTTGGCAAATCCGCAAAAAATGTAAGAAATTTTGCAGTTTTAATTAAATATATTTAAAAAAATTCAGTTCTGTGTTTTAAAATTTTTAGATATGTCTTTAGTATTTAAAATTTCTTTGTTATAGATATAAAAAATATGATGGTTGTCGCCGAAAAAATTGAGAATTTCGAAACGATAACTTTTTTCGTGATCTTTTTGAACATTTTTTTTCGTAGTACTAGACCACATTTGTAAATTGTGATTGTGTAAGTCTTTTCTTTATATACCTATTAGACTATACACTGTATATTTTTTCTGGCTTATGGTATTATAGATACGGCTAACTTTGCAACGAAAATTAAGACTTTTACAAGGTGTTCGCTATGGACAGCGCCTTAAGTGCTCATAGGCATATTTTGTTTTCGGAATATATTCTTCAAAAATTTAATTGAATATCGTTTACTTTAATTGAAACAAGAAAATGTTAATAATTTATGTATTTTTTGGTCACACTAAGTAAAACAGCAAGTCACACGTAGGGTCTACATGAAGGAGTATTAAATTCGGTTAATGTCCGGACAAATCGCGTAAGTTTACAAGTGGGGTCCAAGAGACCCCTAGAAATAGCACAAATTGTTACCAACTCACGACAGTAGAGGGTTAAATGGAGTCCGTGTTTTGATTCAGACGATTTATGGTGTTGTTGTAGATTTAACATTGATTTAAGGATAAATTTACGTTACGTTATAAATAACTTGATTAGGTAGATTCTAGGTATGGAACGTAAACAGCTGTATCTTTTTATTGCGTTGATTTAGAAATTTGATGTTTTCACTGCTTTGAGCGATGGCAGACCTGAATATGTGTTTTTGAGAAAAAGGGTCTTGACAGACGGAGGGGCCGACGGACAACAAAGTGATTTTATAAGAGTTCCGTTTTCACTTTTTGAAGTAAAAACAATTTTGTGCACGTTTCAGGGTTTTTCATAATTATGACTACTTCCTTTCATTTTCTCTGAAAGATTGATAATGAATGGAAAGTCACATTATATAAAGATTCAGATTCAGATTCAGATTTGCAAAGATATGATTTTTAAGTACTTTCTAGAAACATTTATTTCTTAAAATCTTCTAAAAGATTACGTTTCCATTTAAAATACCGTCATTTTTTTCCTGCGCATATAAAATTTTCTTTGAAGTCGATGCCTTCGTAAATTATCAAACAATTTTAATTTACAACATTTTCTGACATCGTGCTTTCTTGTATGTATTCGTGGAAGTCGATATGGGAACCAATATTTCATTAGATGTTTAACGAAAATGGATTTTTAATAAATTTTATATATTTTTTAATGGAAAAGTAACAGTATATTATCTTGATGAGCACCTAAAAAAATAAACATTTTTATTTAATCACTAGTGGGTAATGAAACTTTTTACAGACGTATTTCGAAGTCTATCTTGGACATCACTTAAGTTGGTGAAAGAAAATCGTGAGTCGTGAGAAAATCTAAACTTATCCACTTTGAGCAAGCGTGGTGATCAAAGCTCGTGATTTCTCAGTATTTGAAAAAGGCCTTTGTTCTGTGGGAAAACAATAGAATAATATTAATTTAAATCTTTTTTTACAAAATATTATAAATGATCAAATATCTAGGGACAACAGACAAACGGTCATCTGATCTTAAGCTAAGTAGAGCTGATAGTAGTTATATCAACTCACAGCCCAAACTGCTGGTCCTAGAAGCATCAATTAGAAGTGTGTTGTTGTTACGAGTAAAAATCTATTTTTAGAAGTTCGGAAGAATCTTTAGGTTTTTTTTGTTTTTTTTTTTGGTGAGTGGGAAATCATCCAATGACTGCTCCCGTCCTGGGTGCGGCGTGAGGGCGCGTCAGACTCTTACTGACTAAAACCCACTCATGTTCCTTCGATTGCCCTTTATGTTTCAGGGTCACGGTAACTATTATCAACATTCCGCAACAATCTTTAGGAATTTGTTCTCTGAACGGGTAATGTTACTATTTTCCCCTTTGAAAGTTTGTCATCCAAGCGGCCAAAGCTGCGGGCCAAAAATAACACCTAGACAAAGAAAAATTTCATGCCCATCACACTATGTTTGTCCAGGATGAGAATCGAACATACGACCTCTAGCTTAGCAGTCAGGGTCACTAACCGCTAGACCAACAGGCTGGTCAGATTATGAAAGTCAAAGTATGATGGTTAGGTATTTCAATTACACTTAACAAACGAATGTAGTGACTAAAATTCTTTAGTGGAAGAGAATAACAGGTAAGTGAGCCCAACAATTTTCTCGCCACGGAATTCTTAAAAAAGAACACGTTAAAATCCTCTTTTTTTTTAAGTGAAAAATCGGTCCATAGTGGGATTTAATTTCAAAGCTGCTCCATAATACAGTGGACTCGAAAAACCATTTTCTGGGCTGTCAGTCAGCCCACATCAATGCAGCGGACGTTCAATTATTCAACTGGAACTTCATCGATATTATGTTATAGGTACAGTGAAACAAGCTATTTGGTGCCACATGTCATCTACATTCTTATAATATTCTAGCTTTTACACACATATTCGTACGCGGAAATGTCTGAAAATTTCAAATTAAAATACCTACGATTTTTCTCGAGGTTAAAACTGGCTATCTTTACCAAATATCATTAAGATTAAATAAATTAAATGCATTTCCACTGACATATGGGCTCTACCTTCATCACAAGAGGCAAAAATGATTTAATAGTAATAGTGGTACTTAGTATAATTTATTTAGTTATAATGGTTTCTTTGTTCAAATTAATATGTTACCGACTGTAAGGACCATACAACAAGTGCGGAAAAAATATATGATGTAGATAATCAATGTAAAAGATTAATAAAAGTTGTAGTCTATGCACCAAATAGTTTATTTGATTGTACACAGAGAGTTGACACGAATTTGAATATTTTGATTTCATAGCTGAATGAAACTATTTCAATAAATGGAATGCATTGGAATATTTTTTTCTGTAAGTAACTTTTTATTCTATGAAATCAAAAAGACTTTTAATTTTCTGTGTTTACATCATTATTGCAGGCCACTACTATACACTATACTACTATACACTATACACTACTATATACTATACTAAGGTATAATTAAAGTTAGACATCATTTTTTTTAATGATATATCTTTTGTGTACGTTACGTTTTCGAAAAATTTCTTACGTCTATAAAAAAATACCTAATTTATTATTGCTTATCTGACCTGGGTAGACTCTTGATACTAGAAATATAATGTACTATTATTAAGAAACTTATTGACACAATTATGCAATAAATACATTTTTATCTTTAACAAATCGACGCACATTGCACAAACTCTCAACGTCTGTAGGCCAAAATATAAATATTTGTTCCGTACGTACTAGGCGCCCAAACTGGGCCACAAAGTCAAGCACTTGGCTAATAGGGTCAGCAAACATAGCTTCGATACAGCTTTTGTGGGACCTTTATCAACCGGATTCACAATGTTATTAGCATTTATAGGTTTCTGTTAATACCAAATCAACTGAGACTTAGTTTCAACTAGCTATAATCTGGTTTTCGTCTTGCAGCTTAGCTTTTGGCGTTTTTGAACAATAGAACAAGTTTAAAACGATCGGTTAATCGCTCGAGTGATATCTCCCAGGGAATAGTGGAACAAACCTTTGAAACGTCATTTACATCTAAAAACGAATCTAGTTAGCCACTCCAAATGTTATTCCATACTGTATAATGGAGAAGACTGGACTAGAAAATCTATAATATAGGTCTTTCTCTTTAACAAAAATAGACTATTTTAAATAATAATATTATGGTTATGTGAATGGGTATTTGAGAAGTCAGCGTGTTATACTTCTCCTTACATACAAGTGCCCATAGACTAAGAAGACTTCGCACCAAAAGGTGGGCTCAGGGCTATATGCTTTTATGCCACCTTAGTAGTATAGAATAGTAAGCAGATGATCTTCATTCAGGATATAATTATCCCGACTTTAAAACGCATAAACTCTTGTGGCTGGTCCAAATGCCCAAGCCTTAAACTCAGCATTTAACTTGGTTTTTCAGCAACGAACCGTGTAATTTAAACAAAAACATTACGTTCGAAATTACCTAATTTAAAAATCAATCTAGAACAAAACACAACATGCAATAACACTGCATTTTACATTTTCTTTTCTCAAGCCAGTATTTCTAAAAATTACTTCGGGCAAGTGCTCATTACGATAAGCATATCGCATGGCGTCATTACCCCATAACACCCATCGATTACACCACAGAAAACTATTAAGGACCGTGGAAATTATACGGCAACGGTTGGACGTGTACAAGCTAAATTAAGTTTGAGCCGATAGATGGCGCTGTACTAAATTATGCTTGAAGGAACAAGCTGTATCGCGCAAACAAAATTTGTAATTTTAATTTTTTTGCGTGTCAATTTTTTTCGTTTTTGGTTGAGAATAGATAGACATTTTTTAGATTTCAGTTGTTTGCTTCTGTTATTTGTTAGGTATCACCTGTTTTTCAGAGTTTTTGTATTACGTTTCATTGGCAATATGAAGTGGCAAGGCAAGGCATTTAGCATTTTTGACGGTTCTGAGTTCCACGACTTATCCCTTGATGGAGTCAGGTGAGATCATGGAAATGATAGGTATCACTTTTATTGAAAAATAGTTCTGGGGACGTACCACAAACCCTTATAAACAGTATTACTTTGATATTACTTTCAGTGGGAAAGAGACGGCGCTAGACAACGTGTCTAACGCTGTCACTTGCACACTCCTGCAACAGGACTAAAACAATGTTACTTCAAAGGTCATGGTAAGAGGGCTGTAGGTGAAAAATAATATTTTCTCTGCCCCATAACTTTCGCCCATTTTTATGGGTCTTCTTGTCATGGTTTTAATATCATGAGTTACCTCAGTGAGTTGAATAATAGTTTGTCTATACAAGCTTCCTACTAAATAAACTGCTTTATCTAAAAACTATCATCCAGATAAAGTAGTTTTGACTGTAACGACGATAATATTACTAGTCAGTAAACATAGATGGTATCAAAACAAACCATTAACAAAAGCAGATCGTCTATTCTCGCCTCATCCAGTCCAAACAGTTAACGAAATTAAACACGTTCCCAAAGTGACTCTAAAACTTTCCGAATGAAATCCAACTTTCATTACTGAATATTTTTTCTCAGATAGAAGTTCCTATCCGAGAAAAAATATTGCAACGATAACGCTAACTTTGCATTTCAAGAAGTGCAAACGTTGCCAATTACGAGCCGTCGTCTACAAGCCGGGAAACCATCCGTAGCTTAACGTCCTCCCGACTAGCAGCCAGTTAATGGCCGAGGTGATTTATCGATTAAACGCCACACAAGTTTACTGTTAGCCAAACAAATATATCTTCCGGGATCCTGAATGTACACTGTGGTTTGGATACCCGAGTTATGACGGCGTTGAAGAAAACTTAGAAGAAAGAAAGAGAGTTGTTTAAATTTTCTTTTTTGTTGTCTTTAAATAATAAAATGCTAAATTATGATAAAAATATCAAACATTTTGGTCTTAAAAAAAAGCCGCAGCTAGACCTAAAATGACTTAGCCACAAGGGATTATTTACTGAAACCCGTAGTAATAGTTTACGGTATGTGTAAGCTAGCGATTGGGAATAATTCTCGATCTAGCTGGGAAGGTTTTTTATTTGAACTTACAATGTTTGAAAATTGTCTGATGTCCTTAATAATTGTGACGTTATGAGCAGACGTAAATTTTCTTTTAAATATTGAAATAAAAATATATTTTACAAATCGATGCGGATTAAAATGCTAACGTTTTATTTTGGAGTTTTTAAAACTATTAAACTTGCTTTTAGTTTTATTTATTGCTTTATTTATTACTTACAGCTATCATTATATCAGCCATCATTTTATGTTTGACTAGTATAGAGTTCCAAACCAAAAGAGCCTATGAGGTTTAGATAATTAATCTTTGAAGGGTTCTACTGTCCGCTTCCTGTTTTCATCACAAGACAAAGCTCAATTTCATGAAATCTCAAACCCATGTGCAAAGTTTTATATTAGTTTAGTAAAGGCTGTTAAAAATGTTTTGGCAAAATTCCAAAGTAATAGTCAAGCTAAATCAAACATCCTAATAATTTAGGTTGATTAAAAATACCACTCAGTAAATGTTTACAATGAAGTTCCATTCTATCTAATTACAGAGATGGACAGTTTTAAACAACTGCCTAGCATGGAGATTTTAACAATGCAGCAATGCAATTTTGTGTGTCATTTCCAATTTTAGGGTCAAAAGCATTGTGTGTATATATTACAACGCCCTTATGTTCTCGCACAAAAGTTACATTATTGTTGTAAATCATACCCACGTTTTCAATTCAATTTATTTTTCTTCGTAAATAAACATAAGTAGCCATATTTAGAGACAAATATCACTTTTCCTAGAATAGAATTACCAAACATGAGCAAATCTAAAACAAGTCCATTATATTTTCGCACCGTCGCGTTCTAGAAATACGAAAACAACGTTGGCTTAGTTCTTTTTTCTAAAACATGTCAGATTACAGATAACCATATTGACCTAAAAATATAAGAGCTGAGGTAAAGATGTTTTCTATTCTAAGTTCGGCCTAAAAGGTTCTTAGCCTATAAATTGAGAAGAAGACTTTGCGTGGGGTGACAACAAAAGAAATATCAGCGAATATAGACCTCTTTTGGAAAATTTTGAGAGTCTACGAGTGTTTTGTTTTTTATTGAGAAAGCTAAGGATTTTTCTTTTATCTATTGAAAAAAAAATGCTAATCTTAAACTTTATTAGGCTTGAGCTTAAAGGTCGACATGCAGTCGTTAATAAGGGTCTATATGTTATTAAAGGCAGCGAACATTTATTTTGGCAGGCATTTTATCCTAGAATCACTAGATGTTAACACAGTTCACAAATTTTAACGTATGCTAAGTTATGTATATCTATTACATTGATTTACTTTTTACGTTTTAGTATTAGTCTAAATTTAAAGAAGTGATATTATGTTGTTCGTTTTTAACGCTGTTCTTGGTGGGCGATGCAAAGCGTTTGAAAAGCGGCGCGGAGTGGCGCGGCGTGGCGCGGCGTAACTAATACAACGCACAGAACAGTACGTTCAAACAATAGCAGTACTGTTCTGCCCACTGTTCTGCCCACTGTTCTGCCCACTGTTCTGCCTCACTGTTCTGCCCTCGTGTGAAATGGGCATAACAGTAGAACTTCAACTGGTCATTTCCACCGCAAAACGCATCACTTGAGAACTTTTTGTAATATTAGTAAAGGTATGATCTGGAAAAGCCAATTGGCAACAACTGGATACGTGTACTCGTGTAGCCAAAGATGAGTACAAAATTATCAGTAAAATCATATTTATATTTTTTAAATTAGTTAAACACATAACACTTTTACACGTCAATATTTTGATTTTGTTATTTTAAGCGAACAATGGGCCGGTGTTTCCTAGCTGCTCTGAAAAGAAACATCCGAAACAAACTCAGAGGTCAAAGTCTCTTTCAAAATCCGATTGTATGGATTTTGAAAGAGACTTTGACCTATAGGTTAAAAATGTGCAAGAACCATGAAGGTTAACATGACAAGACATTAGCTCAACTAAAAAACTTAGTACCCCGATCGAATTAAATGACGCGCATTGTGAGAGCTCTATATATACAACAGTGGGCTGAAGCTAGCTCATGGTAATGATACCTTATTAGTAAGGCAATTTTTTTCAAGGAAGTACCATAATAATATAGTCTCGTTAAACACTGTATTACTGCTATAAATTTCTTATAAGCCACAAGAAGGCAATAAATACAATTTGTATTGAATATTTGCTTTAAATTGTATTATTTGTATTAAATTGTTGCAATATGTTCAAAAATAACTCGAAACATCTCAATAACAACGGTCATAATTATTATTACACGTTCCCCGCAAAGCAATGAATTACGCGGTAATTATGTAACAAATTAGATTACCTATAACATTCACGTAGGTACTTCAAGATGTTATGTCTCCTTATTCTGGAGGATTACGAATTTCAAGCGAGAACTTAGTGATAACGTTTGACCAGTATCTGTACTATACATTTATTTGTTTGAAAACGCTGATCTCTGGAACTCCTAGTCCGGCTCTGAGTAATCTTTCATTAATAGGCCTCCCTATTAATGAATCTCTTTTACTCGTCTTTCGTCGTTTCACCATAATTATTGTTCTCCTTTACTACGTTCTTCCATATTCTCTGTGGGTAAAGACTCTGGGTTTTTAAGGCTAAAAACGGCAGAAACAAAAACAAAAGTTCATAAAACACCAAATAAAATATTTATTGAAGAAGTGTAATCCATACTTATATAATATTATAAATGGGAAAGTGTGTCTGTCTGTATGTTTGTCCGTCTTTCACGGCAAAACGGAGCAACGATTGACGTGATTTTTAAAGTGGAGATAGTTGAAGGGATGGAGAGTAACATAGGCTACTTTTTGTTTGTCTCTTTCTAACCCGAGCGAAGCCGCGCGCAGAAACTAGTTAATTATAAAACAGCAGTTGTGTATTGGTAGTATTTAATAATGTTACACATTTAATTTTACCTAACCTAAAAAAATATTTATGGCAGGAAAAATAATTTTGGAGGAAATTAAAGTATTAATATTTTTACACCGTTATTAAGTATATTTATTTATAAAAACGTCACTGATCATTATGTTCCAAAAATACTATATACGATATAATATTAAAATTAGCCAATCTTTAAAAACTTATACGTTATCACCTTCACTGATTCTGCACAGAATATTCCCGCCAGTAATAGCTACAGCTTTCCGTTCTGAATAATTTATCAGGAGGCAATTAATTATGAAAGTGGAGAACATAAGTAGCTCATTACGTGAGTTCAAGTGCGGGAGAAATTTATTACATACCTTGAAATTACAAATATGACTTCTGTACAGGTAAAGTATTGAAGAAATAACAACATGATAATTATGATATATTTAAATAAGATATTGTTACCCTTGTTCACAAATAAAACTAAACTGAAGTTAAGTGCTTTCACTTTTTATTTCATTAAGAAAAGGACAGAATACATTACGTCATATTAGTTCAGTCTTTGCCGGGGTTACGGAATGTTTATAATAGTTACCGTGACCCCGGAACATAAAGGGCAAGCGAAGGAACATGTTTTTTATCATACCCATATGTGTGGGGTATCTATGGATAGGTCTTCAAAAATGATATTGAGGTTTCTAATATCATTCTCTAAACTGAATAGTTTGCGCGAGAGACACTTTCAAAGTGGTAAAATGTTGGTCCCCCCCTGTAACTTCCAAAACAAGAGTATGATAAATAAAAAAAAATATATGATGTACGCAAAGCAAACTATTTAAGTTTACATACGCGTACTACCATAATATTGGTGTGCGTAAAATCTGCTTGTAAGATAGACCTGTCGTTACGCACACACTTACAATTTCTTATTACTTTAACTTTAATGTAGTAAGTCAATAACCACTTCGCTCATTTATGAGCGTTTGTTTGACAATATAAATATAAACCAAAAAATAAGAAGCACAAATTCAGCCTGTCATTCAAGTTGTTCCATGGCTTAGTGGCGTATGAGCCTACCGACCAACCGCTCGCTACGCTGTATGTCACAGGTTCGAGTCACGCAAACCTCATTTTTTTTTGCATTTTTTTAATTTGATCAAATGGCTTAGGATCGAACCTCACAACTGGTGTTGTTTTTTTTTTCATTTCTAATAACATTTCTGTTATTTTGTTGTTTATTTTTGTAATTTATAATAAAGAAATAAAAATTAAACAATTTGTAATTAGAAATCAACAATATTTATTGTTCAGTAGATTTTTATGATAATTTCAATAACAAAGTTTTATGCATGACAATTATTTTAAATCGGACAAGAATGAATGACACTTTTTGTATTTAAGTGGGTAATTTATTTATTTATGATATGAATAAACATGTTAGTGAGATATTAAGATACAGTGATCCCAATTGTAACCTCACAAACAATAACATCACTCACATAAATGAAATTACCTCCACATATTATATTATATCCAATTGATGCGCCTTCACTATCTATATATAACTTTTAGCACCATAAGACCCCTTAGGTTCGATTGGGTTCAGAACAGTAATATTATCTTCGATTTTTTTTTTAATTATTCCGCTCACTATTTTTAAGCCACAATAATTATTTTGCGACTGTCCTTGTCCGATTTGAAACATTTTTCGTTATAACGCATGACTAATATTATTGTAAAAAATAAAATCTATTGTAAATTGTCTCTTGCGAAGCGTACCCGGTTTTGCCTGTAAACAGTGGGAAGGAATAGCCTACGACGCTTTAAACCAGCTGCAAGCAAATGGGTCCACACATTCGACACATTGTAATGTGACGAAGTCAAGAAGGCCTCAGCTCAAAATGCGTAACAACTGTAGGTATCACGGTGTCGCGCATTGTAATATTTGTGTATGCCAATCCTGTGGTCCTGGTCGAAAAAGATCAATGGTTCCCCTGTCTGTATAGCGGTGCACTTACAGTTTCTCTCTGTAAACAAAAATAAAATATTAAATGAATAAATAAATAAATGAATAAATGATTTATTTTTGTAAATAGGTAATAAATTACACTTTTACACGTCATTTTTTTTTTCTTTTTTTTTTTTTAATCGAACGATGGGGCCGGTGTTTCCTAGCTGGACTACTCTGAGAAGAAACATCCGAAACAAACTCAGAGGTCAAAGTCTCTTTTAAAGTCCATACAATATTGTATTGGTCAAAATATGCGAGGACCATGAAGGTAAACTGAAGGGATCTCTTGATGAGAGAAGCACACAGATTTGAGTGGACCTGTCCAAACAGTGCAAGCATTTGTCATAAGTCGTTAAGCTCAACTAAAAAAACACGTAAGGAGCTCAACGTCTTGACGAACAATACCAAAGTAAGGACATTCGGGTAGGCCGCATTAAGTACTCAAACCGTCAGTCATTATAAAACATACTAGCAATCAAGCAACCCACATAGTCCTCACACTCACAACAAATATGATGTAAAAAAAAATATATATATAGGTACTCAGAAAAGTACATAAATGTCAAGTTCAATAATTACAATGTCAAAGAGAATAAAAATTGGTGTACAAAATAATAATACTTTAAAAAAGTACTCATAAATGTCAAATATTAAAATTTCAATGTCAATAAATATAAAAATGATAATTTTAACAAATGTCAATATTGGCCTATGAATGATTGAAGCAGCTCAATTCCAAGCATTTGAGTCCTCAATATACTCTTTAACAGAATAGAAAGCATTCCGGCATAATTTACGTTTTATAAATAATTTAAATTTGGTAATGCTAAGTTCCTGAATCTGGCTAGGAAGTTTATTATAAAAGCGTATACATTGACATACGAACCACCTATTTTTTTAAGCCTAGTTGAAGGAACAATATATTTGTCCTTGTTTCTTGTGTTGATATTGTGGATATCACTGTATTTTTTTTATTTATGTATTTTTTTTATTATTGTTACAAAAAACAAGAATAATTAACCAGATGTAAATAATTATAATACGTATAATAATCTATATATAATCTTATAATAATATTATTAAAAAAAAAATATAGTATATAAAAACATTATCTTTACTAATATTATAAATAGGAAAGTGTGTCTGTCTGTCTGTCTGTCTGTTTGTCTTTCTTTCACGGCAAAACGGAGCAACGGATTGACGTGATTTTTTAAGTGGAGATAGTTGAAGGGATGGAGAGTAACATAGGCTACTTTTTGTCTTTTTCTAACGCGAGCGAAGCCGCAGGCAGAAGCTAGTATATTATATAAGGAAGCTATAAAGTTTTATACATATATGCTTCCGTGATAAATAGGCCATCTAGCACACATAATTATTTAATTCAAACTACAACTCAGCCAAACAAACCAACTCCTCGGCTTTATAATATTGGTATAGATGTAACATCATTCGAATTATAAATAAAGAAAGAAAAACTAGATAATTATTTTGTTACTCACCAAAATCTTCATCTTCATTGCAATTTCACATATTAAAACGTTTTGCTCATGTTAAATAACAATTTCAGCTCTCAAAGGTATAGTAAAGTGATTCATATTGACTCACAACTTAATCAACACAAGTAAAACCAACACTTCTCCAAACAAGCAGGGTATAATGTTTTAGAACGTAACGTAAGTCCGATAGATGCAAAAGCAATATAACGATGAAACCAAACTATTAAATGTGTACGATTCTTAATTTTTGAGGGTAGGCTATACATTTTTGCAAAGCCAAATATGACGAAGTCTTGCTAATAATTGTATTTGTGTGCGTGGACATCAGGTTATTGTCAAGCAAACACTAACAAATAGGCAATGTAAATACACGAGTTGATTTTACTCTCACATACATTATGTATGTAGTGACTGTAAACTTAAATAAGTTGCTTTGTGTACATTACCATGTAAACTTCCACCGAAAATTGGTTTGAACGAGATCTAGTAAATAGTTTTTTTTTAATACGTCATAAACCGTATATCGTAATTTACCTTTCATTCAATCAACTCAAATATAAAAATCAAAAGAAAACATTTAATTTTTTTAAACTTATAAGTGAAAACACTTATTGTGACGGACGGGAAACTACGGAACCCTACATTGAGCGTGGCCCGACACGCTCTTGGCCGGTTTTTTTTTGCCGATTGTTCATTAATCATCGAAAATGAAACTTATTGTAATATTAAATTCTAAGTCTAACATTGCTAATAAAAAAAATAGGTAATAATTTTTGGGTATCGAAATCTTGTAACAGCAATTCAATATTTTTAGTGATTCAACTACAAAATTTGTTTTTGGATTTTTATAGTCTTTTTGTGCTGTACGTTTAGTGTTATATACTCTTGCCAAATTTCATGATTCTAGGTCAACGAAGAGTACACTATTTTTTGATTTCCTAGTGAGGTAAAATATGAGACTTAAGCCGCCATATCTATTTCCAAGATATGGCCGTAGATGCCGCATATTTTGCGGAGACGCAGTAGGTTGTTTTTTACCAAACAAACTCAATTTTTACCTTCTCGAACCGAAAAGAAATAAATATCCTGGGACAACTCACATACGGCTATCTGGCAATCAGACTACTGATAAACACACACACAAATATCATATTAAAATAGAAAAATTACACCCATACATAGAACAAACAATCATGTCATTACACAAACTTTATCCTGGGTAGTTACGAACCCACGACCCTGTTTAGCAGTCGGGGTCACTAATCAATAGACCTAAAAACCTGCCTTTTAATTTTTCTAATTAAATTGCAGTTATTATAATATTCACACCAAACAATGTAGCCCGTATACTTTGGACCTTAAAACACAACCTTTTAAAACATTACTGACATTACCTTCGACCTCGATGAAAACACGAACTCATTTCAGTGTGGATCTATTTTTCCTTGGCCTTATTATCTTAAAGCGTTGCGCCTAGAATTCCCACCTGGGTCTCAGTCTATCTAGGTAATGACCTAAGAAGGATTTGTGTCTCGTTGGCGTACGGACGGCTTTATATAATTAGGCGCTTATAAAACTGAATTGGTACTACCGAAGCGTAGAGGTAGGGCGATTTATTTTAGTCATGAGTTTTTTCATTTAATATTATTGAACTGAATAGAATCTGGCTCATCTTTCTATTTCTAAATTGCGCTTCACTATCTTCTCTCTATTTATTAATTACACTTCACGTTGTTTTTCCGCGATGTACTCCTGAACTACTTAACCGATTTTTACCAAATTTTATAAGCATGTTCAGTAGATGTGAGAATCGGCTATTATCTTATTTTTATACCCCTAAGTGATAAGGGTTGTTCACCCTTAACATTTTTATCGCGGGTGAAACCGCGGGTGGCAGCTGCTAGTTATAGATAAATCACACCTAGACACAGAACAAACATTCGTGCTCATCACACAAAGTTTGTTCTGGGTGGAAATCGAACCCACGACCTCGATACTAGCCACTAGACCAACAGGCCCGTCATAAATAAATTGTGATGTTATCATGTGTCATCAGTTGCGGAATGTTTATAACAGTTACCGTGACCCTGGAACATAAAGGGCAATCGAAGAAACATGAGTGGGTTTTAGTCTGACACGCCCTCCCGCCGCACCCAGGACGGGAGCAATCATTGGATGATTTCCCACTAACCAAAAAAAAAAAAAACATGTGTCATCATCTTTTTGGCCCTATTCTAGTTTATTCGAAGACGCTACAACTTAGTTTTCCTTAAGTTATAAATTTTTGTTGTTAAGAACATTAATATTTACTTGTAAAATGTATGTGTGCTAATTAGACTTCGATAGAGTTTCCGAAAACTAAGTTGTAGGCTTTCCAAGTTGAGTAAGGAGTTTGAGTAAGTAAAGTTACCAAGTGAGTTAATATTAATTCGTATTGCGACGCTGTACACTCAAACTAGCTTTATGGCAATTTATAAGCAGCTTCCTTGAAACTACTCTTAATAAAAATAAAAAAAGTTTATGAGTTGTCTGGTTACCATAGTACAAGCTCTGCTTAGTTTGGAATCAGATGACCGTGTGTGAGTTGCCCAATGATATTTACTACCTATTTATTATTTATTTACTATTTGAATTCAAAACTTTTTGTGTGACTGTACCAATAATTTCTACCCTGTAAAAGAAACCAGTGCAAGTCAAATTGTTTGGAATTGCAAACAAGGAATGAGGAAGTACGGCTGTCATTAATTTTTTTCAATGCTTTTCCTTTTTGAATAGGAAGAGGTGTTTGCCACTCAATTGTACGATTACGGGCTGATAATGAATACCAGAATACAATAGATCATCATGTTTTGTATTGGTGCTGTTGAATTGAAAGATTCGTTTTTGCATTTGTCGAATAAACATATATAATTTTTTAATAAGGTGGTACTGGTACTTTTTAAATGGGTTTTTACTGAAATTCAGTATACTATTAAAAAAAAGCGCATAAAGTGAGTGAGAGTATTGTAAGCATTCACTTATAAGATATTAATCAAATAAATAATACACTCATTTATTTGAAGAGAAAAGTTTTATGTTTAAATATAAAAAAAAAATATTCTTCATATCCTGCAATTTACAAATATAAAACAATAAACCCTTCTATGTCAATAAAACTTAAATACAATGAAATCAAAAAACTCCTCTCCATCGTTATCAGCCGGAAAAAATACAAGGTAGGCATTGCCACATTGCATTGCAATGCTCAACTTTTGGCCAAGATGAGCCAACTTTGATCACAACAGTGTAAGTTTCAATAGCCAAAGGTTCAACTTAAAATTCGAACAATTTTTTTCTTAAAGCGAATGGACTATAACTATCAACGGGGCATGCATAGCATATAAAGCCTCTGGCCAAATTAAAAGACAGCTTTGATCGCAAAAGAGTAGGTTTCATTAGCAAATGTTCAACTTAAAATTCGAACACATTTTTCTTTAACAACATTCTGCCCAATCACCGAACTGTAAGTACGTTAAAGTATACAAAAAAATAATGATCACACTGACAGGTAACAAATAGGTATGAACGATCCCCCTTTGTTGTAGCAAGTCTACGTGTTAACAATAAATAAGTATAATTAATCACTGTATAATAGCTACCTGGTTAACTGTCACTTTATATACAATATACAATGTTTCTGAATTAATTTTCTGCTAAGTATGTGTAGGTGAAAAGTTTGGCAGTCTTTTGTCAGGTGTTAAAGAACTTTTGGGAAGTGATTTTGCTAAGGAAATAGCTATGGTTTATTTGCATAAAGATGGATTTCCAAAAATACTAACAGGTTTAAGGAAAGTGTTCTATTATTAAAAAAAAAACACTCATTTAAGACTGCAAACTGCTTGAGCCTTTTGATATAAAAAATGGCTTATATTTTCTGCAGGAAAAATAGGTACGTCTTCCCACGCAAGGAAGGCGCGAGCGCCGAGCATTGGTCACCACTACTTGAGACGAATTGACGATTTGGGACTTATCAATATTTATGTTACTATGAATCCAGGTTTCGCATGTCGATACGTTTTCCGTCCACATCTTATCAGTAAACAAACATATTAATAAATTGTGGATCGCTATAAAAGGAGTTTCTAAAGAACTTGCTTGTTTATATTTTCTTTTGACCCCTAGGTTCCCGTACACGCGCTTGACAATCTGTCAAATAATTTATTCCTGCAAAAAACCAAGGTTTACATCCGCGGGATTAAAAACAGCTGACGCCCAAACACTTAAACTCCATCTTTATTCCAAAATCAGGACAAAGTCCTAATTAAAAATTAATAAAGCGCTTTAATCACTCATTCTAATTAAAAACTCTCAACTCAAAACTTGAAGGAAGAAAATTGAAAACCAGTTTTAAAAGTCCTCGCCGATTTGAGTAGTGATAGTTAGTTGGTAAAACTTGCTAACTTTCTATTAAATCACCTCGTTAATCAACCGTTTAAGCTCGGCTTAAAGTATAGTTTCAAAATTACACAAAGTTTGATCCACTGTGGAGAAGGATTTTAGTTCCAATGACGTTTTTTATGAGGTAAAAAGTATTAAAATTATGGACTTCCCTTTGCAATTTTTATTCTTTTCGCGCTGGCTCCGGCTTTGAATATGAATCTCTGGTTTATAGCCACTTGGGAATGTATCAAGTTTGAGTCTGAAATTTTAAATGTTTTGCATAGTGTGTCTCGTAATAAATATGAGAATACCTACTCAATGCAGCTCTCTTTTCGAAAATGTAAAATTAAAAGTAAGTTCTAGAATGAATAATGAATATGATTGTATCTTTTGTTATTATTTAGTGAACAGTTAAAATAAAGCTTTTGAGAGGCAATGGAGCACTTCAGAAAATGAGCATTCAAGGAAGAGCTAAAATGATAACAATTGTAACAGCTTAATACATTCTCATTGCAGGACCTCTTTTCAAATAGAGAAGGAGTTTCAAGAGCATTGATCACTAAGCTAGCGTCGTTACAAGTTCAGGTTTCCTCACAAAAAATCCTTCACCGATTTCTGTGATGTCCTAGATAAACTATCAAAAGTACATTATGAATATTAAAAGTCATTTTGGTACTTGCCTACATCGATTCCACATCAACATACAAAAGCGGTGGACGCTTAACTTTTATTAAAAATAACTCAAATCAGGACCTATGTAAAATTAAAAACTAATAACAAATTTCAAGCACCGTTCAAACCGAAGTCTTGTTAGTTTTATTTCCCCATCGTACAGACTTTATGCATGTAAAAATTATAAGCACAAAAGTGCGGGAGCGTGGCGGAGTGAAGTTTTTAGATATTAAAAAAAAGTTGACACCCATACACAGCTCCGACACTTCACAATATGGGTTGTTGGGTCCGAACTACCTGAGGGACTATTCTGGGAGACGCTCGCTCGTTTCGTTAATAAAATGAAAAAGCTAGGTTGTAAGTAGGAGGATTTAAGATCTATCTGTTTATAACTTTTTGGAAGAGATTTTGTTTCCAATATTCTTTATACATAAAAAGATAGTTTTTTTGGTAATATTACTAGCTAGAAACATGGACTTAGCACAATATTACGTTTTTTATATGACGCAAAGACGCTTATGGAAACGAATAGTGTTGTTTTCTGTAAGTGAGATTTTTTATTATCGTACAAGTACTTAGATAGATCAGTGATTAGAGTAATAACTCAAAAAGAACATTAAATATCAACCAAAATAGACAGCAAATTTTGATTACAATCTTTTGATTACAATCCATGAAATAAAATAGACAGAGGTGGAACAGCTTAACCAAAAATCCTACTCACACACACATTTTCCGACATAAAAACCAACAATCGTTCCTTTGTAACCACTAAATAAAACACCATACAAATCCGACACAACAAGCAATTACTCATAAAGATAAACTGTTATTCGCATCGCGTCGACATTCGAATCCATACATTTTTACCACATCAGCGCCTTTGACGGGCATTCGTAACAGAATAGGTGCACTAGTACGGCCGGGAATAAATTGCAAGTTATTTTCCACTCCGTCGCCGACCATATTGACGTTGACACTTACCGGTACATAAATCTTTCCGTAGAAATAATTAAACAAAACAGCCGGATAGACAGTTTTGAAACTGATGTGTTGTTCAAGTTTTATTAATATGTTCTCGTTATATTCGTGTTTTTTTTAAATTTTGCATCACTGTGGCCTTTGGAGCTCCTGAAACAGATCAGCACCAAAAAAGCGCAATAAAATTTGAAGTACAAAACAAAAATTCTTTACGAACAGACAAAATTCGAAGAAAGAACAGAGCTAGGCCTGCTGAGTCCTTCTATAGTTTACTTTTAATAAACACATATCTGTTACTAAAACTGAAGAGTTTGTTTTTTGGGAGAACGCACGAATCTCAGGAACTACTACTGGTTGGAGTAGAAAAAAACTTTTGTGTTGGATAGCCCATTTATCCAGGAACGTTTATAGCCTATATAACATTACTCTACGACGAGAGCGAGAGCTCTACGAGAGCGGAGCAGAACCTAAGATGTGGTTGAAACCTTTCAATGATAACTATTGGAAATGGAAGAAATTATCCACAACTTTTAACGTTATTCGATTTATTTCTTCGAACATACGTTGAGACACAGTAGAATAACAATAGCAGCCCAGCAGCCTGCTGTCGGTTGGTCGATGAAAGATTAAAGTTTAATTTCTCTGAAAATGGTGAAAAACCTATTTCCTCTTTTAAAATGTACTATGTTCCCTTCTCGCAATTCGGATCGACTTTAATTTGTTTTTATTATTTAATATCTTTCCTTTCCACCAATTTTTATGCTATCATGATTTCTTTACTTTTTTCCAAAAACTATTGGCACTGGTCTGTTGTTACCAAGAAACATTAATAATAAAATTGCAAAAAATCACACTAATAACTAAATTTTGAATTGAGTGAATCCCAGTATTAAAAAAAAATTAACCCTATTTAATGGCTCTTAAAATGTATCCTGCGTATGGAATTTTTCTACAATTAGATTTTGCAGAGTACAAAGTTTACCAGTAAAGACTTAGTAATTTAATAAATTACATTTATTCTGCACAAAACTAGTCTCCATAAATAAATAATAATACACTTTACAGTATTACAACAACATAAAAAAACGCGTTAAACTTCGTTGTTTTGCGATAAATGCAAAGCAATGTTTGTAAAAAATACCTCATTACTAATATACCAATTAAATAAAGTAAACGTATCATAAAATAATAATTACATGGTTCTACCTAATTCAGCTATAATATCATACTCAGCGTAATGTAACGTCTTTGTCTTATAAATAATTCACCAGACTTTTCTTTGGTAGGTACCATGACTTAAAATTTACGGCTCCCAAAAGGCTTGTGGCGACTGCGGGACGATTAAACCACGTGAGTAAAAAGACGGGCTTACCTCTCTGTGTAAAGTTTTATCAAAATACAACTTACGTATTCTGGATGAAGTCCCGGGACCGGATGGGGAAATCATGGAAAGCATGCAGTTTTTCCTTTTCAAACCAAGTTGAAGTCGGTCTTAACTTTTGTCGCGCAGACTTGGTCTTTATCTATGGCTTGAGTCCAAACTCAAGGTTTGCCAAGCAATGTAGCGTAGAATACTATGTGTAAAATTAAAAGATCGAGTTCGAATACTGCGCTCCTAAATGCAGATAGCTGATAAATAAAAAAATATCTTCGACAACTCACACAAGGCCATTTGATCCTAGGCTTGTGTTGTGGTAGCCAGACAATTGATAAACATAATTTATTATAAAATTATAAATACATAGACATCACACATAAGAATGTGACTCAAAAGGCTACATAACTAGAATGAGACTGCCGAACAAACTGTGGGCTCAAGTAGCACAATGCTGGAGCCCTGAGACGGGGAGACAAGGTTAACGATTGCGGCTTACCACGAAAGAAACTGAATCACAAGGAAGAAGCCAAGCATATATACGGTTGAAGGACAGAAGGTGGGTTATGCCTAGGGGTGGGATAGAACAGGCAAAAAATAACAGATTTAAAGGAGGATTGAAGTTCTTTTAACCCCGGTGTAAATAGGTATTTACTTACAAACGAGCGCTCACGGTGAGACAGGACCTTGACACGAACTATGGGCGACACCATGCATAAATATTGATCCAGCTGGAGTTAAGAGCAATACACACGTACATAATTAATTATTTATACAGCAAAGTGGTGCGGGAATGACGGGAACCGGTCAAAAGGGTTCAGTTGCCCCAAAATTTTCGGTATGACAAATATGTCCAGTGCGTGACGAATTCAATATGAAGGGTTCGTTTGGGGTTCCGCGCCTAAATTGATACGAAATATTTATGGAATCGTCGGCTCTGTTTTGCCTGTGGATTGTTCTAGCTGATAAATGGAATACTTGTACTTACTTCCTGTCTATTTATTACAATTATTTTAAATTTACTTATTATTAGATTTGCCTGTTAGAGATTTATTTTCGACATTTAATGTCTGAAGTCAGTTTTAAAAAAATATAATTTTAGAATGGCAAGATATCGTATTTGTAACTAAGTATCTGTATTTGAATCAAATTTCAAATCTAAAACTATCCTAAATTAATAAGGATAATGCGTTCCTTTCTTCATTTCTTCTATTTTCAATTTATCAACTCTTTAAATAAGATCATTCGAAACAAGATCGTTTGGAATTTTCTTATTTTAAATTCAGTAATTTACTCTGCACTTTCATACAAAACCTTCCAATGCTAATTGACCTCAATGTCTACCTAAACTGCGGACTTGTCAAAACTAGCTCAGGTCAGGTCAAAGTGTCACCGTGAATGCCTTTAGCAATCTTAAAAAACAAAACTTATTAAAAGAACCTTTTTAACATTTTGAAACTTAAAGATAATGATGAAATATATATAAAAAAAGACGGGTTGCACTCCGGGAATGCCGGCAGAAGTGAAAACTTGATTAGAGCTGTCTACTATCCATCCGTCCTACGCTTTTTCGATCAGGTCACGTGTCCTGACGCGAGTTTAAGATTTTATACCCATTACAGAAAAAGTGCTCAACGCCGCTAAAGAAGTTTTCACTTCAAAAAAAAAAATTCTATTAATAGTCCTACTTTCTTTTGATGCCATCAAAATGATACATTTAAGTAGGTAAAAATAAACTTGAACTCCGTTCTATTATCATTCTCCAAAGTTAAATTGAGTTCTATAAAACTCAAATTGAATGAAAATTCTTTCCAAGATCACTTGAAAAAGTCATTGAACCGGGTAACAACAACATCTCCCAGAAATGGAGACAGAAATTGATAAAAGAAATTGTTCGATCCCTGGAAGAAAACATAGAGAATGTTGTACAAACAATAACCGTATTGCTAAAGAATTCACGTACTTGTAGCAGGGGTGGCAAACCCATACAGTGATCCATACTAATATTATAAATGCGAAAGTAACTCTGTCTGTCTGTCCGTCTCTCTCTCTCTGGGTTTCGTGCAAAAATACTGCAGTTATTTAAGTGAAATTTGGAGATAGTTAGTCCATAGCCTGATAATGGACATAGGATAGTTTTTATCCCGAAAACGCAAGGGACAGCTAGTATGCCATTTATATAATTTCAAAAAAAAGAATGTCATTAAAAAATGAGAGTTACATTAATTCATTTCTAAAACTTATTCAAAAGCAGGAATTATTAGGTTAACTTCATATTTGATTCTTTAAAAAAATTACGTCATGTGATGGTAAAACATTCAATTTTAATTAAAAAAAAACAAGACAAATAAAAAGCTTCACCATCTCTGTCCTATAGTGTTACTTTTTTGGATTCAGCGGTTCGTGCGTCACAACGTGTCAAGTGTGAAACGCTCCTTAAATGTCATCCTTTCCACCGTATCGTAATATACTATGTCTATTTCAGTGAGACATGCGAGTTTATTTATACGAATATTCGTGCTTGATATTTATGTCAGTATGAAAGTAAATTACTGACTGTAAAAATTGCCAGTGCCGATAACGTGAAACTAAAAGATAAGTATAAGTAAACAGTGGGGGACCATCAGATGACCGTGTGTGAGTTGTCCGAGGATATTTATTTATTTATTTTATACTAGCTTTCGCCCGCGGCTTCGCCTGCGTGGATGTCGTACTTCTGTCCTCTATTTTAACCCTGAAGGTGTTAAATGATTAGTGGCTATTTACTCTTCACAAAGAATAAACCTTCCAAGTTTCATGTCTGTAGTTGTTAAATAACAAACGCGTTTAATATTAGTCAGTGAGTTTAATGTGTACTTATATACCGCAGTTTCACCCGTGTTATGTTTTTTAAAGGATGGGAATTGATCAAATGACACACTTTTACTGACTAAAACCCACCCTTGTTCCTTCGGTTGCCCTTTATGTTCTGGGGCCGCGGTAACTATTAGAACTATTCCGCAACCTCGGTAGGCATTAGCCCTAGAGGGCCCCGTCACGTGCTGACTGCTCGCTGAGGTGCGCGTGGAACGAACGTGCCGTCGACACGGGCCTAGTCCTAGTCGGGCGGCGAGCTACCCATCGCTCGCCGTCCGTAGACCCGCGCATGGCTTGACGCTGCCTCAGCATGACTGTTTCGCAGAAGGAGGCGACGGCTTCCCGTTCAGTCTCGCCCCGGAGCATGACCTAAACCAGCAACGGGCGCTAGAGGTCACCACTTAGGCACAATCCTCGCGTACCCGCGTTATGTTAGGTTTTTGGTTACTGATTGGCTTCCGTGGCTCATGGCGCAATGTAATGAAGAACAATATTATGTGTTATTCTGATGAATAAGCTACGAATATCTTGCAAAGCCGGCCAGCTTTGTTACTGCCCGTACGTACCATTATTATATTGCTGCGGTGTCATTTTAAAACTGTGATGTCTCCGAAGATATTATTTATTGAAATTTAATGATGTAAACGACAGTTTTGTACATAATTAAAAACTTTTATTGGATAACGAATTTACATCGATTAGGATTAATACTATATTCATTAAAACACCTTGGCAAATCATGAATTATCTTAGAGCTAATTTCATTGCCATAAAAATGGTTATAGTGAGTGAACTATAAATATTAGACATATGCTGTCGCGGACTTTTTTTTAGAACTTTTTAAGAGGAACAGTTCTTTAGTACATGATTTTTGCGTAACTTCTACCATTTACGAAGCACACGCAACGGAATCTCTCAAAAGGAACATTTTTTCCCCGTTTTTGTCAAATATTTCATTACTGCTCGGCTCCTATGTGTCTTAGCGTTACGTTATATAGCCTATAACCTGCCCGGAAGTATGGATTACAATCGTACCAAGTTTGGTTTAAATCCCTTCAGTAGTTTTTAACCCATGCGTGCACATACAGACAGACAGACAGACAGACAGACAGACAAAAAATTTACTAATTGCATTTTTGGCATCAGTATCGATCACCAATCATCCTCCAATAAAAATTTTGAATATATATTCAATGTACAGAATTGACCTCTCTAAAGTTTTATTATAAGTATAGATTATCTTTGTTACTCAATCGAAAACTAAGCTAATGTTAAGCAATTAATATTAATAAAATTAATTCACTTGCACGATTTACTTGCAATAGAGATCTAAATTAAATTTATAGTACTTGCATAGATTGCTCGCTTTCTCCAGAGCTTGCCCGTCTTAACAAAATTACTACTTATAAAGTTCATACAAAATGTTGCAAGGTATACCGTGTTGCAGCCGTGTTTTATACGACCTGTTCTTTATATTGTATACTTTATTTTTATACATATTATGTTCTAACTTTTAATGAGTTCTTGAGATGTACGGTAGGTATTGTGTGTTAGTGTGTCTTTTCATAGGCGTTATATAGATACAAGCTGTATGCACCCGCATTTTTTGTTACTTTTCCACTCTAGCAGACACTAGTGTGTTACAACCTTACATTTTTTTGATAATTGGGCTACCCAAGGCCACTTTTTTTATTTAAATAAAGGCTCCCTGAGATTTATGAGTTCAACCAAGCGAACAAATTCTTCAGCTTTCATTTTTAAGGTAAATATTTTTAAGATTTAAGAAAAATATTTTGCCTTTTTTTTTGTGGACATGCTTTGCATAAGTTCACGTAGATATTTTAATAATATATTGACATAATATAGTACATGTTTGACACCGCGAGAAAATTTGAAGAAGATATCAAAATTCGAATCTAAACTCTCCTTTTAGGTGTGGCCCAAAAGGGGAGACCAATAATTATCCATACTAATATTATAAATGGGAAAGTGTGTCTGTCTGTCTGTCTGTATGTTTGTCTTTCTTTCACGGCAAAACGGAGCGACGAATTGACGTGATTTTTTAAGTGGAGATAGTTGAAAGGTTGGAGAGTAACATAGGCTACTTTTTGTCTCTTTCTAACGCGAGCGAAGCCGCGGGCAGAAGCTAGTTAACCATAAATCTATATAAAAAAAATTAACAAGTGCCACCAAAACCGTTTTCAAATTTACTGCAAGCTACGGTACGAAAGACAGATTAACAATAACAAACAGGCCGACACCCACCTTTTTGCGTTTAGTATTAAAAAGAAAAACAAAAATAACCAAATTAATTGAGCACAATAAATTCCTTCTAAACTTTAAGGCAGTTTGATCAAAATTCCGGTGTAAATGCAGAACAAAATCAGAGATGCTGCGTTGTCGAGAACATTCTTCAAGACTTAACGCACGTACGGGTACAAAAATGTCCTTTCTCAGAGGTTCAGTAGAGCGAACTTTAGGAAACGCACACCACATATTGATAGCGATCGAGTAGTTGAGACAGGTATTAGATGCACTGTTTTTATCTTAGGAAATTCAGAAGTTTTGTAATTATTTTTACTAGCTGTCCGCCGCGAGTTTATCCGCGTTTTGTTATATATTTTGATTATAGCATTGCTTTCGTAGGTTATAGCGTAATTTTGTAGCCTATATGTTATTCTGATTTGTATACTATGTTACTGTAAAACATTAATATCCGTTCAGTAGTTTTTGCGTGAAAGTGTAAAAATCACGAACACACACATACACAAAAATAAACTTCCAAATTTATAATATTAGTAGAATTTATACGACGTGGCATTATAGAATGGATGGTAAAATAATTGATTTTAAAATCTGACTTCTCAATAGACAATACAACGACAGTGTCTTGAAAAACCATTTATTAAAAAAAACTTAGAGAAGTTTCACGACTATTTTTATATCCCAAAAAGGTACGTTTTTTTATACCTAGTAACAATTTATTACAAAAAAATATTTTTTTCGAATGCTGGTACTAAATGGACAGATCTCCCAGACTCACACTCTTAAGATTTTTTATTATAATTGCCCTTACGCATCATGGTCTTGCAGTAGCGTCAATGATAATTTTTTTTATTTTTTTTAAAGGTAGGTATAAGCCATGTTTTCCTAACACTTTATTACTAAAACTTACGGAGTGTTATCGTGCATTCTGTGATCTTCTCGAAATTCCGTCAATTCTGTCCATTAATTGGGTCTCCGAACGACAGTAAAATACTGATCAAGACCTTTCAAAATTCATTTATTCAAAGTGGACTTAAGTGATGTGGCCGGGCCGTAGGAACAAAAAAGCGACCAGCAAAATCGACTTAAGGTTTTCTAGTGTACACTGTCTGGGGAGAAAATTTGTATAGTAAGAACTACCACTTAACTTTATATAGCTTTTAAATAATGATATTTTAAGTAAAAAGGTGTAGATAGGTTACCCAAACGAAATTCTATCTTCAAAAACGGCACACTAACGCACACATACATTACACGTCAAAGTAGGATGACATGATTTAAGTAGGGCGAGTGAAAAAGAGATAAACGTCAAATGTCGACGCGATACTTAGTATCGTGTTTGTTAATTGGCAAACTTTTTATGTGCCACTTTTTGACTGCATATAACCTATCTACACTTTTTTTCTTGTTTTTAACTATAACATTTTTAGTTAATAAGCAAATAATTAGGACCAAAGTGGCTTTGCAATTCATATGTACTTTCAAAAGTTTATCTTAGATATCACAGATATCGGTGATGGAAAACATCGTGAGGAAACCTGGAATGAATATAAGTCCGAAATAGCCAATCCGTCTTAAGCAAGCGTGGTGATTAATGCTCGCGTCTTCTCTATATGAGAAGAGGCCTTTGCATTGCAGTAGGACAGTTATAGGCTGGTAATATTAAGAAAATAATTAAGGTAAAATTTTCGTCATATAATCTGAACACACTAATCTGACCTGGGCTCGTATCCAAAACTAATACTACTACACTTTAAGAGAAAAAATATTTGTAGCAATTTAGATAATACAAAATGATATAATACTAACTTTTTTATGTACTTTAAATTACGTTAAGAAAATATTCATTTGAATTGAGGCACTATACGTATTTTGATGCATTTATTTGCCGGTCACCAGTCAGTCATTACAAGTTACTTTAAACTCTTCTTGCCAATCGAGTCAATAAAAGCAACTTCCTTGCATGGCTATAATATGGTAAACTAGCTTTTGCCTACGACTTCGTCCGCGTGGTTTAATAGTTCCCGTTTTCAGGGGATTTCCGGGATGAAAACTATCTTATGTCCTTTCTCGGGTCCCAGACTATATCTGTACCAAATTTCATTTAAATTGGTTCAGTAATTTAAGCGTGAAGAAGAGGCAGACAGACAGAGTTACTTTTGCATTTATAAATTAGTACGGATCAAACAGTGTTCAAACAATTCACTAACCAACTTCTAATGTCAGTCAACTGCAGCTGGACAAAGGTCTTGATTATCAGCTGTTCATGGTCAGTCATGGTAGACCATTGTTTGTTAATTGTGTCTAGATCGTCTCGCCATATTTGCACAAAAACAAAACACAAATGCGCTCCTAGGTTTTTTGTGAACAACCTGCTGCATACGTTATTAGTTCGGATTTCTACACGCACTTCAGAACAGTTTTTTTAAATTAAATTTTGTACAAATCACAAAGTAACAAATAGTCTTACAAAATCAGAAAATTGTACGATCAATGATCTTGAATCACTGTCTCGTTGAACACAGCATGACAACAGTTCAGCAGCTATTGAGTTTTTTTTTTCAAACAGACAGGCCAATGCGACAGGATTGTTTCATTTTATATGCAAACGTGTAAAGATATCATTAAATAAAATTAAACAGCCATAGAAATCCATTCAATTGCTAGGTTTCAAAGTACAAACCTAATTGGTTTTTTTTTGTGGGACAATCCCGCCGCACTGTTCCCAACCATTGCAACTCCTAAAAGCGAGAATGAACAGTGGAGCCCACTAGAAAAACACCGATGCAGTGAAGCTCGACGAGTTCCGATGAAATGATTTAACTGTCTTGGATCGCGCAACGAAATTAATCAGAAAAAACGGCGGAGGAGTTCCACTTAAACAGGAGAAAGAACAGAACTAGGCCAATAAGCACAACCTAATTGGATTACTATGTTGTACAACTATTATACTATAAATAGAAGATGATCACACTGTCCCATTTAAACCTGATTTCAATTTATTCTCGGCCCACAGCCTACAGCGAAGTGTGTCCCCATTTAAAACTGTCGCATAAAAATGCAATTTAAAACTGTCACGCTGAGGCGAGGAGTTTAAAAACACTGACAGAAACATAATATATATTAGAATAGCTTTCTTATCACAAGACCTTATGCGGAACTTTTTATTAGAAAATCTTCAAGGGTATTTGTGTTTAAGTATGCATGAAATGGCCTTGAAAATCTTATTGTGAGGTTTTTATTAGAGGAAATAAATTAAAGTTTATTTTTAGATTGTGTGTTTTGTTAAATTATGGGTGTACGGCGGTATTTTTTTAAATTATTCTTTTGCGGTTTTTTGCAGTGTCAGGCTCAGTTTATTATAACATAGACAAGTATTCATATGTACTTTATAAGTTTATTTAGATGCCTGACATCCCACGGGATATCAGTACAACTCGAGGCATGCATCAGAAATCATTGGTCCCGAATGCCATTCGTGGAACTATGACAATCGTCACGGGTAGTCAGGAATTCTAAATTCAGTTCAAGATATTGTGTTTTCAACCGGTATTCTGCTGGATTCGGTAAGTCTCTTAGCCGATTCTAACATGTTAAGAATATGGTTAAGTGGATGATTCTTATGTAAATTCATACGTTAATGCTAGATACTTTTCATAAATCATAAACCAAGAGGATATTTTCAAAATTACGAGCATTACGCGCCTGCCTGAAGTTACGGTCCGTGGAAAAAATTAAACATTCTTATTTGTATTTATTTTTCAACACACTCTCAAACTGTTAGTCTTGCTACAATTACTTTGAAATGATAATTTTGAGGTATTTTGTTTGATAATATCCATAACAATTTCAGCACATTATCGTTAGGCACGAGCAGTGAGAAAGAAGGCTTTCCCTATTCGGTTTTGTGACCTATAAAATGTTCTTTCTATATATTTTTTATTACTATTTATAGGATTTCCTAGAAATCCCTGGAATCTGTCGTTTTATGAATTCCTGGTACAGGCGCAAAAGAGCTTTTAATAATGGAAATCTGAGTGCTTTATTTCTGAGTGTTTAGGGATACAGGTATCAGATGGACCGTCAGTTTTTTGTCATCCGAATAAATATTTTTAAAAATTCGTGCATGCTAAAAATGTTAATGACAAAGGTGGGTGAAGGAAAATGGGTGGGTTTTAGCTAGTAAAAGTCTGACACTCCCTTTTTTTCCCGCCTCGCTTGGGGCGGGAGAACTCATTTGATGATTTACCATCAATAAAAAAGTGCTAGGTTCAAACCTCATTTACAAAAGGCAGGCATCAAAGAAAAAAAAACACAGCTCGTCAAAGAAAAAAAAAACAAAATTTCAAATTCAGAACCTCAGCACCGCAAAACAATGCCTAATTCATTCCGATTACGAAGTCACATACATAAACACGGCTTTAATCAGTTGCATTTCAAGTGCCGAATCATAGCAGCCAGTGCGGGGCGCATTACACACACAAATCGGATGCACATACATTGAGAACAAAAGTGGGACATGCAGATCTTTGTTCCACTGGATCAAGACCGCGTCTTACTGAAAGCGGATATTTTTGTTACGTAGTCAGCTTGCTAGTTAGAGAAGCTGTTGTTTGTTTTGATTAGGACTGATTGGTAGGTTGGTGATGTTTTGGTCAAGTGGTTGAAGCTTCTCGTGGTTAAGTGTGTGGGTACGAAAGTGAGCAAGTCCCAACGTGGCTTTAGGAGAACCTTCCTTTGGAAGCTTGGTTTCCACACAATGTTCCGTGTCCATAAGTAAGCCACGGCGGCTGCCACTCCAGTCAGACCATCTGCCAACCCCCTCCTAGCCATGGTAGTAAGTCCCGCCAGCATGACATCCATCCCTAATATTTGAAATAAAAACAGGATTTAACATCCCCAGTAGTTGGGATATTTCCACGTTAAGGTTCCACTGCTATTGTATTTCTATTGTGTCTCGAATCACGTGTGTTCGAAGGTTTAAAGAAAACTTTAATTTCAGGTCCTGAACTGGGTTTTGACCCATAGGTCAAATCCCAGATCTCCCAGATCAGAAGGATCTTCAGATTATTTTGGTCCCAAGTGTTCACAGGGTTCCTCAGTGAGCTGAATATTGTGTAGTGTTCAGGCTTTAAGACTTAAGACTTACTTGTTTAGGACAGCATAGACACCTCATGCCTCGGAAAGCACGTAAAGCTGTTGATTCCGGTTGTCATACGTAAATCTTTGAGAGTTGACCGTCTAACGTGCTCGACGTAGAAACGGTTTTATAGTTTCTACGTCGCCGTCGTGCACACAAATTATGAAAAGAAAGCAACAAAATAATATTTTAATACTAACTTCATGTTGCAGCTGTCCGTTAATTACTAAGAAAAGTCTTTATATATCAAAATAAGTATTACTGTAATATCAAAAAGTGTATCAAATGTGTATGATGAAAAAGTACCTACATTGTCTTAAAAATCATATGAAATATACAAAAATGTCTTTGAAATTCAAATACTTAACACAAATGAAAACAAGTGACATTAAGAGTTACAAGAAAAGTATTAATAGAAATTAATGATCGGGTGATCATTTCAGTAAGAAACAAATACACTCAACAATTTAAACGATTAGTACGATCCAAATCATGAATCAGTCTTGCAAGCGATTACCATATAAAATGTAGTGCGCTATAAAATTATGAATAATATTCATTACTTCATAATACAGCGCTGTTTTGCTGGAAGTTATTATTCTTGATAATAATAACGCTTTGTTAAGCCATTACTGGACCACTTAAAGCTATTGTTGTGCTTTATCGCAATCTTGTGTGATTAATTTTGTATTAGCCGGGCGTTTAGAAAAGAATTATGTTTTTATTCTTGAATCGCTTCGGCCTCTTTGGTTTTGTGGCCGTGATTGCTGAGCGCGGACCCTAAGAGCCCTGATAGAACAAAAATATCGGGTTTTATGTGAGTATTTTAAGTATATTAGTCATACACAGCTATCAAATCTCAAACTAGAGCTTGTTAATATCCGACAACGAACAAAATCAAGAGATCTAGGGAGATGATGATAACACCCTGTATTAATCAATCTAATCAAATGTTAATCTTTGCAGTTTGATCCAACTTGAATGTTAGGCCATATTATTTTATTTCGATAACAACCACAGCAACGCGTGGCCGTGTCAGCTAGTAATATTATATTTCCTTTGTCTCTTACTTTTCATCTCTTAATATGCACTCTCGTTATTTTGACGTTTAATAAAAAATAAAGTCAGTTTTTTTTTTTTTTTTTTTTTGACTAGGGCATCTTGCAGTTCAGCTCGCTAAGGCTGTTTACTGCTTAACCGGACAATCCTGTGGCTGCCAAGAGTGACTCTAGGCCTCCAGCCAGGGCAAAACTTATTCTACAACGACTGCGCTAAGGGCACCCCCTGTGGGGTACGGACCTCGGCTTAGGGCGTCGTTGGCGGGCAGCAAAGGGACAGGCTGGATCGAACTTTGATTATTATTTAGGGGCGTATTTAAAGCTACTGGCACAGCGACGCGGGCTGGCTCGTTTAGCAAGGGACGGGGCGGGCATTGACTGGGACGTCGCGACGGCCCTCGGCGGCGAGGGCGGAATGACGGCGGTCTGTGTCTGTGTGTTCGTAACGTACTGGTGGCCCTACTACTTTCCTGGAGGACAGTTATGGGGTCGTCGGGGGTGGCGAGCGTGTGCCTCGGCCGGCGAATCCTGCTGATTTGCAGGGGTCTGTATCGGGCGGCTGATACGACTAGAGGGTTGGGGTGCTTTTCAGCGGAGTCGAGGAAACGCTTGGTAATGCGTTTCATGAACTGGGCTACGGTTGGGATTCGGAGATCGAGATGTAGGAACTCGTTGCGAACGTAGAACGGGGCACCCGTTATTCTTCGCAAGAAGCGGTTCTGGAGTGTCTGCAGCGTGTGGATTCGGGATGGCTTTACGTGTGCGAAGACGGCACAAGCGTAAGTCATGATGGGACGGATGCACGCTGTGTACACGCGCAGTTTGCACCGAAGTGACAACTTGCTGCGTGCATTCAGGATGCAGTAGAGCCGGTTGAGAGCGAAAAAGGCGCGCGAGCGCACCGTTTTTATGTGCTCTCTGAAGCTCAACTTCCGGTCTAGGATCACACCCAAGTATTTGGCTTTCTTCTCCCAAGGGATCGGTTTGCCGTACATGGTGATCGGTCTGGGGGGATCGGGGGGACGAGAGTGCGGACTCGAGAAGAGAATCGCTTGACTCTTATCGGGGTTGACCTCGATTCTCCACTTCCGGAACCAAGCGCCTAGTGCGTTTGCGGAAGTTTGGAGGGTACGGGCGATGGCATCCTCACTTCTGCCGGTGTAGTAGATGGCCGTGTCGTCTGCGAAGAGAGCTAACTGGGCCTTCTTACTTTTCGGGATGTCGCTGGTGAATAGCGTGAAGATGAGGGGGGACAGCACGGAGCCTTGCGGAACTCCGGCGCGTATGGGGTGAGGGGACGAGAGCGCCCCTTCAATGCGATAGCGGAAGGTGCGGTCCGACAGAAAGTCCCGTAAGATGAGCACGAGACGGTCCGGCACGCCGAGTTGGTATAGCTTATATAATAAGCCGTTGTGCCAGACTTTGTCGAACGCCTTCGCTATGTCGAAGAAGAGCGCCCCCGTCTTAGAGCCGCGCTGGTAACCTGCGCTTATGTGCTCTACGATGCGGAAGACTTGTTGGACGCAAGAGTGTTCGGTACGGAACCCGAACTGCTCGTCAGGAATGAGACTCTTTGCTTCGACGTAGTCTTTGAGTCGCTTATAAATAAGCTTCTCGTAGATTTTGCCGAGAACATTGAGGAGACTAATCGGGCGGTAGCTAGACGGGGAGTTTTTAGGCTTGCCCGGTTTGTGGATACCGATAACGGTGGCCTGTTTCCAGGCCTGCGGAAACATGTTGTTGGCTAAGGCGCTATTGAAGATAGCAGCCATCAGCATAATGAGGGGGGCGGGGAAGAGCTTGAAAACTCTGTTAGTGATCCGGTCGGCACCAGGGGCCTTCCGGGGGTGGAGACGCTTGATAATGTCCTGCACCTCGTCTGGAGTGACGGGGGGCAGAGGACAATAAGGGTCTTCGACTGGCGGGAGAGATGCCCTTCGTTCAACTTCGGCGTCGACTTCTGCGACATGGGCAGGGTCAACCGGTTGACAACTGGGGGTGCACTGGGTCTCGAGGCTGTCGGCCAGGCACTCGGCTTTCTCGTCGTTATCGAAAGCGACGGTTTTGTCGGGGCGGATGAGTGGGGGCATGGTGGCCTCCAAAGAGGATCGTAGTGACCTCTGAAGTTGCCAGAAGGCTAGATGGGTGGGTTCCAGTTCGCTCAGCGTCTTGTCCCAGCGGGCGGTACGCACCTCCGCAATGCGGTTCTTTACAGCACGCTGTAGAGAGCGCATGTGAGCTTTGTTCGCGTCGCAGGGGAAGGCGCTGTACGCACGGACGGCCGCGTTCTTCTCGGTCATCAGCTCCCGTACATCGTCCGGCAGTTTCCAGCGATGATCACTCTTCGCCGGAACCTCCCTTGAACAATCGTTCAGGACGGATTGTACGTGAGCTGTGAGCGAGTCGATCGCGTTCGTCGTGTCCGCGACTGACTCCAAATGATCGGGGATAGAGTCCAGGTGAGGGGACGAAGTGGACTTGAGACCCTCACTCACTTTCCTCCAGTCTGTGATGTGCTGGGTCGGGACGGGCTGACTAAGGTCCCAGGGCCCTGAGCGGGGAGCCAGTTCCAAAATGACTGGTCTGTGGTCGGAGTTAAGCTCGTGTAGCGTCTCGATGGAGTGCAAACGTAAGTTTACATTCCTGAGTAGCGCTATATCGAGGATATCGGGCGAGTGCGAAGGGTCGTGTGGAAAGTGAGTGGGAGACATTGGAGCGATGACGTCGAAGTGCAAAGTGTCGCAGAGGTTGCGCACTATCCGACCTCTGGGTGAGGTCGTATTGCAGCTCCAGTCGTGATGTTTGGCATTGAGGTCGCCCGCTATAATAACGGAGTCACTCAGGCCGAACAGGGCAGAGAAGTCACTCGAGAGGGCGGCAGGGTCCTCACGAGGGCCTGGTGGGATGTAGGCTGACACTATTGTGATGGGTCGATGGTCAGTCATGCCGAGACGGCAGACGGAGACCTCGAGCCGAGAGAGAGAGGGAGGGTCCACAGGCGTACAGTACAGGGCCCTTCTATAGTAGATGAGAGTGCCGCCCTTGTCACATCGGGTCCTGTCGTTGCGAACTAACCGGTAGTTGGCAATTCTAGGGTCGCGATGGTGGGGTTTGAGAAAGGACTCCTGTATTAGAAGGACGTCGAGAGAGTGGTCGCGGAGAAATGTGGCTATTTCATCCCGCTGACCGGCCACACTATTGGCATTAAAGAACCCTATCTTGAGGGAGCGCGGACGGAGAGTACCTACAGTGGTTGTGTCACCCATTGTGAGGCTTTTTTGTGGCGTTTCAATAGGTCGAGACCGTGCGTGATCTCCGGATACGCACGGAAGACGGACATGAGGCGGTTGAGGTCGCCGTCACAGGCGAGGATCTCCTGGGCCATACGCGGGGTGTCGTCGCTAGACACGATGTCATACGCGACCGAGACAATCTCGAAATTCACCTCGGCGGATCTGGCCGAGGATGAACCGACACGGGAAACGCGGGGCGCGCGGGGGGCCGCAGGGGCGGCCCTGGCGGGAGGCGCGGAGGAAGCCACTGGAGTGGCCTTAGTGGGGGGCGCGGGGACGGCTAAGTCCATAAGAGCCGGGATGGGGGTCGCTTTGGGTTGCGACAGTGCGGGGAAGGCCCTTTGATGGTTCGCCATGTTCCACGGCGAGGGCCTATGTGGGCTGAGCCTGACAGGCTGCGCGTTAGAGGGCGCAACCGAGGGGCTCTCCCTCTGTTGGCGGGCGTTTGCACGCTTCGTCAACTTAGGGGACGAGGCCTTAGGGGCCTTGGGGCAACCCCGGTAGTTAGCCGGGTGCCCGGACTTACCGCAATTCACGCAGCTCGGGGGCTCCTCGCATGCGGCGCGGTCTTTAGGGCGGGGGCAATCCGCCGTGCCGTGGTCACCCAGGCACTTTACGCATCTGGGCGCGGCGAAGCAGTTCCGGCGGGAATGCCCGAACTGCTGGCAGTTGTGGCACTGCCCGACGACTCTGGATTTGTGGGGCTTCTCGAGGGAGATGCCCGAAAGGTTAAGGACGGCCTTAACCTTGAAAATGGGGTTTACACCCTCGGTTTTTTCGCAGACGACGAGTACCATGTCGTACTCGCCGCCTCCGCGTCGGTGAAATAAAGTCAGCTTTTGATGTCAGCTTTTGATGTCATTTAATTTGCATTGTGAGATACTGTACTGTTGGTATGCTAATAAAAAAATACAAAAAAACTACCATACGTAAAAAAATTACACCAATTAACACTGAAAGCGTATAAATCATTACAATCGTAATTTTGTCTATTATGATAATCGCTATTTACGTGTGCGTGTTCAAAATCATTATTTAAATAGAAAAGGACGTGACATTAAAAATGAATAATTTGGATTCAACGAATACTTTGACAAAAGAAAATAAAAACTTTTATATTGACTGTGAATATGTTATGTTTTTTTTTACAAAATTATTATAATATTGTATACTTATTTTTCAACTTGCATCATCCTTTTCTTTGGGGTGTGGGAAATCATCAAATTACTTCTCCCGTCCTAGGCGGGGCGAGAGGGCGTGTCAGACTTATGTTCCGGGGTCACGGTAACTATTATAACCATTCCGCAAACCCGGCAGGCGTTGGCCCTACGGGCCCCTTCTCGTGCTGACTGCTCTTTGAGGCGCGCGTGGAACACGCACGCGCCGTCGACGCGGGCCTGGTCCTAGCCGGGCGGCTAGCTACCCATCGCTCGCCGTCCGCAGATACGCGCTTACGGTGGCGTAGTCGTCTTGCGACTCTCGACGTCTACGCCTGGGTCGGGATGTCCGGGGCACGAGGCTCTTCGCTGCCTCGCACGCGCCGCCACTTCCTTCACCAGCATAACTGCTTCGTAAAAGAGGCGACGGCTTCCCATTCAGTCTCGCCCTGGAGCATGGCCTGAACCAGCGCCGGGCGCGAGAGGTAACCGCCGCCGATCGCTTCTGCGAGGACACGGCGATGGCTTGCCCATGCGGGGCACACCTCCAACATGTGCTTGACCGTGTCCTCCAGGCGACCGTTGCTGCAGTGGTGACCGTGACACACAGGCGTCGCTTCCGCCCGAATCCGACACAGGAACTTCCCGAACTGACCGTGTCTGGTGAGGACCTGTGTCAAGCAAAACGTGAGAGCGCCGTGGCGCCTCTCCAGCCACTCCTCAAAGAGGGGTCTTACCGCCGCTATTACGTCGTGCCCAGCCCTAGGTTGCGAAAGTCGCTGTCTCCATTCCGCCATGAGATCTCGCTGGAGCTCTGTGCGCCGCGCCGCGTTGCACCATCATCCTTCTAACCTCGTTCTAATTTACTTGGAGTTGAAGCATAACGTTTTGTTTCACCTTTTATTTTAATTCGGGATGGAATAATTTCGGCGGAAGGTTCTGTCAGACTCTTAGTGACCAAACACCGCCCAGGTGTCGAAGGTCACGGGAACTGATGCGGCTTCCGCAATCCACGGCTCGCCTCTGCGGGCTTCTTCAGGCCTGGGGGGGTGTTTGACTCCCCTCGGGACGTCAGAGACAACGCGCCACCACTTTGGGTCCAGTTAAATGAGGGCGACAGACGTCCGTCGCCTGGATGGTGGTGAAGTAGGCGTGAATGAGTCTGTCCCACCATTTCGCCACCAAGCTTTCGCGAAGCTACGACCGCCGCGGACGCAGCTCTATCTCCTGCTGCATCGGTCGCCTTTCTCGGCTTTGCACTATCTGTTAGCTACCTGCGTTAACTAAGCGTGATGCCATTCCACCACCATATCAAAACATATGCATCACTTCAACTTCTTCTTCTTTCATAAGTCATTTCTTTATACTATCTAACCATTTCTTTTTGGTATTTATTTTTATCTCCATTTATTGTAGGGTAAAAACCTTTTCTCATTCAAAGAAGGCCTGAATGGTCGAACTTCGGTCACCGTCCCTGCTCAAGGCGATTTAACGCTTCAGCCTAATATTCATTAAAAGCCTATATTTTCCTTCTGTCATAAGGAAAAGCTTACGAGGAAAACAAGAAAAAAAAAACAATTCTAAAATAAACTTAGAAAGTGAATGGTAAAGGTCACGTTCGCTGATTTACAACTTATTACCCGGTATTCCCTTGTTTCCCATAATATTATTTGTCCTATTTTTATTTTCCATAATCGTCCCTGCTCATAATATTTACTTGCACTAATTTCATTTATATGCAGCCCGAGATATTTAGGCGCCCTCGCTACGCTCGTGCGCGTATAGTTCGAGGGTGCAATTGATGCTTACACCCGAGCTAACTACTCTGCTTTACATCTCGATTGTGAGGTAAGTATAAAAAAACCGGCATTACAAAAATAAAACATTTTATTAGTTAAAAGGCTAAATATTGTTAATTGCTGCTTCAGCTTCCATTTTTATTGAATCGGGAGTGCAGCTAATATCTTCATCACTTGCAGAATTCATGTTTTTTTCCTTATTAGCACGTAATTATAACAAAAACCCAAAAGCAAACAATATTTAAAGTAAAAGTTTTTCCCCCCTTTTTTTATCTTTGTTTTTTAATTATTTTTTTCAAGAACGAAATTGAGCTTCGCCGTTCGATATTTAAAATTGATGACAATTATACTCATACGAAGACAAGGCTGAATAGCGAAGCGACCTCTTTTATTATTAGGCTGAATGCATGGTGTCCATTGCCAGTATGATGGTTAGGCCCGAGTCACACCGGAATGGCAGCGGCCGGCAGCGGCGCGGCGAGCACTTTCAGTGTGAAATGTGTAATTTTAAACTTTAACTACATACTTAAAAGTCTAGTATCGCTTGAAAAGCTTGAAAAGGTCGCGAGACTGCCAGCGGCCGTCAGCGGCCGCCCGCGGCGTCGCGAGCGGCCGCGCGCCATGCGCGCGCCTGTTGTTTCTAGCGACGCTGGCGGCCGCTGGCGGCCTCGCGGCGCCGCGGGCGGCCGCTGCCGGCCGCTGCCATTCCGGTGTGCGTTGTCCCTTAGATGTACGCGAACTTTTTGAAAGAGCGAAGAGTTTTTTTTTTAATTACTTATCGCCCTAGGGCGTTTCTTGCTACATTAATACCCTAGAGCGCTAATTGGTTACCTACAAGCCCCATTTGAGGGTAATAAGGACCTACTTACCGAACATGAGAGATGTAAATAATATTGTTGGTTAAAAATTTAACATGCTGTGCTACAAAAGTTAGTGACAGAACCGAATTGCTGCAAAACCGACTCCACGTAGTCTTGTTTGTCCTACCCCTAGAGTGTTATTTAAAATCGCGTAGGCGCGTAGGGGCGAGGCGGCCCGCGGGCTGAGGAGCAGGCGGCTGCGAGCGAACCGCCGCGGCTGAGGCTGGCCGGCGAAGCCGGCCAACAAGCCGAAGCTGCGGTGGTGAGCGAAAGCCGTCTGCAACGATTAGTACGCGTGGGGCCGCCGGAGACCCGCAGCGCCGGAGCCGTGACATAAACCCTGCCTGCTGCATGTTTTATGCTCGCTTGAATGCTGTATGCTGTATGCTTGCTTGCATGCTGCATGCTTGCTTGCATGCTGCATGCTTGCTTGCATGCTGCATGCTTGCTTGTTTGCTGCATGCATGCTGTATGCTTGCCTGCATGCTGTATGCTTGCTTGCATGCTTCATGCTCGCTTGCTTGCTGCATGCTTGCTTGCATGCTGCATGCTTGCCAGTTTGCTGCATGCATGCTGTATGCTTGCTTGCATGCTGTCGTTAGGTTGGTATGCTGGCAAATAAATATTATGGTAAATAAATGTTATGGATAATGACATTATTGAAAATGAAAAGTAGGGCAAACAAAATTATGGATTTTAATTATTATGGCATTTGATCGATTATGAATAGTGAAATTATGGGAAATGATATTATATCATTTCATGATTTTGGCAAATGAAGCGTTATGTCAAATGAAATTATGGGAAATACGATTATGGCATATGAAATTATGGCATATTAAATTATGGCAAACATTAGTAAACCTTATTACCCAGTACCCACTGAGTCGTCACGACATTAATTTTAGGGCTGATTTTTCAATCATCAGTTAAGTTCTATCTGAGGAATAAATATGTCGGTTTGACATAAATCTTCTATATAAAAGCTGTCAAAACGTCAAACTTACTCTTCCGATAAAAGTTATCTGGCGATTGAAAAATCGGCCGTTAAGCAAATAAAATAGAAATAACGCTTGACATCGGGATTTAACCATTCAACGACCAACCGACAGCCGGTTGTCGGGCTGCTATTGTCTTTTTATTGTGTCTCGAATCACGTGTGTTCGAATGTTTGAATACACAGTATAAAACAAAGTCGCTCCCCCCTGTCTGTACCTATGTATTTTTAAACCTTTAAAACTACGCAATGGATTTTGATTCGGTTTTTGAGTGACTCAAGAGAAAGATTTATATGCAACGTAGAGGAAACTGGGTTTTTAAAAGTTTTTTTAATACCCGTGCAATGCCGGGGCGGGTCACTAGTCTCTTACGTAATATGTATGATACTAAAATATTATGTCATAATTGTTATAGTTTCTTTTTCGTAACGACCTACTTTCGTTTTAACTTCAACTTTTTAACAAGCTGGCCAACTCCTAATAAAGTGTTGTCCTTAACAATCAAAATATTGTTTGTAAATTGTAGTGTTGAAATAATTGTTTTGACTTTGACTTTACTTCCTTATTTCTGACTTGTTGAATAACTATAATTTCACTTTTTACTTACAAAAAAGAGATGTAATATTTTTACATTATTTTTGTAACCTTCTTTATACTGAGGACATAGTATATTTTTTTAATCAGTATTATTCCATAATTTTAACAAAATGTCTTGAACAATAAATTGTTTTAAAGTGCCTTTTGCAATGGCAACAAAGGGGGTTGCGGAATGTTTATAATAGTTACCATTTTTTTTTTTTGGTGATTGGGAAATCATCCAATGACTGCTCCCGTCCTGGGTGCGACGGGAGGGCGTGTCAGACTCTTACTGACTAAAACCCACTCATGTTCCTTCGATTGCCCTTTATGTTCCAGGGTCACGGTAACTATTATAAACATTCCGCAACCCCGGCAGGCGTTGGCCCTGTTGGGCCTCTTCCTGTGCTGACTCCTTCTCTTTGAGGCGCGCGTGGAACAAAACGCGCCGTCTACGCGGTCCTGGTCCTAGCCGGGCGGCGAGCTACCCATCGCTCGCCATCCGCAGAACCGCGCCTACGGTGGCCGGTAGTCGTCTTGCGACTCTCGACGTCTTCGCCTGGGTCTTAGTCCGGGGTGAGAGGCTCGTCGTTGCCTCTCGCGCGCCGCCGCCTCCTTCACCAGCATAACTGCTTCGCAGAAGGAGGCGACGGCATCCCATTCCGTCTCGCCCCGAAGCATGGCCTGAACCAGCGCCGGGCGCGAGAGGTCACCGCCGCCGATCGCCTCTACGAGGACACGTCGATGCTCCGCCCATGCGCGGCACACCTCAACTGTGTGCTCGACCGTGTCCTCCAGGCGACCGTTGCTGCAGTGGTGACACCCAGGCGTCGCTTCCGCCCGAATCCGACACAGGAACCTCCCGAACTGACCATGTCCGGTGAGGACCTGTGTCAAGCGAAACGTGAGAGTGCCATGACGCCTCTCCAGCCACTCCTCAAAGAGGGGTCTTAACGCCGCTATAACGGCGTGCTCAATAATAGTTACCATGACCCTGAAACATAAAGGGCAGCCGAAGGAACACGAGTGGGTTTTAGTCAGTAAAAGTCTGACACGCCCTCCCGCCGCACCCAGGACGGGAGAAGTCATTTGATAACTTCCCATTTCCTAAAAAAAATGGTAACAAAGAATTTAACTGCACCTTTGCGTTTTGCGTGAAAATGCAACATACATTCATTCCTCACAAAGTGTCACATTTGTAATACGTACCAGTAACTAGAAAGGATTTTAAAATACCATTCTGAGCAATTCTCAAAGCTTACTATGATCTTGCGAGAGTAATTGAATGGAATTGAAGTTGGTTCAGTTCTATTTTAAAACCATTATTTCCTATGTTTATATATTGAAAAATGTGGCTTCAGTAAAATCTGGTTTTAAATAGTATTTAAATATGGATGGTTAACTTTTCAGTACCAATAAAATTAGGGACCCGTGCCTAAAACATTAAAAAAAAAAGATAAATCTTTTCTACCCAGTAACGGCGAAACCAAAAGGAAGGAACCCCAACATAGTTGGGAAAAGGTTAAAGAGATGATGATTTATAATTTTAAAGTTTTATAATTAACCTTTCGACGACCAAGCGACAGCCGGCTGTCGCGCTGCTATAATCTTTCTATTGTGTCTCGAGTCACGTGTGTTTAAAGGTTTGAATACATAGTATCAAACAAAGTCGCTGTCTATGTATTTTTTAATCTTTAAAATTACGCAATGGATTTTGGTGCGGTTTTAGAGTAACTCAAGAGGAACATTAGAAGAGAAAGAAGAAAGTAAAGTAAGTAGAAGAAGTTAAAGTACCTACGAAAAAAAATGCAAAAAATCTACTTCTAGTTACTATGTAAACATTCTAAGCCAAGTACTTCATTATACCGTACTTTATAACTTACACTAGTTTTGAACTTTATGAATTTAAACTTTGATATTTCGAGATACAATAACTATCTGGGACTTATTCATAAAACGATGTTTACTTTAATAATAAATTATTATCAGAATTACAAAACACGTGTAAGTAAAATAACCTAAACAGAAAAGTTTCATCAGTCAACAAATTAATTTATTGGTAACCGTCTATAAAAGTATTAATAGCTTTCACATTGGTTGAGCTGTCCGTGGATAAACTGTAATTGATTTACTTAATACATAGTTAATTCTACGAAAATGTTCGTCTATACTGACTTTTGTTTGCGACTTCAACTGCGTGGAAGTCGGATATTTTAGAAGCTTCGGATGTAAATAAATAAATATCCTGGAACAACTCACACTTGCTCTTGTCTAATTTTACACAAAGTAAACATTCCTCATCTCCTTAAAATAAGCAAAAGCCCTAGAATATCCTAGAACCCCCACTAAAATCCGTACTAATATTATAAATGCGAAAGTAACTCTGTCTGTCTGTCTCTTCTTTAAGTCTCAACCACTGAACCGATTTAAATGAAATTTGGTACAGATATAGTCTGGGACCCGAGAAAGGACATAGGATAGTTTTCATCCCGGAAATCCTCCGGGAACGGGAACTATTATTACAGGACAAAGTCGCGGGCGAAAGCTAGTATTTTATAAATACGCCTTCCAAACTTGAATATTAAAGTTACTAAAATCCGATTAAAATTGTTCTCAAACGTAGAAGTGACATTAATCGATTGGGCCAAAGTCAAAATCTCTTCATGGCTAAACCATTAATCCGATATTGGTCAAAATTTGGTTTTAATACCAGTGTGTAGGTATCGTACTGCACTGCAGGGCAAAGGCATCTTCTTATACAGAGAAGGCACGACCATAAATCACCACAATTGCTTATGGCTGATAGACGATTTCAGACTCATATTCATGACAAGCCCAGGTTTCCACACGATGTTTGACTCACGAATGTCTGTGATGTCCAAGATAAACTTTAAAAAGTACACATGAATTGGAAAAGTCACGTTCGAACCCACAACCTCTTACATGAGAGGTGAACGCGTAAGCCTACGGCTATCTACTTAAGGACTAGGCCATCACAAACTAGCCAAGCCATCACGACCTAAAAAGAATATACTACATATACTATTAATTTGCAACGAACGCATCCTTAAAGCTCAAGCTAATTCATCATGAAAACTCACTGTGTTGCTTAACTACGTCTAGAGTTCATTTCGCTCCATTCGAAACTAATTTTAGAAATTGAATGTATGAACTTACACAATAAATAACCTAACTTAATAAATAGTTAGCAAAACACACTAAGTTTCAAACGAACTCGATCGTAGCACTTCGCTACGGCGTAGCCCGTAGTGCTACGAGAGCTACGGAAGCTACGAAACGTTAAGCAATTTTGTAATTACTCTTACACTATCGAATATAAGATCAGTTACTTGAATGTTTTTGAGAAACTGGTTCAATATAAGCGATTTCTTCTGGTTTTCAATTGTTTAGAAAAGCTACTCAATATAATATGTCTATAAACTGGCAAAGCCGTCTCAACTTCACACAAGTTTAACAAATCTGTGTTTTCGGTTTCGTCTGTTAAAGTACTATGGCCATATAAATAATAATTATGCACCTTAATCTTGTGCTTGTCTTTTGGTGACAAATTTAGCCCGTCCTGGTAATCGACCCAGGGACCCACGCTTATGACCGCGAAAACAATAAACCAGTAAAAACACTTAGCACAAATAAACATTTCCAAAAAGTAATCTTGAATAAACCTAATCATGAATCGCCCGTCTGAAACAAGTTTAATATTTAAAATTTTCATCGTAATCCTGCCAACACAATGTATTGTCGGATAAATTAAATTAACCCTTATAAAGCTGTGAAATTACACGAGGCAATTAGGTCGAAACGGCCGAGCAATTTGGGGTAAGAATTAAAATATCACGACACTCTGTTGGACCCATCTCGCTGACTTTTTTCTAAGCGCAGTAGACGGGTTGAAATTTTAATTATGCCGTATGTTTTGGGGAGTACAAAAGAAATGTATGGTGACTTCACAAAAAATATGTTGACACTTGAATTTTTGTTGGAATGTGTGCTCAGAGTTTGTGTACATTTTTCGGGTATTTACGGTTTGTTTTGTTTTTTTTGCACTGAGCGGGAAACGGGTTGCTAGGGGAAGTTTTTAAAGTAAAATAAATTATCTTGCGACAAGTCACACATGACCAAACTAGGCAGAGCCTGTACGTTGGCAGCCAGATAGCTGATATGTACTATAATGTATAAATACATACATTATTACATTCGAACACTGACAGACACATAGTCACACGAGTAATCTTCAGGTTCTGTATATTTCACTCAAACGCACAGAGCCCAATAACTAGACTTAACCATCCCACTCATACAAATCGAATAACCCAAACACAAACGAAGATATTCCCGCCCAGCTCCTTAAAGTAATCCCTTTACCCACAAAAAACATCTTACGGAGCAATTTTAAAACAACCTCCATTTACTGGGTCCTTTAGCCCAAAAATACTTGAGTCATTAGACCGATATATCGCGGAGATTGAGTTTCGTTCAGACCTCCGGGGCAAGTAAAAACTTGTTCGGGGGCCGAGGTGCCCAAGGAATTAATTGGGTTCCGACCCTACCCTTGTATATGTGTGCTCGACAAAATTCGACCCTTGCTTGTCCGCTTAATTTCACCCCAATGTACTACTTTTTTAAGTACCGATGTTTGGGCGATTTTTTTTAGAAAATGGAGCTGGAGAGGTTTGTAAGTGTTGGAGAAACTAAAAGATAGGCCTAGTGTGAGTGCGCGGATTTGGTGTAAATTTGTTCAGGTTGTAAACTGAAAGTACCAATTTCGAACAAAACATCAAGTTTTGTTAAAATAATGAAAGTTTTGTATGATTATTCTAAATTTTTGTAATTGTTATAAACTTTTTTTACGAATCGTTTATCAGCGCTAAAATGTAAATTTTAATCATAATTAATTAGATAAATAGATAGGCGCGGCGTTATTAAATAAATAAATAAATATGCTGGTACAACTTACACACGGTTATCTGATCCCAAGTTAAGCTCTGCTTAGAGCTTGTGTTATGGTAACCAGACAACTGATATACCTATATACTCATATAATTTATAAATACATACATATTATAGATAAATTACACCCAGACACAGAACAAACAATCATGCTCATCACACAAAGTTTGTTCTGGGTGGGAATCGAACCCACGACCTCCAGCTTAGCAGTCTGGGCTACTTTGGTAAGTAGCCCAGGTGTAGTGGTCTACACCAACAGGCCCGTCAAGATATTATAAGAAGACAGCAACGCTTATGTACAACAGACACTTAACGCTACTCAGTTCCCACTCTTAGGCCGTTTGTCCCCCACCGCCGTCACCGTCACGACACCGAACGAGAAGACGGCGCCGAAGTGGCGATACATACATTTACTCTAGCCTTTTGCCCACCGCACGTCACCTCACTTCATATAAAACTAAGCCGGAAATTATCTAGTTCGCGATGACGTGACGGTAACGGTGGTGGTGGACAAACAGCCCTATACCACACACACTACCTCACAAATTTTATTCGTAAGCAATTAACCTACATAAACACAACCCAACATATAACATTGATTCACTAAACTCTTCACCTATAAATTTTAGATGTAACACATAATCCAAGTCTCGCAAAGATTAATACTACAAGAATCTTTAACGAGTCTCAACCAAATTGCAAGCCACACATTAATAATACAAGAATCTTTAAAGCGGGTCTGAGCTAAATTGCAAGCCACGCGTTCATATCAAATATTTTCACTCCCCCCTCGTTCCCCTACAAAAACAATAAGCTTGTTATAAAGACATCACGTTCCGTCGACGTGTGTCTTACAGGGTAATGCTTTCAACCATGTTTGAGCATGGCCACGATAAAATATTTGAAACCCCCTCTAATATTTACATGAGTACGGGGACTGGTGCTGGAGATAGTACTTAGAATGCTTAACACTTTGCTGGTATGTTTCTATATTCTTCTATTATTTTTAGAAACAAAAACTGTTCATCATTATTAACCTAGCCTGTTTTAACCTGATTAGAGTCATATTATTACCAATCCAGGTATTCACAAGATGTTTTCTTTACCCGACGTCTGTGATGTCCAAAATTAACTTTCGGATGTAATATCAAGTGAAAAATCACACTAGTACTTGCCTAAATTCGAACCCACAACCTCTCGCTTGAGACGCGGGCGCCATGAGTACTAGGCCATCACGACATTCTTGTTCATAAGTTTGAATAATTTACTGGTGACATAAAGAGGGACAGTCCTGACTCCGGCCAACATAAGTAACATAGTACATAATAGTTCATGCTCTTAAAAGTTCAAACAGTCTTGTTAATCTTTGACAAAACATAAACTTTTTCAAAGACATTGTTTTCTTACTTTATTTATATTGTTTTCTTAAAATAGTCGGAGAGTTGAGACCGCCCTAAGCGTTTTAATCTTTAATCTACGGAATTCTAAAAATATTACCAAGAAGCTTTTCATAATACAAGCCATGGAGGAAGAAAAATTTCCTGAAAATAATTTTCACGAGAAAAATAGTATAGGATTTTTGGGGGAAGTCTTTAGGCAAACCTACTCAGAATTTTGCAGCCATTAAGGTACTTAGGTGGGCCGCTCTGTAATACAGTGTAAATAGGATCGGTGTACAAGATTAGAATGTTTCATATTCAGGGTTTTTGAGGAAACCCATCCTTCGTCATCTTGACGAACTAATTGGGGGCGAAATGAGGGCTTTCCTTTAGAGGAAAATTTACAAAATTCTTAATACAATTTGCAGTAGCGGAGGAAGTTAGTTAAAAATTTATGTTTTAGAAAATATGGACACGATTATGAAAATAAGCGGTTTTGTAGATACAAAATTGTTTACCTACATTTAATTTAATTATTAGCTGAAAATACAAACCATTCGATTTATTTACCCATCATTTGATTCATTTACCTATCATTCGATTCATTTGCCCATTAATCGATTCATTTACCTTAACCAATGTAGCTCCGGTGAAAAACATAATTTTCTACTAATAACTTGTGAGCATAAAGGTCGTACATTTTAATTTTTATAAACACGATGCACTCGAAATCGATGGTCAATGCACATTTGCACACAGATATACATTTTTTTTTATTACATATGGGCTTGCTCTTGGTCCCAGACTAGCCCGAGGGCATAGACGGGGCCTACGATGGAGCGAGCTCACCCAAAAGATGCCTATGCACTCATCTCTTGAATACATCCGGGTTATATGCATTTAGGAACACAGACGCCGGCAGGGAATTCCATTCTTTTGCGGTGCGCATAATAAAGGATTTCGAAAAGCGCTGCGTGCGGATACGAGGAATATCAACCAAGAAAGGGTGGTATCCCGCCGTACGTCTAGATGTCCGGTGGTAAAACGAAGACGGGAGAATGAGCTTGTGAAGCTCATGAACACACTCACCGAAGTGCAATCTGTAAAACACCGCCAGACAGGCAACTTTAACCATTACGCCTACACTCACACAGATATATAAGTCCGACAAGAGACTCACGCACATACGCAAAAACACGCACACTGGTCATTTGCATACATACAAAACTCGTAATTAGGAGAGGTTTCATCCAACTTTTTAAAAGTCCGTGGCTTCACTGTACACTACCAACACGAGTAACATACGAACCAGTGATTAGTAAACTTTTGGTTCACTGTTTGTTAAATTTAACATGTTGGTCACGCTCGCAACTGCTTAGCACTGCAACTATCAAACCAATAAACAGAGTACAGTACTACAAACTAAACTGTATTGTTGAACTGTACTGTATGCCTCATAGAGAGAATACTATTTAATTAGACTAGCACTACGGTTGCTTAAGGCAGATTGGGGATTTCAGGTTTAAAATATTACTAGCGACAGTTAAGACGTGTGTTACAAATCGTGTTCTTTACTGTAATATTCATGTATTATACACATTAACTTTCTTCTTGAATTACTCTATCTGTTAAACCGCATCAAAATCCGTTTCGTAGTATTAAAGATCCAACTTACTATACTACTTACATCTTTTGTTTTATATACTCTGTAATGTTTCAGTTCATACATTTTCGTGATGTACAGACTAAAGTAACGCCATATTTTGAACGGCTGATGCTGAACTGCGTGTCACGGGTTTAATTACTGTTCGGTACAAATAGATCCAGTACAATAAGAGCGTTTCTGCCCCTCACTACCAAACGTCCATAGTTATGTCAATAGAACACAGATTGCACTTGATAGCGCCAGTCGCGACACACAGTGACATCCATACGATTAGTTGGTGACGCGACCCGATTTGAGCAACCTGATATTCTAATGAGATACGGCCCCAACAGCAGACTTTCATGCGACTAGTCAACACATAAATTGAAGTATTAAAAACCAACCATTTTCCATTCTAACAACAACTCACCGCGATTACAAATGTACGTTTGCACCGTATACAGTAACCATGTCATTCATAACTGTTGAATCATAATAGCTCGGCGGGTTAATTACGATAATACACCAGCGTTTAATGAGTCCATAAATTAGTCAACTTGAGGTACATAGAACATTTACATACAGACACGTGTCGTGTCAACTGTTATAATTACTATGATGACAATCGTATGCACTTGTACCACTTGTACTCTCAAGATTGGTTTTAAAGAAGTCAGTTATTGTTTCTTAAAGAATATTTTTACAAAAATGTCTTTAGCGGTATTACTTGTTGGTTATGGCTACCGCTACACTTTGGTAAAAATTACGGATATAAAAATATATCCGTAACTACGATTTTTATGCTAGGTGATAAATAGAAGAGCTATGTTTGTTGTTATTGCACGCGACACAACTTCAAAATAAGTTGGAGGAATAAAATTATAATTTCTATGAAATTAATGGTTTAGATTCTAATCAATGCTAACGTGAAAATATCAAATGATAATATTCATTATGTAACTATAGACAGCTGGTATACAATATTCTGGCTATAATTAACAATTCGTTTGGTAGTTCCAGAATTTTTTATTTAAACAAACAAAAACTTCTCGCTTTTATTATACTATTAATTAATAACACAGACTCATATATAATAAACTCAGTAAATATTAATTTTAACGTCTGAAATTAGTTCTAACCGATATATTTCAGACCGCTGACGCAAGCGCGAAGTATTGATAACTACAATATCAATATGATGAATTTTTGATTTGAGGTCGGCCGCAACCTAGATTCGTTTATGGCTATGTGCACACGGCTTATATAATATTTTGGCTAGCAATATTTTGGCAGTAAAGTTCGCCAATTCTAGTTGTGTTTGGCTAACATTTCTCAAATATGTTCGGAAATTCGTATACTTTAACAACCTTTTACCCACGACGGAACGGAGAAGGTATGCGTTTGGGGTGAGAGGTTGTGTGTGCGCACACCAAATCCAATGAATGTTTCCGTTATTCTACCGGTAAAGTAAGTAAGATTTTTAAATGGCAATGCCTGCTTACATAGTATAACTTATATAATAATATTGTATAACTGTCTTGTTATAAATTGATTTATCAGCCTAAACAGCCGTCCTAGAGACGTGAATCTTAGAGGATGTGTTCTTTGTGAATAGCAAGTACTACAAAGGATATTTGGAAATTCCAACCCTAAGGCCGATTGTCCACCGCCATCGTTACCGTCACGTCAACGAGAACGAGATGACGGCGCTGAAGTGGCGATACATACATTTCAGCCGCGTGTTCACCGCACGTCACCTCATACTAAACTCGGCTCGCCGTCATCCCTTTCTCATTGAAGTGACGGTGACGGTGACGGAGCCGGTGGTGGCAGATGCCCTGTAATTAAAAAACATGTCAGTTCACATTGTATTAACACCCACACACTACTCTCATTCGTGGTAAAATTGTTACGAATATTTATTCATAACAATTATCAATACGAAAATCGAGCAATCATAAATAGTGATGTGCGGAATCGATTATCAATAATCGATTAATCGATTATGAGAATAATCGGTTGCCAATCGATTATAATTCACATAAACGATCGTGATCGATTGTGACAAAAAGCATTTATTTATTTATTATTATTTATTACACTAACAACTTTTACTATTTCTAAAAATTTTTTGTTCGTTATTTTGCTTTATGGTAACCCTACCCTCTGAATTTTGTCTAATCGAGGCTGGGGAATTCCCTACAAATGAAATGCAAGCTGCTTAAGGAAATATGTGGCACTTTGAAGTGAAAGTTCACGAGGCCTGTCGCGTAATTACTTAAGATTTATTAATTAATTAAGATTTTTTTCATTTGTTGGAGTGTGATATAGACTGCTTCAGTTTTAAAATGAAGCAACGAGAAAGTTCGTACGTATGGGAGCATTTTGATAAATCGGAACAGGAAGCAATAATGTAAGCAGTGTAGTAAAAAAATTAAACTTTGTGGAAACACTACAAATTTATGAGAACATTTAAGGAGAATGCATTGCATTGAAGATCGGAGCCAGAACAAAAGTTCAACAGAGGATGAAATCATCGAATGATTCATTGAATAAAAATTAATACTTTCACCTTTTTTTAATATAATAAATATTATCACTAAGATTATGTTTTCTTTTTTTAAAAGAGTATACCCTAAGAAGTCATATTTTTTGTTAGGATAAGTTTCAATAATCGCTTGATAATCGATTGATAATCGATTATTAATCGATTACGATTATTAGCATAATCAATTAATCGATTATTATTATAATCGAATCGGTACATCACTAATCATAAAACAAGTAACGGTGTTTCAACTGTTTCATTCAGTGGGCCATCATCGAATCATAGGTTTGTCCAGAGTCATGTTATTTAAGCATTTCTTTTTTTCAGCAATATCTATACATCATTGTATATTATGATAAGTTTTCCTAAGACATAACTAATTCCCGTACCTCGAGACTGTTGTCATTTGCAGCTATATTAGAATGGTGTTACGTGTTATTTTATCACCACCTAGAAAGTCTAACAAACAGTCTAGGCAAGGGACATCGTGTTACATAGTAAATAGGTTGTAAAGGTCCGATAGACCCAAGGTCAATCCGTGTAAAACATAGGCATTCAGTTGAATCCATTAAAAAGCCAACCCTAACATAGCTCCGAGGCACGGGATATCGTAGATAAACATCAAATTAAAAAATAACATTGATACTAGCTCAGTTTCAAACCCTCAACCTCGTAAGAAAATCGCTCATGTAATATTAATATACTCACATAAAAAAAAAACAAATCTCGTCATCCTTAATTCATTTCAATCAGTATCCAAAAGGCTTTTACCTCGCAAACTAAATTTTAACTGGAAAATAACGTTCCTACACGGTAACGGTTATGAAAACTGGCAGGAAATTGAAATGGGCGTACCAGTGAATATTGGCGGGCGGGTTTCACCGGCTCCCAATAATTCACAGGATGTTGTCTGAAAGACGGCAGACTGTTTTATAATAGCGCGATTGAGATGAGCGTGTAAAGAATTACTGGGTAGGTGATTTTTCTGCTACATCTCCTCTTGAAGATCGTGTGTATGTGTGTGTAAGATAAACGTATAGTTTTGAATCGATTCGATTGCCTCTTTAGTAACGGAGCGTGGGGTCTTGGTTTTGCAAGGTCAGGAAAAGTGCAATTGGGTTTTTTTATTAGGAAATTCTAAGTAGCAACAGTTTGGATGTTGGTGATGTGATGTTCCTGTGCTCCTAAAAACATGTCAAGCTGTAAGTCCTGAGTTAGATATTTTCTTAGTCGATTCGTTTCGATGTAAGAGAATGAAATAAGGGTGCACCTGTTTCAACACTTGCATGTAATAATTATAATATCTTGTTTAATTACGATTGGCTGACGTGACTAGAATTAGGTCTGAAGAGTATCATCGAATTGATTTAGATAAACGATATGTCTATGGATATTTTTTACATGACTGGGTGATATTATAATTATACTTTATGTGTATAGTAGCTTCTGCCCGCGGCTTCGCTCGCGTTAGATAGAGACAAAAAGTAGCCTATGTTACTTTCCATTCCTTCAACTATCTCCACTTAAAAAATCACGTCAATCCGTCGCTCCGTTTTGCCGTGAAAGAAAAACAAACAGACAGACAGACAGCAGACACACTTTCCCATTTATAATATTAGTATGGATTTTATTATTTTTTCAAACCTGGCCTCCAAAAAAAAAACAGTCTTCTCCAGCCAAATTATAAGCTATACAAATATATAGAATCAAAGAACCCAAAGTCCCTTTACATCATATTGTACAGATATGCGCGACGAATGTGTGAAGCGGTGTTGTAAGGTCGATTTCGGTTAGCACTGTGACGGTAAATTCAATAAAAATAATTCAATTATTGATAGACCTGTAGGTCTAGTGGTTAGTGACCCTGGTTACTTAGCCGGAGGTCGTGGGTTCGATTCCTGCCCAGGACAAACTCTGTGTGATGTGCATGATTGTTTGTTCTGTGTCTGGGTGTAATATGTATATCAGTTGTCTGGTTACCATAACAAAAGTTCTGCTTAACTTGGAATAAAATATTAATCGAAATGAGATTAAACTACTTAGAACGTAGTTGGGTTCGCTAATCCGATTCGTTTTTACAGCAAAATTGGTAACGATTGAGCAATCTATAAGTCAATTATACCCCAATTATTTAACATAGATTTTTGTTTAAGTACTGACATGGTTTAGCGACACTAATGGCGAGGACAAATCTACAGTTACATAAATCTGAAACATGCTTTTTTAAGCATATTGAGCTAATACAAGAGTAAGATATTTGTCATATTTACAATCAACATGGAAAAAGAGCTAAATTAAAATCTACACAAATATAATTCTAAAGTGTTTTTTGTTTCTTAAAACATGCTCATTTCTGAAAACATCAATCGTACTTTATTTTAGTTTCTTAATAAAGTAGTCAGATTTATGAGAAACAGTATAGGCTATATAATTTAACGCTCTGATTAATAAAACTGGAGCAGAAACTAAAAACGCGCAACTACAACTAAAAACTGTTAATACATAAAAAATATTATTCTTCCTTCCGCCTCCATGGTCAGATAATGGTGCCGATTTCCTGGTTCACAAACTAAGTGCATCTTTCTATTTCCATTTAATTAAGAAAAGGACAGAAGAAATATAGCTTAACCCTTTGACTGCCGAAAGCGCATATAAACGCGAGACACAATAACTTTTCTATTGTTTTATTAATTACGGCATACAAGAAGTTAATCCTGTAAAATTAAGACACTCAATAAATGATTTAGACGCGATTTAAAACATGAAAAAAAAAAACAACTTGAAGCGCTGGCTGATTTGAAAAGACTAAATTAGAATATACATTCTATCATTTTCTCAATTTAATAGAAAAAAAATGTACCTGACTTTAATTGACTTTACGAGTAGTTGTTGAACAAGAGAATCAGCTCCATTGTGAATCTACAAACACCCTTATATTTTGAACCGAAAATCAATCGTGTGTCTGAAGCCTAAAGCCCCGTCTGGTTGTTCAAAGCACTATTATACGGCAAAGTATACGTAACAATATTCCGGGGCAAACCCTAAGAGGCTATTTGTTATAATAGATTCTTTTGCGGGGAAAATGCATGCTGTAAAATTTAGAGGAGAACGTATTTCGTATATCGTTTGGACGTTGTTCTTTATTCTCGTTAGATTTTGGGTTTTTATAGCTTAGAATTTATGTACGTTTGTATATTGATTCTCCAGTATATTTCAATGGATTTCTGAATAGTTTTAAAACACGATGGGATCCATTGGCCACTTTTTTTATTTTATGAAAGTTTTGTGGTTTTCAAACAGTTTTAAATAAGACTTTACCGTGTTTAGACTTGTTGAAATTATTATGGCATTCGCCAGGTGTACTACCAAAACGCAAAAAATATTAAACCTTAAAAAATATAATTTAAACATTGGAAGACGGTGGCAAACATAAAACAATGATAAACAGCACAGAAGTCGCCTCCGTAAATTGATTAAAAAAATATTTTTATATGATTGCTTCACTAGAGGCTATACAATATCACGTTACGAACCACGGAAAATATTTTTTAGAGAAAGTAAAACTATTAACACTTTTATAATTTTAAGTAAAGACATGAATAGACACAAAATAATTAAGCCTTCTTTTTACGCAAAAACAGACAATCCGCGAATGTTATTTCTCCAAACAAAAAAAAAGTAATTTTTAAAAGAAGTAAACAGTTGTTTGTCCCGTAATTAATTATTTAAAAACATTTGTATTATGAAAGGATATTTTTTTAAACGTTAATTCTACCCGTAAACTGTCTCAAAGTAATTAGACGTCTTTTCACAAAAATGGCTTTTTCAATAATTTAACGAATTCTTTCCGGCAGGTCAATTAGTGATGGCTTGATCAAAAACAACGCGAAACGAATATAAATTAAAACAATAGGAGACAGGATAATTATAACGACTTCCAAATTAAAAGCATTTATGTTGGACGAATCAACTTTTATTTATGAAAAGATGATTGAATTTAGGAGTGGCAGGCGCAATTCTTTTAAAATACCTACTGCTAAGTACTAATATAGGTAACAGTATAATTGTCTTTGACTTTGATTAAAAAGATAATTTAATTAGGTCACTAATAAAAATGAAGTTCTATATAAAGTTAAGGTATGTAGTTAGAAGATAGCAGTTTTTATAAAAAAAATATATGAGATAAGTTTTAGTAATCCTTTGAATTATTTATTAAGCCCTTTATCTACATTGTTTTCATAGGTTTTAGTATGCAATTCTTTAAATTATTTACGGAGCTTTTTATCTACATTGTATTCACATATGATAGCAACAAAAATAACGACACAACTTTGATTGAAAATAGTACACGTGGATTTTCTTGCTTGATCTTTGCACGGAGAATTACCAAAGTTTCGGAACAAGCTAAGTCACCTATCTGACTAACCAACTGACATTTTGAATATTCACTAGTGACTGTGTAGTCTAAATAAAATAAACGCCCTGAATTAACCTTTTTTTGAATATAGAATAATGCTGCCATATAAAAAATAACCATTTTTTTCAATGATGACACAGCTGACGTAGTGTTTGAGCAATTGGCTGTGACAGTAGTGTTCTTTGGGGGTTTCATTTCCTTAAACAACACATGTTTGTATGTCCTACAGGTAAATCCGGTAATAGCTCGTTGTTTATGTTTGTAAATGCACCTACGACAGAAGATTTTTGTAAACCTGAATAGCCTACTTTGTGATAGTTTTCCTTTAGATATAAAATTCTCGTGTCACAATGTTAGTTACCTTACTCCTCCGAAACGGCTTTACCGATCTTTACCAAATTTTATATGCATATTCAGTAGGTCTGATCTATCTATTTTTATACCCCTAAGTGATAAGGGTTGTTCACCATTAACATTTTTAACACGGGTGAAACCGCGGGAGGCAACTAGTTACATAATTATACAATTAATTAATTAATGTGAATAATCTAACCTCGTACGTATAGAAGGAGATACATACAGAACTACTAGTTTTACAAGAATTCCTTGTAAAACGGAACCCTGAAAACAAAATAAACCTCGATTCCTCAGTAAACAGAATTAATTCCCGAAAAAAATATACCAGGAGTTCAGACGTCGAAAGAAGATATGAAATTGTTTTATAACTTTGTTCAAGACAAGCATTGTGACGTACTACCATCAAATATTACTAATCGGCTAATGGCTTTCAGGATGTTTGCGAAAGAAACTTGGATAATAACAACACAGAGCTGAAATGTTTCTTGTTTACCAATTCGAGATAATGCCTGGAGCGTCTTCTCAGTTAATAATATTAAATTTCTAGCTAATTATGAAAAGTGTACTGAAAATATTGTTTTAATGGAGGGAGAATTGATTGATTTCAGCTAAAGTTGGTTTCTAGTAATTCTAATTATTTTGTGAAGATTCTAATTGGTTCTAGGAAGGGATAAGACTTTGCCTATTAATTATATTATACCACCTAAACTAGACTTGAATAGTAAAACCATCTTATTTCGTTTCTATTGCTGATCAAATGATTCCACTTTCTTTACCAGGGAAAGTACTAGAATTCATCAACATGTTTTCTTAAGGCTCGCCTTACACTATCCTTGCTTTCCTTCAATCGGCATGACGCTACCGATTGGATCACTTAGTATTGACCATTCATCATGGGAGTAGATTGATTGATGACAGATATAATTTGCCACACCAAACCAGTCAAACCCGTCCCATACTTAGTTGATTGGACGACGAGTAGTTTAAAGATCAGCGTGTATAAAATAGTAAAAAAATATAGGTACCCATAAGAAAATATAATCAGGCTTTTCCTACGAAATTTATTCCATAATTAATATCAGTCACGTCCAAGACAAACTTAAAAAATTTTAATGAAAAATATAAGCAAAACTTTTAGAGGCATAGATAAACCTTGTGCTTAATAGGCGAGAACTGATGAATCATGACGACATTAATCTAAAGTAAAAAAAAATGTAATAGCAAATTATTTAAGAGGCACTTCTATATTTATGGGCCAGGCACTTAAGGCATAATAATCTAATAAAAAAGTTACTCTAGTAAGTCCAGAATTCAAATTCGGAATACATTTGCCAAATTCAATGATGTCTCGCTTTCCATCTAGAAATATACCTGAATTATTTATATCACGCATATCGCCTCCACTACCGTTCTTGATTAGCAAAGACGAAACGAAAGAAAAAAAAATGAACGAAATACTCAAATATGAACATGAGGCTGCGTTGCTTAATTTTTTGAATAAATAATAAGAATGCTTTGAGTGGGAAGTGTAATGCTTTGAAATATTCAAGAACTCTGTGAACGGCTGTGCGGACTTGGCGACAGAGCGACTATGAATACAGTCAAAGTTGAAAGGAACACTTTGAAAATATTGCGGTAGTGAAACTTTAGAAAAGTTCCTTGTGTTGACTATCTTTGCGGTTGTTTTACAATTTATTACGCGTGAATAAATGTTTCCTAACTGCATTACAGCTAGCATACTTTAATTTTTAATTTTTTGTCATTAAAGCATGTTTTAGAATAGCCCATTTTGCTCTGCATCTAATTTTTAAAATTCCATTGGGTACTCGAGTGTCATCAACACATAAACTCAATCCATCAAAGTAACAGTGAAAAGCAATAAAATGTATGGCTCTGTGTACCAGTTGGAACACGGTTCTGTCGCAATGCGTGTCCGAAGCCCCACGGGACGGTTTTACCGTACTGTCCCGAGGTACAAGTAGTGGGTAATGTAGCGACCCCGAGTTTGATAGCGCCAATCTAACGTGTTTTTGGTGGGGTTATAAAAATATGTGTGTTTAACTGTGTTTGTAGTACGCTCGAAGGAATAGATGGAATGATAAAAGTTTGTGGATCACGCATTAACGGCGCGGCGTCGAATATTTTATTTGTTTGCTGGACGTTAGAAATGGTTTACTAGTAATTTATTGTTGTGTAAATATGTAATTATGTATACGCGAACACTATGTACGCATATTCTATTTATTGAAGTATTTTTTTTTTTCAAAGTGTTTGATGGTTGTTTGGCGCCATGAGAAACAATGTATAAAGTTCCACATCTTCCATTGAAAAGGGAGGATCCTCCGTCCAGACGGGAGGCTGGTCTGGTGATCGCGGTCAACTTTTATATCGCGATGTAGAATCATCAGCTGTAGTTCCTAAATTCAGCTATAGATGTCACCACAGTATAAGGAACAACATACTCATATGCAAAATGAAGACTTTATCGGTTACTAATTTTATCATTGACCTCGGTTTCAGGTATCATAGTAAATTAGATAAAGCTTTTTATTTATTCAATATTACTAAGTATTTTGACCTCATGAAACACTAATAAGCCAATGCATTACTCCTTGAGTATCGGGTGCGAGATTTTTATGCACTCCATGTTAGAACGAAAAAAGCATCAATAAAAAAAATTATTATAACTACCTAGTTTTAAATATCCGCATTTTATCATGTAATTTGGTTTCACATAAACAAGTTACAACCCACTAAAACACATACTCCACATTAATATTCATAAAAACTGTAATAACGTTGAATGGTACATCAAACTGCGTAATAAACAATTTTAGTATCAGATTTTAACACAAAGGGTATTGCTCATCTCTATTCGTTCCATGTTTTCGATTTAAGTGGTATTTATTAAAGTACTTTGGAAATAATGTTGCTCAAAATTTTTTAAAACTGGATTAAATTGAATAAGGATGATTTCATAAATTGATTTTATGTTTATTCACTCGATTTTTTGGTTATCATTCGTAGATTTTTGACGTCCGACGCCTGCCGAAATTGCTTGTAAAAGATACATCGGCCCTGGACTAAGAAGAAACTTGGGTGGATTTTTTCCATTAGAAGTCTGGCACTCCTTTCCACTCCGCAAAAAACGGGAGGAGACATTATATTTTGTTACCAATTTATAATACAAAAGCGATGCTGACATACTTGGAAAAGGCTGATATTTGTTTTAATCTAATGATATGTCTGTTTTTCGTCGAAGAATTTGAAATCCAAATTATAAAATAATAAGAATTTAAAATTACAAAGATCAGGGAGCACTCTGGTACTCAAAATAGGGGAGCGGTAACTCGTTGTCTCTACAGTTTAATGCAAATTCCTGATAGCTCGCGTAATAATGAAAGTCTAGTAGTTGCTTCAATAAAAACATCCTGCACTACACACGTTTCTATTTCAGGCAGCACAACTCCAAAGTTTTTTTTTTTGGCTGTTTTCTTCGTGTAGATGTATTTTTTGAACTGCAGCATTCAATGGTAGATCCGTTAGATCCTCTATCCGAATTACCGAATTTCATCATCATTAATATTTTTCATGGGTGTTTTGTACGATACTTTTTTCAGCTAAATTTTGTTCTTTCGCACCGTGCAAAGTAAAGTTTAATGAATAAATTTTGTACGGTGAGAATAAATAGATTTTCATTCTGAACGTACTAATTAACGTAATATAACTATGAAATTCTTGTTTCGACCGGACAACACTCTCAGCGGTCGAAATACCTACTCAACCCAACAACCACTTCCAACCTCAAACCACAGTCCCCAATTTTCCCCTTTATATCACTAAAAAGTAATCATGAAACCGGTTACGAACGAGTTTTAATAAGTAATACTGGTACCAAGTTTTTAGTATTGCGAGAATAAAATTTTGTTTAACGATGTCTCGAGGCGGCGGGGAGAATGGCCCATTTGATCCGCGAATAATGGGTCCACAGCACCAGACGTTACATCAATGTGGTGTAAAGATGCCGCTGGCAAAGAACCAGGAAAACAGGGAGGAGGTATTTTGTTTATGAATTCGCTCTGTGATAAAGTACTTATGCGAGAATGTGAATTATTTGTTAAATTATTGCTGCAATATCTATGGAAATTGATTCCAGTATAGTTGGGAAAAGGCTAGGGAGATGATGATGTATCTTTTCTGTATTCTTGCACCTAACTATGTTTTGTCTCTGCATCACCCTAATGCCCATTTCCCTCGTGTGAAATGGGCATAAGGTAGACTGGCAGAAAATGCCTAAGGCATTAAGTCCGCCTCTGTATGGTATTCGTACATACACTTTAATAAATAAATAAAGTAAAATTAGACAATGCTGCAATGTCTCTTGTGACGTTATAAAACTGAGTTTGTTTGTTTCATTTTAAATCTTTTAGAGTCCATTTATTGAGGAATGCTATGTGTCACGCTGCGACCTTCAGGAGTGGAGTAGTAAGTAACAAAGGATTCGGATGAAGCGGCAGGGGACAGCTAGTATCTTAATGAGAAAGAAGTACTTACTTAAGAAATCTTAATAAGAAAGAAGTACGTAACTTATTCATAATCTTAAGTAATCAAGATGCCCGCTTCTTAAACAGGACGTTCAGACATGTTTTAACTTGAGTAATACCAATTTGACTTTATTAATTCATATTCACTTTGTGAATTTTATCTTGTACATCACTGGCAAGAAAATCTCATGAAAGGCAACAAGCGATGTTTTGTACCAAGCTTCACTCATATATCGAAACATCTTTATTACAAAACAAGGTTTTTTTCTAAACCAGGTTTAAACCATTGAGCCAGGTTTTGTAATTTGAATCTTATTCTGATACGGTCAACATTCGAAATACAAAACCTAGCTCAATGGTTTAAACCTGGTATAGAGAAAAAGCTTGTTTTGTAATAAGGCGGTTGAAGTTTCATTTCTAAAATTAAAACCTTTGGTGCGCTAGCCTAACTCTCTCTCTTTGTCAGTTTTTTTTTTAATTGGATGTGATGGGGGTAATACCACGAAGAGACCGTTGTTGACAAAATTCCTGGTGTTTAAAAGTCATAATTGTAATAAAAGCATTGAGTTCAATTAAAGCATTTAAAATGTATCTAAATTATCATGGAGTCGTCGGCCAGTTACTGTATAAGTTAAAACATGTTGTTGTGTAGTTTTATTTTAAGTTCTTATTGTAATCGTAATAAAGAACTTAGGTATATCAAAGTTTCCTGAAATGAAATTGACATTCCAAAATGCTAACCGGTTTAATGTAAATTAACAATTTGACTTTGTCTTTTGAACTATATTTCTAAAATATTCTTCTTAAAGTATACACAAGTTCTTAAATAAATATCTTTCTTGTCCAAGAACTGTATATTCAGCAGAAAACTGGATTAGTCGGTTAGGTCACAAATTCTAAGCTATTCACTGAACTTTGGACATTTACTGGAGTCGCCATCATCGTTTAGCCACCGTAAAGACATACCTGCGGCGAGTAAGGTTTTCTTAGGCCCTTTCTAGAACTCTAAGAAGTATATACTGTATCTATAGTATCTACAGTACTGTATCTACAGTATATACTAATGCTCTGGTTGGTTTGACCTCATTTTAAATGTTCAACTGTTACAGGAGTAATTTTATAAAAACTGTTCGAATGTATTGAAGAGCAAGATGTCCCCGTGATTTCACGCCCGTCTTCTGTTACTGTTTTAAGATACTACTTTGCAGCGAATTTGCCATTTGAAGTCATTATACTAACGTCTTAAGACCCGTTTTTTATATCATAAGGGCATTAACATGTTGGTCCCAGTGTCATTATATTGCCTACTAGCTTTTGCCCGCGACTTCGTCCGCGTGGATTAACAGTTCCCGTTCCCGGGGGACTTTCGGGATGAAAACTATCCTATGCCTTTTTTCGGGTCCCGGACTATATCTGTACCAAATTTCATTGAAATCGGTTCAGTGGTTAAGGCGTGATGAAGAGACAGACAGACAGACAGATAGACAGACAGACAGAGTTACTTTCGCATTTATAATATTAGTACGGCTTTTCCAGTACTGGATCTGACATACAAAACGATTTTTTCCTATTGGACTGGTGACTAGCACGCTTTACCAAACAAGAATAATATAATATGATAAAAACAATGATCATTTTTCTTAACCCCATACTTAAATATAATTTACGAAAAACACACTCACCCCAGCCGGTCAATTTGCAACGTAAATTACACAACATTTGCATTGCTTTGTCATATCGTGAAATAATGAAAGTAATGTGTGGCCCTGTGAGTTTTTACCGTCTATTTTGGTCACAAAACGGGTTAAAAAGCGTTACAAAGAGCAGTTTGGGGTTGGCTGCATTAAAAACATGTTGTATGCATGTCGTAATTAAAATTCGCAAGTTGAGTTCGTGCTTTTATTTTGGGAAATAGAACCGTCGTATTTTGTGTTCGGACTGCTGAGAATGTTTGACGTTTTATGCGAAGATGCAGTTATTATCCATACTAATATTATAAATGGGAAAGTGTGTCTGTCCGTCTGTTTGTCTTTCTTTCACGGCAAAAGGGAGCGACGGATTGACGTGATTTTTAAGTGGAGATAGTTGAAGGGATGGAGAGTAACATAGGCTACTTTTTGTCTCTTTCTAACGCGAGCGAAGCCGCGGGCAGAAGCTAGTTTAGTGAATTAACTCTGTCTGTTATCTCATTGTGGTAATAAAATTAGACAAAGAGCTAGCTTGGGATTAGACATAAAAAAATAAAGTAGTTGTTTTACTGAATCTAAATCTGTCTCTAAATCCGGAATATTAGTACTAGTAAATATTCTGTCGTAACGCGATTCAACTTTGTCTTTTTCATAAAAAAAAATCATAAAATCATATTTATTTTGTAAATAGGTTATATATATAACACTTATACACGTCAATATTTTGTTTTTTTATTTATTTTAAGCGAACGATGGGGCCGGTGTTTCGTAGCTGGACTGCTCTGAGAAGAAACATCCGAAACAAACTCAGAGGTCAAAGTCTCTTTTAAAGTCCATGCAATCGTATTGGTCAAAAATGTGCGAGAACCATTGAGGTTAATGTCTGAGGCACTCTCTTGATGAGAGAAGGACACAGATTTGAGTGGACCTGTCCAGACAGTGCAAGCATTTGTCAGTAGTCGTTTAGCTCAACTAAAAACTAAGGAGCCCAACGTCTTGACGAACAGTACCAAAGTAAGGACATTTGGGTAGGCCGCATTAAATACTCAAACCGTCAGACCGCATATTTAAAAAAAAAAAACCAACGACTTCCATAGTCCTCACATTCACAAAAATAAATGTCACAAAAACATATACACAATACTTTAAAATGTAGATATCAATGTCAAATAGTAATACATAAAAAAAAAGATTATATACTTTAAAAAGTACACATCAATGTCAAATAGAAATACATAAAAAAGATTATATACTTTAAAAAGTACACATAAATGTCAAAATAATAATTGAAATGTCAAAGAGAAAAGAAATGTAAATAAAGTAAATAATGGCCAATGTATTAATCGAAACAGCTCAATCCCAAGCATTTGAATCCTCAATGTAATCTTTGACAGAGTAAAAAGCTTTCTGACAAAGTTTACGTTTTATAAATAATTTAAATTTAGTAATGCTAAGTTCTTGAATTTGTCTGGGTAGTTTATTATAAAAGTGTATACATTGACATTTAAACGAGCCACCTATTTTCTTAAGCCTAGTTGAAGGAACTATGTATTTGTCCTTATTTCTTGTTTCATATTTTGAAGTTAAGGTAAATTAGATCACCTATTTTCGATCACCGGAAATCACAGATAAAATAACTTTTATATTTTCTTTTATAGTATTACTTAAAAAATACCGCATCTACATTAAAATATACATTCCACTGCCCACCAAAGATGCTACTTTTCCAACTTTATTGCACCAAATACGTATCTATAAGCAGTGTAACTACATATTTGAAAATTTCCTCTTTAACACTCGCCATTCGAAATGAGACTGTTTGTTAATGTCCTTATGATAGTCTATAAAAAACAGGTCTTAAGACGTTAGTGTAATGGTCCGAAAAGGCAATTTCGCTACAAGGTAGTGGCTTGGAATGTGTGAAGATTCGTTAGTTGTAAGGGAAAATATGCAGAAAGAAAGTTATTGTAATTTAATATAATTATTTAATGACTACATTAATATCATGTCACTTCGCATTGTGTTTTTCATATCGGCTTCACTTAAGAAAATCTAAGCTACCAACCATGAAAGGGCGAATAGGGATGACGACAGCATAAAAAAATGACATTCTGTTTAGTCCGTCTTGTAGATCGGCCAAAAATACGGGACACGTATTTTTTGCTTGATCAAATTAATAAAAAAATACAAAGATAAACAGCAACAAAGTTCCGGAGTGGGGGCTTCTGACGTCACCATCCTGCAAAATTTGTATTAGATCGTGACGTCACGCGCACCTTCAACGCACTGTATCGTCGTCATTTTTCGTTTACGAGACAAAAGAAAAAATACGTCTCCAAAATTTTTTAATGATCTAACTGACGGACTAATTACTTTTTTTCGTCGTCTCGCCTATTCCAGCAAGATTTTAGACAACTGGAATTTAGGCCTACTAAGTCAAATTAGAAATATATTTTTTAACTTTTTAAGTAACAATGGGTTCGGTGTTGACTAGCTGAGTACTCCGAGAAGGAAAATCTGGGCTGGTTTTTTTCTTTACAAGAGAAGCTCATAGATATGTGTCGACCCGTTCAATCAGTGCAATCTTCAGTTTGGAATTATTTAGGTTAACTTATACGTAGAGAACCCAAAAAAGAAAAGAAAAGTCAGAAAAGTCTGACCAGTCTAACCAAGAGGTATCGTATTGTCCAGTTACTGGGTTGTGAAGGAGTGATAGGCAGTCGCTTTACGTAAAAACCCCCGACACAAAAAACATAAGCTACCTTTAAAAAGTAAAAAATAATAAAAGAAAATTAATCCTAAAGTACCTATATGTATAAGTGTGTATTAATATTTAAAAAAAAAACTTCGCGTTGGGGGACCTCTCCCAATCAATTAGTGTTACATCTAAGACTTATTATTATTTTGTACAATACGCGGGTGGCGGCGGGCGGCGGCGGCGGCGCGGAGTGCGTGCGGTCCCCCAACGCGAAGTTTTTTTTTAAAATATTAATACATACTTATACATATAGGTACTTTAGGATTAACCTCTCGCTAGTCTGGAACATTTTTCAATAAATCCCCTAACTGTCGTAATTTTTTAAGATTTTTTTTTGTTTTTGGAAACAAAAAAAACCTTTGGAAAAACGAAGATTTCGTCGATAAATAGATAATTATACATAATAAATGATACCTTCCCAGAATCCTAATGAGTTTACCTACCTACTAATATCAGTACGTAACGAAATAAAACTGACCTGAGTTTGCAGTGACGTGATAAGTTTTCATTTTGATAATTTTCGTACACATAACCTTGACACTTTATCACAATACATCGAACTCACACATGTATTTATCATTACGACACTATAATACGATAACACATATATTTACACATTCATAACATAACTCATACCACTTCTAAACTTCCTACTTGCACGATAAAACAACTTTTTTCGTGAACGTCACACAAAGTACGTCGAATAGCCGCCGATTACTTTGTGCGGTACGACGCCATGGTCGCGCCAATTTCAACGAATCTTACTCCTTGAAACACGATTATGATATCAATACGCAATAATATTAGTATATAGTTGCCAAACTATGTTCATAGGTAAATAAGCTAGCAACTTATGTGTATTTCGAAACTATTTACAAGAATATTGATCACAAAAGAAGTCGAAATACGGCAGCCATTATGCAAAAAATTTGCTAATTCTAAAGTTTTGTTACTTTTTCACTGGTATAATCATTACTTTTCGAAAAACAATTACTCAATACGGAATCTACACTTATTTCTCAGTAATTCTATATAAATTATTATAAGATTACTCTCCGCTTTCTATTTGGAATCATTGTAAACACCAACCAAACAAAAGTGAAAACCAACCAACTTCGCACTGACGTGACGTAAAATGACAGAAGAGTTTTATTTTTGATGTAGTTCGTTCAAAACAGTGTTGTTATTATTGAAAAGTATTAAAATAGTGAAAGAATGAACTATTTCGTTTAAATAAACGCAGAACGTGTTGCTACATGCAAGTAAACATCAGTTATACAGCGACCAATGGTGAGCTATCTGTTACGAGCACCCGTGTGATCGCGCGACAGTTGTGGCATTTTTCCTTACGAGCACACGGGTGTTCGTAACGACAGTTGAGGGGTTAATTTTCTTTTATTATTTTTTACTTTTTAAAGGTAGCTTATGTTTTTTGTGTCGGGGGTTTTTTAAATTTTTAATTTAATTTTTTATTTTATACTTTTTAAAGGTAAACATACTTATAATATCTCTGGTTTAGTTGTAAATACATTAACCTATGTATCTAATTGCTCACAAACAATTACTAAGCCGGCACTACTCATTCGAAGTGGAAGTTGCTCAGCAATTTCATCAACATCTTGGCCAAAAAGTACGACGATGCCACTGTCGGCCGGAGTTGTGTTGACGAGAATGGGTGAATTCCGATAAGACCACCTAATGTCACTTTTCAAGGTCTTAGAGGATATGGAAATATTGAAAGAACAATGTTTCCCATTATTTTATGTTGGGCGGTTACTGCACATAAGTTGCAAGGGACAACAGTTGACAAAGCTGTGGTTTACTTGGGTAAAAGTAATTTTGCAAAAGGCCAAGCCTATGTAGCTTTAAGTCCAGTGAAAACCTTGGATGGTGTAGCAATTTGCGAACTCGACCAAAGAAAACTATTTAATAATCCGCATGACAAATCATCTTTATCAAAATTGCAAAGACTAAGATCTAGTAATTGATACTCGAACTTGACAAACGGATTTCCATGTCTCAATTTTCTCATAAAACGAAGCTAAGAACACTCTAGAATAAGTTGTTAATATTATCTTTCAGTGCACTTTTCACTTGAGACCCCACACCGAATCTCTGAAAACATCCTCGTGTTTTCAGAGATTCGGTTATTCTTCCCCACTTTCACCCCCCAAAACTTTCACGTGGCCTTGTCCGCGTGAAATGACTCAACTAATTTTTTTTAATATAATCCATACTAATATTATAAATGGGAAAGTGTGTCTGCCTGTCTGTCTGTCTGTTTGTCTTTCTTTCACGGCAAAACGGAGCGACGAATTGACGTGATTTTTAAGTGGAGATAGTTGAAGGGATGGAGAGTAACATAGGCTACTTTTTGTCTCTTTCTAACGCGAGCGAAGCCGCGGGCAAAAGCTAGTATTTTATAAAGTGCTTATGACACTTTTTCATTTGCGACCATACTAGAATATTTGCTGCAATTCGGATTTCCACTTCATTTTTCCTCTCACAATATTTGAAGGCTTTGGGTGTATTCCCTACTTTTAGGCCCGAGTCGCACCGGAATGGCAGCGGCCGGCAGCGGCGCCGCGGGCGGCCGCTGACGGCCGCTGGCAGGGGTGCCCTCTATCTGGCAGAAACTCGTTTCTCCGAAACCTATTTGGCATAACTCACTTGGCAGAAACTTTTTTAAACGAACATTGTTAAGGTATAAAAAATATTTAATATAATTGTTTTTTGGCCTAATGTTTTTATGTCCGTATTTTAAATGGGATACTTTTAAGATGGCAGAATTGTATTGGGAATAATTACCTTTGTCAGAGTTACAATTTTGCATAATTTCGTTTAGCATAACGTTTATTTAGAGCGCCGATTATTTGGCATAATTTGACTTAGCATATACTACGAAGATCACAGAATTTCAATAGAAATAATTTATTAGTCATATTGAAAAAAAAATATTGTTTTAAAAAATCACTATGGTGTGCTACAAAAGTGAGTGACAGAAATGAATCGCTGGAAAACCGACTTCACGTAGTCTTGTCTGCCCTACCCCTAGAGTGTAATTTAAACCCGCGAAGGCGCTGAGGGGCGAGGCGGCCCGCGAGCTGAGGAGCAGGTGGTTTTAACGCACACCGCCGCGGCTGAGGCTGGCCGGCGAAGCCGGCCAGCAAGCCGAAGCTGCGGTGGTGGACGTAAAACCATCTGCGACAATTAGCTCGCGTGGGGCCGCAGGAGCCCCGCAGCGCCGGAGCCGTGACAGAAGCCATGCCTGCTGCATGTTGCATGCCTGCTGCATGTTGCATGCCTGCTGCATGTTGCATGCCTGCTGCATGATGCATGCTTGCATGCTTGCTGCATGCTTGCTGCATGCTTGCATGCTTGCATGCTTGAATGCTTGCATGCTTGCATGCTTGCTGCATGCTTGCATGCTTGCTGCATGCTTGCATGCTTGCTGCGGTGGTGGACGTAAAACCATCTGCGACAATTAGCTCGCGTGGGGCCGCAGGAGCCCCGAAGCGCCGGAGCCGTGACAGAAGCCATGCCTGCTGCATGTTGCATGCCTGCTGCATGTTGCATGCCTGCTGCATGATGCATGCTTGCATGCTTGCTGCATGCTTGCATGCTTGCATGCTTGCATGCTTGCACAATCACACACTTCGTACAATGTTACAGGTAGCAATGTTGTATTATTTTCTAGCAAATGGATGCAGCTTCTGTTACCGCGCTAGGCAAAGCCTGTATTACGGTTATCAGTGCTATTTCCCTCGAGATATAAATAATAAAATTAATGCCAACAGTTGCGAGATATACTTTGTTAATTTATCGATAAAAACAATACAGTAATTAAAATTTAATAATATAAAAATGAAAAGTAAGAAGAGAGTCCTGTCCTGAGAGAGGGTGTGTGGGTTTCTGGTAGGTATGTGACATAAATATGTAAATGTGAGTGGGTGTGTGTGTGCATGTGTGTGTGTGTGTGTGTGCGCGAGTGTGTGCGCATGTGTGTGTGTGTGCGTGTGTGCATGCGTAATGTAACCTTTAATAGTAACAAAAATTAGTTTTCACGCAGTCGGGTTTTTTGTTTTTTAATAATTTTTATTTTATTTTATACTTTTTAGTTACGGTTCATTGTCTTCGTTATAAGATGGAAAATTACGCAATCTAGTAATTTCATTGAGGGAGTTATATCGTGGGGATTATTAATCCGTTGACCGATTTAAAAATATAACAATAGTTTAGACAATAAAACTTTGCACCCGTGTGCAAACTTAGACGCTTGACGGGTTAAGTAACTTGCGGTGGTCTAAACTACTGATGATTAGTCCCTCTAGACCTAACTCGGCTCAAAGCTACATATGCTTGACCTTTAGCAAAAACGCGTGAACTTAAATCAACCACAGCTCGGTCCAGAGTAGTTCCTTGGAGCTTGTATGACAGTGACACCAAAGTGGTTTTTTTACCAAAAATATTTGTTCTTCATGTTTTTTCATGTTTTGTTTATTTGTATATCGTTTATACTTGAAATAAAAACTTAAATCAATAATCAAGAAAATTAGCGAGAATTATTATTTAGTTAAACAACTTTAAATCGTTATATATCCTAAACTATTATTTAAATTTAATGAAAAATGATAAAAGGAACCTAAAGATGATTTTAAAATACCTATTCAACGATACCCCACTCGACATAGTTCATCGACATTTTTTTTTTCATTTTGACAATATGGCGTCTGGTTGTTGTTGTGGTGAATTCTGATTACTGTCATGTCTTTAGTGACACTCGCAAGGTTAAGACAAATCGATTGACGTAAGAATTATCAAAATCGGCCTACGCATTCGGTCTCTAGAACGCCACATAGAATCAAACATACATACATAGACTGATAAACACATTACTTTATTGAAATCGTTTCATCCGTTCGGGAGCTATGATGCCACAGACACACAGACAGACAGACACGTCAAACTTATTAAAGTTGTTGTTTTTTGTGATGTACAAGTCATAACCTTTCATTTGATACCCCACTTGAGCATATTTGCAGACATTCGGTTTTTCTTCCCCACTTTAACCCCCCATAACTTTTAAACGGCTCAATCAATTTTCATCAAACATGCCTAAGAACACTCGCCCGTAAAACACCTGTAATACAAAAAAAACTAAATTGAAATCGGTTCATTCGTTCGGGAGCTATGATGCCACAGACAGACAGACAGACAGACACGTCAAACTTATAACACCCCTCTTTTTGCGTCGGGGGTTAAAAACACTGATATCCAGCTGAATCCGGTTAGGCTGGAAGCCGACCCCAACATAGTTGGGAAAAGGCTAGGGAGATGATGATGATACGTAGAGAACCCAAAGTCTTGAATATTATACTTTAAACTTTCGCGTTGCATATTTATACTTCACCGCTTATCGGGATTTAACGCGCACGTACCTTTCATTTATTTTTGGCTTGACGTTTCGGCAGGGTTACACCTGCCATGGTCACAAGCAGACTGTCCGGCGACACTACTCCGTCGATGAAGTAGATTGATCTTCATCTACCCTCGATGTTGATGAATGTCCACTATAAAGCCGCGTACACACTACACTCACTGAGTCCGGTTTTTTAGTCGACTTAAAATCGCGATGGTGAATTTTTGCAATCACTGAATTCCATGTGGCCGACAGTTTGAATCCTCCTTCCCGATTAAAATTTTTGTGTTTTTTAATCAAAAACAGAGCATATGACCTCTGTGACCCTGAACATTTGGGGCAAGAGCTAGACCATGTTCAGGAGGTACTTGAGAAAAACGGATACAATATGAGTAGAAGATTGAAGCGACCAACTAAAAAGAATAAAAAGAATCGACATCCCGAGGTGAAGCGACAGCCAGTTTATTTGCCATTTGTTAAGGGAGTGACAGACAAAGTCGGATCGGTGTTGAAGAAATACAGTATTCACACCATATATAAGCCGGGGGCAAAAGTCACGAACCTAGTTGGTACACCGAAGGATGTCATACCGCTGCAGACACCAGGTGTTTATAAGATTGGTTGCAGTTGTGGAAGCTCGTACATTGGGCAAACGAAGCGCACTATCGCTGAAAGGCTCAAAGAGCATATCGCAGCTGTAAAAAATCGTCAGACGAATAAATCAGCGATTGCAGAACACATACTGGAAGCAGGCAGCAATCATTGGATCGAATTCCATCGTCCACAAATCCTCTCCACTGATCGCCATTTTTACTCAAGAGTTGTGCGTGAACCGATTGAGATTAAAAAACACAAAAATTTCAATCGGGAAGGAGGATTCAAACTGTTGGCCACATGGAATCCAGTGATTGCAAAAATTCACCATCGCGATTTTAAGTCGACTAAAAAGCCGGACTCAGTGAGTGTGGTGTGTACGCGGCTTTATAGTGGACATTCATCAACATCGAGGGTAGATGAAGATCAATCTACTTCATCGACGGAGTAGTGTCGCCGGACAGTCTGCTTGTGACCATGGCAGGTGTAACCCTGCCGAAACGTCAAGCCAAAAATAAATAAAAGGTACGTGCGCGTTAAATCCCGATAAGCGGTGAAGTACAAAGTCTTGAATGTTCTTCAACACCCTTAACCTTTTGACGACCAAGCGAACGTCGTCTGTCGCGCTGCTATTGTCTTTCTATTGTGTCTCGAATCACGTGTGTTCGAAGGATTAAACTCCGATCCTTTATAATAATTGTATTCATGTGATACCAATATAAAAATAAAAACTTAATACCGATAAAATGCACACAGGTACCATCATAGAAAAGTTCAATTACCCCCACTTGAACCACCCCTATTACCCTTAATTGATTCCAACCAAGTCGTGAAGTTGTAAAATAAAATGCAGATGTACACTTTACATTTTTCCTTTAGTTCTAACAGTTTCAAAGAAATATGTTTGAACTAGTTTCATGATATTGTAAAAGAAACTTTCCCGTTGATATTTCCAGGGCGAAGGTTAGTGGACTGACAGTTTGTGACTGCTAAACTTCGAGTATATTTGTTACCGGCCAAACCCGATTTCAGGACAAACTAATTTTGCCTAGGCTAAACTAGTTCTTCCTCGCCTTGACTCAGGGCACCCCGATTCGGACAGGTTAGGTTAGAAGGCTAAGGCGGGCAGGCGCCTTAGCCATTGCTTATTTTTTTTAAACCACCCGTAAGTAGTACCCGGAAGTAGGAGACCCGTCAAGCGGGGCTCCGTCGACCTATCTTAGACTAATTTAACATGCAAAACTAGTTTGTCCTAAAATTGGGTTTGGCCGGTAACATATATACCGAGTGGGAGTGGGAATATATACAACGTGATTGGTGAGACGAGAGACATATTAAAAGACGCTATTTAGGATTCGATTGTCATTATATGTAAAAAAAACAGCAAACTCTTTCATAAAATAAATATACCCACCTCTTTCCCTTATTACATGTGAGTGGCCCTGTGCAACCCCGAGCGTCTTTTTTTAAGACTGAGAGCCGTATTGCGATAATTACACTACCGGTTTTCTTTTCGATTTATATTTTTTTTACTATTTGTTATAATTTATAAGTGTATGTTATCGCGTCCTTGCACATTTACAGCATGTGTAAATCACAATACAAAATTTCAACTCAATTGTGCCTATTGAGTTGAAATTTTGAAAAACCTATTGAATAGGTTAAGGATAATTATCTTCTTCAAAAGTTCTTGTGTTGTAAGATTCGGCCCAAACAAACATAGTTGCATACATACATCGCAAATTAAATAAAAGCTTGTAAAAAAGGCTTACATGATCAAGATTAAAATTATAATTCGTATTAAAAAAAATCCATACTAATATTATAAATGGGAAAGTGTGTCTGTCTGTCTGTATGTTTGTCTTTCTTTCACGGCAAAACGGAGCGACGAATTGACGTGATTTTTTAAGTGGAGATAGTTGAAGGGATGGAGAGTAACATAGGCTACTTTTTGTCTCTTTCTAACGCGAGCGAAGCCGCGGGCAAAAGCTAGTGTTTCATAAAAATAAAAAAGGATATAACATTAAATATAAACATAAAATAACATCATCCGTGACCCACTTATTGGAGTTTTCAAGACTAGCTGTCTACCAGACATTCAAAATGAACAGCTGCCTTTGCCCATTGGTCGTAATAAAAAAGTTAATTATTTTTTTTACACACTAATGAAAAATATACTGCGAAAGCTTATTTAATCATTGTCGCTTCTCTTGATTACTTTCACTAAAACGCGAAAGAGCGTCCTTTCAAATTATATTTTTTTAAGGTTGAATAAAAAATATTATAAGCACTTAATGGCCGCCATCTTGTATTTGGTTTCAAGAAATTTTCAAGTCATAACTTCATTACTTTTTATAATTATTTTTAGCTTGAGTACTGCTGTAATGAAAAAATATTGTTTTGTTTTTCTTGAATTTTCTGCGTAGTTATCGAAACTGCTGGGTTAATTTATGTTAAAGTTTTAATGCCTTTTCTGATTAGATAGAATATTATTACAACGATATTGAAAACAGTAATAAGTGACTTAAGTTCCTGTGTCCCCTAAATGGGGCAGAGGGCGTCCACAGTGCGTCGCCATCCCGTTCGGTCTAGAGTAGAGCTTCGCGTTTAATTTCACTCCAGGTCTTCCCTATATCTTTGGCTTCTGCGATGACCGTTCGCCGCCAGGTGTGCTTAGGGCGACCTCGTTTTCGCTTTCCTTGGGGATTCCAGTTCAGGGCTTGCCTTGGTATGTGTTCAGAATCCCTTCGGAGCGTGTGGCCGATCTAGTTCCATTTGCAACGTTTGATCTGCTGGTCGATCGAGGTTTCACCGCAGAGTCTCCACAGATCTACATTTGAGTAATAAGTACTTTACTGAATTTGTGCAAGTTTATAATAGTTAAAAGCTTAACTACTTTTATTTTGTTTTTTTTTTTGTCAATCTGATTGAGCGTTATTTTATATTTTTTAGACATAATGATCACGTAGGTTACAACAGGTTTTTTTCTTAAGAACTGGTTCATTAGCTTCGGAGATTAACTTTTACAAACAAAACATTAATAAAAACAATCTTTATCCCAATATCATGTTAGAATAAATATTGCAGATGTGATACTATTTACCCTATTTGTAAAGGTGAATATTTGTAAAGATATTTACTTCCTTATGTTGGCTGTAAGCACACAACCACACTAATGGTACCTCAGATAACCATCACAAAACATCGTTTAACCCATCTCTAATATCCCATTCAATACATTTGAAATATTTCAAAGCCATTCTTACAACTACTTGCACCGTCCCATTTCAAATGCTTGATTGATTGCTGGCGATTAGCGATTGCTTGACCGTCAATCCGTCGTCATGACAACCGACCTTCCGTGTTAAAACCATTTTAAAAAGACCCCTCCCTTCTTCACCAACCATTTGAATATAGAACACTGTTGCAGCTCACATGCATTTGGTAGCTAGAATGTATTGACAAAGATTTTTAATGCGGGCTAGGTGATCTCTATTTTGTGAACAACAGGGTTGGTATTTGAGTGTGTTGGTGTCGTTTTGAAATTAAAGCGAGTTCTACACGTGCGTTGATTGGCTCAGTTGACAGATAGGAAGATAAACGATCGTTGTCATTTGTCATTCGTGTCCCCGAACGCCATTGACGAGTTCTTGCACTCGCCATATTAAATGCATATTATAATGAGAAATATGTACATTGATTGATGATTGGTGCTGTGTACTGAGTACTGGAAATCTAAGGTATAAGGATTGTATTGTTTAGTTGGTATGATTGGGATTTACTCTTTTTTTATGAACCTATGACCAACTTTTATCTGGTGATATTTTCAACCCCTGACAAAAGAGGGATAGTATAAGTTTGCCCGCTATGTCTGTCTGTTTGTCTGCGTCACCATAGCGTTTAATCGGAATGCTGTTTTTTATATGAAACAAAGGTAATATAGCAAGGTTTTTTTTTTGGGGAGTGGGAAATCTTCAAATGACTGCTCCCGTCCTGGGTGCGGCGGGAGGGCGTGTCAGACTTTTACTGATTTGTATTTTATTGTAAACATTCCGCATCCCCGGCAGGCGTAGGCCCTGTTGGGCCCCCTTCTGGTGCTGACTTCTCTTATGTAGCAAAGGTTCATAGACATGATTCGTCAAAATTAGTTTTTCCCTTTAGTACGTCTTTCAGTAGCTGAAATCGCCATTTCACTAACTTCGGTGGCAGGGGCTTTTGAAAATTTTAATTTACACTTGTTTAATGAATTCATTAGCATTGTTATATTAGTTTTGGCTGACATTTGGAAGAAAAAGCATGTTTATTTATTCAAATTGTATGCATAAAATGTAAAGAAACTTTGTACTATTCTAACTTAGGGTGATGCAGAGACGAAATATAGTACCTAGGTAGCATATAAACGAAGTAAATAATAAAAAGAAATATATACAAAAGAAAATACAATAGAGAGAGGTAAAAATACATGATTCGAGAAATACAATAACTTAATTGTAGGCATATTACGACGTAAATATTGAAATAATAAAATTATTGACGATTACTTATTTACGACAATTTAATAGAAACTTGCTTTTAATTGAATCGTGCTAATTGGTTATATTGTAACGGTAATGAATTGAATTTGATTGTATTTTATTACAAATCGAGAATTATGATCGTTTGACCAATTTTTATAATGATTTTAAATTTTGTAATATCTATTGACTGAATAATATTATACATATTGCATAGTTCACAAATAAAATATTTTGAATCCCTCTCACATGTAATCCAATAATTAATGATGAGCATTTCATTACAATACTGCTACACGAAATGGCATTTTTTTCGGTTCTTTTCACTCTGTTGAAAATTTCATCACCTCAGATTATTAAGGTTACTAGAACAGCCCCCTTACCATGACGTTTAAAGTAAGATTGTTTTATTCGTGTTCAGGAGTGGGCAAGTGACCGCGTTAGACACGTTGTCTAGCGCCGTCTCTTTCCCACTGAAAGTAATATCAAAGTAATACTGCTTATAAGGGCTTGTGGTACGCCCTCTGATTATTAAGGCATGTTGAATAAATTCTGTAATCTAAACAACATTATAACTAAGATTTCGTTGATTTTTAACCCCCGACGCAAAAAGAGGGGTGTGTCTGTCTGTCTGTCTGTCTGTCTGTCTGTGGCATCATAGCTCCCGAACGAATGAACCGATTTCAATTTAGTTTTTTTTGTATTACAGGTGTTTTACGAGCGAGTGTTCTTAGGCATGTTTGATCAAAATCGATTAAGCCGTTTAAAAGTTATGGGGCGTTAAAGTGGGGAAGAAAAACCGAATGTCTGCAAATTAATATGCTCAAGTGGGGTATCAAATGAAAGGTTATGACTCGTACATCACAAAAAACAACAATTTTTATAAGTTTGACGTGTCTGTCTGTCTGTCTGTCTGTCTGTGAGTGTGTCTGTGTGTCTGTGGCATCATAGCTCCCGAACGAATGAACCGATTTCAATTTAATTTTTTTTGTGTTACAGGTGTTTTACGAGCGAGTGTTCTTAGGCATGTTTGATGAAAATTGATTGAGCCGTTTAAAAGTTATGGGGGGTTAAAGTGGGGAAGAAAAACCGAATGTCTGCAAATATGCTCAAGTGGGGTATCAAATGAAAGGTCAACAACTTTTATAAGTTTGACGTGTCTGTCTGTCTGTGTGTGTCTGTGTGTCTGTGGCATCATAGCTCCCGAACGGATGAAACGATTTCAATTAATTTTTTTTTACTAATAAAGGTTACATTACGCATGCACACAAACACACACACATACGCACACACACATGCACACACACACACACACATGCACACACACACACACATACACACACACACTCACATTTACATATTTATATCACATACCTACCAGAAACCCACACACCCTCTCTCAGGACAGGACTCTCATCTTACTTTTCATTTTTATATTATTCAATTTTAATAATAATTACTGTATTGTTTTTATTGATAAATTAACAGAGTATATCTCGCAACTGTTGGCATTAATTTTATTATTTATATCTCGAGGGAAATTGAAATGCACTGATAACCGTAATACAGGCTTTGCCTAGCGCGGTTACAGAAGCTACATCCATTTGCTAGAAAATAATACAACATTGCTACCTGTAACAATGTACTAAGTGTTTTGTGGAAATAAAGAAATTATTATTATTATTACGTATATTTAACTAAAAAGCATGCTAACAAGCATGCAACAAGCATGCATCATGCAGCAGGCATGCAACATGCAACATGCAGCAGGCCTGCAACATGCAGCAAGCATGCAACATGCAGCAGGCATGGCTTCTGTCACGGCTCCGGCGCTGCGGGGCTCCTGCGGCCCCACGCGAGCTAATCGTCGCAGATGGTTTTACGTCCACCACCGCAGCTTCTGCTCCTCAACTCGCGGGCCGCCTCGCCCCTCCGCGCCTTCGCTTGCTTAAATTACACTCTAGGGGTAGGGATGACTAGACTACGTGAAATCGGTTTTGCAGCGATTCATTTCTGTCACTCACTTTTGTAGCACACCATAGTGATTTTTTAAACAATTTTTTTTTTCAATATGACTAATAAATTATTTCTATTAAAATTCTGTGATCTTCGTAGTATGCTAAAGGCCGATATTTTAATCGCCAGATAACTTTTATCTGAAGAGTAAGTTTGACATTTTGACAGCTTTTGTATAGGATATATGTCAAACCGTCATATTTATTCCTCAGATAGAAGTTAACTGATGATTGAAAAGTCAGCCCTAAGTCAAATTATGCCAAATAATCGGCGCTCTAAATAAACGTTATGCTAAACGAAATTATGCAAAATTGTAACTCTGACAAAGGTAATTATTCCCAATACAATTCTGCCATCTTAACAGTATCCCATTTAAAATTCGGACATAAAAACATTAGGCCAAAAAACAATTATGTTAAATATTTTTTATACCTTAACAATGTTCGTTTAAAAAAGTTTCTGCCAAGTGAGTTATGCCAAATAGGTTTCGGAGAAACAAGTTTCTGCCAGATAGAGGGCACCCCTGCCAGCGGCCGTCAGCGGCCGCCCGCGACGCCGCGAGCGGCCGCGCGCCTCTTGTTTCGGCGCTGGCGGCCGCTGGCGACCTCGCGGCGCCGCGGGCGGCCGCTGCCGGCCGCTGCCATTCCAGTGTGACTCGGGCCTAAAAGTAGGGAATACACCCAAAGCCTTCAAATATTGTGAGAGGAAAAATGAAGTGGAAATCCGAATTGCAGCAAATATTCTAGTATGGTCGCAAATGAAAAAGTGTCATAAGCACTTTATAAAATATTATATTAAAAAAATTAGTTGAGTCATTTCACGCGGACAAGGCCACTCGAAAGTTTTGGGGGGTGAAAGTGGGGAAGAATAACCGAATCTCTGAAAACATCTTCGTGTGGGGTCTCAAGTGAAAAGTGCACTGAAAGATTATAGTAACAACTTATTCTAGAGTGTTCTTAGCTTCGTTTAATGAGAAAATTGAGACATGGAAATCCGTTTGTCAAGTTAGAGTATCAATTACTAGATCTTAGTCTTTGCAATTTTGATAAAGATGATTTGTCATGCGGATTATTAAATAGTTTTCTTTGGTCGAGTTCGCAAATTGCTACACCATCCAAGGTTTTCACTCGACTTAAAGCTACATAGGCTTGGCCTTTTGCAAAAGTACTTATACCCAAGTAAACCACAGCTTTATCAACTGTTGTCCCTTGCAACTTATGTGCAGTAACCGCCCAACATAAAATAATGGGAAACATTGTTCTTTCAATATTTCCATATCCTCTTAGACCTTGAAAAGTGACATTATGTGGTCTTATCGGAATTCACCCATTCTCGTCAACACAACTCCGGCCGACAGTGGCATCGTCGTACTTTTTGGCCAAGATGTTGATGAAATTGCTGAGCAACTTCCACTTCGAATGAGTAGTGCCGGCTTAGTAATTGTTTGTGAGCAATTAGATGCATAGGTTAATGTATTTACAACTTAACCAGATATATTATAAGTATGTTTACCTTTAAAAAGTATAAAATAAAAAATTAAATTAAAAATTTAAAAAACCCCCGACACAAAAAACATAAGCTACCTTTAAAAAGTAAAAAATAATAAAAGAAAATTAATCCTAAAGTACCTATATGTATAAGTATGTATTAATATTTAAAAAAAAACTTCGCGTTGGGGGACCGCACGCACTCCGCGCCGCCGCCGCCGCCCGCCGCCACCCGCGTATTGTACAAAATAATAATAAGTCTTAGATAAAAGATGAGATAGTGCATGTAACACTAATTGATTAGGAGCGGTCCCCGAACGCGAAGTTTTTTTTTTAAATATTAATACATACTTATACATATAGGTACTTCAGGATTAATTTTCTTTTATTATTTTTTACTTTTTAAAGGTAGCTTATGTTTTTTGTGTCGGGGGTTTTTTAAATTTTTAATTTAATTTTTTTACTTTTTAAAGGTAGCTTATGTTTTTTGTGTCGGGGGTTTTTTATAAATTTTTAATTTAATTTTTTTTGAACGAGCTGAGTTTGCCTTTGTTGCACGTCCTATTTTAATTTGCTGCATCATCAGAAAGAGGTTTTATATACCTCTTTGCTTGCTTGATGCGACTCGGAAAAACTGATAGAAACCCAACCAAGAAAAGAGAAAATAACAGCGTAGGAGTAAGTATAAAAAATCTACTAATAAAATTAGTTGACTTAATTTATCAACAATCGGATGACTTGACTACCATTTAGGCATGACGCGCCGATAATTTTATTTATAAAACCGAGTTAGGCAGCCCAAAATAGGAAATTAACGTCATCAAAAAAGTTCAAACTTTCAAGCTTTACCCAACTTCAAAGTCCAAAATGAACTTTAATGCTATTATTTCAATGACTAAATTAAGTTAAGTCTTTGAGCGCTTAACTTAATTTACTGTTGGATAAACGACAACAGTAATTTCGTTTATAATAACAAACAACCAAATATAGCTTTATTTTTCCGTAGTACGTACTAAAAGTCAATCATTAATAATTTTAAAGCTTCACATATACAGCTATTATACACTATGGTAGGTTAAACGTGAGACATATTCTAGGACGCGATAATATGTGTTCACATATGACTAATATAAATGTAAATAACAATAAAACAATATAAATTGCAAATAAAACCGTAATAAAATTATCGCAATACGGCTCTCGAAGTCTTAATAAAGACACATTTGCGCTCGCCGCTGCATCAGGTATCTAGCGCGCTTATTAACAATTTATTTATTATATGAGACAATTACTCAAACTTTACTAATAGTTTTGTTTTTACATATTTGGAATAAGAAACGTATACTGAATAGCCACCTACAGTATGTCCCCTATCTTACCTGCCACGGTGTATTAAAAAACAATGAGAAGGACAATTGCTCGCTTGTTCGAAGCCTTACTGTGACGTAATAGCAATTATGCGAATCTGAAAACAAAATATTTTTAGAAATCAAACAATAGTGTTTGTCAGGAGATTGTTGCTGCGCCCACGTCGATGGTAAATGGAAAACTTAATTTTCTTTTCATGACGAATTTTCTTTTAAGTATGTAAAAATTATTTAAATATCATTGGATGTCAAACAAGCACATAGTCCACCTGATAGTAAGTGGTTACGACTGCCTTCAGACTTCTGCAATAAATTAATGAAATGAAATAACAACAACATATTTTTTTGACTAGATACAGTCGGCATTTCCTAACTGTAGCTCTGAGAAGAAACGCCGAAAGAACTCAGGGATACCCCTGCCGAAATACCCCCCCTTTTTTTTTTGGTGAGTGGGAAATCATCCAATGACTGCTCCCGTCCTGGGTGCGGCGGGAGGGCGTGTCAGACTCTTACTGACTAAAACCCGCTCATGTTCCTTCGATTGCCCTTTATGTTCCAGGGTCACGGTAACTGTTATAAACATTCCGCAACCCCGGCCCGAAATACCCCCCTGGTATACCGATATTGCAGATGCATTGTCATCTTAGGTGTCTTTAAAGCACAATTATAATTTGTTGTTATAATTATTGTACTGACATCCTTTCAAACCGAAACACAACAACGCTGCTAAATCTTTTCAAATGATATTTTTATTCTTTACTCCCAAAATGTAGCACCAATATAAATAATTATAATTAGTATAATAGTGTGTTGAGGGGAGATCACGATAAGGAGAGCATAGTTATAGCTTTTCAAAGATTATCGCCCCATCTCTGGTCAGGGCTGTCTCACACTAAAATAAAGGTTATTCTTATAGTGTGGGACGCCCCTTCCCCAAAGATGGGGAGACCATCTTTGAAAGATGGCTGGTACCAACTGGATGCATATGGCCAAAGATTAGACTAAGAAATGCGCCGGTTTAAGTTCAGCAGTGGTTATTAATAGTCAAGATAAAAAGTCAAGTCAAGCTAAAAAAAACTAAGTAAAAACGGTATTTTTACTTAAGTTTTTTTGCTAAGAAATTTATTTTTAAAATAAAATTCGACTATATCTTTTGTTAAAATTCCCTAACGAAATAAAAATCTAACAATTACTTGAAGAGTTCTTCTTTACAATTCTAGCTTCAAAAAGGTTGCTAAAAATAAATTACAAATAGTTACTAATGAAGAGGCCTGAGCAAATATAACCTATTTCAGGGACTATTATCAACATTTCTTCAATTCTAACTTCTAACAATTAAATCAACAAAATAAATTATAACAAAATCTATACAAGTATACAAAATGTGTATATGTTTGTTTGTTTCAGCTTTATATATAAAGGTACTTCTTACTATTATCAGAATATGGGAAAAACTATTTTTCAAAATTTACTACAGTTGATGTCATAAAAAGTTACTAAGAATGTGAAAAAACATTTATAATCTGCGCATAGAAAATTGAAACTAAAATTCTATTTGTCGCGAACAATGTTGCGGGTACAATCTAGTTTTAAATAAAATATATTTCAATTCTGTCTTTTGTACTTTTTTAATTTGATAAGAAGATCTTACAATGACATATAGAGTACTCAGACTTACATTAATAGCTTCAAAATGGTACCTAAAAGAACAACTAGTATATAATTATACTAGCTGTCCCCTGCGGACTCACCCGCATTTTGCGTTACTGCTCCGCTCCCGTGGGTCGTAGCGTGATGGTGAATAGCCTATAGTATTCATCGATAAATGGGCTATCTAACACTAAAACAATTTTTCAAATCGGACCAGTAGTTCCAGAGATTACCCCTTACATACAAACTTACAAACCAACAAACTTACAAATTTCACCTCTTTATAGGGATAATTATGGGAATAGATGAGTTAATGAATGTGTGCGTGGATGTTTTTACTCGTTCACGCAAAAACTACAAAACTTATTTCGATTGTAACTTAAGAGTATTATAGTTTATACAACTGTATAACAAATAGGCTATACATAAAACACACAACAGAGCACTATATAATCACCTTGCTTACTCCATGCAGATTTAGCTTTCATAATATTATTATAAATATACTAGCGACCCGCCCCAGCTTTGAACGGGTGTTACAAATCTTAAAAAAACCCGGCTTTCTCTACTATACTACTAAACTAACCTTCCTTAAAAATCACTCTATCTATTAAAAAAACCGCATCAAAATCCGTTGCGTAGTTTTAAAGATCTAAGCATACATAGGGACAGACAGAGGATAGCGACTTTGTTTTATACTATGTTGTAGTGATGATTAAATGTGAGTCCAAGTTTATGTAAGCTTGTCTTAATTAGTGGCTTATCCAGTTGTTAAAATTAAGACAAGCTAGAAAGATTATAATAAAAACTGCATAATAGTTTTAAAAAGGTAGGTAAAAGTAAAGGAAACATTTGTATTGTTATAAGTATGTAACGAATAAACACAAAAACTACTAGAACGATTTCGAAAAGTCTTTTTTCATGAGAAAGCTACATTATCACTGAGAAACTTAGGCAATATTTAGTACCCGTGCAAAACTGGGACGGAGCCGTTAGTTATTAGTAAGGAGACCAGACAGATATTCAAGTTTCAAGTTCCTTAACCTCCACTGTCTAAAACTATAATAAAAAAAAAATCGAAGCACAACAATAAAATAAAATAGATTCAAAATGTGATTACATCAATCACTTCGCAATGAAGCACGTCACAAGTATTGTTGGGATTACCTCGTGTCCCCTAGCCGTGATAACTTTGACGGACAATCTTTTATCTCCCCTACAAAGGGCTTTGTATCGACTACATTTTCGTATTAACTGACCCTGCTTTTGAAGTAAGGAGGATTCTTGGTAATGTTTGTGTTTTAATTATACTTTTTTTTTTGTTGACAGTTGGTGTAGAAATGGGTTTTAAAGGACATTGACCATCCATGTATGGGAGTTGGGCCAAGTGTTGCCCAGCATGAACTCACAGTGCATTATGTACTTTAGGCTAACACTACTCTGTAAACGAAAGCTCATCAAAATCTATTCGAGGAGATTTGAGAAAACAATGTTTTTTATCAAGATTTTTTATTGGTGAAGAATGACATCGAGTGGTACGTACCGCAGTAATTATTTTAAACAATTGCTCACTTTATAATTACAATCAAGTATTTCATGGTTTCTGACATTCAGAATTGATTTACATTAATAATACTCACAGTTATCTACTTAACATTAAACAATGAATTACTAACATTGATAATATTACATTATTCGTTTACATCGTATGATCAGCCCCCCTAGACAAGCATTGGCATTGTAGAATAGATATAGCAAAAACGAATCGAATGTCAAATGTATGGAGATGTCAAATTGTTTAGCGAAAGCTTATGTCTACAGCACGAATAAACAGTTTTTCTTTCTTTCTTAATGTCAATTCCCTTAATTAATAACTCAATTAACTTAATACCGTCTTGGTACCTAGCCCATCCTAAAAACCAAACTAAGCACATAATGTGGGCACAACTGCCAATTGTTCTGTGAAACATGTTCATCATTTTCATTTTGTACTTCTATTTCCTTCTTTATTTTTTTTTTGTTATTATTTCACTGTGGCATTTGGGTTTTGTACGTAGTTTGTTAATTGTTTTATTATTAATTGATTCTTTTTTTTAGTGTTTTGTATGTCTTGTGAGAATGTACCAAATAAATGTATTATCTATCTACATGAGCAGCAATACCATTACCATTTTCTTATGCACTCTATTCCACGATTGTCCAGATGTAGCAGTGGTACTTTTTCGACGAAACATGTCTACTCTTTATGTGTGTTCGTATGAGTTGGACATTACTGGAAGGCATAGTAAATGCTGACAGATCGTTAAGATCTCCGTTATATTGTTGGATAAGAAATGGTCCACTGCTGCGTACATGTTCACTGTAATAACTGGGCGCAAGTTTTTTTGGTAGCTACCTACAGTGAAAAGGGTCAATTCTTCTGCGGTCAATATCGAAAATAATTATATTAACTAAAATCGTTTAATACTTTTAACTAAAATCGTCCCGAAAATCTTAAAAACATAACTAAAAAAAAAACCCTGGGACCGATTTTTTTTAAATAATTTTTAAAATTATATGTTAATGCAGGTAATCATTTGGAAGTACTCCCATGTCTGGGCAGCATATGGCCCAAACCCGGTCAATGTCCTTTTTCTACTGATTTTAAACATGATCTTTTGATGAATCTTTTTCTGATACGATCAAGATTCGAAATACAAAACCTAGCTCAATGGTTTAAACCTGGTTTAGAGAAAAACCTTGTTTTGTAATAAGGCGGGTAAAGTATAACGCAAAACTACTGAACGGATTTTGTTGAAACTTTTCAATTATATAGCTATACAACATCATAATAACACACTATAGTTACATAACATCTTGCTGTACATACCTAACTAACCTAACCTTTCGACGACCAAGAGACCGGCACTGTAGGGCTGCTATTGTCAAATCACGTGTGTTCGAATGATTCATCCTTCGAACACACGTGATTCAAGACACAATAGAAAGACAATAGCTGCCGGTTGGTCGTCAAAGGGTTAAAAGAAGTAGGTAAAACCGTGAGAGACTACTAAAATAAAATAAAATAAACAAATCCATCTCAAAATATATATCCGTCAATAAATTGTAATATTAATCAGAATAGCAAAACAAATGTTAGCAATACTTGAACATTATATTTAAGAGAGAATAAATATGTAAAATCATCTTAAAGTAGTTCTATCATCGTTCTATTTTTGACACAACAAGATGTTAAACTAGAATACAATCGAATTTGGCCATAAAAGAACAAACAAGGTAAAGATAGATGAACAAACCATCGTGTCTTCGCTGAAAGGGCATCGGATCCAAACAAGACTAAAACAGGACTTCACGATCCCTGAAGCAATTGGGATAAGGTCGGAAGGATGACGACGTTATAAAATAATGTCTTTCGTGTGCACAGAAGATAACAGGGTGATTAAATGTTTAGCTTAACATTAATTCGATTTTTATGCCTTGGGATGAAACTTCCCCTAACCCTCACAATGCGACGAGATATTTAAACCATTTCTATACTTCAGTCAGCAGTTAGCGGCAAGACAAAATCAACTTTATGTACGTGATGGTAATGTTGCTATTAGTAATACTGGGAATAACTATTTTTTCAACACACTTGCCCTCAAAGTGGCTCTTATTACAGCGTTTTTAAATACATAATGTAGCAAATTATAAGGCTCACGTGGCCAAGCAGGTGACAGAGATCTAGATTTGAATTTTTATGTTTTTTTTTAATAAAGTTTTTTTAAGTAACTCGAGCATTTTATCATTATGCTCTCGACTCTATTACACTTTTGTCTTTGACTTGAGTTGCAATCCTCAGATATAATTATAAACTTACCTTACTTGTTTTATAATGCTCTTGCGTTATGTAGCGGAAAAACGCCCTTAAATTGACGTGGAATTTTCATACCTAAGTATAAATATTGAAATATTTTTTTACATTATATTTTGTTTTTTTTCGGTCTAGAAAAGCAAATGTTAATTAGTACTTATTGTCGGTACACACGACAGTTATTTATCGTTACGATATTACTGCGTGTGCAGTTTATTAAACGTCCATAGAGCGTTCATACGACTACGATATCTGCGTCGATCTTCGTACACATGTCGCTAAACTGCACAAACAAACTGCGCAGCAAAATCGTAGCGATAAATCGTTGTCGTGTGTATCGACTCTAAAGCATTAGAGTATTAGTACCCACTCTGGTTTTATGTTCTTAATAGCTTCAGACATAAAGCTCAAAATCAAATAACGTGCTTAACATCATTTATTTATCTCAAGATTAATATCAGAACGTTCTGTTTCTCCTTTATCGTAAAAATGAGCATCAAAAATACGTTCACATGGATCATCTGGATAATTTATTTGAGAGCGATATATTATTAAAATGATATATGACGCGAAATTAAGTTATCTTATCGTTTTGAAGACGCTTTAGTATTTAATTTGATTTTGTTATTTAGGTAATTCGTTTTATTTTGGACTAACAGCTGCCCATGGCGTTGTCCGTGTGGACGCTATAAAGTAGCAAAATTACTGCATTGCCGTTTTGTTCATCCCACAAAGGTGATAGCGTGATATTATATAACCTATGTGTTGGCCCGATATTTGATATATACGGTATTTGGGCAAAATTGGAATTAAAACTATTTAGTACTTTGTGGTTTTATCCCGGACAAGCAGACAGACAAGCTTATAGATAAAAAAATTATAGTTTTCTTTAAAAAAAATAATTAGTTCTATGTAGTTCTTTTTAGGTTTATCCCGGACAAACATAGCTATAGACAGAGAGAGAATTCATTTAAAAGCTACATTTTTGGCTTTGATTTTAAAACATTCGTACAAACATTATATCAAGTATTATTTAAAAAAATATTAATCGTACAATTTCGACTTTGTCACGACGATCATTATAAATGTATATAGATGAAATAATTTTAACCTTAGGTGTTCTGCAGCGTCACTCAGTCACTGACCTCTGTGGGTGAACGGTCAGGGAAAATTGGCATAATTACACAGCCCGTTAAATGGGGCGGATTGTGACCACACTGAGGTCGTGTTAGATGGAAGGGTGATGGTAGCCATCTTCTTGACAAATTGAGTTGCTCGAAATAATCTAAGTTCTATTGGACAGGTAGTTGTTGTAAGCCTTTTTACCCGACTGCTGAGAGGAGGGTTATATTTTTCGTGCGTATGTATGTGTGTATGTCTCATAGTATGGCAAGCTCTACAGCCTAAACTGATTAACGGATTTCGACATATGAGATGTCATTTAATTCGTCTCATTTGTGGAAGTGAAGAAATAAAATAATAATAATTAAATAATCAAAAAACTAACTTAACCTAGTAATAATCACATAAAACAGGCACAAAGTCACCGATATCTTACCTATAGTAATACTTACTTCTTTATTACTAGCTGACTAGGCCATAGGTTGTTATTTACATAAAATATTGCCTATCTTTCAAGTTGGATCAAACTGCACACGGTGTGCAAAATTTGATTTGAATCGGTTAAGTAGTTTAGGAGTCCATCACAGACAAACAACGTAACACGTAATTTACATATTTAAAGGTAAGGAATAAATCACACAGAGCACTATATATTAAAATATAGTTAAGAAGAACTTTTTCGCAAATTACCTATAATATATAATAATATTATAGGTAATAGTATATTATTATACATAGTTTTATTGCATTTTATTACTGTTGTGGCCGCGATGTCATTTGCAATTCCAAAAATAGGTAATTGAAAAAAGTCTTTTTTGTTCTCTCCATGGTTTAATATTAAAACAATTTTTTTTCAGCTGTATCAGAAAAAAGATAAGAAACACAATTTTAAGTTAAATTGACTTATTAATTTTTTTTTACGATAACCACCAAGAACAAAAGAAATCCATAACATTAGAATTACAATAAAAACCACAAATGATTCCTCATCAGCTTTCCTTGTTTCCAAAAAGGTTCATAGTATGTAAAGTCTAATCAAACCAAGATTATTTTACCGTTATTTCCAAAATTGGTTAGACCGACCTCCAATAACAACTTTGTCAGCCGAGCAAAGCCGCTCTGTAAACATTGTACATATTATTGAGCGTGCGACGGTGTCAGCGGCCCGTGAAATTATGCCACCCCATGCTATTGTGTTGCACCCTTATTATAGCGCGGGGTAAGACATAAGAGGTAGCGATTTGTTAGAGATAAATATCACGATGCGATTGCAATGGTTGAGCTAAAACCTTACAGAACAAAATCCATACTAATATTATGAATGTGAAAGTGTATCTGTTTGTTTGTCCGTCTTTCACGGCAAAACTACTGAACAGAATTAAATTAAATTTGGTACAGAGATAGTCCATAGCTTTGAAAAGGACATAGGATAGTTTTTATTCTAAAACCTCACAGGGACGGGAACTTTGGAACTTTGCCGATGAAACCGTGGGGGACAGCGAGTGGCGAAATATCTTACAGGTTGTCTTTGTTTGGAAGCTCAACCACAAACGATACTAGAAATTTCTATTGTGAGGCATAGTTTCGATTGAAAGGTAAGAAAGATTAATAAATATTTATATATTACTTAACACTTTTATCTAAAACGATGATCGTTGAAACTCGAGATTTTCATTGGAGAACACGATTAGGCTAACCTAGTGTTGACGTCCCCCAGCTAGATAGATCTAAGATTTGTGCAGAGACAAGCTCAAAAGCTTTGAAAAAGTGCTAAACGATATCATATTAGCATTTGAACTACACACATCAAAAGTGTCTAGGGATATTTCAATTAAACCTAAATTACTAAAATTCTATTAACTTTTTGTTAAAACATGTACACATTAAAATAAACCTTGTTTAATAGACTATTTAATCTGATAATAAACTTTTAGATAAAGTTAAATTTAAAAAAAAAACTTAGAAGAAGAGGAAAACCTCAAACAAAATTTCAATCTTAACTTTATTTTTGAAACATCAAAACTTAAACAAAACAACAATTTTTTTTATAAAAGTTCTTGAAAACTTAAAATTAATATTCCGTGGATCCACCTAAGACTCTCCTGACACATCTGCAGCGGTTCTGCATACTCAAAACAAGGGTGTCAATATCCTGTTGTGGAATACTGTCCCATAATTGCCGTTTCTGAAGCCATGAAGACCAGTCAGAGCGTTATATCCAGGCTTTGGTCATGTTATCGTGTCACGGAGGAAGTGGTGGAACGGCACCGAGGACCTCAACGCATTACAACACATGTACAGGACCGATTCATAGTAAATGCTGCACGAAGTCAACTAAATGCAGCGGCGATGCAATTGGTTCAAAGGCTACAGAGAGAGTATGTTTGCTGGTAAGTGGTCAAACTTTGAGAAGGCGACTGCATGAAGTCAATCTACGTGCTCGTAGGTCATTTTGGGTATCAGCACTAAGGAGAGGTAATCGAGGAAGAAGATTACAATGGGCTATTGCACACGAAAACTGGAACCATTCTCAATGGTCACTTGTGCTTTTCACTGATGAATCTAGGTTTGGATTTCATCCTGATTCGCGAAGAGTACGCGTTTGGAGAAAACCTGGACGTTGGAATCGACTGCAGCACCCACAACAAGTTCATGCATATTAAGGTGGCACGATTATGGTTTGGGCAGGAATTCGTCTCGGCGGTAGAACGGACCTCGTTTGGATACAAGGCAATATGACTGCTCAAAAATACCGAGATGAGGTGCTAGAGCCTGTAATCTTGCCCCACAAACAGCAAATGGGACAAAATTTCCAGCTAATGCACGACAATGCCCGTCCACATACGGCGCGTATCGTTACAAGTTGGTTACAACAGCATGTTATCCAAGCTTTAGACCGGCCTGCACAATCCCCTGACTTAAATCCTATTGAGCATGCCTGGAATATGCTTCAGAGAAGAGCTCGTAGGAATTTCCCTGTTGATATTGTGCATTAAAACCAGCTTTTCTTGCATCTTAGCAGGATTTGGGACAGTACTCCACAACAGGATATTGACACCCTTGTTTTGAGTATGCAGAACCGCTCCAGATGTGTCAGGAGAGTCTAAGGTGGATCCACGAATTATTAATTTTAAGTATTCAACAATTTTTATAAAAAAAAATTGTTTTGTTGTTTAGGTTTTGAAATTTCAAAAATAAAGTTAAATTGAAATTTTGTTGAGATTTTCCTCTTCTTCTAAGTTTTTTTTTTTAATTTAACTTTATCTAAAAGTTTATTATCAGATTAGATAGGCATTAAACAAGGTTTATTTTAAAGTGTAGGTGTCTTAACAAAAAGTTAATAGAATTTTAGTTATTTAGGTTTAATTAAAATATCCCTAGACACTTTTGATGTGTGTATGTGAGTTTATATAAATGAAACAATAGCAAAACTACAAAAATAAAATCGCTACTTCTCGTTCCTCAGACCAATACTCTTTAACCATAGAGAATTGGGGGCGATAGGGATTTCTGGTGTATACCTGCTCTTTACTTATGTTATGAGGGCATTAAAGAAAGAATTTTAATATGAACGTTCTGTCACTCCCCTCAAAAATGGTACCAACAAAAGGAACTCTGTTTTCCTGGAATTTCAATCTGCATTAAGTTGCATATTTGTTTTACTTTTTTTGTGGTGTGTACAATTTTAATTATTGGAATTTTGGTTTTATTTGTTAGGACTTTCAGTATATTGCGTGGTCTCTTTTTTTTCTTTGTGATTAATATTTTTTACTGTTCACGTGTACATCAGGCGATATTATTTAAATTGTATAGAGGAAGGTGTTTACTAAACTTCAAATACACACACCCACATTTTGCACTCTGTCGATTTTTGATCTTGTGACTCCTGATCGCTCTCTCTCTCTAACTTTGTTTCCTAACTGTGCTTTTTGCAAAAAATAGGTACTGTGACGAATTTACACATATTTTTAATGCATGTGACGAATAAACTTTGAATGTATGGAGTTTAAAAAATGTGACGAATTTACTTTATGACGAATGTACAATAAGTGCCCGGCCACACGGTGCGGCAACGCGCCGCACCGCATTACTCCGCACCGCACTGGCGGCCACACGAGCAGTGCGGCGTCGTACGGTGCCGCACTACGCCGTACGGCGCCGCTGCGGCACCGCAACAAGCTCAGTACTGCCATCCCCATGAACTGAGCGGCGCCGCTGCGGCGCCGCTGCGGCACCGCACTGCTTGCACCCCTCCCCGCCTCGTCTGCCTCGCGCCGTAGTCCGGTGAGCCTGCGGTGCGGCGCCGCAGCGGCGCCGGACGTACCGTGTGGCATACCATCCAATTTTATATGTAGGAAACCGTTGCGGCGCCGCTCAGGCGCCGCGCCGGAGCCGCAACGCACCGTGTGGCCTGGCGCTTACCCACACAATCTACACTTCCTTCACTTATTTGTATTTTCTTTTGTTTTGAAGTTACTTTGTTTTTAATGTTAGTTTATTAGCTGTAATTCCTGTTGATGTATAAAAGTTATGGTTACATATTCGAAGAGCTGATATATTAGTATAGGAAACACTGTTAGCCTGTGTTAGATATAAAGAGAATAGAGAGATGGTGTGTATTAGTGTAGTGTGTTCAGAAATTGATTAAATAAATATTTTACGTTAATTTTTAGTCTCTCTTTTATTAACCCCCGACGCAAAAAGAGGGGTGTTATAAGTTTGACGTGTCTGTCTGTCTGTCTGTCTGTCTGTCTGTCTGTCTGTCTGTCTGTCTGTGGCACCATAGCTCCCGAACGAATGAACCGATTTCAATTTAGTTTTTTTTGTATTACAGGTGTTTTACGGGCGAGTGTTCTTAGGCATGTTTGATGAAAATTGATTGAGCCGTTTTAAAGTTATGGGGGTTAAAGTGGGGAAGAAAAACCGAATGTCTGCAAATATGCTCAAGTGGGGTATCAAATGAAAGGTTATGACTCGTACATCACAAAAAACAACAACTTTTATAAGTTTGACGTGTCTGTCTGTCTGTCTGTCTGTGAGTGTGTCTGTGTGTCTGTGGCATCATAGCTCCCGAACGGATGAAACGATTTCAATTAATTTTTGTTTTACTATTAAAGATTACATTACGCATGCACACACGCACACACACACACATACGCACACACTCGCACACACACACACACATGCACACACACACACACACACACACACACACACACATTTACATATATCACATACCTAACTGAACCCCTCAAAGTGTCAGGCTATTGTAATTGGAAGCTCTCGCATGATGACTAGAGTGTCGGTTAGCTCTCTCCCTCCTATTATTTTTGACGGAACCGTCATTCCCATCAGTCAAAGTGTTAAAGATCTTGGTTTACATCTCGACTCCACACTTAGCTGGCAAAGTCATGTTTCCAGTGTTAGCCAAAGAGTCAACGGTACCTTAAGAGCTCTGTATCGTCTGAAGAACTTTTTGCCTGTTAAGACTAAAACTATGCTTGTGCAGACCTTAATTTTCCCTATTGTCGACTATGGTGATGTGTGTTACTTTGATCTGAATGCGGTTCTGTTGGATAAGCTGGATAGGACACTAAACAATTGTATTAGGTTTATATTCAACCTAAGGAAATACGACCATATATCGAGCTTTAGGGCTGAACTCAAATGGTTGCCCATTCGTCAAAGGAGAAGTTTGCGTGCTTTGACAATGCTTTACTCCTTGCTCAACTCTCCTTTTTCGCCTTCCTATCTTATGCCTCACTTCCAATATCTTTGTTCCTCCCATGCTAGAAATCTGCGTTCTTCCAACAATCTCCTCCTGCTTTGCCCTACCCATACTTCTGATTCTGTTCATTCTTCTTTTTACATTCAGGCCATTCTTCTCTGGAATGCGCTCCCTCTTGATATTAGGACGGCGACCAGTCGATATGCGTTTAAGCGGAAATTGAAGATTCATTTACAGCATTAAGTATTAAGCAGAGTTCTTTCATAATTTACTTTCACTTATATATAAATATATATTATAGATATATATATATATATATATATATATATATATATATATATTTATTTACTTATGTATGTAGTTTATTATTTATGTATTATGTTTTAATTTTATTTTCGTTTTTCTATCATATTTCTATCATCTTAATTTTTTGCATCATAAATGCACCTACCATGCTATCTCTTCACCACCTTAGGTTGACTGGGAGAAAATGCCTGCGGCATTAAGTCCGCCTGTGTACCGTTGTGCATAAAGTATAAATAAATAAATAAATACCTACCAGAAACCCACACACCCTCTCTCAGGACAGGACTCTCTTCTTACTTTTCATTTTTATATTATTCAATTTTAAATACTCTATTGTTTTTATCGATAAATTAACAGAGTATATCTCGCAACTGTTGGCATTAATTTTATTATTTATATCTCGAGGGAAATGACACTGATAACCGTAATACAGGCTTTGCCTAGCGCGGTTACAGAAGCTACATCCATTTGCTAGAAAATAATACAACATTGCTACCTGTAACATTGTACGAAGTGTTTTGTGGAAATAAAGAAATTATTATTATTATTACTTACGTGCGAGTGTTCTTAGACATGTTTGATGATAAAAATCATTTGAGCCGTTTAAAATTTGTTGGGGGTGAAAGTGGGGAAGAGTTACCGAATGTCTATAAATATGCTCGGGTGGGGTCTCAAATGAAAGCGCATTACGTGTACATTACAAAATAATATGTTAATGGAAAATCGTTTGTGCTGTGAAAAAGCTCTGGGTGTAAGGCCCGAGTCACACCGGAATGGCAGCGGCGCAGCGAGCACCTTCAGTGTGAAATAATTTTAAACTTTAACTACATACTTAAAAGACTGTATCGCTTGAAAAGCTTAAAAAGGTCGCGAGGCTGCCAGCGGGGTCCACCCTTTATAGCAGAACTTTTTACGTCATAATTTTATTTTGCATAGCAACGGATAGCATAAACCTCTTTTCGCAGAAAATCGTTTGGCATACACTCATTACCATACACCAAAACCCATAATTTTGTAAGTCAGAATCATCTTTAGGCATAAATTTCATATCCATAATAATCAATAAGTATAACCATCACATCGTAGTAAGTTCAAAACCAGAATCATCTTTTGCCATATATTTTATATCCATAATAATCAAAAGAAGAACCATCATATCGCAGAAAATTCACAGCCAGAATTATCTTTTGGCATGCATTTCATATCTTATTTTGGCATGTAGCAAGCATGCAGCAAGCTTGCAAGCATGCAGCAAGCATGCAAGCATGCAAGCATGCAAGCATGCAACCAGCAAGCATGCAAGCATGCAACCAGCATGCATCATGCAGCAGGCATGCAGCATGCAAGCATGCAACATGCAGCAGGCATGCAACATGCAGCAAGCATGCAACATGCAGCAGGCATGGCTTCTGTCACGGCTCCGGCGCTGCGGGGCTCCTGCGGCCCCACGCGAGCTAATCGTCGCAGATGGTTTTACGTCCACCACCGCAGCTTCGGCTTGCTGGCCGGCTTCGCCGGCCAGCCTCAGCCGCGGCGATGTGCGTTAAAACCACCTGCTCCTCAGCTCGCGGGCCGCCTCGCCCCTCCGCGCCTTCGCGGGTTTAAATTACACTCTAGGGGTAGGGCAGACAAGACTACGTGAAGTCGGTTTTGCAGCGATTCATTTCAGTCACTCACTTTTGTAGCACACCATAGTGATTTTTTAAAACAATATTTTTTTTTTCAATATGACTAATAAATTATTTCTATTGAAATTCTGTGATCTTCGTAGTATGCTAAGTCAAATTATGCCAAATAATCGGCGCTCTAAATAAACGTTATGCTAAACGAAATTATGCAAATTTGTAACTCTGACAAAGGTAATTATTCCCAATACGATTCTGCCATCTTAAAAGTATCCCATTTAAAATTCGGACATAAAAACATTAGGTCAAAAAACAATTATGTTAAATATTTTTTATACCTTAACAATGTTCGTTTAAAAAAGTTTCTGCCAAGTGAGTTATGCCAAATAGGTTTCGGAGAAACCTATTAATTTATAAATTAAGCGGCCGTCAACGGCCGCCCGCGGCGCCGCGAGCGGCCGCGCGCCTCTTGTTTCTAGCGACGCTGGCGGCCGCTGGCGGCCTCGCGGCGCCGCGGGCGGCCGCTGCCGGCCGCTGCCATTCCGGTGTGACTCGGGCCTAAAAGTAGGGAATACACCCAAAGCCTTCAAATATTGGGAAATCCGAATTGCAGCAAATATTCTAGTATGGTCGCAAATGAAAAAGTGTCATAAGCACTTTATAAAATATTATATTAAAAAAATTAGTTGAGTCATTTCACGCGGACAAGGCCACTTGAAAGTTTTGGGGGGTGAAAGTGGGGAAGAATAACCGAATCTCTAAAAACATCCTCGTGTGGGGTCTCAAGTGAAAAGTGCACTGAAAGATAATATTAACAACTTATTCTAGAGTGTTCTTAGCTTCGTTTAATGAGAAAATTGAGACAGGGTAATCCGTTTGTCAAGTTAGAGTATCAATTACTAGATCTTAGTCTTTGCAATTTTGATAAAGATGATTTGTCATGCGGATTATTAAATAGTTTTCTTTGGTCGAGTTCGCAAATTGCTACACCATCCAAGGTTTTCACTTGACTTAAAGCTACATAGGCTTGGCCTTTTGCAAAAGTACTTTTACCCAAGTAAACCACAGCATTATCAACTGTTGTCCCTTGGAACTTATGTGCAGTAACCGCCCAACATAAAATAATGGGAAACATTGTTCTTTCAATATTTCCATATCCTCTAAGACCTTGAAAAGTGACATTATGTGGTCTTATCGGAATTCACCCATTCTCGTCAACACAACTCCGGCCGACAGTGGCATCGTCGTACTTTTTGGCCAAGATGTTGATGAAATTGCTGAGCAACTTCCACTTCGAATGAGTAGTGCCGGCTTAGTAATTGTTTGTGAGCAATAAGATACATAGGTTAACGTATTTACAACTTAACCAGAGATATTATAAGTATGTTTACCTTTAAAAAGTATAAAATAAAAAATTAAATTAAAAATTTAAAAAACCCCCGACACAAAAAACATAAGCTACCTTTAAAAAGTAAAAAAATAATAAAAGAAAATTAATCCTAAAGTACCTATATGTATAAGTATGTATTAATATTTAAAAAAAAAACTTCGCGTTGGGGGACCGCACGCACTCCGCGCCGCCGCCGCCGCCGCCGCCCGCCGCCACCCGCGTATTGTACAAAATAATAATAAGTCTTAGATAAAAGATGAGATAGTGCATGTAACACTAATTGATTAGGAGCGGTCCCCCAACGCGAAGTTTTTTTTTTAAATATTAATACATACTTATACATATAGGTACTTTAGGATTAATTTTCTTTTATTATTTTTTTACTTTTTAAAGGTAGCTTATGTTTTTTGTGTCGGGGGTTTTTTAAATTTTTAATTTAATTTTTTAGAAAAGACTTTCCTCCAACCGTTGTCAACGACGCGAATATGATAACCAGCTGATTAACAAATTCCATGTTTTATCTTACAAAAGAATTCGTGTGAGATAAGTAGATACATATGTAAATTGTACGTATATGATAATATTAAGGTGGAAGAAAATGTAAGGCTTGAGAACACTGATTCCCACCTGCCTTGATGTGAACTTATGTGCCGTATGAAATAAATATAGTCAGAATGTTCAGTCCAGGGGATTTTGAACATACATAGGTGACACAACAAAGGTAAGGAAAAAGAAAATATAATTACTTAACTGCCTTTTTGTTGAAAATTCGAGTTTCAGTTGTCAAAAATTTGGTAAGTATAGTAATATTTTATTTATATGACTAGCTGCTGCCCGCGACGTCGTCTGCGTAAAGGCTGTAACTCCACCCCCATAGGTGATAGCGTGATAATATGTATAATAATGTAGCTTACAATTATGTTGACCTGACCTCTTGGTAATATTCATGCAAAATTTTAAGTAAATCCATAGTCCTTTTAGAGATTAGCCCGGACATACAGATAAACAAACAACAAAAGATATTTAACGTTCAAGCGATTTTTTTGTCAATAATATAATCTCCCCCCTCTCTTAAAGTTAAACGACTGGTTCGAAAAAAAAATCATGATGGTAGTCCTTGGATTGAACCTTAAAAGAAAGCTGTAACGGCTCAGATGAAATCGTTGTTTAATTGTTAATGCGATGTGTCGCGTTATGGAACCCTATTCTATACGTGGTCTGACACGCACTTGACCAATTTTTTCTACATTCCACGATATAAAAAATATTAACGATTGTGAATTGTTACAAAACTTCTCTGTAAACTACGTTTGTAGTTTTTCTCTCAGCAGCCAAAATATACAGAGAATTTGGAGTGGCAGGCCCGTGTGAGAAGCAGCTCGTCCTGAGGTCGACACCCGTTGTCATGGCGAAGCACACACTCACGGGGAACACAAGCACGCGTTTGAATTGGAAGAGATAGTTGTGCGGTATGAGAGGAATACGTGTTATAAACACAGCATCGCCGACGCCACAACCTGTCAGAATTTCTACTTCAATTATATTCCTTTGCAGTGAGATGACTTTAAGCCGGGGCGCGTTACACAGCTTCGGAGGGGACAGGTTCCGAAGAAGCAAGATCGGGACGCCGACCTTCAGCTTGATGGTGTGCGCTGGAAGTCCACTTGCTGTAAGTGAGTTTAGGAATTCTACGGGATAATGTGTGGCTTCATCTTGATCGTCTACAGTGCTTATGGACGTATAAAGTACTTCGTTTCCATCAATTTCCGAGACATTGCTTTCGTTGATGGCTGCAGCTTGATCATTTTTGGGTGTTAAAATGGCTCGCTGGCACACCCAAGAATTCTGTTGGTTTGGTATTCGACTGATGTCCCCATACTCACAACAAATGAGTTCTTCTAAGGAGGCCACCACTCTACCGAGAGACTCTGGGAGCACCACCTGTTCACCTCTTTCCTCTGGTAGAGTGCCTTCGCCGAGACTTAGAGGAACATCTAAAAATTCTTGGGCACGAGGATTGCCACCGAGCTGAGCTCGCATATTGATGGTCAAACGCAGCCTATGAATTTGTAACCACAACGAAGATCGTTTCAACGAAGCATTCACCCCATCATTCAGCCCTAGACCCCCGCGTCACCACAGGGAGTGTTTGCCAGAAATCACCACTGAACAGAACTGTAACACCACCCATCAAGTGTTCAATCCTGCGGTTTTCCTGCAGGGTTCTGTTCACGGCCTCCACTGCTTTCCTATTAGCCATCGTACACTCATCCCATACGATACAGATCCAGAGAGCAATCCCTGAGAACATGTCCCTTGTCACTGTTACGGGGTACCCAACAAACAGGCATTTCGGCGCTTTCTAAATCTATGGGTATTTTGAACATGGCATGCGCTGTTTTGCCACCATGAAGCAGCGTAGCAGCGATTCCTGACAATGCGACAGCAATGGCAATTTTGCCTTGTCTCCTGACCTCTGCAAAAATACCAGTGATAATGTTTTCCCTGTTCCACCAGGAGCATCCAGGAAAAACATTTTACCCTGGTCGAGCCCAATGCTTTCCAGAACAGTATCATATATTGGTTTTTACTCTGAGGTGAACCTAGTGACGTGGTCATTTCGGATAGTGGTCATTAAACCCCAATCCTAATTTGTTTCGGCGGTGTACTCCCTATTTCCACGGTCTTGATGCGGTAATGATCTGGGAGCTGGTAACCCGTACTCTACCAGCGCTTTACCGCCGATTGAAAAAACCACATCTTGAAGTAAACTAAGACAGATGTTCAGCACGCGTTCATCAGTTGCTTCGATTTCACCTTCAGAAGCACGCCTTAAAGCTCGGAAAAAGTCCTCGGACAGAAGATGGCGGTACTTCTCCCACAAAGCTACCGGGTTCGCGACTCCACAAAACACAAAGATGACGGCAAACAGAGGACGCATGCGACTGGGACTGTCACTGACGCTTGCCTCCGCGAGGGTGTCAGTACTAAAAACATGAAATTGATGAAGAAATGATCATCATCATTAAACCGACTTAAAAAAAAGTAGGTTCTCTGTTCGACTTGTTTGTATGGGTGTTTGGCTGAGGAGCCGATTTTGATGCGATTTTCAGTAAAGTGTTCGTTACATTCTGGGGAATATAGCACTAATGGATTTAACCGACTTCAATAAAAGTAGGTTCTCTATTCGACCTGTTTATATGCATGTTTCTCCACCTTCATCGTGTGAAGGTATTCCCAGCTTAAGCTATTTTATACATTGAAATCAGTGATAACTTTGATTTCCACATCAGATGTTTCTAATCTTTTTTTTTTTTTTTTTGGTGAGTGGGAAATCATCCAATGACTGCTCCCGTCCTGGGTGCGACGGGAGGGCGTGTCAGACTCTTACTGACTAAAACCCACTCATGTTCCTTCGATTGCCCTTTATGTTCCAGGGTCACGGTAACCACTATAAACATTCCGCAACCCCGGCAGGCGTTGGCCCTGTTGGGCCCCTTCCTGTGCTGACTCCTTCTCTTTGAGGCGCGCGTGGAACAAAACGCGCCGTCTACGCGGTCCTGGTCCTAGCCGGGCGGCGAGCTACCCATCGCTCGCCATCCGCAGAACCGCGCCTACGGTGGCCGGTAGTCGTCTTGCGACTCTCGACGTCTTCGCCTGGGTCTTAGTCCGGGGCGAGAGGCTCGTCGTTGCCTCTCGCGCGCCGCCGCTTCCTTCACTAGCATAACTGCTTCGCAGAAGGAGGCGACGGCATCCCATTCCGTCTCGCCCCGAAGCATGGCCTGAACCAGCGCCGGGCGCGAGAGGTCACCGCCGCCGATCGCCTCTACGAGGACACGTCGATGCTCCGCCCATGCGCGGCACACCTCGACTGTGTGCTCGACCGTGTCCTCCAGGCGACCGTTACTGCAGTGGTGACACCCAGGCGTCGCTTCCGCCCGAATCCGACACAGGAACCTCCCGAACTGACCATGTCCGGTGAGGACCTGTGTCAAGCGAAACGTGAGAGTGCCATGACGCCTCTCCAGCCACTCCTCAAAGAGGGGTCTTACCGCCGCTATAACGGCGTGCCCAGCACTAGGTTGCGACAGTCGTTGTCTCCATTCCGCCATGAGATCTCGCCGGAGCTCCGTGAGCCGTGCCGCGATAACCCGCGGCATCGGGACTTCACCCCGGCGTTGCACTTCCACGCGCCACTCGTACGTGTGTGCAAGGACTGTTGCCTCCAGATCCCACGGCGGGACGCCGGCAAGGAGGCATGCCGCCTCACAGGAGACCGTGCGGTATCCCCGCACCATGCGAATGGCCATGAGATGTTTCTAATCTTCAATCTTATAAACCAGGAAATGCCTATCAGACCGAACAACTTTTGCTAAGACATCATTCTTATTTAAGGTGTTATGGTGTAGTTGGATGCTTGGAGTACCACATTTTTTTTTTTGGTGACTGAGAAATCATCCAATGACTGCTCCCGTCCTGGGTGCGGCGGGAGGGCGTGTCAGACTCTTACTGACTAAAATCCACTCATGTTCCTTCGATTGCCCTTTATGTTCCAGGGTAGATGTTCTAGATCTTTAATTTTATACGTCAACAACAGAGAGTGCTCATCAGGCTGAATAACTCTTGCTAAGACGTCATTCTTATATATGTTAGGTATAGTGTACGTAGCTAGGCTCATGGAAGTCCACAACAGGTGCTCCAGATCTTCAATTTTTATACGTCAACAGAGAGTGCTCATCAAGCTGAACAACTCCTGCTAAGACGTCATACATATATATGTTATAGTTTAGCTGGGCTCATGGAGTTCCAGCTCAGGTGTTCCAGATCTTCAAGTTTATTCTCTCAACAGAAATTGCTTATCACGTGAAGCAATTTTTGCTATGATACCATTTTTGTATCTCTTATAGTTTAGCTGGTCTGTGCGGTCCTGCACCAGGGGTTCAAGTTTCCAGGATAAGTTATAGCCTATATGTCGCCCGGACTTAATACCTATACAACAAAAAAAAATCATTGAAATCCGTTGAGTACTTCTGAAGATAGCTGCGACGTCGTCAGCGTGAAGGCTCCAGCTCCACTCCCGTAGGTGATAGCGTGATAATATGTAGCCTATGTTTTGACCCGACCTCTTAGTAATATCCCTGCAAAATTTGAACTAAATCCATGCAGTACTTTTTGAGTTTATCCCGGACATACATACAGACAAACAGACAAACAGATAAACAGACAAACAGACAAAAATTCTAAAAACTATATTTTTGGCTTCAGAATCGATTGTAGATCACGCCCCAAGTATTCTTTTTAAAAAATATTCAATGTACAGTTTTGACTTTCCTACGATTTTATTATATGTATAGATTTATAAAATTTGGTATTTATATGATTTATAAAGTTTGGTAATTTTATTCATAAAATTTGGTAAGTATAGTAATATTTTATTATCTTTGTGAAAAAGTCGCCTGTATTCATAATGATGATTTGTCTATTATGATTGCGATATTTTCAAAACAAGGCAAGAATGAACCCCAACATTCCCCACTTTTTATCTTTGTATTTGACACTCACACAGAAGCAAACGACGAAGAAAAATTATTTCAACGAAATAGCAGTTCAGCAAAATGTTTGTATGCATAATTGCACATACATATATTATCAAACATGAAACCTAACGTTTTAATGATAATCGTAATTACAACGTTTTAAAATTAATCTTAATAATAATGTTTAATTTTAAAAATAACTTATAACATTTCTACGCTGGAAACGGTAGTAGGCATATGAGAACAACGCTGTGTAACATCATAACATCTGTAATACCATAATATACTAAGAAAAAAATCTATTCTATTCTATTCTAACCTTTTTTGGCTTCGCAGTCAGGTATAGGCTTACCTACGTATAAATCTTTCCGAAACCCAATCTGTAGGTTATTCTGTAGTGGTACATCTAGTTGTGTGATCGCAGTAGAGCTTCTCATCTTACCTCTACGTGCCTCAGGCGTGTATTTCACAAACAAAATATTCCCCTCGTTTTTCTGAACCAGGAATGTACAGAATATAATGTCGCACATTATCTTTAAATATAAAAAGTATATCGTAAACGTTGTCTGTTTGCGTCGTGAAATTTTAGAACATCAGTATGGTGGATCCTTATGTTGAGTTTTCATGATTACGGCTGAAAGGATGCCATAAACATATGTGTAAAGATAATACTTATTAAGTCTCCTAACCTCAGCATGTGGTGCTTTGCTCGTATGTTACACTTGTGTGTCATTTTTGTTAAATATCAAGAGATTCTACACTGTAGTTTTAGCGCCACAAATAGACAAAATTCTACTTATTTTGGACCAATAAAATTAATTAATGTACAGTTCTGGCTTCACTATTATTTTAATACATTAGAAAAAACCGGTTTAAAGGCCTTTTTAATCTTTAAATTTTGTAATGCCGGTTTCTCAGGATTAATAAAGCTTTTGTATCAGTAAAAAGTAGTGTATTTATTACATTAGTATTTATTTAGTGGTGTATTTTGTTATTATATTAGTATGTAGTGCAAATTGACGCTTACAAACAAAATAGGGACAAAAACAACTTGACCTCTTTCTAATATAGTAGAAAATAAGCACATCTAGCCTCCTAGACAAGCAGCAATGTAGAAAAGATTGTAGAATAGAATAGATTGTTAAATGTATGGAGATGTCAAATTACTTTGAAAGCTTATATGTCAATCCCATACATTTAACGATCTATTCTACAATGCCACTTGTCTAGGATATAATATATTGACAGTTATGTTATATGTATATTTTGTAATAATATCCAACGTACTTTTTACTTTCTGCTTTATAGGCTTAATTATAACGATGTCTCACTCCAGGTGTCGAAATGTTAGCCAAAGAAAATCGAGCCATCTTCGCTCCTTTAATGATAGGATCCATGTCAATCGGAGGGATGGTTATGGCTTTATATTGTTAAATGTATAAGATTAACATAAGATTACGCTAAGTAATTTGACATCTCGTATAATCCTTCGAACGCACGTGATGTGAGACACAATAGAAAGACAATACTGCCGTCCGATTACTAAAAGGCCGTTAAGTGAATAAACCTCATTTTGAGATATTGACTAAAACGTGGGAATTAATGTCCCTAGACATTGGTTATACATACAGCCATGTTTGTTACACCAAAATATTGGATATCTGATAAGCTTTCTTTCTATGGGTTTTAATGAGTGCTAAGTTAAATTATATTGTTTTAATTAAAGGTTTTGTGTTTTAGTGTTGTTTATCTATTGTATGATGGGGCCTCTTACAATACTAAAAAACGGCTGGCTGAAGTACAGCCGTCTTATAGCGTTGTAACGCAATTGTAACCGCCATTCATTTACTTTTGAGTCACAGTTTAATGCATTTTCAAAGCTAAATAACAGTTAAATCACTTAACCGTTTTTTAGAATAGTAAATTGATTGAAACTCAATTAGCTGTACTTGAGAAAAATCGTTATTAGACTTTAACTGTCTATGTTATTGTTTCGAGATGCGAATATTATACATATTTCTGATCTAAAATACAGTTTCTGAATAATACGTGCACAATAACTGCCTTTTAGTTTTGCAATTACTAGCAAATTGATATTGCTCTAAAGACAAATGGACGACTATGTGTTAAAATTTGGGCTAGTTATTTGTGCTTTTAAATGTGCGTGCGTGTAAAGTGTAACAGTTAGGTAATTAAAACAAAACATACATATTTCTACTTAAAGTATGTTTAATCAAATAAAGAAATTAAAACAATTATTAAATTTTAAAAGAGCTCACAAACATTTGTGGTTGATAAAAACAGAAATTACCCTGAAAGAGCAACCAAAATAATTATAAAGTTAAGGACTAGCGGCATTGTATATAGCTTATAAAAGACATAACATGTAAAGGGGTTAAAGTATTAAAGTTTTTAGTTGAAGGCGTCAATCACAAACCAATGTAAACCAATTAAAATCGCATTCAAAATATCACAAAGTTTGTTACTTTTTTGTTTTCTTTTTTTTTTTGGTGAGTGGGAAATCATCCAATGACTGCTCCCGTCCTGGGTGCGGCGGGAGGGCGTGTCAGACTTTTACTGACTAAAACCCACTCATGTTCCTTCGATTGCCCTTTATGTTCCAGGGTCACGGTAACTATTATACACATTCCGCAACCCCGGCAGGCAAGTTTGTTACATATATGGTATTTTGTACTTATTTTATATTCTTGTTAGAATTAAATTAACTTATTCTCTAATGAGATCAATAATGTGTTTTTATCATTATGTATACCAGCTTGTAAACAATGTACGTAATATTATTTATTAAACTACGCTTAGGAACTAAATCAACATTATAAAAATAATTAATATAAAAATCCAATTTCTAATGTTGGATAAATAAAGTAGATATTGTAGATCCAACATTAGAAATTGGATCGGTTTTCTTTAGCCGTGCTGTTGCGTTCCACACATTCGGGAATATCGTGCCAGAATTTTATTTTGTGCGGTGCGCTAATATCTTTTAAAACGTTTATTATTGATGCTTTTCTCGCCTTGTCAATACCTTTAGACGCTCGTGGTGTGGGCTCTGGCGTTGTCGTGCATAAATGTGAACCCGTTGCCGATAAAGTGTGAATAGGGCATCACGTGAGGCTGATGACAGTTCAAAGCAGGTAGACTTGGCCCAGACACGAAGGCAAGCTCTGTCTTACCGTCGGCACTGATTCCTTCCCAAACCGTCCACGAATCACCACCATAACTGACCCTCTCTTCAATGCAGCTTTGTGCAAAGCGTTCTCCATCTGTCCTGTAGACCTTGTTCCTTCCGTTGTTACCATAGAACATGATTTTACATTCATCAGAGAAGAGAACTTTGCTCCATTCGCGTGCAAAATCAAGGCGCGCTCTTCGATGGTCTGCAGTTAATTTCGGTCCATTTGCTGGCTTGTGTGCAGTCCACGTTCCTTCAACCTTCTTCTAATTGTAGAGTCACTTACAGCGACCCTTCGTACAACTTGAAGCTGCTGCTGCAGTTGAAATGCATTAAGGTGCCGGTTTCGCAAAGAAGTTGTTACAATAAATCGATCATCTCTCTCAGAAGTGACCCGATTCCTGCCAGATCCAGAACGGCGCTTGAACACACCAGTCTCTCGATAGCGGTTGTACACTCTATGAACAGATGACAGGCTTAGAGGCCATGTTCGAGCCACAACACGCTGACTAAGTCCAGAATCCAGCAATGCCACCACTTAGGCGGCTTCTGTGGACGTCTTACAGTCACAGTAAACAAATTAAAAACAAAAACGTTAAAGATAAACGCAATTTTTTAGTTTTTGAACGTGAAATGTTCTCCAACTGTAGACGCACATTTGTCTCAAAATAGTGATTCATTTTATTTAGAGGATAAACAAATCCTCTAAATGAAATGAATCACTATTTTATTTTATTTTATTTTATTTCGAATTTTTTTTTAGCTTACCATTGTAATGGCCAGATTGCCAGCTATACAATAACGTTTTTTTTTCATGGAATGAAAACTCTTTTGAATTAAATTAGGTGTTTCAATGTTTTAACAAATTAAAACGAAGGTGTTACGATTGTTTTGATGAGAAGTGCATTTAAACAAAATCCTTACCTTACCTCTCGTTCGTGGTCATTTTTGGCGGGAATGTGCACAATCGCTCACAGACACGTCTTACCCGTCCTCTGAGTTGCGAACAACTGGAGTGTGCGAGGTGCAGGGGTATCCGTTCGCGAAGGTAGATAGACGTCTTTTAGCGTTGGAACGTCACTTAGCCGTTTTTTGTATTGTATTTGTTGTCATATTATTTGGTACAATCACAACTAAAAAACGGTCACTGTCTTTTAGAATTGTATAATCTCCAGAATCACTTTGGCTTACCAACGCCTACCCAGCTAAGTGTAAGTAACGGTTTTGTAGAGTGGTAATTGAAGAAAACTGTCTTTTAGATGATGGAAATGTCAATGCGCCTTGTATGACAATAAATCATTAAAAAACCTTTAAAGTAATATAACGGTTTTATACTGTTGTACTTTCATTTAACCGTTTTCTAAGATTGCAATTTGTATTAAAATAAGTTTTAAATAAACGGTTACGAGCGTGTAGCCGTATTATAGTGTTATAAAGTGACATAACCGTGTTTAAGTGTTGACCGATCGCGAAAATAGTGCAGATAGCCGTGGGGGTGATCTCCATATCTCTGGCCTAAATGGAGATAGAAAAATATGACCCAGACTGAAAGATCACGTGGTATATATAACTCAATTTTGACCAAATGACACTTAACGGCCTTTTAGTAATCGGACGGCAGAATAGCAACTCGACAGCTGGCTGTCGGTTAGTTGTTGAAAGGTCAAACTATATTCAATTACCTATTCTAAACGAATATGTCCAGAGGTTATCATCTACACTAATAATAGAAAGAGGCACAGTTTTTTATTAGTTACTAGCTTTTGCCCGAGGCTTCGCTCGCGTTAGAAAGAGACAAAAAGTAGCCTATGTTACTTTCCATCCCGTCAACTATCTCCACTTAAAAAATCACGTCAATTAGTCGCTCCGTTTTGCCGTGAAAGAAAGACAAACAAACATACAGACAGACAGACAGACAGACAGACACACTTTCCCAGTGGGAAAGTGTGTCTGTCTGTCTGTCTGACAAACAAAATCCCTACTGATATTATAAATGTATAATACCAGTATGGATTTTGTTTGTAGGTGGTAATTTTCGTATCCAATACGTGAGCAAAGCCACAGATCCAGGTAGTATTCCATATTACCCCACACAAAACCTTCATGTCGGTCAAAACCACACTGTGAAGACAAGACCCGTTAAAAATATCCTCACATTTCCGCCCCGAGCTACAAAACCATATGCAAAAACTCCCTTGAAATATGTATCACAATACGTGTAGCCTCCAGAATTCTAAGGTACGGCAAGCCTTAGTAGAAACCTCACGTTGAGACAATAAAAACTGAGGTATACACAAGTAGGCGCTCTAAATGCTGTCGTGTTGACATTAAAACACTTGAAATATTCTTTTAGTGGAAGCTGTTTTAAATGGCGCATTGGTTACGCTATGTGGTTAATTGTTCGGAAAGTATTATAATAATCCATACTAATATTATAAATGGGAAAGTGTGTCTGTCTGTCTGTCTGTCTGTATGTTTGTCTTTCTTTCACGGCAAAACGGAGCGACGAATTGACGTAATTTTTTAAGTGGAGATAGTTGAAGGGATGGAGAGTAACATAGGCTACTTTTTGTCTCTTTCTAACGCGAGCGAAGCCGCGGGCAAAAGCTAGTAACCTATAGTTTAACTATACAAATGACCTCAGGAAGGTATGGCGAAATAAGGATCATTAAATACGGTTTTATGGGATCTGCCTATGTAGACTTATTATCGTCAGTGTCCTTTGCCAGATAATTGTATCAACATACTGTACATAATAATTATATGATGAAGTTAAAATGACCAAGTAATAGAACACACAAAATACGGTATTTGACACTCTATTAACCGATAAATCTAAGACATAATTTTTATAAAACCTATATTTTTATTAGTCATAAGCATCAGATTTGATATTAATTTACTGTAAAATTGGATTTTTAATTGCTTTGAAATCAATAAATAGTTAGTCAATATAGTTGCTAGCTTGTGACGTCACAAGGTGATATTGCCATTCAAAATCTATAGGAGAATCACGTTTTGACAGTTCAGAAAAAATACGTCAATTGATGATGGTGTCAAATACCGTATCCACGCACATGGCCGGTGTTTATTTATACGTAAAATGATAAAAAACCTACCCTAACTGCTCCTTCACGATTTTCTAGTTATTTAGCAGAGCAGATAAGTGGCGCAACAAACTTTCCATCAAAGTGATGGATGAGAGTGACGCAAGAGTGAACTCGGATAAATAACACCAGGGGTAAGCTACTAAGTTTAGGAACGATTGCATTAACATCCTAAACTTAACATGTCATTAACTTAGATATTCTTTTTATAAGATATTGCAGGTGTCTATAGCACCAAAAAAGTATTTTGCCAAATCGTTCCAGGCGTTTTTAAGTAATCGAGAAGCGAACATAAAAAATACAGCCGAATCGAGAACTTCCTCTTTTTTTGATAATTGTATGGTATTGAAGATGTCTATAGCACAAAAAAGAATCCCAATCGGTCCAGTTAAGAGTAATCGAACGCATACATTAAACATACAGCCGACTTGAGAACGTCGTCCTTTTTAAAATCGGTTAAAAATCACAACCTATTCCTATTTGAAGTCCGTTAAAAAATAGGCATATTAAATTGGTGGATTGTATACAAAACAATTCTAAAATACACTTCTAAAACCTTTCTTATTATTCAAACTACAATTTGAATATCAAATCTCTCTCAAAATTGAACAAACACAATTATTCAGACATCAGTCACTGTCGCATAATTACATAATAACGATCTGATATCGTTTCCACCGGTGCCTGAAAACTGACAGACCCCTTTATTTTTTAAAAAGATATCTTCTTCAAACTTAATTAAACGCGTCATACTGCTAACCTTATGCACCCCTAAATCAAACAAACCAACAATGTTGCCGAGGTAATGGGTGCATCGGATCACGGACTCTCGAACAATGAGCAATCAATGGCTAAATTAAACAACTGCCTTCATATACCTTTGCGAAGATAGTGGGATACTGGAAGTGACTATGATGTATGGTAAGCACTAGTGAAAAGTGACGCGCCCCAATACAGCTCAAGCTCAAGCTCAAAAGCTCAAGCTCAAAGCTCAAAACTATTTTATTCAAATAAACCATTTACAGGTACTTTAGGATCGTCAAGGTGTCAGTCTGTTAGAAAAATGAAGCTAGGTGCTCGTTCCAAAAAGTAGGTCCTATGGAGAAGAGCGAGCAAGAATCTCCATGGACACTCTTTTAAAATCAATAGATTACAAATTTTGGTTACATCATTCATTGTTGAATCTAAGGTACTATGTGAGAACAACGTGACAAGTCGTACATGTTAGAAATTTACATACACAAGTAAATTAAATATATGGATAATGAAGTGTTGGGGCGCGTTTTCTCTGAGACAAGCTGTAATAGAGCATTTATTTCACCAATCCGTGTTGAGCAAGTGTTGTGATAAATGCTATTGCCTTATCTGTATTACAAGAGACATTTACCTTGCCTTGCCTTGCAGAGGACAGTAATAAGCTGGTATTACGTATTTATTATCTATGAGGAAGAAAACAAACAAACAGAACTTATTCATCGATTTCGATCGAGCGTACAGCACTCAAAACAACAACGATTCAATTCGCCATCAGCTTAGCCTTTTCCCAGTTACGTTGAGGTCAACTTTTAGTCCCGTAGGCAGCTGAATACCAATGTTTTAATACTAATTATATAGTTAGTATAGTTATAATAATTAGGTAGTATAGTTAATAGTTTTAATAAAAAGCTACCTCTGTACTCAATTACGGGATAAAAAACTACGACGATTGGTCGCTCATTTAAAAAATGTAATAATAGAAACTTCATAACCAGCCGCGGACAAAAACTAGTTAGTTTTTGTCCGCGGCTGTTACGGTCATAAATGTCAAAACCTTCTTTTTTTATTTTACCCCTTTAGAGTTGGAATTTCCAAAACTCCTTTCTTGGTGGATACTTTCTCTTTACAAAGAACACATCCTACAAGTATCATGATACTTGTAGGATGTGAAAGTCTCTAGGACCGGCCAGGACTGCCTTGATATACAATGTGTAACTGAATTAAAGCACTTTGAGAAAATACATAGTTTGTTCAGAATCGTTTACTGAATCAATTTTTTGTAATTTTTAATATAGGTAATATTTTATCCTAAAAATAATTAAAACTACGTAAACTGCTGTCACACTTCCGCTGTACAGTCAAAACAAACTAAAATGGATGAAATACCTACTACGCTAAACCCTTATGCAAGTGCGACTGTGTGCATGCGTAGATTTGTAATGTGACTATAATTTTCTCCCACAATCTGTACAACTAATTAATAAAAAAAACAGTGTTTTAAACATAATAATATATAACAATTCAGTGTATGTATTATGATTATAACATAATATTCTAATTGGGGTATAGATAGATAGATAGATAAAGCGTTTATTTAGCGCAACACAAGGCATTAAAACAAAAACATAATAAAAAGGACAGAAAAAAAACATATAAACGATACAAGCTAGAAAGAACCACACTATTAAAATTCGACTCCACCCGAAGCGACAACACGAGTATACATTGGTTCGCGTGTCGATGATGTGGTTCTGGCTTCAAAAAAAAATTGACCATAGACTAATAATTTGATTCTGATAACAATATATAAACAATTTGTCAGTCAATTTACCATTTTATATTTAAAGATTTTTGCATTGCTTTTGGCTCTGTATTCATATTTTATTTCTCTTTGTCTACGACTAGCAAATACTTAAGTACTTAGAGACCTTTAAAAATATTCCCATCCCAACTATAAAACCTTTTTGAACGCAATGAAATTTTTAAGTCACGTATGAATATTATGATAGAAGTTTTTATAAGGCTTTGAATTTAGAACTAAAAAACTAACTCTATTTGAGAGCTTTTAAAGAGATAGTTATATTTTACGTTTACTGAATACATTAACTAGTTAAGCTGTTTAATTGGTGATAATAAACTTAGTGTAATAAATAATAATAATAAAATACTTAGTATACAATAAATAATCTATATAAATAAAAATGAATTGATGTTCGTTAGTCTGACTAAAACTCGAGAACGGCTGGGCCGATTGAGCTGATTTTGGGTTTAAAATGTTTGTCGTAGTCCAGGGTAGGTCTAAACGGTGAGCAAATGAGAAAAAATTGCGAGAAAGATAGAGTAAAACAACAATTCTATTTTCCCATATAAAAGTTGTACATGTTCTGTTGGATGTCGTTGTCATAGTAACCGGCAAATCAAGTGTCAAATTCAAGTGTTACAGTTACAACCATAGAGGTTAGAACCCGTGAACCTGACAATTTTCAAAATACGAATGGAATTATTTTCATAAATCCAAATCATGCAAATAATTAGTTGGTTTTATTTTAAAGCCATTTAATACGGTTTGAAATAACAGAAAGGCGTGTAATATGCTATAAAAAATAAGACTGTAATGAGTTTTTCTTATTTCCAACGTACAAAAATAATATTACGATAAAAAAATATCTAGATTTAAAATATTTACTAGCTTTCGCCCGCGGCTTCGCCCGCGTGGATGTCGAACTTCTACCTACTATTTTAACCCTTTAGGGTTATTTTTTATATTCTTTACAAAGAATAAACCCTCCAAGTTTAATGTAGGTATTTAGTTAGTTATTGTTATATATTAACAAACACGTTGATATCAGTCAGTGAGTTTACTATTATATACATATATCAAATGACTTCTCTCGGCCTCAGTGTCAGACTTTTACTGACTTTTATGATCCGCAACTCAGGCAGGCATTAGCCCTAGAGGGCTCCGTCACGTGCTGACTGCTCTGTGAGTTTCGAGTGGAACAAACGCGCCGACAACACGGGCCTGCTCCTTATCCGCCGGTGAGCTACCTATCGCTCGCCGTCCGCAAGGACACGGTAGCCCGCCCAAAGCACAACATACCTTCACCGTATGCTCCACCGAGTCCTCCAGGCGACCGTTGTCGCAGTGGTGACACCTAGGCAGCGCTTCCGCCCGAAATCTGACACAGGAACCTCCTGAAATCTCCGTGTCCGGTGAGGACCTAGGCTGTGTCCGGCGATACGTGAGAGCGTCGTGGCGCCTCTCCAGCCACTCCTCAAACAATGATGAATGTATCTCTCCAATGACTCCACCCACATACAATAGAAGACTGAGACCGGGTATTAATTTTGTTTCACGACGCACTCTCATAAGCATATGAAACGACACCCACATACAAATCGAATCAGGGATAGAACCAAACAATTGTTAAATTTACTGAATTTATTTAATTTCTTTTTGTTTTTGACCAAACGACCCAATATTTATCACGAACGTATCGACAACCAAACACATTTTACAACAAGGATAGAACCAGCACGAAGGAAAGCTGCCTGGGATGATCATTATTTTCACTTTGAAACAAAACAAAGACCCCAGCAAACCGCAACGCATTAGTGAAACCGCATTCAATTAGGTTAAGCCGTTTTTGAGATTAGCCCGAGCAAACGTATAGACAAACAGACAAAAATTCTAAAAATCATTGTTTTGGGTTCTATTGCGTATATAAAGCCAATATTGCCAGATTACTAAACAATTATTAGGCCACTCCTACACACGTGAATCTAGATTGTGATAATGTGGGGAAATCGATACAAATCTTTTATGAATAATTAGGTGATATGATTTAAATAAATTTTGTTTACATTAATAGGTAAGTGATACGAAGTTCACCGGGTCATCTAGTTTACAATAAAAACTTTAATAGAGTTGATTTTTTTTTACTATAAAACCTTTATCGCGTCTAACCCTCAACTTGGCATTATTAATAAACTTTTTTTTACTATACTCCACGTGTACAATTCTGTGAGGTTTTATTGTAATGTAATGTTTGTGTGTAATGTTTTGCAATACAACCGAGATAAATACAAAGTATATACGAGTACGTTTCTTACCACATACTTTTACTTAGATATTCTCCGTTTCTTTTACACCATCATACTTAAACCGTTGTGCGACAGTGACAACAATATTCGCAAGCGGAAGCGATTATTAATCAACGTATTACATGTTTCGTTCTAACTTAATAATTGCAATTTAATAACTATCCATCAACTCGAATACTTAGCATACTCTCCCCAAGTATTCTAAATTAAATTCTGTGCTTCAATCGCTCTGAAAACCAAGTGCGCTCAACACTGCTCCCAAATTACCCCGAATTATCCAGTATCTTTACATTCACGGCCTCAAACCCCTCTGTTTACATAGCGTGAAGATGCGCGTTGAGTGATCGGCTTATTTCGGCGTATATAATTAAGTCATGAACAAAGAGAATGCAGCTACACATCACAAGAGGGGAGAATGACATGTGTCCATGCATGAGGGTAAATTGACACGTGTAGAGGTGTAATAGAAGTCTTGTGTCTGGGGACTTCAAAAAGGAGGTTCTTGATGAGTGTGTCTTTGAACTAAGATTAGGAGAGATTTTTATTTATTTATTTATTAGGTCTACCAACAATGTTTTACATCCAAGCATGCAAAAACACTTTTTAAAGCAAACTTACAACAATGCAAACATTACTTAAAGGTAAACACCGCTTACCGAAGAAAGATGAAGGAGAAACTTAATACTAAACTAAAATAAAATAAATTGAGACTTAAAACTTAACAAAAAAAAAAGATAAACAGAAAAGAAAAAAAAAATAAGTGGACATACTAAATAAATAGACAGACTAAATATCACTGATTGAACTTAAGATACGTTTTTGTTTAGGCTGGGTATCATAGTGAAAATCAATCCTGTCACTGAGCCTGTTCACAATTCTAGACAGTTTCGCATATGGAGAATTGGAACCTAAAACTGTCCTTCTTAGAGGTGGGCAGAGCGGTGTGATTGGTTTGCGAGGGATCCTAGATGGAGCATTGAATCTAAGCAAGGCCAGTAAACTTGGACAATCAATTTGGTGTAGGAGGATCTTGGAGGCAAACATTGCCTCGTTAATCTTTGTGCGATGTTCCAAACTATCCATATTAAAACGCTCTAAGCGACAGTTGTAAGAGCGTATTTTTTTAGTAATACCATTCAAAAATGCTAAGTGCCAGACAAACCGTTTTTGACATCGTTCGAGACGCAGAGCATGAGTTGCATAATGGGGACGCCAAACAATACTACAATATTCAATGATACTTCTTACCAGACTATTGTATAGTAGTATTTTAGTACGATTATCGCGAAAACCTTTACTATTCCTAAGCATAAATCCGAGCATTTTGGATGATCTTTTAATTACACTATCCAAGTGTGGTACGAATGTCATTTTTTTGTCGAAAGTAACACCGAGATCTTTTACATTTTCTACTTCAGTTATTTTAACAGAATTGATGTAATAGTCATGGCTTAGGACTTGCGTTTTTCTTGTAAATTTCACATGATAGCATTTATTTTCATTTAGCAACATTCCGTTGCTGTTACACCACAAAATTAATCTATTAAGATCACTTTGTAGATTTTTGGCATCCTGATCCGATTCAACTATTTTCACAAATTTGAGATCGTCAGCATACATAAAAACTTCAGAAAATTTAAAACATTCAGGGATATCATTTATGAAAAAGTTAAACAAGATTGGGCCCAAATGTGACCCTTGGGGCACACCGGAAGAAATTGGTTGCAAGCTTGACTGATACCCATTAACTACTACGGAAAAAACTCTTAACATCAAATAGGATGATATCCAACCAAGCAAGGATCCTGATATGCCATAAGCTCGTAATTTATTTATGAGAACTTTATGCGATACTTTGTCAAAAGCCTTAGAAAAGTCCGTGTAGATGACGTCAGCTTGATGTCCCCGATCAATGGCATGTATTAGGAGTTCAGTGAACGGAACTAAATTCGTATTTGTGGATCGGCGTGGAACAAATCCATGTTGGTTGTCACTTAAATACAAACGTAAATGCTTCTGGAAATAAGGACTGAGTAACGCTTCAAAGATCTTAGCAAATGCTGACAGTATCGATATAGGCCTGTAGTTACTTATAGCTGTAATATCATCTGATTTGAAAACCGGTACTACTTTGGCCATTTTCCATTTTAGAGGAAATACACCTGTTTTAAGGGATTTATTGTAAATCAGCGTTAGTGGTTTAGCCAGCTCGGAAAAACAATTAGCAATAAATACTGGATGAATTCCATCAGGACCTGCACCCTTTCTAGAATCTATATTTTTTAGTTTAAATTCCACACATTCCTGTTCTATAAGAGGGCAGCTAAGGCACAAACTGTTCTGATCCAGGACACGTAGATTTTCGGACATGTACTCGGTGTCAGAAAACACATCATAGGTGCTGTATACAGATGAAAAGTGTTCTGCGAACATCTCGCATATTTGTTTTCCATCAGATGAATTTACTGAGCCGTTTGTCATTGTCTTAGGGTATGCGCTTGAGCCCCCTCGTCTAGCCTTAACATAGGACCAAAAAAGCTTAGGATCTCTCCTAAGCTCTGTTTCAAGACGTTTGGTGTATAAGTTGTAGCACACTGTTGATAATCTATCACAACTTCTGCTTAAGTATTTTAATTCTACAGCATCCATTGGATTATTATATTTTTTATAACGTTTCCTGAGCCTATGTTTTTCGTTCAATAATTTAATTAATTTATGATTGAACCACTGAGGAAATTTGTTGTTTTTGGGTTTTTTATGTGGAACGAATTTTTCAATAGCAATATTGATGTGATGGTAGAACACCTTAAGCATTTCATTTACATCGCAGCAGACTTCAAGTGCTGCAATCCAATCGATTTCCGCCAAGTAATTGCGTAGAGATTCATAGTCTCCTTTGAAGAAATTTGGTTGAACATTAGTTGTATTATAGGGAAGTCTAGCATCTGTTTTTAGTGGTATTGTGATATCTAACGGGGGGTGCGGCTTATGAATATTACTAATGGGAGTGAAACACTCTGTAACATTGCACAAAGATATGGTTGAAAGAAACAAGTCAAGTGTGCGGTACATATGGTTTTTAATAGAATTTAACTGATATAGACCATTGACGTGTAAGAAATTTAGCATTAGCTGGATTTTACTACTTAGCCCAGAGATATCATTTTGGTTCGTAATTTTCTCCCAGTCGATTTCCCATAGGTTAAAATCGCCTACAATACAGAGTTCTGAGTCTGCCATCTGCTCTATCGCAGAGTTACAGCTATCGATGAAAAGATCTAAAGAACGTGTTGTTAAAGGCGGTGGCAAGTATACTGCACAAAATGTTATTTGAGGTTTACCATGTAATCCGGGAACATCAAGAATCACCCACAGATCCTCACAGCTACTTTCCCAAGCTCTGACGCATTTAGATTTTAAGTTACTTTTTATTGCAATCAACACCCCACCACCCTCCTCTTTACAAGAGCCAGATGTTTTTCTATCTCTCCGGTAAACAACATAACGACTGTCGAACAATTCACTGCTTAATACTGAATCATTTAACCAAGTTTCACTTATTATTACAACATCATAATTATTACAACAAATGTTACGATAAAAAGATTGGACTTTAGTTTTTAAACCTCCTGCGTTTTGATAGTATATTTGCAAACTATTGAATTTTGATTATAACAATAAAAGTACATGCATAATTAAGAACAATAAAACATATTTTCTAAATTATCTTTTTGAGAGTTTCACTGTTCTTGATAAGGATGTGGTCAGAGTCATCACTTTTCTTGATAAAAATTTTGCCGTTCCTTACCCATACATATTTATAGCCCTTCTCTTTCGCCTTAAGACGGGCAGAAGCGTGAAGAGCTTTATTAGCCGGTGACAGGTGCTCGACGACAAACACCGGACTTTTGGTGCACGCCAGTCCAAAATCAGCTGTATTAAGTTTGTTATCTGCATTTTTTCTGTTGTAGGTAATAACAGCAGCAAGAAGCTCATCACGTTTCCTGGGGGTAGCGAGCTGGACGACTATGGACCTGGGGCGGGGGTTGTTGGTGTTTATTTTTGCTATGCGAGTCGAGTGTAGTATGTCACAATCTTGGACTTCACAACCAACCACTGAGCCCAATTGTTTAACAATTGTAATAAGATTCTCATTCCTATTTTCTGGGAGGCACTGAAGTTCCAGGTTGTTTGATCGGGCATGTTGTTCAAGGTAGTTAATTCTAGCATTTAAATCTGAGACTGTGTTTTTCAGGTGTTCATTCTCATTCTTTAGGCATTTTGTTTCGGCACTGATTTCTGTACATTTAGACTGAATTTTATCGAATTCCTCGGTGTGAAAATTTAATGAGGCTTGCAGCTCCTGGATATCCTTTCTTACAGGCGCTAACTCTTTGTTAATGGTATTAACTATAACAGTGTTGATTTGTTGAAGCATTGTGGCGTATTGGACTTGTATAACCTCCTGTACAATAGTACGCACTTCCTCAGCGGTAACAGGATTTGAGTTCGGGGGGGAATTTAAGGCTATCCTTTTGTTACCTCTGGCGGTGGTAACATTCCTTATAGGCGTTGAGTCACTTTTTTTTGCAGCACTCCTACATTTTATTTTGTTCATACAGTCTGGGCATTTCCACTGATAGAAAACTTCGGAATCGTCGGGAATTTCCGGCAGTGCTAGGCAAAGAAAGTGGTACGATTTGTTACAAATAATACAGTTTATGAATTGTTCATTTTCATCAATGCCTTCATTGGTACAACATTCCCACTCAAGAATCACCGAAGCCATCATACGGCAGTGTATTAGTTGCCTTCGTAGAGAAAATAAAACTTAGGCACAATACGTACAATGCGCCGTCGCCCGTCGGCTTTGTTTACTCTATAGTAGCGAGAACCGGTGTGGTGATGCGTCACGATGCACGGACGCGCGCTGCTATGGCACTTATATGCTACTCGTAAGCGCGCAATTGGCGTGTACTACGCGAAATATTGTTTTTCGTGCACCCACTGTCGATCAACTGAGATTTTAAAATGTCAACAAATTTTTTTACGCAAAATGATCGTTTAACGCACTTTTCACTGTTCACAATTTATGCCAATATTCACAACTTTGATATCTATGTAGTTCATAACTTTACGACGTATTAATAGTAAAATATGACTGATATTTATACTGAGATTGTGAAACCAATGGCGTTTATTCGTTAAGCGATAAATATTATTATCTTTGAGGAGTTGCGTTGTAGTTGTAAATGATTACAGAGGGCTACGAATGCTCTTCAACTCAGGTATAAAAAATAAAGTGTTTCTTAAAGGAATTATATTATACTAGCTTTTGCCAGCGACTTCGTCCGCCAGGAATAATAGTTCCCGTTCCCGGGGGATTTCGGACATAAAAACTATTCCATGTCCTTTCTCGGGTCCCAGACTATATCTGTACCTTATTCAAATCGGTTCAGTGATTTAGGCGTGAAGAGAAGAGGCAGACAGACATAGTTATTTTCTCATTTATAATATTGGTATCGACTATCGTCTTATATCCTATCAACCATTTGTCCGTCTGCAGAAATGTCTGGCCATTTCTACTTTAGAGTACTTTTGCTGCATAAAATAGCGGTCATTAGTTATTTGACGAATAACTTTTTGTCGAATTCTCTACATTGAGTTGACTTCAAATCAGATTTTTTGCATTTCATCGCACACTGAACTATCTTGTACTTGTGGGCCAGCCCCATGGTTGAAGAGTAAAAAGTGTTTACATTTCAGGTCTTAAACAATTATAGAATTGACAACTTACAGTTTTCATTTCAAACTCATAACCTAATTGACTGAACAATATAGCAGAGGCCACAAAAACAGAAACCTCTTTCATATTGTCTCACATAATACAACTCTATTTTCCCTATCGTTTCCAGATGGGAAAATCAACAAGTTCCAAACCACTGAATCTGAGGAAAAACATTTATAAGTCGATTGTAAGAAGTCAATAATATAGATGAAACAAAGTAGCCGTCAGCTCACGAACGTACCAATACGATATTTTTGCGATACACCAAACGTTCCGACGTAGTTTCTTTAAGTTTACGATGGCTCTCTATACGGTGAAGTCGTAAACCGAATTCTCAAAGGAAACTAACAAACTGGGTTCGGTAGGCTTTGGACATAGGATACTTTATTTGATAAATAAGTAAATAATAATAATAATAAATATCCTGGGACATCTTACACACGGCTATCTGATCCCAAGCTAAGCAGAGCTTGTGTTATGGTAATCAGACAACTGATATACATACTTATACATTTTTTTAAATACATACATATTATAGATAAATAACACCCAGACACAGAACAAACAATTATGCTCATCACACAAAGTTTGTCCTGGGTGGGAATCGAACCCACGACCTCTGGCTTAGCAGTCAGGGTTACTGACCACTAGACCAACAGGCCCGTCAAGTGGTTGTGAGGTTATTGTTTTTGGTTTTGCGGTTTAAATGTATTTTTTTTAAACAAACTTACAAAAAATGACCAACGAAACGACTGTAATAATAATATGCGGAAAAGTTTGGTTTATTGTTTAATCTTCGAAACTACAGGTCTGATTACAATAATTGTTTAACTGCTTGAAAACTACACAATTTCCGAGTGCGATTAAATATATTTTATTCGTACAAATTACTATCTCCCTAAAATACTAATTTAAGTAAAAGAAGTTAGCTAGTTTTCATAGGTTAATTTTCTACATAATTACTTTTATTACTATTGACAATTGAGGTACAGTTAGTAACAACGACTTTTATATTTTGTTCTTAGGTACATATTTATTAATTAAATAATGTGTGCTTTCATTGTGACATAATAAATATAAATATTTAATTACAAAAATACATACTCTTAAACACCAAAGACGATGCAGAAGAATGTAGACGCTAATTAAGCTACCTAAAGTTCGTTACAAAAATGTTCCCAAACCCACAGTTTTCGTATTCCTATTAAAGAACAATAAGTTACATCGACATAAGTCGGGCAAAGACGCTCAGTGTTCTTCTGTGCACGAGTATAAAATAAATGCTATAAAACTTATATTAACTGCTTTGGAAAACATGCGATATAAAACTAAGGTACTTATTGGTGAATTGGAAATATTGGCTCTGTTTTATTATTTACATAAGTACTTCGGTTGCTTTGGGGCTCCGGCCAGACAGTAACAGTAATAGGAAAATTGGAGCTGCGGAGATTTTTCGTGCAATTTATTGAACTTTAGTCTTTAGTCAAACGGAATACGGTTTATGAATTTTTTAGTGCTGTTGTCTAGCGCAAAACAAGTTTTTTTTTTACTTTTAAAATTAGGGTTGTTGTAGTAGCAACCATATTTTTCTTTTAGGGCTAAAGCCTCCTATCATATAAAGAAGCCACGAACATTAATCACCACAACTGCACTTTATGCATTTCAGATTCTTAACTAATTTATAAATTGCATGTTTGACACATGCCAAAAGAAATGTCTAGGTTTCCTCACGATGTTTTCCTTCACCAACACCGATTTCAGTGGCATCCAAGATAAGGCTCCATATTGTTTAATTATCTGATAAACAGTCTATGTAATAAATATTGGAATACAAGAAAGAGCATAATATTTGAAAGTGTGGGTATAATAATATGAACAGAAGAAGTAACATTGACATTGTTCGATTTCGTACATAATATAAATAAAAAAATATCTTGGAACAACTTACACACGGCTAACTAAGCTAACCAGAGCATGTGTTATGATAATTAGACAACTGTTAAATATACTCATACATACATACTTATAATAATTATAATATACCGTTTGTACCAATTTTATGTTTTCTTGTGTTTTTTTTTAAATTAGAAGTAAATTTTATTTTTCTGCTTAGCTTGGAATCAAATGGCCACGTGTGAGTTGTCCCAAGATATATTTACATATTTATTTCCAATAGTTTTGCTGTTTTGTTGCACCTTAACAGTTTTGTAATGCTGTATATAATATTGAATTCTGCTGCTCTCTTCCACAAAATTTGTCCTCACTGATTTATAAAACAGTTCCACGGCAGAACGACGCAAACATAAGCTAGTTAAACTTAACAACATTACAAAATAGACGTTATCTTTCATTTAGTTCCTCACGGAAACAACTCTTTAGGTACATGCCACTCTATATATCAAAGGTACAACATTTATCATTTCACGCATCTAACCAGTAAATACCGGCGTTGAATTATTAGCTAGTAATGCAGCCTGAATGTTCGCGCTTCGTTCTTTATGCCACTAACTCACGCACATATGGGGCAAAGAGTAGAAAATGTTTTGACAGATGCGTCTAGATGTACTTATATAGCTTAAATCGTAAACTATTCATCGTTAATTTTTTTTAAAGCATTGTTTGGCGTGTTTAATGCGTCTCGTTTAGTAGCCACACCATTACGTCAGCGATACGATACAGCGTGATATGCATAATTAAGTCATACAGGTAGTACACGTAATTGCTTCAGGTTTGATTGTTTACGTATTTAAGTTAATATGTTTGGTATCGTAATCACAAAACTAGCTATAAATCTAGTAATTATTTTGTTTCAAAGAAACAGGAAAGATATCAGATGCCTCTTCTGATCATATGAATTACGCGTCTTCATTTTCTAATAGGGGGTTTACTTTTAGTGTGTTGAAAAGTAAAAAAGTAATCAATTTTACTATAATGTCTATAGAGTATGGTGATCTGCCCATCATGTGTGCCTTTTCCATTATACGCTTAAATTGAATCCACAGTAAACACATTTACTACGTAAATATTTTCTTAGTCTCAGGTAGTATTCCACACAATAAAATGAAAATTTCCAGATCCTTCTCATTATAAAACAGATAGGTACTAATAAGCTATTTAAATTCTAGCTCAGGATCGTGCCCTAATTATGTTTGGGTCTTTACCGACGTCCTAATGTATACAAAAATACACACGAGTTAGTTTTATTTATGTAGTAGTATATAATGACGGTCAGTAAAGCCTTGGTATAATTTGGTAAGGAAAAATCTTGAATAGCCCATGTGACTTTTTCAGTTCATATGTGCCTTTTGTTTGTCTATAACTGGCATCTTACACACTGAGTCACAAGTACGGATTGTCATTCTCAGCTCTTAGACCAAATCAAAAAGTCTGGTAATAGGTCTAACGAATGGATATCATGTTGCTGTGTAATAGGGATGTTGACTACATCAAAAGAATGACATTCTGTTTAGTCCGTTTGTTAGACAGTCCAAAAATACTGGACACATATTCTTTGCTTGATCAAATTAATAACAAAATACAAAGATAAAGAGCATCAAAGTTCCGGAGAGGGGGCTTGGGACGTCACTTCTCAGTAAAAATTATACAAAGGCGTGACGTTTCACGAAACTTCAACGCACTGTATTGTCGTCATTTTCTGTTTACGAGAAAAAAGAAAAAATATGTGTCCCAAATTTTTTGATTATCTAACTGACGGATTAATTACTTTTTTTTTTTTGTCGTCTCGCCTATTTGGTTGTAGAGGTTTGATAGGCAGTCTTTCCGTGTAAAACACTGGCATTCAGCTGGATTCGGTTAGACTGGAAGCCGGCCCTTATATCTCGGGAAAGGTCTAGGACGACGATTGTATAGTATTATAATAATAAACTGCAGAACTTCACACATTATTATGGGAAATGAAATCTCGACCAATATTGTACTCGTACATGCATTGTTTGACATGCATGCAATTGAATTGACCGAAATAATCCATTTTGATGCCAATAGCCATTGGTGTATTAAAACCAGTAGCTTCCAAAGCAATAAAATAAAATATTTCTCGCGTATCAACCGTCAAAATGAACGATTTTTTCAGGATTAAACCCTTTGTTTTAATGTGAATGTGAAAATTATGCAAAGTATTTTTATCTGGTTTGGGCCAACGCCCGACTTGTAATGAATAAAATACTAATATTCTAAAAGTAGGCACAACCCTTGAAGACTTTAATTAAGTGATTTTCATGGTACGAAACGGTCTACCTATAGTGGCGATAGAGGTTTAATAGAGATTATTAAAATCATTTACTATCTGAAATGTTGTTAGATCTAAGATCTAATGTTGTGAGACCAAAGGTTATAAGTACCGAGAACCCAATGTTTAATAATTAATGACGTTTATTATCATAGTGTTATTCAAGTTAAAAAAAAAAACAAATTATTTGTTACTTCTTCTGTGAGGCACAATTAATGTAGGTAAGAACCGACTTATTTTTTTTACTGACGTATCTGCCACCACATCATCTATATACTCAGGTACACATGCGAATGCCATAATAAAATGGTTTTATACTACTGGAAGGCTGTCAGCCATTTTGAAAATATTATAAATATCTTAAAATATGTCCGGAGGTCTCGTGTTAACATAGCTTCGGATATCGAATATGTGGTAGACATATCGATAAACTATCGTATTATTGCGAATACTTGGTACCTGTGAGAGTAAAAATATTTTTGTCTTAGGGTCTTGGGGCGTACAAAAGGAATTCAATTTATAAATAAGGTTACTTCTTTATTTATCGAGGTACTAGTGGGCAATTTTTACGAGTAGCTAGTGTAATTTGATTACAATAGGTAATCTTGTTATTAATTAATGTTAGTTAGTATTAATTGGCTAATTTTATTAAGAGCTGGCGGTTTGGCTTAGTGATTTAATCGAAGCGTGTAATTATCATATCAGATCAGGGAATAATGGTACTAATTAGATTTAGAGCTTAATTTGAGATTAATGAGATTCTCCCATGGGACCTCTTAATTAAATAGATCATATTTTTTGCAAATCTGAGGCGTACTGGCCAAAAGATTTCGTGTAAAAATGGAATTAAATATTGACGTTATAAGTAAGCAAATAAATCAAGAACCATATGAATCGCTAAAAATAAGTTTCTTCGCAAACTGCTGGTCAATTTCAATTAATATTTGTTAGAAAAGGTTCTTATAAAGAGAAAATGACACAGCAATATGTGCTGATAATTTTGGAAAACAGTTAAAACTAGTTCAGACTTTTGTAATAGATAATATTATTTATCAAAACAATCACTCCTCGCTAAGTTAAGATTAACTATCGTATAAAACAGCAGTGAAAACGCACGCTGCCAAAAATGTTTACTCAGACGTTAAAAAACACCAAAAAACCTACAGAACGATTTCTGAAGACCATACAACATCGTATTACTTACGTTCGAGAGAACATAAAAAGGCACGTAGTTCAAAAATAACACAATTAATCCAGCTCCAATTCCTTTATTATTATAAGTTAAAAATGTAGCTGAATATTAGGGGGATGGGCACAAAGAAACTCTTCTTCCGAATGAATGACTTTTGTATAACGGCTGTGGTCTAAATTATGGGAGTAGCGATTTTTGAATGTTAATGGTCAGCATCAATATAATCATGTTAGCATTGTTTTCAGCGCCAGGTCGCGGTGTGTTCGTTGATGGCGAGACAAGAGCAAAGTATGTGGAATTTTTAACAAATTTTTTGACAATAATTATAAATTGGATTGTTGTGTGACGTATACAGTATAATATAATTTATATACGTATACATACAATATGTCAATTACAAATATATTAACATTGATGTCTGCCCATATTGATCGGAAGAGCATCAACGTCAGCCAATATTGATCAGGAGAGCTTCAGCATCATCTGTGACCATAAACGTGCATCAGAAACAACCATGGTTGTTGGACCGACCAAGACAATGAGAGAAAGTGCGCAAGCCTTATTATAAACAGTTAACTGTATTACATTCAACTTGAAATAAAAGTACGCATAAGTTCAAAACTGATTGGTCTTTTTATTATTGAGTTTAATAGGGATGACGACTGGCATTCTGTTTAGTCCGTCTTGTAGATCGGCTAAAAATACGGGACACGTATTTTTTGCTTGATCAAAATAATAGAAAAATAAAAAGATAAAGAGCAACAAAGTTCTGGAGTGGGGGCTTTTGACGTCACCGTGCTGCAAAAATTGTATCTGATCGTGACGTCACCCTCAACTTCAACGCACTGTATCGTTGTCATTTTTCGTTTACGAGAAAAAAGAAAAAATACATGTCCAAATTTTTTTAATAATCTCACTGACCTACTAATTACTTTGTTTTCGTTGTCTCACCTATTGTAATTTTTATGTACAAGTTTACTAATAACAAAGATGATAGTCACTTTTGAAAATTTTAGGTATATTCCTTATTGGGATAAACAGTACTTTCTCTATCTGCCGGTGACAGGCAGATTTTTAATCTGAATTTTCTTTATTAAATAAATTATCAGGCTAGAGAAAAAATAAATAAATAAAAATATATTCTGTCCGCTTTTAACTTAAACCAAAATAGACAAGGGTACAATACAATGCATCCCTGTTTCGCACGTGAGTTCATCGCATCGATCAAAATGATTTATTTGCATCCGATGAGGGTCAAACTTTGAGCCCTTATTACATTAATACTATTATTGAGAATGTTTTCCTGAAGATTGATCTCTTGGAGTAACGGAATAATAATAAATATAATGGCTTTTTCATCCCACCTATTCGAAAAAGACGACTTTGTTCCCCTTTAAGTACGCCCAAAGTTGGTGTTTTCTATAAGAAACTTTCAGCGGGCAATAATGACGCTCCAAATTCAAAAAGTGCGCCTAAAAGTAACTTTTAATCGCACTTTTTGAATTTGGAGCGTCTTTGCATGTTTTACGCCCTGTTATAAGTGCGCCTAAAAATTGGAACGTCTTAATGCTCAGCGCCAAAGCTGGTACGACGGCCATGCCAATACCATAGTCAAGCCGCGGCTGAATAAAAAAAAAACTTAAATCTATATTTTTTTTTTTTTTTATTACAATGGGCTTGCTCTTGGTCCCAGACTAGCCCGAGGGCATAGACGGAGCCTACGATGGAGCGAGCTTACCCAGTAGATGCCTATGCACTCTATTCTTAAATACTTCCGGGTTATATGAATTTGGAAACACAGACGTCGGCAGGGAATTCCATTCCTTTGCGGTGCGCATTATGAACGATTTTGAGAAGCGCTGCGTGCGGATGTGAGGAATATCAACCAAGAAAGGGTGGTATCCCGCCGTACGTCTGGATGTCCGGTGGTAAAATGGGGATGAGGGAATGAGCTCGTGTAGCCCATGAGCACACTCACCGAAGTGCAATCTGTAAAATACCGCCAGACAGGCAACTTTTCGCCGATGTGCTAGTGGTTGAAGTTGAGCCACCAGCTTCTTGTCGCCAATCAACCTTCTGGCCCTGCGATCCACCGAATCCAATGCGGCCAGTTGGTATTTGGCTGAGCCATCCCATAGGTGACTGCAATACTCCATACACGATCGGACTTGAGCTTTATAAAGTGTTAGAAGCTGTCCCGGCGTGAAGTATCGCTTAACCTTGTTAAGGATGCCCAGTTTTTTCGCCGCAGTCTGTGCTTTGGACTCGATGAAAGTGCCGAAGTTGAGGTCAGAACTCAACTCCATGCCAAGGAGTTCAAGGCAGCCGGTTACTTTTACAGATGCACCTCGGAAAGTAGGAGCCAGGTCAAATGGGCTCCGTTTGGCGGAGAACAGACACGCTTGCGTTTTGGCGGCATTGAACTGCACTAGATTGTCATCGCCCCATTGGGACACACGACTCAAGGCAAAGTTCACTCGCTCTACCATGGTCTCTCTCTGTGAACGAATATCGTCCCTACTGTCTTTTGCGCTGGCCAAATATCTCTCTACAACAGTACTGTCATCTGCGTAACCGACTATGCTAGGATTTAGCATATCGTTTATATGGAGCAGGAATAGAGTTGCAGAGAGAACAGACCCTTGAGGAACACCGGCATCAATGGCCATTAGGTCCGAAGAGCAGCCGTCGACGACTACTCTGATCGACCTTTCCGTCAAAAAGTCCGATACCCAGCTACAAAAGTCAGCCGGTATGCCATAAGCAGGAAGCTTGCTAAGGAGACTTGCGTGCCAAACCCTGTCAAAGGCCTTTGAGATGTCGAGTGAAACGGCAAGGGCTTCGCCGTTTTTCTCAATGGCTTCACCACAGCAATGTGTAACATACACTAGAAGGTCCCCAGTAGACCGACCACGGCGAAAGCCATATTGCTGGTCATTGAGTAGGTTGTTGTCTTCTAGGTATGCCAACAATTTGCTATTTAGTACTCTTTCCATGACTTTACAGAGCATGGAGGTGATGGCGATTGGTCGATAGTTACAGGGATCGGCACGGCTGCCCTTTTTGGGCACTGGCTGCACATTAGCAAGCTTCCAGGATTTTGGCACCGTTCTAGTTTGGAGAGAGAGCCGGTATAGACGTGTCAATACAGGCGACAACTCAGGCGCACATTGTTTAAGCACTCGCGCAGGTATTCCATCTGGCCCACTGGCTTTATTCACGTCTAAATTCAGCAGAACCTTCCGTACCTCTTTTTGGTGAACAGCAATATCCTTCATTGAGGAATCGCAATGAGGTATAGTAGGTGGTTGATGGAGGCCTGCATCAAGACGAGAGTCGCTCGCAAATAGGGAAGCAAACAAGTTCGCTTTCTCTATCGCGGAGTGGGCCAGCGTACCGTCAGGTTTCTGCAACGGTGGAAATGTGGAACGGCAGAAGTTGGATTCAACCGCTTTGGATAGGGACCAAAACTGCTTGCTACCAGAAAGGTAGGACGTGAGTTTGGCCCCTACTCGACTGATATGGTCAAATCGAGCCTTCCGAATCACCCTTTTGCAGGACTTGGCGGCATCGTTATAGGCTTTCTTCTTCCTGCGAACCCTCTGGGCCCTTGCATTGGTGTCGCGGGCTTGCACCCAAGCCAGGTATGCAGACTGTTTAAGGGCTTCAGCCCGAGCACAATCCGCGTTGAACCATGCTTGAGTTCTGTGATCGAGCGATAAGTCGGAGAACGGAATATAATATTCCATTCCCTGCCGAATCACATCTACGACAGCCTCGGCAGAACATGAGGGATCGCCGGAAGAAAAACAGACCGACCGCCAAGGGAAAGACGCAAAGAATTGCCGCATCTCATCCCAATCTACTGACTCGTATCGCCACACTCTCCTCGTGCCCCGTGGGCTGAAATCCGGAGGGGAGCAGACCGATACGGATTTTACCAGACAGTGATCAGACGAGCCCAGCGGAGCTGAAACCGAGACAGAGTGCCGATCCGGATCTGTTGTCAGTAGAAGGTCCAAGCAATTGGGTGTGTGGTCAGCAACATCCGGTACCCGCGTCGCAACGTTCACCAGCTGGGTGAGGTTTAGCGACAGCGCAAATTTGCGTGCTTCCTTGCCAGCGTGGCAGGTTTTCTCGAACGGGGGCAGCCACTCCTTGTGGTGGGCGTTAAAGTCCCCGAGAAATACTAGTTCCGCAGCAGGGTACCGTTGTTGGGCATTATCTGCAGTCTCAGTAAGATGGTCAAATAGCCTGGTTGTCTCCTGGTCTCCGACGTGCGATCGGTAAACACATGCATATAGGATCTTCTGGGATCCTGTGTCTACGATGGCCCACAGAGTAGAAAACCCGGAAGTCTCAAAACAGCGAAGACGCTTACAGCAGATGTCGTCGCGGACGTACACACAGACCCCAGCTTTCTCTTTGAATTTATGTTCTAGTGAGTAGCCTGGGTAGTTGAGGTACGCCACGTCCGCTGGGGTTTTAATTTGCGTCTCCGTTAAGAAGAACAGGTGCGGCTTTTCAGTCTCGAGGTGGTGGTGGACTGCGTCGAGATTTGAGTGCAACCCTCGTATATTGGATAGGTGCACTTTCAGCGGGAGGAAGTGCCGCCGGTGTTTGACCGTGTTCTTTTTTTTTTTATTTATTTTGTTGAGTAGTGCGGGTTGGGGGACGTTTGGATGTCGAGGCGCTGCTTTCGCCAAGTAGATTGCACGAGTGACACCAAACAGTGAGGAGCTCACTTGGAGACTGCGAGGACGCCCGAGCCCCCCCGAAATAGCCACCGGGTCCTCCCATCCAGTCGCCAGCTGGCACGGTGGAGCTATTCCGGGATTTTTCGCGAGGTGGCGGGGCAGCCTTTGGCACGTGGCTAGCGCGCTACTTGGGCCCCCAACTACCTGCGGTCGGTCACCGGCAAGACCGTGCCACGGATCCCGCTACCCTCCAGCGTGAGCTACTCGGTCCGGCGTCGCTCAAGGATCTACAAGAACCGCTATATGCAACACAACTAACAGCCATTCATCCCCCCAAAGGCTCTGGTGTTCCCGCGCACAGATGAAACACAGCAAGCTGCTTGACACCTGACTCCGGCGGGAAGGTGGTAGCTACCAGGCGGACTCTTGTGAGACCTACCACCGCTGGCTGGGTCGTTCAGCCGTCACCACAAGTGGTGCCGTTGCCCGAGGTGGACCGCTAGGAGGTAGACCCAAACCACCTCTAATGTCCACTATACAAAACTAAAGCCCGAATTCTAAGTACTCGTAAAAATTTTCACAGTTTTTTTTGCAGATTGTTATGCAGCAAATTATCAATGTAGCTGCTATTATTATCAAGCTATGATAATAATAGCAGCTACATTAATAATTTTACAATAAAGTATGAAGCACCTTTTATTTTCTCATAGGGTGTGATGAAAAGTAGAGTGTATCCCTCGGGCGCGAAATATATTTTTGGCTCGGGCGACGTACTTTGAATCCCTCGCTACGTTCGGGATTCTATTTATGAAACCCCTTGCAAAGCTCGGGATTCTACTCTAGAATCCCTCACTTAGCTCTGGATTCAAAAAACGCCCTCGCCGTAAAAATATTACTTTGCGCCCTTGTAATACAATCTACTATTTTGTTGCGTTTATGTCTTTATTGTATTTTACTTGCTATCCACTGTAATTTCATCTGCTTCTTTGATTAATTCTATACTTCAGTGTAATGTTACTTTAAGAGAAATAGGACAGACTAAAACCTGTTCCCCTTAAATCTGTACTTACCGTAACCGTACCTAATAGAAATAATATTATAAAGCTAGAGAGTTTGTTTTGTAAAACGCGCTAATCTCAGGAACTACTGGTTCGTATTTAAAAACATATTTTAGTGTTCGATTGCCCATTTATCGAGGAAGGGCTATATAACATCAGGCTACAACATTCGGGAGCGAAGCAGTAACCACAGACCCAGATGATGCCGCTCTTTATAACTAGCTGTCCCCACGGCTTTACCTCCGTGGTTTTCGTCTCGTTGGATTTTTGGGATAAAAACTATCCTATGTCCTTTCTCAGGATATGGACCATCTCTGTTGTAATTTTCTTTTAAATCGGATCAGTAATTTTGCAGTGAAAGACGGACAAGCAGACACACACACACTTTGCCATCTTTAATGTTGTCCCACACTAAGAATTGTTCCTAAATCGTGGGTGTTTACAGACTCATCGTCAGCCAATTCGTGGGTGGTCTTTTATTAATTACTGATGACATAGTTTAAGCTTCATTATATGACTGTGACATTTGAAGAACATCAGTGACATTGGTTTAGATGAGTTAAGGCACACTTAATTACACTTCGTGAAAATATTACTGTATGTTATTATTGTTTAACATTTATACTTATTGAAAAATGTGTATTTTATTCATGGGCTTTAGTGTCCTTAAATAATTGAATTGTTTTTTGAATTGCATATAGAGAAGTACAAATAATATGATAGTATCTTATGGCACAGTTGTAGGCTGAGTATGTCGGTTGCTGGTGGTTTGCGGTTGAAGTATGTCCAATGTCAAAGTATATCATAATATAATATTTTGTAGTTATTTATTTAAAAAGCTGTAGAAAATAATCAAATGACATTTTAAATTTTAAAAACGCCCTTCATCTATTTACATCGCGACTGCAGCTAACAAAAAAAAATATAACTTTAAAATGGCATTGCACCCATCGCTACATCACCTTATATCAAATTTTAAAAAAAAAACCGGCCAAGAGCGTATCGGGCCACGCTCAATGTAGGGTTCCGTAGTTTCCCGTCCGTCACAATAAGTGTACCTACTTATAAGTTAAAAAAAAAGGCTATTTGTTACGTTGACATACTAAGTACGCAGAAATTATTTTGTATAACCTTTTTGTCTTTTTTGTACAAACACTTTTCTTTCTATCAAGTTCAAAATAATTTTCCTAGAAAGTCCTTATAAAGTTCTACTTTCCAGATTTTTTTCATATTTTTTAAACCTACGGGTCAAAAGTTAGAGGGGGGGGGGGGGACGCTTTGATTTTTCCTTTTGGAGCGATTATTTCCGAAATTATTGACATTATCAAAAAATGATTTTAGTAAACCCCTATTTATTTTTAAATACCTATCCAACAATATATCACACGTCAGGGTTGAAACTAAAAAAAAAAAAACCACTTCCCTTTCCCCCCTTTTTCCAATTTTTATTTTACCACTTTGTCGGCGTGATTGATATGCATATCGGTACCAAATTTCAGCTTTCTAGTGCTAACGGTCACAGAGATTAAGCGAGGACGGACGGACAGACAGACAGACATGGCGAAACTATAAGGGTTCCTAGTTGACTACGGAACCCTAAAAACTGCATCCGAATTGGATCACCCGTTTAAGGTACGATTCAGACCAACTGGCTCGTATCGGGCCGGGCCGCGCGGCATTTTACAATGCGGTAAAGAACATTGAAATGTAGCAACAGTGATTACAGTTCATATTTGCGTGAAACTTACGCATACTTACCTCCGTCGGCATCCCGCGACGCGTCGCGACAAGTCGCGTAAGTTGATGCGAGCGAACCGATTGGTCTGAATCGCACCTTAAACTGGTGATCCAATTCGGATGCAGTTTTTCTAATTTGATATATTAAGGTGATGTAGCGATGGGTGCCATGCCATTTTGAAGTTATATTTTTAGTCTGAATTTTACCTAAGAGTTACGAGGAGATGTACAGACACATACATGGTGGTCAAACTTTTTACATCCCGAACAATTAATGAGTAATAAATGAAAATTCATACAAAGCAAATATGCGAGAACAATAGTGGCGATAAATGAAATCGTTGGTAGCGACAATACATAATGTAGTCAGCTTGCACTAATTAGTCAGTATTTATTGAACATCCCGTTCTTACTATTTGCGGAGAATAAAATAATATATTACTTAACGAAGAAAAGAAAATAATTTCATATGTTGGGTATAAATTAATATTTTAACCTAGAAGCAGTTGGTTTTTCATTTACATTTGTTAATAATGTTTAATTTCCCACTCATTTGTTAGTACATAAAATACTAGTTGTGCTCCCCAGTTTTCCCTGCGACTTTGGCTTCAACGCCACTTCAATGCATCTCAGCGTGTTGCTTATAATATCACTACAAGTAGCTTTTCGCTGTTTGTCTGTCCCTATTTATACTTAGATCTATTAAACTCCGCAACAGATTTTGATAGATAGAGTGATTCAAAAATAAGATTTATAAGTGTAATACGTGATTATTATCGCAGAGAAAGGCCAGGATTTTTAAAGATTTGTAACACTCATGCAACGCTGAGGCGGGTCGCTAGTTTACAAACAACTGATTGTTTGTTCCAAGATTTGTTCCAGAACTTGGAACAAAACTTAGAACATATCTCTATATAAATATTTATCCCTAATCTGTACTTTGGCTTTATAAGTAAATATCCTGGGACAACTCTCACATCATCATCTGATTCCAAACTAAGCAGAGCTTGTACTGTGATAACCAGTCAACTGATAATTATCAACTTCTATAATTTATAAAAACATACACATCATAGACAAATTGCTTTTGAAACTACACTATCGAATTAACATCGCCCATATAATTATGTACTTCTTACTTTTTTAAAACACAAAATACTCCACCATCACCCTAAGGTAGACTGGCAGAAAATGCCTAAGGCATTAAGTCCGTCTCTGTACGGTGTTCGTACATAAAGATTAAATAAATAAATAAAATACTGACATTTCCAAAGCAAATCACACAAAACCAAATCACATAAATGGTTTCCTACCTATTTAAAATAATCCCTTTCCTATTCGTCCACGCGCTTAACAATGGACGATACAGAGATTAATTCTAGCGAGATTCAGATTACATCATTGTGATACTATTGTCCGCGGTAGTAGGGGTACCGGTATAGAAACAATTATTACTATTTGATCCATGAAAGGTTTTAGCATTCACAATGTTAGGTGAATTCAATTGTGGAAATCGAGTTTTGTTTTGATTGATCTTCGTGTGGATTGGTATGAAAGTAGATGAGAGTAAAACGTTTGTACTATTATACCTTCGAACACACGTGTTTCGAGGTTATCACGTGGTTGTTGAAAGGTTAATTAAATATTATAATTCTATAATGCAGTCAATATACATTGTGATTGGTGATACAAGTGACATATTCAATTATGCGGTAATAGATTCTCATATATAACTAATTGGGCACGCCGTGATAGCGGCGGTAAGACCCCTCTTTGAGGAGTGGCTGGAGACGCGCCATGGCGCTCTCACGTTTCGCTTGACACAGGTCCTCACCGGACATGGTCAGTTCGGGAGGTTCCTGTGTCGGATTCGGGCGGAAGCGACGCCTGGGTGTCACCACTGCAGCAACGGTCGCCTGAAGGACACGGTCGAGCACACGGTGGAGGTGTGTCGCGCCTGGGCGGACCATCGACGTGTCCTCGTAGAGGCGATCGGCGGCGGTAACCTTTCGCGCCCAGCGCTGGTTCAGGCCATGCTGCGGGGCGAGACGGAATGGGATGCCATCGCCTCCTTCTGCGAAGCAGTTATGCTAGTAAAGGAAGCGGCGGCGCGCGAGAGGCAACGACAAGCCTCTCGCCCCGGACAAAAACCCAGGCGAAGACGTCGAGAGTCTCAAAACAACTACCGGCCACCGTAGGCACGGTTCTGCGGATGGCGAGCGATGGGTAGCTCGCCGCCCGGCTAGAACCAGGACCGCGTCGGCGTCGATGACGCGTTAGTGTTCCACGCGCGCCTCAAAGAGAAGTAGTCAGCACAGGAAGGGGTCCAACAGGGCCAACGCCTGCCGGGCTTGCGGAATGTTTATAATAGTTACCGTGACCCTGGAACATAAAGGGCAATCGAAGGAACATGAGTGGGTTTTAGTCAGTAAAAGTCTGACACGCTCTCCCGCCCCACCCAGGACGGGAGCAGTCATTTGATGATTTCGCACTCACCAAAAAAATATATATATAACTAATAAAAATGTTAATAATTTTATAACTATGTAAATCTTAAAGAAAACCGCAATTTAATTTTAACTCTCTCAAGCTCAAAAAATCGGTTGCGCTCACGGTTGCGTCGGATAACTTACTTATAAAAAATACATACAGGTGAAAAAGTATTTTAAAAATATTTTCTTAAAATATGTATCTTTTTTCTGTTCCCAATGTCACCAAAGCGACATTGTGGTCTGAAAGAGCCAACATTTATTACAAGAAAATAAATGACGACTCTGCAAAAACCTCTTTCGGTGATTTTTTATGAAGTGAGTCTAAGGTGAACGTTGGTTCTTAGAACGAGTACAATACTGCCTTTTTATACTTTACTTAAACTTCGTAAAGGGAATTTTCATAGAATCTTTGATAGAACAAAAATATAAGTGAGGTGAAATAAAACTCTAAAAGTTAGTAAAAATTTGTGACAATGACGATTTTTAAAAAGAATCTCGTTCGGAGAAATACTTTTGTTGCTTTACATTTTCGACCATCAATCAGCTTTGTATAATTGGTCTGTACAATAAATATAATTGTCGATATAAGAAAACAAGTACCACTATAAAAAGCATAAAAAGACTTCGAATGTAAAGTAATATAATGTAATTTATAAAATAATGTGAGATAAAAATAAAAACAAAGAACAATGCTCAAAATGTATGGGAACCGTCCCCACCCTGTAGCACTTCAAAACCCATGTTAATCGAAGGGCTATAACCATCTTATCATTTTATTGTACGACGGCGAAACTGAAATGTGCATCCGAAAAAAGTTATATCGACATGAAGAAACTGGAATCAGTCACAATTATGTTGCCGTTTATTATACTATTTCGACACCATGATTGATTCTGTTATTTATATTCACCACCTATATGTAACATTATGGAATGTAATAAATACTTATGACTATTTATGTATTAACGAACAACATCCTTCAAAATATTTCAAGACAACAAAATCAATTATAATAGACTGCACGATAAAATCCAAAACAAATACCATAAAATCTGCCAGTCCAATTTCAAAATACCGAGCAATATCTGCAACAACATTTTACAAATCCAAATATTTGTGAAATACTGTTGCAGGACCATTGCAAATACCACAAACGAATCGCCGGCTGCCCCAAGAGAAGGCTATTCGTTCACTGTGACGTAACGATAGACATTGCCCATTCGGGACATAATTTAATGCTGCAAACGTTTTGAGTTATTGAATGAATGATGGTAAGATATGGCTGGCTGCTGTACTTCAAATGAATGAAGTGCAATTGAGGAGATAGATTCTTGTTGTAACTGCAGTAGGCTTGTTTTGTAGTGCATTGTCGTAAACAGTGATGGTTGATTTAGTGCTATGATACTTTAATTAAGATGAATATTATAACATTAAAGAAGCTAACTTTCTGTAAAGTTATCCTACTTATACAAATCAAAGCACTGATGAAGATGTGTATACTATATTTCAGTTAACACAAGATAAAATATCCAGATCCCAAGAGCCTGGAGAAAAACGATATCTATCTCATATTTATTAAAAAACATGGCAGCTCTAAACAAATAAAAGGTCGCGTAACAATAGAAGCAGAGAATGTTATTGCAAATCAAAATTGTTATAAAAACAAGGAAAAGACAACCAGAATACGTTCCATAAAAATCTTCAAGAAAATAAATAAACATTGAGATGCAATAAATAAAACACGCACGCGTCTCCTTACACGCGATAGTATTTATCATATAAAATATATTATAAGGAAAACACCATAAGGTTTGAAGGGTCAATGGTGTATTATGAGAAAGAAGAAATGTTTTGTTAAAACCATTCATGTTGAATATGGATTCAGAGAGGTTGAGATGTTAAATCTCTAGCAAGATGACTTTATCTCAAGTTAACATTCCCAAAACAATCTCAGACAAAGATTTTTATGCTGAATGGATTGTCTGGGGATTGCGTAAACAATAATACAAGACTAATACTGTCTCACTGCAGGTCAAAGGGATTGTCTCATATACAGAGAAGGCACGAGCATATAGCAATATCGATACGAGTTAACGATTCTTCACTTTTTGCACTTCAGTGGCAACCAACCCTATCGCTCCATTTATTAGAGTATCGTCTGCTACTTCGATGTATGGACACTCATCCGATGTCCACTTGTTGAAGATTCCATTCCCTGTCTGTGATGAGGATATCCTGGAAAATGGTTTCCACATACCAATTACGTGTACCGCTTCCATTTTAAAGTTTTCGACCCTCCTGGATATTCAAATGAATGGGTGAGTGTGGTGACTAAATCTAGACAGGCTAATTCAGGACTACGATTTGAGAATTGGACTTTTAATTTGTTTTACGTTATCCAGATCATATTGTTATAGAGAAACTGGTTATACCGAAGAATTAATACCATTTCAGGAGTCCAATTTTTCAGAGATCATCATTAGAAATAAATGGAACCCTATTACTAATCTTCCAATGTCCGTCCGTCCGACAATCTTTTTGCAGAATGCATCTCAGGAACAGTAAAAGATAGAAAGTTAGAATTTTCGCATAATGTTTATTTATTTATATTTAAAGGCGTCGTAGAAGTATGTGACACGGCTGGCAATGACTGATCTACTGCTACTGCTATGCATCTTTAGACTTCGACTCTTGGACGGGACAAGTATTTCATAAAATATGGTAATCTGTTCGGAGTCTTATGATTTGTGTAATATGTGAATACAGTCATAATAATGTTTGTCATCCACGATGTAACGTGACAAATTTTGAGTGCCATTGTTTATTAAATAAAATACGACAATAAATCTTAACACTGTAAAAACTCTTCGAATTCCTCAATATTATTTACCACTCGCGTCCACATACAAAAACGATCGAATACTGAAAATATGAGTACCCAAGGACCCACGGACTACTTCAGTACGAAATCCACTTAAAAAGACTCCAGCCAACATCGAAGGCTACTTTCATCCGCAGACGAAGTGGACGCATCATCACCATAAATATGCGTTATCACCGCTGCCGGGTCGATGTGGCCCCACGGATATTTCGATTTATGGGAATTAGGGACACCGTTCTGTTCACATTATTTATGTCGCTCGCTCGGCGCTGTATCTGCGTCAGTTTATTTGGACAGTTTTTCGGATGTGTTATGTAACAGTATTGCAGTGCGAGAGCTATGTAGTGTTGAAGCATTTTAATATTTATGCTATATTAAAAATGCGATAGTGACTGTCTGTCAGTCTGTTACGTAAAGTTTTATGAAATCTGAGATAGGTTAGGCCAGTATATAGACTAACATAGACTATTTTTTCGACAATTTCATACGATCAAAGTCGCGGCCAAAACGAAATAAAGAAATACTTGAACTTGTAAGTGCTGGAACGTGTATTAAATTTATTTCAGAGAGCGCACTCCACATAAAAGTACTCTAGTCTTACTTTAGTCTATAAGAAATTGAAGTCGATTATATTTTGATTTCAAATAGTACTAATAAGAGAAGCCTCGCTGCTCATTGATATGTTTCGCGCAATGATAACACACCTCTAACAACCAGGGATGTTATGGATATGGATTCGGATAAACTAATAATAATATTATTTCGGTTTCGGATACGGTTAAGATATGAAATTATTTTGGACTATTCGTTAGTTTCGAAAAGTTTTGGATACGGATATTATTATATACCGTATCCGAAACTTTATTATATTATATCATTTATTTTATACGGATATTGGGTATTAACCTTTCAACCGACAGCCGGCTGTCGGGCTGCTGTTGTCTTTCTATTGTGTCTCAAATCACGTGTGTTCGAAGGATTAAAAGTGTTATTATTACATCATGTCTAAAGACTATGCAACAATGAATTATAAATAATGCAAGACGAGCGAGGCTAGTCTATACAAGGTGCATATTTCATCATCTCCTTAGCCTTTTCCCAACTATGTTGGGGTCGGCTTTCAGCCTAACCGGATTCAGCTGGATACCAGTGTTTTACGTGAAACGACAAGGTGCATATTTGTATCTACAAAATATTTCGGTAGGCAATTATGTTTGTTGGGGTGATCAAGTTCTTGTTATTTCAATAAGACGACAAATTTCGTACAGTTTGTTTAATTGCGCGATATGCGCAGAACAGAATACATTAATTATTAATTCTTATAATAATAAAGCGCGGCTCGTCGTCGTCCGCTAGTTTTGTCGAGAGAAGAGACTAGAGAGAGAGGTCGTAATGTCGCAAAATGGCCGCCTCCGGCGCAGGTGCCTCGTTGCGTTCCAGTCGCGACGCGGCTGAGATTTTTAGCACTGGAGCGTTTCAGCTCCCGTTGCGAACATCCTCCCCCCCCTTGGGGACATGTTCCCCAAGGAGCTCATGGGAATCTAGTAGTGATAGTTTTGAGACGGGCCTATGAATGACGCCGTTCTCAGTCTTCACATCAACCACTCTGCATACGCCGTCAGCTCCCGGGTACAGCTTGATGATGCGGCCCATGAGCCATTTCATGGGCGGCAGCTGGTCGTCTAGGATGAGAACCAGGTCGTCGACACGGACGCGGTCCTTTGCACGCTGCCACTTGACGCGTTGTTGTAGAGTGGATAAGTAGTCCTTTGTCCATCGGGACCAGAAGTGTTGTCTCAAGCGCTCAATCAGCTGGTATCGATTGATGCTGGTTTTTTGGGTAACGGGTGAAGGTAGTGAGGTCATGGTCGGCCCACAAGGAAGTGTCCCGGAGTAAGTGCTGACAGATCAGAAGGATCAGCAGACATAGAAGTAATGGGCCGTGAATTCATAATTGCCTCAATCTGTGCAAACAGAGTGTATAATTCTTCAAAGGTTAAACTAGAGTTACCGGCTATACGTTTTAGATGATATTTAGCCGTCTTGACTCCCGCTTCCCAGATACCGCCGAAATGCGGTGCATACGCAGGAGAGAATTTAAACGTTATACCCTCCTTGCTCGTGAAGTTGCTAACTGAACGTTCATTTTTGAGCAGTCTGTTCAGCTCGTTACAAGCTCCTACAAAATTTTTTCCATTGTCACAGTATATAGTGTGAGGTTTACCTCTTCGTGAAATGAACCTACGCAAGCATAGAATAAAGGCATCGCTACTCAGGTCGCTTACGACCTCCAAGTGCACAGCCTTCGTGCTGAAACATACAAATATGCATAAATAGCATTTAGAAGTCTTGGCACCGCGACCCTTTCTATTTAAAATTAAAAAAGGTCCTGCAAAATCAGTGCCACAAGTCGCAAATGGTGGGGTAGGTGTTACACGAGATTCCGGTAGATTCCCCATTATGGGTTCTAAAGGCTTAGCTCTAAATCTCTGACAACGAACACACTTTCTGACAGTAGTTGCAGCTAGTACCTTTCCACCTGTAGGCCAAAATTGCTCACGAATAGTATTTAACAGTTGCTGAGGGCCACAGTGTAGGAGACGAAGATGTTCTTGCTCAAATAAAAGTTTTGAGAAAGTGTGTTTTGAGTCTAGCAGTATGGGATGCCTTTTTTCATAAGGACAATGAGATGCATTGTCGATCCTTCCACCGACACGCAAGACACCGTGTTGATCCAAGAACGGATTTAAAGATAGAACTCGAGACTTAGAATTTAATTTGTCCAAATTTTCAAGTGAGTGAATTTCCTTTGAGAAGCATTCTCTTTGTGACGCTTTAGCCAACAATACTAGTGAGTTGTTTAGCTCAGAACAGGTAAGTTCACCATTTAATTTAGTATTTGATTTTTTAATGTTATTTATGAATCTCAATATGTAAGCAAATATTCTTTGTAGTTTGTATAGTTTAGAATATTTTTCAAAGGGTATAATGTCACTAGATATAGTTTTAACATTCAAACTTATTTTTATTTCAGGTAAAGTAGAAGGAGTACATTTCGATTGGGGCCATTCATGTTCAGCTTTAGTCAGAAAGAAGGGACCATGCCACCAAAGTGTATGGTCATGAAGAAGATGTGGTTGAATGCCCCTAGACGCCATGTCAGCGGGATTATGTTCAGAAGGTACATGACGCCATTTAGTTACATCAGTTAGTTCGCGAATCTGTTCAATCCGGTTGCTTACATAAGTTTTAAGAGTCTTAGGTGGAGTGTGTAACCACCCTAGGACTATGGTCGAGTCTGTCCAAAATACTGAGCGTGCAATTTTAATTTGTAAAGAGTGACATACTTTAGAATATAGTTTTGCACCAAGTAAAGCGCCTAACAATTCCAGGCGGGGAATGGTTTCCGACTTTAAAGGAGAAACCTTAGCTTTAGCACATAATAAGTTGCAGTTGACTTCACCTAAACTATTAGTTGATTTGAGATAAACACATGCAGCATAGGCTTTTTCTGATGCATCTGTAAAGCAGTGAGCCTCTATGTAAGTAGGAGACTTACAGAAAATATATCTAGATATCTGAATGTCAGCAAAATGTTTCGTTTCATTATAGAATTCTATCCAAGAGTTTTGAATTTCCTTTGGAACTTCATCATCCCAATCTAATTTAAGTAACCAGAGCTTTTGTAGTAAGATTTTGTGAAAAATAGTACAGGCAGATAAAAGACCTAAGGGATCAAATATTCGACACGAGTTCGATAATATAGAGCGTTTTGTAACCTTAGGGACAGGATTATTTACCACTGAGTAGTATAGAGTGTCAGGAACAGGTGACCATTTTAAACCTAAGACAGAAGATTGTTTACAAAAGTCTTGAGATTGGTCAGTTGTAAGTATACTATCAAGAATATCAGGAGAATTTGTTCTAAATTTCCGCAAAGGGAAACAGCCTTCAGCAAGTTTGGCAATCACTCCTGAAATTTTAGCCTTTAACAGAGATTTTGAGTCTGAACCTGAATTCAGATCGTCAATATAGAAGTCATGTCTTATAGTATTGGCAACAACTTCATCACTACACTCCGCTGCGAGTTGAACAAGACACCTAGTACTTAGATAGGGAGCTGAAGCTGTGCCATAAGTGACAGTATTAAGTTGCAAGGTTTTAAGTGGTTGACTTTCGTTTTCTCTCCAAAGAATAAGTTGTAAATGTCGCTGTGATTCATTCACCATAACCTGCCTATACATTTTTTCAATGTCACCTGTCACGACATAAGTATACTGACGGAACCTGAGCAGAATTGCCATCAAATCGTCCTGAACTACTGGTCCAACAAATTGGATATCATTTAGTGACTTATTTGTCGAAGTTTTACAAGAGGCATCAAAGACTACTCTTAAGCGAGTGGTTTCACTGCTATCGCGAATAACTGCATGGTGAGGAATGTAATATCCAAAGCTAGGACGGCTTACTTCAGATAAATGCCCTAATCTTTGATATTCATTAATAAAATCAGTATATTCATTTTTAATTTTAGATTTAACAAGTTTCTTTTCTAAGTTAAAGAAGCGCCTTTTAGCAATAAGATAAGAGTCCCCTAAAGCCTCGTTGGGGACTTCACGCAATGGAAGCTTCACACAAAATCTTCCATCACTCAAGCGGACAGTGTTTTCAAGAAAATGATTTTCACAATGTTGTTCCTCATTGGAAAACTTAATATCTTTAGTAGGCAGAGCAGGAATATCCTCTATTTCCCAGAATCTAGCCAAAGAGTCCTTAATTTCCTGGGAAAAGTTAGATTTAGTAGTATTAGTAGGGCCCACACCAGTAGGGCCTGACATGAGCCAACCTAGTTTAGATTTTATTAGTGTAGGTTTATTTTTACCTAACTTAATTTGCTTAGAATCTACAATTTCCCAATAAATATCAGCTCCTAGCAGTAAGTCAATTTCAGAGGGCATAAAGTAAGTAGGATCTGCTAGTTCTATAGAGTTGGGAAGATTCCATTCAGAAGTGTTAACCCTTGAGCTGGGCAACATGCCAGTAATATCAGGCACTAAAAGACATGAAACATTTGCATGGAATAGATTAATACGCGATTTAAGTTTTACAGTACACGTTTTAGTAGTATTAGTTATCTTATTATTTATACCAGCAATTGATATGTTTGTTTTAGAACAAGGTAAATTCATTTTTCTTTGCATTCTTTCCGTTATGAAAGAAGACTGACTTCCATTATCCAGTAATGCTCTCACAATGTGTGTTTCAGAAGATCGGCAGTCAATTAATTCAACTTGAGCAGTGCATAAAAGGATTTGCCCGGGCATTGCCACGGATAAGGAAACATGATTACACATAGCAACAGTAGATGTCTGAGAGGAACTTGCTTCCTGAGGAGCCGATGTTGCAGAAGAAGTATCAACAGGTGAGTATGTCTTATCTTTATTGGACTGTGGTTTGTGTAGCAGTAAATTGTGTCTTCTGTTGCAGATTTTACAATAATTGTGTTTGCAGTGAGCAGAGTAATGGCCAGGACGCAAACAGTTGTGACAGAGTTTATGCTTATTAACTTCTATGAATCGAGCGTCCAACGGCATGTTTTTAAACTTATCACACTTGTACAATAAATGATCTTGAGAACACACAACACAGCCCTTTTCATTTGTGTTGGAAGAAGAAATAAATGATTTAGTTTGTTTATTGTCTTTAGAATAAGTACGTTTTTCAGTTTTAGTAGCAACATCATTATTGTTGTACTGTAAGGTTTCTAAAACATCAGCACGATTACGCAAGAAAGTATAGAATTCTTCTATAGTTGGCGAAGCAGCAATAGTATTTCTGTGCTCCTCCCATATGCGACTTGTGGCGCCATCTAGTTTGGACACCATAATATACACAAGTAAAGTATCCCAGCGGGTTTCAGGATTATTTAAAGTAGATAGGGCTCGGATATTTTTAGAATAGTAATCTATCATATTACGAAGTGACTGGTAATTTTCTTTAGATATTGTGTCAAAATTCAAGATAGCCTTTAAATGATTATTAGTAAGTATCCGGTTGTTATCAAAGCGTTCAGTAAGTAAATTCCAAGCTAATTTATAATTGGCAGCAGTAAACTCAATTGATTTGATAACATCAGATGCTCCTTCCTTTAATGAAGAGCGGAGGTAGTGAAACTTGTTAATTTCGGGAATAGTGTCATTGTTGTTGATTAAAGAATCAAAAGTGTCCCGAAATTCCATCCAATTTAAATAGTTTCCATTAAAGGAAGGCAGCTGAATTGTAGGCAACTTAATATTATAGCTACGGCTATCATGATCAATATTCTGACTGCTAGATGTCGAATTACAATTCTTATTTTCAGGAATTATGTCACTAGGAGCAAGACTTTCAATAATAAGTTGAGCTTTAGCTAAGTTAGAGCAAAATTCACTTTCAATAATGTCATTTTCTTCCAACTGATTAGGATCTAAACCTTCAATTTTAGTTTTTAAATCATCAAACTGTACCAACAATTCTTTGAATCTCAATAGTTTTATTTCAGTTTCAATTAGTATTTGTTTAGGAACACTGTCAGTTTCAATGAGTTTTATAGTATTTAAGTATTTAGAAAATATAGTTACTCTAGCCTTTATTGTACCTCGTTGTTGAATAAGAGATTTCAACTCAGCCGACATGGTGAACGCTTATAAGAACTGAACAGACCGTCACGAAATAAACTATGCTAGTAATAAATACTGCATGTAGAATTAATAAGATTAAGCCAAACCGTATGTGTCGCGCAAAGGCAACGACAACAGCTCGTGCAGTCAGCGAACCCCATGCAAGCAAAACAGGATACACGGCGCAGGATGCCAGCAGCAGCAGCGATGATTATTTCAGTTTAAAGCAGCGCATTTCAGCGGGACCCAAGAAGCAGGCAGCACAAGAACTCTGGAAAATGCCAGGGTGGTCCCATTACCAAAGTGAAAGAAAAAGTAGTTACTAGTAAGGCAGGTATTCTTGTCATTTATTAGTTCCTCCCTACTAAGTAACTTGTCGTTTAATCTGACTCCATAGATAGAGAGAAAGTAAGTAAGTAAGTAGCTAGAAGGGCAAAGTTATCATCGAATTAATAGTTAAGTAGGTATACTAAAATTGGGCGTACTTCCCTGTGAGCAGACCAAATCACTCACTATAGGATCGGTCGGAGGGGTAGTTGGGTCATCAGCACGCAGCGCAGTTATCCAGTCATCTTAGCTTGTACAGAAGTTGCAACCCGCCGCCTTGTAGTAGTAGTAGTAGAGTAGTTAGAGGTTATCAGGTGCACCACGCGGTCGCATCTCGTTAGTTCTTGATCACGTCGAGGTCTCCAATGTTGGGGTGATCAAGTTCTTGTTATTTCAATAAGACGACAAATTTCGTACAGTTTGTTTAATTGCGCGATATGCGCAGAACAGAATACATTAATTATTAATTCTTATAATAATAAAGCGCGGCTCGTCGTCGTCCGCTAGTTTTGTCGAGAGAAGAGACTAGAGAGAGAGGTCGTAATGTCGCAAAATGGCCGCCTCCGGCGCAGGTGCCTCGTTGCGTTCCAGTCGCGACGCGGCTGAGATTTTTAGCACTGGAGCGTTTCAGCTCCCGTTGCGAACAATGTTAGTGGTCCAAAATTTTGTCATAACCTGTATTATTTAGACTGCGCCCATATCCAAAAAAAATATCCAAAGCTTTGTATCGGTTTTGTATACCGGTTACGGATATTTTTAATTTCGGATAATCGTAAGTTTCGGATTCGGTTACGGAGCTCCACAACATTCCTGCTAACAATACTAGTTCACCACCATGTAATAATTATAACTATAATGTAATACGAGTATGATTCACTCATAACATAACTTGTCATGAGAGATAAATGATTGATGCTTAATTTCCGACATTAGTAATGATGATACACAATAATATCTTCATTCCTGTTTTGTGTTAGATAGACAATTAGAAATGTAATTCTGCCGTGAATTGTGAGAATTCCGTGTCTCATTAATTTCTGAAACTAGGTTTTTAAGGATGGTTATTAGTTATTAATGGGTCCTCTTAACTATTTTACTACACTAAGTAGAATAAATTCATTGATATAAAATTGCAAATAAGTGCTTGGAAGTTTATATTTTTGTTAACTTTGAGGTACTCGGGGTTGCGGAGTGTTTATAATAGTTACCGTGACCCTGGAACATAAAGGGCAATCGAAGGAACATGATTGGGTTTAAGTCAGTAAAAGTCTGACACGCCCTCCCGCCGCACCTAGGACGAAGGCAGTAATTCAATCATTTCCCCCTCACCAAAAAAAAAATTAGGTACTGGGAAAACATGTTTCAAGCGTCAAGGATGAATGATAATATACCAAAGGAATGGGTTATGTACTGTTCAAACATGCAGAAGGAAATAAAATATGTCCGAGAGTAATGATGATTTTTGATATATTATTTTTAGTTTTCTTTGATAATGATGGTGCCGATTCTCTGGGATATATTGAGATATATTCTCTGGTATATATATATTATCATCATCAAGATATTGCGATTTGAAAAGTTTAATTATTGTGGTTTTACGCGATGTGTCCTTTTTAATTCCCTTGCAAGGTCAAAATCTACTATTTATTAAAGCTCGTCGGGTTTTCTAGCAAAAATAATAAAAAATTTAACAATTTTTTACCTAAATTACAACTGTAGTTGGCCTAGTTCCCAGCAGGTGTCGGTAAATTAACTGTTTTAAGGTAAATCCGGTCTGTATTCCACCACACTAGTTTGTACGACTAAAATAAATATTTTAAATGTACCGACCGTCGTGTAATGAAAATCTATTTTGCTACAGATACTAATTAATGCTGGGTTTTGGTTAGAAATGTTTTTGTTAAATGGCCAAATGTAGCAAAAATGTGTGGTTATGATCATATTTAAGTTCCTAGTAGCCAGGTTTAGAAAAGTGGTAGGTATGAGATCTTTTACACTGGTATAACTTAAGATATCGAGGTCCACAAGACCAATGCCCTTACTAATAATCACTGTGTAAAGTTATGCAATGAATAAAGCTTGTGTAACCATAAATTTTTTGACGTATAAACCTGTCATAACTTTATGCAGCGATTATTAGTTAGGCGCCAAGAGTCTAATTCAGTACTCCTGGACGCGGGACATATTGTTCTGAGATTCCTGTCTCTAGAGCTTTAACCGTTAACCACTCTTTATCTTGGACTTGGGCTCTGTTCCCCTGAAAACCGAGACTAACGTGATTCCCTTACGAAAAGTATGTCAGTAATTTCCTAGATATACTTAAAAAGTACAAATGAATTAAAAAAAACACAATGGCGCTTGTGAACTTTCTACCTGAAGCACAGATTAATAAATAGTTACTACGTCCTGAAGCATGAACGTAAAGTTCGTTAAGGCAACACATTCAATACAACTATATAAAAATAATCAATACAACGATGTAGAAAAATACAAAGACCGATGCAGAATATTTTCTTTTAAAGTCACAATATTATTTTATCAGACAATTTAAACATCACATTACACTTTCGATCCGAGTCGTGTGCGCACCCTTAGATCCGCATAAAAATCAAATTTACAATATTTTTTTCCATTCACAATGCACCTTTATTAATAATCCGAAATACCCACTATTAAAACGTGTATGGAACATTTATTAAACTTCACCAAAGCTCATATTATATTACTTTAGTCCAAACATAGCAGACAATAAAACTCCATGGGAGATTTTTTCTCATAATAATCTCTTTATCAAAAGAACCATAACACCGTGACGCTCTTTTATAAAACTATACAATCAATAATAAACCTTAAACCTTGACAGTAAAGTGCAAAATTAATATCAAAATACTTTCAACATTAACATAATTTCACAACTAAGGGGGCGAACAGATTTCTAATAACATATTTTGATTTTTTATTTCCCCTATGAAAAGATATTTCGCATTAATGGGTGGGATAAGACCCGTCTGATTATGACCACGACTTTTGTTCGGTACCCTATTGTAAGAGCGTGATGTTTGAGAGTAATCGTTAATGTGGAGAAGTTTCCGATTACTATTGGGGTAACCACTCTAATCTATTCTGTCCATTTTAATGTTATAATGGCGAAAGAAACTCTGTATGTCCGTCTATCTATAACATTTTCACGGCTAAACTAAATCGATTTCAATAATGCGATGGAGTATGGCTGAATTGCATGGAAAGACTTTATTTATCTTTATTTATTTAGGAGGCTCTATTACACGACTGCCCAAAAAAAGAGTGTTATGTTTTCAAGATTCATGTATGTATTTTATCTTATTTTTACAAAACTGCAGGTAAAAGCTACAATATGTTATTAATCTACTTATATAAAACAAAAGTAATTCTATTTATCTAGCTGCTTATCAACGTATACATTTTGACTTTTGTTACTTTTGAACGATCATAATGATTGCTGGAGAGCTAACTAAACCGCTAAGGCATATACTTAAGTAACTTTTCAATGAGCTTTTGACGAAGCTGACGGCAAAAGATATCAATCACTGATCGTTAATATATTTGTGATTTCAAGATCGCTGACTAATAATTTAATCTTTATAAAATTTAACCACATTAAACTTGAAATCTGTGTAAAGATTTTTGCATCCATTTAATCCGTATCAATCCTTCGCCTTCTTCTGCCATCCGACATTTACAGCTAAACTGGTCACAGGCAAGAGCTATTCTATAAATACCTTGTTTTTGGGATTAATAGACTTAATCCCTGAGTTCGGTCAAAGGTCAAGAGAAGTGGTCTGTAAGCCAGACCACTTACGTATATAATGGAAAGGTCTTTGTACAGACATAGACTAAAATGATTTTTAATTATAGAGACGTTACGTAATTTGAAGTGAGATTATCCAGTTTGAAGGAGCTCTTGTAAGGATTGGGTTAGTAAAGGTTTTGGCATAATGAAATAATTATTCGTAAGATTGCTAGAATAAGGTATTAATTCAGAAAGCTGGAATACTAAACTCGGTGCATATTGTTAAACCTTTAAACACACGTGATTAAGGTTTAACAGATACAATAGAAAGACAATAGCAGCCGGACAGCCGGCTGTCGCTTGGTTATTGAAAGGTTAAGGGATTCTTTGGATTCTCATCATCATCTCCCTAGCCTTTACCCAACTGTGTTGAGGTCGGCTGCCAGCCTAACAGGATTCTATTTTGAATAATATTATTTATCACTAAATCTGTACTTTAGGGAACATTTTAAATCTTTAGGTAATTTTATAATAATGTGAACCTAGAATTAAATTCATATACAACTATTACTAATGCTAGTTTTTAAAAAGCCTTGCAATTTTTATTTAGTACACAATCTCCATAAGTAACGTCTATAAAGTTCCTATTAAGTCCAACACACCCCAGAATACACCTAACACACGTTCTAAGCAAATAGCCTGCATAGGTGCTTCATAAAACCAAAGTTCCCATGACATGATAATGAAAGAAAGCTACCCCTAGCAAATAAGGTAAAATGAGGGGTTAGGATAAAAGGGGTTCATAGGTAGAATCAAGTGGCTAAGTCATTGCTTATGAGGGTCATTACATTACCCTCTCCCTTTGTTGATTTTGTAACACGATTGGACATTCGCAGTGATAGGATTTGCTCAGTAATTGTCTAATAAAAAAGGTCGCGATCTGGGAATGGAATCCAGTACCATCGGGGTAACGGCTACTAGAATAACGGACTGTAGAATGTAATTAAGAAATTTTGCCGGAATTTTATTTTGATGTTGACTCTGACTCCTAGTAAATATGTCTATCATGTGCACAATGGTTTTTCCGAACCTCATATTTCTGCATTTTCTCAAGCAAACAACAAAACGTTTTAGCAGAAACCGTGTTCCGTTTTGACAGAAACACGCCTTCGGCTAGCGCTGAAAATCAGCGCCGTTGACTCGTGCCTGTGTACGGGCCCGGCATTATGCTGAGCGCTAGCCCTTTCGTGCAATAGTTTATAATATATTATTTAGCACATAAGCTCTTTTTACTGTAAAACTTAGCACGAAAAAACTGTTTTTCTTTCTTTCTTTCTTTTAGTTTTATTGTATTAAGTATAGACAATTTAGTTAGTATCTACGTTATCAGCAGCATGAAAAATCTCATAGAATATAATATATATTATTTTCATCAACATCTATTGCAGTCCACTGCTGCTAAAGTAGGCCCCTTCCAAATAGAACCAGGCATCCATATCCTAAGTACTTCCGTATACATCCGCTGCCTGCCACCTTTTTAAAATGGTAAGTTCGTCTTTGTGGTACACACACAAGGTTTGCCTAATCGTAGTCTCCACGCACACTATCCAAAATAACCAGCAGTGCTATTCTGAACGTTAATTTCGCAAAATGGCTTTTGAAACCGCGGTTATATTACAAGTAAAAATCAATTACTTCGCTGGGCCTTGATTTTACCTTAAGAATACCAAAACAATCACAAGTTATGAGAAGTGAGGTTGACTTGGAAGTGATTAGTAAGATGACTTTCGAATATATTGGCTTATTAGAGGTTATACTTAGTTTCTATATTATTAAGTGTTTAAGCTGTAAGTCTTCCAAAGCATTAAATAAATAAAATAAATAAATATAGTTCAGAATACGTTAATACGGCCGTCTATTTCCGCTTCATCGTACTGTTTTTTTTTTCGGACAACTCACTCACGGTCATCTGATCCCAAGCTGAGCAGAGCTTGTGTTATGGTAACCAGAAAACCGATATACATACTTATATACTTTCTAAATACTTACATATTATAGATAAATTACACCCAGACACAGAACAAACAATCATGCTCATCACACAAAGTTTTTCCTGGGTAGGAATCGAACCCACGACCTCCGGCTTAGCAGTCAGGGTCACTAACCACTAGACCAAATGACCCGTCAAATTCTGCAAGCAATGGGTTTAGTTCTCTGTCGGATGACTTCATTTCAAATTCTGTCCATTACCTAGAGAAATTCTATTTATTTCCTTCTCCATCGTACGCTGAGTTAGCTTGAACTTGTGGACTGTACCCACGTTGAGTGTCCAAGTTTCAACTCCATAAATCATTTCCAGTACTGAAGTAAAACATCTTATTTACATAAAACACAACTTACAGGTGTTGAGCTAAACAAGAAACCGACACCCGGCTGTCGCTTGGTCGTCGAAAAGATAAGGGAGTGTAGTGTGTTTATGTCCATGAATCAAATATGTTCTAGATTTTGTTTAGTTATGCTAACGAAAATGTATCTTCATATATTTTTGTTGCATATTTTGACAATCAGTCACTACATCAACTAGTCTTTTTTCGGCCCCCCTAGACAAGTGGCAATGTAGAATAGATAGCGAAACGAAAACGATTGTCAAATGTATGGAGATGTCAAATTGTTTAGCGAAAGCTTATGTCAATTCCATACATTTGTCAATCTATTCGTTTTTGATTTCTATTCTACAATGCCACTTGGCTAGGCCCTCAGAAGCTCTACACTCCTTAAAATTATAACTTTTTAAAACTTAACATCTTCAAATTACCCTTAGGGATTGCAATCCGGTACAATTTTGAATCCGGCCGGATCCGGCCGGATTCACGAGAATTCCGCCGGATCCGGCCGGATCCGGCCGGATCCGGCCGGATCCGGCCGGATTGGTATTTTGGGTGTTCAACATAGCGCCTATTTCTAACTTCATGGCATATTATGTGAAATAATCTACGGGAAAAAATAGAAACGAATTTGTACGAAAACCAACTCTTCTTTATTTATAACTAGCTTTTGCCCGCGACATCGTCAGCGTGGAATTATATTTTCCGATCCCGCAAAATTTCCGGGATAAAAACTATCCTATCTCCTTTCTTAGGTCCCAGACTAAATCTGTGCCAAATTTCATTCAAATCGCTTTAGTTGTTTAGGCATGAAGAAGAGACAGACAGACAAAGTTACTTTCACATTTATAATATTAGTATGGATTATTTTCCGTCAGTTATTATAAAGGGTGTCTCAATAAGAGTGCACTTTTTAAAATTGGAATTTTTTTTTTCATGCATGTGGCAACTCTGAAATTTGACTGTTGTCACCTCTGTTTATTCCGATTATTAAAATGGAGGGCTTCTCGAAAGAACAACGCGTTATAATTGTAAAAACTCATTACAAAAATGAAACCGCTCGCAAAGTTTGCCAAATTTTCAACCATTCGAAGATTTGTCATCAATTTTGAAAAAACTGACAATATATGGTTTCAGCAGGACGGCGCAACCTCACCGCGCATTAAATAATCGATTTATTGCAGCAACGATTTCCATAACACATCATCTCACGAAATGCTGATGTCAACTGGTCGCCAAGATTGTGCGATTTAACGCCGTGCGTTTTCTTTGGGGTTTTGTGAAATCTCTGGGTGTATGCGAAAAAACCCGAAACAATTCCTGAGCTCAAACCAGAAATCCAACGCGTCATCGATGAGATACAGCTACATCTCTGAGCAAAAGTCATAGCAAACATGAAAAGAGTAATGGCTTATCATTGGAGCCGTGGGGGTCATTAGCCAGATATTTTAATCCATAATTAATCGGAACATGTCTTCTTTACAATACATTAAAAATATCACAATTCTATCATAAAATACTTGTTTTTATTTTGAAATGAAAAGTGCACTCTTACTGAGACACCCTACATAATATAATAATCAGTCTCAAAGATTACAAACAACAGTGAATTATTTATGGTTTAAGTTTAACCCGTTCATAAAAACTTAATTAAATCAACATCATATATTCTTCTTTAATCCAAATTAAAATTTTCTAAATCAATAGCTTATGGATACTGTACGATTTTGCATACGCCGTGTTTTTTAGTACTTTTGCACGATTTTGATGAGAGAAATTGCGTTTTTCTTAGTTACCGGATCCGGCCACCGGATCCGGTGATAATGCCGGATCCGGTAGGCAACAAAAACGTACCGGATCCGCCGGACCGGATTGCAATCCCTAATTACCCTATAATGCTTCATTTTAGAGCGTGCTTTTTTTCGTGCAAAATAACAAAAGACGATCTTAAGCCCTGGTCCGCTTTAGAGAAACAATACTCCAGAATTCCGATCACACAGTAAACAAGTAATTGCAAATAGCTCCGCTTAACTATCCAGCAATGAAATTCTCTAGTAAAAAGCTTAAGAAAACAATGAAATGTCCGCAAACTATCTCTCAAGACTACAATGGGATTCCGACTTTTCAAGTGCCAAACAATAAGTTCTTTGCGTGCTATTCAGTAATAAAAGCACTTGGAGTGCAAAGGACAATGCGTTTTAGTACGGAACACTTTTGTAGTCTGTTTTCTGAGACAGGTAACTGAGTTTCATTATGGACCAGGATTGGGTTTGATTTGAAGCGGTTCCTGGTAATGTTGAATAGATGAAATTCTTCTTATTCTGTTGCAAGTCGCTGGTGGGATTTTCCAATACTAGTAACTTAATTATGTTTTCAACACAGTGCATACAATATAATTCTGCATTATCAAAAGTAATATTCAAGATAATATCTGCGGGGCTTATTAGCTTATGCGAGGAGAAGTTGAAATTAGAGTCAAGAAATAAATAATATTATGTGCATGCAACAGCAATTATATAATCATCTTCTTTTTCAAATCTAAATAATAAAGCTGGTGTTTTTATATGCAGTAATTCCATATAAACAAGAAAAAATAGCCCGACACCCCAATGAACTCACATACTTTAACGGACTCTCGATTCACACAATACATCTTAAAAATAAAAATATATCAACATTCACTGCAGTAGGTCTGTAGCCCCTCGACGAAACCCCTAAACCAATAACACAGTTATATTATAAATAAACACATTCAACAAAAAAGACCTAACAATAGATAAACAAGAATATTTGAAGCCAGGTAAAACGCCAACAAAGGAGACGTACATTGCTCGCTAATACTCAACAACTATTAAGGGTTCTTTGTTCCAACACACAATAAGAAGTGTAGTTGGAAGGATTTTCATAAAACTGGCGTTAAGATCTTATTATAGAACATTCACTGAGACAAAAGGCCAGCCTCTTTACAGGGTATAATAATTATACCTGTGTTGTTTATTGCACTACTTGCGGAATTAAATGCGGCTCTTGTGAATAAAATTAATTAACCTGGGCGTCTTGATGAAAATGAGGCAAGAGAGGGAAGAAGCGGTATGGATGATGATAATAATAATTGAACAATTAGAACGCAACTAGAGCTTAAAAGAAAAACAATCAAACCAAATAATATGGACAATAAGCATTTTGAAATAGATGATAATGATACTCAATAACTGGAAGTAAAGATTATTTTTGATAAGTTCATGTTAGGACTAAGTTAAGTAAATTAAAATGTAATATTCTGATAGTGACAATACAAGCAACGATTAAAATAATACTTTTGATACTTTACTACTAAAAACGAAATTTAAACAAAAATACAACAGTTTATTACATAAGCTATAAACTGTAAGAAAATCTTTGTGATAATATTAATTGAGGTCAATTACAGCACTTTAATACTCAGATGTCATTAGAACCAGAGTAAAATAACCTTTACTAACATCATCACTCCCATAAAATCCCATCACTATTCTCTTTACTCGTCCAACGTAAACTTAAAGTCTAATTCAGCATGCAGCCTGTCTGATACGTTACTCGTCAACACGTTATCTGGCTGAGGACGTCCGAAACTTCATTTGCTGGTTTGTGGTTTCCTATTGAGATGTCGTCGGGTACAAGAGCCATCAATTCACTGGCAGGATATGTGGCTGGCAAATTGACACTTGCTATTTCTGATGTATTTCCTTTGAGTTGAAATATTACCTGGACTGTGTTACGAGTAGTTTATAGGTACGGTATGGCTACCATGTACGATGTTAGTCAGTTGTAGAAATGTTAACAGCTGTATTTCTTTTAGTGAATAAGGATGACGGCCACATTATAAAAAATAGCATTCTGTTTAGTCCGTCAACTAGTCAGCCCAAAAATACTAGACACAATATTTTTCGCTCGCTCAAATTAAAAAAGTATCAAAGTTCCAGAGACTTGTGACGTTACTGTTCAGTAAAAAATTTACTTAGGTGTGACGTCGCGAAACTTCAACGCACTGAATAGTCATTTTTGGTTTACGATAAAAATAAAAAGTGCGTGTCCAAATTGTTTGATTTATTGCGTATTCATCTAAAACAAATTGATTACTTCTTTAGTATGAGTTATCATTATTTAAACAGCCCACGTGCCTTTTATTGGAGTTATAGACTATCTAATTTCTTTATGAAAATAACAGTCACCC